>JAGSMS010000007.1:8747500-10100650 GCA_029286595.1 Bhutanitis thaidina
GAATATTCCGAATTAGAATACCGCAGACTAGTGATGGGGGGCAACGTCACTGGTGTGAGAGTGCTGGCACCGGGCTAACCAATAAACGTGGTGTCTATGGATAAATCGTCTGATGGTTAGTGATTACCGTCGCCCACGTACATCTGGAACGCCTGAGGTGCCGCAGGTGAGTTGCCGGCTTTTAAGGATATTTGGGCGATGGAAGGGATTATATGGAGAGGGTTGGGAGAGGAGAGAGTGGGCCTTTGGTTACCTCACTCACCGAACGAAACGCGGAAGCACAAGATGCCTCCACTTCACGCCGGTATTCTGCGAGATCATGGTACTACCCCATTCGAGCAGAAGCAACAGCCACCGCTTGGCTCTACCACGCACAGAAGTGTTCTTCGAGAGCGTGGTGATAACGACGTTGATCCTTAACTTCTAAACCTTTTTTTAAAACTGTATAAATTTCTTTTTTAAAAAATATCTCAAAACTGCATGTCAACATTTCGCTTAGCTTATAAAATGATATTTCACCAATGAAACCATCGCATCGCGTATGGAACGCCGTCACCCGCCCGCGCGCCCCCCTTGATTCTGTATTGTCTGTGTAATTGTCATTGCAATTGGAACCTTAACTCTATGGCCACAAGTTTGAAAGTATCGAATCGGCGACGCGTGCTAAGGAAGCCCTACACGGATGCGACATATACTCCGGATGCTGCACTCTCAAAATCGAATTCGCAAAGGTGAGTGGATATTTTTGTTTCCTCTATAGTGATATGAAATTGAAGTGTCAAAAGAATGAAGCCGTATTTTTGAAATGTTAAAAACGCGGCAAAACAGAAATTGTTACTTCTATTAGTGTATGACGGAGATTAGGGAAAGGTTTCATGATCATACGGCCAATTTTAAAATAGGCTAACAAAACCTCTTAAATTAACTCTGCTTCCTTATTCGTTACACATTGATCTCTCTAATTACGAAATTAAATGTAGGAATCTGAGCCGTGGTAGACGAGTGGTCAGGTTGCTCGCTTTAATTTCATAGTACGCGAGTGGCACGGGTTCGATCCCTGGTGCCTGCATGATTGAAATTGTTAATAGCAATTTTCAGTGCCGATTTTACCACGTGCGAAGACGTCATATGAAAGTCACGTGAGGAAAACGACATGACTAAAAAACAATAAAAAAAAATATTATAAAGAGGGCGTCTAAATACCCACTATCCGAATAGCACAGGAGCAGCGCGGTGGATTCTTCCGGCTCTCTATTATTTATAAATAATCAAATTTTTATTACACTACCCTCGTACGTGTGCATCTAATCTAGATAACATTAATATAAAAATAATTTTCCCTTGTACTATTACAATTATATAAAATTCTTCTCTAATTAAATATAAATCTTGTTCATTTTCTCAAGAACGTGCCGTTAGTAAATGAAGCCGGGGGCTAATTTACTTCTTTGAGTAAAATCCTCTTTGCAGATGACTTTTAAAGTAACTTTTTTTTTTTAATATCCGCTTTATATTTATCCTAATAGAAGAGTATTTATGAGCAACGAAACTAAACAAAATATAAAAAGATAACAAATTTCGATGTTACTAGTACCTTTCTCCTTCGATCAGATTTTTTTTTTTATTATGTTACAGATCACCCTTACGATGGTAAATGGAGCGTTATGTTCGAACCCATTACTAGTATGGGCAAAAAAAAATCATCTTCGTTTGTTTTAGCTCCGCTTGCATAGCTTTTTTAAGATGAATGACTATCGTTATAAAGCGGTGACTGCTTGGAAAGGATAACCAACATGCTACATAAACCGTGGTCTCAGTTTGCTTAAACGAACGAACCTGGCGCTATTTTGATAAATTTTTACTAATGCTGTTGTTCTGCTCATGCTTTAATATTTAAATAAAAATTGTCATTTTAGTTCTTTCAACCCACTTTTCACCACAGCGTTTTTGGAACCACGTGTCAGGTAATGAGCCTGTGGCCGTGTCGTGTGTTCGATAGAAATCGAACTAGAATCTTCTGATACGAAAGCAATTCCCCTAGCCATTCGACTATCGTGGCTATATATGCTTTAATATGTAGATACCAAATTGTGTCTAACTGTATTTCAGTCAACTGCTGAATAAAATTCTCTCCAAGAGAGTGCCTGAAAAATCCAGCATTATTCTTGAAGGGTTTTCCGTAACTACTTACCACGCTGAAGAAGCGTGTTGGTGAGCACAGTGCCGCGACCCTGGTGATACTGCTTCCCATCACCAGTTTGTCGCATTTGGGTTCGGCAAATAGTTCGCCAACTTTAGGTCGCCAGAGCATCGTCCTTTAGCTATCAGGGTGCGTCACGAGCAGGTGATGTTGTATCCCCCTCCCGAGCCTCCCGACTGCTTAGGGGCGATGTTCAGTGGAGTATAATCTCTTACCATTTAATATTTGTTTTCCAATTTAATTGTATGTCCGACATATTGCATCCGTGTCCGAGGTTCAGGCCAGAGGAGAGGAGAGGAAAGCGTACATTGTTATTTTTATTACACATTTACACTGAACCGGGTCCAGGCGGATGAATCGGCGTTACGTGAGTTTTTACCATAGTCGAATAGCGAACGGTATGTAAGTGGGGGAGCACATGTCTTAATAATAATATATATATATCTATATATTATTAGGACATGTGACATATGTTACATTTTTAGTGCTGATATTAGTGATTGGATGAGCTTAGTACTCTAATTCTGAACTCGGACAGACTTTGTAGCATCATTGTTCACTTGAACCCTTCGATGTAAAATAAAAATTAAGTAGCAGCCTGTAAGTGCCCACTGCAGGCCTCCTTCTCAAATATATCTAAATAATATTTTATTATTTCTCAGACATGCAGGATTCCTATCCATGTTTTCCTTCACCGCCGAGCGCGTGAGGTCACTTGGGCTCTATGAAACAAAAGCGAGCGTCGTGACCACTGGGCTACCACGGCTCTAACACAACAGCACCCCTCTAGCTTCGATTGAATCGAAGGTTTTCTGATTGTCCACATGCGCCTCACAAAAGAAAGTACTTCTTTGGAAATCGAAATCAGAGCGTCCAACAGTCGGTACACGTTTAAAATGAAAGCTATGGAACATATCTTTAACAAAATGGCAGAATCATCTCAGTAATAGTCTATTTTTATATATCTAATATTTAATTTATTAATGTATTTAAAAATTATAAATGTATGTACGTACGTTTGTGTGTATTTATTATTATATATATATTTATTATTGTATGCCTAGTTAAATATTGCATCTATATATAGATTTACTTTTTTATTTATTTTTTTCTCTCTTTAGTTCTCACTATTCTGTCACCTACACACCTACTTTATTTCATCTCTGCAAAGGTTGACTGGAAGAGAATGCTTCTGGCATTAAGTCCGCCTACATACATTTTCATGTATATGAAGTTGAATAAATAAATAAATGAAAGGAACTCGAGGGCAGGACGACCGAGGAAGTCGATGGACACTGGCGGCTCGGGCCATGCATTCAAGGCAATCTTTGGGGAGGGCTTCTTCTTGTTGTTACGTTAAGCGGTGGACTTGCGATTGACTGTTATTACCCGCGCGCTCAGTGATGAAGTAAAAATGTAAAAATTTGATTTTAGTGAAATAAATATTAGGACTTATGTAGTCCGCCAATTTGCCTTTAGCCAAACGTATACATGGCCACGTTTCGCGTAATTAACCACGCTTGGCAGCATATTTGGCGATTGCAATAATAAAACGCCACGCGCACCTCCGACTTTATTTAAGAGCGGGGAAATTTGCTTCAGATGCTGGCTTTGAGATTTTTACTTACTCAGACTCCGAACGGCGATTCCTGACTTCTTAAATATATATTAGGGTTTCGTCCTCCCCTCTCATGTACATGTTTGTTCATGCCCATCTTGTGCAAGTTACTTCCCCGAGTGTTCGAAACACAATGCCAAACAACCGCTCGCGTTCCAAGTGGGCATAGCACTTAGTGTGTCGCATCGCGTTACACACGGACGGACCAGGGACATGTTAACAGTCCGTATATTGCGAGTGTTAGGTTGCGAGAAAACAAAAGATGTAGTTCGGTGAGTCACTACGAGTGACAGGGCATGGCAGTGAGTTGTGGATAAGATCCGCTTAGTTGATATTTTGTATTTCTTAGTGCATTTTTTGAATAGTCAAGCATCTCGACCTTTCGACCGAAATTTATTTAAATTTAAATGAAACAAATGTTCTCTTAATTACACTCGTACCTTTAACATGATCCAATAAAAAGTTTGGTATGTTTTATTTACGCGTAACATTGTTAGACCGGGCCCAATTTGTCAAAGTAAAAGTTTCTTGACGCTCTGAAACATTTTTAGTGTATATTTTATGTCTGACATGCCAGGAGTTTAACCGTCCTGGCTGATTTCGACCATGACGACAACTTCGCAATATGCAGGATATACGAGTGTTATAGTGCCGTAGTTGTACGCACTCACTCGTCATTACCGTCTCATATCCGATGAAAAATTTATGCAGTAAGATCTGAGCAAGGGTCAGCTAGTGTCAGAGGCCCACAATCAGATCTTGTGTTTCGCACATCTGGTATTTGAACTCCAGTAAACTGTCAAGTAACACAAATTACTAAGCCACGCTGTATTTCAATATTAATAAAATGAAAATGAATTAGCATTAAAAATTCTTCTAACCCTAAATTCCTAAAAAAATTATGGTAGATTTGAATACAAAAAGATTGAAACATGCATTGCTGCCACAACTAAAAAGAAATAGACGTAAAATTTGAAATGCTGGCCTCGACCGTCGCGCCGAGCGATGACGTTGTTTTTTTTTTGTTAATGCTTTTACAGCAGAAGTCCCTCTCGTGGAAACGAATACAATGCAACAGATAACGTAGTAAATGTCGCGTACTTATATGCTGTGTTTTTAAAAACGCAGCCGCTACAAATTCAGACAACAATGTTGAACGCAGTCGAGGACTGTGTTCGGTTAATTGTATTGTATTCCTTATGGCCTTAAAAATCTAGAACAATATCAGACCAAAATCAAGTAGCCCGTTGCTGCGTGTATGGTGCAAGTTGTAAGGTACAGCGATCTCCAATCCGCTTGTAGAGCGTGGCGATTTTGGCAAATCCTCTTTATCCTGCAGTGGACTATTCATCTTAAACATACACACACAACATATATGTATGTATAGTGTGTGATATGTTTTATATAATGTACAACTATAATTATATGTATGGCTAAGTACCGTCATATATAAGTATTATATTGTAGTATAATATTCGAGTATATGTATATGAACATAATATTATTGTGGACCCTATTACGTTTTCTCTGTTCAATCTAATGGTAGACTGGTAGAGAATGCCTCTTGGCATTAAGTTTTAAGAAATGTGCAAATTAAGTTTAAATAAATAAATACTGGTTCTCTCACCATGTTTTCTTTCACCGCCGTGTACGTGATAAATTGAGCACTTAAAATAGCTGGTCCCAGGTCTCTCGTGTACAACGAAAACGAAACGAGCGCTCTGACCACAACGCTACCACGGCACATTAACTACTTAGTAAACTGGAATTGAATTTGGACTAGGCAAAACTGTTCATAAAGATTTTATGTGACCAGGTGCTGTCCGTCTCATTAGTCACATCGTGTTCTCTCTTATGATGGACCAACTGACACAACTTCGTACCAGTAGTTCCATGGCACAAGTGACACCAATGTTTGATTGCAATCATGTTTCCGAATATATGAATTAAATAATAGTTTTCATACGTGGTAGAGCCAAGCAGTGTTTCTCGCTGCTGCTTTAATGGGCGGCTCTACCGGGGTAGTAGTATCACGAGCTCGCTACCGCCGGAAACTGGAGGCATCTTGAGATGCAGCGTTTCGTTCGGTGAGTTGTAAGGTCACCGGAGGTCCACTCCTCCTCTCCCCCACCCTCTCCTCATCCTCTATCCCATCTCCCAAATATGCATAAAGGCCGGCAACGCACCTGCAGCGCCTCTGGTGTTGCAATCAATTACCATTATAGGAGCCGCTTGCACGTTTGCCCACTCTCCCATAAAAAATGTTAGACGCTATAATGGATGGAAACCTGCTAGTTGACAAATGTATGAAAAACCGATTGATACCGAATCCAAATGTCACGAACAAGTGATGGGAAGCAGCTTGACTGCTTGGTTAGAGACTATCCCAATCCGCCTGCAGCGTGCTAAGTATATAGAAAAGAAAAGCTTTTACATGCATTATTCGAAAGGCATATTATGTCTAGTTCTGGACGTAAATAGCCTAAAGAAGATAAAGAAAAAGTTAAATGTTAATCATGGAATGTATTTGAACCGAAGTGTCATTTGGGCTTTGAAAAGACTGACGTCTATAAGAAAATCTCTACATTTTATAACGAAAGATGTGATGTAAAATTCAGTTATGTACACGGCCTTTTCAGGTTAAGTGAGAAAAACGACACCTGCTCTTCTCGTATTATATTTCTAATTTATCAATATTGGCCGTGGAAAGCATTAAGGAGTCCTTTGCGTCTATTTTAAGCATTCGTTATCATCTACAATACACGAATAATCTATTGTACACGCGCCGTACAATGTACCGAACGCTAAATAGGCTCCCTGTCGTGACGTTGTAGGCTACCGGGTATAAATATATAACGTGAAAAAGGTATGTCATCTACTCGTCCGCCACATTAATCATCTCCGCTACTGGCTGGCTGTGTTACTTCTGAGGTGGTGTATGTTGTGTTCAATTTAAAAGGGTAAACACTTAAATTGTGGCCTTCCACCAATTTATTTGTTGCGTGTTTATTAGGGATGTTCGCGGAAGCGCGCGGCGCTCGATTTTACACGTCCTTGTTGCGCGCAGTCCTGACCAGGTCCGATGGCGTCATGGGGGCATTCGGTGAATGGGTCGATAGCCAGTACTCGACTGGATGGTTCATGTACTCACATATCGTACCTGTTTTAGACTAAGAAGATTTTAGTTTGACTAATAAATATTAACGCGTCATGATCTTGGATGGTCGTAATAGTTTCATTTGTATATTTATTTATTCCCCAATGTCGTAATGATCGAAACGATGAAATTCTAATATCTAAGTTTAATATTTCAGCTGTGACGAATAACGGGGGAATAATATTATGTTGCCTCTTCCACACTATTAGTTTCCGTTCTAAAATATTTCCTGCGCAGATGAAGATGCGACGTGGACCTGATAGTTAATCATGTCATTGGTCAGGCGGACGCCGTTGTCGGAAACAGTCGGAAATACTTCTACAGACAGACATCGCAAACCCTAAACCGCTGGGTCTAGAAGTATGATGTTTTGCACAGGAGTTTCTTACATAACGTCGGTGAGCACTAAGAAAGGGTTTTTTTTTTTTTTGGAAAATAGTCCATTTCAGGGTGTTAAATAAGGGTGAAAGTTTGTATGGAAGTCAGTAATTATTGAAGACTGAATTATAGTTGCCGATGGGAAATCCCATCGAGCACACGGCTTCTCCATCAGTACTCTTATTTGATCATATTTGGAATTAAAGAATTGTAGATATTTAATTTGAATTCTTCTGACATACATTTTTGATTAGTTACGTCTTAGCATTTGTTATTGGACATAAGCTTAAACTGTTTTTTAAAACGTTTTAAAAAGGGGATTCCTTTTGTGGTAGCGGCTTTCAAACATAAATTGCACATGGACACGGAACAATTATTCGTAATCTATACAAACAAACACTCGTGCAAACATTTTTATACTGCTTAAAAATGTCTCAAGTTCTAATTTTACCCGTTTACACCGAACCTGTTAAACAGCTTCGTGGGCACCCTCCGGTCGAAAGGTGGGGCGTTCTTCCGAACATAACCAGCCGCGCGTAACCGGGTAAGGGTGATCAATTTTTGGTATCGGATGTAATATAATGGGGTTTTTGTCGACGCTAAGCAGGGTGTCGTTATGTCGGCCATTTTGAACTTTTTTTCGTCCTCTTAATGTGCTGATTTCTTACGAGCTTAGTTAATGATGATTGACTATATTACACGGTTTTTGAATGTTCCTAATTATGGAATACTATAATTCAGTAACGGTCTTCTTTACGGATGAAGTGTTAAAAACACAGTACGACTAAACTCAATTATCATTGTGTGACAAAAATATTGTCTTCACCTGCAATAATAATGTTAGATAAAGTGATCGCTGTCAGTGCAATTTTACGCGGCTTATCGTATATTTTTAATCAAACGTAAATGCTATGTATAAATCGCTCAAGTCTATCTAAAAAACCCCGGCAGACTGATCATCAAAACCTAGCTCTAAATTCCAAGGTCCTCAGGGAAATTCAGGCAGCGTGCAAACACTGGCCCGTTTACTTTGTTATAAACCGTATCGCGGTGTGAAACATACTTTTTATTACAATTGATATCGTATAGGAACCTAATAAAACCCCTCTTTATTACGTTCCTATTGTAACGACAGTATAGTATACTCTAGTGAAATATTGTTTTTGAATTAAGTCAAAATAAAGTAAATTTACTTCGTGCCGTTATTTAAAACACGACAATAAAACTAAAAATATATTGTTTTATCTCTAGTCTAATTCCATTCGAAAATAGAGAAAATTCAATAAATTAATAATATCTGTTCCGGTCGGTACAAAGTTATGAAAATAATGTAATTTTAATTTTTTTTTATTAATGGTTTATTGTCAACAATTAAATAAGGTTTAGATAATTGTAACTCTAATAACAGACAAACACAACATGAACCAAATACTATAAATAATATAATAAGTGTTCTATACTAGTTCTAAGGTACAACAGCAGTTTTCTATACTTTCTTTTTGAATATCGAAAGGGAGTCAGAATTTAGAGTGGACAGGCCAGTAGAGGTGCAGGCGAGAATTTTCCTAAATTAGTTCAGTTAAGCGACAACGGAATAAAGGACGCACACATCGCGGTACTCTCCTTAGTACGTTCAGAGAAAATCTACTAAGAAGGGATATATTAATAATATCTACTATTAAGACGCGGTAAAGCCAAGCGGCGGATTTTGCTACCACGGCTTTTCAGAATACCGGCGTGAAGTAGAGGCATCTAGTGCTGCTGCGTTTCGTCCGGTGAGTGAGGTAACCGTAGGCCCACTCCCCCGTCCCAATCCCCATCATCCTCTCACCCATCTCCGAAATACCCTAAAAGGCCGGCAACGCTCCTGCAGCACCTCTAGTGTTTCTGATGTATTGTGAGCGACGGTAATCACTTACCTTCAGATGAGTCACTTGCTTGTTAAAAAAATGCATCAGGACGAGATTTAAAATATTATTGCAGTATTATCGTATTCACATAGTGTACGAAGTCTTTAAATAGCCTTTCCCCCGTATACCTAGACGTACTAAGCATAGACCTCATCGGGTCCTTCGTTAAGTATAAGCCAAGAGCCTGGTACGCATAATGATCTCCATTCTCGTCATTTACATATTGTCATGTTTTAAATATGATCCAATTCACCATTTTTCATGATAAACAATGATCTGATTTCATTTATACTCAACAGTTTCTACTGAATTAATTGTTTTACATTAACACTGATCTACTTTCTCGCAACCAAATCATATCAATTAAAACAAAATGACGTTTGACAACGGAACTTAATGTCGAAAAAAATATATTTCATGTAAACGCCACATCGTTCCACCGTGACGCGGGCAAATGACAAGCGCATCTAGAGTGCTTTACACTTTGTACTGCCGTACTCAGTGTCGGCCGCTTTGTTCGCGAAACTGAGCACTTGAGCCCCCACTAAATGCTCGTTACTTGAAGCGTTGGCAGATTAAGACTTTATCGTTGGCAGCCTTGTCGATTTGCAATTGAAATAAATTCGAAAATCTTTTTTTTCGTTTTTTGGTTATTTCAATTTTATTGGGCTTTTACGTACGACGTACAACGTTTCAAAATTATTTTCTCTTTTCTAATTCCACGCGGCCGAAGTCGCAGATACTTGCAACTGCTCATCTTAAATGTAATGAATTAGGAACTACGATTTGTTGCCGTATTAAAAAATAGTGGCACAACTCAAAAAATATGATTTTCCACCAAGGAATCGTTTTATCATTGAATTTATAAAACGATAAATTTAATAATACCATACAGGGGTATTGGTACCAACACTAACATATGGAAGCGAAAGCTGGGTATGGCAGAAGAGGCATGAAAGCAGGATAGATGCAGTACAAATGAGAGCGTTAAGAAGTATGATTGATGTTCGAAATAATGTGATCAGAGAGCGTTGTGGCGTGAAAGACGATGTAGTGACACGAATTGAGAAAAGGATGCTGAGCACGTTTGAACATGTTGAGAGGATGAATGAAAGTAGGTTGACGAAACAAATATATGAGGCGAGTGTAAATGGTAGAGTCGAACGCGAATGATGCGAAGATTTGATGAAAGTCGAAAAAGCGAAAGACGTATATCAGCACCGTAGCAAGTGGTAGAAGAGTTGAAAGTTGTCTCTGCCTACCCCGTTGGGAACAAGGCGTGAAAATATACATACATACATAAATTTTGAGCTACCTGTATTAATAACAGTGAATTGAATTTTACAATACTGATATCAATGGCGAGAGTGATTATGGTGGTGGTGGTAGAATTTGCCACCGAATCAGGATACCCGAATTCGATCCTCTATTTCCAAGCACGTACGAATCAGTATATCGAAACTTCTGTACATTGCCTAAACACTAAGACGGCTTGCCGCCTGTCACGTTATTCCAAAAAAGATGTAGTGAAATGTGCGTCACACGACACGGCAATACGGTCATGAGAGCTTATTTTTTTTAATGAAACTGCAATTACAGTTAGTTAAGTTTTGCGATTTGGGCTACGCAATGCGCCTTCGAATTTCCAACCATCAAATAAAAACCACACTGCAATCAAATGCAAAGCCAAGACGTGTTAGTGCAGACATTTGAATATCTCCGCGAACAGTGTGGATGTGAGTGTCTCGGAGCGGAGTTATGGAAATGGCACAGTCGCTGCAACCGACCGCGCAAAGTTGCCGGCGTTGCGGGCCGCGTTCGGAATGCTTCTGGGTTTCGCGACGCCGTGCAAGTAATTAATGAGACAGATTATGTTGATGGTGCGATGTAACAGTACAGTACACTTGTAATAACTTCATGTAGACGTAAGCGTTTTTAGGACTGACTTTGTTATTTGTTTACCATAGTTATACATATTACAATATTTGTATGTATACAAATATTGGTATGAGTTAAATATGTCTAAACTGTAAACAAACGTTTCATTAAAAGTAAAAAAAAAATACTTCTATTAAAATATATATATATGAATTCTCGTTTTTAGTCTGCTATTTCGCTGTAAAGAACGTAACGTATGCTTTTGGACCACAGTCACTGATTTGTTTAACATTTTCTCATTTTATAAATACTATGTTACTACCGACTCTTATACTATGTTGACGACAATCTTATAAAATTCCAGAAATATTTGGTTGTTGCGGAAACATTAAGCACTCATTACCGTTATCCAAAGGCTAATGTTTCGGATTCCCAGCACAGAACACATGCTCTCCTTCTCCATGTACCCACCCACAGCTGGATCCGCGTAGCTACAGGGTTGTGGGCGTTGTGGTCGGAAATAGCCATAAGATTTTCAAGTACTTTCCCTTACGACACCCACGAGAAGAAAGGGGCGGTATCAGCGCTTATCTCCTTACTTTCGTAGTTTCTGTAGAGACTTGAGTATTTCATTAATCTTGCATACGAGCTTCACGGGTCACATATTCAATTTTATTCTAACAATTTTTATATCAAGATTTATAGTATCACTAAGCACTGACGTATATCACAGAACGGTCATTAACTTAACAGCGTGAATCAGTTGGCGCCAGCCTGGTCGCTTCCTTTGCCAGAAATATAAGATGCTTCATGAAAAACGTTTCCTTGTTCCCGTTCTATTTTATCTAATCCTTGCTATGATAATCGTAAACATAAATGAACTGGGATGTACATGTTTAAGTCATGGCTGTTCCCTTAGTCGTCTCTTACGACACCAACGGCACGAAAAGGGGGAGCAACCTTTCGCTGCTAATGTCATCTCCGTGAGGAAATATATAAACTCGACGACGAAACTCGCCACCCGTCACGTTCAGTCTACCGAAAATGTCAAAAAATTTAAGATCCTAATGATAGTCTGAAATATCTGCCTACCCCTGTGATTGTCGTTGATTATACGATTTTAAATTTTAGTAGTAAGTAAGTATTAGTAGATTTTTCTTTGTGGAAAAGGTAGCAAACGAGCAAGGGCAAGCTCACTCACCGAACGAAACGCAGAAGCACAAGATGCCTCTACTTCACGCCGGTATTGCGAGGCCGTGGCGCCAACCCGGTCGAGCCGGCCCATTCGAGCATCAGCAAAAACCACCGCTTAGCTCTACCACGTCTATAAATATATCGTGGAACGTGATATATTATAAAATAGCCACGATTCGACCTCCGAATCAGGGTATTCGAGTTCGATCCCTTACGTGGAGGGCTTCGTACCAATGAGTTTCTCGAAGCTTACCTGCGTTTTGGATCGTTGGCTTGCACATTGAGGCGTCTACAGACTCACCGCCTAACACGATGTCCCAAATTTACTCTGGTGAAAAATGGGTTGTAAGACTAAAGCACTAAAGCTCTTACCTAACCAGTATTGTGTGATGGGATACGGTAGTGAGAGCTTACATTTTATTAATTTTTTTTTTAAATATAATGTTAAAGGAAACAAAGTCGAAAGTTCCCTGCGGATTTCGTTTCACCTGTTTTCTCTCCATAAGTAGATCCGCATTTTACGAAACCGTAGTGCATTATTAAATTTACCACGTTTTTATTATTTGTTATTCAGTTCTAGCTATGTATAATGTTTTAAGTCTCTGGCTCTTCGGGAAAAAAAAAAGAAAGAAGTTAGGTTAAAATTGATTGCAAAATTTTGTAGCGAACAGACAACGTGTTAAAAAATAAAAATAGCACAATATGACAAGGAGAATTTAAATTTCTCTTGGCTTTTTAAACTACATACTTCATTTTATTTCCCAATGTATGTAGTTTCTGATTCTTGTTTGTTTTCATTTATTATATTTATTTATTTAAACTTTATTTGCACCTTACAGAACAAAAAGGCGGACTTAATGTCAAGAGGCATTCTCTACCAGTCTACCATTAGATTGAACAGTGAAAATATAAATAAGACAAATAAGATATAAGACCAGCTTTAAATGTATTTTGGTGCACGAACCTAAGCTAATATTGAGTGCACGAACTGTTGTGAACTTTTAAAATCACAATTTATTTGTATTGCGGAAATTGCGACGCAAGTCAGGTTTAGTACATCTTAACTCCCAAGCAATGTATTGAATGAAGTATTTAGTATTCCGATCTTCGACGAGACGACCCGATACCTGATTAAACTAGACTGAATAAGATCTGCATAGATCAGCGGAAGTCAGACAGTTTGTGGTCGGACAGTTTCCGGTGTAGTTTTGTAGTGACTGTAGTTTTGAATGCATTTGATCTATGGCAACTAGAAAATAAATAGTTAGTAAACTTTTAGTATAATATATTTCATTATATACGTTATTACCTTTCTTCGTGTAGAGAAACGTAGAAGGGATATTGTTGAATAAGAGATTTGTATTTAATATACTTATTATAACGAGCGATCCGCGCATATACTAAATGTGAAAGTGTAATACATACAAACCTTCTTCGTTGAATTAACTGTATGATGGTGAAAATCACATTGAATAACACATTCAAATTTAGGTCATATATTACAGATATGTCCATGCGAAGCCGGGGTTCGCTAGTAGCTTCTAAAAATAATAGTGCCGTATGATCTTGACTCCTTTGCCTTCCATCGTAAAAAAAAATGTTACTTCATTTTAGCCTTAACAGCCTGTAAATTGTCCATTGCAGGATTAATTTCGGTCTGCAAAGTGGGTGACAGAATCTTACGCCGATAACACACGGCCAAAGAAAAGTTAACCTTGCCGCTAATCTTTTATATTGTACTGTAAGGCTTTTTGTAGCTTTCTGGTCTATCTTCAGAAGTGAACTAAAACCGCTATCTGTGTCACCAATGCTATATATAGCTGTACACACAGCCTGGTCGTACCCCATCATTATTTAATTGAATGTAAGCGGAAAGGGGTGAGTGTTCCAGTTACAACGCGGGGGTGTAATTAGATGAAATACTGTCGTAAAATGTATTGTGCTGTTAAGCGACATCAATATCTTTATTCGGATAAAATTACACGGCATACTTTAATTACATTGTTAATTAATAATAGATTTGGAATTTGATAACGCAGAAGTTAGATAAGATAGAAGAAGATAGATAGATAAGCAGTTCGTTAACAACTTTCTGATAAAGATTTATTATTTCATAAATTGATCATAATATGAATTTAAATTGTTTCACATTTTGCTGCCTCGTAACTAGTAGACTATATATCGGATACAGTACATATATATCTGTTGTATCCACAATTTGCACGTGTGTCGTGTGGTTTCAATGTAGGAGATTCGTTGTGCGGTTTCCACACCACATCATCTCACGTCGTGTAATTCCCGTGGCGGAGTAATTAACTGATTCTATGCGCCGGATCTTAAATATTAGGATTAAGTTAACGGGCAGCGGTATTTACTCGTAATGTGCGAGACGTCTGATACTTCGGTCTCTAATTAAATAATAGTATAGTTTATGAGATAATATTGTACACTGATTTCATTAGGCGGTAGGTGCCCGTCGTAATAAGCAGTGAAATCATCAACAGTGAGGAGTCACTGTCACTTCTAACCGGAAGGTTAGAATGGTATACTGAGACAGTATCATTAGAGACCGCGAGGCATTCAATCTCAACGCTCAGGGCTGATGACCCGATTATAAATCCTCCTTCGATTGCAGTTATTTGTACTGAAGGGCTTCCCAATAGCCACTTTCATTCAGTTGTTACTTCGTTTATCGCCGCAATCGTAAAAAAAAATTGCGGTTGCCAAATATGGCAATATTCTTATTGGCTACGATGATGGTACATAATTTGTATTGTTTGCCTAACCTTATATGAGGAATACGCTTCTATCTTATATTGTAACTGTCTCCAGTTTCATTGAGTTTTGGGTTCGGTTTTAGAGGTTTTGTTATGATTAGATACGCTAACTTACGGCACTGTGACGATATCTATGTTTCGTTATATACTCCGCTAGTCGGACTGATCAAAGAAAGACATTATTTTTGGTTACAGACAAACTTTGGAACAGATGCGTGTTGGTTGTAAATCCTTAAATGAAACTGAACAAGCACACCAATTACACTTAGCATCAAGTTAATTGATGCTAAAAATATCCAGACAAAAGAAAAATATCTAGATTGTAACAGTTTATTAAATTTCTCCGTTTCGTTACAGCCCGAGAGATTGAACGTGTTCAAAAATGACCAGGACAGCTGGGACTACACATGTGAGTAGACCATTAAAGTTTATTTTGAATTTTAGCTGTTTAAGAATCGTCGGTCACTGCACGGTCGGTCAACCTCTGTTTTTTCACTTTATACAGAAATATAATTCGACGAGTCGATACATAAAACAATGACATTGTATTTTAATCAGAAGTAGTGGTATATAATTTAATATAAAAGGGATTTCTCACTTTATTAGAGAAACTGTAGATTTCATGAACTTTCTGAGATATTAATTATAAAGGTAAAGTTCTAGGGTAACTACTTGAACCTGTTAAAAATTTCAAAATTAAAGACAGACTCTTTAAAATTTTTATCAACAATTTCTAATTTGAATTTAGGAATTCCTATTACACTAACGTATCAGCAATACAAAAGTAAACTTTAATAAAATTATTAACAAAAAGTACGTGCTCCAGGTGAGGCTCGAACTCACAACCCCGGCATAGCTCGGACACTGTCTTATAAGTACCGTGCGCTAACCAATTGCGCCACTGGAGCCACGGCATTGTTAGCGAAAAAATAGCACCGCTCTCCGCGCAGTGTCGTGTATTCCATTGCATTCCCCGATCTATCGTTAACGGATAAACTGTTGGTCTGTAGCAATATAAAGTAGAGGAAAAATTTGACTCAAGTTAGCTTTGATTGTGGTTTAATATGAATAAAATACCGTACAGAGCGAGTAAATCTTACGTTTACCTACACATTTATGAATAAATATTTTCCTTTTTAAATTGTAGCAATTGAAGACAAAAAATGATGCTCGTTTAAATACATTTATAAATTCGTTCGAAACGTTTGTGAACGAATAACGTACCAAACGAAACATGTGTCTATAAAAAAAATCCTAACGCTGATTAGTGGGTCTCGCAAACGCACAGATAGCAAGTGGTTCTCGACACTGATAGTAATATTCAAGGTTGTTTTGTTAACACGCGAATTAGACGTGTTATGGTTAGTGGGCGACGACGTTAATATAAAGACGTTGTCACACGTTTCATTATTTATTTATTAAATAAATAAGTTTAGTTGTTACAGACCATTTTTCTATTTTGATAAAAATTTAACTCTTCCAGTTTCTTTGATCGTTTTACATAGCTAATTTACAGTCCAAAGACACATCATCCAGTTAATTATTCGTAGTGATGATCATTATGATTTTAATATCAAACGGAATGGATATTTAATAATATTTACTTTATATTTGCCGTCGTAATGCTGGAACTTAGAAATCTAAAGTATTTTTTTTCACGAAGTTGCCCATTTAAAATGATCCGTTTCGTTTGAATCTTACAAATATGGCGCCCTTCACAACGGAATGTTGCACGTTGATCTTTTAATTGTATATTTTGCGTGTACCGCATGTAATGAATACACATTCCCCCGCCCACTTTCTCCACGGACCTCAGTAAGTTGAACAGCTACCCTCAATGAGAACTATACACTCACTCACTCATCCAGCTAGCACGTTGCTTTTCATTTAGAAAAGCCAATCATCACTCTGTATTAAGGTTGTGAAGATAGGAGGAATGGTGGCGTTGCTGTGAGAGAGACACGGGACACAACAAAACACTAAAAAGAAACCAATAATTAATGTGTAGTGTTAATTGAATTCGATTGGGTTTCTAACCCAGGCACAATCATTCAACAATCAAGTACGCTTGCCACTGAGCGGTTGTCACAAAATAAAATTCATGTAGTTCTATACAGCCTGCCTAGACTTAACTTCTCTCGAAACTTTTCCAAGTTACGTTCTTAAGAACTGAAATAAAAGAAATATAAGAAGCACTTATATTTTCATTCAGCTGCAGAAATTCTAACGTATTCCGGTGGAAGTCTCCCCGACGCCTTGAATGCTTCAAAAATGTAGACGCTCAGTTAACAATCCGGCGGACTGGGATTGAAATTTTAACTTTTAAGAACGTAATTCACGGACTTAGCACAAGCTAACCGGAATAGACCGGAATATCTTTCATAGAGTACGTCAGCTTATAGAGTATATTCAGCGAACAATTCAGACTAGCGTGTATTACACTGAGGATATTTGTATAATGAAATTTTGGAATTAATCTTGAATATAGTTTTTTAAATATACATTATCATCATTGCAGCATGTCACAAGACCACTGCTGAACATTGGCCTACCACAAAGATTACCCCAAGGTACATGACTTAGCCACCTTTCATTCCATCTTGTGGATGGTCACTATACACTGAGTTTAGGTTACTGCTACTCGAAAATCTTTCGTCCCCTTAAATTGGCAGTTCTGAGAGCTTGTCGGGAGTCGGTTGGCCCACCCAGTTCAGAGTCCAGTTTCTATGTGTGTTGTAATTCATAATGTTGTAGGTCAGGGATGGACAACTTATCAACACTTTTGTTTGGGTAAAAAACGATCTAACAGTCCACCTGATGGTACTGCAGCCAAACCAGATCTCCAATCTGCAACAACCTCAATTGAAGAAAGCCAAGGCCTGTGAAGGTTCTCAATGCCGTTCAAACCGGAACACGACAGTAGTTGCACAGCTGCAGTGGAGAAGTGCAGCTGGCTGGAAAGAGTGTAGGACCGATCCAGGCGACTCCTAGGCAGAGAAGGAATTTACCACCTGTTAATATAATCATATGCTGTGCGGCATTTGATCTTGGTCCTCTGGGGTGATAATACACATCTATAGCCAGAAGAAACTACTCATATCATCAGGTCAACCCGTTAGCTCGTTTTTTACTTATTTTTTGGCCAAGTGTTCTCCTGTTTCATTGTAAATCTATCTCGAACATTACCCATAATACGCGAAAAATATGTCGCTTTAGTACGAAGATGGAAATTTTTTTTTAAGATGCGCTTCAGAACTATAATGCATAAAGATATCATAGTAAGTTTTATATAGAGTTTTTCTGCTGTTTTAAAGGAATTTTATTAAACTCTCCTTCATAAACGCTTTCTCGAGTCTTACGGAGTAATCTCAAGATTTGCAATTTCCGTGGCCCCAGGATCGATGTTAAGCATTCTGAAGATGTCGTTTGATGGAATAACCTTCGTCTTATTTAAATTAAACAGGGGTGAATAAATGTTTCCAAATTATATATCGACAGGAATATTGCGGTTTAATAAATACTTGATAATAGTAACATTTTAAAATAGAGTAGCTAATAGATGTGTGATATTATCATTTAACATGTGAAATTACAACTGCACAGACGCTCGGGACGATTTTTGACACACAAAATCACTGACAATATAAATAACCTGATATAACCTTTATCAGTATTATATTGAATTTATCAGTATTAGCAACACTACGATGTGGTAAGGGGCCTCGTACGTTTTGCTCGGTCGATTCTATTTTGTTGAGATTGATTGGTTTTGATCATAGAATGAGAACTTAAATATCTATAAGCTTTTAAATATCTCTATTGGTGATATGGCGGATGTGCAAAGCAAAATGGTAACAAGTCATTTATGAGTAAATATAATAAATGTTATAATGGTTGGTTAGGTTAGTTGAGGTTAGAACGCCACGTTTGTGTTCCCAACGGTGATCCCTTGACCCCTCGCCAGCGCTGATGGCGACCATCGTAGGGTTTTAGTCGGCGGGAGTCCGGCATAGCCCGGCTATCCCCCACGGGGCTGGTTAGGGTATCCATAAGGGATTTCCCTACGAAAAAAGGTGAGTTTAGAACAGTGACCATAACGCGCGTGCCGGCTATGCGCCAGATAAAACATGTCCGAGCTATGTAATTTTTTTTTAATGTTAATGGTTTTTTTAATGCAATTATAAAGTCACAAGTGAAATTATAATATTACTGTTTTGACTCTGACCCGTGTAGGAAAAATTGTCCAGGGATATAAAGTAGCCTGCGTGTAATAAAATGACTTTATGTTTTATTGTCCTAGAGTCCTAGAGTTTAATTGTTCTATGATAATGGACACTGTACTTTTTGATAATATCAGGCTTGGACAGAAGGTCAGGGGTGTGCACAACGAGTGTAAACAAGCTCTACCCTTTTGTCTAAAATGTTACTGAAAAACTTTCTCATATTTCACCGCGTTCTTCGGTGGATATCCACTCGTTAAAATCCAAAATTGATAAAAAAAACATAAAAATTAGTACATCTATTCAAGGACCTATAACTGAAATCCCCCCACTATAGGGCTGCCGCATCACTGCCGCCTCTTGTGCCGGCTCCGGCCTCGAGCGCTGTCGAGGGCAGCATAAAAAATTCCGGCTAAGTGCCAAATGTTGCATAAATTTGCACTTTTAAAGGCCGAGCGCCTCGCATAAATCGATTATTCGCGCATCCGGCCCACTCAGACCCCCTGAGTGCTCCATTAAGCCTGTTAATTACGACTATTTTTTTTTAATTTTTTTTTTGTTTAATTTTTTTTTTTTTGTTGTTGCTACTGATCAATCCCCATTGTGGCTTGATGGGAGGGAAGCCTATATGTTATAAGTGATCAAAATTATCATAGTGCACCACCGCCCATGCTCCAAGTATGTGATTTTAAGTTTAGACTTTAGATAACGCTAGTTAGTTTAGCCATTTAACAACGATTTACTACAAGTTTTATAATAATACTTCTTCACACAGAAGGTTCGACGCGTTTTTTATTACTTTATTTGAGTATTTATACTCGTATAAGTAATAATCGCTCCAGGATTTAGAAGCCTGGCATGCGCGCCTCGAGAGCGAGAGTTTTTCAGGAAGCGGGAGGGGATATGGATTATGGATATGAATAGTTGAAATGAAATAAGATCATTATAAAAAGTAGCCAGGAAATAAAGGTCAATTATTATGAATATTTCTAGACCTTAAGTCATCGATCTGCTTAGTTTCGGTCTGTTATTTTTCGAGATGGTTATCCCGCCATCTGTCGGTAGCCACCGCGATTTTTATTACTTGCTCTCTTTGTCGCCCTTCTACCGCCACCCGCGGAAAGGAAGAGGGCGGCAGATTCTTACGTGGATATACGTGCTGTATTTCGTGCGGCAGTCACTTGGTAAACAAAAATTGGGATATGTGCATATTCTTCTCGAATTATAAAAAATATTGTACATTAACAACTCGCTTAAGTAATTTAAATAGTGTGCTTTAAGTAATTAAAAAAAAAGACCAAAATATATTTGTCTATGAATCGTTGCTCAAGTAAATTACATTTTTTTCATATAAATTCATTCAGCCTTTGAAAGGTTCTTGCTATTTTCCATGCGCCATTTAAATTTAGAACTTCATTGGCGTTTTAACACCGTCCCTATTTCACCTCCACGGCCGGTAGCTCCATTTGTAACTCCCCGCTAAGTTTTATTTCAATAAAACCCACTTCAAGTTAACTGCCTCCGGTGATTTACCTGTCCCGCTTTCATATTTAAATAAGGCCAGTGGAAACTCTGCGTAGAGAGATACGACGGTTGGTACGGATATTTTCCTTGGTTATTCGCTTGTGATTTTCATGTATTTGATTTTTTTGTGTTTCGGATTTTTTGTGTTGATCGTTTATATCAGAGAAACAGAGTTGATTTGCTTGATTGTACATTACCTAGCCACCTAGACCTACAGACGATCAGATCCGTTGATATTACGTAGTGGCATTAATACCCACGCGATTCACAAGGGTTCGAGGACCAACTCGACATCTCTATCAAATCGTTGGTCGCAATTTCCCCGCACGCACAGACAATTATTTTCGATTCCCTCGAAACTGAGCTGAGATATTAATGTAATTTTTTTTATGGGAAAGAAGCGCTCGTACATCGTCGACACCAGAGAAGCTGCAGGTGGAGGGAGGGTGGAAGGGAGGGAGCGAGCCTCCGGTTACCACAATCACATAACGAAACGCAGAACCAAAAGATGCCTCTACTTTACGTCGGTATTCTACGAGGCCGTCGTACTACCCCGGAAGAGCCGGCCCATTCGAGCAGCAGCATAAGCTGCCGCTCGGCTCTATAGTAATAAAATTATTTAATGTTTTCTTTATATTATGAGAGTTAGTACATTTTTTTCTTATAGTCACGATATCCTAGTGACAAGAGGATGACGTTGACCTGACACTGAGATTGACGTGTAGTTTTCCGAATATGCTGTTCTGAAAACTCCACTGGTGTGAGTAGAGGCTCACCATTATCGTTATACGATCCTGAGGGATCGTTTTCATATGTATTTTTTTCTGTTCATCACATTATATTTCGACCGATACGGGAGCTCGTGTCAAACATTCATGCATTCATTATGACTTTGTTCCGTTTTCGGAGGCGAGCAATCATTTATTTTGTACGAGGCAATTTTGGCGCCCTTATTGCGTCGATTTCCGTTGTATCGAAATTTATAATTAATGTCGGCCATTTAATATTTGACGTCGGCGTAAAATTAAACGTGGAATTAGATTTAATTACTGCACTTTATATTTAGGGCCGCGTGACATGGGGCGAAAGAAGAACTGTATCGTGCATATATCGTATATCCATACGTAACCTCTGTTTTGGGGGTGTAAGGGAGAATATGCCACCTTTTTTTTCCGAAGGTCTACTTCACCTGCAAGCGCTACACCAGGCGGCTAACCTAATAGTAAGTGATTACCGAATGCAACACCAGAGGAGCTGCAAGTGTCCACCTTTAAGGACATTTGGGGAGCAAGAGGGAAGGAGCAAATTCTACGAGGACGAGCTTCTACCGCCGAGCCATTCGAGCTGCAGCAAAATCCCCCGCTTGGCTTTTTCGCTCAGACTTACCGACTGACGGACGAGGCTCTGGCGACAGACTAGTATTTGAAAAATCCATGCGAATACCCCATTACCAAATTCAAAGGCTTGTGACGTGCCCCGACAATGCATGCGCTCACTGATCCGCCTGTCCAGCGACGTTGAGTACGGGCAAATCTTCCACGAACGGCATGTTGTCCATACGTGTACACAGTGTACTTATACACACTAACAAAGAAAGAGCAGACGAGCAAAGAATATAGCCTCACGTATCTTCTATTCAACCGCGGCAGATAAAAGCTCCGCTACTTACGCCAGTTGTGTCTTTCTCTTAATGCAATCAGGTTTTAAGACCGACGGAGAAAGCTAACGGGTACTTAATGCACAAATAATAAAAATGGCTTACGTTAATCGGTCTAAAGAATGTTTTAGATTTTGTCCGCATACGTTAAAGAGGCCAATGTGAGTTGTAAGGTTTACTTGTTATAACGGCATTTACGTAAAACGAATCGCAAAACGGTATAAAATACTTTTTTATTTAAGTTCCAATCATCGATCGAATAATTAGAAAGCTGACACCAGCCGGGTTAACTATGACATGGGGACGTCAAACAACTCAATCCCTAATGGAGCACGGGTGCTTTACAGCACTACAGTGCTGCAGTGCTGTAGTGCAGTGCAGTTAAGGAGTAAAAAGGTGACGGCGTTGAAATCCTTAAATAATAGTTTCATTTCAAAACTTTGAAACTAATTGATTTTTTTTTGGGTCTTGCTTACTCTGTAGAGTTCTGCTAATATCAAGTTAGGCATCGAAGAAAACAACAAAATGAAAGTTACATAACAAAAAACTTTTTTTTGTGCATCTCAACCTCTCAGAGTTACCTTTATGTTCCTATGTGACATCATTTACGATGAAAGTGAAACCAAGGTTCTTTTAGTTATATACTTTTGAATTCTTGTATCTCATTACGATTATTGTTTTCATTCATATCAGGACTTATGACAGGAGAAGGGATCCAACAATCGTTCATATTACATACTTTGCAAAGTAGCAAATGCGTCAGATGCAGATGGATGCTCATCGTTTACATAACTGAGTATGTAAACGATGAAGCTTATTAAAAAGTTGGTACCGCGATCAGACAGATTACAATCGCTGGCAACTGGCAAGTGCCAGTTTCAAACTACCCTCGGTTAATGTAAAAGTGCCACGTCTTTTTGGAAGGCGTCCAACCGACGGCAACAATGTAACAAGCCGTTGTTCTCTGCTATCTACAGGATTTAGGAGAGTCCGAGTCGTTTTAAAGCATATCTGATAAAGAGTCACGTACCGATAAAGTTGACTTTTTTTTTTAGAGTCTAAGGAAAACGTTTTGTGAATGGAGTCGGCGTCGCCCTTTTTCTTATTTTAGACACATCACGGAAACAGATTTTTTATCATGTTTTCCAACTAGATTAGATTTAAATAATGCTAAGCAATAAGCATATGTTGCGGGGAAGTCGTTGGATGTTGGTTCCGGATTATGCTTTGTGGCAATCTTTGGGGGTGGCTTGTTTATGGGCAGCTTGAGTTGTGTGTCATTGTTGCAAAAGTTGCCACGGGGCAGGACTGTCAACGTCTATAGGTTATGGTTGAGTGTAAGAGAATAAACCGTATTTGTCTTCGAATTCCTTTAAGACGTAGAAGAACACTACTGTTATAGTATTATCTATCTTCAAACCGACAATGTAATAGCTTCAAAATGGCTTGATATTGATATCAAGCCAAGTCACGGTAGATGAGTGGTTAGTGGTGGATCCGCGAACGAAGCAGGAGACTCGAGTTCGATCCGCTATGTGAAGGGTAAATATTAAAAAGTTTTAAAAATTTATGTATTTTTTGTATCTGCGTCTTTGGACACCAAGACGGCGCCAGGCCCTCCACCTGTCACGTTCTCCTAAAATAAATTCTGGTGAAAAGTAGGTAGGTGTATGTATGTGTACTTTATTTTTGGATTTGGTATTAAATAAAGAAACGTTTTGAATTTAAAAGGATACATTGATGTTGAACTCGCTTCTCTCATATACGCATCGAAATTCTCGAACGCAATATTTGCCTTGCGCTTCGTGTGTTGCATTTCTGTTGGTTTGAGCCCCGATCCGTTGCACGTGAAACAACGGTTTGAAACGAGACTAGAATATTGTAATAATTCGCCAAATGTCTCTAACTTTTGTTATACCTTTAACACCTGTATCGGCGATATATAATTTACGAGTATAAGTTATGAGACAGAGTTTATGAATTTCCATTTGGCAAAAATCAAGACTAGCCAAACTGCTCTATATGCTGGGCAGCCCCCAGCATATAGAGTATGGGGAAATCATCAGTCTATGAAATTTGGAATGGATTTGTCGCCATAATTAGATCACCAATGCCTCGTTTGTTCACTAGCAGGGTGCATTACGGTGCAGGTGGTATGTTATTCGTAGAAACAGATGGTAGGTAACATATATTCACGCCTTGTTCCCAACGGGATCTCCTTCCACTTGCTACGGTCCTGACATACGTCTTTTGACGTATGGTAAGTAACTAGTTGATAATATATCACAAACGAACATATATACGTTACTGCTATAACGCGAGCATTAGCACATAGCTTAAAGCAACGCGGACCATCGTTGTGAATGCGATGGCAATTTCCATACAATAAAGAGGTCAGGTGCCGGCAAATCTAGCGGAGTGTAATTTCCTCACCTTCGTACTCGTGCCCCACTCTCCCCTTCCCTCCCCTTTTTTTTATTTTCCGCCCTACAGACGATGTGCTTTATGGAAAAATGCGCGATGGGCTTTTACATGTGTATCGTCTAAAGAGATTAGATGTCAAAATAATCTATTTTATAAGCCGTGATAGCGGCGGACGCTCGCCTTAACACAAAAAATTGTAGTTGGAAAAAAAAAATGTTAAAACTAAAAATGATCATCCCTGATGGGGAAGGCAATCTTAAGGGTGAATTTTTGAATGAAATGTGTGATTCAAAATTCTTTGTGTGTCACGTCAATTCATATTTTTATAGACGTAGTGGCAGTGGCGTGCCACGCCAATCCGCTAGTCGAGCGTGACCGGAGATACCTGGTCACAGGACATATGAATAAACTTAATATTTAGGTGAAAGTTATCTCGTCTGCACTCTGCACCATTTTACATTTTCTCTACCCAATCCAAAGTCAGGCAGACTGGTAGAAAATGCCTCTTGAGATTAAGTCCGGCTTATCGCTCCTTTATAAGTGCAAATAAAAATTAAATAAATATGAGCTATTTACGGGTAAGGTAAGTTATGATAAAGAAGAAAGAAAGAGCGCAAGTCTCTTTCTTTCTTCTTTACCATATTTAAATTTAATGAATGAAAAATGTAAATTTTGATTTGTACGAAGTGTAACGTTCACTTGTAAATATTGATGAAACCTATTTCTATTTTATCAGTGCTAACGTTTTTTTTTTCATTCTTTTGTACATTCCACCTGCAAACGAAAATCAAACCACCGAGGAGTCGCCTACGTTTCTGTATCACGCAAAGTCTTGGCCTAGCTCTGAAATATTCATACGTATCCGGAACTAAAATCCAATTGAACTAAAATCACCTCTATGTCCATACGTCTTACAGCCGGTTGTTCCGCGCATTTAGAATTGTAGAGTTGCATTTCGGTTGTCTTTGTTTCGTGCGCTGCACGTCCGGCCCGCTGTGACAGATATTGAGCTCACTGACAGCGCGCACTAGGGTCGCATTTCCAACGAGTCGAGTATATCCGTTTCGGAAACCACTCTATCCTATTACATTTTAAATGAACTTTTCAGTTTGGAAATAGTCCCTACTTTGGTTGACTGAGCAGGTAGCCCTCTTTTTTATTTTTCATAGAATAAAGAGTAGCCAATTAAAACCAATGGGCAATAAGCGCCATGAATGTTAGAACTTCGGAGGATTCGCTGGATATACCCTACTGTTCAAATCGATACTCTTACACTTTTACACACGCTGGAAGTGTTTTGTTCGATATGAAAATAAATCAACACTTACGTAGTAGCTCAGAGATCAGACAACCCGCCAATTGAACTGTAGGGTTTCGTTTCGAATTCCTAGCCGAATTGTAATGTATGATGAACGTAAAATGTTCATGGGTTCGATGGCCCTCTGGCCGGTACTACTAAAATTGTTAATAGCAATTTAAAGTAATTTCCGTTTCGAGGACGAGTGCCAATCCGCATACGAGCAGCAGCGTAGCGGATCCCTCCCGGCTCCTTAACTCTCTCGGTCATTCGAGAAGGAGGCCTTCGCCCAGCAGTTGCTACTTTACTTCACTATGATTGCAGAAGCACTCGATGTCAGCATATATTTTAAAACTCAATAGTAGTTAGCGTGGTACACCTATTAGGCCCCCTGATGGATCCTGGTACCGAAATCCGTAAAAAATATAAATGATTGATTTTTAAAGTGTATCACTGCCACAACACTAGACTTCATATAACACGTAATGAAACTTAGTTAGCATTATCGATTCATTGAACTGCTGCAACAAAACGGAATGCGTATCAGCATAACGCTATAGTATTGTTGCCACAACTACAGCGCTGTTATTCTGACGGTACCATGGATAAATTCGCGATTAGTTTTCGCTTCTTGATGAACCTGCATCCGAGTAGTCACCAAAGAGTGTCTCCTTCCGGTTGGCAACTGGCGGTAGTATTCGAAAGTTGTCGCCGTCGTTGGTCGAAATAGGCCAGGAAATCATCGTCTGTCGATTACAAACAAAAATGTCGGTGACAATTCCATTAAAACAATTTAATAAATAAAACTAAAGAACGAACGCAATAAAAGCACAAAATATTCTTGCGAGGCGGGGACAAGGAGAGCGGCAAAGTGCCAGGAAATAATAAAAGCAAAGGGTTCTCTACATATAATTGAATAAAATATCGAGGGCCGATGTCAATATTGGCCGGCGTTAACGGACGACCAAGTGACGCTATGAATTCTAAACAAACTGAATGGACTACGAGGATCTCGTCTCGCAGACTCGGATGTCGGTAGCTTGTGAAATTTATTATCCTTCTTTAGTTGAGTTGCAGAGAACTACTCACGCCTCGCTCTATTTCTTTTTTTTTTTTTTCATTGCACTTTGGCAATGCCATACGTGCTTATATGCGGTTGTAATCAGGCAGGAATGATGATTGTAAAGCTGAAGAGTTTGTATGTTTGAGAGCGCTAATCGTAGCCACTGTCAGACCGATACGAAAATATATTTTTGTGCATTTTTATATTGGAATCCGAAGGTCTAGCTATGCTGGCTCTCTACAAACCGTAACACAACAGTGATGTTTGGCGGGAGAAGTGGGTAAGAGTGTTGTACTTACCCAGACTCTACCCGGACTCTAACACGAGTTAAAGTCATTATCAAATTTCTTTTAAGCGCAGACACAGGCGTGCACTTCCTTCCTCGGTGTAAATTTTGTACAATATCTAATGCAGTGTCGAAAATAGACCGATTGTTCTAAGACCCCGAAGGAGTTTTTCTATTCGCTTTCGAATCCCTAAAGTGTGCGGCCCCTTCCTTCTTTTCACAATTTAATAAGCAAGGGACACCTCATTAAAAGTTTTAATGAAACAAAAACTTTATGCTGCGAAGCCGAGGTGAACATCCACTTTGTCTTTTTGGTCACTTTCTTCTTTATAACTAAATCCTTCATATTATTTAGCTGGTCGAGTTATAGCGGCGTTATCTGTCATTCCTCTTCTTCTTTCTTGCCTTGGGTCGTAGATAATCCTAGCTTATTCGTCTAGGGGATAGCTTTAGAAAATTTCATGGCACCTCTTGTAGCTACGAATCCAGCTACGCCACATTCTAAGTCTCGGAAAGGAAAATACGGATAGCGGAATCTTGTTTGAACGCGCCGAGTTATGCTAAATGGGATTCTGTATTTTCTTCTTACCCATATGCCTGATAGGCGTGATGTTTATGAAACGTTAGAATTCGAAGTTCCATCGATACCATCTAGATGTTTGCGTTTCACGCACTGAGGTGGAATGCCAAGTTCGAAGTTTTCTGCCTCGCACTTCGACTTTGTGGAATCAGCTGTCGCCAGCAGTATTTCCGAACAGTTACGACTTAGGGGCCTTCAAGAAAAGAGTTTATTCCTTCCTTAAAGGCCGGCAGCGCATCTGTAGCTCCTCTGGTGTTGCGGATGTTCGTGGTCGTCGGTGGTCACTTACCATCAGGTGAGCCGCACGCTCGTTTGCCCCCTTCTATAAAAAAAAAAACCTTGCATATTTTTTTAAAGGAAACTTCTTTGTTCACGGTAGGGAAAAAATCGGTTACGATTACCCGTTACATTTTCTATGTATGAATGAACAAGTGTAAATAAGTTTCACGAGCATACCTAAACTATTAAACGGCGCGACAGACGCTTCCCGGCACCAAAACCTTCTCAAATATTTGAGAAGTAGGGCTTTGCCCCGCGGTGCTACTTTACATTATTTTACACAGAAAAGTCAGTAACCCATAAAGGTTTCACTTCTTGTACACACAAATTCCTTGTGATATGAATATATTTTTTATGTAGCATTACAACCAATAATGTTCTTTTTTATTGATTTTCCTTTCTTTTTCTTTATATTTTCGTTATCTTTATAATTATCATGTTATTTTAAATTATAGGTCCTGGCTTAGATATTTGTTTGATCTACCTAGGTAGATGTATCTCTTCCCATAGTAATTCCATATTTGAAGCTCTTGTGTACATTAAAGCCGCTATAGATAAGCGAGTGATTAATTATAATTAACATGAAATCATAACAGAAATTTGGTACTATGAAGTAAAGAAGAAACAACTTACATTGATAGAAAGCCATTATTTGACAAATTATTTACTCTGCTTCTGCATTGTGCATAATAACGCCTGCTTAGTATGCATGGAACGTTGCTATCAGACTTTCGTTAGACAGTACGACGCCTCGGTCTTTGGACTGGGTAATAAAATATATTGTTTCATTGTACTCTGACAAATTTATTTAATCATCTAACACGAATTGCTCGATGAATGCCCCTATACAGATTTGTCAAGATTTATGATAGTTTTTAGTTAACATGATCAAACTATTATCAAACATGAGATGTAATACGTAAATTAGCATCTTGTACACGTCCCAGTGCTGTATAAAGAACAGGATCGTAACTGACAAACAGCCTATGTTCACAAACTCGTCTGCGCCCGATGTGATAAGATGATGTAGATAAAACCTTAATGAAATGTGTGTCGGCTGTCTGCATTTTTTTTTGAAATTTCATTTTCTGATGAAGCAGAAGACGCTGATATTGTTTACAGTTTGAGAAAAGCGACGTGTATTTGAGAACTCGTTGACAAACAACAACCCAAAGAGGTGGCAGCTCTTAATGAACAATAACTCTATCTGTAAACAGTTGGAAGAAATGGCTCCACTGATTACCCGTATAGGTTTACAGGCGCGAGTTAGTTAGTTAGTTAGAACTTAATCGGTAATAATTATTTGAAATTAGTGAAAACATTGTTATGGGCGTTGAACTCGTGCGGCTGACGCCGGTGCAGGCATCTTAGATCTCAGTTGGATCGATAAGGTCTTTAGTATGGGTGTCGTTTGCCTAGACTTTGTTGACTATTCGTGCTTTGTTGAATTTATCTCGCTCGAGTCGTAATGATAAAAACTAAAAAAATATTCTGTGACTAAACTACAGCACTTCTATAATTAATATTTAATGCATGACCTAGAGATATCCTGTAAAATGTGAGGTTAAATTTAATTTCGTATCGTCGCATCCAACCTGTATATTAAGGTCGCTTATTTGAAAGAAAGATATAAGTACTTAGATGTCCTTTTCGATTTCGGCGCGACTTTCATTACTTAGAATTCATCATAAGAATAGAGGGCACTGAGCACCCCAATAAACCTCTAGTAATCTGAGAGCACACGTCAATCAGTCGCGACAGGAGACTGATCTTTCCGTCATACGGTTTCGTCTTACGTTCGATGTCGTTGCGTAAAGTTTCAGGTGAACTCTCGAAACGAGACGAAGAGACGCTTGTTTTTCTACTTTTACTACTTTTTATAACATTGGAGTGTTTATCGCTCAATCTTTGGGAGGTTTATGTCCAGTTATAATTATTCTCCTTCATCAACATCCAATCCATAGATGGCCTATTTTTGTTTATTGGATTAGGAAGACAAAAGAGCTACCATTCCTTCATAGTAATTATACTGGTTCTCTATACACTTCAAACCGGTTAGCAACTTAGTCGTGCTAGAGGGAAATCTGTAGTCTCTGCCTACATACTACGAATCGATGTTTATGTTTGTATCAACTTAAACTTAAATGTTAAGTAACATACTCATATATATATATGAGACCGTATGCAGTAAGATGCTTAGCTTAGCCTAAATGTTAATAAAACTACCAGTTGAAATAATACTTTTCTAGAGAAGTTTCACTCGTTGTTTGATTATGGCAAACCCTATTACCAGAAAAACCGATTTTCGAAAGTCACTATTTTGATACACGCGATGTGTACCTAAACAATATTACTTATTGTTTGGATTTTAGAGATTGGTAGCGTGCCGGCGGTATATCCAAACATTGGTTTGTTTGTTCCAATAAAAGTAAGTGAAAATCGCAAAAGCTGCGACAAACATATTGACGGGCGGAATAATGTTAATGATTGTACCCGAATAGTTTCACTCATTCTTACATCTTTGTATTCTTTCCTATAGATTGCAGCATTTGACGTTTACTGTTTTTTATTCTGTGGACTTTGCATATATTGCATATTTATAATCCCAATATTCTTTAGTAATTAATTCAACATTAACCGAACAATTGCCGTGTAGCCACGGCGTAAGAATCTGTGTCTTTCTTCCCGTGGGTGTCGTAAAAGGGGTTAATTGGAAAAGCCTTGAAAATCACAATGGCTACCAATAGATAGCGGAATATACATTTTGAAAATTGCATGATCAAAATTAAGCAGACCGATGACGAGTGGCAGGCAGCGTCCAAGTTACGAGGTGTCTGGTACTACGACGATTATGGCAAATGCAATCCCAATCCTTATAGAGGAGGCATATGTCCCGCCGTGGACTATTCACAGACCGGTAAAGTAAGGTAGCAGAGCAATTAACACTGATTTTATTACGATATAAAAAATTTACATTATAAAAATATTCAATCATTATTAAATCAGTAACAAGCGACAGGCTCACCGCCTCTCACGATGTCCCAAATAAGCTCTGCTGAAAAGGAAATGTGGTGAAAAGGACTAATATTAAAATGTCTAGACCTCTGACCACCGTAGCTGCTATACGGTCGTGAGAGCTTACTTTTTCGATATTATTTTTGAATTAGTAATCGAACCGCATGCTACTTGTACTGCGAAGTATAATACATGTGAAACAAGAGAATAACATTTTAAGCCAGTAGCCACGTTTTTAAGCCATTATAGCCGAGATACGGGATTTGACTCCGAATCAGCAAACTAGAGAGTAAACTAGCTAGTAGAGTCGAATTACAATTCGTCTCGTTGTTCTGGACACTGAGACGCCAACAAGCTCAACTGAAGTCAAGACGTCTCCAATAAGTTCTACGACTAAAATAAATATCTAGATTAATGTCAACTCTCGCATTGGGTATACGGCTATACTTATTAAATTTTAATTATTCTCTAATGCTCCGTGATTTCACTAAAGTGAACAATAAAATGCAATTATTGTTTTGAACCAAGCTGACATAAAAGTTCAATGTTAATACTAAAGAAGCAATTTATTATATACATTAAATTAAAGAACCATCGAAGGCTAAACGGTCCATAAAATAAGTTAAATTGAAATTATCGAGAAAGTTAAGTTCTTAGTAGCTTGGTAGCTTCAGATAAGTATATTGTAGCCGATAGAATACAATTATTCGACATAGCAGCTTAATGGACACTTAAATAGAAATATATTTGACTAGTGCTGCAATAACGTCTTTCATTAGCACCATTTAATTACATCTCGATAGCGTATTAACACGAGTTATTATACTTTGTTTTATGTTGAACGTTGGGGTGCCCCAAGGGACACTTGCAGGTCAGGGTTTATTTGTATTGTTTTGCAAAAGATTTAAATAAAGAAACGAAATATTTCATGTTGTAAATATGACTAACTTAACCAGTGTAATGTGCATCATTTTTGGCGACCGGAGAAAGGCGAATATCCATCCTTATATCACAAATCCAAATTCCACTAAATAAGTGATGGGGTTTTAATGCCTGCCCAAAGTGAAAATAATCTATGGCGCTTTCATGGAAAGCTTTGTTTCCAGTCGTGCACATACAATGATGGTAAAAAAAAAATTATTAGGTTTTAATAATTAACCAAGAAAGCTTCTGACTTAAAGTTAACTTAACGCTACGCGAACATCCCTTAAATGTGCACATGTATGTACGTTTGCGCAAGAAATATGTTGTAATCCATTAACAAGGCCTTTGCTTGTTTACTGACGATGGGGAGCCAATCATCATTTTATTTTATTTTTCTGTAAATTTTCTAGATGGTTATCCAGCCATCTGCTGGTAGCCATTGCATTTTTCAAGACTTTCCCCTTAGTCGTCTCTTCCGACACCCATGGGAAGAAAGAGATATGGTAGATTCTTACGCCGATACCAAAAGAAATTATTGGTGAACATTCAATTTAGGAACCGCGATTGCGTACATGGTTATTGCGCTATGGTGGGTAATATGAACGCATGCTATTTATGGTATACAAAAACAATTTCAAATCAATTTGTAATGCAATCAAATTGTAGAGACGAAAATCATGTATAATATAATTATAATAAGTTTTTACGGAATTCTGTACCGCATGATATTCCTGATTAATGTATAGTTAAAACACTTCTTATTAATTTTCCGACTTTAATTTCACCAAACATACGTCATTACACATTTTAAAACTATAAAAACTCAAATCACATCCGTCACAACTCGAAACTAAACACAATTATCGCCTTTAAAGCGGTTTTAATTTTACTTTATTTGCTCTATTGCGAGACAATTTGCTTCTAAGGGCGATAATAACATGTAACTAGACCTTCGAGCTCGCGACCGCAAGCGGCACACAGACTGTCAGACACGGGTGTCTTGCAAGAATTACAAAGGCTTTGCTTTGGACACCTCACTCTCTGGTACGTATCGCTTTACTGTGACTTACATTTAAGTGTCAAGGTTTTAATATCTTTCATTCTACATCTAAAGATTCACTAGATATTTATGAAAGTATAATCATCAAGTTTTCATGACGGAAATTAAAACAGTGACACTATTATAAGCTTTTATAATTACTCTTAATTTGGCTTCTGACAATATTAATATTCAAATGTACTACTTAGTTGCTAGCTATGATATGCATCCACAACAGCTTATTAACTATTAACATACAGATGTACATACAAGGAACGTCAATTCTCACAATTTAATTACGAGACTCTAAAAAAGTTTTTGCTTGTCTGAAATTGTATCTTTCCTTGGCTGTGCAGTAAATATTAAGCATTGAAATGTTGTTATTATAATTAGTAATCTTCCATGCACATATATAACCAAAGACAAACACACTCTTGAAAGTTTTAGTAGAAGACATTAATAAAGAGGAGAATCAGACAGATAACATTGAAATGTGTCCAACGAATGCACAGAACAGCATTACAGTACCCGACAAGAAACACAAAGACACAAAAAAATGTCTCAGAGCGAACACGCATACCCTTAGTCGTCGCATAAGGAGAGACTGGATTATATATTTTTTTAATGTTTATTAATTATTATTTGTAGCTTTTTAATGACTGTCATGAAATTGGCATGCACCGTTGACGCTATGCGTGGTGTTGAAGTGATATAGATAGTGGAAGTTAGTTGGAAAACGGATTAAAAGAGTGTGTTCGTCTTTTTATATGTGCAGGGAAGTGACGGTGGCCTCACGCCGATACGAAGACTTCAGTCGAGTATTGAGACCGGTAAGTTTTCCGTTTGGCCAGAATAAGGTTGTTCAAAGCCTATATTGTAGTATGATAAAGGCGTTATTTGCCATTTGGTTGGTCTTTCAGTGTATTGGTAAATTTTATTAATTTAGAAGCATATGCTCCTGTTGTCTTATCATTCTTGACTATTATTGCCTAAATAATAGCGATCAAGTTACTTGACCCCATTATAGCTCACTGTTTTCACATATCTCTGTGCCACTCTTGATTTCCTGAATGTAGTGCCAACTTACATGAAACAAAGTAATTGTTAAAAATTACTGTTAACATCTTATTAAGTTGGCGTCCGTAAACAGAAATCTAATCTCGCAATTGTTTCAGCGAATGTTCTGAATTAATTTACGACCAAAATAAAGAGCAATGCAAATTGATATAATTGTGTCCGCATGCAGAAGATAATTAAATTTTCGTTTGCGGTACACAAAAAATGCTCGAAACCTTCCGCAAAGCTTTGCGGTTTATAAACGGCTCTGGACAAACTTGTTTTGGCTTATTTGATTTTATTGTTTTGATATCTATTATGATTTACATTAATTTAGTACTTTGTCACTATATAAATATGTAGTTTCATGTTTAGATTAATTTAAAATAAACATTTTATGGAATTATTTAGGCAATTAGAAAAACTGTTCGCAACACAGAAGTCTCAGTAAATGAATGAAAGTTGCACTTACTTTTCGCATTTATTACTGATTTGTCTTAAAAATTTGAACCTGCATATCTTACAAGAACAGACCAATGTTCGACCTGATCCAAATTTGCCAGCATGTTCCTAACACAGTGCATTATTCTGAACGTGCAATCCAATTTGAATAAGAAACTCTCCGAAGCCATTGTCCAGAAAATGACTTCGCCGAGGCGTCGAACGGAACACAACAAAACTCATTTGTCGATATGGCTCTGTCTAATGGATTGTTACTGTCCACGTCCGAAGCTTAACGCCATACGAAGGAAAGTTTCTCTAACATTTATATTTTACTGAATGGCGGAACCCGTGCTTCAACGAGGAATTTCACATTGCATACAACCTGTGTTTACGGTTAAGGTTAGTTTTTCACTATTCACAATATTAAGTTTAAAAATTGTCTTTCAATCCTCCTGGGCACAAACTGAATCTATTCAAGCCCTGTAGTAGATCTTTGGATTTGGAAATTTCGTGAAAAGTAGCAGCCTATAAATAAGTAAGTAAACTGCTGGGCCTCCTTCTTAAATAGTTTTGTTAGAGGATTTTGGAGCCAGGAAGGGCCCGCCACGCTGCGCCAGGGCTTCACATATCCTCGAAATATTTTTTATTGTTTCTCTTGACATGCATGTACGAGCATACAGCACTTAGAATTGCTAATAACAATTTTATTGATGCAGGCATTTTGTGATCAGTCATTTAAATAATAATACCTGCACTGTTCGTAAAGCAGTTAAAAGAAAACCGTAATCATCATACTCCTTAGTCTCTAAGTAGTACTCCACTGAATACAGACCTCTTCCAACTTGCCCCAGATATGGGGCAATCTATACTGAGTCTTTACTGCAGGCCGTATGAGGAAGCTCAAAGTTGCTCAGCCCGGTATGGAAAGGGCTATGCTCGGTGTTTCTCTGCGCGACAGAGTCTGCAACGATATCCCCAGCAGAACTAGGGTAACCGACAAAGCCGTCAGCAGGATGCCGATGTAGTGGCAATGGGCCGGCCACATAGCTCGCAGAACTGACAACCGTTGAGGAAAAAAGTTTCCCGAGTGGCAGCCACGTACAGGCATACGCAGTGCGGGACGACCTGTGCAGTGTGCAGTGCAGGAAGTCGATGGATGCAGGTGGCTCAGGACCGAGCTTTGTGGCAATCTTTGGGGGGAGGCCTATGTTCAGCGGTGGACTTGTGATGGGCTGAAATGATGATATTAATATTGTCAAGATAGAGTGTGAATATCTATATGCGTGTGGAGCCATCACCGGTATCTCAATCACTATAACATCAGTAGGTTAAACTCCTCAGCCCTCCCCCACCACTCTCCCCCGTCCTTCCTCTAGATAGATCTAAAGAGATTAAACGCGATGTTCACTTTTCATGGTTTCATATTTATTTTTCATATAGGTTTTTCAGCTATCAGACTAATCTAAAATACAGTTTTACCGTTATGTAGCAACAGTCATAATTCCAGAAGAATTTTTTGAAAATATGCTTCCGTAAGATTGCACAAGTTCATCCTTGCAAAACCAAAGCGATTCGTTAGTAATAAAACAAAATCAATTAAAACCCTTTTAAAACAAACTCGCTTCTGATATGAACATATCCCCGTTTTCTGTTATTTGTGTTTGTGTAATAAATCAGATTGACCATAAATTTCCCTACGTATATTTTCGCTTAAGGGCAATCTTTTATGTATTTTACAATATCTCGTGAAATACCCGATGTAAATAACTCACTATTATCCATGAAACCTCCAATTTGTCTATATGAAATATCGGATACACTAGATCAGGGATTCCCAAACTATTTTGGGCAAGAGACCCCTTTTCCAACATGAACTGATACCCATAGACCCCCATAGCCAAATTACTTTAAAAATCCTATCTCTAAATTTTTTTTGCTATTGATGTAAAATACTTACCAATATAAAAACTTTGCGGTTGGTTAAGTGAGTAAACTTGACATCATTTTCTCATCAAAATATAACAAAAAAAATAAACATACAATTCAGTAAATATCAAGTGTAATGAATAATTATTAATACAAATCACGTATATTTTTTAATAAAAGTACAACAATGATACTTCCTACTAAAATATTGGTCATTCTTATAACTTGTTGCTACACATATCTCAACTTATACAGTAACTTGAAAGTTTCAAATATGAACTTGTGTTAATTAATAGGGTCGATTTTTAGACCTCGTCGACCCCCAAAATAAGTTCGTTTATGTCCGACCCCTATGTTCAGCAGTGGACTTCTGATAGGCTGAAATGATGATGACGTCGACCCCCAGGAAACCAATATTTACCCCCAGGGCTTGACGACCCCCAAAATAAGTTTTCGTTTATGTCCGACCCTATGTTCAGCAGTGGACTTCTGATAGGCTGAAATGATGATGACGTCGACCCCCAAAATAAGTTCGTTTATGTCCGACCCTATGTTCAGCAGTGGACTTCTGATAGGCTGAAATGATGATGACGTCGACCCCCAAAATAAGTTCGTTTATGTCCGACCCTATGTTCAGCAGTGGACTTCTGATAGGCTGAAATGATGATGACGTCGACCCCCAAAATAAGTTCGTTTATGTCCGACCCTATGTTCAGCAGTGGACTTCTGATAGGCTGAAATGATGATGACGTCGACCCCCAAAATAAGTTCGTTTATGTCCGACCCTATGTTCAGCAGTGGACTTCTGATAGGCTGAAATGATGATGACGTCGACCCCCAAAATAAGTTCGTTTATGTCCGACCCTATGTTCAGCAGTGGACTTCTGATAGGCTGAAATGATGATGACGTCGACCCCCAAAATAAGTTCGTTTATGTCCGACCCTATGTTCAGCAGTGGACTTCTGATAGGCTGAAATGATGATGACGTCGACCCCCAAAATAAGTTCGTTTATGTCCGACCCTATGTTCAGCAGTGGACTTCTGATAGGCTGAAATGATGATGACGTCGACCCCCAAAATAAGTTCGTTTATGTCCGACCCTATGTTCAGCAGTGGACTTCTGATAGGCTGAAATGATGATGACGTCGACCCCCAAAATAAGTTCGTTTATGTCCGACCCTATGTTCAGCAGTGGACTTCTGATAGGCTGAAATGATGATGATGTCGACCCCCAGGAAACCAATATTTACCCCCAGGGCTCGACGACCCCAAAATAAGTTCGTTTATGTCCGACCCTATGTTCAGCAGTGGACTTCTGATAGGCTGAAATGATGATGACGTCGACCCCCAAAATAAGTTCGTTTATGTCCGACCCTATGTTCAGCAGTGGACTTCTGATAGGCTGAAATGATGATGACGTCGACCCCCAAAATAAGTTCGTTTATGTCCGACCCTATGTTCAGCAGTGGACTTCTGATAGGCTGAAATGATGATGACGTCGACCCCCAAAATAAGTTCGTTTATGTCCGACCCTATGTTCAGCAGTGGACTTCTGATAGGCTGAAATGATGATGACGTCGACCCCCAAAATAAGTTCGTTTATGTCCGACCCTATGTTCAGCAGTGGACTTCTGATAGGCTGAAATGATGATGACGTCGACCCCCAAAATAAGTTCGTTTATGTCCGACCCTATGTTCAGCAGTGGACTTCTGATAGGCTGAAATGATGATGACGTCGACCCCCAAAATAAGTTCGTTTATGTCCGACCCTATGTTCAGCAGTGGACTTCTGATAGGCTGAAATGATGATGACGTCGACCCCCAAAATAAGTTCGTTTATGTCCGACCCTATGTTCAGCAGTGGACTTCTGATAGGCTGAAATGATGATGATGTCGACCCCCAGGAAACCAATATTTACCCCCAGGGCTCGACGACCCCAAAATAAGTTCGTTTATGTCCGACCCTATGTTCAGCAGTGGACTTCTGATAGGCTGAAATGATGATGACGTCGACCCCCAAAATAAGTTCGTTTATGTCCGACCCTATGTTCAGCAGTGGACTTCTGATAGGCTGAAATGATGATGACGTCGACCCCCAAAATAAGTTCGTTTATGTCCGACCCTATGTTCAGCAGTGGACTTCTGATAGGCTGAAATGATGATGACGTCGACCCCCAAAATAAGTTCGTTTATGTCCGACCCTATGTTCAGCAGTGGACTTCTGATAGGCTGAAATGATGATGACGTCGACCCCCAAAATAAGTTCGTTTATGTCCGACCCTATGTTCAGCAGTGGACTTCTGATAGGCTGAAATGATGATGATGTCGACCCCCAGGAAACCAATATTTACCCGTGGCTAACTCAGCCGCGACTAATGGTAACGAGTCACTTCATCTTAGTGCTCAGGGGTTAACACACAAGCAATTCGATTCGGAATCTTGGATAGATGCAGGAGCTGTGTAACAGTCTTTTACGCAGACTTTGTGCACGTTTTTTAATTTAAAAAAAAATACAATTTTTGTACACGGTTTATCCTGGGTCTGAACTATCCTGGAAGTCTCTCAGAGAGTCAAAATTTTACTCTACAGCCAATTCTTCTAAGGTAGCTGCAGCATATTTGAAAGCGTTTGGTGCGTTTAAAAATTCTCACGTTAATAATTTGTCAACGTTATTGAGACATATAAATTAGTTTTATTTATGATGTTGGCGCTAAAAAGCGCTTCGGTTTTAATGTATCAAATGTTTAGATTTAATAAATCTACTTTTTTATCACATCCAGCCACGTTGCAGACCACAGCGTTATTTTCTCTCGGCAATTCATCTTCCGCGAAATTATCTCCAATTCGTCGTGGGAATAATATTTATATCACTTTATTAGCTTCGGTCTGCGTGGAACGGAGCGTTGAATTGAATTTTTTTTTTTTAACATGGCGATTTATTTTGAAATCATTCGTTTTCGTTGCGTCTGTTTAAATATTAGATATCGGTTAGCATCTCGTTTTATCTTTTTAGATTTATTTCATTGCTGATGTTTTAATCTAACGTTTATTTGGAATTATTTGATATTTTTAAACGAACACACTTTACATAAATTTCGTCTTGTTTTGCTAAACGTCATGTTTAAAATTTACTTGGTATCGATATCAGATATTTTAACGTTTTTGTGCTATTTACTCGTTTCTGTTCGGTTCATAAATCGAAAGCATAGTGATTCGCGTATCTGACTGACTGTGAAACTTATAAGTCCTGGATTCGAATCGTAGCCCAAGGAAAACTCTGAGTGCACTTCCTTCGATGTTATCACATTGGCGTTACATCGGCTACTGTAAAGTAGAGACGAGTGCGTGTCTCTGTGTTTACACGTACACTTGTGACATTATAATATATCCTACGCAGTTGACATGACAATCTTCGCCGTGTTCGAAATCGCTCAGTTGAACATCATTAATTTTTATTTTCAAAACTATAACAAATAGAACAAAATATGGCAGTTGTCTCATTTAATTTGTTTTTTTTTTAATGGATAGATTATGTTCGCGAGTATAATTTTAGAATGCCACGTAATTGTATTGTAAGTGCTTTTATATTTTGATAAATAGGGCATGTAAGGTAAATGTTAACTAAGTATAATGTACTTAAGGCATCCTAATTGTGTATGGGAACGCAGAAACCACAGATTAAATGTCGTGTTTCAATTGTTTGCAGTATCAGAGGATGCACAACCAACACAACGGAGTGCCCCTCTTCTGCAGTCTCCACAATACACCGGAGGAAGACCCCAGCCCTACAGTACGTCTTAATTATAAATTTTTGTTCTTGGAAACATTTTTTTTTCTATCACTGAATTCACTCAACACATCTACACCTAGTGTTATAATATTTCGCAACCATATGATTTCATTGATTGCATTATAAGTTATTTGCTCTACGTCTTTTTATACTCTCTTTCTCTAACTCTTTCGAACATGGTCTTAAGCTTCGTAAGTAAACACCTATTTTTACCGAAATCACATTTTATGTTTCTTCGGTTCAATCCAATTTGGGAAACGTGTTCTTACTTGTCGATTTATATAAGTGCGTCTAATTAAAATAAAGGAAGAGAAATACGTTAGCAAAAAGATCAATATCAACGAATGTAGGAGCTATTTTAATCTTCATAAAACAAGTGCATACAAGTAGAAAATTTAAAACGTAAACAAATAGGTAAAACAATAGGAGAATATAATTTTACCAAACCAAGGGAACGTAACGCTCAACAAATAGCAGTAGAAAAAACTGTGTGACCCTAATACATAATACGAATACAAAAACAACATACTCTTATTACTTATGCAATCACTGTCATTTAGTTGCAACCAACCAGTGTACATCTTTTGTATTCTTTTGATATTGTGAGAATTTTTTTCAACTTTGCTATTATTTCGCAATTACGGAGCATGCCGTGGTTCGAGGCGTAGCCTAGGCACCGATATTTTAAAGAAGCATTTGATGCAGCAACATCGAAATTAAAGCAACAACAGCCTGCTGTCGTTTCCAGCTGCAATTGATAAAACTTAAGGCATAATATTAAGTTCTATTGCACAGAGTTACGGTTGTTTTCGAACTTCTAACGAGGTCATCGGACCGCCTCCTCTGCGTTCTTAAAACGCCACCAAACGTTCTCGGTCGTTCTGGAATGTGCCCCCAAGCGTTCTCGATTGTTCCGGAATGTTTTCAGACTCAAAACTGTTGAATTTTGTTAATGGAGTTCGTGGGGAGAGTTGTACTAAGGATAAGGAAGGATTAAGTCGCCGATTGCAATCTGAAAGTTTGAGATTGTGTAGTGATGTACCACGATTGATAAAAAATAAGTCTCTGTGATATGTGTCATTGATATCTGTTCGTTAGTGTTTAAAAGCGTAAACACAGTAATGAATACTAATGTTTCATAGTAAGATTTCGTTGGACAGATAAACTATTTATCTAAATTGATATTTTAACTATTTCTTAAAATACGGTCAAGGAGTTCATACGATTGATCCTGTAGCTTAGTGTCTGTAAGAGGCTTTTCCTGAAAGCACTAGCAAAAGCTCTGTGTGTTTGCTTTTCAGGCGGCTACAATACAGGTTGTTGCAGTGATGAGTCTAATCTAGCTAAATTATTGTCCTTTACGAGTCGGAATTTAAAATGTTTAAGTAGTTGCCTTCAAACATAATCTACAAAATTGTAATCTACAAAAATAGATACATTTTTTTTTCTGTATTCATGATCGCTCAACACTTTTTTAAGTCTTCATTTAATGCGTAGCATTACGAACATGCGCTCCCATCACTATGAAATCGTGAGTTTCGTGTGTATTTTCCAACGTAAACCTTAATTAATCCCCTTTTCAATTATTGTTCTTGAAAAGAGGATCGCGGACGGCGAAAGGCTTTCTTTGCGTGCGGGTGTGTGTGCGCGGATGTGTATTATGTTTTTATTACTCTCAGTGCCGGATGGAAATAACCCTCGTAATATTATCGCATTTAAATCTAATTCATAATAACAATAATAGCTTCCACTACATCAGTTTATTTTAGTCCATTGCGGAACGAAGTTTTTTTTCTATGGGAGAAAAGGTAAACGTGTTACTTCATTACACATCATGTACGAATACGACTTATGAACCGGAATTGCATATGAAAGAACATGTACATGTGAAATTAATGTCCAGCATGAATTGACGCTCGGGAAAAATACAGACATTGCTTTCATCCCTTTAGATCGTCTTCTAAATTGCAGTTAACGAGCTCTCGTGCGAGTTGAACACTTTTCATGTAAAATATATTCAAAGCGGAGGACGTATGAGCCATTCTGTTGCAAGAATGTTTCAAATAGATTCAAATGATGTACGTGATGGTTTAATTAAATACAATACATATACGAGCCGTGCAAGCTGACTGGGGCCATGGTACTTGTTTTAATTTAAGTGCGCGAGTGTCCTGGCTTTGTAGCATCTTTCTCGAATGGCGAACTTTCGAACCGGTGAAGATTTTGACGTCCTTAAGGCATTAGCCCTAATAGAATAAAAAAGTTATGAATTTGTTTTTGAATTCCAGTGTATTTACCACGTGCTCTGCGATGGAGGAAAACATCGCTAGGAAACCTGCATGACTGAGCAAAAATAAAAAAAAATCAAGACCATGTTAGATTCCCAAATCGGCACTGCAGCGGTGTGGCTGAATCTTACGGGCTTCCAACGCTATTTAAAAAATGTGAAGAGGCCTTTGCCCAGCTGTGGGACATTTATAGGCTGCTACGTTTTTCTTCGTCTCCACTCATTGAAGCTTATGCTGAGTTTCCGAAACGCATGGCTCTGTTCCTGTGACGTCATAAACTCTGAAGTGAATATTACATGCATTAAACATTCTTACGTCCCTTCTTAGACATGTGGGCCCGTGGTTTCAATTGAAATTCAGATAAGTTTTGAATTATTTACAAGATTTACCGAAGTTGACGTCTTTTTGATTTATTCGCATTTTAAAATTTCCAACACAGCGTACGTCGTTTATATAATGAGAATGTACACCGGTGATGTAGTAGTGATGGAGTAGAAGAATTATACCACCACAATTTATCTCATGTAGTAAAGTTATAGCAGAAATTCTCCTTGTAGCCCCTGGATGGCGGAATAGTTCCTTCAAATAAGCGTGGTAGAGCCAAGCGGCGGCTTTTGCCGCTGCTCGAATGGGCCAGCTCGACCGGGTTAGTACCACGGCCTCGCAGAATACCGGCGTGAAGTAGAGGCATCTTGTGCGTCTGCGTTTCGTTCGGTGAGTAAGGTAACCGGAGGCCCACTCCCCCTCCCTATTCCCCTCCTCTTCCCTCCCATCTCCCAGATTACCTTAAAGACCGGCAACGGATCTGCAGCATCTATGGTGTTGCAGATGTATGTGGGCGACGGTAATCACTTACCATCAGGTGAACCGCTTGCTCGTTTGTCGTCTTTTCCATGGAAAAAAAAAACAAAAAACCGGTGTTGGACAAAAATTTCCATTCAAAAATACATACATATAATCCCAACAGATTGGGCGAGAGCCTCTCCACGTCCGTCCACTCTCCCATTTCCCAGGCCGGAATCCATCAATACGTAGGTACAGGCAACCAAATTATCGTCCCCAGTTTTACATGGTACCTTATTCGTATACCCATTCGCTATCCCATATTTTCGATACCCGTTAGATACCGTACCGTTTAAATCGGTTCGAGTTTAATGAAATTTAGAATGGCAAGACCAGGAGTAACGCACCGTAGGTATTATCTGATAAATATGACCGAGCCTCTGTGTTCTCTCGAGTTGTTCTGTAACATTGTTAATGCGTCACGATAAACAAATGGTTCGTACATAGTAAAGAGTCATGACGCGGTCGTTTTAAAGTGTAATAAACGCGACATGAAAAAAACGTACGTTCGCTGTGTACTATACGAGTAGTGTCAATAAAATGTGGTGCACCCTGCAACACGAGGCGGGCCGCGCGTGGCGGTGTAGGCAGCGGTGAATAATTAATTCGGCTCACTGTGTCGTATCGTCGAGTACGCCTAACGTTGACTACCGGAGACCTTATCCGCTTTGCCGTTAAAAATTTTCACAAAAATTCCGTGCTAAGTTATTCGTCGATAAAATCGTATATGATTACATCCAGGACACGGTTTCCTCTGTTGGTAACGATGTCTTGGATAAAAGCAAACATTGTAAAAAGTAATACGATACGATTTTATAGAATGACGTTACGTGGAATTTTTGTTAAAATGTATTCTCTCGTACGCTGTATTCTATGATCTATATTCTAAGCTACCACTCTGTATACAATGTATAGAATGAATTGGAAAATAAAAAAAAAACAATATCTACATACAGCATTAAACATTTCGTGAACATAACGCGCAACTGTTGCCTTTATTGCCACGCGATCTAACAAATGCCGGCCACCGCTGCTACGGAATATGAGAATGAAATAATAAAAAACCGAAAAAGCACAAAATGGCGGATTGAAATGTCGCCGCCGCGCTCCGTTCGCACCTGGCACTCTGTACTCGATTCGTGTTACTGACGTTATACCATCGGATTCCGGTTTTTTTTTTTTAAACGCAAATGGTGCTGGATGTGAATTTCAGTTTTGCACTGAAAACACGGATTTTTAGCAATAAAATTTTAAATAAACATCTTTATTGTTTACTGATTTCATGTAATTACGCGAATACTACACATTTGAAATGAAACTATTATTTAAAGATTTGATCGCGTTTTATTAGATTTTCTAAATTCGGGTGCTTTACAGCATCCATGGTCACAGGGGCACAGAATTATAAAGATTAATAATTAATCATTTAGTAGCCAGGGGAAAAACCTTGAAAATGGCAAAGGCTACCGACAGATGGCGGCATAATCATCTCGAAAATTACCAGAACAAAAATAAAGAGACCGACGACGGGCAGCAGCGTCTAAGATGCGAGGTGTCCGGTACTTCGATCGCCAATCCGCTCGCCGCCGCGTGGCGATTATGGTGAATCCTTATGGGAAAAGCCTATATCCTGCATTGGTTATTAACAGGCCGGTAAGGAAATAGCGAATAACATCTATTGCGTCATCACTTATTATCGTGTTATTTTGGTACACAATGTTTATACATTGCCTACCGGATCGATGTTATCACTGAACCAGCCAGTCCTGAGTAACAGCACATCTCCCATGAATGGCATTTGATGGCGCTCTCGTGGACAGGTCTAGGTGGTAAGCTCCTTCTCTGCCCAGGAGTCGTCTGGTTAGGTACAACCACCACCCGCTTACCTATCCGTGCCACCAATCAGCAGTGCCACCACTGTTGAGTTCCGGTATGAAAGATACACTGAGTCAGTATAATTAAAGCCCGAGAATCATTCCATCTTAGTTCTCAGGTGTGACAACGCATCTGTAACGTGCTTCGATTGAAGTTGTTTGCAGGTGCCCGTGTGCTTCCGTAATCATCGTTTGTCTCGTTAATCCAATAAAAAAAATAGACCTATGTCCATCTGTCGACTTGTACAATCTGATGATGGTGAAGAATACAAAAAATCATCATCATAACAAGTTCAACTCTACAACAGCTTATGGGACGCATGCTAAATATCATATCTATCTTACATCTAAGAATGTACATTTTTTTCTACTGTTACTAGCGAATCGCAACGGCATCGCACAGACAGATAAGGAACATATAACCTAATTGTGAATATGTTATATATCAAACCTTCTTCATGAAATATTTTATACAATGGTGTCGCATTTGGCAGCATTAAAAACCACTTGGAAGTTAAGTAGTCATAAGCGAACACACAAACAAACACACGGCTTACTAATTTTATTTGTGCCGTTTAAAGATGAGTGCCTTGTCTATGATTAAAATCCGTAGTTTGTAAATTTTACCCACTACAAAAATGAAAATTCCTAACTTCCATAAAAAACGGTTAATGCCAGCTTAATACGAGCTCGTATAACGGCCACCGTTCAAAGTTACGATCAGCTATCCAACTGCCATCGTTTGTTTTCATTTCTGGAACCGACGTTGCGAAGTCGCATCTAGCAACACACTATATACTGTGGCACGTAAAACTCATTGTGAGTAGAAATAGATGTTGCACATATGAATAAACTAGCATACCTACCTACATATTGAAAAGCTTGCACCTTAAATGTTTTATTCGGAAAATTTTACATAGATCACGTTTACACTTATTTATAATATTTGTAAGAATTCTTTGACAATGGTACGAGTATGTAGAGTGAGACGGAAGTAAAACGTGGGGCATTCTCTACTCGACTGAAATGTAATGATATATTTCGAATGGCCGCGGGTGTATTACGCTTTTCAATGTTATAGTTATTGTTGCATCCATTACGGTACTTATAATTTTACACGTAAACATACACACAAATAGGCAGATGTAGCGGTCGGCACGCGTAAGGGACGATCGGGCACATTACTTATAGTCAAAACGGAAGAATTGTCTCTTTCTTTCTTATGGAAATATTCATTAGTGTGAGAAAGATATTAGATAGTAATGATTCATAGATTATTTTTATGTCAAAGAAAACAATTTTTTGGAAGAGAAACAAACTAACAATTATGATGTTTATTTAAACACATTTTGTTTTACTGATCAAAAAGTCTCACAAGTGTGTTTTTTACTAATTACATATTTTCCAATAAGACTATTATCTACGCTTTCCAGAGGGAAAAATTATAAGGGTTCCAATGGTATAATTAGTTTTAAGATGGGTATAGTAATTAGCTTTAGGGCATAGTAATATTGAAATGTCATTGAGATGGTGTGCCAATTGTCAACTGTCACAACTGGTCTTGCTTAGCAATATTTAATATCGTACACCAAAAAATACTCATTATTGCATCTTGCACATCTTGCAATATTTAAAGTGTGTTGCTAAAGCTTTTACTATTAAAAACTTTAAATCGCTTTAAAAGCTATCGGCAGAGACCACCAAAGCTTTCAAACAATTAGTCCGGTATGTTGAGTGCGTCACTATCGGTTTCTATAATGATTTTAAAATACATGCACTGTAATGTGCTACCGAGGCACAAGTCTTGTTTATGGTTATCGTTGACTATGGTTAAAAATGTACATATATCTAATTTTTTTAATATTTTTTTTGAAACTGATACTCAGTATTAGTGAGAAAACTAAAAGATAAAAGAACTTTATGACGTTTTTTTATACTAGTCGAAAGGGTCCTCGGCGTCTACAAGTCGTATAAAATTTCCATTCAGGATAGTGTTGTTTTAGTATGAAGAAAATCTTAGTTATCTTTTGAATTTTTTCTTCGGGCGTCATAAATGTATAACGTAATAACAGGAACATGCCTTTAACACAAGTTATCTGAATATTACCTGTCTACGTTCCGACTCAACAGAAGAAAAACAAATATAACACATAAAAAAGGAAGACAAAACAGACATATCTAAGCTAACGGAGCATTGAAACATTTTAGTAATTTGTTAAAAACTCAAACAGAATAAAAAAAAATCAACATTTGCAATGGAAACACACTCACAAGGAAAGACTAAGATTTTTGGTGTTACCGATTTATCGGACGACTGCTCGGCAGATGCAACAAGTTGTACAACCCAGTCATCGGCGAGATCATGCAGTGAAGATTCATGCAGTCAACATTCTTGTGACCATTCGCAGAACGGTGTGTATCGTCCATTTTATACGCGTTACTGTGTGTGTGTGTGTGTTTATGTGTGTGCAAATTCCTTTAACCCTTAAGCTGTGTAACATTATTCTTGTCTATCTAACCACCATTTGTATTTTAGCATTCGTACTTTGTCGCATGATCTTACCTTAAGAATTAACTTAAGAGAATCCAGGTATGGATAAACTGTGGAATACCATTTCACTTGTGAAATAGATTGTCGAAATGAACAAGTTCACTTGATGGGAAGTGGCAGCGCTGCCAATAACATTGGCATTGGATCCAGAAGTTCAGATTGGCAAGTCGTTTGCATGGCATTCGTTGCATCGCGTCCGCCACTCACACATAAGTTATTTAGCCACATGTGGCCAGTCCTATCGCCAGCTTCAACGCTCTCCGCAACGAAACACAATGATATTTGCACCCTACTGCTTGACGCTCTAATAGCTGGCATCACGCTGATCCTGCCTAGGTGAAATTGCTCGTTGTTTATTTTTAAACTGCCCTAAGCTTTGGCCCTTATTATCATCACAAGTCCCACATTCAGATAAATTATCTATCTCGCAGATGTACTCATAGATATATTATACGAATTTCATTGGTAAAATAAGCACTTCTAAATTTCAAACGCAAACTTTAGTACATTTATATTTCATAGTTCGCTTAGAAGCTATAGCTCTGTTTTATCCTAGCCTTTATGAAAAGTTGTGTCTTGGATATACTAACAGTTTATTTCATTTCAGCACGAGCAAGAACATCTATTCCTTCGACACGTCTGAAACAATATATATTGCATACAAATACATTGATTTCTATAGAAATTTATGTCTTTTGCAATACCTGAACAAGTTGATTGTTTTACACTTCATATATCATTTTTATGTTCCTTAATCACTAAATTTTAAATCACTTTCCCAACAAAGTATCCTGGGCTACATTTCAACCGACAGTTTTGACATTTGAAGCCATACAATTTAAACTTTCAAACAGGTTTGAGCAATAGTTACAAAGTTTTCATTTTTGTACGCGTACATGTTTTAAAACGTGAGTCTTGACGGAAATGTTTTTATTTCTAAAAAGTTATATTTGATGCACATTGTTTTGTTATCCCATTTCTAACGTTTAACTTAAGAAAGAATTTGTTTCAATTGATCGAATGATTCTATATGGTTCACGATATTTTACTTTAACATAATAAATGTTATTCATATTCCACTTTTATTGTGTATCGTTCCTAGATCGTGAATAAACGCGTTTCTGTCCTTCTTTCTCAGTATTTGAGATCTTCTCGAGATATTTAATATTTATAACTGCCAATTTTTTTTCCAGCTATGTAACAATATATATAACTATAATATACTATATATATATACTCACCTCATCTCTATTTATATCAACATAATGGATATCACGTACCAACAATTACAATAAATCATTGATCAGAATACAGACTTTCATTTTCAAACATACCTGTCTATTTTTTGCATGGTAACTATTCAGGGGATGATTGTAAAGTTCATTTACTATACCCGCCCTTGTATTATATGTATGTATATGCTGCGAATGTATTTTCGATGTATGTCTCGTCATGTGTTGTTTTAGTAAAATAATAATAAAGATAAGATTACCTTAATATAGGAATGAACTATGGGGAGATGTTAAGTATTAATACTTACGCCTGACAGCTTTTCTGCCTTACTCCATGTAATGCAGAAATTTCGGATTTCCATTTTTTATGTCTCCAGCGTAGACAAACGTGCTTCAGCAGCCCACGTTTCGCCTCTTAGGGAAATAGAAGGATTACGCACTTATTTCTATTTAGGTATAGTGAAGTACTTCTAAAGTATAACAATACAAATTATGCATCGAAACAACACATACTCGTATGTTTACCTATTTATTGCAAGCGTTCTCAACAATCTTTTTCATAATGATTACTTATTAATAAACACATATTCAACACACAGTTTCTCACAGCAAACTTACGTACATATTTTATACGAACATGGTGATGTTAACTGCCTCATTTACGATTGTCGCTAAAGCTAAGCGTGGTGGAGCCAAGTGGTGGCTTTTGCTGCTGCTCGAATGGGCCGGCTCGACCGGATAGGTATCACGGCCTCGCAGAATACGGACGTGAAGTAGAGGCATTTTGTGCTTCTGCGTTTCGTTCGGTGAGTGAGGTAACCGGTGACCCACTCCCCCTCCCTATTCCCCTCCTCTTCTCACCCATCTCCCAAATATCTTTAAAGGCCGGCAACGCACCTGCAGCATCTATGGTGTTGCTGATGTATGTGGGCGACGGTAATCCCTTACCATCAGGTGAACCGCTTGCTCGTTTGCCGTTTTTTCTAAAAAAAAAAACCTAAAGAATTTGCTATTGTTGCTATATTACTTGTTACTGTTTAGTTCAATCTAACAAAACCAGAGCTTACATTTCACTATGTTACGACAATGACTAAAATCCAGTACATGATGGAGTTTAAAATTACTTATCAAACCACCCGTTATACAAATTATAGCCTTTTCAAGTAAAATATTTTTAAATGTTTTTTATAGAAATAAGTCCCTTATACACGTATACAAAAATGTCAACCTCAGCCACCAGCAGTGCACCCTGCTGACTAATAGACGAGACTAGCAGCCGGTTGTTGTCGGATAATCCTTTCGACTATTCTGAATCCAAATGATCATGTGATCATCAAGAGATCATGTTTCCCGTCACAGACTAGTGACCGGAAACATGATCTCTGGCACCGGCACTGCTCTCACCAACCCGCCCGCCCAACATGGTTAGTATTGGTACATCTTTTCATCAAGCAGCTCTTGTTAGAGCTGTCATGGAAAGAAATATTTGGCAAAATTAGAACTTTTCATTTTATGTAGCGTACGGAGTATCCTTTGTAGGAGCCTCTTTTGAAGATTAATTTTTTATATATTTTAAGCTACGTTAGTATATCTAAAAATGTGCGAAAATACTACCGACCACCACCGAGAGTTCTCGAAAATTGTATTTAATTAAGTATTAGAAAGAAAACTTAATTCGCTAAGATCCGCATACAAAAATAAAATGGTGTGTATTTTACAGTGTGAATAGAAGCCCATTACCCCTTCTACCACATTTATACTACTTACCCCGCTAGATATAAAACACCATCTTATAAATCTATTAATGATGTATCGTTTTTATGGAATTTATCATCTTTAAAAGTCGAAATATTTGCATAATTACAGACATGGAGTTCGGAAGCGGCGGTCCTCCGCCTCCTGGTATGATGAAGGAAAGACACGGCCCCCCGCCGCCACACCATCCAGTAAGTAATTATTCTTGTCAAATCACTCTTTCGTTGTTACGTATTATCTTTGACGTTTTTCTAAATATTTTTGTGAACTTAACTTGAATCAATTTAATCATTTGTATACCGCCAAAGTAATTGTATTTTCTAAAATATGTGAATACTTACGATCTGAAAGGACTATTCGGCTTTACCAATACACCACTCAAATTTCAGCACGTTTTTGTTTGTGAAATTCAATTTGATTCACAAAGATTAGAATTCCAATTGGGAATAGATCTTTGAAAACACATCGCTCCTTAGCAGTTCCAAGAGACTTGTTGTGAATTAACATATTATTTCAAATTTTTTCACCAGCGTGATGGTCGAGGCTACGGACCAGAAGGATACGGCGGGGAAGGGTTTGTGCCCCCTCCACCGATGCATCATCCCCCCATGCCACCACAGAATCAGGTAAATTTGCTTGGCTTTCTAGGTTTACCCAGGAATGAATTCATCTATTCGACGAGTTACAAATTTTGTCTCTTATGTAAATTATAGCTTTGTTGTTTTCTAATATTTCCATATTTCATTTATTGGACATATTCAAAAGAAATGTTTTTGTATGGAGATCGAAGGATGCGGATGTTAATTTCAGTTTAAACCCTAATAAAAAAAACCTTTCATTCTAGGGTGGTCCACCGCAACAGGGTGCCGTAATGATGGTATACGGTCTCGACCCGCAAACCGCCAACGCAGATCGTCTGTTCAACTTGTGCTGCCTCTACGGCAACGTCGTGAGAGTGAGTGACTTGTTTTTTTTTTTTTAAACAAACATCGATAAACAATATCTGCGTATGGTGTAGAATCAAGATAAAAATTTAGACATTAAAAAGCAAACATTTTCTGATTTTGAAGCTTTTTCTGCTGTTTCTTGTTTTCTGGCTGTTTGAAAATCATTATCAGATGTGTAATCGATATAATAATGTCAACAGATTTGACCTGTCTGCCATTTGGATTGACTTGATAATTAAATGACAGTGATTTTTTTTAAATAAAATTTCGAAATTTATACTTACCATCTTCTTCTTCCTGTGAGTATTGTTAGAATTGGCTAAGGGGAAAAGGTTTAAAAATATCACAACGTTTGACAGATAGCATAACAGGAAATGACACCGACGTTGGATTGTAGCGTAAAAGATGCGACGTTCACTGGTCACATCTGGCCTGGTCGTGCTGGTACTGTAATCGCCACCCCGCTTGCGGGGCCGTGGCGGTTAGGGCAAGTCTGCTGTACTTCAAAGATGATAATCGTTTTCATCCCTTACTATTCGTAAAATATTATAATCACTTTTACATATGTATAATACTATGTGGTATTATATATATGTAAAAGTCACCTGTGCCGCCATAACTAAAATTGTTGAGTGCTGAATTAATCACGTGTTCAACGGTGAAAGAAAACATCGTATCTGCATCTAAGGAAATCTAAAGTCCGCCCAGCAGCACTGGAGTATTGATGCGGACGATTTCCGGCTCAAAAAGCCTTTGGCTAGTATTGGGATATTCACAGGCTGCTATTTTTTTTACATAATACTAGAAATGTTATTAAATGATCTTCCTGATACAGATAAAATTCCTGAAGACAAAGGAAGGCACGGCTATGGTGCAGATGGGCGACGGTGTTTCGGTGGAGCGGTGCGTTCAGAACTTGAACAATGTGACTGTCGGGGACTATACGTTAACGTTGGCGTAAGGACATAAACTTTTAAATTTACTTATATCAGCTGCAATCAGCAGTGCAACCACTGTAGTCTTTCTATTTGTAGGTTATAGAGAGCCAGTATGATTATAGGCTGTGTGTCCATCCTAGTCCTGAGGGGTGACGACGCATCTGTAACCTTCTTGGATTGAAGTTATTCGCAGGTGTCCGTGGGCTGCAGTAGCCACTTACCAGCAGGTGGACTGTTAGAAATGAAAATCATACCGCAATGGCGTGTGTTGTAGGTGTATCTGCCACCCCCGTGGGTGTCGTAAGATTCGACTAAGGGAAAATCCTTAAAAATCTCACAGCGTTCGCCGAATGGCAGATTAACCTTCTCGAAAAAGCGATCCTTTGTTCAGCAGTGTACTTACACTATTACCGTTGATGGAAACAATGAAGAAATATACTTCACAGATGAAATTGTTATAAAATTGTAGATAACGGGCTGATCGGATAGTTTTGATCCTTTCTGACCCTTTCTGCCAGTATGTTATTCAGAACTTGCTCAATATTTCTAGACAGTCAAAAACTCTCCTAGTGCGATGTAGGAAAAATAAACAATGTCTGTTCCGAATGGAGCACCATCTTGTTAATGGAGAATTACGGTTTTATTTTGCCAGGCTGTCTCCCGTTTGGTTTTGTTCTTAAGTTTCTTATGTAGTGTGGGTAGCTTTCAATCCGGTCCGAAATCTTACAAATTTTACCACTCTTTTATTAACTCCAACCAAATAAATTGTTTCTTTGTTCGGCACACGTTTAGTCTTTTTTTAAGATCCTTATGAGCTAAATACTTGAAACTTTAAACGTAGCTTAGAACTTGATGACTAATAATAACAAATATTAGTAACGTGGTAAAAACATTTGTTTAATTAATAATCATTACTATTGGTAATCCGTAATGATATTTACATAATTAGAGGACCGCCATATTGGATTAAATGCGCGATGTTAGTTCATTTTAAAAGCTCCTGGCAAACGTTTCATTGCGGAAAATCCATTATTAAGAACCCAAATCACACAGCCCTGGGATGAGGAGCAGCATAACTAATGCGTCGGTACCGGCACTGCACTCACCGAACGTTGCTTGCCCGGCGTGGTGAGTATGGGATAATACCAGCATATGTTAGCGGTTTCACGGAGAAGATGTAGGCCGCAAAGTACTTACTTACTTAAAAAACTTGTTGATTCTATACCTCTACAATCACTCACAGGTTCTCGAAGCAAGCGTACCTATCTGAGGTAATGAACCCGTACCCCCTGCCCGACAAGAGTCCGTCCTTCAAGGACTACGTCGGCAACAAGAACAATCGATTCCTCACGCCGGCCTCCATACACAAGAACAGAATACAACCTCCGTCCAAGGTGAGTTTGTCAATTTATTATTCGTTTGTTACACTTGATTAGCAATTATTATTTATTAAAGTTGAATTATCATCGTAATACCCGACGATGATATCCGTAGCAGGACAAGAGTAACCGACATTGCCGTAAGGATCAGCAAGCTGAAGTGGCAACGAGCCGGCCACTTAACGCGCAGAACTGACAACCGCTGGAGAAAAAAGGTTCTCGAGTGGCAGCCGCGTACAGGCAAACGCACTGTGGGTCGATCCCCCCACAAGATGGTGTAACGACCTGCGCAGTGTTGCTGCGGAAGTCGATGGATGGCAGGTGGCTCTGGAACGAGCTTTGCGGCAATCTTTAGGGGATTTGGGGGCCTATGTTCACTAGTGGACTTGTGATAGCCTGAAATGATGATGAAAGATGAGTTTTCTACTCAGGTCGTTTACTTTTTATAGTGCTATAGTAATTTAGGGAACTGTGTTACCATCCCGGTGCCGGCAACGCATCCCACAAGGTGGATTGAAGCAGGAGAGGATCTTCCTAGCTCCAAAGCCCTCTCAACATTTTTAAAGGAAAGCTTTGTCCAGCTGTGGGGCATTTACAGGCTGCTGCATTACTTTAACAAGAAATTTCGGAATCAGCAATGCAATAATTGTTGTGTTTCGGTTAGAAGGGTCAAAAAAGCCAGTATATAATTACAGGCTGCGAGGCATTCTATCTTAGTTGTCAGGGGTGACATCGCGTCTGTGAAACCTTTCTCGATTGATGTTGTTCGAAGGTCAGTCCATGAGCTACAGTACCAACAGTTGGACTGTAAGTTCGTCAGTCACTCTAGTATAATAAAAAATACTAGTATCCTGCCCGCGGCCTTACCCGCGTGGTCATTCAATTTGTCCCAAGAGCACTCTTAATTACGTTGAAAAATATCTTATAATCAATCCCATGACATAATATACAGGTTGGTTTTCTTTTGCTGTAGTTCCGAAAGTAATAAAAATGCCATAAAATTTGCTTAGACTCTTAACTACATTTCGCGCCATCCTGCATATCTCTGCCTTGGAGCCTGATTGAACTTTATACATAGACCTTCAAGCTTGATTGGGCAACCAACATACAAACTTTCACATTCGTGGTATTAAGAACGATAAAAGATAGCGTATTGCACTTTAGGAATCATAAGAAACATTCTATGTTATGTTATGTTATGACGGGCTAGTATCCGTCCAACTCCACGACTGTGCGCGTATTTTGCGTGTGGGCAGGAACATTAACTATTCGAGCCAACGGAGCTCATCAAGGAAACTCAGTAAACCCTTAAAGTTACCGGTGATCCCGGGGAGCGCTGCTTAGCCTTGCCATGTATTCCGCGACCGTCGGACACTGCAAAAGGACATGGGCCGTCGTTTCTTCCTCCTCCATACACGCTCGGCATAGAAGGCTGTCTGTCTGTAACACCTATAGTAAACAGATGCTTTTAAAATATCCATGTCCGGTTATGGTGTTAGTTACTATCCGACTTTGGGGCTTATTCAGGCGTAGTAGTATCTTGGTTATGCGATTATTAACCGTTGGAAGGGCCTCCCTAGGCTGTCTACATTCTGCATGGTTGGTCCATAGTTGCGCATGCTGGGTCCTAGTGCGGTTTCGTATTTGTGAGCGAACGTGCCCAAATTTGATGGGATGGTGGGTTCCGGTGCAATAGAGCGCCGACCAGACCCGCCCCGGGCAAGCTCGTCCTTCGCATCATTACCTCGGGAACCGCTGTGACCTTTTATCCATTGTAGGATTGTATTGTTGAATTGACATACCCCGTTTAAGCGCTGGTAGCATTCGTACAAGAAACATTCTAAAAAAGTTCTGTCGATATCCGAAAAATGTGGTGTGTTTGTCTTTGAATCGCGCATAAACGACTGAACCGATTTTGATGAATTTTGATATGACATGGGCATTTTATTCCAGGAAAGCCGGCAGGCGTATACAAAGAATTGTACGTTAGTATAGAAAATAATATGTTTGTGTCTGTGTGCAGGTGCTGCACTTCTTCAACACGCCGCCGGACGTGTCTGACGAGCAGCTGCTGCAGGTGTTCAAAGACTACGGCGTGACCCCCCCACACACCATCTCCAAGTTTCCACTAAAGAGTGAGAGGTACGACACTTGCCCCACCTTCTCCATCTATTTAGACAAAAAGTTATTATCTCTTGTACTATATCTTGTATACTCAAGGATATTCATTTAATTTTTGTTATATCTAAATAAATCATTATGTTTTGAATGAACTACACACATAGACAAAGTCAGAATCAGCTAGTTAGTAACAAATTTAGTTTTGATTAAACATTACAATTTGATTCTATTTCAGATCATCGTCAGGTCTGATGGAGTTTACAAACATATCCCAGTCGGTGATGGCAATAATGGCATGCAATCATGCCACGATCCAGCATCCAGGTTGGTAAAATATTTCAAAAAGTACACAATACAAGCATGTTATCTCAGACAACCACTCCTGCCACTGTACCACACTGTTGACTCCTGGGTCCCGGGCTCTGTTCCTAGCCGGAGTTAATATTTGCCCAACGCAGATTAATGGTTCTCGATTTGATCGCTTTCGTCTCGTGTCTCTGACACTGCACAGCACAGACTCCTCCTCCGATGCATGTCAAAGTACAAGTGTTACATTCTCCTGCAGCCTTGCACAGTTGCCAACTGCCGATAGGACCCGTGGTGCAATTCTATCGTGGGCAGATATATTAAGAATATTTGCCATGTATATGTAATCGGGACCAGTATTATGAGTTTATAGTGATAACACAACCCGCTCCCACGTTTCCAGGTGCGAAGTTCCCGTTCGTCATGAAACTGTGCTTCTCGTCGTCCCGGCAAATCGGGCAGGGGAAGGGCCAGAACCCGCAGAACAAGAATCAGAACCAGAACCAAGAACAGAACAGGCAAGGCCAGAACAACGGCCTCGAGCACGAATACTAGTAAGGCACAGAGCGGAGCACTTAGTTCTAATTGTGTAAAATTAAAATATCACGAGGAAACGCAAAGTGTTTTAAAAAAAAAAAGACATGTACATTGTGTTTAGGGACGTCGGACCAAATGTTAAGTCGATTTTTCCGTTTGTCACTTTTGACATTGACGTATGGGCAGTGTTGCCGATATGACGTGACGTGAAGCCAAAGAGAATTGTTACCAGCTTATTATGTTTGTTTATTTTATTGAATGTAGTTGTCGATTCTTGTCGTAATTTGTACATTTTATGGTAGCGTGTAAATGTTAACGGAAAATTATTTTCCCGCACAAAAGATATAGTGTAATGCGATTTGTAATATATTACTAGTGTTATTATACTTGTGTTCCAGTATTTTTTTTTGTCTTGTCACTATTGAAGTAGTTTACATACCGGCCTAACTAGCCCAATTATAAGTATTGGAAATTGAAAGATGTTTTTCTCTGCGCAATCGTCCAGTATTATACTATAACATACAATCGAATGGGATATAATAAAATATGGGTACTTGCAGTTGTAACAAAAAATCTTGAAGATTTTAAAAAAAACTTTTCGATTTTGCCCCACTCTATCTTTTCCTGTTAATGTTTAAAATTAGTAATGTTATCCCTTCACGTGTCGTAATACTAATTTCTATTGTTGCAAGACGTCAAGAATGAATTTATGTGTCAATTTATATGTCTGTTGTTTTAGAATTGAAGAATTATTTATATTTTTAGGAGACTATACTACACTTTTTTATTAAAAAAAAAAGCTTTCTTTTCCCACACAGTTTGACCTTCACCCGTTCGATTGTAAGGCTAAAGAAATTCCTGTTTAAAAATTAAAAAAAAAAAGTATTCGTATTTTCAGTTCATATATATTTATGTCTATCGCCTGGTTACGCGAAATTTTCGACTGATATTTTACTCTCGTCAGCTTTATCGACTTTAACCGATTGTTGAATAAAGATTTACTCTATTTTAAACCGTTTATAGTAGGGACCATAGAGACGAATTTCATCTTTATTTTCACTTTCGAAAATTTATTATATTCTATGTTTTAAATCAATTATGGTAATGCTATATCAATTAAAAATATAACTTTTTATTATTTCAACAAAATTATTTAATTTACAATACAATGAAATGAAATACTATTTTGCCTACTTTTAAATCCTGCTTCAATTTTAAGCTTTGAGAAGCGAAAATAAAGATGAGATATTTTATATAAAATACGCAATTATTTCGTTATTTTGATAAAATATAGATATTCTTATATAGAATCTACATGATATACCTATTATTAAGTTGTGTACGTTCAGATTTTAAAATAATTTATTTGACACTAAAGCATTTGAAAATTAAGCAAACTGTTCGCATATTTCTATAAAGTGACTGTTAAATTAGTTGACGGCTTTTGTTTTGTCTTGTCTATGCCAAATGATAAGCCAAAGTTTCTAAATATATAGCCTACCTGTGGTGTAAAAAAAAAAAAGAGATTTTTAATGTAAATAATTGTTTTCGGCCGTTAGTGAAAGTACACTCAAATACTCAAGTGTCAGGTTACAGATTATAAAATAATAATAATGGCAATTTAGTGTGTAAGTGTGGTGTTCACCGCAACGCGAAATATATATATTATGCTATCTTGATGATTTAAAACTAGGACAAATTATGTTATCACTAAGTGGTGTGACAAGTTATAGAATGGCACATATCTTGGTGATCAAAATTTTATTATTATGTGTGAAACGTCAATTTCTTATACCGACATAGCGCTGTAGATATGTATAATTGTAATTATGCAATAACGGTAAAGTCGTGCACAGATGTCGCTATATATTTTGTGAGTTCGTTAACATGCTTTGTAAGCTTATCGATTGTAGATTTGTACTTAACGGCTAGATGTTATTTTAGGAAGAAAAAAAATATTCGTAGCGTAAGCGTGTCGTGCGCGACTGTACAACGCTTGTCCCTGTCTATATTAAGTCAATTTAACTGTTCGTGTTTAAGGTGTTACGATTCGCTTCTGATAGAAATTTACATATCACGATGACAAATAACTAGTGTATATATTTCAAGGAAGAGAAAGAAAACACCACATATACATGTCTTTTCACATACATAATCACCGGCGATTAATTTCTGCTTACCTTTTGTTTCATTTTTTTCTCTGGTTTCTCTTACTTTTCGTTTTTGAGTTTTCGACGCCGATAACTTTTGTTTCCTCTGTACATTCGATCGAAACTTATTTCAATGACTTACAATAATGACGCGGTCTAGTCGTAGAAATGGTTTTGAAGTCACAAAATAACACTTAAACATACAAATAACCAAACAAATCAAAAACTCCCATGTTTATTTATACTCGACGCTGTTGTGTTGTCCCTTAAGCTATTTGTCACTTCAAAAATACATTTCTCCGTACTGAGTCGCATATTCAGAAACATGTCGAACTCACATTTTGAACGTATTTGCTTTTCTAGCTAACGGCGAAGCGGCGGCGCAAACACACACACACATATCAAGACGGACGGCAACACACAGACACACACAGCCACACTACGAGTGCGGGTTCTATACCGGGGGGGGATTGGTATTGCCATTGCAAAAACCCTCGCAAACCAGTCAATACTTTATTAGACCATATACTAATTAAACATACCCCTATAAAATCTATAAGAGACTATAGAGAAATGTAAAAACTGAGATTGATGCTTCGGAGAAGACGTAGTGGACATTTATTTAAATTTTGAAGGAGAAGATAAAACCGTTACTTTTAACAAGAAAATAAAGATTTGTACTATTTCTTTTGGGAGTTATTGGCAGTATTTCATTCGACAGATAAGTTTTATTGGGTCCAGTTGTTTCATTTTAAAATTCTTATTCATTCTATATTTAAACTAAATGGAATACTATCTACATGGATTTAATTTCTACATCACTGTTAAAATTGTTTTCCAGCAAATGTCCGTTTTTACATGCAAAGTTATTGCTCCTATGCCAAGCATAGAATAATCAGAGGGCTCAATATAAGCAGTATACATATATATGGTTTATACATGCAGCGAACTTCGGTTGCCAGTAACGAAAAGTCTCGACCGAGGGTTAATATATTTTTTTGTCAATGGCAACATCGTTATTATTCCTTAATTTTACATTTTTATGTGATCTAGATCACTTCCTATAAAGACATTAACAGATAGTTTCTAATATAACTTAGACACAGTAACAAGAATTTCATGTTTAACACTATTTTACATTTCCATTAAGTGTTTGTTTCTTTTACGGATATTATTTTGACACGGAGCCTATCTCCGTTTCGATGCGTAGGCATTTTGTTTGTTTGTTTTTTTTTCTTAATAATTAGCGGTTTAGTTATGGATTAAGCATTATTCCCATTATTTTGTGTAATGTTAGTATTTAGTTTTGTAACATTGATTAAGGTGCCATTTTCAAACACTCTGCGATGTAATTTTTTTTTAGTGTTCAACTTATAGTAGACCAAATAAGAGGTGTCATTAGAGTTTTGAGGATGGTACATGGCTTTTCCCGATTTTTAGTGATTATTATACTGGACAATATTAGTTTGTGATTTTGTATCAATGTGATGTTGAGACAAAAAAACGTAGCAGTTTTCGTTTGTTACATGCCTGTACGCCGCACGCCGGAGACAAAATGTGCGAGCTGTTTATAGTTATTCACAAACACATAGGCTGTTCGAAGACTTGTCAGTTGTGAATTGTACATGAAATAAAGATAATACGCTGTACGGTAGAAGGTTCGAGTTTCATTTCTATGAGCTACATCGCTCGGGGTGTGCATGTTTCATTGTTTTCGCATGAGTTTCGTGTTCGCAACTAGCGCTTGCGTTTCTATGTCCGACCATTTGAATCTTGAAATGTGTTTAAGAATCGAAAGGAAGTGTCTAAATGTAAGAAATAGTTTAGCACTCTTTAGGCTAGTAGTTACCGCAATGTCAATTATATTCGATTAGTGGGAAAATTACGTCAGTACAGATTTTCTATAAATTTTTCCTAAAATTAATGAAAGATATGATAATGGTGGGGAACGGACTTTTGATGTGTGAATTTCAGCCTGCACAAGTATCATTTAGTGTTAGTCGGTAAAATGTTGAAACACCGTAATAATTATAATTTTCTTTATTGTGTCTAATTATAGATGTTTGTATGGTGTGAATTTGTGGTAGCTTGTCTATACTACTGTTTATAATATGGCACAAAAACTAAAGTACCTACCGGAGATTTCCACTAATATTTATTTAAAACTACCCTCAAATTGCACAATGCGAGTAATTTTGCTGTCTAACTTATTATAAATACTTTAAAAAGTGGTTTGTTTCGTACCACCAGATTTTTATGATAATCAAGTCACATAATTTAAGTCATTAAAAAATAAGTAATACTTAGTGGAAATCTATTAACTATATATTGTCCTTATTTCCTAAATCTGTAGAGTAAACAGTGCTATAGCCAGCCAAATTTAAACAGAATAGTCCTTAAAATAGCTAAATAAAATCCATTGTTATCAGGTAATTAGATGCATATCTTTTTCTCTAGAAATATTTTCGATTGAAAATAATAAAAAAATAAATGTTTTAGTATTAGGACGTCGATGTCGTGATAGCTTTCAGTCTGTTTTCTGTTCCAAATGTACATAAAGGAAATATATAAATATTATTTGGTTGAGTGGTGATGATTTCATAGAAATTTACTAATGTGCTATTACTCAAACTCGACAGACTGCACTGTAAATACTGGAATAAATACAAATAGTATTGTAACTGTCACCAGAGAATCCGGTAAACAAAACTCTGTTAGAAAAATAAACAATAAAATCCTACAATTTACAAAACAAGCTTCTGTATTCATTGATGGCAGATACAGTTCCTTATTCTCAATAGACTATTAGCTTAAATTGAAACGTTATGTATCCACTTATTCACATACTTGCAACACCATGTAGATACTTAAATACATATTGACTATCTTCGAGAAGGACACATGTTCAGAAATGCCCACATGGCCAGTCAAGACGCGAAACTATGGTTGATCTACTCTCAAACAGAAACAATCACTAAAGAAACTGCGCAACTCTGGCATTATTAATACTTTAAGATAATGTAACAGCGTTAATTTTAGTTTCTTTCTATTATTTCTAGACTACCTTTTGGGATTTAGGTACTTGTAGTTACATGGTAAACATTAAATACATGTCAACACAACAATCTTTCATTTCAACACAACCACTTAGCACAAACTCAAGATGTCAGAACAGCTCAAGAAACCCATATTTTGTATCGATCCACACCCATATCCTACTCATAGTCTGCAGACAGTGACAGTTTGGTACAACAAAAAGGATAAAGAATTACCCAAAATACAATATCATAGGCAATCACATTATAAACCTGATATATTTAGAGGAATAAGGGATCAGAGCCATATCATAACTTTACAGAAATAATAAAACAAAAATTCCTCGATAAATTTTATTAACATTGTAGAAAAAATCAGCATTAGATGTTTGATATTAAAAGGTCCCAAGATGTTATGGTATGATTTTAAAATAAGTTTTTATATACGAAAAAGCTGGTTTCGAAATATTTATACTTAACCTCAAAGACATGGATGATCTCACCACTTCCTTTGTCCAAATATTAGGATATTTCTGTAACTAAAATATTTATTGCACATAATCTAATCTAAACTTTACACCGCAAACTTAGTTTCTTTATCTATTTACAGTTTATACAATATTTACCAGTGTTGTCAAAAATGGCTAAAATTATAACAATAAACCAATGTGTGAAAATTAAAGATAAGGTGAATGATGAAAAATAGCAATTAATACTGTCTTTCATTATGTCCTCTGGTAGCATCATACAAAATATAAGGCGTAGGCTTGTCACATTTGATAAATAAGTATTCAACTGAAGGAATTAAAAAAAATGTCTTAAATTTTTAAAATAAGCATGCCCTACACGGAGAAATATATATTTTATTATGCAACTTTTTAACATCACTTCTACTATATTTGTTGAATAAATAATGCTGCACTTTTTTTCAAAGATATCAAGAGAGTAGGGGAATAACTAAAGCATTTGTATAGATAAAATCGGCGTAAATATTATGTCAATATGTAAATAATTATGGATATTATTTCTTATTTTGTCTAGTTCTCTTGTAAAAATTGTGTAATAAATTTTTAAACTACCAATACGTTAGAGCATCGACAGCGCGAGAGTAATGTAAATTTTATAGAAATAAACAATGTTTCAATTGAATTGTTTTATTTTCAATTTTCTCATGTAATAAAAACAATGTAATAAATCTATAATAATCCCTAATATCGTTTACTAAAGAGTGATGTTGAGGAGGGACACAATATCATTCTTTCATTTATATTTATAAGTGCATGAAACATACCTAACTTCTTCGAACTATGTCAAATTTGCCGCCAATTTTACCATACCATTCATTGGAGTGTAAGATGTAGTAAGGAAGAGCACCTATCTTTTGTATGAAATCCAACTGTTCACAAACATGAATGAAATTAAGATGGCGCTGCTGTAACTACAGGGTTAAATTTAGCTATGATAAAAATTAGACCTTTATTTACGGGGCTCTCGTTAACTACTCAACTCATAAGAATTACTAATGTTTTGTTTTGTTCCTCTTTTGGTATACTTCACTTCAACGATAATCGTTAATTCAAGTCATGCCCTCTAGATATACTAGCGGCACCTGGTCCTTTATTGAACCCATAATGAAATAATTCATTCATTTTGTAGGCCACTTTTTCGGTTGAAGACCCATGTGAGATACTTTTCCTTAACTCTAGACTCCATACATACAAAATACAGATCGTGCCACAAAGTACATTTAAACATATGTAGCCGTACCAAAGTACAAGTACTTACTAGTTCCAAGGGCCATAGACAAACGTAAAACGCATTTTTTGTAATATTAACTAAACACTTAAATTAAAAAAAAAAGTTTTTAATGTCATAAATATACGTGAAATAAAAAAAAATAAGATTTGTTAAAAACTCCTGGATAATAATGGGAAACGTGCAGCGCCACTAGTGGCAGATTTAAGTACTATTTGAAATTATAAACGTAATGGTGGCTGCTTGTGCGAGTGAATCATTGCTGACAACTTATTTAGAAAAACCTTTCTGAAAACCTTCAGGAACAAATTAATTTATCAAAACCTGATGGTTATAACAGGTAATCATGTTATATTTTACTTGAATTTGCAATTTTTCATTAGAATTAATCAATACAAACAAAATATGTGGCAAAATGGCTGCCATATGTGCATAATAATAGAACACGGACATTTTTCTTTTAGGTATTTCTGAAATTTATTTGCGTGTGGTGGCAATAGATTTGAAATTGGGGTAACTGATAATGATAAGAAAGTAAACAAAGTAGCAGTATAGCGAAACGTTCTTTTCGATATCTTGTCAATAGTTGTCTCATACTCAAAATGTTACATAATTTTCAATGTTGAAATTATTTGCCAAAATGCTGAATTACAATGAGAGTTTTTATTTATTTAATACCTAGTTTAAAAACAAAATCCCTTAGCGGTTTTCTTTCATCTCATCATGATCAATCAAATCAGATGGACTTCGAATCAAATTTCTTTTATTTCTTTGATTGTATTCCTGAACCTATAACATAAAATTCGAAGAGAAAACTTAATAGTATAATAATTTATTTGCCGCTTGATGACAGCAGTGCCAAATAAAAAGCCTTTTGTTTAAATTAAATGTCAAATTTATTATTGAAACTATTTTGATGATATTATTTACTATTCGATTGTACTGAGAAAATGCTAAAGATGCTGGGGATATACGCATATTACTTTAAAGTACCTATTTATATCGATCAAAAAAAAAATATAATTTTTACTAACCTATACCTTGAAATTGGAGAATAACATTTCTTTCTTGGCTTTTGCTGTTATTTTGGGAGCAATTCAAAATTTAATCTGTATTTTATTTTGTTCAAACTGGGCAAAAATAAAAGTTGTGACGCGTCAACTAGGCAAATAATTGTTAATTTACATATAGATCATAAGTGGGCGTACAGAAGAATGGCTGAGCATTTAAATTGTTCTGTTAAGAAAATTTTTAATGCAATTATCATTATAAAACACATGGAACTGTTGAAAATGTTCTTAGAAAGGCTTGGCCAAGAAAAACCTCTCTCAGAGAATATACGCTAATCGTTGGTGTTGCTAAAAAGCTCCAAGTAAAAGCTCCAACCAGATTAAAAATGAAGTTTTCTCGCCTGATGACCCGAGTAACATCTCGTTAAGACTGATGCGACTGATAGTGGAAGCTAAATTGTTTGGAAGAATCTCTCGAAAGGTACCGCTTCTTCTTCTTCTCTTTTCTTTCAACACCGAGAGAAGCGATTATTATTCGCTAAAAAATATGTTAATTGGACGGTAACGTATGTTAATGGAAAATAGTGTTATTTTCAGATGAAAGAAAAATAAATATGGTAAATTCCGATGAAAAGCGCTATGTTAGACGTCCTGTAAACAATTATTTTAATTATAAATACACAAGAAGTATAGTCAAGCACGGTGGCGGTAACATTAAAGTTTGGGGGTGTTTTTCCGGATGTGGAGTTGGACCCGATCGGAAGATTGAAGGTACAATGGACCAATGGCAATACAAAAATATCTTAGAGCACACAATGATTCCCAACTCGGACGATCATTTGCCTGTAACCTGGATCTTTCAGCATGACAATGACCCTAAACACACGGCCAATAGCGCCAAATGTTTCCTTAACGAACAGCGTATATCTTGTCCTATCCCCCGTGCCCCTCTCCCTCCACCCTCACCTTTAAGGCCGGCAACGAACCTGAAGCTACTCAGCTGTTGCAGATGTACATGGGCGTCTGTCGGTAATCGCTCTCCATCTGCCGAGACGCTTGTTCGTTTGACCTTTCCTATAAAAAAAAAAGTATTTAACAATAATGTAATAACAACATCCTGCGAGTGATCATGCGTGGTCGCGCAACTTGATCATTCAGGAGTAGGTTTGGTTTAAACAACAAGGAGAAACAATACCGTCTCGCCTTTATTGCTTCATGGTAACACTCACACTGCCCGACAAACCGTTTTAACATTACAAGATCTACGTAGTCCTTCGTTTGCCCGCACTCACTGGGTGGGTGGGTGCTGGGTAAGCGGGAAGGTGAGACTTGTGATGCTGCACCCCATCACTAGTCTGCGGTATCTGGATTCGGTAAACTCGAATGGATATTCGGCCATCATTTAATGGCCAGAGACACGTTTGTTTGTTTGCTACGTGCAGCTGAGATTGGCATTTAGATAATGGCATGCCACATTTCATACTATTCAATAACTAGTAGCAATTCGTTTATTAATAAAAAAAAACCCCCGTCTACGTACCCCATGTCAGTGACACAATGAAAACGAAACTAACGAAACTTGACATCCATGTTGAAATACATTAAACCGTTTAGGCTGCAGAGCGTGCCGAAGAAATAGAGATACATAATGGGGCATTCGGGTAATTGCAACATAAATTAGATGTAAAAAGAAAATACACAGACCCAACGTGACCAAACATCCGCTGTAAGTTATTGAGGTGTTGGGTGCGCTGCGGACTGTCCTGTTTGTAGCCTTAGGGCACAGCTATCATACATGATACAATGCCAATGAGGCAAGTTTTAATGGTGGAGTCGGGAGAGGAAGACCTAGGCGAACATTTCACTATCAAATCGGAGACGTTCACGAAAAAAGCCAGGTCAAGAGTACTCTAAACCAACGAACATGCATGCGAAGATCGATGAAAGTGAAATAAGCGAAAGACGTATGTCAGGACCGTAGCAAGTGGAAGAAGAATGTCTCTGCCTACCCCGTTGGAAACAAGGCGTGAATATATTAAAAAGAATTAAATAATTCGTATTTATATATATTTGTAACGTATATATGATACGTTCAAACATATTTGTTATTCATTGTTATTACAATATTTAATTTACAGTTCTAAGTTACGGTACAGTTCCTCCAACCCCCAAAATGAGAGAAGACCCGGCAGTTAAAATATACGCTTACACATCAAGATATTCGTTGGTTTCATTTAAAATTGTTACCAATTAGTATCTAGCCCACCTGATGGTAAGTGATCACTGTCGCCCGCGTGCACCTGCAACAGCCTAGGTGCCGCTGCAGGTGCGCTTACCGGCCCTCGAGGATGTTCATGATATGATATGGTGGAGCCGCTTTGCTCTACCACGTATAAACCGTAACAACAGTAGCTGCACCGCTGTTGGGAGGCAGAGTGAACGGGTGGCTGCTAACTCGCACAGTGGCAGCAGATTGATCAAAGTGGAAGAAGCTAAAGACGTATGTCAGGACCGTAGCAAGCGGAAGAAGATTATCTCTGCCTACACCGCTGGAAACAAGGCGTGAATATATACATATATACATGCCAATGGATTTCTAATTGTACCATATTTCAAGTCTATCAGACATTTACAAGTGAAATAAATATCGAATGTATGACTGAAATGCCTGCACCGAATAGAAAGAGAGCTGATGATCTTTCTATCCGTTATACTGATTAAAAGAGGCTTCAAATCGGTCCATCCGTTTAGAAGCTGCGACGTCAGACAGACAAAGGCTTGTTAAACAGTAATTAATAAGAGTAAGAAGATCGTTTATTTAACTGTTTAGCTCAAAACCCGATGTTTCAGTGATATACATGTATCATGTAACAACCTTTTTGTATAGCACATGCTTTAATATTATCAAAAGTTGTTAGTGCCTTTATAAGTAACCGCATAATGATAACAGATTGCAATCTAATCGAAATATGTACTTTACTTGGCTGGAGACTTCTCTACCTAGAAGACGTGTCTGGTTAGGGACTGCCCTCTGATCAATTTCTGGTACGTTATAAGAGGGTCAGCATAATCCCAGGCTGTGAAGAATTCCATCGGAGTCCACAGTAGTGTCAACGCGTCTGTGACCATCTTTCGATTGAAGTCGTCTGCAGGTGTCCACGGGCTGCAAAAGCCACTTACAAACAAGTTGACTGTGAGCACATATGTCATCAAAAACTCAAAAAATGTGTATACAAGTTACGCACACTTTTCTTTTTTTCAACGTTGCAGTTTTAATGGTTTTTATGATTTTAGAATGAACCAGCACTGCTTTGTGTGCAACACAAGAGCTGGTATCACTTTACGGAACGCCGTGAACCTTATCGGAGATCACGTAAGTCGTACATGTATAAACATAAACACACCTGTCACACAGAGGGACAGACAGGACTGATATTGTCATTTGCCATAATTCAGCGAAAACAAACGCAAACCGCTTTTTTTTAGTCACATGCTGGAAACATGGCTTTCACGTGAAGTTTCCACGTTACAAATTACAGATAACTATCAGTTAGAAGTACTTTATTTGAGCTGATTTGTATGTAAGCGTGTGTTCGTGTAGATGCATGAGCGTGTTTTTTTTTTTATGGGAAAGGCGGCAAACGAGCAATAGATTCACCTGATGGTAAGTGATTACCGTCGCTCACATACATCTGCAACTCCAGAGGAGCTACAGGTGCGTTGCCGGCCTCTAAGGATATTTGGGAGATGGGAGGGAGGATAAGGAATGGAATGGGTTACCTCACTCACGGAACGAAACGCAGAAGCACAAGATGCCTCTACTTCACGCCGGTATTCTGCGAGGCCGTGGTATTAATCCGGCCCATTCGAGCAGCAGCTAAAGCTGCCGCTTGGCTCTACCACGTTACAATATGTGTCTATGTGTGTGTTGTGTTGATATGCACACATGTGTTAGTGTATGGATGCTTAGATGTGCGCGATTATTGTCATAGTGAGTACATACCAGTGTTAACATGTGGTTCGGCGTAAGAATCTTTCAAACCACCCCCTTTCTTCCCGCGGGCGTATTAAGAGACGACGAAGGAAAAGGCTCTTAAAATCTCGCAATAGCTACCGATAGATGGCGGTGTAACCATCTCGAAAAATAACAGATCAAAGTTAAGCAGACCGATGACGGGCAGGAGCGTATATGGTGTGTGGTGTCTAGTACGACTATAATTATATAAACCTCTGATCATAGTACGTAACATGCACATAGTACAATCAAACATTGTACATAGTGCGTATACGATTGGACAACCTTCTCTGATTGTGCTCATTGATGTAACAATTAAAGTAAGAAACTCTCTAAGAAATTATGAATTTACAGACAGCGTTCCAATCGGGAAAGAACCTGGTGGAGGTGCTCAGTGAAATCGTTGAGAAGCCAATCAAGGAAGACAGTGTACATTCAAAACTTCTCTGCAAGAAATGTTTCAAAGCTTGCACAGAGTATGATTCTCTACAAGTCCGGTAATGTTGCCATCTTGATTTTTTTTTAATTTACTGTATACTGCGTTAACACATGCAGCCTATGAACAGTTGAAATGTGAATTTATCGTTCATAAGTTGAATGTAAATGCTATATGAATAATAACGTTCTGTAGTTCCGATCTACATTACGACGATGTCTTGAGTTCCGTTGAACTATATGGATAATAGAATCTATGGTAGTTATTACCAGAAATCCTCTCAACTGGCACTATCTAGAGGCTAATGTTTACGACGCCTAGATGGTGCGATGGGCAAGGGTTTAGCGGGGCGCTGAGGGTCGCGATTCTCGCACAGAACAAGTCAGATACTTGTTCTGTGTTCACAAACAACCGTACACACCACTGGAAGTAATTTATGTATGTGAACCTTTACGCGAAAAATTTCATTGATTAATTGAAAATTAATCGGTAAAAAGCTTACTTCATTCCTCGGTACATAAAGCAATGGTTTCGTTAACGTTTCCAACTAACGGAATTTTTGTGAAATAATTTTCTGACACGGCGGCTAGGGACCCCGGTAGTAAGTAAAAAATGGACCTTTTAAAACACCTCGATAAAATATGGCGGCCTCAAAACAGTGTCAGAGGAATTTCATTAGGAAAACGTGGTAGATAGTTAAAAAAAATAAAGATCTCTCACAACGATCTCAGCCATATAACGGATCTTCTTTTATTTGCTCTTTTCTGCTCGAGATCGAGAGAGCCAACATCATCATCATCATCATCATCATTTCAGCCTATCAGAAGTCCACTGCTGAACATAGGCCTCCCCCAAAGATTGCCACGAAGCTCGGTCCTGAGCCACCTGCATCCATCGACTTCCCGCAACACTGCGCAGGTCGTCACTCCATGTTGTGGGGGGTCGTCCTACACTGCGTTTGCCTGTACGTGGCTGCCACTCGAGAACCTTTTTTCCCCAGCGGTTGTCAGTTCTGCGAGCTATGTGGCCGGCCCATTGCCACTTCAGCTTGCTGATCTTTACGGCTATGTCGGTTACCTTAGTTCTGCTGCGGATATCATCGCTGTAGACTCTAGGAGCATTGTACTAAGCTCAACAACACGTTTGTAACTACCATCGGGTGAGCAGAATGCACGTTTGCCACCCCCCCCCCCCCAACCCTTGCCCCTTAAAAAAAATAAAAACCATGGCAGTTGTGTCGCTTTTTAAATATTTAACGTATATTTACTTTACAGCTTGAAATTGATAAAGACTGATTTGTTCGGTCAATTCAAGAAGACGCTGCAAAGGCACAACTTAAGCTATGACAACTACAATAAAGCGGGAGTCTGCAAGAGTATCCTGCTGCCGTCCGGTGAGCGGAAGTACGGGGGGAAAAAGATAGTGTTGCCAGCGTCGAAGTTACAACCACTGCCGCCGGATTTTGTCATCAAGTCTGGTAGATGGCCCGTGGTGGCGCGGTCGGCCGAGTTGGCAGCGAAACTTAATGTAAGTTAAGTTAGTGTAAAGTAAAGTGGCAGCCTGTGAGTGCCCAATGCTGGGCAAAGGCCTCCTTCTCAAATATCTGAGATCGTCTTGGAGCAAGGTAAGGGCCGCCACGGTGCCCAATTGCAGGTTGGCGGGTTTCAAATATCTAATTTTAGTGATGCTCTCACCGGGATTCGTATCCAGGTCACTAGCGCTCTGTGAAACTAAGGCGAGCTTCCTGACCGCTGGGCTAGCACGACTAGTGTTTAGTTCACCAAGTTGTGCACCCTATCGACTAAGCAACAAGGCTCCGGTAACCGACTGATGGCACCAACACCCGCTTGCCAAGCGATGCCAACTCCCGATGTCCACTAGTGGCCGACGCAGAAAATAAAGATTATGAACGATATATTTTACCATGGCGACGGCTCAGTTGGGCAGGTGCTAGAAGCGTTAGCCCGCGTCGTAGCGGGTCGCGGGTTCGTTTCCCGAACGAAGCAAGTACTTATATTGTGTATACAACAAATAATTCTGGGTCTGTGTGTTAGTCCATGTTCAATTTATGCATGTAAACCGCCTGCGCGATACAGGAGAAATTGCTACAGAGGAAGGTAACGTTTTTGAAAATAAACCTAAGGGAGGAGTTCGTACCAGTGAGTTTTTCCAAACCTTAAATTTCTCTAACGTGTCAACAAAGAACCCGGACCCCGGACCACCTCAGTAGTAAACTGTAAAGATAATAGTAAAATTTGACATTTAAGAAACGAAATTATCTCTCTTACGTCGAAGAATAGGGAATTTTCATTCATTCATTCTATTTCATTCATTCATACATTGACTCGAATATTGCTATATATCGAACTACTTCCAATTTACAGCCGGACATAAGGATATTATCACCGTCTACGTTGAACCTAAAGGTGACGGTGGGATCGTCCGTCCTTACGCAGAGCATCAAAACGACAGCCGCGTTGGGAAATAAGAACCAGCAGAGAACTGTCGCCACTTTACCGAACCAAAGCCACAGAGCGACGGACGCGCTGTCACCGCCCAACACCCAGACATGCAACAGGGCGACGAATGTTCTGGACGCTGTGACGTCACCCCGGTGCGCAGCCACGGCGACCTCCACGGTCACGTCGACGCAACATTCGTTCACGTCGATCCTCAACACGAAGAGCAGCAGCGGCAGCTCGATTCTGAGCTTCAACGGCAATCCGCTGCCGAAGGACTTCCTCTCCTCGGCGATATTGACGAAGCTAAGCGACGGCGATTGCAAGGACCTGGAGGAGATGGTGAACGCGGGCGGGCAGCGGGACCAAGCCGATAGCGATCCGGAGAACAACGACGAACAGCCGATGGAGATCGATGAGGGTGAGCGATGAAGCCGGTCACCAGCTCACCGAACGAAACGCAGAAGCACAAGGCGCCTCTACGTCACGCCGGTATTCTGCGAGGCCGCGGTACCAACCCGGTCGAGCTGAGCTGGCCCATTCGTGCACCAGCAAATGCCATCTCTTACGTAACGTCTGTAGGTGCCCACTTGTGGGCGAAGTCCTCCTTCTCAAATACGAGTATCAGATAGGGTTTAGGAGCCGGGAAGGGCCCGCCACGCTGCTCCAGTGCGGGTTGGCAGACTTCACATATCCTGGAAATAATATTTTTTTTCTTATTTCTCAGATATGCAGGTTTCCTCACGATGTTATCCTTCACCGCCGAGCACACTCTTAAATGAGACAATTCATCGTCTCGGTCCTTTAACCCTTAAAAGCCTGATTTTTTAAATCAAATTTAAAAATATATAAATGTACCCTTTACTGTGTTTACTAATGAGGAAAAATAGTAAAATAAATTAAAACGATATTTTTATATATTTATTTTGAAAAAAAGATTTGGTATCATTTTTGATACTTTAGGCATCACGGTAATCAAAATATTAAAATTTATTTAATAATGAAATAATGCAAAACAGGGATTTTTCTTATTATCATTTCTTATTATAAGGAAAATTTTCATTTTTTACATAACCATGAAGTAAGCTTTCGACAATTTTGATATTTACATTTATTTCTTGAGTCCATAAAAACTTTTTCATGTCCCACTCGATCATAACGTATGTCAGTTGAGGGTAAGACCTGGACACAAGACCGTGATCTTTTGGAGGGTGGTTCAACATCATCATCTTTTCGACTTGTACTTGGCCTTCCACGTTTATTTTCAGGTCGATTTTGATACTGACATAAGGTGTCAGCAAGCTCTGTTCTGAAGTCACCTAACTTCAGTATGTCCTTCTGGGGTGTTCCTCTTTTGACGTTAACGTTTTTGTAGAGTACCCAAGAGTTGATTATTGTAATATCAAGTAGATGATAGAACAACCTCATTGTCCACTTTCTAGATTTTATGGGTATATGGTATCGCCCAATGAAGCTGTCCATCAGGTCAACGCCCCCCATGTGGGCGTTATATTCCTTGATTACGCGAGGACAAGGTACTTGAATATGTTTTACGTTTTATTTTTTGTCGTAGCGGGTTATAGCTCTGCTGGTTCGCAACTAACATAAGTGGAAAGCAATAGCACTTGCTTATTGACCTTCCAACTTGTTGCCGAGAAATCCATACCTTCAAAGGTAGCAATATTTTCATGATAGGCTCCTCTTGTTACTATGGACTTCAAAACTTTTATGTTGCAACTTGCAAGTCTTGCCCAGTCTGTTCCTCTGGACGGTACCAAGACAGTAAATACCTTCTTTGGTTAGGTAATGTAATAAAGGAATATTGGTATAAAATTGTCGAAATATAGGATATGGTTAACATTCCTTGGTATTGGTCTTAGCAATCGAACGACTGTATTCGATACCACTCCTAAATCCGGTTCGTGTGGTAATCTCTCAACATTCTTAGCTCCTGAGTATACCTCAAAACTATATGCGTAACCCGAAAGGCTGCACAGCACATATCATTTCAATCCCCACTTGTGGGGTTTGTTGGGCAAATATTGCTTCATAAAATGTTGTATTTTGGTGGCACACATTTGCTAGTCCAGTGATAGCCGATGGTCAAAAGGTAACCAGTAACGAATCTTTTATTCAAGTGGTCTAATACTGGGCAAACCTTGTGCAGTCTGTCGTGTTGAGTATGATCAGGTGGCAAGTGTTTATTGTCATCATTCATGTGAAAAATTTGTCTAATCTTATCAAACCTGTTCCGATTCATGGTCCGGGCAATTGGTTCAAATTTTGATTTATTCGACCAGTACGATCTCACGCTCGGATAATGATAAACACTTGTGAAAATAAGAATGCCAAAAATTTACGTAATTTAAGAGAGTCACAACTTCTGTGAAGTTAGGATTTTTTTGTATCGGATACTTGTTTGATTCTTCTACAAGGAATTTTAATAATTTCTCAACAAAGATCAATATCATCTTCATTTTAACTGGCCTCATCCTCAGAATTTTCACCATTTTCTAGCATCCGTAACATAGCCTCAATATCGTCCGGCTTCATTTTCAATTATAATATACAGTTAAGTAAAGGCTAAGCACATTCAATCCAACACCAAACCAAGCGTATAAACATGAAACAATACTAAAATCAGTCAGAAATTGAACCAAAACAGGTAGGTAAGTAAGGCGGATTCAAACAGCCCAGAATGCCTGTAGTATCAAAATTGATACTTACAAAAACATCAAGTTTTTCTTCAAGCAAAGCAGGTGTAAGAAAAAAAATATAAATCATAATAAAAATAAGATACTCACCTATCGCACAAGTCTTTTTAATTTACAAAAAAATTTAAAAAATCAAAGAAATTAATAAGCGAAACTTTTTTGTAAAACTATGTCACCCATTCAATGCGGCGGGAAACCGAAATGTCATATTGTTTGTCATCTTTCGACACTTTACGTTTGTTTTTGTTTTCTAACTTGAAGATTATCAGTCAAAGGTTACATGTAAACAGCCTAATATTAAAATAAAATCGATTGTAGGTGCCCAATGCGATTTATAACCTCGGTATCAAATTTAAAACTTCAGGTATTTAAGGGTTAAGCATGATTGAACGACTAACATACAAACTTCCACATTTACCTTCATTATTAAGTAGATGTACGTATCCACTACGCCCTAAAAATTTTCACATAAATTCCTTGTGACATGGTTTCGTTTATCAACGACACGGTTGACTAATACAATATATCTATATTCTTTTCAATTAAATTTATGTTGGTATTAAGTATATTGTATGTCGAGGTGCCCGATGTAGAGGTCAGAAATGAACGTATTTTCTTTCTTCACTAAACACAACAATGCTTTGGTTGTGAATAATAACACTGTAAGACTTTATCGTGGTATAATTTCACACGGAATTGTTGCGAAATATTTTTATTGCATAGCGGATACTGGCGGCGGTTTGGGAATTATGAGAAAGAAACATTTAAAAAAATCACTTTTAATCTGAATCCGATTGAACACTTAAACACGGACTTAAGAATGGAGTGTATTCAATTCAATCTAAGGCTAGTTTTAAAATAAGGTATAGGTCACTTCTTTTACATGGTAATTAGGTTAGGTGGTATGTCCTGTGTTAAAATTTGTCAGTCCTGGTTGTAAGATACGAAGGAAACTTAGACAATTTAAAGAAATTAAGGTATAACCTCTATGCTGATGCGGAAATAAGCTCAACAACTTACTTTTAATTCTTTTATTTAAATATTACTTATTAATGTCAATTGTATTGTTATTATTATTATTTTGTTGTTATTTATCTTTTGATTCCTCATGTATTACAAAAAGCCAGACGACAGCTCGCGAAAAGAAAAAAAAAATCTAAAACCAAAACCAAGCATAGCATTGCACGGCTTCAGGATACTGTGAGCGCATTCTGCGTAGAGTCAAAATTAATAAATAAAAGCTGAAGGCAGCCCGAGTTAACTGTGACATCTGGACGTCTAACATCTCCTCAGCTACAGTTACTAAAATGATAGTTTAATTTCAATAAGGCATTATGTTTCAGATTGCTCTCTGGCCGTCATCACAGCGAATGAAGAAGACAACAAATTGGTATTCGATGATACAGCTATAAAGGTAATTATAACTATTTTTTTTAGCTATTCCGCTCCACCGGAATATACCGCTTTTCCTCCCAATTCACCCAAACATGTTGTCAGAAGCTGACTGTTTAAAGATGCTCCACTAATTACGCTCGTGTACTCGCTCTCGTTCTCCTCTGTCCCTGTCTCTCTTTCTATCCGTAGCTCTGTCTTTCTCTCTCTCTATACTTAGCTCTGTATTTCTTTCTCTCTCTCTCTCTCTCTCTCTCCCTCTCTCTTTCTCTTTCCCTTTCCCCTCCTTCTCTCCATCCATCTCTCTGCCCCCCCCCTCTCTCCCGTGTGTGTGCGTGTTCGAATTGCTGATGATTACAATACTTTCTTTAATTTTAGAACGAAGCAGACAACTCGAAAACAGCAAACCTCTTTGACGTGAATCTGCTGTCCAACATGGACGGCACGTCGAACGACGGCCACGAGAGCGACGCCGCGCAGAAATTCGTATTGGGCAAGATCGAGATCTTGGAAGAGATGGACGAAGACGACGATGATGAACGTGAGTTAGATATCAGCCGACCGGACAGCCCACTACTGGGCATGAGAGACGGATTGACTATCGCATTGCAAGGCGGTATTTTTGAGGCTCTGTATTATACATATTATATCTGTATTATATCTGCTTAACGTGGCAGAGCCAGCTCGAAAGGGCCGGCTCGACCGGGTTGGCACCACGGCCTGACGTGAAGTATAGGCTTCTTGTACTTCTGTGTTTTCTTCGGTGAATGAGCTAACCGGACCCCCTTTTCCCTTCCCCCACCCTCTCCTCACCGTCCCTCCCATCTCCCAGTATTAGTAGTAGTATTTTGACTGATACTGACCTCATTTTCAGATACGATCGTAATGGACGGCGGGAACGGTTCCATCCTGCGCGTGATGTCCGGCCAGAAGTTCCTGTACGGAGACCGGGAGATATCGCTCGTCGTGCCCGGTGCCGGGGGGGGCAGCCTGGACGGGAACGAACACGGCGAGAGCCAAGGTAGAGCGTACCCACCACGTACGGTGATGCAAGACAATCAATGGTCCGTTCTCGCCCCAGTCTACTTGTTATAGATAGAACGGCACATGCACACGGTCGCACACGCGGACACTTACACATAGACAGACGGATGAACTGACACGCTCGACCACTCGAAGATACGGGCAGATGTAAGGCCAGACGGGTCGATAGACAAACGGACACGCACATATACGCTCGTATTGGGGTTAGGGTAGACGTAGTCGGATCCCGTGCGTCCCTGTATGAAGTAAGGGTGGATAGCTCCCTATCATAAGAAGCAGCCCCATACAGCCAAGGGTATCCATGTAGCATTTCCCACGGAAAAAAAAAAAGGCATAGTCGGATGAATTTTCCGCCCTCAGTCGGTCGCCGCGGCCTCGAGCGTTTTCCAGCGGTTGTCCGCGTGCTGGTGGGGTTGGGGTGGTGAGTTGTCATCTCAAGCAAAAGTTGGCAAGAAATCTTCACCCCATTCGATATTACCACAAGTCGATATTCCGCAGCAGAACTAGGCCGTTGGCATCAGCGAGCAGAGGTTTTATTTTTTTATGCGGAAGGCGGCAAACGAGTAAGCCATTCACCTGATGGTAAGTGATTACCGTCGCCCACTTATATCTGCAACCACAAAGGTGCTGCAGGTGCGTAGCGGGCTTTTAAGAGTGTCAGGGGGATGGGAGGGAGGATGAGGAGGGGAAATGGGGAGCTGGAGTGGGCACCCGGTTACCTCAATCAACGAACGAAACGCAGAAGCACAAGCTGCCTCTACTTCATGCCGGTATTCTGCGAGGCCGTGGTACCAACCCGGTCCAGCCGGCCCATTTGAGCAGCAGCAAAAGCCGCCGCTTAGCTCTACCACGGTGGCAACAACTCTACTCTTCAACGGGCCGGCCACATGGCTCGCAGAACTGACAACCATCGGGGAAGACAGGTTCCCGAGTCGCGACCTGCGCAGTGTTGCGGGTCAAGTCGATGGATGCAGGTGGCTCAGGAGCCTGCTATTTGGTAATCTTTGCTGCAGGCCTATGTTCAGGCGAGGACTTGCGACATAATGAAATGATGAGAGTGAGGTTACCGGAGCCTACGTTCCCTCCCCATCCCCCTCCTCAACCTCCTCTCTAACTCCCAAATATTCTCAAAGGCAGGCAACGCACTTGCAGCTCCTCGGGTGTTGCAGATGCTGCCTCTTCAGTAAAGCTGAAACGTAACTTCTGCAATCCTCTTTCCGCCGCACCGGGAGTTAGGTGACGATTGGCGAGCCTTGTTGCTGTTTTTTTTTTTCTTTTAATTATATTCCAATGATATTATAATAGTACGGAACCCGTGCGTTGGGCGGGGCTGCTCACGTTCGCTCGTCTCTTTTGTACTGCAGATTCGAACGACGAAACCCAGATCGAGTTGCAAGTGTCCGGCGACGAGGAGACCGCGAACGCTATCATCGCGGCCGCTCAGGAACAAGGTAGGCAGCGGGCCACCGCTGGCTCGGGTAACGTCGGCAACTTAAACTTATTCGAGTTCAGTTAAATCTCGCGCAAATACCTGCCAGCACTGTCCGTTTTTTCTTTCAGGCGGCGCATTTATAAAGGTGGAATCCGGGGAGATGTTCCGGGTGAAATCCGTGAAGAGTAAAACTGAGAGTGACGGCGAGGAGGTCCCACAGGATGACAGGCAGACGGTGAGTCAAGTGGCACTATTTCATAAACTCCGGTCCTAGGTTCGAATCCCGCGTTTAGACTTTTTGTGCGACACGCCTATCTTACTGCCCGGGGGTTTCTGTCGAATTTAAAAAGCATAAGCGGCATGGGTTTTTTAAGTATTTTACGGAAGGCAAGGCTGCCACTGTGCGAGTTAGCTGCCACCCCTTCACTCTGCCTCCCAACAGCGGTGCAGCTACTGTTGTGTTACGGTTTGTACGTGGTAGAGCAAAGCGGCTCCACCATATCATATCATGAACATCCTCGAGGGCCGGTAAGCGCACCTGCAGCGGCACCTAGGCTGTTGCAGGTGCACGCGGGCGACGGTGATCACTTACCATCAGGTGGGCTAGATACTAATTGGTAACAAATTTAAATGAAACCAACGAATATCTTGATGTGTAAGCGTATATTTTAACTGCCGGATCTTCTCTCATTTTGGGGGTCGGAGGAACTGTACCGTAACTTAGAACTGTAAATTAAATATTGTAATAACAATGAATAACAAACATGTTTGAACGTATTTACGTACAAATTTTTTTTTTTTTAATATATTCACGCCTTGTTTCCAACGGGGTAGGCAGAGACAATCTTCTTCCACTTGCTACGGTCCTGACATACGTCTTTCGCTTCTTTCACTTTCATCGATCTTCGCATGCATGCTCGTTGGTTTAGAGTACTCTTGACCTGGCCTTTTTCCAGAACATCTCCGATTTGATCGTGAAATGTTTGCCTAGGTCTTCCTCTCCCGACTCTACCATTTACATTATATATGTAATCATTTATATTTAATTTTAATTATATTTCCTGTAATTAATTTTAGTATACGAAATAAGCAGTTCCCTGGTACAAACACAATTCTGTACAGTTACAATGTTTTTGTGCCTTTTTGTGCTAACCTTACTAGGGTAAGGTTAGGGTAGGCCCTAAATAGTCTACTCCAGGATATCGGCCTCTTCCATAGGAAGGGTTTGCCATAATCGAAGTACCAGACGGCATTGTAAACATTATTTTATTTATTTATGTAATTTTTTTTAAGCATGTTTCATATTTTTATTGCTTTTAGAAAACAGTTTGGATTTTTTTTCTGTTTCATTTGAAACATCTTAATTTTAATCCTGTATTATTAGTATTAAACCAGTGATACTGATCAAACCGCTAATCCTCACGCGTGGCGTAGTGATTAGCGTCTCTATATTTGTTCAAAAGACAAATGATTCGTTTTCGGGTCTGATTGTGTTGCGTAAGGTCCCGTGAACGAGCACACTGCAACTGATCTCTCCAATCTCATCGCATAAGCGTTGAATCGGATGCGGCACGGTCGGTGACGAGTGAGTGCCTCGGTGCTTGCGCGTGCGCATACGGCACTGTAATATCTCCTGCGCGCGCGGCTGACAGCTGCCGATAGTATTCGGAAGTTCTGCCTCGAGGACATCGCGAGTCAAACCAATCTGAACAATGTTCTTTGTTTCCTTTTCAGTTACAAATAGTTGCACAAGATAACGGTCAGTTTAAATGCATGTTGTGCGAAAACAGTGAAAATAAAGGTAAGTTACATTTATTTAAACCTTCATTTTATTATTACTAGCTGATCTGTGCGACTTCGAACGTTCTGAGCGTTTCTTTTTTTAGCACTTTACCACATATTTTGTGAATATGAGTAATTTTGGTCCGTAGATATAGTTTGTTAATAACTTGACTACAGCGCCATCTATCGGTACCTAAGATAGGTATAAACCATGGTATGGGGTCATTATATTATGTGAATATAACCTCAATCGTTTATATGTATAGAGATTTAGTTCTGGCGTACTGGTTTGATTATTGCGCCATCTATGTGGGGTTCTACTTTGTTAAGGTAAATAGAAAAAGAAAAATTAGATATCTCTTTCAGCGAACCCTTGAAGAAAGAGACAAATATATTCATTAAGCAAGTAGGTAGCTGCGTACTTAATTAATAATATATTACCCAATAAAATGCTTTCTGCGAAAGCGTATGGCGTTTCAGCGCCCATTATAATGGGGCCCTTAGACATTTAAGACCCCGTGTCCCACGATAGTACATTTTCAAAAGCTTATCCTTTGTAAATGTTAGAACAAGCAGTTGTCGGTTACCGGTTGCGCTGTTAGGATATTAAAACTAGCATTGTGCGTGGTTAACGAATATCATCAGCACGTTCCTGTTGTCTCCGGCAGGGACGGTGTTCCGCGGCGACGCGAGCGCGACGATGCTGCACGTGCGCAGCGAGCACGACGCGCGCATACACATCTGCGCAGTCTGCGGCCTCGTGATGAGGAAGCGTGCGGACTATCTCAGGCATATGGGTATCTATATAAGTCATCGCGCATGTCAACGTAACGAAAAGACATACAGCAACTCTACGCACGCATGTTTAAGAGATAGAAAGAGACGGTTGCGTGCTCTAGTCTCCTCTTTTGACACGCACTGGGAGAAAGAGTGTGGTAGATTTTTACGTAGCTTTTCATAGGCTTGGCGTGAAAACTTGCTAACAGTCCACCTGACAGCGAGTGGCTCCTGCTGCCCATGGACCATCTGCAGACAACTTCAATCGAAGAAAGTTACACGTGCGTTGTCCCTCCTATGGACTAATATGGAATGTTTCACAGCACTTAATTATACTGGCTCCTCTAGAACCCTTCAAACCGGAGCACAGCAGTGGTTGCACAGCGGTAGGGCGGTAGAAATTTGAATGAGTGCGGTGGGGCTGATGCCCTGCAGCTCCTACGCAGAGCAGCAGACTACCACCTAGTGACAGTTCGCTCGCGTGGTTCAGATTTTGTCCCAAGAGTCCTCTATTCAAAAGAATCCTTATAATCTACATCTCTGTCAAATTAGATACATTTTCATTCTGTCCTTCGCGTCTGAATGAACGACAAACATACACACTTTCACATTTTTTATTTTAAGATAGAACCTTTAGATACCTATGGCACTTTTGAAAATACAAGCAACATTTTAAAAATTAAATTAAACATTACCCAGCGTGTCTTTTTTTAGGTCTTTGTTAATAATTTTAAAAAAAAATATTCCGCCCGGCTGTGGCATTTCATGCTCACCTGTGGAGGATACAGGTGACAGCTGTGCTCGTGTGATGGGCTGGAGGAAACATGAAATGTGTATTGAAGCATTCTTGTATTGTGCCTTGTTTGCCCTTGTTCGCCGCATGGCTCTACCACGTCCAATGTTTGGACGTGGTAGAGCCATGCGGCGGCTTTTGCTGCCACTCGAAAGGGCCGCGGCCTCCGCTGAATACCGGCGTGAAGTAGAGACATCTTGTACTTCTGCGTTTCGTTTCGTGAGTGAGGTAACCGGAGGCCCACTCCCTCACCCCTCCTCATCCTCCATCCCATATCCCAAATGCACTTAATGGACAGCAATGCACCTGCAGCACCTCTGGTGTTGCAGATGTACGTGGGCGACGGTACTCATTTACCGTCAGGTAAAACGTTGGCACGTTTTCCGCCTTTCCGATAAAGAAATATCATTCATTCATTCACTGAAAATTAAAATTATTTAATTCTTAGACTACGTCGCTCGTTCCTTCCAACCATTCAATGTTTCATTCATTCCTCGTTCATTTCAGAGAAGCACACGGACGTGGTGCAAGCTGATAAGACCAAGGTGCACGAATGCTCAATATGCAAGAAGAAATTCAGGTTAGTGCATTCGTATCCGGCTCCCGAGGACCACGAGACGTGGTAGCGTGGTAGCACGCGAGTGTCCTTGGTTCGATCCCCGGTGGCGGCTACAATTGCTGCATGCGATCGACGGCGAGGAAATCTGCATGATTGAGAAATAAAAAAAAATATTACTTCGTGGACGTGCGATGTTCGTCAACCCGCACTGGAGCAGCGTGTCTCACCCTTCCCAACTCCAAGCTCTCAAAAAATATTTGAGAGGAGGCCTTCGCCCAACTGTCGGCATTGACAGGCTGCTACTTTGCTTTAATATTCGTATCCGCCATTAAGGTTAAAGAAATTGTGTTGCTTTATACTTCACCGAGGTAATGTTCGCCAAATGCTACGGCTACAGCTTCCCGGATTCGAAGCCGAAAGTCTATATGTCCATCGTTACATCGGAATGTAGTCGAGGTTCTATTACCTACTTGAACCAAAATGTATTTTCTTGTTAGTAAATAGCGAGTGGTCGGAGCAATTATGTATTCGAGACGTATTATAAAAGTTTTTTTTTTTGATGAAAATGTACTTAAACTTATTAAGTATCTAACATCATAATATATATATATATATATATATATATATATTTTTCTACATACTCCATATTTGTAACTAACCATCTAATATGACATTCGTGGAAATGCGAGCTCTTTTTCTCTCAGGTGATTTGAATGAATTCGTTTCCTTCTCTTTCTTAGTAATTTAATGTATCTTCAGACACATGCACTTTTTTTTGTACTTTACTTTCCACGGTAACATTTAAACTTACTATAACACTATATATCTCAAATTAATCTTTACCAATCTTTACTCCTATTTATCTTCATTTGGTGCGTGTCGGCTCCAGAACGACGAAAACATCACGGATATACCTCGAGTGAAAGTAACAAAAAAATGTTTGTTTTTATTTTTAATGGAAAATCCGGTTAACGAGCAAGCGGTTCACCTGATGGTAAGTGATTACCGTCGCCCTCGTACGTCCGCAACACCAGAGGTGCTGCAGGTGCGTTGCCGGTCTTTAAAGGGTAAAAAAAGAAGCATACGGTGGTATTTTTTAACACGGTTTTGTTTTTTCCTAAGAAACGGTTATCAATGAACGAAACCATGTATTGGATGGGAAAAATAACACTGTATGATTTTAACTAGGAGTAACTTAAGGAGGAGGAGGAATATTATTTTTTTTTGGCACGGCGAATAGAGAATGATGTCGGTTCGCAGCTCGCGACAGCTGATGTCGGAGCACATGGGCGGGCACGGCGGCGCGCGCCCGCACCGCTGCGCCGCGTGCGGGAAGACCTTCGCCTCCAAGTACACGCACCAGTCGCACCTCAAGACGCACCTGGTGAGCGCGCGCGGGCCGCGGACGAGCCGAGCCCGAACGTTGACGATTCGTTTCGCCAACGTTCGGCCTGCACGCCGAGATGGCGGCGGTGGCGTAGTACCCGGCTTACTTTCACGCGCGGGACTGATGTTTGTATGGGATACAAATAATAGCTCCCCGGGTCGGGGTGTTTGTCCTTGTGCAATTTATATATTATATTTGCATCTGCGACACATATGACATTCATACATAAAGATTTTTACATAACCAAATAAAAACAATAAAAAAAAATCTCAGTGAAATGAATGTCCGACCTCTGACCACCGTAGTAGACGACCGTCGGTACAAAAGTCACTGCCTTAAAATTAATTTATTTAGATAATTTCTTAATTATAATTGTAACAACGAAGGAAGGTGTAAGAGGGTGTACCGTCTTATTCTTCGGAAGTCTACCCACACCCGCCGGCGCGGTGCACCCTGCTGGCGAACAGGCGAGGCTTGCGGCGAACGCGCGATGGCATGTAAAGCATCCAAATTTCCCGAACCTAAGTCTCACAGACCAGTTGAGAACAGCATCAGCCGCCAGCAAGACGCGATGGAGCCAAGCGGCGGCTTTAGCTGCTGCTCGAATAGGCCGGCTCGATCGAGGCAGTGCCGCGGCCTCGCAAAACCGCCGTGAAGTAGGGGAAAAATCTGGCGCTTCTGCGTTTCGTTCTGGGAGTTCCCCCCCCCCCTCCTCCCTTCCCTATCACCTCCCTAAATAACCTTAAAGACGGCAACGCAGCTCCTCCGGTGTAGCAGATGTACGTGGGCTTGCCATCAGGTCAGCTGAAAGCCAAAAAAGCCCCCTTTGTAAATCTCAAGTGTTCACGTACTGGCACTAGAGACTCATCAACTCACTTGCCCAACTACGTGATAATGGGCAAACAATTTAAAATATACTTGACGGTTTTTGTCGGGGCTTTCCGATGAACGAATACTCCTCGACGTTGAAGAGAAGCGTATAAATAATGAAATGTTTTTTATTGCGTCGTAGGTCCGTCCGCGTCCTTTCAAATGCGAACAATGCGGCAAGTCGTTCCTCACGCAACAGAATCTGAATCAGCACGCAAGAACACATTCGGGGGTCAAGGACTTTATATGCAAAGTATGCGGTGAGTGCACTGGATTACAACTTCATGGCTGCAGACGCTTCGACGCCCCCGAGGGCTAAGATGGAACACCCCTCAAACCGGAACACGAAAGAGGTTTATTATTTACCGCCGATTATGACCGGGATCTGCATCAAGTGCAAAAGTAAAAGTGCCAGCCTGTAAGTGCCCACTGCTGGGCGAAGGCCTCCACAAATATCTGAGAGGGTTTTGAAGCTGGGAAGGGCCCGCCACGCTGGTCCGGTGCGGGTTCAGGTTTCCTCGCGACGTTTTCATGCAACATGGTAGATGACTTAATATTAACAATTTTTGTTGTACTGGCACACTAGCGCTCTATGAAACTAAAGCCTTGAAATATATAAAATAAATGTAAATAAAAATAAAGTTCCAGTCTGTAAGTGCCTACTGTTAGGCAAAGGCCACCTTCTCAAATATTTCTTGAGAGGATTTTGGAGCCAGGAAGGGCCCGCCACGCTGCTCCAGTGCGCGCTGGCCGGCTTCACATATCCAAATATCAATTACATAAGTACAGTAGTTTAGTCACAGGATATGTTTTTAGTTTTCGTTATTTTGACTCCAGATGTATGTATGCTGATAGTTAACTAGGTGAATACGGGTCAAAGACCTCTCCGTTAACTTTGATAACGCCGCATCCAGCATGTATATACTAATATGTGGCGACCACAAAAAAAACCTTTCTCACAGGTAAAGCTTTCGGAACCCAGCACAATCTGGAAGTGCACGGCGTAGTCCATTCGGGCAATCGGCCGTTCGTTTGTGGCGTTTGTGGCAAGGCGTTCGCTAGACGTGCCGAAGTCAGGGACCATATGAGAATACACACTGGTGAGTTCATAACTGTAGCATCATCATTTCAGCCTATCAGAAGTCCACTGCTGAACATAGGCCTCCCCCAAAGATTACCACGAAGCTCGGTCCTGAGCAATTATTTAGCAAACACAATTTATTAACATAGACTAGGAACAATGTGGGTTCTAAGACGCTGCCTCGTAAAACATATAACATACATAATTCATAGGCTACATATTCATTATTTGTAAATGTTCATAATAAAGTATTATCACACTGCAAGACATTAGTAGTACTCCTATAGTTTTAATTAGATAATCTTAAATAACTATAGTTTATAATTTGTTTAGAGGAGGGAAATAGAATAGAAATGTGTCCTAAGATTTGACCAAATCGAGAATAATCGATACTACATTTTTATAATTTTTCTTTTTTTTCTAAAACGAAAGAAGTTAATTTAAGATACATCTTATCTATTTGATATCTAATCTCTTCCTACAAAACATATTTTTTTAACGTGACTATTACCAAGTAGTTGATTATATATCTAAAGATATTTGAGTATGTTTGTTTCTTTGCCATGTGCATGGGTTAATCTTAAATTTGTCAGCGAATTCACTTGTCTTATTAACGATTGAAAAACCACTCGTTGCGTTCGGAACAGGCGAGCGTCCGTTCTCGTGCGAGATCTGCGGCGCGAGCTTCACGCAGCGCTCCAACCTGCACTCGCACCGCCGCGCCACGCACCTGGACGACAAGCGCTACAAGTGCCAGCAGTGCCCCAAGCGCTTCAAGCGGCGCAGGTAACCCACGCCGACGCTTCCCCACCCACTTGTCGTGGTCGGCACAGACTATTGGTGTTGCGCCTGCTCTACTGGTATTTAAACCATTGGTTAGATTAAACAAATGCGATGAGTTAGTTTACTTTTCTTTATTTAAAGGTTATTTGCCAAATTCACATACAATAAACTTTGGATCCGCATAAAGTTAAATTATCTGTTTTTGACGGTCTTCAATATTTCCTGCATTGACATAACGTGTACTAGAGAGAGAAAGAGAGAGAGAGAGAGAGAGAGAGAGTCAGCCTCTCTTGTTACCATCTCCCAAACGATACTTTATTATCTTTAATTTATCAATATTTGGAAATAATTGGACATAGCGCTCTTTTTTTTTAATTATTTTAAAAACGTTGCTTAACGCTGCAGGAATTTCTCCTGTATCGCGGAGGCAGTTTACATACACGATTCGCATACGTACAAACACCCAGACCGCGAACTGTTATTTGTATTCAATACAAATACTAGTCCCGTGCGTGAATCGATCCACCGCCACCCGCAGCGCCGCGGTTTCGCTTTGCAGCTACCGTAATATTATTAAAAGTATCTCGTATCTCCCTTTACCGAGTCGAGCATGCCGCGTATTTAAATGATTTGTCACTTGAACCCGTTGTTCACCGCCAGGCTGCTGGACTACCACACGAAGGCCTCGCACACGGGCGAGAGGCCGCTGCGGTGCGACGTGTGCCAGGCCACGTTCGTGTACCCGGAGCACTACAAGAAGCACGTCCGTATACACAGCGGCGAGAAGCCGTACGTGTGCGAGGTGAGCGAGCAGTCGCGTGCGTGCGTGCGCGTGTGCGGTTTTTTTTTTGTTTTGTCTTTTTATGGGAAAGCCGGCAAACGAGCGATCGGTTCACCTGATGGTGAATGTGATTACCGGTCGCCCGTGTACATGTACATCTGCAACACCAGAGGAGATGCAGTTGCATTGCCGGCCATTTGAGAGATGGGATGAAGGATGGGGAGGGGAAGTAGGGCTCCGGTTACCTGACTCACCGAACGAAACGCAGAAGCACAAGACGCCTCTACTTCACGCCGTTATTGCGAGGCTGTGGTGCCAACCCGGTCGAGCCGGCCCATTCGAGCAGCAGCTAAAGCTGCCGCTTGGCTCTACCACATTTAAAACGTTCGTGAACATTCTGCACTTATGTGAAAGCTAATGTAAAATGATGTATCATTTAACAAATTATTTAAAATATTTATAAATTCGTAATGTTGGCAGTATTTTGAGTTACCGGGTGTTTAGTGTTGGCAACATTATCCTACTCAGTAAGTGGATACAGGTTGGAGACCGATGGCCATTACTACTTTTGTAGCGGTGAAGGAAAGACGCAATTCAAATTATCTTTGTAATAAGTATGTGAGTAAAGAGAAATACACGAATATTTGATACGTGAGTGTTGGGTTTAATTATCGATGTTCCCGATATATTTAGTTTTACATATGTATGGATGTATGTAGAATTTGCTGACGGATCTTGGTTTAAATATTTATTAAGATTGCAGTGGAGTTATAGGCTATGGTTTTATCTTACTTAATATTACAAATTTGTAAGTTTATAAATATATAGTTAGTTATTGAACGAAATTAGGCAGGGATGTAGCCATGGAATAGGATACTTTTTATTTCTCTTGGGACAGAATTTTTAAACAAATAAAGGCAGCCGGTTATTGATTTATAATAAAATAATAATGCAAAATACATAAGTAACGTTATTTTGGTCCGTAGGTGTGCGGGAAGTCGTTCAACTCGCGCGACAATCGCAACACGCACCGTTTCGTGCACAGCGACAAGAAGCCGTACGAGTGCGTACTGTGCGGTGCGGGGTTCATGCGCAAGCAACTACTGTACCACCACATGAACACTACCGTGAGTAGCTTCTTGTACCGCCACATGAACACTACCGCGAGTCACTTCTTGTACCGCCACATGAAGACTGCCGTGAGTCACTTCTGGTACCGCCACTTGAACACTACCGCGAGCCACTTCTTGTACTATAAGCGGGTAACGACTCCGAGTCAAATCAGCTATAACGTAAAATGTAATTAATTAATATTTTCTAATTCCAGGGTCATCTAGCGGAGTCTATAGTGGTGAATCAACCAAGAGTTACGAAGGTTGCAGACAATGTGAGCAATGTTTCTCTAAGCATAATTTTAAAGTTAACCTTAAAAAAATTCTGAGACCGATATTTTGCGAGTTTGATGTTTAGTGAGGATGAGGGGGGAGGCAGTGCGAGCCTCCGGTTACCTCGTTCACCGAACGAAACACAGCAGAACAAGATGCCTCTAATGTGATATTTCACATTATCATATATTTACGTGTATGCCTCCAAATTATATAGAATATCCAATGAATTTTTCGAAATTACCTGTCACGTTGTTCTAAATCAATTCATTGATGAGTTAAATAAGCACGGGGTAAAATATTTTGAAACAATAAACTAAATGTTGGACCTCTAGTCACCTGTACATTTTTTTCTGGTTTTGATTATAGTATAAGACATTTCCACCCTTATGTTGTAGACATTCCTCCATTACGCACGAGGCGGTTTGCCTCTTCTTTCTTTGTGCGGACGGCTAAGGAGTGGAACTCTCTGCCGAGGTCGGTTTTTCCGGAGGCCTATAACCTGGATATCTTCAAGGCCAAAGTGAACAAACATCTACGCAAGCGTGTACCATCCTAGGCCTCATCTTCGCTTTCCATCGGGCAAGATTGAGGTCAAACGCAGGCCTATTTTTTCATAAAAAAAAAAAAAATCAAAACCAGAAAAATATATTTTTGATTTTATGTTTAGTTTTAGCAGATTTCTTTTTAAATTGTTACCTACAAGTATTGTCGTATTGTTTTATATCTCTGGATAATACTTACGTGACGTCACTAAAGGTACCGATTGAAAACCAGTGTCATGACACTCCCACAGATTTTTCTTGACATCGCACCGTATGCTTATTTTTAAGCACACGTGTTTTGTTTCTCACGTGTTTGCTGTGTCTTCGTCATACAAATATGTGTCTCTCTTCTTTTTATTGGCTATAAGGTGGTGGGAGCTTATGTATGTAACGGCGGAAGAGTAGTTTCACCGTTATCAGCAGGGTTTGTAATGCCTAGTCTCCTCACAGTGGGCGTCGTTGGGTAATGTTGGAGCAACAAAACAAAGTAGTTCACTTAATCAAATTATAATATCCAAGTGAATTTACAAGACACAACCATAGATAGATTTGAATATAGGAACGCGCGACGGTCCTATATCATGCGCTCCGGCCGACCGCTACACGACGAGTGTCGGTCGCGTGTGCTCCGCTCGGCCGGTATAATTGGTTGCATCGTACGCCGACAGATGGCGCTTGCGTGCCGTATCACGCGTTGATTGCGACATGTGTGTTATATATGTACTTACATAAAGCGGACATTTTCAGGTGGTGACGGAGTTTACGCCGGTTGTGTTGGATTCGGTCAATGGGAATACGGAGAAGTTTGCCGACGCTGTAAGTGACGCTCTGTGCTTATCTAAACTATGAATTGTTTTCAAAAAATATCGTGAGCATGACGGTGTTCTAGTGAATTCGATTTTTCTTTCTTTTTATTTTCTCTTACGACTCAGTCTTCATTTGTTTACGACACGTTATGTAATATTAACGTATAATAACATCTCTAATTAATTAATTAAATTTTTTTTATTATTATTTAATGAGATATACGTTTAATGCTGCTTTTTATTGTAATTAGACGCATCATAATAGATAAACTGTCTGATAAGTCTGTCTGTCCGATATTAACTATGTAACATAATACGACAAAGTACACACTTCTCATCTAATTGCTTGTTGTTACTTTCGATCGATCAGCGCAAGAACAATTGTTGATGATGTTGATGATGATAAAATACTTCATTGTACACCAATTAAGAAATTAAGAAAAAAATAATTAACATAAAATATACAAAGATACAAATGGAGGCTTTATCGCTTAAAAGCCGTCTCTACCAGGCAACCGCTTTGCAGAGGATTTAGAAAGAAAGAAAGAAACATTTATTGCACAAATACGCCACTCGATAACAAAACAAACATTGCAACACATTTAGTCAAACAGTTATTTACACAAACAATGTTTAACGTTGCCTCCTCTAGACGCGTTGCGCGGCGCACGGGGCGAACAGACCACACTCAGCTTAATGCTGCAGTTGAGACTGCAGCGCTGGTTTTGATGAGCAGCGAGCAAGGGTTAACAATTGCATGGTAGACGCAGTACCAAAAACGGTATTTTCGATTTGGCATATTTTGAGATGTTTAATCCACCGTCAGACGGACCTTGTCAGATTTTTAGGGTACCCCTTATTCGACTCTTACGATAAATATGACCTGACCTGGACCTGGGTATCTCAGATTTTCTCTTTATGATATGATACTTCTATAAAAATTAAATTCAACGTGTCCTAACAATACAATTTCTATTGTTAACACACGTCATGAGTAAAATAACGGCAGTCAAACGTCATTTTCTTTTTACAATCAAACGCCGTTTCTGACGCAGAAGAAACAGGCGAAAGAAAATCCGAAGGTAATATTTTTTACAAATTTTTTTTAAAGAGAAGGAAAGGCAAACAAACTTATTGTATGCATGCTCTAAGATAAAAGAAGAAAATGCTGTGTAAAAATTCTTATACCATTAAAGATACATAAATTCCCTGAGGTTTCTTGTCACTAATGGGATAGAGACTAAAAATGTATGTGTACGGTAGATGACAGAAATGCGAAAAAAAACAATATGTCGATTGTAGGGGAAAATTACTAAAAGTTTTTTTTTTAATACAAATCTGTAAACAAATAAAAGAGGCATTAAAACTTAGTACTGATATAAATGAAACACTTGGAATTTGTATATTGCTATATCTATACAATAAATAAAAAAAAATCATGTTTATTGTAAAATAATTACGCCGTGGCGTTATTATTTTATTTGCCTTTTTTTTATTTTAGATTTTCGATGCAACGAACGCCTTGCATTTGGAGTCCACGGAGAAATCTATTGGTACGTAATATGTTTAAATAGTTTAAAGGTTGTGATTTCGTGATGCGATATGTAAAAGGTCGGGGAAAAATGGTTTTTTCGTATTTTATAAGTAAAAAGATGCAGTGCAGATCTTTGGTTGTACTGTTTGTGTCTGGCTGGTTTTGATGACCATTTTAAAAGCAGAAAAATAAAAAGTAAAAACGGTTTCCCGCCATTTTTCTATAGGTTTTCTGTCCGCCCAAAACCAGTGAGTCTAACGAAGAAATTCGAAACATTTTGAAGTTATATCACAAAGAAGGAAAAGATGCGTCACAAGCGTTTTTAGTTTCCAGGAATTTTGATGTCAAAGATGAAGCTCGCTCTGGTCGATCTGTTACGGATAAAGTCGATGGCAGAAGTGGAGCAAGATCGGTACATTAGTAATTACGAGATAGCTGAAGAGCTGGGGGTATACCGCCGGACAATACCATTCGGATCTCTACTGGCAACAGCCGATGAGACTTAAGCAAGAATTGATCAACAGAAAGGGTGTGGTTTTTAAACATAATTTTTTTTTTTTTGGGGTGGACGGAAAATAGTCATACCCGTTGTTGACCGGGAAGCCTCCCAACGGGTCATGTCGGACTCGGATCTCGGAAGGAGAAACATATCGACTAAAAACCCATCCACGTTGCTGTTTAGATCTGACAGTCTCTTCAGAGTAAATCTCGGGCGGGTCGTGAAGTTCATCATAATAATGCCAGACCATCTTTATATATCATCCTTAGCCATTCAGCAAATATTATATATTATCTACCGCATATCCCCGAGCCTGTCCTTGCACCCTCACACCAGTTTCGGTCTCTACAGAATTCTTTACAGTTAGGCTAACATCAAGAGCGAACTCTTAAAACGACTTGTCGCAGTGTTTTTGATCAGAACACTCAAAATTTCTACGGCAATGGTTATATAATAATAATATTTGTTTATTTTCTCCCCACAAAAACAGACCATACATGATTATCTAATGAATAATTAATATCCATTTAAATATAGGTGTGTTCATAGTCTAGGATGTGTGAGGAGCTGGTGTCGGAGATAGGCATAAAAAGCCTTTATTACACATCACCAGGTTATCGATGAATGTAATCGATGATGAATCGTAAATGAACTATGATAAAAAATATCTAGAATTTGTATATAAAGTAAGAAAAAACTTTTTCCTCGACCTACGACATGAAATTGTTGTTATGGTACGGTCGGCCCCACTGCAAGGTTTTTATTTATTATTGTGTTTCCTTAGAAGCCGAGGACGACAACGCCGCTAAGTACATCATAACGGACGGTAAGAAGATCATACTACAAGATGGTAAGTTGAGTCTCAACACTAGCTGCCGGCCGCGGCTTTGCATGCACTTGTTTAGTCAAAAGTTTTGGTATCTCGCTGTTTTTATTTTACATCACCTAAAGAGAAAACTATGCTTTTTTTTTTAAAAAAAAATTTGGGTCACTATTAGGTTGTAGGATTGTCCCCGACCGGGAGTTATTATTTCAAGGTCATGTAATGTTTCGTCCTTGCTCAATTCAAACCAGCAGCTCACAGCGACAAAACCCGAGCCAAGCAAAATATGTATTTTTTTTTTTCAGTCATTATGTATCTATTTGTAACTGTTATTACTCCAGGTAAATCTACAATAAACGCGATGCAGAGTAACGAAGAAGCGCCATTGTTGACGTTACGTGAGTTGAAATATCTTTTAAATTAAATATAGACATTTGGGACACGAATTTGTAACGCATAAAGTCGAGGTAGAGCCATCTTGTGCTTCCCTCCCCTCTCCCCTAATAGCCTTAAACGCGCTGGCAGCTCGTCTGGTGTTGCAGGTACTGCGACCGCCGATCTCCTTGCCGAGTGTGGCGATCTCTCCTTATGGGAGAGGCCTATCTCCTGCACTTTAGTAATTACAGACTGTTAAGGTAAGGTAAGGTAGAGGCTGCAGGAGCCACTTACCATCTGGTCGGCTGTTGGCTCGTTCTGTCACTTCGATGTTGTAAAAACAGACAAATTTTTCATACACACGCTTTGAGACCACAGAAGGTGTTACAGGGACTTTTAATTGTTCACCGTGGATAAATTTTAGGGTCCATAGTCCGTTCCAATCAGATTTTACAAGACTTAGAGCTAAGAGCAGTCACAACACACAATTTGTTCTGTAGTTCTTCACGAAACGAATTCGATTAGGTATTACATGAAACCTAGGTAACATATGAATTCTTGGTTATGAAGTCTTCCTGAGTCCAGGCCTGAGTGGCCAGTTACCGTAGGTGTTCATCATCACAGCCCCGAACTGGACATTTGTATCAACCGGTAGTCTAACCACCACTGCTGGGCTGAGGTCATCTGTTAATATTTGAGGTTTTGTGTAGACTCCAAAACATAATTCTTCACTCGTATCTTTCCTTCACCGCCGAGCACGAAAATCTGCATCACCAGAGGAGCTGCAGATGCGCAGCATTTATAGACATTTGAAGGGTGAGGGGAAAGGGGGAGGTGGGCCTCCAATTACCTCACTCACACATCGAAAAGCAGAAGCACACGGTGTCTCTACTTCACGCCGGTATACCGTGAAGCCGTGATACCACCCCGGCCCAGTCGAGCAGCATCAGAAGCCGCCGCCTGGCTCTACCACGTACGGTGCACGGTTCAGAAACCCGGGTCACTTGCGTCAAACTAACTCCTGAGGGAGCGCCCATACCCTGAGCTTTCACGGCTCAATATCACAGTTACTTCAAAAGAACATCTTTCGATTTTCAGATAACATAGATGGAGACATAAAAGAGAGCTCCATTCTGGACACAATGTCGACGGAACTGTTGGTTGAAGAAACGAAGGTATCACAAATGTATTAACTCTATGTTTTCTCTTAACCTTCGGAATCTTCTCCGGAAGATACACCCGAACGCCGAATCCAAATCTGTCCGAAACTAGTGATATGATTTGTCCCCATATATATATAATATTAATATATTATACTCTGTATGAATATATATATTTAAATATACATATATTGTAAATAATTGTTTGTCCGTTCAGCAAGTGACCTCGAGCGACGGCTGCGGTGCTGCGGGCGTGGTGAGACTGGTGCAGGTGCAGCTGCCGGACGGCCGGAGCGGCTGGCTAGCTGTCGATTCATAGACAGACAGACGTCTACTGTATATAGGGTTATATAGAAAATAACGAAATTAAATTTCAATCAGTTTTGTTTTTTTTTTTTTCAATTACTTTAATAAAGTTGCCAGTTTTGATGCCATTGTAAAACTAATTCGTGGGGTGGCCAGGGTTTCAGTCTTTTCTACTTTTCACCAGAACCCTGTATAAAAATATTGAAAACATTATTTTTCCGCTATTCTATTGTACTTCACCTTTTTTTCGTATATTTTATTTTATGGTCGTTTAAGTTGGCACTTGGCATGTTGTAGAGTAGATTGTACTTAATTTATATTGTACATAATCTGTAAAAAGCAAATGACGGAATTTACGTTTGATCTGTGAAAATATAACGATTAACCATTATAATTCTTTGTTTTCTTTTTTTTCCAAACGGCATTTTGTTTTTGTCCGTTCGTTTCTCACAATAAAATCAATACGATATTTATTGTGTTTATAAAAACACAATGAAATCAATCGTCCAATTAATAGGTTCCTTCACAAAACTAAACGTTTGTATCGAAACTCAAAATTTAAATGAAGATTGAGGGAATACTATATTTAATTTCTACCAACACTGAAACATAGCCTAAAAATGTCCTACCTTGTTGCATTTTGTCAATTAATTATTTCTCTTTACATTACAGAACATTCGACCTGGGTAATTTTTTAGATTTTTATGGTAGTAATTAAAAACTCTTAGATTTTTAACGAAAATTTCATAATTTTTATGTTATAGGCATGGTATACTACAGCCATGTTCCGTGTCTTTCGCTCTGGCACAACACAAATGTCGCCGACGAAATGTTTTATCGTTGTCTAATCTAGAACGTCAAAAGAATAGTCCTTGTTTTTTTTAGTAATTATTTGTTTAAATCAAACTTTCAGTTGCCTGTTTGTTTGTTACTTTTCAATTTAAAATTAACGCCTACGACCGTTTAAAGTCATATTGCTACAATATATTTACACTGTCAAGGCGTTAGTTGCTAATGTAACCCGATAGGTGGCGTTGTGTTCGAATTATTAATACATTTCATTTCTCACAATCATCGCGCCGCCTACCGGAAAGGGCAGAGCAACATGATGATGATGATATTAATTTATCCCTAATAGGAAAGGCAAAGGACTGAAGTCCATACAGCCAGGTCTGATGCACGTCTACTCTGTTCAAGTGCTTTGATAACACTCGGGCAGAGCAACAGACAGCGGTGACAGCTTGTGTAGGTACTATAAACAATTTAAATATGAAATGAAACAGAAAATATTTTTATATATTTATTGCATACAAAATCAATGGTTTGAATCATTTGTTCCTGAACTATATTTTTCTTAAAATTCCAAAGGTTTTCATAATTACATTTTTAATGAACAGTATTGCTGTCTTTAATACACACATACACAGACACACTCAAAAACTAGTTTGTACTGGTTCTTATTAGTTTATACTAAGCTTTAATACTGATTATGTTTTAACAATTACATGATTTACAGTTTACCAACACATATGATGGTAACATTACGTTTAAGTAGCCAACAAACGCTCTGCGCCCACAAGCCCGCTTGCCCAGAAGTGGGTATGGGCACGCTTTCTTGCAGAGGCCTATGTTCAGTAGAATAAAATGGACACAAGTACTAACTAACAAATATGATGTAACGAATTATAAAAGGCTCGGATCTAAAACCCTGTTAAATATTTAGGAGAGTTTTGGAGCCGGGAAGGGCCCGCCTAGCTGCTCTAATGCGGATTGGCTAACTTCAAATATCCGACAAAAATTTATTTTTATTATTACTCAGACGTGCAAAAACATCGTGAGGAAACCTTCCTCACGATGTTTCTTTCACCGCCGATCACGCGGTAAACGCAGCACTTGCAATAGCCAATAACAATTTGCCCGGCCTGCTCGTACGGCATAAGTGCGTCCCTTTCTGACGCGACGTGAAGTTAGCCGTGAGCTATTAGTTGCCGACTTCTGTGTTTTATTTCAGGTGTTAATTGTCGATTCGTTGGTTGCCATTAACTATAATCAATTAACACATGGACAAACATTTTTTTTTTAACAATTGGTTATCATGGCTTATTACAAGTAATGTCTGTTCGAGGTGGAATCTACATGCTTGTACACGAGACAACATTACGGATCGTCATCATCATTTCAGCCTATCACAAGTCCACTGCTGAACATAGGCCTCCCCAAAGATAGCCACGAAGCTCGGTCCTGAGCTATACCGTTGCATATATATTTGCCGGTCATGTGCTTCATAAAATGTTGTTGTGTTAGACTGGCTGTAGTATAATAATTATAGTCACATATTTGAATTAAAGTAGGGACGCCTCGATACAATGTACATGCATATTAACGAATACTTGGTAATTTAGCCACCCACTGTACCTAATATCTAGTACCAATTTACATTAGATTGGAAACTATGCTAATTATGTAAAGATTTTATGTTCAATCAAACATATATAATTACAAAACGTAACATGTAATGTACATTATAATAACACTTAAGAAGTATTAAAATACAATAAAAAAAAAGCTCACGATACAATGCAAATTATATAATCTAACTGGGTAAGTTAGGGTTCACAATTAGACACAACTGTCAATGGTACCCCGGGGGTCCGTAAGCAGTGGAGGGTTGGTGCCCCGTGTTGCCGTTGCCATGGAAACCGGTGAGCGAACCGCTGAAGCCCGTCGGAGCGTTATAATTGTAACCACCTAGTATTTAGAAATAAACAATTTGTAACGGCGACGCCTCGACAGCCGAGTGGTTGGGGAGTGTGCCGCCGGATCAGGAGACCCGAGTTCGACTGACAACAGAAGAACAATACACGTATATCTACAACACCAGGGCAGCTGCAGGTGCGTTGCTGGCCTTTAAGGAAATTTCAGTTCCGCCTCTAATTCATGCCGGAATTCTGCGAGGCCGCAGTACCAACCCGGTCAGGCCGGCCCATTCCAGCAGCATCAAAAGCCGCCGCTTGAAGCTACCAATCAGTGTGATGATGCGTTTTTTTTTTATAAACAATGTCATTATCAGTTTAAGACCACAGTCGGATAAAGCCCATGACTAAGTGAGTAAATCGTAATGTTTGTACGTGGTAGTGCCAAGCGGCGGCTTTAGCTGCTGCTCGAATGGGCCGGCTCGTCCGAAATAATACCACGCCTTGCAGAGTACCGGCGTGAAGTAGAGGCATCTTGTGCTTCTGCGTTTCGTTCGGTGAGTGAGGTAACCGGAGGCCCACTCCCCCTCCCCATTCCACTCCTTATCCTCCCTCCCATCTCCCAAATAGCCTTAAAGGCCGACAACGCACCTGTAGCTCCTCTGGTGTTGCAGATGTATGTGGGTGACGGTAATCACTTACAATCAGGTGAACCTATTGCTCGTATCCGCCTTTCGCATAAAAAAAAATCAGCAGCGCTTTTGTTCCGGCACAAGAATAAGCAATAACACGCTTTCGGTTTAAAAGCTCCATCTTAGTCCACAGATGTGACAATGCATCTGTAATCTCCTTCGAATTGAACTTGTTTGCATGGTGTCCATGGTTGGCTGCAGCAGACACTCGCCGTCGCCCCAATCTAATAAAAAAAAACAACTCACCATGATGCTGGCTGCCGGCCGGCTGCGGGTACGCCGCCTCACCCTCGTACCTCACGTCCGCGTGGAAGCCCGTCTGCCAGTCCGCGTGGTACGTCACTGTCGGGAAGACAAATGTTCCAACATTAACATCCGAATGCCTGTACGTTCCGCCATTGCAGCGCGTGTGCGGTAGAGCCGAGCGGCGGCTTGTGCTTCTGCACGAATAGGCCCCGTCCCGGCCGGGTTGGTACCACGAACTCACTTAAAACCGTCCTGGTGCAGAGGCATCTTGTGTTTCTGTGTTTCGTTCGGTGTGTGAGGTAACCGAAGCCCCGCTCCCCAACTCCCTTCCTCATCATCCCTCCCATCCCCTAAATATCCCCTTCAAGGCCGGCAACGCTTTTGCAGCGTTTCTCCTGTTGCAGCCGCTTGCTCGTTTGCCCCCGTCCTCATAAACAAATAGGACCAAAGCCTCCTCTCAGTAAATGCAAGGGTTTCTGCAGCACTGCAGCGCTGCACTGGCAGGTGGCGGATAATCCACGACTACTTACACAATGCCGCTGAAGTCCACTTTTTAGATATTCCGTGATCTCTCAAGTCAAACATAGGGCATAAGGATAGAGGGCAAACGAGCAAGCAGCTCAACTGATGGTAAGTGTTTACAGTCGCCCATGTACATCTGCAGAACCAAAAGAGCTGCAGATGCATTGTCTGCCTTTAAGGATACTTGGTAGACGAGAGAGTGAGAGTATGGGGAGGGGGGAAGGATAGAGAAGGAGGGATTTGGGCCTCCGGTTACCTCACTCACCGAACGATTCTGCGTTTCGCTCAAGAAGCCTCTACTTCATATCAGTATTCTGCGAGGCCGCGTTACTGCCCTGGTCGAGTCGGCCCACTCGAGCAGCGACAAATACCGCCGCTTGGCTCTACCACGTCTTCCTTCACCAGTGTGGTCTGGTTTACTTATACACTTACCGATCTGGGTGCGGCCGTCCGGCAGCTGGACCCTGTACTGGCCGCGCACCTCGTGCCCGTCCGACGTCTCCCTCCGGTCGTAGTCGTTGCCGGTCCGCGAGTCCTTCACCGAGTAACCGAATTCGTAGGACTTCGGCTGTAAGAAAACATTGGGTTGCAAACAGACAGACAGAACCATCTGACCGAAATGTTGTAGACGTCGCTACAAAGCAACGCGCGGTGACCTCCGGAGGCTGCAGAATGAAACAAATCCTCGTAGCGATTGGTATCCTCCAGGATCTGGAGTGCGAGTGCACCAGCACTGCGCTCACTAACCCACCCGCCCGGCGCGGTGAGTACGGGCAAATCTTTTGCGGTTACAGTCCACCTGATGGTGAGTGTCTTCTGCAGCCTATGGAGAACTGCAAACAACTACAGTCTACGAAGGTTACAGATGCATTCTCAACCCTGAGGACCAACATGGAAACCACACAGCTCGTAACTATACTGACTCTCTATAGCTTAACAGGTGATTGGATGTAGAAAGGGGTTCTTAATATTCTACCGCCAATCGGTATCATCCTCTTGGATGGTACCTACCCAGACGACGCCTAAGCAGAGAAAGAGTCTGCGGTAGACTCTGGTGAATCTTTTAATAAGATATAAGCTTTTATTGGTGATTTTATGGGAAGACCTGTGACCAGCTGTGGACTTATACAGGCTGATAAAGAAAGAAGAAGAAGCCCACCGTACTGGGAGTAAGATATAAGGCGGTGCTCAAAAGCGGGCTTCAGAAAAGACTATGTTGAGCTTTTATCTGTGGTATCCGCGCCAGAACTGTTAAGTAACCGACGTAGACGTTTTTAACTGAATGAAAAATTGAACCGAGTAGAAATATGGGAAGAACGTTGCCCGGCTACAACTGGAGAATTTTGTAAAACACATGGGTAAGAAATATCAAAACAAAGTAGCAAAGGAAGAATCTTATTTCATTTAACCGTCGAGGTTACGTATACCGAGCTTAGATAACAGACTCAATTCACTCTGTTGGATCGGTTGGCGCGGTGGCTTAATTATTATGTGTTCCGGGTCTGGATGTTTGTCTATGTGTAATTTATGTCCATAAAACATCTCCATGACATTAGACAAGTGCTTTAGTTGGGTTTTCTCATTCTCATTGTATTCTTATAGCATGTAGGCTATCTACTGAGATTCTTTCACCCGTTTCTTCTCCGTCAGATGAACCTCTTTGGGAATCAGTGAGTGATTGTAAAAAAAAATAGGAATTGACATTTGACAATCAAAATTATGTTTCTTACGTCGAAGAATAAATGATTTTCATTCATTAATTTCATTTAATTGAAATGTTAAAAAAATATTACTGGGTGGGTAATGATAGGTTTATAAAACATAAAATTTGATATTGAAATCTATTAGGATAAACTTTGAACTGTCCAGTTTAAATTGACAAGAAATTTTATGGAGACTTCTTAAGTGTTTAAATTTTTAACCACTGTCTTCTCCGGCGATTCGCATGTAAATATATACCTGATTATTAACCGTAATAATGTCAACAATTCAAAACCAGCAAGGTCAAAGGTATCCTTGAGTGAGATCTCAAGGATAATAAAGTTTTTTTTATATATATTATGTACTATTAATAACTTTCCTCCTTTAGTTATCGGCCTGTAAGAAAGTACTGTCAAAACATGCATGGAAAATTTGGTCAGGTAACTACACTGATAAAAATGCTCAAGAATTTGGACGTGGCTCACTGTGATATTTTATGAAGGATAAGGTAGAGAGGAGGCGGGGTATCAGCTGTGTGGTGGTGTGTGCGTGTGTGTGTGTGTGTGTGATGATGGGGAGCAGCATAACTAGCACCCCGGAACATTTAGAGATAAGGACAGACAACGCAGTTGTTTCGAAATCAATTTCTTTCCGATGTGAAGACGGCTCCACTGCTTTTTTGAACTTTTTAATTATTATTATCCTATATAAACCACCAGCATGTCATTAGTTACGCTTGTTCATTACCGGCGTTACATGCGGTAAGATTGTTTTTATCTAATTACTAGCTAAAGTTCGCGAATTTATCCGCATGACCAGAATCTATGAGATCAAAAGTAACGTTTAATGATAACTTTCAAATTATGAAAAAAAATTTCTTAATTAAATACCGCAGTTGCTTGTAATAAGCTTTGGTACTGTGAAAATCTCATCAAAATCGGTTCTGTAGTTATAGCGAGGTATAGCTTTATAATAGCACAGATTGATACTATTATATGCTATATTACAAGCTATTTTTTCTTAGGAATAATTTACATTATGAGCATCAACAACGGCTAAGCATCCCGCTGTTGAATATAGACCTCTCCCAGTGCAGGAAGTCAAGCTTTACTTCTACATGTAACTAACTGTTATACTTCAATATGAACTACGCTACAGAGACTGCATCAAAAATGCGTTGGACCTCCTGACAGATCATTTAGCATCACGCTGAAGGAACATTAAGTTATATCCGGAAAGTAAAATGATTATACCTATCTGAATAACTTCATTACATGTGGAAATTGACTAAAATTAAAATTAATTTTGACACTTCTTGAAACTTCATCATATTAACAATTATAATTATCTCGTGTATTTGTATCACAACAACTTATTTTTTGGGGTATTTCTATATAAGCAAAAAATTGCTTATAATATAGCATATAATAGTATAAGTCTGTGCTATTATTATAAAGCTATGTCACGCTAAAACTACAGAACCTATTATTTAATAATATTTTGATTTAATAAATATCTCTTGTATTAGTGTCACAACACGTTATTGTATTGGGTTATTTAGAACTCGTCTGGTTGGGAGATATCTATAAATATGTATACATACGTAAAAGACAATAAAATAAACAAATTATCTTGAAATATATTATAATTAAAATACTTAAAGTAAAATAAAATAAATAATTATGTTATAACCCAACCAGACGGAAGCCCTCGGCAGGGGAGACCAGACGGCCGAAGGTTAGGGGGAAAGGAAAAGAAACCGGCGGACGATGTGAGCGGTATCAAGAAGCACCGCCTTCTGCATTTGAGTTCGGAGCGACCCGCACGGAGTCCCAGCCGCCTCAGATGTTCCGAGAGGCTGACTGGGATTAACCCATTTGAAGAGAATAATTTCGGTCGGCTTACCTCCCCACAACACATTATTATTATTATAAGTAACCGGCTGGTTTCGCTTTGCGACATCTTCAAGGTATTCAATTATAATAAGACATTCAACTAAAACAAAATGTGTTGTGAAATTAGTACAAGAGATAATAATAATTGTGAATGTGACGATGTTGCACCAAGCGACACCAATCCTTTACAATTGTCAATAAAATTAAATGATATAGAAGCGCTACAAATTACCAAATTAAAACATTTTTAAGAGCACAGTATGTCAGTTTTATCTACTGACATTTCAATTCTACTAGTTATTAAATCCTTCACAACAGCTTAAGATCGGTTTATAATAAATATAAAAAGCATGAAACAAATAGCCGGCATTCAGTTGCAATCCAGCTACATAGATAAGTTTTATAATTGCCACTAACTGAACCAAAATAAACTAACCAAAACCTTATTATTTCAGATCAGAATGAAGCTCATCGCATTTCTATCCACCATCGTGGCCATTCAAGGCGCCGTACTGAACAATGCAGAGAAAAATTGCGATGGTGTGATGGTCGATGGTATCTATCACGACGCGGAAGTACTGAGAGCAGGTCTCGACCAACCTTACTCCCTGGCGGTAGAATTCAGCAGCAACGTGCTTTACTTCAGTTACAATGCGAATAAAACCGACGAATATTTCAAAAGTGTCAAAATCAACCTCGACACCAAAGAGTTCGCCGCAGTGGACGGTGTAAGGAACGGCTTCGTCCAGACTGTGGATCAGAAAAATCATGACGTGTATATTGGTACCGCAGACGGTATCTACAAGTATGAACGCAACAGCGATAGAGCTGAACTGTTTGCAGTGCCCGATGTTGATGTATGGGAGATACATTTCAAGGACGTGTTGTATTACTCCGATTACCCGTCCAAGTTTATATACGCGCTGGTGAACGGTGAGGCTGTGCGATTTAATGATTTAAAAGAGACGACTGTGGCACATTTCATTGTCGACAATGACGACGATATGTTTTTCGCTAACGAAACCGGATTGTACGGTCAGAAGAAAGGCACCAAAGACGCTGTACTTTACAAGGAACTGGTGGAGGGAGCGATCAGAGCGACAACGACCGATGTCAACGGTGTGGTTCATGTTTGTTTTGACGACGGTATATATAAGGTTGACAAAACGTCAACGACAGTGAAGAAGATAGTCGATATTACCGATGCGTTTGGTGTTGCATTTGACAAAAATAACAATTTGGTTTATGCTAACGCTACGTCACTGGTGTATCTCAAAGCCAACAAAGATAAAACATGTTAATTTGGTTCAATCGAAAAACATTTTTTATGTAAATTATAAACATTAAAATTGTCTTTCTATATTTGTTTCCTTAATTTTAGTCCCAAAAAAAATAACTCGCTTTGTAAGCATGATTTTATTGTGTTAACTGGATACATATTTCACTATGCTCAGCTCATTGTCACACATGTATTATTTTTTACGTGATAATTAATATATAATTTAATATATAATCATTGTCACAAACACGTTCATTCATACTTGAAAACATTACAACATGACTTTTGGGTTATCTGCTGTATTTGCGTTTACAAAAACAATGCGACAACCATGTCGGCACGAGTTTTATCTCCCGGAGAAAGGGAAGGAGCTGTAAAGTATCAAATGGCAATTCATTATCTCTGTCTAACTTCAGACTGTCTAATTATATCATCAACATTCCAGACGTTATTTGCAAATTTCAATTTGAGATAAGTTAAAACTTAACATCTCACCGCCATTAAAGTCGTTCCTTAGAACTCAGTTTCATAAAACTGAGTACTATTGCGAATCTCTTGCGGGTTCGTCGACCACACAGATCGAATGTTTGGCTTATGGACAAAAACGTCTACGAGCGCACTTTGAACAGCTAGGCTCTTAGTATAGGTTTTTAAAGCAAAATATTTCCATTTATCTATTTCCGATATGTCAAGCCGTGCAAAGCCCATATTTGTGGAACATCATCCGCTGAAATTTACAGATTAATTACATTTTTGAATTGACACATTCGCAATCCGCTTGAGCAACCCGTCGTCCGCGTATTTCAATAAAGAGCAATCCTGTGCCCAGCCGTCCCAACAGGAGACGTTAGAATGTTCCAGGTTTCTGTGACTCTGTGGTTAATTTTCCTTTTATCATTGAATGATCGTATCGAATATGTTAAGGTGCGAAGGAGTGAGTTATTTGCGGAAGGACTTACGACACCAGAATAGATCCTACCCAGGTGACTTAATCCTGACAGTGAACGAGTGACGCCGCCGAATCCATAAATGACAGAGCGGACATCATTATCGTTTAGTTTCATTATACGTTTTCCTATGGCCCGCAATATTTTGACCTTAGTAAAATTATCTATCTGTTCTACGAACTTGAAACGAATAACAACATAATACAAATCGACCGACTAATTAAAAAATAAAATATAAACTGACATATGAATATAAAACAAAAGGGATAAAATCCAACATGTCTTAATTTACCAAACGCAAAGAGACGTTTCGTTGTATTAACCCTAAAGTGATAACAAATCATAACATACAGAGCTTGTCAGTGTGAATTTTAAAGTGGAAAATGTAACACGTTCAATATGAGACATTTAATTATAATTCACGTAATACTTACAGTTATTATGAATATAGGAGCGGACAAGAAACTAACATTACTGCTGACAGATGGACCAATACAGAGGATCGGACCGAGATTATATAAAAAGGAAATCCTTACAGACGAATATAAAGATCCGAAAGAGCTTGCGTATGATTCGGCGACAAGGAATCTCTTCTTTATGTACATGGACGACGTGTTGCAGAACTCTGGACGGGCTCTGGTCAACGTGATAACGAAGAAAAGCAAAAAGATCGGAGGCATATCGAGAAACAAAGCAACAGCTGTCGATTCTGAATCTGGGGAAGTTTATTTTGGTTCCGATAATGGATTGTATATTTACGATGCACTTACAAATACCGCGAAAAATATAGCGATGTATAACGTTAATGTTTTTAAACTTGTTATAAGAGACAGTCAGATGTATCTCATAGATGCGAACAATCACATGATATACAAAGCTTTCAATCGCGGTACGACAGTACTTAAATTTGGCAATGTCAAGACTGTCATAGACTTCGAAATTGACAATAATAGGAACGTGCATTTTGTTACGATGTGCGGCTTGTACTGTGCTGTCGGTGGTGGAGAAATAGTGAAGAATAGCGTCATAAACGTTGCGTACAATTTCATCGTTGACACGAACAAGACTTACGCGACCACGTATGAGGGCATCCACGAGATCGATTGCGCTAAAGGCACCGCGGTGAAAGTCGCCGACCTGGACTTCCAGCCGCGTAGCATTATACTAGGTGATTATGGGGATATATTCTATTCGGAGGACGATAACATTTACAGGTTAAGGCCAATTACGTATTATCGAGTTTACAATTTACCAAAGAAATCTAAACACAACTTGACGTAGTTCGCTGTTAATTATAATGGTTTTTTTTTTACAGACTTCACTTCCATTGTAAATTAGTTATAAAACATAAATGTGATTTTAATTTTGCTCATTGTGTTATTAGAGATTGATTTGTTCCTCTAAATTTAACTCTATTTTAGTCCATTGCTTAATACAGGCTTTCCAAGTAAAGACCAGCAAAAGCGGACATATATTTCATGTGTATGTTAGACAATATTAACCACGCTGGGGTCAGTGTCGGTACCCTGCCACTAGTGATGCTGCTCCCCATCACATATTATAATGCAACGAAATTAAAACAATAAGTAGTAGCATGTAAATATCCAGATGCTTTGCTGGGTAGATGCCTTCTTCTCAAATACCTGAGAGGGTTTTAGTAATGAAGGGAAGTCTAGTAGAGCATGCGCGTGACCTAACATTGTTCCCCGGTGACAGTTGTCCCACTAAAATATTTAATAGCGATTTTAAGCGCTGAATTTGCTCCGCGCTCGGCGGCGAAGGATAACATCGTGAAGTCCGCCATCCCGAGAGCCATGGAGCTCCGTGGCGGGATAAAACTTAACTAATTTTATTATATACAAAATTTTGACTTCATCTATGGTGATTTACGTTTCTATATAATTTGAGCTTTCACTAATTATAATAACTATGACACACACTATTTTATTTTCTGCTCCGTCTCATTAGACTCGTCGAGTTAAAAGCTCAAACTCAATGCGTTTACTAGAAGCCATTAAAGAGTTCCATTACCCACCTTCCAGATCCATCTTCTGACCAGTTTGTTAGTATATATAATATATTGTCATCGGTTCTTAATATATGTATAAAATTCGAAATTATTCGGACGTCTGGTAGTGGATGAAAATTTTATTGAAAGATTTCATTATTTTTATATAGACAAGGTCCCCCGGTCGTAATACCTCTAAAATTCTATCAATCGAAAATTTCTAGCTTTTCCGCGTCACGATTGCCAATATAGCATTTTACAATCGAGGAGTAATTAAATTTCTTAACAAATGACAGAAACTCCGTAAATATTAACTAAGTACTGATAACCGTGGTGATGGAAGTCGGGTAGAAAGAGAGACGAACGGATTAGATGGAGAGAAGACTGCATGAGAGAGAGAGAGAGAGAGAGATACAGAGGTGTGACTCAGTCAATGCTTTGTGGTAAACCATATGTTATTATTCTCCGTATACATTAACACTTAGCACTTACCGCTTCATGGTCACCACCGTGATTATGCCCGTGACCGTGACCGTGATCGTGGTAGTCCGGACCGGAGACCGAGCCTTGTGTACTCGGCGGTAGGTAACTGTTGCTTGGGCTGGTATATCCTGAAATACAAACAGATGAGATACTAAAGATGTTAAAAGAAAGGACAAACGATAATACATCATAATCGCTGTCGGCTGTCGTTGATGACCGTGGTACCAGGTGACCTTTAATGTCACGTGTCCCATAAAAATTGTGTATTTTAGATATCGCTGTGTTTGTTTACGTTATTTAGAACTCTTTGAATGCTACCCACCCCTGTTATCGTAGAAGGTTTTATGCTGGGTTGTACACATCGCGTGCAATATACAATTAGTGACTTAATACTTTGTGGCCATCTCTACTAGACTTTTAAATCTGTCCGAGCGCATTAAAGCTAACTAAAGTGCAGCCTAGTGATTTAAGTGGTTCAGGCAACCTTAAGGTGCATACGGGTAGTTACTTTTTGTTTTTGGACATGTATCTTCCAATTAAATCTGCACGCGATGCGCTAACGGAAGACCAGCTGGCGGTGGAAATCCATTGGACAATGTAGAGAATTCAACAGATTCATGTTGGGAAGCAGCATCTCTATTGCGAATCGGTTATGACACGTGTTACGGTAAATCCGATAAAAAATTACCTGAAAGTTTATATTTCTTTAAAGACCGATGCAGTTTTCTATTTTATTCACCGCACCTACATAATTGTTTGCATGCATTACATTATCCTGAAAGAAACTATAATTGAAGGAAGATTAAAGAAATAAACATTGACTCCTCAATGTCCAAGCACAACATGATCATTAATCAAAATTGTAATTCTTTAAAATGTCTTCTAGAGTATAACTGACCTAAATGGATATGACCAGCTAACATTATACGTTCATAAAACACTTAAACACTTTAAAGACATCTTTTTTTTTTTTTTTTAGCGCGGGAACTTCAGTCATTTCCAAAGTCAAAAGTTTGATAAAGTGTTCTATGACAGTTTCAATGAAATCACTTCCGTCTAAACTTGAGCCTTGAGTCAACGACTTTTTGAGTTGAGCATGACAATGAAAGATATTTAAATTTTATTTCCATATATGGTTAAAGTATATTGCGGTCAGGTGTTTTTTTTTTTTTTTATATAAAAAACTCATTGCTCCAGGTGAGGCTCGAACTCACAACCCCGGCATAGCTCGGACACTGTCTTATAAGTACCGTGCGCTAACCAATTGCGCCACTGGAGCGTTGTTCGAAATTACGAAATTTTTATTCTAATCTAATTAACCTAATTAGGCTCGTCTTTAGTACACTTCTGCTCAACGGTGACACACATACAGTTACGTTATCTAACATCTTTAACTTTTTGTGTTTCCAATATGTTTTAAATACTTTAATAAAATCAGAGTTATTAAAGCGTGGTAGAGCCAAGCGGCGGCTTTAGCTGTTGCTCGAATGGGCCGGCTCGACCGGATTGGTACCACGGCCTCGCAGAATACCGGCGTGAAGTAGAAGCATCTTGTGCTTCTGCGTTTCATTCGGTGAGTGAGGCCCACTCCCCCTCCCTATTCCCCTCCTCTTCCTTCCCATCTCCCAAATATCCTTAAAGACCGGCAACAGCATCTATGGTGTTGCAGATGTATGTGGGCGACGGTAAGCACTTACCATCAGGTGAACCGCTTGCTAGTATGCTGTTGCTTCCATAAAAAAAAAAAAGAATCTCTTCGACATTTGAACGTAAGTTTCACATGTCAAAAGTCATTCTTTCTTTTAATCTACTACCATTTCGTAATGAGGTTCCTCTGACGGAGAAGAAATAGGCGAAAGAAACTCCGTAGGTATTCTTTTTTTTTTTTTTTATATAAAAACTCATTGCTCCAGGTGAGGCTCGAACTCACAACCCCGGCATAGCTCGGACACTGTCTTATAAGTACCGTGCGCTAACCAATTGCGCCACTGGAGCGTTGTTCGAAATTACGAAATTTTTATTCTAATCTAATTAACCTAATTAGGCTCGTCTTTAGTACACTTCTGCTCAACGGTGACACACATACAGTTACGTTATCTAACATCTTTAACTTTTGTGTTTCCAATATGTTTTAAATACTTTAATAAAATCAGAGTTATTAAAGCGTGGTAGAGCCAAGCGGCGGCTTTAGCTGTTGCTCGAATGGGCCGGCTCGACCGGATTGGTACCACGGCCTCGCAGAATACCGGCGTGAAGTAGAAGCATCTTGTGCTTCTGCGTTTCATTCGGTGAGTGAGGCCCACTCCCCCTCCCTATTCCCCTCCTCTTCCTTCCCATCTCCCAAATATCCTTAAAGACCGGCAACAGCATCTATGGTGTTGCAGATGTATGTGGGCGACGGTAAGCACTTACCATCAGGTGAACCGCTTGCTAGTATGCTGTTGCTTCCATAAAAAAAAAAAAGAATCTCTTCGACATTTGAACGTAAGTTTCACATGTCAAAAGTCATTCTTTCTTTTAATCTACTACCATTTCGTAATGAGGTTCCTCTGACGGAGAAGAAATAGGCGAAAGAAACTCCGTAGGTATTCTTTTTTTTTCTGAGCAAATTTTTTTTTAATAATATAACAATATTTTCTTTTAGAAACTGCTTGGGAGCTATCAACCCATTCCCAGGGGTTATTATCCTCCATCTTTTCATTTATATTATATTAACCCCGTTTTATAAAGTCATAACATAATATTTTTTTAGTCTTTTGACAGGAAGACTTTGATGGGATTTTGTTGTAAGTACGAAGACATGGCAGCGTGGCGGGCCCTTCCCGGCTCCTAAACCCTCTCTGATACTCGTATTTGAGAAAGAGACCTTTGCCCAGCAGTGGGCACTTACTTCTACTTTTACGTATACATGAGCAATACACTATACTATACAATGAGCGAGTTTCTGAGTCTTTGGTGTCTAGTAACTGTCATTACAAGCTTGTGTCTGTTCCCAGTATTTACTTACATTATGTTCAACACTATTGTTATTAAATGTATTTATATCAGTACAGCGATCGGCCTCCCACTTAGAAAGCGAGACCACAACGGGGTGTAGCATATCCCCAACAGTGGACTGTGTGGGCACAGTCTTGATGGTAAGTGATGGTACCCAAACCCCGTGGCCCATAGACTTGCAATCGGATATCGTTCATGAGACTTAACCAGGTACCTGACCAGGCGCGCAGAATAGTGCAGGTGAAATTTTATTTATGTTTTTTGGGTGGGTTGTACTTTTTTTTTTTTAAGTGTTAGGTGTTAACAGACTTAGCTCATTGAGCTGTTCAGGTACGTGGAGATACATCGTGTCTCTGACACTGGATAATATATAATATTAATAAATTTTCCAGTTACTGTACATATTCACAAGCACTTGCGGCATAATACAATATTATATACATCGAAACTGGAAATATACAGATAAAACAAAATTTAATACAAGACACAACTGTCACTTTTATAATTCGCGCCAAAAGTAATTTCAGGTATGTTGTCAAAGACGTCAAAGGAATCGCCAGAGGTTCGTTTGTGTGCCAGCAGAGGTTGACAGTTGGAGACTAATATGATCGAGCACTGTCCCAGTAGAATCCGTATTGAAGGGACGTAAAAATACTTCTTACCTGTCTTCGGAGGCAGGTAACTGTTGGAAGCACCGAAACCATTCGGCGCATTGTAGTTGTAACCTTGGACTGGTGGTTCGCTGTACACAGAACCTGTTAAGAGAACCAAGCCGAGGATCTGTAAAGATAGAAGATTGTATTTAACTGCCGGTTCCTGCAATGCATCTGTAGTATGTGGCAATAAACAATTAATTCCTTTGGAATGTTTGTTATGAAATGTCTTTTTTCAGTTTTAGCTTAATACCAAAATACGTGCTTAAATTTAATATGCGACATCAATGAGTCAATTTATCCATGTAAACATATCTTGGTGGATTCTAGGGAAGACTTCTTCACCAAATGACAACCTCACCTCCGCACGGTGAATTCCTGGTTATTAAGAATGCCTTCCCATTGCCACTTCAGCTTGCTGATCCGCTAATTCGATTATCCTCATCCTGCTCCGGTTATCGGCGATGCTGACTTATTACTCGGCATAGTCTAAAACTCCTTAAAATCTCTGTTTCGATTTTTTTTTTTTTGTCATATTATTTTCTAAATTACATAATGTCGCTTGGTTTGTTTGTTAAGTAGTAATAATCACTTGTAACTGTACATGTCATCAAAATCTTTTAATTATAAATAATGAAGTCCATTATTGGCATTACGTTGTGTTTTAACTAATCTATATAATTTTTATCCAAGTGCTGTGTGACTTTGTTTAAATAAATAAAAAAAAAAAAAATCACAAACGCGCCGTGTACTAGTATTTGCTTCTTCACGTCCCATTTCTTTTTTACGTTTTTATATATTTCTATTTTACGAGACTTAAGAGCAATTGATTAGTTTCATGACTTTCGTTACGTTTAATTTTTGATATTAAAAAAAATCAAACCCTGTCAAATTAATTCACACAATATAATTTACTGGATAAAAAGTGCTCTTGCTGGACCGTTTGTGTTTTTACCATTCAAATAACATCATAATCATTCATAGTGTTAACTATCGGCAGTTCTCCACCGCGCGGGAGATTGCGACAAGTGTAAGCGCAAACAGAGATGCACTCGCTCGCTTTTTTAATAAGATCACAGGAAGCCACATAGACACTGGACACAACTCAACACGATCAGACCCAAAAACTAATCAATATTCGCTTAGACTGGGATTTGATCCCATGATCTATGTCTCAGCAGTCAGGCACGCTACCCACAGATGTGCAAAATAATGAACATGAATTTGTCAAAATGAAAACCTCCAAGCTTCCTTAAAACGAAGCAAGAAGACGTAGGAAGATATCACAATGATTAGCTAATACTTAACTTCTAATTTAATATCGTGTTTAAGTACGCCCACTAAATAAGATGGTAGATGGATTCTCCCACGCGCCCACAATAAGATAAATAGATGTACAAACCTTGCAAAACATGATGGTGTTATTTAAATCTGTAACAAAAGTAATAAGTATATTATTTTTCCTCAATTACTTTTCTTTTTTTTGGGCCTTTCTAGAAATGTGTATTTTATTTTATGTTATTTTTTTTTTTTGTCATATTATTTTCTAAATTACATAATGTCGCTTGGTTTGTTTGTTAAGTAGTAATAATCACTTGTAACTGTACATGTCATCAAAATCTTTTAATTATAAATAATGAAGTCCATTATTGGCATTACGTTGTGTTTTAACTAATCTATATAATTTTTATCCAAGTGCTGTGTGACTTTGTTTAAATAAATAAAAAAAAAAAAATCACAAACGCGCCGTGTACTAGTATTTGCTTCTTCACGTCCCATTTCTTTTTTACGTTTTTATATATTTCTATTTTACGAGACTTAAGAGCAATTGATTAGTTTCATGACTTTCGTTACGTTTAATTTTTGATATTAAAAAAAATCAAACCCTGTCAAATTAATTCACACAATATAATTTACTGGATAAAAAGTGCTCTTGCTGGACCGTTTGTGTTTTTACCATTCAAATAACATCATAATCATTCATAGTGTTAACTATCGGCAGTTCTCCACCGCGCGGGAGATTGCGACAAGTGTAAGCGCAAACAGAGATGCACTCGCTCGCTTTTTTAATAAGATCACAGGAAGCCACATAGACACTGGACACAACTCAACACGATCAGACCCAAAAACTAATCAATATTCGCTTAGACTGGGATTTGATCCCATGATCTATGTCTCAGCAGTCAGGCACGCTACCCACAGATGTGCAAAATAATGAACATGAATTTGTCAAAATGAAAACCTCCAAGCTTCCTTAAAACGAAGCAAGAAGACGTAGGAAGATATCACAATGATTAGCTAATACTTAACTTCTAATTTAATATCGTGTTTAAGTACGCCCACTAAATAAGATGGTAGATGGATTCTCCCACGCGCCCACAATAAGATAAATAGATGTACAAACCTTGCAAAACATGATGGTGTTATTTAAATCTGTAACAAAAGTAATAAGTATATTATTTTTTTTTTTTAAAAAAAAAATTAAAACGAGGAATCTCTCTCACTCTTATGGCCCATACACTCACCACACACTCACCACATACTCACCACACACTCACCATATTTACATTTAAATAACCTCATCGCCAAAATAACATAAGAACCTGTTATATTATTTTTTCCCTCAATTACTTTTCTTTTTTTTTTGGGCCTTTCTAGAAATGTGTATTTTATTTTAAGTTATTTTTTTTTTTTGTCATATTATTTTCTAAATTACATAATGTCGCTTGGTTTGTTTGTTAAGTAGTAATAATCACTTGTAACTGTACATGTCATCAAAATCTTTTAATTATAAATAATGAAGTCCATTATTGGCATTACGTTGTGTATTAACTAATCTATATAATTTTTATCCAAGTGCTATGTGACTTTGTTTAAATAAATAAAAAAAAAAAAAATCACAAACGCGCCGTGTACTAGTATTTGCTTCTTCACGTCCCATTTCTTTTTTACGTTTTTATATATTTCTATTTTACGAGACTTAAGAGCAATTGATTAGTTTCATGACTTTCGTTACGTTTAATTTTTGATATTAAAAAAAATCAAACCCTGTCAAATTAATTCACACAATATAATTTACTGGATAAAAAGTGCTCTTGCTGGACCGTTTGTGTTTTTACCATTCAAATAACATCATAATCATTCATAGTGTTAACTATCGGCAGTTCTCCACCGCGCGGGAGATTGCGACAAGTGTAAGCGCAAACAGAGATGCACTCGCTCGCTTTTTTAATAAGATCACAGGAAGCCACATAGACACTGGACACAACTCAACACGATCAGACCCAAAAACTAATCAATATTCGCTTAGACTGGGATTTGATCCCATGATCTATGTCTCAGCAGTCAGGCACGCTACCCACAGATGTGCAAAATAATGAACATGAATTTGTCAAAATGAAAACCTCCAAGCTTCCTTAAAACGAAGCAAGAAGACGTAGGAAGATATCACAATGATTAGCTAATACTTAACTTCTAATTTAATATCGTGTTTAAGTACGCCCACTAAATAAGATGGTAGATGGATTCTCCCACGCGCCCACAATAAGATAAATAGATGTACAAACCTTGCAAAACATGATGGTGTTATTTAAATCTGTAACAAAAGTAATAAGTATATTATTTTTAATGTGATTTACATTATTTCATTACGTACAACACGGGTGAAAGGGGAATACACCATCTCTTTCTCCAAATGCCAACCTCTCAACCCCACAGAATATTGATGAGCAGAACCAGTATATATACATAATTACATCACCCACCGTTGCTAAAATATTTTGTATATACTTGACTAGCACATAATCGTACAAACACTTTTCTTTATACCACTGTTAAGATAAATAAAAAAAAAAGAAAACATGTGTGATCTATGGGCAGACCCATTGCTATTGCGAGTGATAGCGACTAAAACTTTGCTCCTCCTTAACACTTCCGCAAGTAAGTGGCAATATCAGGCAGCGCGTTATAAAAAAAAGAAATTGTTTATGATTGAATATGAAACAACTTCAAACGTTAACAGCAATAACTTCTTTCACTTTAGAAACTGTAGCTATCTGTAGAAGATAAATTAAAAAAAAAAAGTTAATTACAGCCGGGAGACCAGAGATTGTCGAATTTGAATAATTAAAGATTGCGATCTAAGTTTTCATCTGTGGGAAACTGTTGAGTGTAGACCATCCGATAAAACGATGCATTGTTGTTTTAATCTGCCTTTTAAGTAATACATGTAGATATTCGTTACTGTTTGGCAACAAAAGGCATGTCGTTGTTGTTTGTGAAATAAACAAATCCTTTCCGACTTCATTGTGACAAGAGGCTTCTTCTCACTCCCTCTTATCTCGGCACAGGGGTTAATTATCATTCAGCCAGCGTTTAATTGGAAATATATTACATACACTTATTGAAAAAAAAATCTCTCTCGCATAATACTGCTTTACTGGCATTAACACTAGTTGAATAAAAACAATATTGTCCTAGAAAGACATTTTGATTTGAATTATTTTTATTTATTTACAAAATCAATGTAGCAAGTAGGCAGGTAGTCGAGTGCATTAGGGGATCTTCCTCCGAATTAGGAGATCCCAGTTCGATCATAAAACTTTCCGAAACATACGTAGATGCGATTTTAATTATGATGTGTCCATTAAGACGGCAACAAACTCACCACCTGTCACATTGTTCCAAAAAAAACACTGGTGAAAAGACCTCTGACCACATCAGTATTGGGTATTGTGCGAGGTATTTTTTAATTTTAATTTTAGTTTTATATGTTTAATTATCAACAAAACATTTTATAGAACTTAGTCTCCCACTACACATACATTATTAGTTTTCATAGCTCTCTCCAAAAATGGCACCAAAAACGGATTAATTTAAACAGAGGCTAATTGGTACCTAGTAATTTTATGATTTAGATTTCGAATAATTTGTAGCACAAAATGATTGTTTAATTTCATTTCGATATTAGTAGCTTTAATAAATACTATCAAATCTGATCGTACACGCAATTCAGTTTATTAAAAAAATATTTTAACCATTCCGGGTGGAAAAGCAGCCAGAGTTCTTGGTACCATGTTCAGAGAAATAGGGCTCTAGGATTTTAATTTCTAGATTGTAGTTATTGTAAATATAATAAACTGTGATTGACATTGAATATTGTCCCACGATATCAACTCACCTAAGAATAATATTCTAAATAACTTACTAAAAAAACACGTGTCTAAGTTTTTACGCGCTAAACAATTTTGGCGCGAAAAGGTCAAAATACAGAACACTGCACTGCTCTAGATTGAACGACGCACTACGCCACAGATACACAATGCAATGTTTTTATACTGTATGACATGGCGGGCGCATCTTTTGCATAAACAATAAGATCTTTATTTTGCTCCACTTTAAACACAATCTGTTACATAATTATAAATTACTGATTAGCGGACTAGCGTATCATCACATCTTATTGTTTAAAGGGATTGATAAAAGTTACGTGAAATGTATTAATTACCTATCTGTGGCTTTCTGAATGTTTCTGATATTAAACTCATCTTCCATCAAGGTGGAAGGATACCACGCAATTTAACTTTGATTAATTATAATTATTTCACGATATATACCTATCTTCCGCTATCTATATGCATTGTATATTTCTATATTATGTATCTGTGGGTACCATCTTTTTCTCCTAAGGACAACCTGACCTGCATGCTGTGTACCTAGTTAACCAATAAATTACTTATGGCGAAAACTCCATCTAAACCTGTGAACCCTAATCCCACAGACTAGTGATGAGGAGCAGCATGCGCTTACGAATATGCCTTCCCCGGTAAATCTTTCATTGATGGCGTGACATAATTTAATTTAATAAATGAGAATTGTCTCTGAGTTACTCTGTATGACCTGTATGACCTCTGGCCTAATGTACCTCTTGAAATATTCTAAATGATGGAGAAACCCGTATTGAAAGCCACTTAGAGGTTTAGAAATTATAAGCGGATACTCAGACAAACGCGAATTGCGACGCTGTTATATATTATTTAAAGATTAACTGAATAATTTGACTATGGTCAAGTCCTGAACTGAACTGAACATGTCCAAGATATATTTTACCTGCGGGAAGAATGGTTTGAGACACAGACTTATGGCATGACATTAAACTATGCCTTGCACATGCTTAAAATGGAAAAGAATTTTCTTTTACAAAAGAGCCGTGGATGAAATGGAGACTAATTCAAGATCAATTGCTTACTTACTTATTTAAGTATCTCGACAGTGAAATGATAGTTGACTTTGAAATTCTCTGATTTTTAATTTTCCAATGACTGTTCACATAAATTGTACACGGACTAACACTGTACAAATGCTTGTGCCGTGCAGGAATAGAACCCGCGACCCACAGCTCCGCAACCAAATACTTTATCCGTAGCGGCAACCGTTCTGACATTTATATAATGTTTCTATGACGTGTTACCGATCTATGTGGTTTCGAATCACCACACACAAAGAAACACAAATTGTAAATGCAAATTTTTGTAGAGATTTTCGAGCACTTAGCGGTAAAGGAATAAAATGCGTGAAAGAGAAATAAAAAAATCAGAATCAGAATCGCCCTACTTTTTTATATCAACTCTGGGATATTTACAATTTGCAACTTGACAACATCGTAGTTCAATTATTAAGCAGCAATACCGGGCCGTTGGTATTTCCAGTTCAATGCCTTTGCCATACTTTATTATTTTTTTAAAATACTCGTTTCGGCGAAGCAAAGGTAATTCTGATGTTATGATGTACGTTTCAGATGTTATCACACTTCTACGTTCTTTGTAAAATGGCGGATAAGTGTCAACTGTATTTGGACGTGATGAAAAACGAAGGTGAATGATACTTTAAAGCCTTCATAAGTATAATACATGGCCAAACGTGTTGGATATTTTGATGATTTTTAAGTAATAAAGAGAAATACACGTAAAAGAATATTAACTGACGTTCCTTCATTTTGTAGTCGTCATTGGTGTGGTCAAGTGTTAAGTGTTAAAATTTCGGAGATTAACGATCAATGGACTAGTGTCTAATTTATACTTAGCCGTAAGCGTCTTCGAACCCCAGACAAAGCCGTTAAACATCGCCATAATATCATCAATCCAATCCGTCACAAGTCCACTGCTGAAAATAGACCTCTCTCTACAGATTAACGATTTAAACAAATAAACGCGGTAGAGCCAAGCGGCGGCTTTTGCTGCCGCAGGAATGGGCCGGCTCGTCCGGATAAGTACCACGGCCTCGCAGAATACCGGCGTGAAGTAGAGGCATCTTGTGCTTCTGCGTTTCGTGCGGTGAGTGAGGTAACCGGAGGCCCTCTCCCCCCTCCCCAAATATGGTAGCGGTATATAATTTTGAGCTACCCCAGGAGGGTACCAGTACCTACGGTTCTGGAGAATCCCTCACTGAGCATCCACGTTCAGGCTTTCCTACGCTACCTAATCGTGGATGCTCAGTCTGCCCCGCGTATTCTGGGGGGGGCAATATTCCGCTCTCTTTCTTTCCTACTCGAGGCAAACGCAGCAAGGAAACTATGGCATCCCCTACCGCGCTCGCCGTGGATTTCTGCAATATCAGGAGACTCCACTCGAACCTTAGCACCGTTCATTTCCATCTTGAAACGGCGAAGCCAGCCTTGCTTTTTCTTACAGAGACTCAGATATCGTCTCCGGCTGATACCTCTTATCTCCATTACCCGGGGTACAAACTGGAACACTCCTTTGTGCCCCGTGCCGGAGTTTGCGTATACGTCAGAGATGATATCTGTTCTCGACGCCTCGGTAGTCTTGAAAGTTTGGACCTTTCTACCGTTTGGCTGCGCATCGACAGCGACGACCATCCGCGCGTCTATGCGTGCCTTTACAGGTCCCATAGCGGTAATACCGTAACTGACCGACTCATCGACCACATCCAAATGGCTACAGATTCCGTGCTACAACAGATCCCATCCGCAGAGATCGTGATTCTCGGCGATTTTAATGCCCACCACACCGATTGGCTCGGTTCTCGCATAACCGATCATGCGGGGAGATCTGTTCACGACTTTGCATTAGCATATGGCCTGACACAACTGGTAACCTCGCCGACGCGGATTCCAGACGTGGAAGGTCATACACCTTCCCTGTTGGACCTTTTGCTGACCTCACACCCGGACGGATATTTGGTCTCAGTCGATGCCCCTCTTGGCTCGTCGGACCACTGTCTGATCCGGAGTGTAGTGCCTATCGCGCGCCGATCCCGAACGCGATCTGCGGGCTTCCGCCGTGTGTGGCACTATAGGTCGGCAGATTGGGATGGAATGCGGTCTTTCTTTGCTTCCTACCCATGGGGGCAGGTTTGCTTCTCGCTGGATGATCCCAACGCCGTTGCAGATTCTGTCACCGATGTGGTACTTCAGGAATGGAACTTTTATTCCGTTCTCTGCAGTGCCTGTCGGAGGTAAATCCCAGCCTTGGTTTGGTCGCACCTGCAAAATAGCGTCACGCCGAAAGCGGAAGTGCTACCAGGCCTGGGCCGATGCATCGGCGTCTCGGGATGCAAAACCAGTGCTCTTAAAACGAGTACAACTCTGCCTCCAGGTCCTTCAAAAGAGTTATCGCTGCGGCAAAGTTAAAGCACATTGGCAGAATTGGCGAGAGATTAGCTCGCCTCCCATCGGGATCCCGCGCATTCTGGTCTCTCGCCAAGGCTGTCCAGGGGAATTTCTGTCAGCCATCTCTCCCATCTCTACACAAGGAGGATGATTCGCTGGCCCATACTGCAAAAGAGAAAGCCGATCTCTTGGGCTCTCTTTTTGCATCCAACTCGACTCTTGATGACCGGGGAAACTCTCCACCTACCATCCCGTGGTGTAAGTGCTCCATGCCGGAAATTCAGTTTCTGCAGAGCTCAGTGCGAAAGGCACTCCGCTCCCTGGACATTCATAAGTCGAGTGGGTCGGACGGAATCCCTCCAATTGTGCTGAGGATGTGTGCCCCTGAGTTGGCACCGGTTCTCACGCGGCTTTTCCGGCACTCCTACTCTTCAGGCGTCGTCCCGGAATCTTGGAAGACAGCATTTGTGCATCCAATACCCAAAAAAGGCGACTACTCTGATCCGTCCAACTACAGGCCTATTGCCATATCTTGTTATCTAAAATAATGGAGTCACTCATCAACACCCAGCTCCTGAGGTACCTGGAGGAGCACCAGCTGATCAGTGACCGACAGTACGGTTTCCGTCGCGGACGATCAGCTGGTCATCTTCTAGTTTACCTGACTCACCGATGGGCAGAAGCAGTTGAGTCTAAGGGGGAGGCTTTGGCGGTTAGTCTGGACGTAGCGAAAGCATTTGATAGGGTTTGGCATAAAGCGCTTCTTTCAAAGCTTTCATCTTACGGGGTTCCTGAGAGATTGTGCAACTGGGTCACCAGCTTCCTCACGGATCGGAGCATCAAGGTTGTTGTTGACGGTGCATGCTCGGACCCCAAACCCGTGAATGCTGGTGTTCCACAAGGCTGTGTGCCATCTCCCACTCTGTTCCTTCTGCATATCAACGACATGCTACAAATCAGTGGCATTCATTGCTATGCAGATGACAGCACGGGTGATGCCCTATATACAGGCCGTGCGAATATTTCTCGGGAACACGTCGACCAGTGCCGGAACAAACTTGTGTCTGAAGTCGAGACCTTGTTATTCAAAGTCTCGGATTGGGGTCGACGTAATTTGGTTCTATTCAACCCCAAAAAGACACAGGTTTGCGCGTTCACCGCAAAAAAGAATCCCTTTGTCGTTTCTCCTCTTTTTGAGAACATTCCCCTTATTGGCTCAGCCAGTATCAGAATCCTTGGCGTTGACATATCAAGCGACGTTCAGTTCCGTGGTCACTAGGAGGGAAAGGCCAAATTGGCCTCCAAAAAGCTTGGTGTGCTCTGTAGAGCGGGACAGTATTTCATGCCGGTCCACCGTTTGCAACTTTATAAGGCGCAAGTTCGGCCCCACATGGAATATTGTTCTCATCTCTGGGCAGGGGCACCTCAGTACCAACTCCTTCCATTTGACCGCATTCAACGTCGAGCGGCTCGAATTGTCGGCGACCAAGCTCTCTCTGATCGGCTTGATCCTTTGGCCTTGCGAAGAGATGTTGCTTCTCTTTGCATTTTTTACAAAATTTTCCACGGGGAATGTTCTGAGGAACTTTTCGGATTGATCCCAGCTGCTGAGTTTCACCATCGTACATCGCGACAGAATGCGAAGTTCCATCGATACCACCTAGATGGTTGGCATTCCACCACAGTGCGTTTTAATCGAAGTTTTCTGCCACGCACTTCGATTTTGTGGAATCAGCTGTCGCCAGCAGTATTTCCGAACAGTTACGACTTAGGGACCTTCAAGAAAAGAGCTTATTCCTTCCTTAAAGGCCGGCAGCGCATCTGTAGCTCCTCTGGTGTTGTGGATGTTCGTGGGCGTCGGTGATCACTTACCATCAGGTGAGCCGCACGCTCGTTTGCCCCCTTCTTCTATAAAAAAAAAAAAGATTGACACGAAGCACGGTCCTCGGTCAGATTAAACCGCCGTCTGATAGATTTTCTAAGCTTCTTCTCCCATCAACTCTTGCGACACCCGCGGGAAGAAAGAGCGTGCCAGATTTTCTTAATATCATTTCGCTTTGTGTATGACGAAGTATTAACCATCACCAAGATAGCAGAATGGTTAGGAGTTCTACCTTAGGCAACCCGATTACGATCTCCTATAAAGACGGCTCGTACCATAGAGGTTTTCTAAATTTTGGTTGGGCTGAACCACACTGACACTAAGACGGCGACAGGACGTTGTTCCAAACATGCTCTGGAGAAATAAGTTGGTTGTAACCACTAAAATAAATCGACAATCCCCTATTGGATATCTAGTAAAGTATTTTTTTTATCAAAAACCTCTTTACTCACTCTCCACATAGGAATCGAACTCCGTAACCACTATGTAATCGTGGCATATGTACACCGATTCGCAAAACAGATGAACTGACAAGAAAATCTGACTTCATCAGTGTTGTTAACAGCATTATTTTTAGAAAAAAAAAAACGCCTCACAAGCGTCAGTTTCCATTCTTCGAATGTTCCCATCAGTATGGCTATGGTTTATGCAAATGTTATTACGCAGGAAAACGTTCGATAAACGTTTCAAGGATTTTCACATCGATTGAAACACCTTTTTTTTAATTGCAAGCTTATTGTAGTCTGAATAATAGGGTACTTGTGCAAAGTTACAACTACGCCACACTGCAGGTTGTGGCACAAAAATAGCTCGGCCGGAGAAGCATCATATGCTCACAGAATATTACCATGTGCAGCATACCTAAATTCCAAACAGTTGGACAACGAACACACCGTTATGTCAACCATTGCCTATTAAAAAAAAATATAAGAAACGTCTGCCTATTAAAAAAAAAATATAAAAAATCTACCGCCGTCGCTTTTGGCGCCAACTTAAATATTTTTGTTTTAATTTATATTTTTATTGTTTTGTATTTAAACTTTTTATGCATAATATAGACTTAATCAGAAAGAGTTCCTGTTGCAATAATAATCGATTCCAATTATCAATTCCAGACCGATGATTCTGCTTTTTGTGTCGGTTCCTTCTCTCGTAAATCTTGAGTAAAAGTGAACTTTTAACTTTGTGTCGATATTCAAGCTATCAAGATATAATTTAAAGGCCTTCGCTTGTCTTTAAAAGCGAACCGAAACAACAACAATAAGATCTTCCACAGACTCTAAAAAACTACAGAGGTAACCGGTAAAAGCTAATTTTAACGTGCTTATTAAACGCGATTAAATCCTTAAATAATGGTTACATTTCTAACGTGTAGTATTCGCGTAAATACAAAATATCGATATGCTTACATGTATAGTTTCACCGAATTCTTGAAAGTAATTTTTCGAGCAATTCTGACGGTCGTGACTATTTGAAACATTTCAAATGTATGATGATGATAATACAGTACTCCTCATCGTAACAATAACATAACGATCTGGGATCGTTGGAATTATTTTTATGAGATCTATTCGAAACGTATGTCGGTGACGGTCTCGTGTTGCTGCCCGATAATGGATACGCGACCTTTTATAGCTATCAGATTTTGGGCTTGTTTGTGTGATGATTAGAGTTATTTTCAGTACATTTGCTTCACTTTACCTTACCAGCCTGTTATTTATTTATTTATTTAACTTCATATAAATGAAAATGTATATAGGCGGACTTAATGCCAGAAGCATTCTCTACCAGTCAACCTTTGGACGATGCAGAGATGAAATGAAGTAGGTGATAGAATAGAGAGAACTAAAGAGAGGAAAAAAAAATATAATAAATGTAAATCTGTTAATAGTGTACTGCAGGCTAGCGACCACACTAAGGTTTGTATATATACAGCTAACTTCGAAGGACAAACGACGTGAAAAATTCATCTAATTTTTTAATCCTTCCGTCAACACTGCACGTAATTAGCAATCCGTGTTAATTGTTATGTTTGTAACACTTCCATGCAACAGTCAAGCAAGCGTAAAATAAATGCGTGTAATGAAAGTCTGTTCCTCTCGATTTCCGAACAACCCAATCGGAACAAAAATGTCAAAGTGAGGTAGTTAACAGACGGGTTCCGTTGGCATTACTCTACAGATTATTTTTATTGAATGTTAGCGGCTTATAAATTTAACACATTCCACGTCTTTAAATTCGTTTTTGCTTCATGAGTGCCATGCGACATAATAGGCCTAATATTAGGTACTTTACTTCTCACCACTGACAAATCTGTGGTCATTAAAATCGTAAAATATTTGGTATAAAAACATAACAATTTATGATCATAGCAAAAAGCTAACAGCTATTGCCATGCTCTCTTCAAAAACAAGAAACTTTTGGCCTTGGCGCGAACTCGAAATAAGATGTTTTTTTATTATAGATATATTGGTTTGGGAGTCTGCACCCTCTTCATACGAAGAATGGTACAGCTGCGTTGCCATCCCTGAGCAATAAGATTGAAGGAATGCCTCACAACCCTTAATTAATACCTCTCCCTCTTTCCCGGCTCTCGATACCTTTCAAAACGAAACACAACAGTGGTTAAACGGGTAACGGGTAAGAGGGTGGTACCTACCCACCTTGTGGGTTTTATTTTATTATTTCTGCTAGTGCATATAGATATTTTCTTGTGGAACCCTAAAACTCGTTTTACTTCTGTTCTATTACGTATTACAAAAATAGACCGTTTTGGTTCTTAACCCTACGCATCTTAAAATGTATATAAGCATTGACCAAATAAACATTGTTGAAACACTTTGCGCAACGGCAATAGCTTATTATTGTAATTTTGCCAAAATTTGAAACTCGATGGAACTAAAAAACGCACTTGTGTTTTGGAGAAGGGCCAATTGAGTTTTGAACATTCAAAAACAATTAAAAAAACACATTTATAACTTTGCTTTTTTATGGGATTGGGGGCAAAAGAGCTAGCGGGTCTTCTGATGGTAAGTGATTACCAACGTCTTCGTATTTAAGAATATTTGGAAACGAGGGAGGGGTCTTAAGCGAGCCTCCGGTTACCTCTATCACTGACCACATGCCATACGTTCCATAGCACATTCAGTGGGGAATATGCTCGCTTATTCAGTACATTAATGGAAGTGCAAGAGATTAAAACAGATTAAAAATTCTCAAACTTTTGACGTAATATTGACAAGCTCATTTACCACGTGCCATAGATAATAGATAAGTATTTTAGTAGGTACAGTAAAACATATGTCTCTTTGCCGCCAGCTCGATTAAAAATAAGATGTCGAGGAAAGCAGCGTGCCCGAGAATGTTTCTTCTTATTTAACCACACTAAAACAGTCCACGCTGTTGAACTATGGTGACCATTATGGTGCTTTGCTGCAATCGCCACGTAACACAGAGATTTGTGAGCAACCATTAATATGATCTCAGCGTCAAGGACGCTATAGGCACGCTCGTTCGAATTTTGTAGAACAATAAGGATCTTGACCCATTAACGAGTGACGTTAAAGCTTTTCATTAATTAATACTTTCTAATCTTTTATTATAACGATTTATCGTTAGGGTTCCACAGTCAAAGGAACCTTAAAATTATCGTTTCATTAAACGCTTAAAATTTCCTTCAACTTTTACTTTACTTTACGTTTTACTTTAACCCTCACCCAAAGATATATTTTGTAAACGCAGAGAAACGAAAGTCATAGATGAATGAGGAAGATTTTCAGTTCACCCGGATCATTATCCGTTACGCCCCATCATTCTCCGGTGAAATCGTCATGGACACCTGTCACCTCGGAGAAGTTAGATAGCTTTCCAGTCGGAACACTTCAGTGGTTGTACAGTTTCATATCGGAAGAAATAAAGAAGAGGGTGGTACTTCCCCAGAGACCTTCTAGGGCAAAATCGAAGGACGTTACAGATGCGTTGTCGTTCCTGACGATTACGAGGTAATACCATACAGCCTGTTATTATACTCGCTCATTACACACAGCTCATTCTTCAAACCGGAACTAAATAGAGTGCGACCTCTGCTGGTAGAACACAAAAAAAAACAAAACAAAAAAAAACAAAAATTAAAATAAAAAAATGTACAGTAACACACAAGGAAAAAGGCTACTTAATATAAGGTTTTCATAAAGTCTTGTAAGTTCTCTACTCCCTAAAAAAGGGCAAAGCCCTGTAAGCTTAGGTTAAGTAGATAGCTCAACCCATTTTAGTGACATTAAAACAAAAATTAGTGTTGTTTACAAAGTGTATTTTTAGATACAATTTAAAAAAATGGCTACATGGTGTATGTGTCTATGTGAATGGGTATGTGAGTAAAATCACAAATTTAAATATGGACAATGTACAAGGGAAAAAAACATTTCAAGGACCCACCATGCAGTCTCCCAGTCTGCCTACCGGTGTCAGAGTAACGTGGCGCTTTCCCAGTCCCCGTAAATCCTTTCAACAACTTTGTCCAGCTTAAGTTTTAGCTGAATTAGTACCTCTGCCTACCCCGTAAGAGATTAAAGGTGTGTATTGTATTGCTGTTGTTAGATATCATGAGTTTGTGACCACGCGACGAAAGACGCGAGCGTAGCTCGTGAATATAACAGAGCGTGCCAATCGTGCGTGTATTAATAAGTACTATAGTCATGGGCCATAACCTAACGAGATCACAAGTACGCAACACTCCTCGTACTATAATCCATCTTAGTGTTGCAAGCGTAAAACCTAATTCTGTTTTTGGTACAATCTTTATTAGGCATCGATGTTGCCATATTTCGCTTGCTTGCGGTTAGTTGGGCCTTATGTGGTCAATTTGTGTTACTGTAACAATTGTGGTCCTTTGCAATTTATGGTATTTTATTGAAATATGATATGATTTTGTAAGTATACGCGTAGACTCTGCGATCTCTACTAAAAAGACCAAGGTTCGAGGTCGGGATCATATGTCTTGCGCTTGTCATTTAAACCTTAACTTTACTGAAGGACTTAGTCCTTTACTATGAAAAGGATTTGCGGTAAACGTCACCCCCGGCAAGTGGATTGACGCTCTCACTACCAGAAACCTCGCACCTTAGACGCATCATCATCAGCCCGACATGGTCTGCAGGCGTTGCGATTTTCAAAGATTTTCTCTTAGCCGCCTCTTACAAAACCCACGTATAGCATGGGTGGACCATTCTTAAGCAACAAGGCCCGAGGAAAACAGGTTTACCGGTATATAAATACTTTCTCTGAAATGAAGACCTAGAGATTGATTTTGGAAGTAGACGTTAAAGATTTGAACATGGTCTGTTTACATAAGTTATATAATATATAGGTATACTATACATCTACCTTTTTTAGTCTACAGCTGAACATAGAGCTCCAAGAACGTATGTTTTATGTTATGTATATATGTAGATTATAAAAACATGCAATGGCATCGGAGTGTCATGGAGGTTGGCGCTGCAAAACAGTGCAATGTCGGAATTTATATCCGGTGTAGCAGAATACTGAGAGGGTAACCATGTTTGCAGAATATGCGGCGGACAATTATCAGACCTTTTTTCTTTATTTTTCGGTTTTCATCGTAATTTTGTTTTTATCTGTATTTTTGTTTAATATTTGTTTGCATCCATTTCTTAGTAAATAAATGTATTCTTTCTTTCTAGAAGGTTCGCCCGTAAGCACAACTGCACAAGCGCACTGCCGACACCTTGACACCGGTGATGCTGCCCTCATCGGCTATTCTGTGGGATTTGGGTTCAGCGATCTCAGCTGGATGTTCCGCCATCACTCGGTTGCCAGAGCCTCGTTTCTTGTCTAGCTGGGTGCACCACGTACAGTTTTAGTCGGCATCTGGAGAAAGAGATGATGTATTCCCCTTCACTACCCAGCTTTATTTACGACACAATGAATGTTCGCCACAAAAATGATTTACAGTAATTCAGTATGACGTCATTTACCCGAGACATGATTTGCCGATGACCGAAACCATGTCATGGATCTAAAAAATAACTCGGTGCTTATGATGTTACCGAGGAATGACATCGCATTGAATTTTTGTGAAATATTTTTGTTTGCATAGCGGATACGAAAGCCTGGGTCGCCGCATAGCATAGTCGCCGAGGACAATGAGATGAACAAAGCAAATGTAACTATATAGTATTGCTAATATAAAAAGGTACTTTGAGATATTGCTTCATGATTACGAGCCAATCGACCTTGCTTTCTTTCATTTCAAAGAATAATTACTGTACGTATCCAAACGTCGAGATATCGTCAAACGAATATGCACAAAGACAATAAACAAAATTTTCGTGAGGTCCAAGTTGAAAAGTAAATAAAAGATTCAATTCAAATTACCATGTTGCATAATATTGATGATAACCAGAAGAGCTGCAGCTGCGTTGCCAGGAGGAGCTGGGGAGTGGGTCGCCAGTTACCTCACTCGCCGAACGAAACGCAGAAGCACAAGATGCGTCTACTTAACGCCGGTGTTCTGCGAGACCGCGTTGCTACCGCCGTCGAGCCGGTCCCTTCGAACACCAACCGAAACCAAAGAACAGCAAAAGCTGTAGCCTGACTCTATAACGTATCAAAATTCTTCCCTAAAGATTGCCTTAAAGACACCTATACCCATCGACTTCTCGCGCATTTAGTACTTTATTCTTTAACCTACCCGCTCCGTTTATGCGCCCGCTTATGTTTGCGCGATTGGACCGCGTCTGAAGATGTCCGGACACAATAAGCTTATAATTGCGATAGCCTTGCTCCATATAAAGTAAGTAAGATACTTATTTCATAGATTATTTCTTGTAGTAGACACGGCAACTATTGTACTACCTAAACATAAAGTATTGATTTCTATTTTCATTTTATTTCAATCTGTACTATGATATTATACCTAATATCTAAATGCAAAAGTGTTCTATACTTCTTTTTTAATAAACAGAATCATATAAGTACATATGTCAGTTGAGTTGAGTTATATATTAATTAATTAATTTATTTATTAAACTTCATATACATGAAAATGGATATAGGTGGATTTAATGCCAGAAGCATTCTTTACCAACCTTTGGACTATGCAGAGATATAATGAAGTAGGTGTAGGTGATAGAAAAAAAAGAAAAATTTATGTTTAATCTATATATAGATACAATATTGATATTCACATTCAATAATAAATACATATACACGTACGTACATACATTTTTTTATTTAAACATATTAATAATTTAAATATTAAATATATATAAAAATAGACTATTACTGATATGATTCTGCCATTTTGTTAAAGATATGTTCCTTAGCTTTCATTTTAAACGTGTACCGACTGTTGGACGCTCTGATTTCGAGAGGGAGCGCATTCCAAAGAAGTACAAATAGAACAGGAAAGGATAAACGGACAAAGCATGAGCTAAGTGTTTAGTATGATTCATATAATTGGTAGAAAGATATCTTAAACATACGAGGACATATGCTATTCATTCCCCGCGAAAACCACGTCAAAGTTTTGTCACAAAAGAATCTTAGTGACTAATATCAACCCGGATGACCCGATTCAAAGTTACACGTCATCATTGTCTATCCATTATACATATTGAGAGCCTGTGAAATTTTGGAGGGTTCATCAAAATCGTCACGCTCGTCGGGCGCATTGGCGGTGATAGTACAAACATGGTTACAGGAACCATTTTTCGTACTGCAATGTAGATTTAGTATTCCGCCATCGGTAGTCCAGGTGCACTGAAAACCAGCGCTGCAGCTCAACTGCAGCATTAAGCTAAGTGCGGTGTATTTGCCCAATGCGCCAAATTTTTAATTCAATCTGTTTTAATTATATTTTGTTAAAAACTCTTGTTTGCTCTGTTTTTATTTTATTTAATCAATCTTGGCATTATTTGTGCAGATTGTTTGTTTTATGTATATGATCATTTTTCTTTTTATTATTTTTATCTTGTAACAACTATTAATGTACCTATGTATGTTTAAGTCGTAATTGTTTAACAAATGTTTCTTTCTTTTCCTTAGGTTTTGATATTAAGGTGAATTTTCTTAGGCCGTAGACACACGGCGCTCCACCTTATCAATACGCCATGACACGGTTCGTGGCATTAGGTATATTTGGCGTTATGCTCCACAGGCTTATAGACCTTGGTGGTAACAAAGCGTAAGGCAATTTTCTATTGTTCTGCTATCACGACTTGTAAAGGTGTTCAGTTAGCTCATCGGTTAGACTTAGAGACCTGGGTTCAAATTTCAACTATCACAATTAGTTTATCTAGTATTAACATGATGACAGAACACGGCGCCTACCTCCGTATGCTATCGGCAGTTGTCAACTGCGCAGGAGATATTATAGTGCCGTAAGTGGAGTTACGTCATTCGTCTTCACCTTTCCATATCCGATGTAACGCTTATAAGATCGGAGGGAGGGTCAGAGACACAGAACGCAACACAACATAACTAAACCCGAAAAAGTATAATTTAAATACTTTGTACAAATATTGACACCGGCCGGGATTCCAATCGGGTAAGTTTACGACTAGCCTTCAAATACTATAGTCAGTATCTGTATATTAGATTATTAAAACGTTTAGCAGGTATGTTTTTAAAAAAAAAAAGAGGATGCCTACGTTGTTTCTTTCGCCGGTTTCTTCTTCACATTACAAAACGGAGGTAGATTTAAAAAATAACATTCCTTTCGACACATTGGAATGAAAAAATAATCGTCCCGAGCTAAAGTTAAATCATCTTCATCGGCCTGTTTGGAGTCCGCAGCTGAACATACTCGACTGTCCAAGAACGCATCAGCAAATGCCGGCATGCCTTCGTTGAAAGATTCGCCATAATCGCCACGCTCGGCAAGCGGATTGGCGATTCGATAGACAACACGCACCTTACCACTGCTGGTCGTCATCGATCTGCTTAATTTTGAAGTGATCTTTTTCGATATGGTTATCGCGCCATCTATCGGTAGCCATTGTAATTTTCAATACTTTTTAAAATAAATTATGTGAAGCGTCCTTTATACAATCTTACTACTCCATGAGGTTTCTCCGATGCCGGAGAATGTTATGACTCCAGCCCCGATTCTTTAATTATCAGGTTGCGCGCTTACTAGTTAGTTAACTACATTATAAAGAATGACGTTCTTAGGTAATCCGTTAATTCATTTTCGCATATAAATCGGTGCGCCGATAGCAATCGGTATGGGAAAAGCTGAACCTTAAACAGCACAAGTTTCGCACCTCTTCCGCGTCTTACGCCATTTTAATTGCTTAAAACTATCCTTATCATTTTATCTTTTCTTCGTTGCTATTGTGCTTACCTTTTATTTGTTCAGATTTTTTTTTATGGTAAAGGAGGCAAACGAGCAAGCGGCTTACTCGATGACCAGTGATTACAGACGCCAATGTACATCTTCAAGACCACTCAAGGATATGGGCGATGTGTGGGATGATGCGGAGGAGAGATGGGGAGGAGGGTTAACTCACTCGCCGAACGCAAGGCAGAAGCACAAGATCCGTCTACATCACGCCGGTATTCTGCAAGTTAGGAACCCCGGGCGAGCCGGCCCATTCGAGCAGCGATAAAAGCCGTCGCTTGGCTCTACCACGTACAAAAACCTACTAGTTAACCTCTACAGTTTAAAGTCATAGGCTTTTTTTATTGCGTCGGGGAGAAAAAAAGAACTAACAGTACACCTGGAGGTACGTCGCCCATGGACACCGGTAAACAACTTCAAACAAAGCGCCAATAGCCTAATGGGTTAGGGTGCGGACTGCGTAACATGACGTCGCAGGTTCGAGCCCACCATTCGACAATTGTCGTGAACCACTCCAAATACAAGCTCTAATGCTTAGTTGGAGGGTTAACAGGAATATTAGTAATGTTGGTTAAATTGCATTGCTAGTATTCTTTTTAAAAAAAAATCAAAGTCGATTACAGATGCTTTTTCACTCTGTAATTACACTGGCTCTCTATACCTTGCGAACCGGTGACACAGCAGGTGGACAGATGTTTGACGGGAGAAAGGGGTAAGAGTGTGATGCGTACCCAGTCGACTCCAAGACAGAAGAGGAGTCTACCTACCGCCTGTTACTCATTGGCCACGACCACCGGCGTCGTGGATTGCGGCGCGTTTGTCGGCGCCAGGATTACCAACTCACCAAAATAGAAATCCCTAAGAACTAGATGAAATAATTCGCACATATCGGCCTTAAATTTGGGATCAAAAGTTCTAAGTTGGGAAGACTGCAAATGTTCGAAATTTTATGAAGCACGACTCGAACACAGATGGCGTGGTGATGCCCCGGCGGAACGCGGTGAAAACAAAACTATTTGTTCTTGCCGCTGCAAAAGGAATACCTTTTGTTACAGTACTTTTTTAAAAACCGACCAGTTCAGAGTTTCTATATTTTTTTTTTCAGGGCGTGGGGGTCGTGGTACTAGTATGGTCGAGCCGGGCCATTCAAACAGCAGCAAAGGCTGCCGATGGCTCTACCTCGTATAAAATGTATACATGGTAACCATGTATTTTTTTTTTATTTATTTATTCTTCATTGCATACACTAACGTATATATGGTAAAGTTATAATTATTATAACCTAAGACTTTTATACTCGTTCGTGTGTTCGTGTGTAATAATAGTAAAGAGAATGAAATTAACCACTTTTGCCCCTTTTTTGGTTTATAGATAAGCTTTATAGAGCCGTGGTAGCCTAGTGGTCAGGGCGCTCACTTTAGTATCATAGAACGCTAGTGCCCTGGGTACGATCCCCGGTGGCCAGCACCGCTAAAATTGTTAATAGCAATTTTAAGTGCAGTATTTACCACGTGCTCGACGGTGAAGGAAAACATCGTGAGGAAACCTGCATGTCTGAGAAATAATAAAAAAAAATGTATTATTTCGAGGATATGTGAAGCCCGTCAACCCGCAATGGAGCAGCGTGGCGGGCCATTCCCGGCTCCTACACCCTATCAGATATTTGAGAAGGAGGCCTTTGCCCAGCAGTGGGCACTTAAAGGCTGCTACTTTACTTTACTTTTTTAGATATGGTTTTCTAGTCTTGATTCCATAATGACGGAGCGTTAGCCTAGTGGGCAGTAGCATTGCTTTGAAGCTGAAAGTTGCGGATTTGAATAACGCTAGGAGTAAGGATCTGTATGATGCATAGATATTTTTTGTATATATATATATATATATATATATATATATATATATATATGATAGTTTATAAATGTATAGTACGTATGTATATCTAATCACCAGACACTGGAACAAGTATATAAGAAAAATATTACAAAGGGATTATTTTTGAGAATGAAATTAAGCACATTCTTTCCTCTTTTGGTTTATAGTTTCCATAATGACGGCCCTATCTAATATACACTTTTTCATAATATAAAGAGGAAAGATTGTATTTTTGTATGTTTGTAACGAATAAACTCAAAAACTACTGGACCGATTTCAATAATTCTTTTTCATTTATAACCCGGGCAACGCGGGGTACAACAGCTAGTATAACAGACCGTCCGAGGGCAGCGGTGAAATATATAATATTTTTTTTTATAAATTGTACTCAAACTACTTGCAAGAATTCTTCTTCTTAAGAAGAAATAACTTTACGTAACGCAGCGAGCGAGGCGTTGGTGGCGTCTCGCTTCGCGTAGACGTTTCAATGAACTAAACAAGGAACATGATTTATGACAGATTCTCGTGTAATGTATAATGTGACTTTTGTCATATGCCCTTAAGTCGCTATTAGAAATCATAGACAATTTGATTTTTGTTTTTAACTCGTGTTTGTTACCCTACGGTGCCCCATTTCTCTCTATTCGATATGTTTTATTAGTAATTACGTGTTGCTTATAGTGACCTTAAATTTTATATTGTGTCAATGTTTGATTGGTGATTATTTGATTTGTGTAAGTATTATAATTATATTTAAATGTAACAAAATACGTACTATTGCAATTAAAATACCTAAGAAACTATGGTGTCAATGTGTATTTTTGTGTTTGTAAATTTAATTTGAAGAGGGCTTATGGGAAAGGCATTTCGAGAGTATTTAGTACTGAGGGCATTTTGTCGTGTTAGCTTAACCGGGCTTTTACCGACCAAAACCCCATGGAAAATAAATAGGTAGTACACCTACGCTGTTGAAAGAAAGTACGACACTATAAGGGTGGAAATAAGTCGAATTAAAAAAAAATCGAGAATAGAATATTCTTATTACGGCTGCCATTGTAGTTTTTAATTTAAAAGATGGGCTGAATGGACGACTAGGCAATTATGGAAAGGAGCGGTTAAATTTAATTTCTTGCAAAGGAGTGTCCTCGAGTTGTGCCTACGACTAGAGAATGTACTATTTTTTCTGCCACGCACTTCGATTCTGTGGAATCAGCTGTCGCCAGCGGTATTTCCGAACAGTTACGACTTAAGGACCTTCAAGAAAAGAGCCTATTCCTTCCTTAAAGGCCGGCAGCGCGTCTGTAGCTCCTATGGTGTTGTGGATGTTCGTGGGCGTCGGTGATCACTTACCATCAGGTGAGCCGCACGCTCGTCTGCCCCCTTCTATGAAAAAAAAAATTCACCGTAGAATATTATACCGAGATTCTTGAATCGAATAAGCCTGAATGCGACACTATTACTGTCAAAGGCTATCCAGGTGGTAACTCTACATAAGACGGGTGGTTCGTGACACTGCCCGAATCTGTTAAACAACCAAACTCACTCACTAACACGACTTTGTAATGTTAATGCACAGATTCCGTCGTACCTACCTACGCCATCTAGCGGCAAATAGAATTATTAAAATGAGGTAAGATCATCTCTTTTTTTTCGTTTCTTCCTAGTTTTTTGAAATATAAAGGTATTTTTATTTAATCGAAAATATTCAGTTCAATTGTATTCATATTAGAAATAAAGTAATAACTGCTACTACTACTACATCTGCCTATTTTAGTCCACTTCTGAAGATACCTAAGCCTTTCCAAGAAAGTGCTAACAAAAGCCAGCACCATACTGGGGAAGCTTAGCGTGATAGAGCCAAACGATGGCTTTAGCTGTTGCTCGAATGGGCCGGCTCGATCGGATTGATACCACGGCCTCGCAGCATAACGGCGTGAAGTAGAGGCATCTTGTGCTTCTGCGTTTCGTTCGGTGAATGAGGTAACCGGAAGCCCACATCCCCTCCCTATTCCTCTCCTCTTCCCTCCCATCTCCTAAATATCCTTAAAGATCGGCAACGCACCTGCAGCATCTATGGTGTTGCAGATGTATGTGGGCGACGGTAAGCACTTACCATCAGGTGAACCGCTTGCTCGCTTGCCGTCTTTTCCATAAAAAAAAAAGAATCTCTTCGACATTGGAACGTAAGTTTCACTTGTCAAGTCATTCTTTCTTTTAATCTACTACCATTTCGTAATGAGGTTCCTCTGACGGAGAAGAAATAGGCGAAAGAAACTCCGTAGGTATTCTTTTTTCCTGACCAAATATTTTTTAGTTTAGTTTGTGGTATTTGGTTTCGGCTAATGAATATTCCTCCATCATTGGGTCACCGCGTGAGATGAGATTGGTATTTGGCAAAAGTGAATGTATATTCAAACCTTTACACTAAAAATCCCACTTACATTTATGTGATTAAAAGTGAAATTTTAACGAGACAACCTTGTTTAAAGCTTGTCTCGTCAATAAAAATCGCCCACTTACGCCATCTATTGACTCGTAGATTACAACAGCTACACGTGCCAAAAGTCGGCTGAATGATGAGTACAAACAGCATCGGCTTTTGTTTGATATAAAAGTAGCTTTACTGTGTACTAATCATTTAAGTGTAAAATGATCTTGTATTTGATTATATTAAATATTAATTACTCATTTATCTAGTTTCAAAGTTATATGAATAGCCAATAATTAATTTATATAGGTAATCACTAACGCCTGTCATTCATAGGGTTAGGCAGAGGTGGCAGATTTTCATTTGACACGACTCAGCGTAGTCAAAGAAGTTTCCACAACATCCTTTAGGCCTCTTCGGAACAAATAATTTGACGGAAGGTGAGTCTCGACTGCGGGTTTGTTCCCCGATATTGTCATGATCTATAAGACTTTTCCCTTAACCGCCTCTCACAACTGTCACGGAGAGAATGAGGTGGCAGATGAGTGTGTAGTTAAAAAATGGCTATTATTATATGAATATTTTATTAGAGTTATAATTATAATATCTTTCTTTGCCCGAAGGAATCCTTTAAAATGATCTGTTTGTTAGTAATTTTCATAGGCTTGAGTATAACGCTGGAGTAGATTAGTCTCGGAGGCGAAGAGAGAGTTAAATGGCGATTATTAGGGAAGGCCTATGTGGGACTGTGGTCTACCGCTGGTGGGCCTCTCCTAACCAGCTCGATCCAGACTCGCAAATGTGTTATTTTAATGTTGTTGGCCTTGGTATTTAGGTCTGACATAGGTAAAAATGATTCCTTCCTTGATCATTTTTAGATCGCTGAGAGGTAATATTTTCTTTGAGCACGCAAACACGCAGGGCGTAGTTTAATTTTTAAATATTTAAAGTCACAACAACTTATATTTTATTTTGATATTTTTTTTATGATATTAAATTAATGTAATAAACATTACCTTCTATAAATTAATATTTCATACAAGTTTAGAAATGCTTAACCGGAATCGAACTACTATCAATTGCTAAAATAACCATTAACCACTAGACCTTAAACACAATTTGGTACGCGCCGTCTTTTGATGTTGTTCAAAGGAGACCGAAAACCGACCGTAAATTTTCATTCTGCGCACAAGTTTGTAGAAGAACGGTTGCAGACAGTTATTTTAAAATATTAGTAAAATCTCTTCCAAGTAAGTTCTGTTTTATATTAAATAATTTTAAAACATTTTTGGTACATTTTGAACAATTCATTACTTAATGTAAGTATTTTGATTTTTAAAGACTTAAATTAGCTTGTTTTTAATGATTGCTTGTACCTTTACCTTTATTACTAACATTTTTTCTTAACTTATTAATTACCAGTTATTATTTAAATATATTAAAGAAATATTGTTTTTATCTGCGCAACAATAGCTCTTGATAAAGTAGGTATAAAATTAGAAGAAGCATTAGAATGTTATATACCAGTACCAACTTAATGTACAGAAATGTTATTTACAAAAGCAAAATTAAAGTAATTTCTATTAGGTACATATTAGGTAGGTATTTAAGTTTCACTATCGTAGGTATATACCATAGTTATTAATTTATTTACCAAGAATAAATGATTAGACCTTGAACAGTTAGTATTAAAAAAAATAGATCGCTGAAAGATCCTTTTAATTAAAATATTATAAGAATAGCTTAAAAATTAAGACTAAATATGTACAATACTTATCATGTAGATTTTATACAAATATCCAAGAAAAGTCTCTAAACTGATTTAAAACTTTTTTTGTCTCAAAGACGCAAGCAAAGATGGCTGATTATTTAAATATTTTTAGTAATGGATAAAAACATGAAATGAAAAATTTTATAATTAATATGATATTGTGTTATTTCAGGATACAATGTTCCCTTCAAAAAGTATGTTGGATTATATGACTGAAATGAATAAACTTCTTCCAAAGACAAGTGAAAATGGTAAGTTCTATTTTCAAAAGTAAATTTCCTTCTGAAGTTTATTCGGTAAAAGATTTTATTTGTATGTACCTAATATCAATAATAATAAGTTGTTAAAGGAATACATGAAAAATTTAAACCTGAATTCTGTATAATATTTACTTACGTCATGACATATGTTATTGCCCTTAATTCTTTCCAGCTCTAAAATCTTCAAATATTGAGAGGAGGCACCTGCCTTCCTATCTGGCAAGGCAATGGCCTGTCTAGTGGGGATCCCTTTAAATGGCTGCTGTTAATTTTTTAATTGTTTTTTGTATCATTAGTTACATAAATTGTGCGACGCGCGCGCATACACATTTCATATTTCTTTGGTTGAGTAATTAGAAGAACAAACCTGATTATTTAGAAAAATTCAATTAAGGTGTAATAAGTCTCAAATTAATTGCTTAATTTCTTACTAAATATTTCTTAAAATTGGTGTAGGAAACATGCAAATTTCTAATGAAAGGTGGAGGATTATTTTGTGTTTTGTCTCCCTCATACAGAGCTCAATAAATTGTTCCAGAGACTTGTGCCTATCACTTGTCTGTTCTAGAATAACATGGTATTTAAAAGGAAAAATCTAGACAAGCTACATTTAAAAGAATATATATAAAGTTAAGTAACTGTCTCTAAAAACCAATACAGTACAATCTAGGTACAGTAGAAGTACTCTAATTTGAATGATACTTAGCTTTTTGTTCCTTTGGCTTTTGATATTAAATGTTTGTATGGCCGAGACTCAAACCTCTAAGACAGGTGAGCTAGTAGAGACTGCTACAAAGAGGATGAGGTCCTCATGCTGGATCGTTTCTTGTTGTTGGAAGTTTATCTTTGGCCACCCAGCACTGCAATACTGCTAGCATTATAATGTGCACCTTAAAGCAGTGCCACCTGGGCTAAGCTATTTTACAAAGTATGTTGTTTGGATCAAGTATCTTGTTCACCTTCATGGGAAGCATGTTGAGGATAATTATGTTTGTATTTAAATATTTTGTGTTGTTACCTCTGCTCTGTGGTTCAACATAAAGATTACATCTTACAACAGCCTCTTTTAATCAACTGCAAAACAACCTGAAATCGCCAACAAAAGCTGGCATTTAATGTGCAAGTGGGTTTGATGAGTGTAGCGCTGGTACCCTCTCACTAGTGTGATACCATCTTCCCCATCACCAGTCCTAAAATTAAATGAGTCTGGTACCAACAGGTTTTAGATTCAAATTTCAGTCAGAAGTTAATATTTGTGCAACATGGAAATGATTGGTATTAGGGTTTGGTTATATTATCGTCTTGGGTTTCTTATACTGCATCAATCCTTCCTCTGATTTTATGGCATATTGGATGGTGGTAGAGACCAGTGCCTGTGTTTGTGTTTGTGTGTTGACTTGCGACTCTGTAATACATTCTGCAGAGTTAACTTTCGATAAAGCAGAATTTTTACCTGACTGCCCAGAAGGAGGTTTATGGTTTTGGAGTGGGATGAATTTCAACAACTGTGGTGTCTTTAGATTCGTTTTCTTTGTGGGAGGGAGTGACATGGGATATTATATTTAAATATGGTGTCAACTAACCAAAAGTAGAGGAATAAAAAAATATACCCATGCCAGTTTTTTTCTTCAATAATTGAATTGCTACTAGTAAAAATCTGAAGTCCTTCATATCTAAATTTATGTACTTTTATGACTATTTCAGACCTGCAGACAACAAATCCCTACAACTCGGCATATTCGCAATCCCAATTCCATTCGGCATTCGCTAATCGTTCGTCAAGCTCTGCCGATTCTGCATCACCAGAGTCCTATCCGGATCTATTTACGTCATTCCAAAGACCGTCGTCTGAACTGTTAAACTTGAGAGGCACAGAGACTCCTATTCAAAGCTGTGGCAATCCCATACCAAGAAGACAACGTCCGATTGTGGGGAGAAAGATTTTGGGGAAATCTGAGCAATCACAGCCTCAACAAGTCAATAAAAGAATTGAACAGGACATTACTTTATCAAGCCCATGGATTGATGAACTTTCTCTGACTCCACCGAATAACCTCTATGAGCCAATAAGTCAAGTTCGTAATTATGAATTATTTCCAATGGAAAAATCATCTGGTTTACTTTCTATTGCCAAACCGACAATTGCGAATCTGTCTCCGATTATGTCCAACTTATCGCCAACATTTTCTAATTTTTCATCGGGCATGTCGAACGTCTCGCAACTTTCACCAAAATTAATGCCCAGTTACACACCAAGATACGTGCCACCACAATATTCCGAGTTCCCTTCGCCACATTTCTCCTGTGCAAGTTCGTCAAAGATTGACGAGACTGGATCATCGAAAATGTGTACATTCTGTCGTAAAAATGGAGAAACTCCGTTAGTGTATATGACTCATTCAGTGAAGGAGAAAATTGGAACACAAAATGTGGTCACATGTCCAATATTAAGGTCACATGTCTGTTTCACCTGTGGTGCAACAGGAGACAGTGCACATACTATGTAAGTACTTTATTTTTAAACTTATTCAGAACTTAGTTCAATAGTCATATATCAAAAGCACTGCACCGACTATGTGTTTGCTTGCAGAGATAACAGTAAGATTTTCAAGGCTTTTCCCTGAGTCACCTTAGTACACATGAAGAAAGGGGGTGACAGATTCTTATTATACCAATATTACAGGATCAAAAACAGAGCATAATCCAAAAAAAATTACATCAGAATTAGACTTCGAGTAGTAGAGTAGTGCAGACTTTAAATATTGTACTGGACAAGTCTCCTCTCATGTTTTTACCCAACCACCACAGAACGAGAGTTATGTTTTTCGAGTGTATGTATGTATGTATGGATGCACCTATGTCTATTTCTTTGGCACACTATAGCCTTATAGACTTATAACAGGAGAATATGGTTACTGCACTTACCAAACGAAATGTAAAAGCACTACTTCTATTTCAAGTCTTCATTCACCGGGGCCGCGCCACTACTCCGGCTAAGCCACCTCTTAGCTTTACCCAGACAGTATTAGTATTGAGTCTGGTTGTATTGTGTTCCCATATTTAACTGCATTAGATCCTTCATCCGATCTTATCACATTAGCCTTACATCAGGCACTACATCATTTGCTACGCAGTTGACATTTGCCAATACAATTAAGTTATGGCCATGGTCGAATATGATTGACTATGTTGGTAAATAGATAAATCTTTTTTTTTTCAGTACATACTGTCCCATATTACGCAGTAGCAACAATGGCAAACGACTTCAGTCTACTACTATTACCCTCAAGAATACTCGGATTAAGAGCAATGGTCGTCGTCGATATTGAGACTGAAGTTTAAAAAAAATTCACAAATCAAAACCATGTTTAGATTCCTTCCTTAGATGTTTCCACTATTTATTAGATTTAGGTGCAATTGATCCAGAAGAAGGTGCAGATTTTGTTAATTCTTTTATACTAGCTATCACATCTAAAAACATTTTTTTTTAATCTTTGCTTTTCTATTAGTGATATTTTGTTTATGTTTCGAATTCGTTTTACGCATTGACTATTCGTTTATCGAATTTGATACGGTGTCAAAACAACATGTTTTGTAATTATTGTATGTTTTTTACATTTTAAACTATTAAGAGGACTTTCATAATATTTTTGGTAAAAGTGATGAGTAATTTTAATGTAAGCCATGAATCGCTCACATCATTAATCAGGTTTTTTCAATTTTCGTATAGAAAATTTTAATAGAAAACAGTTTTAGCGTTTCCATTTTGTAATCCTCTACAAAATCAAAGTAAAAAATCATGATTTTATATTCAGATTAAGTTAAGTAGTTATTTTGACAAATAATGATCACATAAATACGACAAAATTGGACGATTTCAACCATATATATATATATATATATATATATCTATACACACTATGTAGCATAGAAATCCGTGTTTATTTAACTAATTTGACAAAAAAAACAAATTACATTTAATTTTGACAACTGACATCCTGTACATAATAATTTAAACTAAACATTAGAAGATACTAAAATGACTATGATGACCATGCTTGTATAATTATTACTAAACTAATCATATAGCAATATAATGTTTAATCTAAAACTACCCAGCAAAGCCAAAACATTTATTTTTGGTATGAGATATCACAAAGGAATCTCATTCATTATTAATAATGTGATTTTAATAGATAGAGTTTTAAGAGTAATTTCAATATTTTCTGAAATATGTTTGTTAATTAAGAATTTGTAGGAATAGGAATAATTTGAATTGGCACAATTTTATAAAAAATCGTGTAGTTTTCCGGGTTTAAGAAACATTTTATTTATTATTATTTTAAACTGGTGAAGAAGAGTTTTTATGAGTTATGTTAGGTTTCGACATGAACGCTGAGAAATTGTATCCAGTAAGTAACATTGATCAATATACATAAATTTCGAATTTTGTTTTCTGCATGTACATTATAGTGCGGATCTTTTGATAGGTTCTTTATGAAGAATGATGAGATGAAAATTCTATGAGATAGGGCCGAGCCAAATTATGTTATTAGGAATTGGAAAAAATGTTTGATCTCTCTACTTTTAATTTTATCCCGAATTTAAGTATTAGTGCCTAGCTAGTTCTGTCTTTACTTTTATTAAAGAATATGTTTCTCGCTTTACTAACACTTGGCAACCTGTGCCAAGTGTTAGTAAAGCCACGGTGTTTCATCTTTCATTATGTGCGCCCAAACTAGTTTCAAAGTGGGCAAACTGTTTATTTTTTTTATTATTTTTAATTATTTTGATAATTTGTGTTTTCGTATCAGTTCATAAAAAAATATTAAAGTAAAGCAATAAGTTATTTAGAATTAATTTATCAAAGAGGATCTGGGATATATGAGATAATAACATTGTCCAACATTTTTGCAAATTGAATTTATTTTTAATTCTATTATATTAAAATTATTTCAAAATAAGCTTTTTTCTTCATAAGTGTCGGCTTGGCTCTCTGAAAGTAGTCTTGTATGTTACATATATTTAAAAAAAATGCAGAGACATGCGCTGCATTCTTGTAAGCATTAATTATTGTATTGCTATTTTAAGGTTTGACTTTTGACTATGACTTTCGTTATGCTAAACAGCTGAATGGTGATTATTTTGGTTTAATTAAGATTTTTATGGTATTGAAAAGGTACTAATTAATATGACAAGTATGTATCAATAACGATACGCACATGAGTAGATTTGTTTCAGTTTTCGTACGTCGTATGCTTTATTAAGTGCAGTGTTTTTATTTTAAACAAAGCAATTTGGTTTGACAAGAAGAATACTGTCTTAATTGGTGTCTAAATGAAATTTTTTGTTGATTTCCTTTTAAGGGTAAATGAATTAGACGTAAGATGATTTTGTGTTGTAATGTCGATTTGTGATCGGCATACCAACGATAATTACTTGAATTATCCAGTTTTGATTGAATTTTAGTATAATTGCCATTGGGCATAAAGTACATTGAGTACATCTTTATTATTAACTATGCTGCTGGCATATAATGTTTTGAGATTTTCTTAATATATTAATTTAAACAAATTGTGTTTTATTTCATACAGGTTTGGGATCCTTAACGAGGGCCCGACTCACACTTGCCCACTTTTTATTATTTGTTGTTTAAGTTTACAATTTACATTAAAACCACACCTGTTTTTAGTGTAAATTGGTTTTTTCTTTATATCTTTTACCTAGAAGGAAAAAGCAAAACAAACTTATTCCTAATTTTTTTTTTAATTTTTAGTTTCATATTCATAAAAATACATATTCTGTGAAAATTTTAAATGTAGGACAGACTGACGCACGGGCAGACTAATAAACTGTCTAGGATTTGTACAGAATCGGAATCTGTACAGAACCCTGAACAGATGCTATATTCTATTTTAAATTTGGACTGCTAATTTTATTAACATTGTTAATAGTATTTTAGTCTTGAGACTAATGTTACATGCTACGGGTTGCGAGATTGGAGTAAAAAGGTCAGATTCTTAGACTTCTATTTATTTTTAACACATACAAATTGAGTTAACAGTTTCTTGATGCGCTGTCCCTCGCACGTGATATTCCACGGGTCTTCCTAAGTGACTAATACCCAGACGTTTCTTCAATTTTCTCTTCGCTTTTCTTTTGTTCCTCTTCCACTTACTTCAGAATCAAACTATTGAACTCCTTTGCGCTCTACAGTGCTCCTTATATAGTCCCGAATTTCGACTGTCTTTTTATTTATTATTATTCTATAATATTCTCGAAACAGATTTAATTTTTATTGAAAAAAATAGGCATATATTTTAGCCAGCCACCATTATTTACCTATCAAAGAGTTAACATCGACTGGTAATTTATAAAACTATTTCTTTTGTCTTGTCATTGGAAGAAGTAAGCGTTGACAAGACATAATCGAGAATTCGTTACACTAACATTTAATCTTAAAACATAAATATATTTATTTATAAACATCACGACAAACTACAACATCACATATCAACGTATAAAATAATTATGTTAATTTGAAATAAAACTATTTTAATTAAAATTGTAGGTTCGTGACAAAAAGAAATCATGTCGCCTCTCAATGAATGAGCTTAAAAATCCGAAACATATACACATATGACGGAACTTTAGGGAGTTAATCCAGACGACGGTCAGAATGACTAGTTTTAAATATTAAATACATTGGCCTTGAGTTAAGTAACACTAAATGTGAACTATAATTGCGATGGTTTGTCTTTTTTTGTTTTTTTATAGAAGAAGGGGGCAAACGAGCGTGCGGCTCACCTGATGGTAAGTGATCACCGACGCCCACGAACATCCACAACACCAGAGGAGCTACAGATGCGCTGCCGTCCTTTAAGGAAGGAATAAGCTCTTTTTCTTGAAGGTCCGTAAGTCGTAACTATTCGGAAATACTGCTGTCGACAGCTGATTCCACAAAGTCGAAGTGCGTGGCAGAAAACTTCGATTAAAACGCACTGTGGTGGAATACCAACCATCTAGGTGGTATCGATGAAACTTCGAATTCTGTCGCGATGCACGATGGTGAAACTCAGCAGCTGGGATCAATCCGAACAGTTCCTCAGAACATTCCCCGTGGAAAATATTGTAAAAAATGCAAAGAGAAGCAACATCTCTTCGCAAGGCCAAAGGATCAAGCCGATCAGAGAGAGCTTGGTCGCCGACAATTCGAGCCGCTCGACGTTGGATGCGGTCAAATGGAAGGAGTTGGTACTGGGGTGCCCCTGTCCAGAGATGAGAACAGTATTCCATGTGGGGCCGAACTTGCGCCTTATAAAGTTGCAAACGGTGGACTGGCATGAAATACTGTCCCGCTCTACAGAGCACACCAAGCTTTTTGGAGGCCAATTTGGCCTTTCCCTCCAAGTGACCACGGAACTGAACGTCGCTCGATATGTCAACGCCAAGGATTCTGATACTGGCTGAGGCAAAAAGGGGAATGTTCTCAAAAAGAGGAGAAACGACAAAGGGATTCTTTTTAGCGGTGAACGCGCAAACCTGTGTCTTTTTGGGGTTGAATAGCTAATAAATAGAAAAACTAATAAAAACTTACAATATTGGTTATGAGAAAACTGACTTTCTCGAAAAGAAAGTTCCGAGGAAGAATGAACCGATGTTCTGTATTGACAGTTTTGTTGTATGCAACGGATTACGCAGCGTACTTACCTTAAGAAGCAGTTAATTTGATAGACTTGCCTTCGGTTTGGAGTTACAAATGTAGGTTGAGGTTTCTTTAGACCTTGGGGAAGGTACTATATGGCACGGCTAATATTACTAAATATTTGGCTATGAGGAATTATATATATATTGATGTATAATGATATATTATATATTGAAAATATTTATTTGTACTACATTTTTTAGTTTTACAGATTTATAATCAATGTTTAATTTAGTTTTAGTTACAGCGCCACCTATTGATGATTCTAAGAATAATTTTAAATACTATGTTTTCAGTAGTATGAATTCAGTAGAAATAAACTTTAAAAGTTTAGCATAGCAAATATGCATTATTGTGCGAACATTTTTGTCCAGAGTATTTTTACTTTGTTGTTTAGCTTTATATCCCACGACGGAAAATTGTTTAATTTGTCAGCTTAGTGTAACGAGGTACGTAGGTATATTGTAGTCTTAACCATGAAGGTATTAAATTATAATAACATGAGATCACACAAGTAGGACAGTATAAAATAAAATTGTTTTTTATTTATTTCCCTTTAATATTGTGTGTACGGGAACAGAAGCTACGTATTTTTCTATTTTTAGTTCTAGCCCAGGGTCATCGCATAAGCTTTTTCCTGTGCTGTTATACGATCACGTGTTGAAAATTTGTTCCATAAATATTTAATTAAATACCAATATTTGTTGTAAACCATGGCGGCATACAACTGGCCTATAGACACTGAAAATTTACCAGTAATGAGAATTGTGACCCCTCGCAATGTTGTTATGTGTGGTATATTTGGAATGTGAGTGTAATTCTATACATTGTGTTTGGAAATAATAAGCGTATCATTAATTAGTAAGTAAAAAAATAGTAGGTGCAGTTATTTATTATATACATGTCCTTTTTTATGGTTTAAGTTTTTTTAAGACCCACAAATTTAAGTCCCTCAAATCTTTTATAAATACTGTTACTAATAAAATTAAGCCATTATTTATTAATCTTATATAGTAGCATACTAGACGAGAAGAATGCTTCAATAATTAATACAATGTATTTGGCTTATTTTGTATTATTTTCTAATTAAATTAGTTAATGAGTATACAAAACTACAGTTTTGAGAACGAAAGCGTCTTCCGTAAATACACGCGTAATGTCATTGTCACTTACTAATGTCAATTCAAAAATCAAAATATTGCAAATTTCTGTTCCGAATATTTAAATTTGTCATGAAATAAATCCATTTTATCAATAGTCAGCAAAAAATGAGTTCCCCAAAAGGAAGCACGTCTCAGGCTTCGAGTACCGGCAGTGTTCAAAGTGTAAAAGAAATGGACGAAAGCACAAAACCTGATTTTATTTACGGGGGTCCTTTTATAGAAGTAGAAAAACCAAGTCCATTTATAAATACATCAACACCAATAAATCTTACGTTGCAAGGCATTTTCAAGAAGTACGTACAGATAATTTTATTCTCAATTCTTATTAGGCTCTTGTAAGTCAGCGAAAGAACTGGCGGGTTTTACGTTACAACAATATTTTTTATGGTTATTTTTACTTATTCCGTAATCATCAGTGTGTGTTCATCAGCACGGCAGAACAATAAGAAACTCAAAATTTAGAATTTTACACCTTCCGCTAATTTTAAATGGTTTTAAATAAATGTGAATATAATATAAATATGCTCTCACGACCTTAAAATCCGTGTCATTAAAACAGAGGTCATGACATTTTAGATCTTTCCACCGACTTTCCACCAATTTTTTTGGGATAATGTGACGTCTGGTGAGTTTGTCACTGTCTCAGTGTGCAAGCCATACCCTCCACACAGGAGATCAAACTCATGTCTCCTGATTTGGTGGCAGATTCCTTAACCACATGGCTATTGTGGCTGAGGTAAATGTGATTATTCAAAATCATATTATAGACAAAAATATAAAAGATTTTGAAGGTGGCAGTATAATTATCCCATTTAAGACATTTTTCATATGCTGCACCAATATCTTTGTACACATAACTTTTATAATCTAACTCTAGGAAGTTGTGCTTTAAAAGAGTTGATCTCCCATCGTTAAAGAAATTTACAAACCATTTAATGTAAAAAAAAAACACAACTGACTTGTAATGATCTGTGCAAATTCACTGTCACTAGGAGCATATAATAAATTCTAGAAAAATTCTAGAAGAAGGAATATGTTTAATGTTTGAAAAACTTGTTCCTCTCTAACAGACATTTTTATTATTTACATAACTCTTTAATGAGATTGGTCTTGTATTTTAAGTTTTAAAAGAAAATTTTTGTTTTCTAATATTTTCTTCAAAATTTACTTCAAATTATGACATTGTTTTGTTGTTTGCGTTTCTGGCATACATTGCATAGAATTTATGTATAATTTTGTGTAATTAAAAAATGTATTGTTTTCTAGTCTAGTCGTCGGTCTGTACGGATACCGGATGGTGAAGACTAGTGAGTTCTTATGTGTTTGCGCGTACACTCGTGGCGCTATAATATCTCCTGCTTAGTTGACAACCAGCCGATAGTGATCGGATGTTGACGCCGTGGTCGTGATCGGCCAGGAGTTCATCATCATCATCATCATCATCATCATCATCATCATCATCATCATCATCATCATCATCATCATCATCATCATCATCATCATCATCATCATCATCATCATCATCATCATCATCATCATCATCATCATCATCATCATCATCATCATCATCATCATCATCATCATCATCATCATCATCATCATCATCATCATCATCATCATCATCATCATCATCATCATCATCATCATCATCATCATCATCATCATCATCATCATCATCATCATCATCATCATCATCATCATCATCATCATCATCATCATCATCATCATCATCATCATCATCATCATCATCATCATCATCATCATCATCATCATCATCATCATCATCATCATCATCATCATCATCATCATCATCATCATCATCATCATCATCATCATCATCATCATCATCATCATCATCATCATCATCATCATCATCATCATCATCATCATCATCATCATCATCATCATCATCATCATCATCATCATCATCATCATCATCATCATCATCATCATCATCATCATCATCATCATCATCATCATCATCATCATCATCATCATCATCATCATCATCATCATCATCATCATCATCATCATCATCATCATCATCATCATCATCATCATCATCATCATCATCATCATCATCATCATCATCATCATCATCATCATCATCATCATCATCATCATCATCATCATCATCATCATCATCATCATCATCATCATCATCATCATCATCATCATCATCATCATCATCATCATCATCATCATCATCATCATCATCATCATCATCATCATCATCATCATCATCATCATCATCATCATCATCATCATCATCATCATCATCATCATCATCATCATCATCATCATCATCATCATCATCATCATCATCATCATCATCATCATCATCATCATCATCATCATCATCATCATCATCATCATCATCATCATCATCATCATCATCATCATCATCATCATCATCATCATCATCATCATCATCATCATCATCATCATCATCATCATCATCATCATCATCATCATCATCATCATCATCATCATCATCATCATCATCATCATCATCATCATCATCATCATCATCATCATCATCATCATCATCATCATCATCATCATCATCATCATCATCATCATCATCATCATCATCATCATCATCATCATCATCATCATCATCATCATCATCATCATCATCATCATCATCATCATCATCATCATCATCATCATCATCATCATCATCATCATCATCATCATCATCATCATCATCATCATCATCATCATCATCATCATCATCATCATCATCATCATCATCATCATCATCATCATCATCATCATCATCATCATCATCATCATCATCATCATCATCATCATCATCATCATCATCATCATCATCATCATCATCATCATCATCATCATCATCATCATCATCATCATCATCATCATCATCATCATCATCATCATCATCATCATCATCATCATCATCATCATCATCATCATCATCATCATCATCATCATCATCATCATCTGGTCTAGGGAAAAATGGCCTGCGGGAGTTTGGGGTGACTGCTTATGTCCTTTGTACGTGGAAGAGCCAAGCGGTGGCTTTCGCTCCAGCCCGAATAGGCCGGTTCGATCGGGGCTGTAGTGGTACTGGCCGTGGGGCCTCGCAGAATACCGGTGTGAATTAGAAGCATCTTGTGCTTCTGCGTTTGTTCCTTGGTTCGGTGAGTGAGGTAACCGGAAGCCCGCTCTCCTTACGCCATCCACCTCTCCTGCTTCTCGAATATCCTTAAAGGCCGGCAATGGTGTTGCTGATGTACGTGGGTATCAGTAATCATTTACCATCAGACGAAACGCTTGCTCGTTTGCCCTCGAATTTCATTAAAAAAAAATGTGTTTTTTTTTACAAACGAGGCTTTGGATAAAATATCGTATGACATGTTCTTTCAGGAGCTTTGCCTACTACTCCCTCAAGGAGCGTATGCCTGTGATATTGACGAAGGTCATAGATTATTTATCAAGAGAAGGGAACAAAATCAAAACTGCTCATCGCGCGGTGAGTACCAATCTGCTGGGGCCTTTAGCGGTATTCTCGCCTGGTAATTTATGGTATTACAGGAAGAATCTGTCTCCCCCTTCTTTCCGTGGGCGCCGTAAGAGGCGACTAGGGGAAAAGCCTTGATAGTCACAAAAGCTACCGACAGATGGCAGATGGATGAAGTTACGCCAGGCTCGACAGAGATCGCGTAGTAGAGACTTGTTCTCATTTACTCGGAAACAATAATCGATTAAGTCTCTACGACGTAATCTGTCAAACGGTCGAATCCGTCGTGATTGACCACTACCGGCGTACTGGCCTACCAGTTTGTGCTAGGTTCTAATCCATTCCAGAGCAAGTATGGGCAATGCGATTAGATATGGGTAAACGCATTACCATGGGTGTCTTTTGGTTATGGTGCACCTGAGTTATGTCGTGGATGCAGTGGCGGATTCTCCAGCAGGCTGAGAATAACGGGATAAAGCTTATGCAATGATGACGATAGATAGAATTGCATATTTATTGACGAAGAAAATGTAATTCATAGGATTGTAAACTAGGGTATTGTATTGCAGAGGTTGTTAGGGGCGGCAAAAATTTAATAGCCTACTGAGCCGCGGTAGCCTAGTGGTCAGGGCGCTCACTTTAGTATCATAGAGCGCAAGTGACCAGGGTTCGATCCCCGCTACCGGCACCACTAAAATTGTTAATAGCAATTTAAGTGCTGCAATTACCACGTGCTCGGCGGTGAAGGAAAACATCGTGAGGAAACCTGCATATCTGAGAAATAATAAAAAAAGATATATATTATTTCGTGGATATGTGAAGCCCGCCCACCTGCAATGGAGCAGCGTGGCGGGCTATTCCCGGCTCCTACACCCTCTCCGGTATTTGAGAAGGAGGCCTTTGCCCAGCTGTGGGCACTTACGGGCTGCTACTTTTTTACTTTATTATACTGACTTCAAATCTGCAAGTCCGACACTGCGTGCATGGTTTTATCCATTTTTTGGTAAAGTGATACATATATACATATAAATCTATTCTTACGTCACACACAGCGTTAGTCCCCTTCCACGCCGCGCGCTTAGGTTTCGGTACGGAAATGAGAAATAGCTTAAATAAAACTAGAACAGATTTTGTTTTAAAATTACGTTAACGTTATCGGTTAAATACCGGTATAAGTCATCACGGACTTCCGCCGCGTCACACCACTCAACTTGCCCTTCGCCCTGAATCACAATCTCCGAATCCTTGATGTCACAGAATGATGAAGACATAAGAGGTCTAATCCAATACATAACGAAGCTGAAAAACGACCTGATCACCAACAAGCGTTATGACCCCTAACAGTGGACACGCCCGAAGCGAAAAGATGGAACGAGTGGATCGAGGAAACGGACAGTCCTTACTACTTTACAAATGTGTGGGTGTTCTCAGAATGCTATGTTTATAGGAGACTGAGGGAGGGATGTGAGCTCAGGTGAGTGTATTATACTTTATCCATAGCTGTGTGTGTTTAGTCACAGATACCCAACCAATAGATATTCTTATAATAGGTATTCATAACGGCTGTAAACCAATAACGCGTAATAACGCTAATGCTATAGTTTAAAGCTACGTTTATTTTTATGTTTTGTTACTTTGTTAGAAGAAGGCTGCGGAGAAGGAGAGAGAGAGAGCTAAACTCCAATCTTCCGATTCGCATCCCTTCTCCGGGCCCAACTAAAATTGTTAATAGCAATTTTAAGTGCTGTATTTAAGATGAGCTCGTCGGTGAAGGTAAACATCTTGCAGAAACCTCCGCATGTCTGATATTACTTCGAGGATATGTGAAGTCTAACCAGCACTGGAGCAGCGTAGCCGGCCCTTCCCGGCTCCAAAACCCTCTCGGATACTTACGTATTTAAGATGGTGGCCTTTGCCCTGCTGTGGGCACTTACATACAGCCACTTCAATTATATTTTACGTATATAAATGTAAATTTTTACTATATATCAGTAACCAGGGGACTTGCTAGTGCTGATTTATAATTATCTCGACCAGCAAAGGGCTGCAAAACTTCGATCCGTTCGACGAGCAAAAGGGGAAGTCGTTTGTGAACAGCTTGGAGCCGATGTGCGTGGTGGCGGAGAAGTTGACCGCCATGCTGCAGCCCAGCGACAAGGACAAGAGGAAAGCGGACTTTGTCACATTGCTCAAGGTAAGGTCTGGAGAAGAGACAAATGTGAGTATCTGATGCTTGCTTAAAGACCTTCGCTTGTGACGTCGCGGTGTGACGTCTCCTCCCTTTGATATAACATACTTGTGAACAGGTGCTGCCTGCAGAACTGCACTGCTCGAGTGTGCAGTGCACTCGTGCTGTCGTTTGGTAGATCATGTGATGTATTCTTGTGGCATGCTTTCAGGTGCCTATGGGATCATATCTTTTATTACATGATGTTAATGTACATTAACATTAATTATTGAAAAAAAAAATAACAAAAAAGAAGCTGTTTTCAAAATATCTTACCGGCCTAAGAGTCTGCCCATTCTCTTTCTTCCTGTAGGTGGCGTAAGTGGCGACTAAGGGAAAAGCTTTGATAGTGACAATAGTTACCGAAAGATGGCGCGATAACCTACTCGAATAGTAACAGATCAAGATTAAGCAGACCGATGACAGGCAGCCGCGTCTCAGGTGTCGTGGTGTCTGGTACTGGGGGAGGCGTATGTCCCGTGGTGGACTATTTACAAGCTGTTGAGGTAAGATGTGGGTACTTAACATAAATTCTTTGTCTCTATTCCACAGATTTGTCTATGGGCTAACAAATGTGACCTTTCGTTGTCTATGGGCGAACAAGTGTCTTTCAAATCGAAGGATATAAAAGATAACGTGCAAAACCAAGCCGATGTCTCCTGTATGGGAGCTACAGACCCGTTTCAAATGATTGTCGACTTTAAAGACAAGGTGATATGACTTGTTTTTGTAATGTTAAATGTTAAATTAATGTTTTTACTAATAAATAACTTCCACTTTGAGACACCAACCTCTTGTTATGACCATGATGTCCAGAAGGCCGAGCTCGACCACGGCGACACCTTCCGAACACTATCGGTAGTTGTCAACTGCGCAGGGGATATCATAGTGCGCGAACACAGAGCCACTCGCTCGTCCTCACCTGCTCGCGTGCGATGTGACGCTTATGCCATCAGATCGGAGGCTGCGCCCGGTGCAGAGACACAGGAGACGCAGCAACACAACACGAACACAGACCCTAAAACCTGTACGCGATCAGGTGACCTAGCCTAAGGCCCCAATAAGAGCGACTACTGTTATTATTAAAGAGTAGGGAGCAAAGTCGGCGACGTTGCTGCACTCTTTTCTGGGGCCTTAACCGTTATGCCACAGAAATATTTCACAACAATTCCTCATGAACTCTTACATCAGTAAAATGTGTTGTTATATGTACGGTGTATCTGTAGGATGCAACCCGACCAGTCCTAACGATAATTCGTGGGCTGCAAAAAATATTCGCTCTGTACTTCAATCCCGGGACCCATGACTGAGCACACAGCTGCGCTCACCACTAAGCCATGCGGTCGTTATAATTTCGTTGTAAGCGTGCTGATAATACTTTGGTGAAAAAAAAAAAACTGTTAAATAAGTTGCTTGATTAGTTTGTGATACTTTAGACGGTGTTCTCTTTTAGCGACCTATTTCGTAAGGTCACATCTAGCGGTGAATACTTTTAAATGGCCTTCTGATTTTTCTTCTTTTGTTAATATACTAATAGTATATAATAAGTAAATAATACTAAAATACAGACTCGTCATAAGTCGACTACAGAACATATCGCCTCTCCTAAAGAACGCTCCTGCTCCATCTGCATCCATCGACATCCCGGATCACCGTGCAGGTCTTCGTTCCACCTATTGGGCAGCGTTCCACATCGCGTCCGTCTACTTTATTAATTTGTATCGATTGTTTTAGGTGTTGGTCGATGACTCTAGTAAGATCTATGATCAAGTCGTGACGAAAGCTGAAGCCATGGCTAAAGCTATTGCAGGGGTAAGTGTGCATTTAGCGATATCCTCAAGTTGATTTTTGCTGGTAGGGTAAGCAGTGTTTCGTATCGTGTGGCGACGGAGAAAAGAATCTGCAATCCTAACTCATCCCGTAGATGTGTTAGAAATTGGCTAAGAGAAAATGCCAGACAAATCTCATCCTCCGATAGACGCTATAACTATTTTAAATGTGTCAGACTTCTTCATCTTTGTGAAATGTTCTGCGTTGAGAAATTTGTGTAATAAATGTCTACTTTATGATCAGTATATTATTATATTTAAGTTTAATTTAAGAATTAGCGCCATCTATGTATAGACAGAAGGCGTTACTTCTTCAAACGCATTGCTTACTACGAAGTTCCTTTGAAGTGACATAGATGGCGCTAATCCAACATATAAACTGGATTATGTATTTTCGTTATATTTGTAGGAACTCATTCACTTTGTTTGATATTGATAAGTGAAAACCGGATTCACGATCACAATACACCTGGCACCGCAGACGCTGCTGCCCGCCATCGGTCTGCTTATTTTTGTCCTGGTATTTTTCGAGATGGGTATCCCGCCATCGGACGGACGCCATGAGGTTTTCTAGGTCTGCCCTTACTCACTTACATCCACAGTAAGGAGGGAAGAGGGGGGGGGGGGGGTAAAGTCTCACAACACGGCTTAACGGAATGCAAATGTATAAATTGTGATTGTGTGTGTTTGTTTGTGTCAGTGTTGTATAAGTGTATTAATAGAAAGAAGATAATATGGTGTACGAATTTATAAATGATAGTACAGACGTCAAACAGCGTAGGTCCTCAGTTCGAATCTCAATAGAAGTCTGGATTTGTAACTTGCTTATAAGGGCCAGTAACCGAAAAAGAGGTCATAAATTAATGTCCTCTAACAGTCTGTGTGCTATATAATGTTTTAAACACTTAACTATAATGGTAACATTACAGAATACCACGTTTAAGTATCAATGCAGTTGTCACAGGCTGGCAACACTTTGTGGAATGCCAAAGTGTCCTGAAAAGGTTTCCATTTGACTTTTAAGTATTTTCAAGTTATTTTATAACAATTACTGTAGTGTTGTAGATCAGTAATAGTTTTTATCAACATCTTTCGTTTTAAAATTATTTGTAATTTCATATTTATCTACACATTATTCTTAAAGTAAATTACCTACTCGATACATGCGAAGTATTTAGCTAGAAACATTGTTATGGAAACTAGACATATATTAGTTTAATGACTTCTTCCATCTGTTTAATTTAACTTTCTGCTCAAGGAACCGGAAGTACAGAGCGAAGGTAGCAAAAAGGGGTCCCCCGTGCCTTCACCTCCACCGGAACCGGAAGAGGGAGAGGAACCATCACAAATACCTTGCCCGGCCAAAATGACCATACCAGAGGCTGTTATGTTCGGTAATATTTTTTTGTCAAATCTGCGCTAAAATTGTTTGAAAAATTATAAACTCGTCAGTCCCCTGCTAATATAAAGAGGAAAAATACCTCTTGAAAGACCCTCTTATCCTTCAACTACTCATTTAAGTATTTAACATAGTAAGGTGGTGATAGTATAAAAGTTTGGATATCTTTTGGTCCCTTAAGCCAGATACACAAAGTGGACATTATAAATGCTGCCTATGTTTCAAACAAACATTATCTGGGCCTGATGTAGCTTCTATCTAACGTTGTGAAGGATTGTTACCAGTCCAAAAAATATGTAAAGCCATATAAAATTACTAGTTATTAGTTAATAATATCGTAACTTTTTTGTTTGCTTTAGTATAATGTGTATTATTGTTTTTTCAAATGTCATTTACATATATAACGACACAATAACATGTTTCCAGTATGGAACATACACACATACTTGCTACGGTCCTGATATACGTCTTTCGCTTCTCCCACTTTCATCAGTCTTCGCATGCATTCTCGTTGGTTTAGAGTACTCTTGACCTGGCCTTTTTTCAGAACGTCTCCGATTTCGCCTAGGTCTTCCTCTCCCGACTCTATCAATTACACTCGCCTCATATATTTATTTCGTCAACCTACTTCCATTCATCCTCTCCACATGTCCAAACCAGCTCAGCATCCCTCTCTCAATTCGTGTCACTTCATCGTCTTACGCGCCACATCGCCCTCTGATCACATTATTTCGCACCCTGTCAGTTATCTTCACATCAATCATACTTCGAACATGTACCATATCATACTCCTTATGGAACATGTCGAAACCTGTTTAATACATAATGTATAATTACTTTACAGACGTAGTGTGCGACAATGCCGGCTACGAGCTGTTCTCGGATCTGTGCTTGGCGCATTTCTTAATAGCGCAAGGCATTGTTCAGAAGGTAAACGGCGCTTTTTTTTTTTCATTTATTCTGACAGAACGGGTGTGGTCGCGCAAGAATCAGCCACCCACATGTCTGTTTTAGGGATCAGGTCTTGAAAATCTCACGGCGATCCCTGGGGTCAAACCCGGTGGCAGGGGTTAGTGACCGGTTTGCATTCTATCCTCTCTGGAAGTTGGTCGTCCAGAAATGGATTAGGTAAGCAACGTTTGGCAACTTCGAGTCGTGCCAAATAGATCAAATCAAATATACTTCGGAAACAAAAGTTTCCTCTTTGTATTTGAATTAGTTTTTAATAACATAATGTTGCAATTAAATATTTCAAATATTTAGAAGCGGCTTGGGAACGTATTGGTACAGAGAAAGATGTTTATTTATATCCGAACACTTAACAAATACAATACAGTAAAAATATTTAACAACGAATGTCACCATTTTCCCGGCTTAATTTGTGCAGCATATATAGGGAGCGTTGGAAGTTACTCTATGTCGACGCTCACCTCCACGCGGTGTATTCTGCTGATTAACGAACGAGGTCCTAGCGACTGGCTCGTGGTAGAACCCAAACCCTGTAAACTGGTGATGGAGAAGCAGTGTCCCCATCACCGCTATGGACAAACCATACTTATCCTAAAAAAAAAAAGCTTGCCAATGCCCACTGCTGGACAAAGGCCGCCTTCTCAAATGTCTGAGAGGCGGTAGGGGTCACGCCGCTCCAGTGCAGTCCCTCGCGATGTTTCCCTTCACCGCCGAGCACGTAACCTAACATTGAAATTAACAATTTTTTGCTCAATTGGCCACAAGCCCTCTATGAAACTAAAGCGCCCAGTCCACTGAAGTACCACGGCTCCCTGCTTCAGGCAACATTACCCAAGGTGCTTTATGTCAAGGTCACCCTTATGATAACGTCTGTGGTTGGGGAAGGTCTGTGAAGAATGGAATGTAAAAATTAAAATGCCAAGTCGTCTCCTTCCCAGGTCAGGTTCCATGTGAAGAGGATACCTTGGTTCGTTTCCGACGTCACGCCGACCGACTTCAAGTGAGCGCATTGATTGTACTTATTCATAAGAATTAGGAGCGAGAGGGGCCACGTACCCACCGGCTGTATCTTCCAACGCCACTTACCCGCTCACCTACCCGCTCACTTACACGCTAACTTACCCGCTCACTTACCCGCTCACCTACCCGCTCACCGATCCGCTCACCGATCCGCTCACCTACCCGCTCACCGACCAATGTTCAGTGACTATGCAACTTGAAAGCTGTAGATCTTCCACTGCCGGGAAAATACTTCCTAACCAAAATTTCAGTGAGCATATTACGGTAAATCCTTTCAACTTGGACGAGACCTGTGAACTGACTTACCCATAGAAAGAGATAGATATCTTCTCTAAGGGCGTCGCCGAGGGGATGGTGGCGGAGAGCGACCCCTGGTCGTACGGGGCGGTCGGTGCTGGTATGTTGTTTCGGTCGGTGCGAGCCCGACGTGACACGTTCTTATCCCCGTGGAGGCTATGCGTTAGGTATTTCCCCACGTTTATGGGTGGTTCAAAACGCCTGTGCCATCCCTGACAACGAACGATAGGCTCTTGTAACTGTCAAGAAGTCCTTGGAGATGTTTCTTTTCAGATACGTGATAGAGTCGTGCAGAACGGCGAATTACAAAAGGGAGGTGCCGCCGGAACCGAAGCCGGGTAAGTTCCGAGTCGTGGCGCATGTCAAAGTATATTTTTAAGTTTCCCAATCGCTTCCTTGTCTTCGCTTATCAAAGTGCGCCTCAAAGTAAAGTAGCGGTGAAAACAATACTTTGTATAGGTATCTAGTAGTACACACTTAATCATAAATGTATTTATTAGTAATTATTATTAATATTGACAAGGAATATTATTATTAATGTTCACTATGAGTATTCCTATTAATATTGATTATGAATATTATTATTAATGTTCACTATAAATATTCGTTGCGTGCAACCAGTGCGTGATGGCTTACGAAACTGAAAATTGGTCCTTCACTGCAGGCCGTACAAGGAAGCTTAAAGTTGCTCAGCGCGCTATGGAAAGGGCTATGCTCGGTGTTTCTCTGCGTGATAGAGTCTGCAACGAGGCAGAACTAAGGTAACCGACATAGCCGTAAGGATCAGCGAGCTGAAGTGGCAATGGGCCGGCCACATAGCTCGCAGAACTGATAACCGTTGGGGAAAGAAGGTACTCGAGTGGGAGCCGCGTGCAGGCAAGATAGAGTGACGACCTGCGCAGTGTTGCGGGAAGTCGATGGATGCAGGTGGCTCAGGACCGAGCTTTGTGGCAATCTTTGGGGGAGGCCTATGTTCAGCTCAGACTTGTGATAGGCTGAGATGATGATGATGAATATTCTTATCAACATTGATTATGACAATTATTAATATTGAGCATGAATATTAGCTCTCCGCTAAAATTAAAGTTATTCGGTAAGAACCGAATGTTACGATGACAAAAGGTACTTATTTCCATTTGATATTTAACTCAACATACACTGTACGATATGAGATAAGGCCGAAAATTTCACTATAGAAGTATATATATGTAAGCACATATTAAAATATTTCGTTCTCGGGAATCACTAAACAATATAAAGAAGTACTTAAAGTAACTTTTCAGTCACGATAGCCGAGTGGTTAAGGGACCTGTCTTCGAATCGGGAGACTCGTGTTCGATCTCCTATGTGTTTATCGAAACCTACGTGTGATTTGTTTATCTGGCTTAGACGCTAAGACCGCGACCGGCTCACCGGGCACATTGTCTCGGGTGAAGAGTGGGTTGGAAGGATTAAACTATATACTACGATTATCTCTCTGACCACCCCGGCATTAGGTATACGGTCGTGAGTGCTCACTACTTAAACTACTACACTACTACTTACACTACTACAGTATAGTTACTTTACTTTACATAGTCAAGTAAGCCACGACGTGGACAGGACTATGATTTTTTTTTAATTTTTATTCAATTTTAGCGGAATCAATATTAATAATAATATTCATAAACAATATTAATAATAATATTCACAACCAATATTAATGATTATTAATACAAAAATTTACGATTGCGAGTGTACTTAGAGATACCCGTATAAAGTTTGAAAAAATAGGAAGAAAATTTTAAACTCTCAAGTTTTTACTTTGAAACTACAAATAATTGTCCCGGGTCTGGTTGTATTTAATAACAATGATAACAATGATGATAAATAAGAGCAAATCCGGGTACGAGACTCGCCACCTGTTAAGTTCTATCTCCCGGAGATTTGAACGACAATACGTTTTGATATCTTCTCCTTTCCAGAGGCTCCCGAGGGCGAAGCGCCCAACGCCTCCACAGTTTTGAGCTCGGACAACCTGAAGCAGCTTGGGGAGGCCTGGGCGAAGTTTCTCGAAGACGGCACATTCGTTGTCATGGTAAATGTGAAAGTGGAATAGACTAGAAACCTCCCTCTCCTGGGGGACAGGAGTGGGGGGAGGGGACTTTTGACAGGGTTTGAAAGGGGAACTATTAAATAAGAAAAAACAATTTCAATATAAGATTATTAAAACGTTTTGTTTTAAAGAAAATATCAAGAAAAGAAGGATACCTACGGAGTTACTTTCGACGGTTTCTTCTCCGTCAGAGGAACCTCATTACGGAACGGTGGTGGATTTAAAAAACTGACGTTCGTCAAGTGTATTTTTAGGTTGAATAAATTATTTGATTTGTTTTGATTTCCCGGCTTATAAATAGAAGAATTATGAGAAATAAATATAAATAATATTAAAACATATTGAAACGCGATAAAATCCGTAAATTATAGTTTCGTTTCAAATGTTCGCGTAAATACTAGAAATCCTTAATAAAAAAATTCTATTTCCTTCGCAACATCTCAAGAAACATTTCCGAGCCCACCAACATTCATCATTCAGACAGATTCTGTTTCATATCATAGCAATTTCCGGTAATCGCCACTCGGCTGGTGTATGAGCGACCTTGGTGATTACGACAAATATTTACGAGTTTTCTCCGAACCGTCATTGGAGAAGAATCTCGAGGTTCCAGAAAGGTGGCTGAACACTTTTTTATTAAATCTATGTAATTACTTTCTCAGAGCGACGATTTCTGGACGTCACCGCACGTGTACAGAGATATGAGGAGATACGACAGCAGCCTGTACAGGAAGTTGCAGTTCGCGGTCGCCATTTTGTTCAAGGGCGATTTGAATTATCGGAAGTTGCTCGGGAGAGGAACTGCATCTCTACACTTGGGTTCGAAGCGGCTTTGCAAGGTGAATATTCTGGGTGAAACTCCATTTGTCGCGCAACGCTGAGTAACGTCACCAAAAAAGAAACGTATCATTTGCTCTACTCTTGCTTCGTACTCCCTCTCCTAGCGACGTCGTGTTTCATTTTTCGTGACGCCCAAGGTGCTCAAAATTTTACTCTCCATAAAACGAACCTCTCACGGCTGAGGGTGGCAGAGTCCTACGCTGCCGTCATATGGCAAACATAATTTCCGCAACAAACGCATTATACCCACGTAAATAAGTAGGGTAGACAAGAAACTGTGACAGAAACTGTCACAGAATTTATAAGGCGTGGAAACATATTTTACACGATTAATTTCTATTTTATGGAAAAGGCGGTAAACGTGCAAGCTGTTCACCTGATGGTAAGTGATTACCGTCGACCACGTACATCTGCAGCAACTCTGGTGTTGCAGATGTACGTGGTGCGTTGCCGGCCTTTAAGGGTATTTGGGAGATGGGAGTGATGGTATAGAGGGGGATGGGGAGGGGCCTCCGGTTGCCTCACTCACCGAACGAAACGCAGAAGCAGAAGACTACATCACGCCGGTATTCTGCGAGGCCGCGGTACCGAGCCGGTCGAGCCGGTCCATCCGAGCAGCAGCAAAAGCCGCCGCTTGATTGATTAATAACAGAATCCTTTTACAGGATTTACGCCGGCGCCTGTTATAGCGCTCCGTACAGTGAAGGCTGACTTAATATGCGGCTTGCCGAAAGGAAAGTGCGAGCAACTGAACGCACTCGACGAGAAATGGATGGAGAAAGGCGATTACGGGTGAGTCGTGTGTTTTGATATTTCCCCGCGGATTTTTTTTTTTTTTAATAGCGTAAGCTGTATGTACTAATTGATCTCGGCTGCGTCGAAGAAGGGCAATAAGCATAGATCGGCACGACCCGTGCCACATGGTGTCAATGACCTCAATCATTATGTTAATATGGATATTCCCCGGGATTCCAGCTTTCGAATCGGCGAACGAAAATAATATAAAATAAAAAAAAAAAAATAGAAAACACGAACTATCGTGCACTAACTAACACGCATGTCGGAGGTCACTATGACCTGGCGTGTTAGACATGCCAGGTAGGGAAAAGGGTCGTTATGCACTTCAAATGATTATATTTTAACACTTACATGTTTTATATGAGTGCACGTAATATTTTACGCAGTATAAAATGAAACCATAGATTATCAATATTTTCTTTAATGAAAAATGATACATTTTACGAGTTTATTTAATATTCTGACTTCTGTTTACAAATACATAACTCTTAATTTTTGCGAATCATGTCATGTCCATGTTATTATTTCCTCTTTGAATCCCGCGGCGTGGCGCGGCTCGTGCCGATCACTGGCTAACAAGCGATGACGAGTTCTGGGAGGATTTCAATCGATGGTATCTCCCCTAGAACGACTCGTCAGGTGGACAAAGATATTCTTCTCGTCAGATGAGGAGTGTGGCACTTCCCCTGTCTACCAGATTATCCTGTACTGTGTTTTAAAGGAACGAATTTTATTGCAGAGTCATCCAGTTCTGCCCCAAGGGCGAACCACTGAAGCCATCGGAGCGACCCTGCGCGGACTACGGCCACCAGTGCAGGGGAGTCGTTTGTCCAGCTCACTAGCGCTCTCCCCCCATCGCCACCCCTACCCCCACCCCCTCCTCCTTAGCTGTCCGCAGGTAGGTCTATATCGTATGACGTAACTTAATAATAACAACACAACGCACGCTGTGTCAGATCAAATCATTGATCAGATATTCAAAATACAAATGTCATTTGTCAGATGTCAATTATTCCACGTACAATCTTCCACGGTGTTTTTTAATGCGTTTCCTCTGACGAAGAAGAAACTGCGCATGTATCATCTTTTTTGACGTTTTCTATCCATCTCATCATTCATATCTTCAAAGGAAAATGTTCTCGTTTTGCGAACCTGTCTAGATTTTGACCTCCATTTAAGAATTCTTAAAGGAAATAGAGACGTTAACTATGATTTGCCACTGATTCCATCTAAAGTGAGTGAAAAATGTCTGGCCCGTGGGGGAAGGTTGAGGGAGCATTTTACTCACATCGGAGGCCTCCGATAGTGTCTTCGGATGAGGAAGGCTTCAGTTATCCTTGACCTATTTCAAGTATTTGCACTAATCTGGGTCGACCCGACATTGCCACCAACACGTCTTGTACGTTGAATGCAACCGTGATGCGTCTGCGCCGCCGCTTCTCTTGTAGGCCAATAGATGGCGCTATGAGTTTGGATTTGAATAATATTTTGAATTAGGATTAGGTAGGTAACTAAGGAAGGTCAAGCCAGCACACCTAAGTTGAATAAAACTAGTTTGACTTTCCATGAAAGCGTCAATCAAAAGCTGTTATGGTGTACATGGAAGATTTGCCCATCCTACTCACCACGTTGGGTAAAAAAGTTACCAAATTATTCGTTTAAAAAGAAAAATTACAATGCATATTCTATTTTTAGCCTCCTTGTGGTTTTCCTGATCATCAAAACTACATTACGTATCTTTATTTTGTTACAGATGTCAGCGAACTCATTTTTGCCGAGCACGATGCTATGAAATCAATGGCTTTAACATGCACTCAAATTCTGATGAAACTATAATATATTCTAATACTTTGTTGTATATAAAATGTTTTTGATTCAAAATTTTGTTCAATGCTCTATCGGATAAGTCGATGTATGAGCCACTTGTACTAAATGCACTGTACTGTACTGTTATATACGCCACGTACTGCGTTAGATGCTGGCAATTTACTGAGCTACTTGTTCAACATATACTGTGCTATTTATACGCAATATACTGAGCTTCCTTTGCACAATACACTGTGCCACTTGTACCCATTCACGACTACTTGGAAACAGCGGTACTTGTACATAAATGAACCGATCTACTTGCACGCAATGTGAGCAAGGAATTAGGTATATATAAAGTATTTTAATGCTTTTCATATATTTAATATTACTCTAATAAACCTATTATCATAATATAAATCAATATTCTCCAATCAGCCTGTAGATCTATGCAACGTAATAATTTACTGTACAATAAGTATTCGAATCAGTAGATCTATAGATCACTGTGGCACTGTACCTCTATTTTTGTTCGATTTCTTTTTGCAGTATACCCACATAACTATGTAACAATATTCGTTGAATTGAATAACGTAATGGTACCGCGTTCGTTGGTTGAACGAATATCAGTGAATACTAGCATGTACACAAACCTATGAAGGTTTCCCCATACTATAAGTCAAAATTTGTAAAAAAGGCTACTCGTTTGATATGTACACGCTTTATTAAGTTTAGGATATTATCCACTAAGTACTAAAATTAATAAAAGTTGTAAACGATGTCAGTCCATGGATCCATGGGTTAATCAGGCTGACTACCAAGCCGTCTTATATTCTATTGGCATAATACCACGACCTCGAACAATACCGGCGTGGAGTAGAGGCATCTTGTGCTTCTGCGTTTCGTTCGGTGCGTAAGGAGGATCCCCTCCCTCTCCCTCCCTCCTCTCCTACCCACTCTGCAATGCACCTGCAGCTGCTCCTCTGCTGTTGCAAATGTACGTGGGCGACAGTAATCACTTACCATCCGGTGAGCCGTTTGCTTATTTGTCCCCTTTCCCATAAAAAGAAGCTAATGATAAAAGGTTTTATCATTTTTCATATGATATTTGAATTTGAGATGACACGTCAATTTTAGTCAATACCCATGTTAATTTTCCGTGTCGCGTGAATAAAAGCATTTTTAGTGTAGTAAAGTTATTTATATTTGAAAATAATTGACAAACTATTTCTACTAAATGATTAGTGACTATTTTTTGACACGGAGGTGGACTATGAGAATTCATAGAAAATGCAGTCAGAGTTCTTGACACTACAACAAAATAAGCAGAGCTATACAATCATGTCGGTTTCTAGATTTTTATGGCTGGTACTAGTTCAGTTTGTTATTTTATTACAATTGTTCGTAGGGGTCTAGAGTGGCCCATTTACAATAAGTCGCTGCGGCTGACAACAGAGAGACTGGCTCTCTGTCCACCCAGAGGCGGAGTGTTAGAATCCAGAGAGAAATGCAGCGCGATAAGCAGAGCTATACAATAATGTTAGTTTCTAGTTAAAAATTAACAACTCTTGTTACGCACAAGACGTATCAAGGCGTTCTCCTTTGAATAGATCATCTGATTGTCGGCATCGAATGCGATGCCATACGCATCTACAACATCCACCACCTTCTCCAAGGATTCCTTTGCTTTATCAACCTTGTATATACCATCGACAGAACATACAAAAGCTCTGCCGTTCTTGTCTATCGCAATGTCCCTTATATCGTCTACGCTTTTAAGTTCTTTGTACAGCACTGCGTCCTTTGTTCCTTTCTTCTTGCCGAACAATCCGCTCCCATTACTATACACCATATAATCTTCATCGTCTATTGCGAAATAATAGACTTTAGTGTCGGCCAAATCTGGGAAGGGAGTTGATTTGCCGTCTACATAAGTGTTGAGCGTTTGCGTTATGAACTCTATGTAGTACAAGATGTCTTTGAAGAAAACGTCCCAGACGTTGACACCGATTATAAACGGACGGGCGTAGCGTTTCCGATCATCGTATTTAGAGACGCCTTTGTAACCACCGATGTATAATTGGTGATTACTCTGATCAACGGTCTGAGTGAAACCATTGTTAATATCCAATACAGCATATTCTTTTGTGTTGAGGTTGAATTTAGCGGTTTTGTATGTGAAATCTGTTGTTTTATGAATGTAGCTGAAGTATAGGGTGTTTGTTTGGTAATCAACGGCGAGCGAGGAAGGTTTGTAGATGTCGCTTTTTACTTGTTCCTCGTTGTAGTGTTTGCCATCGATTCTGATCCCTTTGCAGGTTTTCTCTTCGTCGCCGAACGCTGCGCCCAGAAGCAACGCCAAGGGTATGATAAGCGTATTCCGCATCTTCTGTAATCAATGGAAAGTAAGATACTTTTAAAGGTAGCTAGATTTATATTCGGCACGTTCTGACGGGTGTCTGTAATCCAATTCAAGTATCTCTGGGGGAGATGAAACGAGACTGGTGGCGCGCCTTATCTCAGCCCGTTAGTTTGATGATTCTCCTGTTTTCAAAAAACCTATGCCCCTAATAATTTTCAATTGGACTTAATTAGACAAGACTGGGAAATTTTCTATATTAGTCATATTATGAACAATTACAATGTTAGTTAATTTACTTATCAAACCGACTTACTGAATGTGTTTAAAACAAGGCATATATATGTTAATACTGTGGCATAGTCATGTACAATAAAAAAAAATTAAGGTATTTTTTTTCAATAAAAAAATTATATCTTCATCGTGGAGGCATCATGACGTCTGTGGGGGAAAAAAACATATCATTCATTAAAATTCACTGTGAAGATTCGTTTATAATTCGAATCTTGCCTTTCGGTTAGTCGGTATTTCGGTATTCGATAGTCGGTTTGCAGCATCGATATGGCAACCGACTCGGTCATTAGTCTACTCCAATGTTGCCGAAGCGCTGGTATTCTGAAGTTTCCATGGACAAAACTCAGTTAGGTCAGCGAGCAGCTGATAGACACGGCATTCTATCATGTGGTCTGTAAGCTGGACATCACAGACTTGGGTTTCATTTCTATGTTTTGTTCAATGCATTAGTTGTACAAGTATATATAATATACTTCATTGTACACCACAAACATACAGATTACAAGAAAAGAAAAACTCAAAAAGTGGGTGAGGTGGTTTTAATCGTTGAAGAACGATATCTATCTATCTATAAATTACAAATGGTAATAGACTGTGAGTGTATTTTATATATAACAAAGAAAGAAACATTTATTGAACAAATACACCATTCTAAAAACAAAGATTGCAAAACATTTAACAATGCAATGATTTAAACATTGCATTTAACGTTGCCTCCTCAATACTGAGAAGTACTTACAATTTGCGGGCCTTCGCTCACGCAAATCTCTTTAGATGAAGCTATATATATATCAACAGCATCCCGTAGATTACTTTAGTATGGTACGGTATATCTCCTACTGAGATCCGAGTCCGACATAACCCGTTTGGTCCCCCACAAACGGGGAACTTCGTAAACCATTTTCATTCACGTTAAAAAAAAACAAACTGAGCAGTATTCTAGACCCGTTGCGAGGCGCACAGTGCAAACGGACCAGACTCAGCCTAATACTGTAGTTGAGACTACAGCGCTGGTTTCCAGCGGGCCTGTGTGTCGAGAGACGTACGGACCTTCGTATAAACAAGGGGAAGGTCCGCGTTATTCTTAACAATATTGAACTTAACTTATGATATAACAGTAACATTAATGAGAAGAAAACTAATTTAACTATAAACTAATGTAAACAACAAGCCCCTCGCAATACAGACTCTCTAATGTGTAGTGTCTGTGTGTAATCTTAAGACAAAGTAGGAATTGCAAAGAGGTAGATTTTGCCGCTGCTCGACCGGGTCGGTACCACGGCCTCGCAGAATACCGCCGTGAAGTAGAGGCACCTTGTGCTTCTGCGTTTCATTCGGTGAGTGAGGTAACCTTCGCCTCCTCATCCTCCCTCCCTTCTCTCAAATACCCTTAAAGGCCGGCAACGCACCCGCAGCTCCTCTGGTGTTTGCCACTTGGACGCTAGGACGTTTGCAGGCTTCTCCATAAAAAAAAAATCTGATATCCGAATACCTAAATAAACTAAACCAATATATTCTATTGCAATGATATGCATACATACGACTTATAAATTTATTTAATAAGACAGCTTAGTGACGGCTCATTGGCTAGGCGTTTGGGTGCGTGTCTTAGAGTCACAAGTTCGATTCCCGCACGTATATATAGTACACAAGTATTTGAGTGAGCTACAAATAATTTTTCTGAGTCTGGTTGTCTGTCCGTGTGGAGTTTATTATGTAAACCATCCCTACGCGACACAGGAGTAATTCCTGCAGTGAAAGATATCGTGCGCGAAATAAAAATGAATACGTATATACATATAATTTACATAAATAAATACAGAAGATTGATATTGACTGCTGTAATAAGTTCTGCCACGCCCCTGCTGTCCGCCGTGTTGTAAGAGTCAAATCTTTAAAAGTCATGGCGTACGAATTAACAACCATATGAACAAACGCAAAACCGAAAATACATCGACCGATGACAGATACGAGACCCATACTGTGTCTCGTATTAGTAGCCCGCTCGGCGAATATGATATCTCATGAGATCGGGAGGACATGTCCAGCTGTGGACTGTCGACAGGCTGATGATAAAGATGAAGAGATATTGAATACTTTGCCAAAGAAAAATATACACATAGTTACCATATTTGATATTGTTATTATCCAACTACTTTATGAATAAAATTCACATAATAAGAAAACGGACTCACCGCGTCGCTCTCGGCTCGTTTCTGTCAACTTGCAGGATAAAAAGTGCGTCGGTTGTCTTCTATGCGATCGCACAAGAATACTGTAGAGTCGAGATTGTACTAAAAATATTATTGAATGATATCATTGTACAATTTCAAGGTCGAACGAGTGCAACGTTTTCGTGCAACGTTTAGGTTAGCTGTGAATGTGTTGCATTTTAAATTGGAACTGTGTAATATTGATTTGTTAATATTATATATATGGTATAGTGGTGGTGTGGTAGATATGGTGATTGAAAGTGTCGTGACTTCGGTAATTTTCATACATTTCCACCAAGGTGTTCTATGAAATGTTCGAAATCTCCTATAATATTATATAGGTATGTGTGTATGTCCAAACCAAACACTACACAATGAAGGCACTGAATTTACAAGAATAGGTGAGAATGTTCTCATATGTCCTACAATTAATTGAAAGATTTACCAAACTCTGTGAAGCGGGAAGCCATCAGCTAATTTCTAATTATAACTAAGAAATACTAGGATCTCCCATAAAAATCAATTGGTCAATGAATTAAATCAAGCTGTTTGTTCTCTCCCTTGGTTTATCACCGTCAGCAATAATATATGCTCGACAAACGAATTTTACATACATAGGTCGAAAAATAAAGAAGTCTCCGTAACATTTTCTGTCCAATAAAACCATGAATGCATTCAGCATCTTCACATTAACGACTTAACACTGCGGTCGTGTGGTGCGATTGTCGTTGTCGCACAGACAGACATCGTAAAATCTACATATTGGCTTATTCTCTGCTAGACTCCTGTGTAGCCTAATACAATAATATTTTGCGAATTTATATATACATTTATACATACGTCTGACGGTGGAAGCGGAAGGTAGGTAACGGAACTCCTGAATGGCTGCCAGCTAACCTATCGGGTTTGGGCTCATTATATTCGTCTCAACGAGCCCAGTTTGATGACGGACCTGATGTAAGGCTGGGAGAGAAAAACGATCCCTGTCGCCGGCACCATTAAAATTGTTAATAGCAATTTTAAGAGGTGTATTTACCTTTACTTTCACAATCTCACCAGCATATGGTGCACCGTGCTAGCCCACGTCCTGGGCTCTGCCAACCCAATGACAGAAAAAATGGTGACCATGGGGAAACCTTCCAAGAAATATAAGCTGGCTTTAGCTGAAGATTTTTTTGGTTAGGCCGATCTTCAGCAGTGGCGCGAAACAGGCTGATGTTGTAGTATCAATCACTCTGTTATAATTTAACTGGTGGTAGACTCCAGTTGTCTGCCCAGGAGACGTCTGGCTTGGTGCCATTCAGACTTGAAAGGTATAGTTAACCTCAAATCTTTAAACCCACTTAAAAAATTCTATTACATAAAAAAAAAACACTTTCATAACAATAAATTATCATTCAACACCATATATATTTTAAAATCACATACAAATACATATATATTTGTGTATATGTATGTATGAATATTTTTTTTTTCTCCGCTAAACACGTGTGCTAAAGATTCATAAATATTTGAATAACCATTTTGAATATAGTTACTATGGAGACTATACACTCCATAATGTCGGTATGCGCGCGCATCGTAATAATTTAAGAGACATTTAGAACCCAACTTCATCCTGTTAATTTTAGATGTCGGTGTGCGCACGCATCGTAAAAATTCACTCTCATAATTTTCCCATCTAAACTTCAAAAAGCCTTCAGTCCTGCTGCTGGAAACAATTCCATCCAATTTCACAAAAACCTTCAACAGAGTTTTCTCAACGTACGTAGTGATCGCATGAGTAAGATAACATTATTTCAACAAACATTTGTCTTACTACGTGGTAGAGACGAGCGGTGGGGTTTTGCTGCTGCTCGAATGGACCGGCTCGACCCGGGAAGTGTCACGTCGTGTCAGAATACCCGCTGGTCCGGAGGTAGAATGTAGAGGCATCTTGTGCTTCTGCGTTACGTTCGTCTCAGCTTAGCAGATAAATCGCAAGTATGTAAGCGGCTTTAATATATTGAAGGATCGCCATTTTACCATACAGGTAAATTCACCTATTAAATTTAATTGCATTGTGATTCACCGCCGGCGAGAATATATGCTTTATGCAAATGCCTTTGTCATTTGCAATTATAATTTTACCTGCTTTACTATTTTAAAGGGTAAGTGTGACTAGCAGCGGGCGGACATTTTGGGAAAACCTACCTTACTACACTTGTGATGAGAATTTAAGGATTTTACGAAAGTTTTACAGTTTGTTTAAATGGAGTCAGGAGAGCAGACATGCTGGCTAACAGACGGCGCGTTCTTAGGTCTTGGGTTCGGAATAATTTTCTTGCCTAATATTGTTTGTGATTATTATAAATTGTTTTAAATTCGTAAATGTAATGGCGAGTGTGAATGGCGAACATTTCACGATCAAATCGGACACATTCTGGAAAAAGGCCAGGTCAAGATTACTCTAAAACAACGAGCATGCATGTAAAGATTGATGAAAGTGGAAGAAGCGAAAGACGTATGACAGGACCGTAGCAAGTGGACAGTCTCTGCCTACCCCGATGGGATCATGGCGTGAATATATACATACATACATCAATTATTTTATTACAAACCAGCTGAACACTGCTACGTATCAAAGTGGCTATTTTGGGAAGAACTTGAATAGGTTTTCTATTTTAGATCAAAATCTTTTTATCGTCGCATATAACCCGTAAATTTGAGCTCAATCGGTCGTGGGGCAAATAGGCCACCCCGGATAGTTTTTTTAAGAGCAGCACAGGCACGCTGGACGGCCAAAGACAATCAATAGACAAGTAATTATCCAGTACGAGGATCACATCCCGCCAATGCGAGTTCACGCACATCTGTATACATATATAGCAGACGTATCTGATGTCCGTCCTCTATAATACATGACGTCGCATCTTAAGCTCATAATAAATAACAAAACTATTTGTCAGCGTCGCTGTTTTTTCTGTCCGAGGTCAAGGTTGGTGTATTCGAGAGAGCAGTGAATCGGTTTTTACAGAGTGTTATAACTGTCTCCCGGTACTCTCTCCGGTGACTGGTTATGTCGGCATCACCATTGAAGATGCCGGACCGACTAAAACCCACATGGTAGATATGCTGTTGGCCTAAGGGCCTTTACAGCTTTGGCGGTAGATAGTAGCGAGAAACAAGGAAAAAAATCATTGTTCATTTATTTTATTATAATTGACATTGTATTGGTTTTGTTATAAATGATAGTAATAAAATGGCGTTTAAATAAAAACCTCAGTCTGCTGCCGGTTCTTCTCTCAGGTCCTACGTTTCCTAACCGGTGCAGATTTGAACGTTCTTAGCTTAATAGCTTTAAACAAGACTTTCAGTGTGGGGTCTATCTAATAAATCAAATCAAAGAATTTGAAATTGAAGAAATTGGAATTCCCGTGGTAGCCGAGCGACCTGGGTTCGATCCCCGTTGGCCGGAACCGCTTAAATTGTTAATGGTAATTTTAAATGTTGTATTTATCACGCGCTCGGCGGTCAAGGAAAACACCGCAAGGAAACCTGCATGTCTGAGAAATAATAAAAAAATATTATTTCGAGGATATGTGAAGCCCGTCAACCCGCACTGGAGCAGCGTGGCGGGCCCTCCCCGGTTCCAACCCTCTCAGATATTTGAGATGGAGATCTTTGCCCAGCAGATCTTCCAGATTTTGCATTAAATTATTTATTAAAACATATTAATTAAATTATTGCGACTATAATTTTTTATAGTTAATAATACATTAGAAAAGTGTCCTTTAGGAAAGAGTTGGAAAATGAAAACACATCTCAGTTATACATTTTATTATTTAAATAATTTAAGTAACACAAACTCGGCAACAATTACCACACTTTTGACCTACTTTTACCACTATACGTGTAATGGTTACAAACTTAACAGATTATAATTAAAAAAAAAAACAATGTATATTTTCACCCAGCACAGATAAAATATAGCTAGAAAGAATCTGTGTTATAATCGAAATGTCTGAATTGCTTCTCTTTACAGAAGCAGTATTTATTTAAGTGTGGATGTGTGGAGCTGATGCACGACGGTTCGTCTCCATACCTGAGGACCATCGATGAAGTAACATTTCAATGGCTTAAAAAGGTAAATGATACATATTTTATACCACGACCTCGCAGAATACCGGCACAAACATGAAGACATGAAGAAGAGACATCTCATGCTCCTGCGTTTCGTTCGATGAGTGCCAATCCTCCCTTCCCATCCTCTAAATATCCTTAGAGGCTGGCAACGCATCTGCAGCTCATCTGGTAAGTGATAACCGTCGCCCACGTACATCTGCAACACCAGAGGAGCTGCAGATCCATTGCCGGCCTATAAGGATATATTTGGGAGATGGGAGGGGAGGATGTGGAGGGGGGATGGGGAGAGGTGGCATCCGGTTACCCCGCTAACACAGGTAGAGCCGTCCCATTCGAGCAACAGCAAAAGCAGCGGCCGCTTGGCTCCACCGCGTACAAAGTACAAATTACTTTCAATTCATAAAATAATCAAAGGTAGTTAACTCACGCCGAGATCCTGGAGATGTCGTTGTCCGAAATAACGAACTGGCCATTCTTCAAATAATACCTCATGGACCCTTCGAATACTGCTCTGCCGGGACTCATTACGATCTGATAATGTATTATATACCTCATTAATCTTATGACGGAATGGAATGCAGGACAGCTGGAGATATAGGGACGCTCAGGAGAACAGAAAAACAAAACGTGAACCAAACACAATATGAACAAGTATGATGACAAAGTTTCTGATAATACTTTGTGAATAATAAAAGAGTTCAGTTAGTGTGAGGGTTCAATATTTTCTTTTGAATTTAGAAAGGCAGACGTTGAATATTTTATACACATTTTTTGTAACGTCACCTTCCGCTGTACGAATTTCTCCTGTGTCGCGGAGGCAGTTTACATACATGAATTGCACATGGACAAACACCCAGACCGGGAACTATTATTTGTACTATTTTTTACTAGTATTTGTAGTCCATACAAATACTAGTCTCGTGCGGGAATCGAAACCGCGACCCAGAGCGCCGCAGCTAAACGGTTAGCCACTACGCCACCGAGCCGTCAATGTTATAATATGTTATAGTACATTTAAGACAATAATAGACGATATCACGCTCCAACGAGGATTGATAAACTCCACGTTCTGTCAAAGGCACCTACCATTTCACTTTGTATTTCAATAACATTAGTATTACCCGTTACATCATTATAAGTACTACCCATAACGGATTCGAACCCGAACTGCTGCGTCCTGTTTTAAACGCCTCCTCAGCTATAACCTCTAACTATATATCGTCTTAGATATTGATCTTACCTTTTACAACGGTAACGCTGTGATGTGCCTCTGTTATGATATGGCGTTTTGTAGCGAAGCAACTAAAGAATATCTCTGTCTCACGGCAGACGTCAGCGACGTGGCTCGCCACCTTCTATCTCTCATAACTGAGAAAAGTGAGTTGCGGAAACCCTGTGCTACCATGGTGGCCTTTTGCTCCCGAGTCTCTACTAAACTGTAACGGCCACCGGGCCAATAGCGTATCTACGGTGGAGGTTTTAGTCGGTCCGATATCTTAAATGTTGATCCCGACATAATTAGTCACCGCTTTCGGACATTAAACTAAAACATAAGGAAGCCTTGGGTCGTGCCACATGTGAGTTCATCATATCTGCCTACCCCTATAGATGGCGGCCGTTAATATGGTGCCGGCTCCACTACGATTTTAATGAATATTATTTAAATTACTTCCGAATACTATACAGTTGTCAACTACGCAGGCGATATTATAGTGCCGTTAGTGTAAGCGTAAATACAGAGGCACTCGCTTGTCTTTACCTTCCCTTAGCCTGAAACCTGAACAATACAACGAAACCTGAATACCAATAATTTGTGTTTTGCACTAATAATGACTTCGGCTGGGATTGATCTTGGGATGAACCCAGAGCCCTCCTCTCTCCGACGGCTGACGAAAGCGTTTTACTGTAAGACTCTATAAAAATTCCCACCCAAGACCGTCCACTCTGTTTGTTCACGGTACTGGTGATCGAGTTCGGTTTAATTTCGACGGTTGGACGCGATCACGTCGTAGAATAGAATAGAATAGAATAAACAAGAGTAATATACCCCGTAATGGACTCCCCAAATTTCAGACACACGTTACATGTAAGGGGGATTATAACATCTCTATCTCCAAATGCCAACCACAACTGCAAACAAACGAGGCTCTGGCGATCGAACGATGCCAGATACGTTCGTATTCGTTGAACCCAAATCCCACAGGCTGGTGATCACCACTGCGTATGTACCGGTTATGGGACCCGCTCGCCCAGCACGGTCTGTTTGGACAAACCTTTTCGAGAAATGTATGACTGGCTTTGCTGGCGATTTCTAGGAGAGCCCTTTGTTCAGCTGTGGACGCATAATTTTAATGCCCACGTTATATTTACCTTGGCTTGATAATATTCGTTGGAAGGTCGGGCCTGTAAACAAAAAATCGCATTTCAAGTCATCATGTGCAAGATGTCTGATGATCTATATGAACACGAGTAAACAGAATCGACGAAGCAATCTGCCGGTCCACGGTACCACGGTCTCGCTGAATACCGGCGTGAAGTAGAGGAATCTGATTAAGTGAATAGAGGGCCCACTACCCCTCTCCCATCAAACCTCCCCATCATCCCTCCCGTCCGCCTAATATCCTTGCAAGCTCGGTGTCGTGTGCACGTTGTGATTGTGTACTTGGGTGACGGTAATTATTTAGGATCATAAAAAAAAAAATTACGTGAAATTCTCTGATCTTGTAATTTGCTGCACTGTGTCATTGTAATCATATGTTAATCCGATGCTGGAGACAAAGACAGTTGTGCGGATGGTTTTATCGATTTTCAATTTGTAACACGTTAATTACCGTGACCTCTGCCGTGACATACTTATGGTGCAACCCGTCGCCGTCGCTGCCATATCTGAAGTGCAGTATGTCATCGTTCGAGCTCAGCCTCATCACCCACTCTATAGAGATTAGCTTCCTCTCGACGCACTTTGATCTGTTCAGTGGGTTTAAGATGATTAGAATATTTTTTCTTTTATAATATATAACATATTTTCTTCTCGTGTCCTTTATATGATCATAGTTCACTATATAACTGTTTAATAAAACTTTAAATACCTCTTCCTATAGAAATATGCTCTCTTTTATTTGTTTCTGAGGATAGTAAGAATGTTTTAACTGTCTTGTAGAATATATAGATACAAATAACATTAAATTATGATATTTCGTTTATTATGTGTAGTATGACCAGGTACTATCCAATAGATTTAATAGAGTAATTACATATTTTTTTTCTTTCTTTATTTATTAAAATATATCTTAAATTTTTAGTACAATTACTTTCATATTAATTCATTAGTTCATAGTTATTATGATTTCGGCTTATAATCAGAATAACAGATCATTTATGTTAATTATTTTACTGACAGGACGTTGGCAGTAATCATTAGGTTGCCATTTAAAGAAAAAAAAAAGGAAAATATTTTTCCTGAACTTCTTCAGACATTAAAAAAAGGCGGACGTTCTCAATTTGAATGTATTTTTTTGTTTGTACATAACGCGATGTCTATGGTCAATATGTTGGTAGGCATCGGACTGTACAACTTTATAAATTATAAGAAAATGAAACTCCATATTCCGATAACATAGCAGAGTACTTTAACGTAGCCGAATTCGACAATTAACCACGTCAAATAAATAGATGTTAGTTGTTTCTCTAAAGCTTAGTTTTAATTTACTGTGTCATAGTACGCGATCGACTTGTCTTCACAACTAAACATATGTAGTTTATAATTTTTCCACGTGCCCGACGGTGAAGGTAACCCATTGTGCGGAAACCTGCATGTTTGAATAAACAATCTTTCGACGCCATGTGGAGTTCACGCTGACCCGCGCTGCAGCAGCGAAGGTACAAACTTCTCTCTAATAGTTAGGAGAAAGCTTTTACTTTGAATGCTTATAAACTAATATTTCGAGATGTGAAGTCCGCCATCTCCATCCTCTTTTTAAGCGTGGTAGAGCCAAGCGGCGAATTTGCTGCTGCTCGAATAGCCCGGCTCGACCGGCTCGGTACCGCGGCCTCGCAGAATACCGGCGTGAAATAGAGGCATCTTGTGCTTCTGCGTTTCGTTCGGTGAGTGAGATAAACTAAGGCCCACTTTCCCTCCCTATTCCCCACCTCTTCCCTCCCATCTCTCAAATACCCTTAAAGACCGGCAACGCACCTGCAGTATCTATGGTGTTGCAGATGTATGTGGGCGACGGTAATCACTTACCATCAGGTGAACCGCTTGCTCGTTTGCCGTCTTTTCCATAAAAAAACAAAATCTCGCACTACAACAGCGTGGCGGACTACTACCTTTCCTTCTGTCTTTCTGTCGTTTGCATATTGAATAAAATATTATATTGTTTAATAGGGTATCATATATTTCATAGCTTATTCTGAAACATACTATGTTCAGCCGAAATAATTTTGACAACCCTAACTGCATCTGACACTTACTGTGTGTGTGCGCTTATGTGTTTATAGTATTATACCTCCTATGTTTTAACAACTGTCTGTAAAGTTGTCGGCTTGGTGGAAACCGGCCAGGAAGGCAACATCATACGACGAAAGTGTTGACTTCCACCACTCACCGCACTTCCTTAGTGATGTTGTTGATGAACTTGACTAACGCGCTCGCCGATTGCGTGAACGTGGGTTCCGACGGCGAAACGTTATACCACTTGCTGCAGACGCACCAGTGGGACAGCACCGCAGCCTGGCCGCATGTCCGGGACCTTGGGATCTGGAAGCACACATAATTCCGTTCCCCATTTTTGGTCATGAATCAGGTGACCTCGAGTTCAACCTCGAATGCGAGTGCTTCAAAACTTATGTGCCGATTTTTGTCGTTGGTCTGAACACTAAAACGGTGACAGACTTACCACTTGTCGCAAATAAATTCTGGTGTAAAGTGTGATGGAACGACTAAAATAAATGAATAAACATCTGACTACCCCACTGTTGGGTATACGATCGAGGTAGCTTTTTTTATTTTTTATTATTGTAATTGAGCATGGTAAAGGAAGTCTGCTATGTTTATTGGTTACAATTAACGTAAACACTGCGAAGGTTGATTAACTATAAGCACGCATGCGCCTGTCACCCAGAGGAGTAGGCAGTGATTAAGGCACAACACAGTGTACAAGGGTGTTCGTAACCCACTCCAGGTTACAGAACGTGGCTGGTGGCGAGCCGTCGAGCGTCGACCGTGTTTCGGGAGACTTATCTTCTTCCGTCGCTGTCTTTCGGCTCATGATTGTTATTGGAATCAAAGTTTGCTGATTTGTACGGGGTGCGATCAGAGTCAAGTCATCTTACTTGCAACGTGCCAACCTCACCAGCATGTGGTGCACTCAGGCTGCGGCGATCGAATGATGGGGGAAACCAAATGGCGGAACCTAAATCCCACAGACTTGTGATAAGGGGGCGGTACCACTAGTGCGAGGGTGCCGTCACTCTTCTGGTCCGTTCCATGGTGGGTATGGGCAAACTCTTCGAGCAAAGTATGCCAGCTCTTACCGCCGCTTCATTGTGTACAGTCTTAATCGTAACAACCTGCAATTAGTCCTCTGCAGAACAAAGGCCTCTCCCATAAAGAGGATTTGTCGTAATTCCCACGCTTGGCCTTGGCGATCACAGTACCAAACACCGTGTACTTTAGACGCTGCTGCCCACCACTGCTCTGGTTTTTTTGGTCGGGTTTTATCCGATACCACACGGTAACGTTTCATGTCCAGTGATGTACCTAAATAGTCAGATAAATCTAAAAAGACAGACAGAACTCACCGGTTCCAACAAACTCATCCCCCTCGGAATATCCGAACCTGGCACCACATAGTCGTTCGCCAACTCCTCCAAACCCATAGCATCCACAATGGTCGTGTGGATGTCGAAAGGTGTGGTGATGACACGGGCGTTACTCCTCAAAGCCGCCATCGCCTCCGGTCTCTTCCGCTTGAGTTCCTCCGGGAGGATGATTGCCATCAACGGCAGTCGCTCCTCTATTTTCCCTTGGTACGTCTCACGGAGTGGTGAGTACCTGACAGAGGTAAGAATCTCTAGTGCTTTAAGTAGATTTCGTTATGAGAATTGATATTGCTATTGAAGGATTTCTTTTCTGAATGACTATGTGTAATCAAATGGGCTTACGTTGTTTACGGATGTGACAACCCGGCAACGAGGATTTTTCAAGTATTTTTCTCCTTAACGCCTTACGACACGTATGAAGAATGTAGTGGCGCCTTTTTTTCCCGTGGGTGTCGTAGGAGGCAACTAAAAGAGATTTGCAACTTGCACTCGCTGCCGACAGATGGCGGGATAACCATATCGGAAAAATAAGTAGAGCGATTGTCGAGCGAGTCTAAATTGGGTACATAACACGTGGTGGAGCCAAGCGGCGGATTTTGCTGCTGCTCGAATGGGCCGGCCTCGTCCGGGTTGGTACCACGGCCTCGCAGAATACCGGATCAATATGCGTTTCGTTCGGTGAATGAGGTAACCGGAGGCCCACCCATCCTCCTCATCCCTAATATCCTTAAAGGCCGGCAACGCACCTGCAGCACCTCTGGTGTTGCAGATGTACGTGGGCGACGGTAATCACTTGCCATCAGGTGAATCGCTTGCTCGTTTGCCGCGATTATATATTTTTAACACTTCGTTTAAAGCATGAATTGGATTTTTGAGATGAGATGAGTGTGTCTTATCAGTCTGAATCCTTGAGGTATACCTGTATGAGTTGAAAGGAGAAGTTCCTAGAGACGATTTATGTACTCACCTAGAGCCATGATCGCCCATAACGATCACCAAGTGATTCCTGAGCTTCCCCGACTCCTTCAGATGCCGTAAAAAGGCTACAACGTCGACGTCCGCAGTGGATATCATGTTGAAATCGTCGTGGGTGATGTCGGCCACGAAGGTGAAGCAAAAATGCTTTTCCTCCAGTCCTGTGAACTGAGGATTGGGGTCAGCGTATAAATGAAGGAGTTTCGTTAACATTCTGTTCGCGGAAGGGACACACTCCAACTGTACTATGATAACTATTATATCCTTCTGGTCGCTTTTTACAACGGCGGCAATTTCCGAGTTGTGAACTGTACAGGAGATATTTATTTCTTCTTCTTCTTCATCAGTTTAATATAGTCCACAACTGAACATAGGCCTCTCCAAGAAAGCGCCGGCCAATGCCGGCATTCATTTCTTAAAAGGTTTGCCCATACGCGCAGTACTGGTAACCTAGTGATGCTTAACACTAGTCGCCACATCCAAATGGATATTCTGCAATTCGTTCGTCAGAGCCTCATTGTAAGGTGACCACCATGCACCACGTTTAGGTGAAGTTGGCGTTAGGTATGTTTCAACTAATTCCTCCTTTATTTATTATATAGATATTGCTTGTAATCGTGTGTAATCGCAAACACAAAGGCACCTCCCCCTCCCCATTCGTCATTACCACCCATATCTGATGTTAAGCTTATGCGATAAGATCGGGGGAATGAGTAGATGTAGCGTCAGAGATACGAGACTAAATATAAACAGACCCGAAAGCCATTAATTTGTTTTCCACAAATTCGCTGCTTCGGCTGTGATGGCATCCTGACTCCGGAAAAGGCACATGGCTCAAAGGTCAAGTCACAGCTGTAGCACGAAAGAGTCAGCTTTACTGCGAAAGGTCCACTCTCTCACAGAAAAACGGAAAAAATAGCAGCATATAATGCTGCAAGTTTCGTATTGTAAATGATTGAACAGGAAACCCGGATCTGGTAACGAACCATTCTATCTTAGTCCACAGGGGTGACGACACACCTGGAATTCAATTCTAATCGTGGACAGGTGCAGGTCTATGGACAACTGCGACCGCTTATTATCTGGTGAACTATGTGCTCGTCTGTTCCAGAAGTCGTGCAAAAATCAATTCTAATTCTGTCATGTATTGTTCATAAGTTACGTTATGGGAGGGAGGATGTGGAAGGAGAAGGGGAGGGGGAGTAGGCCTCCGGTTACCTCACTCACCGAACGAAAAGCAGAAGGAGCAGCATGCCTCTACTTCACGCCGGTATTCTGTAAGGCCGTGGTACCAACCCGGTCGAACCGGCCCATTCGAGCAGTAGTAAAAGCCGCCGCTTGGCTCTACCACGTTTAAATATGGTATGTACAACACACAAATTATGGATCTTCGGTCTGCTTTAATTGTGTCGCACCCCATTTCTCATGAGAGACATGTGAACGCCACTGCGATTTCACGTATACTGGCGATTCTATATCCTGCGGAGTTGAGTATATTATTCGGAATTATTCGCCGTCGTCGATATTGGCCAGGTGGAGATCATCAAAGAAAAGCGATTTACCTGCTTGCTCAGATTCAGCAGCAGACCATACTGCGGTACAGCTCCAACGCAATGCCTGCGGTTGAGGCCGTTCCACCACTTCACACCGTATTTGGACTCCTCGAGGAAGAATGCCCTCAAGTAATGATCGGCCGGCTGGGACTTGAAGCCGTTGTAACGGTACTGGAATGTGCCGATCCATGGCATATCTTCGAAGTACCCCGTGTGGTATCTGTGAAATATATACAAGCTTTCAATCTGTCCCCCCTAGGTGGGTTTGAAGGATACGCGAGTGTTCTGCGTTCGGATACAGGTGCCATCGGGATGTCTGAGAAATGATACAAACATTCCTCCAGACATGTGAAGTCCGCAACCTCGCACTAGAGCAACGTGGCGGACTCTTCAAAAAACATGTTAAATTTATTAGTGAGATATTTCAGGGACCCTTCGTCAAGCCACGACACTTTTCTGCAGTTTCCCTATGTCAACTTTTACAACCCATGGCAAGACATGTGGTTTTTTTATGGGAAAGGGGGCAAACGAGCAAGCGGCTTGCCTGATGGTAAGTAACCGTAGCCCACGTACATCTGCAACAGCAGAGGAACTGCAGGTGCGTTGCCAGCCTTTAAGGATATTAGGGAGTTGGGAGGGAGGATAAGGATGGGGAGGGAGAGTGGGCCTCCGGTTACTTCTGACTGATGCCTCTACTTTACACCGGTATTTTGCGAGGTCGTGATACAACACCGTTCGAGGCGACCCATACGAGCAGCAGCAAAAGCTGTTTGGCTCTACCACGATAGAAAATAGTGGAATTCTCCTACGTTCCACCGACCGCAGACTAGTTACTATACCCGTATTTCTTGAGTATGAGGAACATGAACAGCTCCGGATCGATGAGTTTGTCCTTGGCGAAGTTGATTCTCGCTTCCGGCATCTCCAGTTCCGTCTTGCCCGACAGTAGGGGAACTATGGCCGCTGGTGTACCGTCCCCAATGATGTTGTAGCTGAAGTGTTAAAAGATCGATTAGCATGGTGATGTGCAATCGGATATGCTTTCACCCGAACCCTAACCGATGCTACAGGGTATTTTATCTTTACGCTTAACGAGCGAAGCGAGAGGAACCCACATGAACGGATGAACTAATGCGGGGGTCCGGTGTGGCCTCTTCGATTGGGCTTGGTAGTCGCACTTCGGATACGAGTTGGTGGACTGTGGTGGAAGGATTGGCTCGTCGCCGTGGATCTGCACCTGCCCTCCGCAGCCGAGGTCGCGAAGAAGGGGAATTATCATAAGAAAGGAAGGAAAGGAAGGCTGAGTAGGAAGGAGCTTACGTATTTCGGTGAGCTTTCGACGTCTGTAATGTAATGACTACTTGCGCAGTGTTACGGGAAGTCGACGGATGCAGGTGGCTCAGGACCGAGCTTTGTGGCAATCTTTGGGGGGAGGCCTATGTTCAGCAGTGGACTTGTGTAGCAGCTGGAGCTAATATTTTTGGAACGCATGAATTATTGTTTTTCGGATCTGGTCGTCTTGCGTTGTTCACATATCTCCGACGATACATTTGACACCTCCTCTAACCTTATTGCATAAGCACTCAGATGTGGGAAAGTGAGGACGACTGAATGCAATTGTTTGGGCGTAACTTGCGGCACTATAATGTCTCCTGCGCAGTTGAAAACCGCCGATAGTATTCGGATGGTGTGGACCCGGCTATGTTCATCAGAAAAGTAAGCTTTTGAATTACGAATTATTTCATTTTCATCTACGGTAGTAAAATAAACTACAATAATGTGATCAGAGAGCGTTGTGGCGTGAAAGACGATGTAGTGACACGAATTGAGAAAGGGATGTTGAGCTGGTTTGAATGAATAGTAGGTTGATGAAACAAATATATGAGGCGAGTGTAAATGGTAGAGTCGGGAGAGGAAGACCTAGGAAAACGTTTCACGATCAAATAAGAGACGTGCTGGAATAAGGCCAGGTCAAGAGTACTCTAAACCAACGAGCATGCAAGTGGAAGAAGCGAAAGACCTATATCAGGACTGTAGCAAGTTTCAGAAGATTGTCTTCGCATAGCCCTTTGGGAACAAGGCTCGAATATATACATACATATAGACAACGTAAATATTGTAAAGTATCACTTGCCCATGTAAAATGGTTGCATCCATTTCCTCATTCAACACCTTGTAGCTGAGGGCATGCGGCGTCTGAATCCATTGTGGGAGGTGGAGTCGAAGCACAAGATCAGTACGTTTAAGGTATCGTTGTGCTCTAGAGTTACGTTCTCCGGTTTTATCGGACGTAATCCGGCTTTGTAACCGTACCATCTGGACGATAACAGACTTATCCTGGAAAGGGGCAAACGAGCAAGCGGCTTGCCTGATGGTAAGTAACCGTAGCCCACGTACATCTGCAACAGCAGAGGAACTGCAGGTGCGTTGCCAGCCTTTAAGGATATTAGGGAGTTGGGAGGAGGATGTGGTTGGAGAAGGGGAGGGAGGCCTATGTTCAGCAGTGGACTTGTGTAGCAGCTGGAGCTAATATTTTTGGAACGCATGAATTATTGTTTTTCGGATCTGGTCGTCTTGCGTTGTTCACATATCTCCGACGATACATTTGACACCTCCTCTAACCTTATTGCATAAGCACTCAGATGTGGGAAAGTGAGGACGACTGAATGCAATTGTTTGGGCGTAACTTGCGGCACTATAATGTCTCCTGCGCAGTTGAAAACCGCCGATAGTATTCGGATGGTGTGGACCCGGCTATGTTCATCAGAAAAGTAAGCTTTTGAATTACGAATTATTTCATTTTCATCTACGGTAGTAAAATAAACTACAATAATGTGATCAGAGAGCGTTGTGGCGTGAAAGACGATGTAGTGACACGAATTGAGAAAGGGATGTTGAGCTGGTTTGAATGAATAGTAGGTTGATGAAACAAATATATGAGGCGAGTGTAAATGGTAGAGTCGGGAGAGGAAGACCTAGGAAAACGTTTCACGATCAAATAAGAGACGTGCTGGAATAAGGCCAGGTCAAGAGTACTCTAAACCAACGAGCATGCAAGTGGAAGAAGCGAAAGACCTATATCAGGACTGTAGCAAGTTTCAGAAGATTGTCTTCGCATAGCCCTTTGGGAACAAGGCTCGAATATATACATACATATAGACAACGTAAATATTGTAAAGTATCACTTGCCCATGTAAAATGGTTGCATCCATTTCCTCATTCAACACCTTGTAGCTGAGGGGCATGCGGCGTCTGAATCCATTGTGGGAGGTGGAGTCGAAGCACAAGATCAGTACGTTTAAGGTGTCGTTGTGCTCTAGAGTTACGTTCTCCGGTTTTATCGGACGTAATCCGGCTTTGTAACCGTACCATCTGGACGATAACAGACTTATCCTGGAAAGGGGCCAAATTTACGAAATGTGTTTGATTGTTGGAGTGAGGGTAGTCTGATTAATGTTTATTACATTATATTGTTCAGTGGATGTGAGTCCCGAGACGGGTAGCGACCCGCCTCACCAGGTTAGTTTCAGTCTTGTCCACGGCTGAATATAAGACTCCAAGAAAGGCCCAGCAAACGATAGTTTTGCCCATACTCACCTCGCTGGGGCTGGTGAGCCCAGCGCCGGTACCGTCGCACCAGTGATGCCGTTTCTCAAAACTAGTCTATGGGAATTGGTTTCGTCAAAAAATAGATGGTATTTTCTCCCATACTCACGGTATAACGGAGGTTGCTTTGAAATATTCAAGGCTTTTACCTTAGTCCCTCTTACAACACTCAGCGATTTGGGTCGATACAAAAAAGGATACCAGTAAATCGTAAGAAATTGAATATAAACAATATTCAAATTTCTTTTTTTTGCTTCTACGAGCTAGGGTCTTAACCTGACGGGATATACCATCTCTTTATGTATAACTTTCTCATCGACATACCCTTCTTTATTCTTTCCGGAGCAAGATACTTTTACGTGATCACTTCTGTTCAATATATAACTCTCGTCTTCTAGCACCTTGACGGGATCTCCTATCTCATAATTGTGATCATCTATATAAATAATGTCCTTATAATAACAGACGACGTCTTTCATTTCTTCCAGTATTTTCTTAATCACGTAACATTTAGATCTCTGTAAAGATTTTTTTAATTTTTTTTATGGGATAGGCGGCAAACTAGCAAAGGGTTAACCTGACGGTAAGCGATTACCGTCACCCACGTACATCCCGCAACACCAGAGGTTCTGCAGGTGCGTTGCCGGCCTTTAAGGGTATAAGGGAGATAGGAGGGAGGATGAGGATGGGGATGGGAAGGGGGTGGATTTGGCGATGCAGTACCAAACGCCTCACACCTTGGACGCTGCTGTAATTCATCTGTGGTGTAAGGGAGAATGTATCATCTCTTTCTCCAAAATGGCTTTTCTAGCTAAACGAGGCACCGGCGACCGAATCATGACGAAAAGTCCATCAGCATATGCCGAACCCAAAATCCAAACAGACTCGGGATGGAAAGGAGCATCTCTAATGCGGTACCAGCACTGGGGCTTACCAACCCGCCTGCACAGCGTGGTGAGTGTTGAGGAAATTTTTCATTAATGGCATGACAGCTTTTGTAATTGCTTTCATAGAGGCCTGTGTTCAGAACCACACAGGACTCTCCTGTAAGTCAGTCGGTAAGTTTAACATACTGCACAAGATGAACAGTGTCTGTGTAATTTCGGTCTGGTATTTTTAGATTTATTAGTCACCTGTCATCTATTAGAGCCTATGATATTTTAAACAGCTGGTGAAGTGTATTGTATCAATATTTTAAATATATTATAATATTGTTATTTCGCATATTTTCACGCAAAAAATAATGAAATATCATATTATATATATGTAAAGAAGAGGAGCTCCCTTCTCACAAATGCACAACTTATTTCACACCATGCACTTTCATCACAACTATTACCCACACCAGCGTAGTGCACTCGACACTAGGTAAGTGGTATATTCGTAATACGTCCTGAACCTGAATGGCCTGTGAACATTCCGCTGCAGGACATAGACCTCTCCCATAAGGAGTATTTGCCATGATCGCCATGCACGGCGAGCGGATTGGCGATCTCAGTTTCAGACATCTCGCAACTTAAGACGCTGCTGGCCGTCCTCGGTCTACTTAGTTTTGGAATATACCAGATATTCCGTGATGGTTATCCCGCGATCTGTCAGTAGACATTACGATTATCGAGGCCTTTCCCTTAGACGCCTCTTACGACACCCGCAGGAAGAAAGGGGGGTGGCAAACTCCTACGCCGATACCACACGGCACTGTAATATATCATCAACGTTTAAGATGCGTCACGTGTTTCGCCCCGCAACAAGGCATTATCTATGCAAGAGTGCTGTTAGTTAAAATACGTACTTAGTCTTTGGAATGCGTGGTGTAAATACGCATTCCAAAGATTAGCTTCACGAGTATTTAGAAGCACGCGTCTAGATGTCCTATTCCCCTTTTCCCAGACGAGAATCGCCCCTCTCCGAGCAAGAAACCAGATCTTCGCCTGTAGCACGCTCACAGTCGCTCGCCAAGTGCGCGTATACTAACATAGCATTCCACCCAGTCCACGCCATCGCATTTAACCTTGGGCTTGTCCTCGTTGAACTTCATCATTTCTTCGGAAAAGGGATCCAGTTCTGGAAACTGACACCCTAATTCATTTTCCTCCAGGATGCTCTCACGCAGCTTCTTTTGCACTTGGCTGTTAAAATAGTGATACATAATATAAGCACTCGTGTCCGTATACCCAATACTGGTCAGAAGTCTAGATATTTTGCTCCTAGTGTTTTAAACACAATTTTCTCTAGATTTTATTGGACACGTTACAGGCGATGAACCCCACATTGTCTTAGTGTCCAGGGCAACGACAAAATCGTAAATAAGTTTCCAAAACAACAAAACATCTTAATATGTCACATAGTTTTTTTTTTTTTCATCAGATCAGCAAACCTTATTAATAGTTTGGATGGCGTGCCCGATTTTGATATTTTTATCTTTTCCCCCAATTGCTTTGAAAGGTTATATTACAAAGGAATGGTTCGATGCGATTCCTTAATTGTTGTGAATTGCTTATGTGCAAGTAGCAAACAGGCTTACATTACTTAATCAATAAACTTTCTAATTAATATGCGAAAACAATTAAAATGGTAGGTAAACAATTAAATTTGTAGCATTTATAATAATTTTCAATTTATCAAGCTACGTATCACTGTATGTTATCCGAATAAAATAAAATAAAATAAAAATGTTACTGGTACTAGCCGTCTAAACAGGGATTCGAACACGAGTTTCCTGATTTGGAGACAGACCACCAAAGGAGATAGAGCCTCTTAAGATAGCCACGACAACAGTACGGCCGTTGTCGTTGCTATGTAAATTGTAAAATAGCAATGAAGCAGCCGATAAATGTCATGCTTTCTCTTGCTTGGAACCGTAAAGAACTTGCCACACTGCTCCAAGTCCAATCACACGGCTCAATCCAGGGACCAACCGATATCGTAACACGTTACGATATTGGTGGGTGGTGATGACAAACAGAATATTTACGATTTCTTTTTGTGGCATAGCGGAAGGCACCAGTGCTTTTTATCGATATTTATAATAGGTCCTTCGAATATTTTAATTTTCACAAATTGACAGCTTTCTTAACAATGTTTCCTTCGCCACCGAGCCCGTGGTAACTTCAGTACTGGAATTAACAATTTGAGTTGCGCCGGCGCTAGGTATCAAAAACAGGTCACAATCAGGCGCTAGGAAATTTGAAATGAGTACCATCTCAAATATGACTGACTTATATTATCCATACCGGTGATGGGTAGCGGAGTTAAGTGTGCGTGACAACTGGTACTGTAATCCAATTCGCGTGTCAAGTGTGCCGATTACCGCCTCCTACAATTGAGGCTTTCAAGAGATTGCTGAAAAGGAACACAATTGGAGAGTTGCTCCTGTGCTACCACTACATGGCGATATCCGTTGTAGTCTTGAACTTTTTCTGCGAATGTCAACCTCACCAATCCTGCTGCAAAATAAGGAAACCTTATACCACACCAGTCTCCAAATGTGTCTCCAAAACAGCAGAGGCAAGAGTGTAAGCCGGGTATGCGAGTGATCGCAGTGCCGGTACTTCCCACTTGTGATGCTGCTATCTGTCACCAGTTTGTTGAATTTGGATTTGGCAATTCAAGATGAATATTCCGCCATCATTCGGTAGTCGGAGCCTCGTTTGTTGGTCAGCAGGGTGCGGTGCGCGTGCAGGTGGAGTTGGAATTGAAAGCAAGTGATTGTGTATTCCCCTTTACGACCCCTGGTGTCTTCGGATGGCGAGAAATCGAAATAAATCCGAATGCAAAACCTACTAGACTACTGACGGGAAGCTAGCTTCATCACTACCTCTTTGCCCCCCATACCGCCTACTCAGCGTGGACAGTATAAAAATATCTTTCATGTAAGCCATTCAATTCTTCATCATAATTACCGTCTAGACTTGTAAACGTATAGAAGCTCTCACAACCGTATGCCCAATACTTGGGCGGGCGGAGGTCTACACATTAACACTAGTTTCAACCCACATTTACATGGAACTCTTTAACAGGTTGTGGTGTAGAGGTCAATGATATAAACCGTACATAAATTTCAATGTGTCATCGGCATAGTTGATTCCGCATAGAGAACTCGCGTTGCCTGATTCGTAGTTAAATCTCCCTAACCACTCGCCTATCGCGGCATCCGAGATAAACATAAAAGGCACTCACTAATGAGAAACGTGACGGTCTGGATACACTTTGGGTGTGTCATTCGTCAATAAAAAGTATACCGACGTCAGAGAAAACGCCGTTAAGATGCCCAAAGCGTACAGCTGATGCTTATTCCGAAGTCTGAGCCTTAAGAACATCTCGATGCACTGCAATAGAAAAGTCCCATGTGAAATTTCTTTCAAACGATTGGTACGCGAACACTTTTTCAAACCATCTGAAATGTTCTTCCATACATGTTAGTATTTATTCTGATTTATATATCTGTGTAGGTATTAAAGTATATATGCATGTGTTTGTGTAGATATGTACACTTATACATTTAAATGTGTTTTAATTATAATTTCTCGATTAGTCTTTTTATATTATTTTAAATTTGATACACCTGTCACAACATTTCTTCACGCCCTGGGTTGACTGGTAGAGAATGCCAAAAGTTCATTAAGTGCGCCTTTTGAACAATAAAGAATAAATAAATAACCGCTTGCTTTCGTGCAAATTATCCTGCATTATTTTCTTACCTACGCATACAAAACTAAATTGTAATAAAGAAACACGACATACAAAAAGGCCAGAGTTTTAGTACAGTGCGATAGACGGATCATTCTGGATGTAGAGAAGTCACACGTTCCGAAATTTTAAAAGTAAACAATCATTATGTACATACCTTCAGTATCATGAACATTTTTTAAAAATACAAATACAAAATCAGAATTCTAAGCAAATCTATTTAGACTTTGTCCTTGTGTTTGTTTAAAACATTGTGTCAAAATCAAATTTTGTGATATTATTTGACACAACTTTTTTTCTTTTTCTTAGAATAGTTATTGGCAGCCAGAAACAATAACCATCCTTTGTGATGCGTTTCTTTTATATGATTTTATTCAATTGCACATAAAAAAAAATCAATACATTCCGAAGAAATATGAAGGGAATATAATTACTTCGTTGTGACCTGAGTTGTGATGAATGTCTTTCGTTAGAATGCTTTTGTTACTGCTCGAATGGGCCGGCTCGCAGAATACAGCGGTGAAGTAGAGGGAGAGGGATAGTGAGGTAAATCAGAGGTCTACGCCCACAACTCTCTCCCCTTCCCTCTCTCGTCCCCTTCCCTCTCTCGTCCCCCTTCTTTCAAATATCTTCAAAGAACTGCAACGCACCTGCAGCTCCTCTGGTGTTGTAGATGCACGTGGGCGTCAGTAATCACTAATCATCAGGTGAGCCGCATGGTTTTTCTCTTTCCCAGGAACCTGTTACTTGTGTTATATCGTCCATAAGTCATAATTAAATTGGGGCCGTCTTAAAAAAAATTACATCGATAAGTGCTAGGAGTCCTTGTAAATCGAGACACTACTATTCAGGTGTCATACGCCAATGAATCGCGTTATAACTTTGTTAAATTGTAATATTGTTGAAATTGTTTTTATTAAAAAAAAACTCATGCTCCAGGTGAGGCTCGAACTCACAACCCCGGCATAGCTCGGACACTGTCTTATAAGTACCGTGCGCTAACCAATTGCGCCACTGGAGCTACGGTATGCAGTCACGAAACTTTACTAACATTGGTTCTAATCTATGTTCTCTTACCTAATGATTGATGTTTATTTAAAAAAAAAACATAATTATGTTCATGTAGAATAATGTTCTATGGACAAGCGGTCAAAGAAGTTGAGGATCGTAGGTCTGTACGTTCATAGATCATAAAAAGCCTGTTACCCATAGGGGAGGCGGGAGATTATGAAGTTCAAAATGGAACTGCTCTGTGTAAACGCTAAACGGGCTTATGCAAGCTACTTTTCGACTTGTCGGGTTACATTATCACCGAATTTGCTACCGCAGATTGCCATTACATTGTTAAGGCACGAGAAGGAATGGGGTTGGATGTGCCTAACACCGCTACGACACGACTTTCAAACGTGGTAGAGCCAAACGGCGGTTATTGCTGCTGTCGAATGGATCTGTACAATTGCTATAAAGTTTAATCCGTTCAAACATACATACAAATACATACACATAAAGAATATCAAAATTTTGTATAGATGACAAATCAAACGTGGTAGAGCCAAGCGGCGGCTTTTGCTGCTTTGCGGCTCGAATGGGCAGGCTCGACCGGGTTGGCACAACGGCCTCGCAGAATACAGGCGACAAGTAGAGGCATCTTGTGCTCTCCATCCTCCAACTCCTCTTCCTATCCTCCTCCTAATCCTCCCAAATACCCTTAAAGGCCAGCGGCGTTGCTTTCATGTTCTGGTTCTGGCGTGATGGTACCAGTAATACAGGCAGATTGGTTCATAGTACTATACACCTTTCCCAGCTGAGACTATAAAAAAACTGAAATAGAAAATATCATATAGTGATGTGCTTCTATCAGTAGTAGACCACAGCGAAGGATATACAGATTGAATGCGACGTTACGACATTAAATTTAAGCACATAGGTTTTTACAAGCCATTCTTCATTTTTACATTAAATATCCCTATATATAATACACAAGTTTAGACCCCAGACAATTTTTTACTTTCTGTTACTATGATATATTTGCGCTAATAGTTAACTGGGCCAATGCCACCCTGGGTCAAATACCTTATCGCACGTGTCCGCACAGGCGTTCGCTGCCCGCGTTCGAAGTAGACCTGCCGACAAAGAAATCCTGCGAGGTAGCCGCCCTTTCCGAGGTCAGTGAACTATTACACGTGAGTTTGCGTTTTATTTCGATTCAAAAATAGTTTTTTTTATGTTTTTCGTAATTGTTTTTTCCTAATAAATAATTATTAAAGTACTAAAGAAATTAACGAATGAATGAGAACTCTTTATTTAAATTCAAATTTCGTTTGTATATTGTCATTTTGTACAATCTTACACCGTTTCATAATGTGGTTCCGGAGTGGTTTCATATGGTGGAGAAGAAACAGACGAAAGAAAGTCGGTTTACACACAAGTAGCGCCGGTTCACAAGCATGATTCAAGTGGCAGTCGTCACCCTTCTAGACCATATTAAAGGGAAATGGACGACGCGCCACACAACGCCTCCACGTGTAAAGATTCTAAAGCTCGGGACTGAAAATCCTGAATTAGTTTTATTTATTATGCTTTTTTAAGTATTAAATTGTATCTCTGAATGTGTTTTAATTGCCTCTGAGACTATTTGTAGCTTTATGTTATTTTATGTTGTATTATTTGCGCAAAGTTTCATTCCCCTTTTATTCTCCGTCTGTTTAATTGTAAACAGATACAGCAAAAAAAAACAGCAGGTGCCTTAGTCTTAACATTAATTTTAATAAAAAAAAATAATGTTAGGTTTATGATAAACCATTACAAGAACAGAAAAGTTATAATAACAAAAAATGTCAGAATAACTAAAATTATACTTAATCTTCAAAGCAAGGTACACCGTTTTCACTGAGCTTGATAATCAAGTCTTTTACCGCATATATGGGTTCATTGGCCCTATTAAATGTTAAACCTTTCAAAAAGCTCATATCAGCAACTTTGTCTAAAGCGAACTTATATTTATTATACACGTATACTCCGTTCGTAGCACACACATGAGCTTTATTATAAATATCTGTAGCTATCACATCAACGACAATTTTCTCATGTACATTAACGGCTCTCGTACCAAGTTTGACTCTAAATAATGATTTATCACGAACGAATAGTATATTATTATCATTGTCAACTATTAAATTATCGACATTAACCTCCTGCAATTCTCTAACGACAATACCAAAACCATCTTCAAAGACGTACGTTTCACCTTTCTTATTAATAAAGTACAAAACATCTTTGTGATGCAAACTTTTGATGGCGTCTTGGATCGGCAATCTTTCAGCTTGCTTAACATCGTTTATTTTATAAAGACCATCTTGACTCCCAACGTACACTTTGTTGTGTTTTTGATCGATCGCTATTGAAGTGGCGTTTGTTATGCCTTCGATGACTTTTGTTACTTTCGTGTCCATGTCCATGTAGCCGACTAGCCTGTTGGGAACAGTGGCTATCTGTTCGAACGTGAAATATAATATGTCGTCATTTCTATTGAGTATTAAGTTATCTATACGATTAAGGCCCTCTTTTATTATGTGAACATTGTAATATTTATCGTTGAAATAGATACCGTGGCAATGTTTATCTGCCGCAGCGTAAGCGATGGCGGAGACTAATGTCAGAAACAGCTTCATTGATGGGATCTGCAAATAGAAATAAGAAATTTTAGCACTAGTTCGCATCCTTTAAAACCTTATCCGATGAAACTTTTGTTTTTAGTAAAATATAGGCTATGTAAGTCTCGAATGATAATTAAACTTTATAACTATTGAAATTAGTTTAGTAATATTCTATTGGTGGTAATCGTTTACTATTACCATTGCCGTATGGTATCGGTGTTAGAATCTATCACTCCGTCCCCTCCATATCTCCCATCCGGGGGGATGCTTCGTCCGAGCTTCACTTCCTTCGTAGCTTTACCCGACGGTACTTTTATTTTTAGTAACATGTTATGTTTATTTCGAATTATAATTATAACTTTATAACTATTTAAAAGATTCACTAATATGCTATTGTTTCTAATCTTTTTTATTTTTCCGCTAAAGCTCTTAATTGTCAATCAGTACGTTGTATGAAAAATTATTTGAGCGCTAGACAGGAAGGTACGTATATATGACAAGTATCATTTAACAGAGGTCAATGCCAAAAATCTTTAAACAAAAACCATTACAAATCGAACCAGTGATGTTTTGCGGCCAATTAAAACCTATTGTTTAGGTCTATGCTCTTTGTTTCCAGTTACAGGCCTATAGCTTTAGTTACTGTTACTGCAAAGGAATTACACAAAGTGTTATTTACTTTGTTCAGAATATTTGAATCTGCATGTTGCGCAATATGATTTTCGCCAACGTCTATCCAAGAAAATGGTAACCTGGCGACTGAAGCACACCGTCTCTTACTACAAAGACTGCTAATGTCTGTTTCTTTTGATTCCAGCAAATCTTAAGATCTCGGTTGGTAATTGTAATTACTTAAAGAGAACTTAAATAAGATGCAGATCTAAAATAATGAGATGTATGTCTTTGGACGATCCTTGGCGAGATCTGACAGGCATGAGCGTCCCTATCTATAGTTGATTGTGTACATTTGTTAAATTCGAACTTTAACATCCATCAAAACAGGACATATATAATTTAACTACCGTCTGTAGACCACCAGTCTGTAGGTGTACACAAGATAAAACTCTCCACAGATATAGGCATAGAGGATGAAGAAAAGGCGATTCTGATCCTACTGAAATTAAATGAAATAACTTTAACTTTAACTCCTCCGACATACATTCCACTTTTTTTAAATCTAAAACCATTTTGTGATGAGTGTAAAAGAAATGCCGTCCAATCGTGGAGGTCGTAGAAATGTTTAGCTGGCTGGGGTCTATCTCATCTGGGATTAGTTAGGTATCTTGGAGAAGCTTCGTTGGCTCCAAACTCTTTACACGTGTGGTTTCTGAAGAAACTACGCTGTTTCGTTTGACTCGTAAATATATAAGTTTGCTATTGTAAGGTGCAAAAAAAACGGATGCTATAATTCAAGAGAAACGAGCTTAGAGTGATATAACTACATAAGAATATGAAAGAACACACGACACAACTTATGGTACACCATAGAATGTTCGCATGATTACACAATGACCAGTAACGCGGTAGGACTTAATGTGTGATCTAGTTCAATTAGTTTTTTTTTAAACACAACGGCAAATTGGACCAAGGAATCGCATTCCAATAAATATTATCGAAAAAAAAAAACTTTTGAGGCCTAAAACTAGAAAGTGCTCTGTTTTCTCAATTCAAAATTAAACTTACCATTGTGTATGTAATTCACTATGGTCCGCACATGATGCGTGGAACCAACACAAAAACACCGACTCGTGTGCCACGTAACCTCGTCTGTTTGCTTTGTAGGGCACGGACACGGGCCCATTCGAGAGCAGAGGCGTTTTTGTTTATCGTTTGTTATTGTACGATAACATAAATGTTAATAGTACGTTTGTAACGGTGTACGCAGAACGTTATGTGTTAGCAACGGTTCAGTGTCAGTTTGTGTGTAATAGGATTGTTCGTTGGTTCTATTATGGTCTAGATCTGAATTTAATCTGAAGCGTGTCTTTCTGCTCAACCTTGTCGAGTTGGAACTCCGGCGAAAGTCGATATTCGGTCGTAAAATTTGAATATTTTATGAAATGATGAACTGGTTTGGTACTCTCACACCATTTGAACATCGACATTTGTCGACTTTCGGTTTATACGTGTTTTTTCATGACTTAATATTTAATAACAATGATGAATTGCGTTGTTTTTTTTTTATAGGAAAGGGGGCAAACGTGCATGCGGCTCACCTGGTGATAATTGATTACTGTCACCCATATTTACTAATTTATTTAAACTTTATGCACAAAGTGGTGGACTTAATGCCTAGAGGCATTCTCTCCCACTCAACCATTAGGCTAAGCAGATATAAACACGTAATAGAGGCGATACAGCTAAAAGAATAAAACAGCTAAAAAGATGTAAAAAATATATACTTATACAGATAGGTAGACAGATACATACATACATACAAGATATATAAATATACCATATACAATTAGAATCTATCTATTATAATTTTAATACTAAAATACAAACAAATATGTATGTCAGGATAAACAACTAAAACGACACCATGACTAACAGCAACACTAGTACAGACTTGCAACATCTTTGTAGTGATGTCCATCCGCAACACCAGAGGAACTGCAGGTGTGTTGCCGGTCTTTAAGGGAAATTTGGGAGATCTCCTAATAATTTTAACCTTGACCTGACGACGAGGATCTGATGAAAGGGGGTGATGAAGTGGGAAGGGGAATTTTTAACATCAGAGAGATATTCGCAACGTCAGAGGAGCTACAGAGGAGCTGCCGGCCTTAAGAAGTAAACTAATAAGGCAGCTATTTATCATATTTTCAAAAATAGACAGATAATAATTTAAAGTAATATAGAAACATACGGGCTATATGCTAGTATGCTATAGATTAACATGATCTTGACCTCTTCGTTGATAACATGAGCTACAAATGATAAGTTTAAACCCAGCCAACCCTTAGTGGAAACCCGATCTCCAATTTTAAGTGAGTGAACGTTGAACGTCATCATCACGTGGTATGACGTAAATCCATTATTAAAAAAAGGTTATATAGATAAAGTATGCTTGCAAAAGTAAAATGGGATGAAATTAAACAATTATTATATATTTAGTATTGGCGTAAGAACCAGCCACATTTCGTAAGAGGCGACTAAGGTTAGTTAGTTTAGTGAGGATAAAAGTTTTGAAAATCACAAAGTCTCCCGGCACATGGCTGGATAACTATCTCGAAACTTAAGCAGACCGATGACGGGCAGCTGCGTTTCAAGCGCGAGGTATCTGGTACTTTGCCCTATACCCTTGCCGAGTGGGGTGATTATGGCACCTTCTTTATGATAGAGGCCTATATCCTGCAGTGGACTATTAACAGGCCGGTAAGGTAATGGCGGTTTAGTTCATTTATTTTTATGCGTAAATAAAAGAAGTCAAAACAATACAAAAAAGTTTAAACGTGGTAGACCCTAGCGGTGGCTTTTGCTGCTGCTCGAATGGGCGGGGATGACCGGATTGATACCACGGCCTCCCAGAATACCGGCAGAAGTAGACTGATCTTGTGCTTCTGCGTTTCGTTCGATGAGTGACGTAACCGGAGGCCCACACCCTCATCCTCCCTCTCAACTCCCTAATACCCTCAAAGGCCGGCAACGCACCTGCAGCACCTCTAGTGTTGGGGATTTACGTAGACGACGGTAATCACTTACCATCAGGTGAACCGCTTCCTCGTTTCCCGCCTTGCTCATATAAAAAAAGTCATAAAAACGTTAAATAAAGATAAAATTTCATCCAAATCGTTAGAGCTGTTTCCGAGAAAGAAGATATATGCAAGTATTAAGACATTAAGATTTAGAACAAGTAGAAGAACTTCTGCCTCTATCCTCCCGTAGGCAGCTTACAGATCATCTTAGCCTATACAATATTGTCAATAATGTTATTGACTGTCCATGTTTACTCTCAAGACTGCAATTTTCAGCACCAGTTAAGTCAGTAAGATTATCTCGTCTTGTCCCTTTCTGTACCAAAATGCCTCGTACGAATATAGGATTTAATGCGCCTCTAAATAGAATGGTTAGAAAATATAATGAGGAATATAAAAAAGTGGACGTGGACATTCTCTCAACCAAAATTTCTGAGCTTAGGACTAACATACGGAGGGCATTATACAGTAATTTATAGAAGAAAATCGTAGGTTTCATTATTTTTGTTATTACCTTTCTTTGTTTGTATTGTTTCGTCTAATATTGTTATCAAGTTGTAGTTTCTTTTAACTCATTATAGTGTTACTTTAGATAAGCAATAGATCTGAATAATATTAATACCAATTTAACTTTACTATACTGTGTCTACTGGCTTTCCGTGATTGCCTTTAAGTAAGGTGGCACGTGCCTTTTTTGTAAAAAAAAACATTTTTATATAAAAAAAAATTGTTATGTGTTAACCTTATTGGTAATCCTTAATAAATAAAAAATAAAATAAAGATACAGGTTATGATTTAAATGTAAATGTAGGTAATATAGTGAATGAGTCCCTTCCCTTTATTGTAGAAAGTCAGAATGTGACGAAAAAGGCAGATATGGCTACCCACAATGCTGTCTTAGTCCCCATGTTAACGTATTGTAACGAATACCCGATAATGTCTTGTCAACTTTTACGTCTTTGAATGACAAGTCAAAAGGAATAATGTTTTATAAATTATCAGTCGACGGTAATAAAACTCTTTGATAGGTAAACAAGGGAGGCTGTACTGGTTGAAGTGTATGTCCATTTTCTTTAATAAAAATTTATAGTATATTCCGAGAATAATCACCATTCCATCAGGAATATAATCCGTAGAACAGTCCAGATTACTTATTTTCTAAACTACAATTCTCTCAATTTGGAAACAAATACAGTACGAGATCCATTCGTTCATAGCTTAGATGTTTCCGCTACCAAGCAACCAAATGCCGGAACAACATCCTCCGCCACTTCGAAATATCAAAACAAGTTATATTTTTAAAAAACATTTTAAATGTTACTTGCTTGAAAAGTAAAAATTAGGTGTTCCAGAGTATTTCTCGTAGGTAGCGTTTACGACGACGAATGTCTCTTTAACGGTATTTAACTATTAATAATATAATTTACTCACTATTTATTTATTTATTAATTCATTGCCTATTTCTTACTGCTCACATTGCTTTCATTAACTAAAACTAATCTGGATATATATCTGTATATGTTAACATTTTAACCATAATTCATGGTTAAAATAGTATTTAATTTATTTACTTTTTATTATATATGTATATTTTGTTTACATCATTCACTTTAGGTAAATGCTAAAAATCAGAGTTTTGCTCAATGTCAAATTGTACACTGAGCTATGGCCTTGTGCCACTGCAGAACACCATTATTTTTGTATGAAAATAAATTTTATTTGATTTTGTCTAAGTTTACTTTTCTGTTTTTTTTTGCTATGCAGCTTTTTCTTTCTTATTCTCTGTAATGTGTATTTTGGATATAAATTGTAAGTGTGCTGTAGTGACCAAATAAACGGTTCATCTATCTATCTGTCTATCTACATTGCCAAAAGGTGTATTAAGAAGAAAAATTACCGTTATTGTTTAGGATTTTGCATACCGACGTTTGCATACTCTTATACGTAGATTATGCAAATGTCACTCAGGCTAGCCAATCACCGCACGTAGTGTCAACTCTTACGACTTCGAATGACAAGTCAAGATAAATAATGTTTTATAAATTGCCAGACTACGTTAACGAAACTCTTTTGTAGGTAAATAAGGATTGTTGTTGCCGGGTTGAAATATAAGTCTGTTTTTTCAATAAAGGTAATGCATCGTTTCGGGAATATTCGAATATAAAAAGATCTTCGAAATTCGCCACTATTTAAGGAGCATCGGAGCGAGTTCCTAAGTAAGTGGAAGAAGAAGAAGAAAAAGACGAAAAGAAGAGGAGGAAAATGACATGAAGTGAAGTTAGGTGATCAGTGCAGGAAAAGACAGGATTGGTGACTGACTGGAAGACCCATTGAAGATTACGTGTGAATAGCGCGGCGGCGAAGAATTCTGAAGGTGAACTCTATAAGTGGTCAAATTAAGTTTAAGATACCATCTTTTTACTTCCATCCCGCAACCCGTAGCTCGTAGGTAAACTAAGTGACATGACTAAGTATATATGTCGCACTCATAATTTTTTGCAAAATCATTTCTAATGGGTATAAAACTGAAATTAAATATTACTTTTTTAAAACTTGTGTTTACTACCTTATTTTTTTAAGTCGTAGACAACATATGCATAACATGACAAACCTTTCAAAACCTAGAACTGCTATATCTACACCTTTTTATTATGCGAAAAGATCTTGATACAGAAATTACTACCTACAAGAATCACGGAGCACCTACTGAGGGGCCAAAATTAGATCATAACACAGCACCGGACATGATTTGTACAAATTTAACTAGTCGCCTTGTGCTGTCCAGGAACAATGATATTATTTCACAGACATTCATAGCAGACTAAATCTGTTCTCACGTATGTCTTTCCAATATGGTTTGTCAATATTGAAATAAAATGGAATTAATTATAGTGCCTACATGTGTGAAAAGGCAACATAGGAAAAAGTAGCTAGATTATGTTTTTACCGATACACCAAGAAGTTTGTGGTCTACTCTACTTTATGTTTGTGGCTAATTCAGTGTTGCCACCTTAGCAATTTTGTCACTAGAATAAGCGATTTCTCAAGAGCTTTGGCGAAATATTTCTGTCGTTTAGCTACTGATTATTTTTATTAGCCACATTTTGCCTCAACAATCTGTCATCTCAAACCCATGTTTACAATATAATCATGTTACAAACTGAAATTTTATTAAACATGTTTTTGTAATATTTTTTCCAAAGAGTATGTATTTGTTCAGTAGAAGACAAATTACAGGATAAGCAAGTTTTACTAAATTTAATTAATCATAAAATATAATTGCAAACAGTTTGAGCAATCTTTATAAAATTCTCGTGATTAATTTTATTTTATGTGGGAAATGAAAGTTAGTTTTTTCTCCAAGAAACCTGTGTATAACCTATATATTTTTTTTTATTAGAATGAAAAACAATTTTTCACGCAGATTCGCGGATTTTGTAACATACATAAACCACAAAAAACGTTTTCATTTAAGATATTGCTCATTTTTTTTATGATGTACTGGAATATATGAGGTTTCAACGAGATTTTTTTAACAATTGACTTCAAACATAGAATGAAATAATTGTTTTTTAATGTGTTCTAGAGTCTTAGAGTTTCAGAGTTCTAAAGAGGTTTAGTTTTAGTTTCTAGAATTTAGTACGGTCTTGTGACTTTTGGGAATTGATCTACTGAGTTAATTTTTATTCCAAGTGATGGCAACATGGGGCATGTTTTGTTTGTAATGTATTGCGAATGTCAAAACGAAGACGTGTATTTCGCGAAAAATAAAAAAATATTTGTCTTTAGTTTAAGATTCTATCGATTAAATTAATGCGTTTCTGAATTTTTATTTGCGTAAGTGCTATTCAGTGCTGTTTGCAGTAAATTATCTTAATCATGTGAGTGTCAAATTTATATTCTTTTATATAAGAAAAAACCTAATTTAATAAACGAAATTAAATGATAATCACGATTTGTGAATACGTTCTGATATTTGTTTAATATAAGGATTACAATTAAAACATTTCATACTTTTATATTATATTTAGATATTCTATTAAATCAGTGGGCGTTTCACCGATAAATACATTATTTACTTTATGCGTAATGCAGTTGCAGGCATTAGTTAAAGTTGTGACCTGTATAATGATTTTTTATCTATTTACACAGGGTCTGTTTATTAAAAGTAATATAATTAAAAATATAAATATTATTCATAAACCACATCTTTATCAAGTTGTATGTACTTATTGGAGTATAATCCGTAAATATTGTCACTATTTTATTTTTTAATCGCAATACTAATTCGCAAAAATGCATGCCTGTCATTTGTAATGTGGTAATGTGGGATATGCAATTACATTGTCACTTGATGTAGGTACACATACAGTAAAAAGGAATAATAATATTAAAATTTACTGTTACTATCGAAGTTGGATTTGTGGGGTGGGCAATGTATAATAAAAAAGCCCGTAGCAGGTAGAAAGGTAGAGCCAGTTCTTCGAGGGTAGAGGCATTCTGTTCCTTGTAAGAAGAGTATGGGCAGAGTCCCTCAAGAATAGGTGGGGAGATGACACTCAGCAGTCACCTCTAATAATGTAGGAGCTGGCACTCTTGACACATCCTTTTCTTTTTGTTGGAGTGTCCTTGTCAACCATATAACCTATTGATAATGCATTCTTCAACTAACACAACTTCAAATGTATCTCCATCCTTAAACTTTACTATTTCAGATAGTCTGACTTATTTAAACATGAATTTAGTAATAGAATAAGAACTTGTGACTTTGATAATTTCAAAGAAAAACAGATTGTTATAGAAATAATAAACAAAGATTATAATTGAAATTTAAAATCACCCATCAGCCAGACTTCCCACTTTTTGTTAGAATAATGTATCAGTTGTTAGAACTAACAAAACCACGGTCGCCTGCAAATATACCATCATCTGTAATATGAATATTTAGAATATATGCTTGTCCCTCCGCAGCTGAATGCAGAGATTTTATCCATCTGTCTCACAGCATGTTTGAGTTATGTTTGAACTAACAGCTAGGCCTCACCCACTTTTTGTTAGAACAATGTATCAGTTGTTAGAACTAACAAAACCACGGTCGCCTGCAAATATACCATCATCTGTAATATGAATATTTAGAATATATGCTTGTCCCTCCGCAGCTGAATGCAGAGATTTTATCCATCTGTCTCACAGCATGTTTGAGTTATGTTTGAACTAACAGCTAGGCCTCACCCACTTTTTGTTAGAATAATGTATCAGTTGTTAGAACTAACAAAACCACGGTCGCCTGCAAATATACCATCATCTGTAATATGAATATTTAGAATATATGCTTGTCCCTCCGCAGCTGAATGCAGAGATTTTATCCATCTGTCTCACAGCATGTTTGAGTTATGTTTGAACTAACAGCTAGGCCTCACCCACTTTTTGTTAGAACAATGTATCAGTTGTTAGAACTAACAAAACCACGGTCGCCTGCAAATATACCATCATCTGTAATATGAATATTTAGAATATATGCTTGTCCCTCCGCAGCTGAATGCAGAGATTTTATCCATCTGTCTCACAGCATGTTTGAGTTATGTTTGAACTAACAGCTAGGCCTCACCCACTTTTTGTTAGAACAATGTATCAGTTGTTAGAACTAACAAAACCACGGTCGCCTGCAAATATACCATCATCTGTAATATGAATATTTAGAATATATGCTTGTCCCTCCGCAGCTGAATGCAGAGATTTTATCCATCTGTCTCACAGCATGTTTGAGTTATGTTTGAACTAACAGCTAGGCCTCACCCACTTTTTGTTAGAATAATGTATCAGTTGTTAGAACTAACAAAACCACGGTCGCCTGCAAATATACCATCATCTGTAATATGAATATTTAGAATATATGCTTGTCCCTCCGCAGCTGAATGCAGAGATTTTATCCATCTGTCTCACAGCATGTTTGAGTTATGTTTGAACTAACAGCTAGGCCTCACCCACTTTTTGTTAGAATAATGTATCAGTTGTTAGAACTAACAAAACCACGGTCGCCTGCAAATATACCATCATCTGTAATATGAATATTTAGAATATATGCTTGTCCCTCCGCAGCTGAATGCAGAGATTTTATCCATCTGTCTCACAGCATGTTTGAGTTATGTTTGAACTAACAGCTAGGCCTCACCCACTTTTTGTTAGAATAATGTATCAGTTGTTAGAACTAACAAAACCACGGTCGCCTGCAAATATACCATCATCTGTAATATGAATATTTAGAATATATGCTTGTCCCTCCGCAGCTGAATGCAGAGATTTTATCCATCTGTCTCACAGCATGTTTGAGTTATGTTTGAACTAACAGCTAGGCCTCACCCACTTTTGTTAGAACAATGTATCAGTTGTTAGAACTAACAAAACCACGGTCGCCTGCAAATATACCATCATCTGTAATATGAATATTTAGAATATATGCTTGTCCCTCCGCAGCTGAATGCAGAGATTTTATCCATCTGTCTCACAGCATGTTTGAGTTATGTTTGAACTAACAGCTAGGCCTCACCCACTTTTGTTAGAACAATGTATCAGTTGTTAGAACTAACAAAACCACGGTCGCCTGCAAATATACCATCATCTGTAATATGAATATTTAGAATATATGCTTGTCCCTCCGCAGCTGAATGCAGAGATTTTATCCATCTGTCTCACAGCATGTTTGAGTTATGTTTGAACTAACAGCTAGGCCTCACCCACTTTTGTTAGAACAATGTATCAGTTGTTAGAACTAACAAAACCACGGTCGCCTGCAAATATACCATCATCTGTAATATGAATATTTAGAATATATGCTTGTCCCTCCGCAGCTGAATGCAGAGATTTTATCCATCTGTCTCACAGCATGTTTGAGTTATGTTTGAACTTGAGTTTATTCAGCGTTGAAAGGAAACGCTGTTAAAATGCCATGTGATGTTGTTTTAGTAATGGAAGGGCGCGTCCACTGAACCAGTCTTCTGAAGCATTAAGCACCATTCTTCATTTCGTTTTTTTTTTATGAAATTTTTACTTTAGATTCTGAAGTTTTATCACTCAATCTAGAACTTACTATTAGAGATAACATTGCTTTAATCGATAGCCCTGGTAGCCTAGTGGTGAGAGCCGGTGAAGGAAAGCATCGTGAGGAAACCTGCATGTCTGAGAAATAATAAAATAAAATTCTGACAGGACAGGTGAAGTCCGGCAACACGCAATTGAGCCACGTGGTGGAACCATCTCAGCTCCAAAACCCTTTTAAGTATTTGAGAAGACTTTACTACTTTACTTGCTTTAATATAGACATTTGCACACTGATTATTCGTTTCTGATTATATGTTTATGGTTTCAGTAATTTTTCCGACCATTTAGTGTGCAGCAAACAGAGATTATCAGTTTTATCTGTCAAGGGATTACACATGTGTATGTCTAGATAATTGTTTGGGCTGAACTAAGCTAAGATTAACACAACTAAGAGTGTTCATAATATTTCTGACTTTTCAATGCACTATACTTACGACTATAGCCGATAGCCGATGCAATAGTAAAGTCCCACCACTGGGCAAAGGAGCCCCTCCCTGGAGCCGGAAATGGTATGGCAATTGCGAGTTGCCAGACTTCACATGTCCTGTCAGGGTTTTTTTCAATTATTTCTAAGTTTCCTCACGATGTTTCCCTACCCGGCATATCGAATATGCCACTTTGGCTCTATGATTATTTGTGTTTAGTTGGTTATATTTAGGTTTTTAGCACTTCAGGCTTCGGTATACGGTAATTTAATCATACCGGGATCGTAAATCATTACAGGGCGGCATGCGCTGAATGAAAAAAAAAAATTATATTTATTAATTCTGTGATTATATGTATGTATTTCGGTATGTTCTCTGCATCGTCCAAAGGTTGACTGGTAGAGAATGCTTCTGGCATTAAGTCCGCCTAAATACATGTATATGAAGTTAAATAAATAAATAAAATAATTCGTTACGGACATTATACATTTCGTTATAGTTCTGTTTATAGCGATCGGATTAATTTTACGAAACAAGACACCTTGCAGGAAAAACGCGCGGTAACAAAAATGTACCCCGTTACAAATGAGATACATAATCCACAAATATCTGTGTTGCATATTTTGTACGCATTTTATTGCGGTCAGAATATCGGCGTAGCCGGCCCGTCAGGTCTGTTCCAGCCTTAATGAGACGTCCATAGTAACACCACCTACTGAAATCGTAACACGTATACGTAAGTAATTGAGTTGGGATTTATTGCGCGATAAAATTTGATATGCAATTTTATGCATCGTCAAAAATATTACACTTAAATTAACTTTTTATTGCGTTTTGGAAATAAGATATACCAATATGGTGGTGAATTTGCTGAGATCCCTTTTCACTACTGGGGCCTTACTCGTGATGAAACGAAAGAAAATTTCACATAAATTCCGCGAGACGTCAAATCATAGAATCGTATCGTATTATTTTTCACATCCAGGAAATGGTAACGATTTCTTGACGTGTGATATCGGCGTAAGGATCTACCAACCCCCCTTTCTTCCTGCGGGTGTCGTAGGAGGGGACTAACTTCAAGAGGAGAAGGTTATTGGAATGAGGGCGAAAAAGAAGCTAACAGTCCAATTTTTTTTTTCAAAAGACTTGTTTTTTTTATATAAAATAGGCTTACGTTTGACCTCAATATCGCTTGATGGAAGGCGAAGATGAGGCCTAGGATGGTACACGTTTGCCTAGAAGGTGTCTGTTCACTCCACTCCTACTGCAGCCCATGGCAAACAATTTCAAACGAAGATGGTTACAGATGCGTTGTCACACTGAGGACCAAAATGTAATTAAAAACCACACAGCCCACAATTATACTGACTCTCAAGATCTTTGAAATCGGAATACAACTGCTGTTGTGTTCCGGTTCGTTGCACTGCTATTTGGGGGTAGAAATCTGTAAGAGGCTACTCTTATGCACACATACTTTGCACACATGAACGTGTATGCGCGAACGCGTATGCACATAATAGACATACATTTCAACGTGGTAAAGCCAAGCGGCCGCTTTAGCTGCTGGTCGAATGGGCCGGCTCGACCGGATTGATTTGACCACGCAGAATACTGGCATGAAGTAGAGGCATCTTGTGCTTCTGCGTTTCGTTCGATGAGTGAGGTAACCGGAGGCCCACTCCCCCTCCCCGTTCCACTCCTTATCCTCCCTCCCATCTCCCAAATACCCACCAAGTCCGGCAACGCACCTTCTTGTGCTTCTGCGTTTCGTTCGATGAGTGAGGTGACCGGAGGCCCACTCCCCCTCCCCATTCCACTTCTTATCCTCCCTCCCGTCTCCCGAAGACTCTCCAAGGCCGGCAAATCACCTGTAGCTCCTCTGGTGTTGCAGATGTATGCGGGCGACGGTAATCACTCACCATCAGGTGAACCTATTGCTCGTTTGCCGCCTTTTCCATTAAAAAAAAAAAACATAAATCTATACTGTTTGTGAACAGGACAAAGTCCTCTCAATAGTTGATGGGGTTTTGTAGCCGGGACGCTGCTCCAATGCGGATTGGCGGACTACATACGGCATGACTTCTCGGACATGCAGGGTTACCTTACGATGTTTTCATTCACCGCCTAGTACGTGGTAAAATGATTTTTAAGCTTTTAAACATTGCAATTAACGATATACTGGCGAAGTTAAGGAGAGTGCCCTAAGCCCTGATCTGTCACGGCCCTGATCTGTCACGGCCCCAGGCAGTCGCTGTGCTCTTCTAGAAACGCAGTCTGTTGATATACGACATAGACCATAACCGTTATTTGGTTGTGTTATAGCCTAGTATGTGTGTCATTTGGATTGAAATCACGCTGGTGAAAAAATATATGATAATATTGGACTATTTATATGAGTCATAGATGTTAAGTTCTAGTATCTATATGGATATCTTATCTCCCCCGGTGACTAAAGATAAAGGGAACCATAGTTTTGGAATGTATGACGTGCATTTAAAAATTATTATGCATATATTTTAAGTAAAGTAAAGTAGCAGCCTGTAAATGCGCACTGCTGGGTAAAGGTCTCCTTCTCAAATACCAGAGAGGGTTTAGGAGCCGGGAAAGATCCGCCACCCTGCTCCAGTGCGGGTTGGCGGGCTTCATTTAATCCTCGAAATAATATTTTAATTTTTTCTCAGACATACAGGTTTCCTCACGATGTTTTCCTGAGCACGTGGTAAATACACCACTCAAAATTGCTATTCACAATTTTAGTGGTGCCGACACCTGGAATCGATCCCGGGTCACTGGCGCTCTATGAAACTAAAGTGATCGCCCTGACCACTAGCCTACCACGGCTCTTAAATATATTTCAGCAAATATATTTAGCATTAATGGAAACAAAATTAATGATGTTGTACGATATTTCAAATTCTTGGTTACGTGGTAGGGTCGCCAGAACCTCGAGTGCCACCACGTGCAGGTGAGGCTGTCATTTGGAGAATGAGATGGTACAGTGTACAATTCCCCTTACTTAAAATGAATTATAAGCAGTGTTAAAAAGAAAAAAATATCCTTTCTCGCCGCTTCTTCTCTGTTTTACGAACCGGTGTGGATTTTTTAAATTCATAAGAGCTTTAAAGAAGCTTAAATTGAATCAAAAAGTATTGACTTTGACTTCGAATAACCGATGTTTGGAATCCCACTGACGAGTGATGGGGGCAACATCTCCGGTGTCACAGTCTGCGCTCGTCCGAACCCACTTGCCCCACGCGGTGAGAACGGGCAAACATGAAAGGGTCCTTTTTCTAAGGTTATGTCCAGCAGTGGAAGTGGAAAAGTTTTGTTCAGTTTTGTCATGTGAGATCTTTGCTGTCTGTCCTTAAACAAAATAGCACACCCTACACTACTGTGGATGGTTACAAGTAAATATTTTTAGTTCCATGTCCTTGAGTGCGTTATTTGACATCTCAGTGGCAGTTTTTCTTTTATGTATCGAAATAAATACACATCAACATTCTTATTCATATCCGTTATCTTTAAGTAAACTTAGTTATGTTAACAATGGTAAGTTGTTATCAGCACGGGATATTATTGTGGTGCATCAGCGACCGCGTGGCTTATCTGGCTTAGCGTACCCGATTGTTAGGCCACGTGTCCTGGGTAGTAATCACACCTGGTCGAATTATTTGGTTTTCGAGTAATCTTTGTTTTATGGGAAAGGGGGGCGAACGAACAGGCGCAAGGCTCACCTGATTACGGTGACCTTGAGGTGTTTCGGGCGACTGGGTCTCCGGTTATATCGCTCAATTAGTATTATATCTGTAATCTCTATATGGAGCACTCACATGCGCTCAAAAAACAGTGTCCTCTATTCATCATCATCATCATTTCAGCCTATCAGAAGTCCACTGCTGAACATAGGCCTCCCCCAAACATTGCCACGAAGCTCGGTCCTGAGCCACCTGCATCCATCGACTTCCCGCAACACTGCGCAGGTCGTCACTCCATGTTGTGGGGGGTGGTCCTACACTGCGTTTGCCTGTACGTGGCTGCCACTCCGAGAACCTTTTTTCTCCAGCGGTTGTCAGTTCTGCGAGCTATGTGGCCGGCCCATTGCCACTTCAGCTTGCTGATCTTTACGGCTATGTCGGTTACCTTAGTTCTGCTGCGGATATCATCGTTGCAGACTCTATCACGGGATGAGTATTTCGTTAAAAGATCTAAAGGAAAAGGAATTTGGTATAGAACGATTCAGCCCCACCCGCAAAGTTCTCCTTGGATAGATAACGGTAGTATTAATAGACACAACTCTGTTATAGCAATGAGATTGCGTTCTAGACACATTCCATCGAAGAAATTCGCATACTTAATGCGCATAATCGTCATCACCCAATTGCCATGACTGTGCTGTGATTAATCATGTTTACCATGTGCCGCTGGAGTGTGCCTATAATACAGACTACATAAAGATCTTTTGTTCACTTGATTTCTCAACTCGGCGATTGTAATATTTTCTTTTTTATGTTTTAAAGTCACGGAGGCAATTTACATACATGAATTGCACACGGACAAACACCCAGACCTGGAACTATTATTTGTAGTCTATATAAATAGTAGTCCCGTGCGGGTATCGAACCAGCGACCCAAAGCGCCGCAGCTAAACGCTTAGCCACTACGCCACCGAGCCGGCAATATATTATATTGGCTAAACACTTGTGAGATGTAGCTACATTGTAATTAATATATAACAAATCGCATAGGTGATTAAGACTCTCAATAAAGAAAAAAATATTATTAAATTAACTATCTGATTATATTCACTATACACAAATATTTGATGAGTAAGCGTTGAGCCACGTACAGGCAAACGCAGTGTAGGACGACCCCCCACAAGATGGAGTGACGACCTGTGCAGTGTTGCGGGAAGTCGATGGATGCAGGTGGCTCAGGACCGAGCTTCGTGGCAATCTTTGGGGGAGGCCTATGTTCAGCAGTGGACTTCTGATAAGCTGAAATGATGATGATGAAGCGTTGAGTTTAATTATCGGTGTTGCTGATGTACAAAGTTTTACAATATAATACGACGAATTGCTTGAATAACCTACCACCCCATTTCGGGAATCTGCGAACGCTAATAAGCTTTCGAAAGCTAATGAAAAAACTTTTTTTTGTTAACACACTTGTCGCAAGTTTTACACATATGTTACATAGTCTGCATGCTTTACTTCATCTGTTTATACGGTGGAGATAAATTTCTAATATAAATATTGTGCCATAGAAATAATTTATCCAGAAACTATCGGCCTAATATGGAACTAAGCTGCGGCGGGTAATAATAGCCGATGGATTTTTTGTTTCCTATTATAATTATCGCCGTAAGAATTTGGCGCCAATCCCGGGGAAATAAAGCCTTGAAGAAATCACAACGCCCATCGTCCAGATGGGCGGGACAACCGTCTCGAAGTATACCAGACCAAAAATTAAGCAGACCGATGACGGGCTGCAAGCGTCTTAGGTGTCGAGGTGTCTGGTACTGCGGTCGCCAGTCCGCTTGCCGAGCTTATCGATTATCGCCAAAACCTCCTAAGTGAGAGGAGTGTAAGTAGAGTCCTATGTCCTGCAGTGGACTTTTTAAATGCTATGTTTATAGTTGTATTCTGCAGCGGTTGCCACCTGCACGTAGCTTGTCGCAGTTGTTGATACTCGTATGCACCTTCCCGTGATCGATGCTCACGCATATGCGACGCGGCTGGTTCAATGTGGCGTCACATGCCCTGGGACACGCGCACACCCCCCCGCGAATGCGAGAGTAAATAAAACATTCCAGTGTACGAACCCCCGCAAGCGGACCCCTCGGCCCCCGAGCCACGCGATCACAGTCAATCGACAGACCTCCATGTTGTTCCTGACATTCATAACACCTTGTCCGCAGATGTCAACGGCTATGCGGAAGAGATGGTACCGGTCGCGGAAGTATCAAGTGATCATAATCTTTGTGATAATATTCTGCATACTTTACTACATCTCCCTCGGCGATGATCTGCACAGGGAGCCCAATCTAGACTTGACCAGACGGTAAGTATTTGTATAGGCATGTGTGTGAGTGCTTAGGCACACATATATCCTATTTACGTGTGTACAATCGTTTTTGTTTTCGTTTTTTGAATTTCGTAAAGGCATTTGTTTTTTTTTGTGTTATTAGCCTAGTTTAAAAATTAAATATTAGAAAAAATATGTATTTTCAGATAAATATCATGTATCTTGCAATTTTTATTCGGTTCGTGTTAATTTAATACATTGAGAAAATAATATTAGGCGAACTAACCTAATATTATATTCAGTAAATATTGCATTCTCTAAATAATACATTTTGAACAGTCGTGACTGATATTATACAAATATTATAATTATCTACAAATAATCAGCAAACTCTTTACTGACTATTCCTGGTAGAATAGAATACGAAGGTTAATTTTATAGCTTAAATTACATCTTTGTATATATGAATCCTGTGCGCGTCTGTTAGTGATCGTGTAATTTTTGAACGAACTGACAGATTGAGGTCATATTCCTATAATATATTTGTACTGTTGAGACTATGTTTGATACATCGCTAGTATTCGATGGTGGCGCTATGATAGCTTTGGCAGAACAACGTCTGCCGGCCGGCTGGGGTGTTTAGGGTTATAATAAGATTTGGCATTTGACTAACAAAATTATCTTCCTTCGAAGATTAAATCATTTCAATGAAAAAAAATTAATGATTTTTATTAGTTACTTGTTATAATGATTCCGTTAACTAACAAAACCTGTAACGAAATTCAGTATTTTTTTTAACGATTGTGTTAAATATTGTTAGCATTAATTTAGAATAGAAATAATTACAATTTTATTTTATATCGTTGATCGTAGCTTGCACTTTTTCTGAGAATGTATTAATTTGCTATATTAACAGTATTCGAACAAGCTTTTCATTAACTCTATAGAGTACATAGTTTCAAGTATTGTTCACAGACACATTTAAATTGTAGTTTTTTTTATTAACGGAACCCGACAATTAGGCATTGCTTATTAATGCGAGAGCAGTGAAATATATTCAGCCATATTATATACATAAATATTTATTTATTCAGTCCATAAATAAACAAAAAAAAGGAAACCAGTAAAGTTAACTAAAAAGGAGTTCAGACAATTTTAGGTCATGGGATGACTTGGAAGCAAGCACAGCATAGAAAATATTGAAGCAACAGGCGCAGAGGATTATCGATTCATGTTTTTTTTTTCTGAATTGTGATGAAAAACATGGTGACAGTCGACGTGATGATAACTGGCTTGTTCAGGCCGCGGACGCCTGCGTTCGCAGTAGAAGTTCACTAGGAGAATATTACAGATGCGTTGTCTGCCACCTGGTGGTAAGTCAGCTTACCATTAGGTTAGGGACTGTTAGCTCATTTGTCGCCATTATAAATAAAAAAAAAAAAAATTTTAATCGTCGTTTTTATAAGAGATATAATCGGGTTATGTTATGATAAACATGTCCTAACCTGATTGTATCTCCATATACTAATATAAAATTAACAATTAAATGACATATATGTAAAATTTCAAGTTTGTCACGTCTGTCTGAACGACACAATGAGCACAATTGACTTTTATGTCCGCATGTCATTTCACACAATGCCCGACCTTGTAACGGCTTTTAATATGCTAGTATCGATTTATCGTGGGTTTGTAAGCCGGGGTATTATGTATGATACCCGGGTAGCTTATAACCCCGCTCTATGAAATGAAATGAAATGAAAATACACTTTATTGTACACCAATAGCAAAAATAGGAAAAAAATATAAATAAATAAAAAGAAACATTAGATACACAAAGGTACAATTGGCGGCCTTATCGCTTAGAAGCGATCTCTACCAGGCAACCATTTTGCAGAGGAAATAATGACCAGTGAGGAAGGGTTAAGGGTGTACGCAAGTTACAAAGACGTGAAAATATAATATAATAAATATATATTGATATATACACAAACATATATATACACTAACATATACTGATATATCTAAATAAATACACAATATCTACCCATACATATACAGGCACATAAAGAGTGAAGAATAAATAATATAATATAAGAGCCATACGACGCAAGGAAAAGTAAGGAATAATTATTTAGGGAGGAAGGAAGTGCGCTTTGACCAGCCTTTTAAAAGTATCTAGGGATTGCGCACGCTTTGTATGAAGTGTTAGGGAGTTCCAAAGCTGAACAGCTTCAATGGAAAAGGATTTAGAATGTCTATCTTGACATTTGCAATATAAACATGTCAAAATAGTGCCTAACGCGTATCCACCCTAAGGGTATGCAAAGATGGGTCATTGACGGGCTTGCAACGTCAACTTCATCGCATATCAACAGGATCACGGGATCATCTTCGCACACATCCGCCATTTTGAACGCGTCCTCTTCGTCCGGATGTACACGGATGCGCCTACCCACTTGGCCTCCAAACCCACGTGGGCTACAGCCGCCCGTCGAGTCCGCCACCAGCAGCCCACGGGGATCAGGAAGGCGTGAGCTTCTGAGCACCCGCCCTCCGGGCAACGCGCGATTGATGTAGTCCCAACGCCGGGCACATTCCGGTCTCGGAGGGTAGGGAGAAACCACTCTACCTACTAACAGGTGGACTCCAGCTCGGCTGTGTGAGTGCAAGGACAGCGGTGCAAAGAACATGCAAGCCCTCCCTTCCCCTTCACACACACAGACACGCAGTCTTCTTCTGAGACGGACAGTCTTGGTTCACTGTGGGAGCCCGTTCGGTATAAGATTACGCCTAGACAATAGAAACTCTTTTTGTAATATGGAATACTGAGTTAAGTTTTGTCTGGTCCATTATCGGAGTTCCGTATAAAGTAGATAAAGAAAGTCTGTTGGAAGTAGGACTCTCCTAAGCGTTATGTGTTATGTTATGTACCATCCTAGGCTACCTACCAAGGCCTCATCTTCGCTTTCCATCGGGCAAGATTGAGGTCAAACGCAAGCCTATTTTTTCATAAAAAAAAAAAAATGTTTTCTCTTCTTGTCAGGCAGATTGGATCTGACGGGACAGGTGTCTTAATTAATTTCTGCCTATCCTTTACGTTTACGTGGCATGCGACATAATATAATAATAGGTCTACTTGTTTGATTCCTTCTCTACTTAGGAGTCGTCTAGGGAGGTACCCTTAACAGCATTGCAACGATCGTCGTGTTCAAGTTTAAAAGGTAGGTAGAGAGCCAGTATAATTACGGGGTGTGAGGCATCCCATATATATAGTCCTTCAGAGGTGACCATGTATCTGTAACCTTCTTCGATTGAAGTGGACGGTCGTCAAAAAAATGAGACTTGAATATTTAATCCTCTGTGCATTAAATGCACTGCATTTATGCAATTTTTGCCGTGGCACACGTGCCTGTAGGTCGGAAAACATTGTGCCATACACAGCCGAGTGTGTGTGTGTATCGAGGTAGCTGCCAGTAGCACGTGCGCATGGACTTAGCACGCTGTTGAATCGCATGGCTTTGGATGCTTTTATCCCCATACGGGGAAGTGGGGGAGTGGGGGGGAAGACACTAATGCTATTCGCGAATCATGTTTAGAAACTGCTGTAGACATGTCTATAATTTCTAAGTGTATTAAGCTTTAGAAATTAATTTTGTATTGGTACTAAGTTTCTTTTTTTTTATTATTTTTCTTTTGTTAGATATTTATATTGTATTGCTATTGTTTTGTTTTGTAGCATTTTTCCTTATCTTATTTATGAGCGAAGCTATAAAATAATGACTGGAGGTCTGACTTTTTATTGTCTATTCTATTGTAATCACTTAACTGTTTGACATTGTAGGTTTTTAAATGATTTTGTGTGAAGTTTGTCCAATTGAATGTATTTATATATATATAAGCATTCACTCTTGTCACTTATAAAGGAGGGCAGAGTTTGAGGATTACGTATAGGCACGGCTCAGCCCAAGTTTCGCTTCTTCGGGAGTTAAAACGTGATGGGGGAGCATGTTTCTTCGCCAGGTTTATGCTCACGGAGTTTGCTGTGTTCTAGAGGCTGGCAGAGTTTTCCTCCACTCACCACGTGGTAGAACCTAGTTCGAATTGATATTAATCGGTTTTTGTCCGACTTATTAGGAATGGAGGTGCCATGTGGTATATCTCGTTACCTTTCTTCCCGTGTGTTGTTTGGGTGCAGGATGCGACTAAGGGAAAGGCCTTGAAAGTCGCATTAGTTACCAACAGGTGGTGGGATAACCATCTCGCTATCAGATCAAAATGAAGCAGACCGCAGCAGCGGTGCGAGGTGTCTGGTACTGATTGCCGAGCGTTGCGATTATGGCAAATCCTCCTGAAGGGAGAGGCCTTTGTCCAGCAGTGGACTATTAAAAGTCTGATATGATGAGGCAACCACGTGGTTATTTAGCGTGGAATGATTTAAATTGATTTGTTTCCGGTTGTTTACGAATTCGTTGTTCGATTCGAAGGTCAGATCTCCACTATGATGTATTTTACTTTTCCTTATTCGTTGCAAATAACAATATCAGGTGTGAAATTAAACTATTATTTACGGATTTTTCGCGTTTCATTTAGATCTTTTAAATCACGACGCTTCACGGGGTCAAGGGGGCGGGGTTGGGGCCTGATGCCATAGTTAACCAGCAGGGTTATACAACCATCAGCTTTATAATTATGACCGTGACGTAAATCCTGACGTTTCGGGCGCTTTCCAGCACCTGTAATTGAACGCGATAAAATCTATAAACAATAGTTTCATATCCAATGTTTAGTATTCATAAATTTTCTACCTTCGCTCGTACATCTCTTCTATTTAGAACAATGCTTTTATAACTCGTTTTGCACTTCTAGTTTCGAATCTCTTCCCGTTAGTTTAGAGCAGTCCGAAAGACACGCACCTAAAGCCATCAAAGACCTTAATATAGACATAGGACCCACTAATACGGATAACAGGTAATGGTGTTTCTAGAATTTTCCATAATCATCTGCCATCTCGCTTACAATATCCGGCGATGAGCGAGTAAGTTGCATCGTATGTCGCTTTGCGAGTTTCGTTAAAGCGTTTGTTTATTAATTGCATTTTGTGTTGTGGGTGTGTTTGACGATGCGACTTATTGGTCAGTCAGATTGTTTATAAAATATTTATGCAAACATTTTTACTTAGTCTGTTTATCGAAGGCTCTTTTTAAAATATAATTACGTGAGTATTTATACATATTCGATGAATCCACTTTAAAGGCATATTTTAAGATATTTTTTATGACATCATTTGAAATGTGTAAGCTTCAGGGGGTTAACAATTGTATCCATCGTCCCTCCTCGTATCCACATCTTGGTTGCCGTGGCCCGGCCCTGTCCAGGAGGATCATAACATTATTATAATTAACATGTTACAATTGATAATACTGCATTAAAAGCATTTGTTAATTGTTTTTGAATGTCCTTGACAAATGTTTACGTAGTTAGGTTATAGATTATGGCAGAGATAATCTAGGGGGAGACTTTCCTGTCGAATAGGGTAAACAAATAGCCATTCTGTTTTTTTTTTTGTTAAAGGCGGCAAACGAGCAAGCAGTTCACCTGATGGCAAGTGATTACCGTCGCCCACGTACATCCGCAACACCAAGAGGTTGCTGCAGGTGCGTTGTCGGCCTTTAAGGATATTAGGCAGATGGGAGGGAGGATGAGGAGGGGGAGGGAAGGGATGTGGGCCTCCGGTTACCTCACTCACCGAACGAAACGCAGAAGCACAATATGCCTTTACATCACGCCGGTATTCTGCGAGGCCGTGGTACCAATCCGGTCGAGCCGGCCCATTCGAGCAGCAGCAAAAGCCGCCGCTTGGCTCTACCACGTATATAACTACTGCACTTGCTACTGAAGGACTCGCCCTAGCAAATTTTGAGGTGGACTGTCTGATTTTTTTTATAGGAATGGAGGCAAACGAGCAAGCAGCTCACCTGATGGCAAGTGATTACCGTTGCCGTTGCCTTCATGGATATTTGGGGGATGCTCAAGACTCCTCTATGCATTCTGCGTGGCCGTGGTACTGCCCCAGTAGTGCCAGCCTATTCGCAGCAGCAGCATAAAGCCGTTCGTCTCTGCCGCGCACATAACTTATCTTTGTTACCGATTATTATCGTCATTCGATATTGCATTATCATTGCATTGAAATCTCCGATCTCTGCGAGGCACTTGGAATTCTTCACTCGCTCACGCATGCGTATCTGTTGATTATACGATTCGTTTTGATTAGATAATACGATGACAGAAGTCCGATAGACAGCTATAACATTACGCGGGTAGGGTACGGTTAAACAGATATGACAGGCGCGAGTCGGCCTCGCGCATCGTGGGTTCCCTACAACGCAATGGTTAGTTCGCGGTACGCGGCCGTGTTAGCCTAGTGGTCAGGGCGCTCACTTTAGTATCATAGAGCGCGAGTGACCTGGCTTCTATTCCCGGTGCCCTGCCAGCACTAAAATTGTTAGTAGCAATTTTAAGTGCTGTGAAAGAAAACATCGTAAGGAAACCTGCATGCCTGAGAAAAAATTTAAATGTTATTTCGAGGATTAAGTGAAACCCGCCAACCCGCACTGGAGCAGGGTGGCGGGTCTTTTCCGCCTCTTAAACCCTCTCTGATACTCGTATTTGAGAAGGAGGCCTCTGCCCGACCGTTCTGAACACAGGCAATCCGTGGCGACGGACCGTCGCGCATACACAGTCGTGATAGAAACTGTCAAATGTGACGAATTAAATTCTATGCAAATGAAAAAATACTTATCGAATATTTTGCCCTATAAATTAAAAATAAAAACTTGTACTTAATTTTGATGTATTTATTTTTATATATGGATCTAATCTTGTATATGTTAAAACAGCAACGAAAGTGTAATAAATAATAATATTTTTTTATTATTATTTTTACTATTTCAGAACATTACTGAAATCATAAAAATAATATAGTTTGACAAACGAAAGTTTAGTTGTAGATGGAGTCATATTAAATTAAAGTAAAAAAATAGCAATCTGTAAGTGCCCACTGTTGGGCATAGGCCTCCTACTCGCCACGCTGCATCTGTGTGGTTTGGCGGGCTTCACATATCCACGAAATAATATTTTTCATTATTTCTCAGACATGCATGGCAGGATTCTATCAAGAGAAGCGATAAATTAAAAAGGAAAGAAAAAAATAGTGGGCTATGTTATAGAGCCAGTGTTTCACGTGGACTGGGTTAAATATATTAATTTGTAGCCAATTTCAAATGTAACTGTTATTTACGTATTTTATCGCCGTTTAATTTTACTAACTTTGCTAATCCCGATGTTTCGGGGAAAAACAGTAAAAAGTAAATTATAGCGATAAAATACGTAAATAATAGTTTCATTATTATTCGCGTAAATACAAATGGTAAAGTGAAAACTATAGTGCCTTCAGATTTTTTTTCCAAACTTGTTCGAATTTTTATTCTTACTACTTTAGTGAGTTTTGTTTAGCTTCTTCCGTGTAAAATATTGGTACATTTTTAATGGAATTCGTTAATATATTTAGAGATGAGCCTTAAATCTCAATGCTTCTTATTGCACCCATCTCATTCATATATTATTATTTTTATTAAATTACTAGAGCTTAAAATATTTTATTTATTTATTTTAATCTGATTTAATTCCATGCGCATTTCTCTCTATTCTATTTAAATTTGACCACGTAATCGTTTTGTTTAACTAGTTTTGTATTACCCGCCCTTATTGAGACAGATTAAAAATTTAAAATCTATTGCAGTGTTTTTTTTTCTTCCATAGCCATTAGAATGTAATGAGCACTAATGTTAGATTAAAGCACGTATTGTATTTAACTTTATTTTACTGTTTTTTTTTCAGAAAGAATGTTATAGAGTAAGTAGATTTGACCTTTTTTATGTATGTTGCTTCTCTACATCTCGCTTTGTCTCTGCATGAAGTTTAATTACTTTTATATTTGGAATTGCACTATGTCATATAAATTTTTATTTTTTTATCTGTATTGAGAGAAGAAACTTTTTTTTATTTTTTGTTGTCTACTATTGCAGATATATAGAGAAAAGATTACAAGAAGCGTTAAAGGAAGACAAAGGCACAGGTTGTGAGATTCCAAAATTGGACCCGTTTGCTAAAGAAGTTACACAATTTGATAAGGAGTTGCCCAAAGTCGAGTGCCAAGGGAAAGATTGGGTCAAATGTTACGTACGTACGCTTTTTGGTAATTTTTGTTTATAAATGTTGAGCCCGAACAGGATAACCTGATCGGGTGCTCGCTTTAATTTCGTAGTACGAGAGTGACCAGAGTTCGAATCCGGGTGTCGTGACCACTGAAATTTTTAATGGTGATTTTAAGTTCTGAGCACCTGGTAAAAGTGCTCGGCGGTGAATGTAAACATCACGAGGAAACCTCCATGTCTGAGAAATACTAAAATTAATTTAAATTATATCGATGACATGTGCAGTCTATCATTTTGTACGTGGTAGAGCTATAAGTCTCGACCGGAGTAGAGTATCACGGCCTAACAGAATAGCGGCGTGAAGTAGAGTTACCTTGTGCTACGTCCGGCTGCAGCTCCTCTGGTGTTGCAGATGTACACGGGCGTCGGTAATCACTTACCATCGTTTGCTCTCTTTCCCATAAAAAAAAACACAACCTGTACTGCCCGCTCCAGTCCGCTTTGGATGCTCCAAAACCTTCTCAAATAATTGTGAGTAGGTATTTCCCTACGGTGGCCATTTACGGGCTGCTATTTTACATTTATTAACTTTCTACATTTTGTCATCTGTTGTTTCAGCATGCAGAATGCAAAGTCGTCCAAGAAATATTGGACACCACAACTAATGTGGCGTGCTTCTACAACGACATCATATACAAGAGCGACAGCGCCTACGAGATCGGTCCCGAGACCAGAGTAGAGGGCAAGGAAGTTTACACACTGACGCGCAGCGATCACGTCAAGGTGAAATGCACGGGGAATCACGTTGACAGGTAATAGTTCGGGGGCGGACGGAGTGGGTGGGAGTCGGTCCACCCGAGTCCGCTAGAACCATGACAGATGTCGAGTCTGTCTGTGACGATATAAAGCTTACATAAGTCTCTGGTCAACTCTTTGGTGCTAACTACTTTGATACATACCGTCATACATTACGGCCTGTCACAAGTTCCCTGCTGCTCCTCCAAAGATTGCTACAAAGCACGATCAGCTATCTAACAGAGCGATGGCCACTTCGGCTTGCTGTTTACGTAAGGCTATATCCTCGTTATGGATTCTCACTTGATGGGGGTAATAGTCCTATTAAATAATATTAATAGTACATTTACTTAGGGTAAAAAATAGCAGTCTGTAAGTGCCCACTGCTGGGCATGCATGAGAGGATTCTATCAAGAGAAGCGATAAATTAAAAAGGAAAGAAAAGAATAGTGGGCTTTGTTAAAGAGCCAGTGTTGAACGTGAACTGGATTAAATAATGTGAAAACTTTTTATCAACGAATTTTATCGTGTTTAATTTACTGCGGGAGGTCGATGGATGCAGGTGACCTGTGAACATTGTGCTGGTCGTCCTATACAACATTTGCCTGTACGAGGTTTAACCACTCGAGAATCTTTCTTTCCATGTGGGTCGGCCCGTTGCCGCTCCAGCTTGCTGATCCTTACGGTTATGTCGGTTACCCTAGTCCTGCTGCGAATGTTCTAGTTGCTGGTTCTATCACGCTGTGGAACATCCGAGCATCTCTTTCCATAGCCTTAAAGGTCACATTTCACAGATGAGTTTCGAATTATATAATGGTTCTTTCTAGCATACTTCCATCGAAATGGAAGGGTCACGCTTTGGGCTTCCGTTCCACCGTCCACCCGAAGAGCCCTCCACCGGGCAGGGAGAACACCTTCAACGTCCTAATACTGGGATTCGATTCCACATCCCACAACGGCTTTGTGCGACGCATGCCGAAAAGCTATCGGATGTTACTTGAAGAGCTGCAGGCCACCGTGTTAAGCGGGTGAGTGATATTTTTAATTTACCACCGTTTCCTAATGAGGTTCCTCTGACGGAGAAGAAACATGTGAAAGCAACTTCGTACGTATTATCTTTCAGTAATTTTTTTTTGAAAACACTTAATAATACGTAATGAAAGAAGGCCCTTTAATTTGTTTCTGATAGTATTTTAACTTATTACAGCTATAACATAGTCGGAGATGGTACACCGGCAGCTCTGTTCCCGATACTGACTGGCAAGACCGAATTAGAGTTGCCAGATGTAAGGAAGAAAATGAAGAACAATGGAACGCTGGACTCCATGCCGTTTATCTTCTACAAGCTGAAAGAAGATGGGTAAGTGCCAACGCGATGTCCTCCCGGTCGATTTCGGCCACGGCGACAACTGCTGAACACTATCGGCAGTTGTCGACTGCGCAGGAGATATCATAGTGCTGTAAGTGTATGCGCAAACTCGCACGTCTTCACCTTTCCCACATGCGATGTAACGCTTATGGGAAACTCTTACGCACGAAGCGGTTTGCCTCTTCTTTCTTTATGCGGACGGCTAAGGAGTGGAACTCCCTGCTGAGGTCAGTTTTTCCGGAAACCTATAACCTGGATATCTTTAAGGCCAAAGTGAACAGACATCTAGGCAAGCGTGTACCATCCTAGGCCTCATCTTCGCTTTCCATCGGGCAAGATTGAGGTCAAACGCAAGACTATTTATCATAAAAAAAAGGGACAAGAGACGAACACAACACAATGTGTTCAGAAAACCATTAACTTCGGCTGGAATTCGACCCATGGATTAGCAGTCAGGTACGCTAACCACTGAGCCACGCGACCGTTAACTATGTTCGACTATGCAGAATCCGGATCTTCCACTAATGATGGGGAGCGGCATCTCTATTGATCTGGTGCCAGCACCGCGCTCACCGACCCACCTGTCCAGCTTGTTGAGTATGGGCAATTACTACATGGCGGCCAGGTCTTGTTGCTACTTCCATGGACGTGGCCAGCTGCTGAAGAAGAACTATTCTAAAATTAAATAAATATCCATGTTACAGCACTGACTGAATTCATACAGGCCGATAAAAAAGATAGGAACTTTTTTTTATTGGATTGTGCTATCGGTGTCCGTGAGATTAAGAATGTGCCAACCCCTTTCTTTCCGAGGGTAAATGGCTACCGACAGATGGATGACCGTACACAGGCAGCCGCGTCAAAGGTACTAGGTTTCTGGTACTGTGATCACCATTCCGCTTGTCGTGGAGCGTGGCGATCATGGCAAACCTCCATCATGGGCGAGGCATATGTTTCCCAGTGGACTATTTACAGGTTGGTAAGGGTTAACGAAGCAACGGTCCACCTAATGGTATGTGGGCTACTGAAGCCCATGGACAAACGAAGAAAGGTTACAGATGCGTCGTCACACCTGAGGATTAAGATGGAATGCCCCAAAGCCCAAATTTTTACTGATTAGGAAGTGGTCATCTTACTCACCGAACGAAACGCAGAAGCACATGATGCCTCTATTTCACGGCGCTATTCTGCGAGGCCGTGGTTTACCCCGGTCGAGCCGGGTCATTCGAACCGCAGCAGAAGTCGCCGCTTGGCTCTACCTCGTTTTTAATTATACTGGCCTGTAATTATACTGGGTCAGGGTTCACATCGAGCCGGAAAACAACAGCGGTTGCACTGCTGATGTGGCAGAAGAAATAGCCAAGAGGGTGGTGGGTACCACCCAAACGACTCCTGGACACAGAAGGTTTACAACAACCCATTAAAAAAAAAGGACTTTAAAATTTTCAGCTACCGGACGGCGTACTTCGAGGACATGCCGTGGATAGGCACTTTCCAGTACCGGTTCAACGGGTTCCGTCACCAGCCGGCCGACCATTACCTGCGCTCCTTCTATCTTGAAGAGTCCAGCAGCGGAAAGAAGTGGTGGAACGTGGGCTCCAACAACAAGTACTGTGTCGGCGATACGCCTCAGTACAAGCTCATGCTCAACATAACCGAGCAGGTATAAATTTTTTATTAAATAGAGCCGCTATTTGCTCCGGATCTTGGTTTTTGTGAATGAATGGTTTATTTCCTCACAGGAGAAATAAGTGGAAGTCCTAGAGCAGGCCTGCGTTTTTTTTTCTAGCCTTTGTTTAGTCCACTGCTGGACATGAGTCTCTCCAAGAAAATGCCAGCAAAATTCCGGCATGTATTTTATGGAAGGTTAGCCCATGCTCACCACTGGACAAGCGGGATGGTGAACGCAGTGACGATACAGGAACGTTAGTGATGTATGATTTGTTTTTTTATTTTGTACGAAACGCCAAACGCACCTAAACGGGTATATATTTTAGTACGGGATGAAGCCGAGCACGGTCGGCCTCGGAGAATACCGGCATGAAGACGCATCATGTGCTTCTGGTGCCACGGCCCCTGCACCTCCTGCCCCTCTTACCCACCCCCCAGCTCTTCTGGTGTTGCAGATGTACGCGGGCGACGGTAATCACTTGTCGTCAGGTGAGGCGCTTGGTCATTTGCACCCCTTTCCTAAATAGAAAAAAATACCGGTCTGTGGGATTTGGTTTCGGCAAATTTTGATTTATACACCACCACAATCCGGTCTCCTGAGCCTCGTTTGCTTGCTGCCGGGGCGCACAGCGTGCAGGTGACGATGGTATTTGTAGAAAAGGATGGTATGTTACCCCTTACATTATGTCACATACGCCATAACTGTTGAACCATTATGATTTGACCACGATGTTCATGATTCATGATGTTTCAGTTCCTCAAGCTGGACGGCAAGCGGTTCTGCTTCACATTCATCGCGGACATCACGCACGACGACTTCAACATGATCTCCACGGCGGATGATGATTTTGTGCAGTTCCTGCGAGGGTTCCAGCGAGCCGGTCACTTGGAGGACACCCTGCTTATGGTCATGGGAGACCATGGACCTAGGTGAGATTGATTGGAACCTTAACAGCCTCTATAGACCACTTCAGGATATGGGCCTCTGCCATGAGAAGTAATTGCCATTATCGCCTTGGCAAGTGGATTGTCGGTCGCAGTACCAGACTCCATAGACGCTGCTGCCCGTCATTGGTCTGCTTATTTTTGGTCTGGTATACTTTGAGATGGTTATTATCCATGAATGAAAGTAGGTTCACGAAACAAATATATGAAGCGTGAGTAAATGGTAAGTCGGGAGAGGAAGACCTGGGCGAACCTTTCACGATCAAATCGGAGACGTTCTGGAAAAAGGCCATGTCAAGAGTACTCTAAACCAACGATTAGGCATGCGAAAATTGATGAAAGTGGAAGAAGCGAAAGACGTATTTCAGGACTGTAGCAAGTTGAAGAAGATTGTCTTTGCCTACCCCGTCGGAAACAAGGCGTGATATATAATAATAATATTTCTTTCCCGTTCCCCCTTACCCTCGTTCGTCAGGTCTCCCCTGCCGAGGGCTTCCGCCTGGTTGGGTTATAATTTTTTTACTTTAAGTATTTTAATTACAATATAGTTAAAGACAATATATTTATTTTCTTGTATTTCATGTATATATACATATTTATATATATAACCCAACCAGACGAGTGTATATCTAAATAACCTCACATATAATAATATAAGCCATCCGGTAGCCATGGCTACTTTCAAGGCCTTTCCCATAGTGCTGGTGGCAGTAGAAAGAAGCTGGCAGATTCTTACGCCGCCGATACTTGTCCTTGCACACCTTGCGACCCTCGACATCATTCCCAGGTACGCGAAGGTGAGAGACACGCTCCAAGGCAAACTCGAGGAGAGGTTGCCGCTGATGGCGATAGTGCTCCCGGAGGCCTTCAAGCGATCTCAGATGAACGCGCAGGCGGTGTTGCGCGACAACGCCGACGCGCTCACGACGCCACACGACATACACGCGACGGTGCTGGACGTGATGGACATGAGGCAACACTGGAACCCGTACAAGGTGGCCGGGGCCGATCTGACAAGGGGACTGACGCTTTTGCAACCGGTATGTTCAAATTTCAAAATAACAATATGAATTAAGCTCACTATCTCTCTGTAAACTTATTTGGAACAACAGTGTTGGGGCTCATTGATACAAGCCCTCCCCACATCGAATTTCGACTTTGGGGTCTTCTGAGTCGGATCCCTTAACTGCTAGGCTTCCGTGGTCTACTTTTAATATAGTTATAACGGCTCGAAGGACCAATTTATATGCGGGTCACTGCTACTATGCTACCGTCCACGGATTTTAAACTAGCGTGCCAATGTTAGTTTACGTTAAAAGGCACTCACGGCTGTCACTCAGAATAGGCAGACATTACGGATTTCCATTTGGCACTTCTCATTGAAGACAAACGAATTTCCGCCGTCCGAATTATGCCTATACATATCACGGGTTGTGATATATTTATTAAATAAAAACTACCATCAACTAGATACATAAGTATATGAAGGGATATTTTAATGACATGACACGACATGAATGATAATTACTCCTGGATTAAGATTGCCACTTGGTGGCTATGTGGTCTATGGTTATGTTTTCACCTAGTTGTCTATTACAGCATCCATGAAGAGACAGAGGGTTGTTAGTCTGGCATTTAGTGATTGTTATGTCATTTGACGGACACCATTGAAATTTACAAAACTTCTCCTTTAGTCATCTCTTACGACGTCCACTGGCAAAAAAGGATTAGCGGAAAAAGAGAAAGAGAAGGAGTGAGAGAGAGGGGCTGGGAGGGGAGAGAGGCGGCGAGAGAGAGGGATAGGGAGAGAGAGTGGGGGAGTTGAAGAGTGGAGGTCAAGGGAGGGGAGAGATTAGACTTACCTTTACCCACACGATAAGGTATTTTCCAATTACAAGGTCTGACATAAACTATTTTTCAAGGTCCCCAAAAATAGATCATGCAGCGAAGCGGGAATCGAACCGCACTGGTGCGCCTGCCTCGCCTGGAGGAATGTCTCCGAAGACGACGCGCTGTATCAGCGAACGGCCGCAGCGCTGGTGGACTATATCAACTCGCTGACCGAGAGCGTGAGGTGAGTGTCTGAAGCGTGGCCGAGCGGGACGACGTGAGAGATGTTAACGAGCCGACTCCTACCGTGCTACGTTGGGATAGCGATCCTAACGTATCTCTATCCTTTTCGCACGCACGGAAAAGTGGTCGAAAGCGGCTGTCGTTATGTGATTTTGGTACAGGCGAGCATGGTAGGTGTTGGCAACTTTTGCGTGTGTTGAATACTGATTATGTAACCATCGCTTTCCGTACTAATTTAAGATTATTATTATTATTATTACGAGAGCCACTATTTAAAATCGACATATTTTTTTTTAAATTTTAAACATATTGTTTCGCCAAAATGAGTGAGTGATGGTATCAGTGCCTTTAAGGAATTACAAATACACTGTATGGTGTCTTAAAAAAATGCAAGTTTGAACTAATGACTTATCTCTTATCTAAATTATCATTAACGGCTCATATTTTATAGAGTAATTAGATAGAGTGTTTGTTGAATATCAAGCTCTTTTTAATATAAGATTTTTGAAGAAAATAAAAGATAATACAAGATATTTATGTAAAAAAAGGGAGAAGACCAATATGAGCGCACTCGCTCTCCCCCGCGATGGGTCCCCCCCTCCCCGCGTGGGGTCGCGGTGCGCTTGCGACGCTCGGCGTACTTGTCGAACCGGTTCTGCAGACAATAGCTGCGCCGCAGGGCGATGGGGTCTCGACAGGACGAGCCAAGTTATTTAAATGTTTGAATTAGGATTACTCTACGAATACTTTTTTTTTCAAATTTATGTATTTGTTCAAGACATAAATGCGTTGTTCGAACGTTGAGTTCGATCGCGTGGGTGATGAGGCAGCGGGCGAACACTCGCATGCTGACGTTCGTGGAGGCGCGCGACGCGGACGGCTACGTCGGCAAGTTCGGGACGAGCGTGCGCGCCGCGCGGGAGAACTACCAGCTCAAGGTACGCCAGGGTGCGAGCGAGACGGACGCACGTGACGTCTCTGTCGCGCGCGACGCGGACGGCTACGTCGGCAAGTTCGGGACGAGCGTGCTCATACCACTGAGGCCAGTATAGGTCACACCCTCACTTCGCGTGTGTCGCGTGCGAGTGAGACCGTGGCATGTTGCTGCCTCTGTCACACGCCGTCGTTCGTCACAAGGCACACTATCTAACTTAGGTAAGGTCATAGACAACTCGTACATCGTACACTCGGTGTGTATATACACCGAGTGTACGATGTACGAGTTTGTGTGTGAACACAAATGTCTAACAAATGTGAACATTCACTGTGACACGATAATCAGTGTCGCATCGGCCGCTGTGTGAACACATTGTGTCCAAGTGTCTGTTCTGGTTTAGGTAAATTCTTTATTCTTTGTCGTTGAAAATATTTTTTACAATCTACCACCGTTTCGTAGGTATCCTCTATTTTTTGATTATTTCCATTATAAAGTTTCGCGTGGTGGGAGGAAACTACCAAAAGCCTTATGATGTCTGTAGAAGAACCAACAGAGTTCTGATCTGATCTTTAGACTTGCGTTTATAAAAATAAAGTAAAAAAAGCAGTCGATGGGAAAGTTTATCTAAACGAGTTCAAAACCATCGCGATACAAATGGACAGAAAGATTTTACTTCAGTTAACAGATTTACCAATCTATGCTGAACTCCTAGGTCTTGTGCGGGGAGCCCAAACGCTTCTTTTGTGGCGTAGTTGTTTTCAACTTGCAACCCAGGTCACTCGTGCTTTAGGCTACCACGGTGACTAACTACTCTCGTAGTCTGAACATGCCTTTAGGACGCAGCCGATCATTGGACGTGATGGTGTATGTTAATGATCGTTATGCAGATTGTCGTCGGTCCGGGTAAAGGCGTCTACGAGGCGTCCACGACCTACGTGGTACAGGAGGACAGGTTCGAGATCGACACCCGCGACATCTCGCGGACTAACGCGTGAGTTAATTTAATAAAACATTTTTTTATATTTTTGGGTTTTTGGGGGCAGACGATCTAGCGGCCCACCTCAGGTGCGTTGCCGGCTTTTAAGGATTATTGGCGGATGAGAGGGTGAATGAGGACGGGGGATGGGGGGCGCAGCACAAGATGCCTCTACTTCATGCCGGTATTCTGCGAGGTCGTGGTATTGCTTGTAATAAAATGTCTCTTGTTGTCATCTCACACACATATGTGTTCGTTTTGTAATAGACTCACAACATGGCGTGCGATTGTGTTTGGTCAGTTGCTGTTTTGATCTCTTCGACCGAATGGTTTAGTTGATAAATTTGTCGCTAGGTGTCGTTCATCGATTTAGCAACGCGGTATGGTTTGACTGCAACGTATGCTTATAGTCTTACTCGGTTTTATTATAACATGAATCTGCGGCCTCAAGGACGCAGGCGCAAACCTATGAAGCTGTGAAAGCCAAAACGGCTAACAGCAATAACTTCATCGAATACATATAAATATAACATGAATATACAGACCGACCAACCGCCCCAGTCTCGGTTAAACCTACTCGAACAAACTTTGTACATTCAGTTAGGAGTAGCAACGCATTCACAATCGCCCGTCGACGAATATGAGGTAAACAGGAGATGTACACTTGTACATCTATTTAAAACATAACGCCTGCGGGCTCAAGGACGCAGGTGCAGACCTATGAAGCTGTAAAAGCCAAAACGCCTTACAGCAATAACTTCATCGAATACATATAAAATAAAATATCAATCCTCGGAGAAGGCGTAGTTTGATCCGAAATAGTAGTAACTCTCCCCAGCCATCTAGAAGAGTTTAATCAGGTTGCTGCATTTTGCGTTGTCGTCTGTTTCATTGAACCCATGCGATTCTCTGTGTGTGATGGTCTGGTCCACCACGTTAAACGTGGTAGTACCAAACGGCGGCTTTTGCTGCTGCTCGAATGGGCCTGCTCGACCGGATTGGTACCACTACCTCGCAGAATACCGGCGTGAAGTAGAGGCATCTTATACTTCTTGCGTTTCGTTCGGTGAGTGAGGTCCGGAGGGCCACTCCCTCTCCCTATCCCCCCTCCTCATTCTCCCTTCCATCTCCCAAATACCCTTAGAGGCCGGCAACGCATTCACTCTCTAGCGCTATCGTGAGTGCGTGCGCGCTTAAATGAACGAATGACCTGTTTGTTATTATGTATTTCAATTAATAATAGACTAAATAATTTTCCACAGGTATAATAACGAACCGAGCTGCATCAGCGAAACCCATCCACATCTCAACATGTACTGCTATTGCAACGACTGATTGTAAATTGAACAAGGTCGCTCTAAACTTGTCGAAACATGTCTATGTACGTACACGGCGACCTTGTATAGCGATGTATGAAATCGGATATTGTTACCCGTATCCGATTCAATATTCATATATACTTTTTTATTTATTTAACTTTGCGTGGCAGATGAAATTACTTATGAAACATTTGAGGCGATCTTCGTGCAGTGAAATTATTGAATAGTATTAAAGTCCTGGATCTTCAGAGACGTTAGGATGTAACGGAGATTAAAACAGTCCCTGGGTATTAACGGTACAGACTGGTACACAGACAGATAAAACGTATATATCTCTAGGCTCGGTATGTGGGTAGTAGTCTATCTTTTACGTCCACATGCTTATTTTTTTTTATGGGAATGGCGGCAAACAAGCAAGCGGTTCACCTGATGGTGAGTGGTCCACCGTCGCCCACGTACATCTGCAATACCAGGGGTTCTGCAGATGCGTTGCCGGCCTTTAAGGTTATTTGGGAGATGGAAGGAAGGAGGAGGAAGGAGAAGGGGAGGGGGAGTAGGCCTCCGGTTACCTCACTCACCGAATGAACGCAGAAACACTAGATTCTTCCACCATACCATACCAGCATATTCTGCGAGGTCGTGGTATTAATCCAGTCGAGCCGGCCCATTCGAGCAGCAGCAAAAGCCGCCGCTTGGCTCTACCACGTTAAGCTTATATTGGTATAAGAGAACATAAGACAGCACACAGAGGAAAAACCGGTCTCAACTTCTAGTATAAGTTGTATTTACATTAGAAGTGCACAATGGAGGGGGGATATTCTTTACATTTTTTTTGTGGGGGCGGCTTATGATCGGTAGTGGAAAACGATCCTCCATAAGATAACAATCGCAAGTATTACCTTTTGTTATAATTATAGATGTATATTATTGTAGCAGTACCTTGTAGTCAAGTATAGTATTCATACGTTTGAATAGTAACATGTCTGTTTGTGTCATGATTTCATTTTATTTTATTTGCTTTTTGATCGTTTATCGGTGTGTGTATGCTAGCGTGCGTGCGTGCGTGTGTGCGTGTGCGTGCATGCGTGCGTGCGTGTGTAGATTAGTATGTTTTACCACTTTCCTACACTAGAGAACAACTTTGTGTCACACAATTATAATTTTTGTCCAACTAACATCACATGAAATATAAAGAACTTATCAAATAGGGATTAACTGTGTTTTTGACTCAGCATATCACGCTCCCCTAGATCTTATTGCATGAATATTCCATTGGGTAAGAGGAAGATGAAGGAATATAAAGCATTCTTGTATTTTTATTATTAAAAAATGCGGTCAATATGTTACATACAATGTATAAAACTTGCAGGCGTCCGTGTGTATGAGTGTGTATGTGTGAAATCATTATTATTATCGCATTGAAAGAGATCTCTGCAACGATTTGTTTCAGTATTTAACCGGTACAGCCATTTAAAACAATACCATGTCTATCCTAATCTCATTTCGATGTAGAAATGTAAGAGCAGGGGGTGGAAGGGGATACGGTCCTGGTGGGATATGGGTAAACGATAGATGGATGAATGTGTAAATTGCATATTGAAACGAGAAATATAAAGCGCCGAAACAATATTTGCGGCACCACGGACATTACCAAGTTAAAAGTTACCAAAGAGTAAAGTAGCCTTCTACTAAATGTCACACAGACTATAAATTGTTTAGTTATTTTTTTTTTCTTTCTTTCTGTGAAACTAAATCGCTAGTTACTAAGTGCATATATACAGACGTACAATATGTTAAGACGTAACTGAATTTCGGTCGTGCAGGCTTATCTTCAAATCCACCGGATCGATTTTGATCGAGTTTTTTTTTTAAATAAGTTTCGTATGATACAACAGCTAGTTCGTTATAATAAGTTGTCACAATTTAAAATTAACATTCGGCTTTAATACGAGATTTTAAAAGTATTAGTTACCCATTAGAGAGATTTAGGTATATTTTAAATACATATTTATCTACTATCATGCCCTGGATTCAAATTTAGCATTTTGGGTTATGGTATTGTAAAATTGTGGCGTACACAGTTGTCAAGGTTACTTAGACGGGATCTAAAAAAAAAAAAATTACGCGGGAATGCATGTACTGGTATGGGTTACCAGTTTTTTTTTGATAGAAGTTTGATATTTATCTTATTTTTTAAGTCTCCAGTGTTAACTGTTAAAGAAAACGTAATGTAACAACAAATTGTAAAATTAAATTATAATATCGGATTTCCTTTTTCTTACTTATTAAACATTGCGGCTTTTTATCAAAACGTAAGTCGCTACTAATGATTACAACAAAAAAAAACAAATTGATGAACAAACGTCATGGTGAAATTGACATTTGAGTATATGTATACGTGTCACGAATACACATATTTAGTCAGTTGTAAGTTTATTACGCCAACTACAGTTTTGTCCTTGAATTAATTACGTCATACTTATTTAAGTTTTGAGATGTGCTGTGTAAAAAAAAAACCATTAATGAAATTATATGTAGTTAAGGCGACGTTAAATTATTATTTCGTAAATTGGAAAGCGAAAAAAATATTTGTTTAGTCGCTGTGATAACTATTCCTCTTTAATATATTACGTAGAGATTATTATCTTTAAGCACAAATTTTTCAAATTCCAGTGTTTTTTTTTTATGGAAGAGACGGCATACGAGCAAGCGGTTCACCTGATGGTAAGTGCTTACCGTCGCCCACATACATCTGCAACACCATAGATGCTGCAGGTGCGTTGGTGGTCTTTAAGGTTATTTGGGAGATGGGAAGGAAGAGGAGGGGAATAGGGAGGGGGAGTGGGCCTTCGGTTACCTCATCCACCGAACGAAACGCAGAAGCACAAGATGCCTCTACTTCACGCCGGTATTCTGCCAGGCCGTGGTACCAATCCGGTCGAGCCGGCCCATTCGAGCAGCAGCTAAAGCCGCCGCTTGGCTCTACCACGCTTAAAATGTATACTTGTTGTATACACTATATAACTCTTAACTAAATATAACTACATGTGACATGTAATAAATAAGACTTTACTCCAGTGTGTAAGCGCCTTAATAATTTAAAATGTTGTACTCAGAAATGTTATTAATTTTTTTTTTATAGTAAACCATTTATACTATACCACAATGTAATGTTACCTTAGAATGTGGAACTCCCCATTTAAAGGGTATAATTTTATTAGGAGAAAGCTTTCGTTGTTGTTTGCTCTATAGACTTTGTATTTAATGTGTAATATTTATACAGGTATGGTGTCGCTTAATACGACATTAGATTATGAAACGCTTTAAGTGCTATGGACAATTGAGATATGAATATGATAACAGTGGCGTGGCGTGTTGGGTACGCAGCGAGTATGAAAAAACGTAGGTAAGCTAAGGTTGGCTTATGCCTCTAAGGAATCCACGCCACTGCATTTAATGTTTGTCTATAAAAGCCTGATAGAAAGAAGAAATAGGGCCCTAGGATTTTTAAAATCCTGCTATTCAGCCATCGTAACTTGAGCCTTACGTACAGAAATCATACAACGTAAAATAGCATGAGTTCATAGCTGCAGTATATAACCGAGTTTTATATGTATTCGGTATTATGGTATATGCAAATATACTTAATTGTTCGTTTCTTCAATTTCATTGCATGTTTAGCTAAAGTTGACTTAGAGATTCTATTGTACTCTTAAATTAAACCGTACTGATCTAGTAAGTGGTTTTTTTTTAATTACATTTAATTTATGTAAATCTGTGTTAATAAAAATTTTGCATTGAGATATCTGTGGACCTTTATTTCGTTATTATAGAAAACGTTACCTTCCACTGTAGGAATGTCTCCCGGGTGGCGGAGGTAGTTTACATACATGAATTAAAAGTAAAGTAGCAGCCTGTAAGTGCCCACTGCTGGGCGAAGGCCTCCTCAAATATCTGAGAGGGCGTAGGAGCCGAGATTGGCCCGCCACGCTGCTCCATTGCGGGTTGGCGAGCGTCATATATCACGATGTTTTCCTTCACCGCTGAGCACTTGGTAAATACAGCACTTGAAATTGCTATTAACAAGTTTAGTGGAGCCGGCACCGGGGATCGGACCCAGGTCACACAGGGTTTTTGGAGCCGGAAAGGATCCGCCACACTGCTACAGTGCTTGTTGGCGGTCTTCACATGTTCTCCAAATAATACATTTTTTTTTATATAACTCATGATGTTTTCCTGCACCGCAGAGCATATGGTAAATTCAGCATTTCAAATTTGCTATTAACCAGTGTTCGAACCCGGGTCACTCGCTCTCTATAAAACTGAGTTTTAGATTTTTATAATCTGATGATTACAGAATAAAAAGCATAATGGCAGACAAACATAAACAAACTTGCGTCGGTTTACATTACATATAATAATAAACTTGTAAACTCTCCCACTTCAGTATTCAAAATATTAAAACTTAAGGTGTTTCTTTTTATTTTTTTTCTTCGTAAAAGGAGATTGATAGTGATAATACACTCTTACTCTGCTTACCTCAAACATTGAATGTTTTCATTAGAAAACCTGTGGTTGATGTATGTAGTAAAATTATTTATAGTTAAAACTGGCCACGTAATCCAATCTATAATCCAATATTTTGATAATTTTTTTTTTATCAGCGCTAATGAAAGCAAAGAAATCATGGTTACGCATGCAATATCATAGAATATGGAGATCGGTGTCATAAAGTATTTCTCCACGCCTCGGGTTGACTGGCAGAGAATGTCCAATAGGTAACAAGTTCGATCTTTGTATTACTCTTTTCAACGTATGCAATAAAGTATACTTAAATAAATATTTGTAACGATTTATTAACATAGCATTCGTAAATATATTTTATTACAAATTTCTATAATATTAATAATACATAACTCATAAGATATTAATAACCATAGTAATATAAGCATTTGTACTGAATAGCCTCTTAACACAAGGCCCGTTGTCCTTTTTCATTTGCCTTCGTAGTCATCGTACATAAAAAAGAAAATTGCAAATGAAATTTAAATGTAATATACTAAATCGAAAACAATATCAGCAATGGCCAAACATGTGTTTCTAACAACTGTCAAATCGCAAAACCCAATCGTTATACAATTATATGCCGGTTCTGATGGTTAAAAAAACATATTAATATGGTCCCTCTTGTCCCGGATATCCGTCAGAGTAGCCGCCTTGGTTGCCCCCAGTGTAACCACCGTTTCTCAATCCGGTGTCTTGGTACGAAATCCTGGGTTTGTATCCATTTTGATCGGCTTCATATTCCACCGTCTAGAAAAATAAAATGATCTAGCATTGGTTTATGGACGCTTGCTTTAAATTCCTAATACGCTCTGCGCCTTAAAACGTAAAGAAGTAGAGCTGGAAAATATTGCGAGGAAGTCCGGAAATGTGAGAAATCAAGCCAAAATATATTTCGAGGACACTTAAAGATTGCCAACCCGCACTGGAGCAGTATGGCGGACTTCGAAGCTTTCCTCAGTGGTTAATTTACATGTAGTTTCTTTACTGTCAGCACATCCTTAGTTTACCAGACTGTAAATAGTCCACTGCCTGATAAAAGCCTCTCATACATGGTCGATTTGCAAACATGCTTTGCACCTTAGACGCTGATATCCGTCATCGGTCTACTTATGTCAGGTCTTGCCATTTTCAAGTCTTTGCCTTTGGCCGCCTCTTACGGCACCCACGGGCAGTGGGGTGGCATATTCTTACGGCACCCACGGGCAGTGGGGTGGCAGATTCTTACGCCGATATCACGCGGTCATCGCACATCACCACTCTTTAAGCAACGAGTAAAGATTTTGGCAAGAAGTGGCTTCCTACGACACCCATTGCGAATAGGGTGGCGATGTTCTTTAATTCCGACGTCTGCACATAATTCTTAAACGTAAAAACGGTACATTTATGGTATATTGGTCTGCCAAAATTCAAACACCTTACCTGTTTCCTACCGTCGGGCAACAGGACATAGTATAGGCCCTCGGCTCTGTCCCCTTGCCTGGATTCACGGTGGCCGAAGTCGTTGCCCGAAGCATCGTCTCTCACCATGTACTCAAAGTTGTAGTTTGCTGGCTCCTGGTAATTAAAAAAAAAAACTAATCGCGTGTTACCTCACACACCGAACCTTTCTTACACAAGGTGCATTAAATATTAGCCGCTTCAGTAAAAGCTTGCATCTTCTAGTCCAGTCTGGAGTGTCCACAATCTTCAACCTCTTCTAAAGTTGTAGCAGAAATGCGCTAACTTACACCATTGCTTCCGTCGTCTGCAGCGTAACCGCCACCAGGAGGCAGGTACTGCCTGCTCTGCCCACCCCCCAAAGCATTGGACGGGGCTCCCTCGAAGCTATTGCCTGTTTAAATTAAAAAAGAAAATTCAAAGTCATCAATTACTTATCAACTCATTCATTGTACACAATAGAGCCAAATTAAGCTTTTGTTATTTCTCGAATGGGCCGGCCTGACCGGGGTAGTACCACGACCTCGCAGAATACCGGCGTGAAGTAGAGGCATTTTGTGCTTCTACGTATTCGGCGAGTGAGGTAACCGGAGTCTCAATCCCCCTTCCCATCCCCTTCCTCATCGCCCCTTCGATCTCCCAAACACCCTTAAAGGCCGGCAACGATCTGCACCTGCAGCTGCTCTGGTGAAACCGTGCAAGCGGCTCACCGGATGGATTACCGACGCCAACGTACATCTGCCACACCAGAGGAGCTGCAGCTGCGTTGCCGGCCTCCAAAGGGGAAAGGGGAGGAATGACTTCACATGGAACGGATAATCCTAAATTTCTAGAGCTCTGTATTGGGTATACGGTGGACAGAGCTTATGTTTCTTACACCAGGCACAGCATGGTTTTCACATTCAGTAGATTGAATCATTTCTGCTGGAAAGACTGCATTTAAAAAAAAGAATACTCACCAGACCCGAATCCAGGTGCACCGTATTGCTGAGATGGCACCGAAGCAGGGAGACTGTACTGGCTACCTGGACTTTGGATTCCGAAACCGCTTGAGCCGCTACCTCTTCCCATTTGCGATGAACTCGGGACTCCATACGATTGGGACGAAGCCCCATGTTGCGTTGTTGGGGCGCCGTATTGGGCAGACGGAGCACGTGCGCTGGACCGTCCACCGAACGGTGTACCGTACGTTGAAGACGGACGACTTCTGAAAGAATACAGTTATGGCTTTTTTATTGAGACATAGGACCGGTCGGTGGCGTAGTGACTAAGCGTTTAGCTGCGGCGCTGCGGGTCGCGGGTTCGATTCCCGCAAAAAATATTGACGACCGCTTGGCTTAGTGGTTAGCTTATCTAACTGTTAAGCCATGTGTCATGGCCATTTGTGCAAAACAATTTATTTGTTTTCGGGTCTGGTTGTGTTTTATAATAGTGCCGTACCGTGTCTCTACAGTGTATAAGCGTTACATAGGATACGGGAAAATGAAGACGTGGGAGTGCCTCTGTGTTTGCCTGTACGTTTACGGCACTATAATATCTCCTGCGCAGTTGATTACCACCGATAGTATAAGACTTCCTTATAGGGTGCTACAGTCGAAATTGGCCCAGGAGCTCATCAAATTATACAAATCACAGCCGAAGTTCAACTCGTACATATTCTTTATGGTAAAAGCGGCAAACGAGCATGCGGTACACCTGATGGTAAATAATAACCGTCGCCCACGTACATCTGCAACGCCAGAGACGCTGCAGGTCCGTTGCCGGTCTCTAAAGGTATTTGGGAAATGGGAGGGAGGATGAGGAGGGGGATGGGAAAGGGAGTGAGTAACGAACGTAAAGCAGAAGCACAAGACGCCTCTACTTCACGCCGGTATTCTGTGAGGTCGCGATACCAACCCGTTCTCTTAGCTCTACCACTTGCAGAGCCTATTTATATATCCAGCTGTTAACCTTTCGCGGGCTCATGATGAAGTTAGTTCGTCTTACCTAAAAACCGCGTCCGTTTGCCGTTGACCGCCGAACCCTGATCCTGATCCCGGCGCTCCGTACGTCTGCGAAGGTGCAGAAAATCCTCCGCTAAATCCTTGCTGCGGTGGTAGGTATCTGAATAGGAGCATCACCAATGTTTATCGACCTCGACGAATCATATCGAATCATTTATTCAACATAAGAAACAAAACTACATTACACTTTTTTTAATCTCATCAGCGTTTCGTAATGAGTTTCCTCTGACGGAGAAGAAACCGGCGAAAGAAACCCCGTAGGTGTCTTCTTATTGTTGTATTTTTTTTCATAACAAAACGTTTTAACATTCTTATATTACAGTATTTTTTCTAGAAACCTTTTTTGGGAGCGATCAACACATGCCCAGGGGTTACAACCCCTGGGGTTACAACCCCTGGGGTTACAACCAAGTATCCCTTTATAATATATAGCCCTTTCCATAAAGTCTGTTTAATTTTTTTTAAGACGCACTTGCTGGGATTTTGCTGTAGAAACGTATACATTGGTCCGTGAACCAGTCACTGACTCTATGGAATCCTAGTAACCGGCATCGCAAGCTAGTGTCTGTTCCTTGCATTTAAATTACGAATTCCGCATCGTTTTGAGGCTTTGCAGACCGTAAGATGTGTTTTACAACGCCCGCGTTCTATAACTCATGACATCCGGTTCCCGTTGAGGGATTCGTCTACTATTCGTACACATTGATTGAGTACATGAATATGGTTGTAATTATGATGTAATGAATTACTTCCTTACCGGTTATCTACCGGCGGTTCAGCTAACGTCGAAACGACGAACAGCACAAAAGTTGCGATGATCTGCAACAAATAAAAGTTATTAAAGATTAGATTGTTGATGGATTGTTGTCTATTATTCACTATCAAACTAGCTGTAACCTTTTTTATTTGATGACATACAACTAAAATCACATCTAATTATAAAATCGTTTTAATTACCTTTGAATAAGTGCTTCGGATACAATATGCACGACATTTACAACCCATCCCATATACATCATAACAAAAAAAAATTTCAAGACAATCTTTCGACTACTTTTCGTGTTTTACTGACATAAACATACGGAAGTTGATTATATATATATTATACATTACTACCAGTAAAGAGAAATTTAAATTTTTTTTCACCAAATGTCATTTTTTTTGTTCTAAGGATAATGGTGTGTGGAAATAACTAATAGTATGCACTAGCAAGTCCCTTGGTATTGTAAAAAGTATGCATTGTATTGAATTTTAAAAATAAAAGACTCCCGAGGTTGTTGCCGGTTCTTCTCTGAGAAGTTCATGTTTTGCGAACCGGTGTATACGTTATAAATAATCTACACATTTTAGGAGAACAACACTGCGTTTATTTTTTTTTTATTGTTATTTGTGTCTGTCAGTTTTCGACTGGAGAGATGCTGCTACATTCACCACAGCATCACAGAGAATGAACGATTTGGCAATAACGTTTTTCTAATCAACATAGTTAAAACCAAAACGTAACTAAAAATGGTACATCAAAACGTTGTAAAGAAAACGCCGTCCCATACGGAACCACGTAATAATCGTGCCAGTGTTTTGGTACAGGGATATTATTTATTTTTTCTTTTTCTTCTTTAGCTACACTTCACTATTGAGCAAGTGGCAAATCAGCTCTTACAATATTAACCTAACTGATCCCAGCATTGGGTTCGAACTCGGTTCATTAGCGCCCAGTTTCTGAACCAGCGCTGTTCCGAAGAATAATCTAACACGCTTTCGTTAGTCAATATCTTTCTTACCTTCATTTTGTTTCTTTCCTTCTACGTTCGTGTTCTTCTTAGTTATTCTGTGAGAAGAAAACAATGATAAATTATTAAGTACTAGCTGACAGCACACAAAAAAACAAATATTTTTTTTGTACTTTTTTATTGTAGCCGTGTATTAAATGAAAAAGCTAAAGGCTAATGAAACGAGAAACAGATAGCATTTACTACAGTAATCTTAATTATATTGTTGTTATACATACCCATGGATTATAATACACCTGAAGAGTTTATTTTAAGGCGCTTATCTCAATAACTACTGGTCGGATTTGATAAAAAAATGTTCAGTTAGATAGCTCGTCTATTGAGGAAGTTTACAGGCTATCGCAACATCACGCTACGATCCATAGGAGCGGAGCAGTAACCATCAACCTTGCTCATGTACTCATCGTGCACATGAAACTGGTATGCTTAATCCCAATTTTAACACGGAGCACAGCCAGTAAACTGTTTAACTGTATACTGCAGTACGGTAACTTTAGCTGCGACAACCGAGTTAACATTCCACCTGGTGGTATGAGGATACTGCAGCCCGTGTACACCTGCAAACAACTTCAATCGAAGAAGGTTACAGATGGACTGAGATTGAATGTTTTACAGCCTTTAATAATTATATTAGCCCTCTATACCCTTCAAACCGGAAGAAGCAGGAAGTTATGCAATGTTGGTCAGTGACAGAACTATGTGAGTGGATGGTAGCTACTCAGACGGCACCTTGGAAGAGAAGGAGCTTTAAACCGAGACCTAGTAATTAGAAATAGAAAGATGGATTTGCTAATTAATTTCGTGATCGGATATTTTTTGCACGCACATTATTTAACGTCAATAATGATACAAGATATGTATTGGCAGCGTGGTCACGAACTGCCATAAAGGTTTTTTTTTCTTCTAATATCGCGAATACTCAATCACATTAGAAAGGCAATTTCGCCTATAATTAATAACAGTAAAGATATAACAAAATCGCGCATGGCTCGCTTAAAAGCGAAGTTAAATAACCAGTAAATGTTCCTCTTAAGCGAAGCTCCCTTCTCAATATTCGAGAGGGTTTTAGGTGATGGACAGGACCGTGACGCCGCTTCAGTGTACGCAATGTTTCTTATATCTTTATACTACTGATATACTGGTATCCTCACTATATTTTCTTTAACCGCCACGCACGTGGCGTTGGAATTGACAATTATAGTAGTGTCGGCTATAGGATTCGAACCTAGGTTATTAGTGTACGATAAAAGTAAAGCTAGCACTCTAATCTCTTAGGTACAACGTCTGCTTAATTTGACTTACAGATTAAATGAAGAAAAATGCTTTAAAATTTAATACGATTTCAATTTAGCGTAGTGAAGTATGTTTCGCGATCTGATTTCCTCCCAGGGAATTATTTTGAGGCTCTTGCTCTCCCCACTTGCACTCTCGACACCCACGGTAAGAAAAAGGGGTCGGCAGATTCCGATGCCGGTGCCACACGGTTCGCTTATCTATACAATAGAATAAGGAAATATCGTAAGATTAAAAATTATACCAATATATTAGCAGAGCGCAGAGACCCGAAGAGAGATATCGAAGTCGAACCGAACACTTGTCGAATGATGATTAAACCATATTCCTTAAGCCTTATATACTAAGCGAATGATTAGTATGAATATTATGTGAGTGTACACATTTCGATGCATCTTTGGGCGTGCGCATAGGCGGATCTGTCTGTGTGAGTTGTTCGCGAACGTGTTGAGAGATTGGCGCATCTATCAACCGATTGGAATGTTGCTCTGCTTCGTTCGAAGTAATTTTCATATTACTCAAGTAAATGCAGATAATATAATTTGCTTAAATTACGTAGCACCGGGGATCGAACCCTGGTCGTTCAATCTTCGGTGCTCATACCACTAAAATTGTTAATAGGAATTTCAAGTGTTGAATTTAGCAGCGGTGAAGGAAAATGAAATATAGATTTCGATGCCACTCTTCGGCTTCAATACTATCTCACACGTTAAGAGTAAGCCTTTGCCCAGCGGTGGGGCATTACAGGCTGTAACTTTATTTTAGTTTTAAGTAAATATTACGGATTTTCTCTTCCCGTACCCGATGCAATGTAGGATATCGGACAGAAACACGGGAAACACAATGTGACCGGTCTCTGAAATCTATAGTTCGCATGTTATATAGACCTGAACAGTATTTCCGGATTTGGTTTTAATTTTAATTAAAATTTTGTCACAGACATCGGAACGTTTAGTACCTCAGTACCCCGGGGGCTGCACGGGGGTGCACGCGCATCGTAGGTTAATAAAAAACCATTAAACGCGATCATATTTTAAACTGATGGATTATTAAACCGTTCACAGCGTAATGTTTCATCTACGTCATCGTCTCAATAGTATTTCTCTCAGTAAGACTTTATGAGAAGAGTTTGTATAATAATAATCATTACTTCAGCCTATCATAAGTCCACAGCTGAACATGGGCCTCCCCCAAAGATTGCCACAAAGCACGGTCCTAAGCCACTTGCATCCATCGACCGCAACACTGTGCAGTTCGTCACTCCCCCGGTTGTCAGTTCTGCGAGTTATATGGCCGGCTCAATGCCACTTCAGCTTGCTGATCTTAACGGATACGTTGGTTACCCTAGTTCCGCTGCGGATATCGTCGTTGCAGACTATATCGTGCAGAGAAACACGAAACCAAGCATAGCCCTTTCCATAGCCCGCTGAGCAACTCTGAGCTTCTTTAAATTTCCTGTCATGTTTAATATTAATGAATTTAATCATTCACATCAATGTGACAATCTTTCAGTGAACATTTAACAAAATCGCGCATGGCTCGCTTAAAAGCGAAGTTAAATAACCAGTAAATGTTCCTCTTAAGCGAAGCTCCCTTCTCAATATTCGAGAGGGTTTTAGGTGATGGACAGGACCGTGACGCCGCTTCAGTGTACGCAATGTTTCTTATATCTTTATACTACGGATATACTGGTATCCTCACTATATCTTCTTTAACCGCCACGCACGTGGCGTTGGAATTGACAATTATAGTAGTGTCGGCTATAGGATTCGAACCTAGGTTATTAGTGTACGATAAAAGTAAAGCTAGCACTCTAATCTCTTAGGTACAACGTCTGCTTAATTTGACTTACAGATTAAATGAAGAAAAATGCTTTAAAATTTAATATGATTTCAATTTAGCGTAGTGAAGTATGTTTCGCGATCTGATTTCCTCCCAGGGAATTATTTTGAGGCTCTTGCTCTCCCCACTTGCACTCTCGACACCCACGGTAAGAAAAAGGGGTCGGCAGATTCCGATGCCGGTGCCACACGGTTCGCTTATCTATACAATAGAATAAGGAAATATCGTAAGATTAAAAATTATACCAATATATTAGCAGAGCGCAGAGACCCGAAGAGAGATATCGAAGTCGAACCGAACACTTGTCGAATGATGATTAAACCATATTCCTTAAGCCTTATATACTAAGCGAATGATTAGTATGAATATTATGTGAGTGTACACATTTCGATGCATCTTTGGGCGTGCGCATAGGCGGATCTGTCTGTGTGAGTTGTTCGCGAACGTGTTGAGAGATTGGCGCATCTATCAACCGATTGGAATGTTGCTCTGCTTCGTTCGACGTAATTTTCATATTACTCAAGTAAATGCAGATAATATAATAGGTATTTGCTTAAATTACGTAGCACCGGGGATCGAACCCTGGTCGTTCAATCTTCGGTGCTCATACCACTAAAATTGTTAATAGGAATTTCAAGTGTTGAATTTAGCAGCGGTGAAGGAAAATGAAATATAGATTTCGATGACACTCTTCGGCTTCAATACTATCTCACACGTTAAGAGTAAGCCTTTGCCCAGCGGTGGGGCATTACAGGCTGTAACTTTATTTTAGTTTTAAGTAAATATTACGGATTTTCTCTTCCCGTACCCGATGCAATGTAGCATATCGGACAGAAACACGGGAATCACAATGTGACCGGTCTCTGAAATCTATAGTTCGCATGTTATATAGACCTGAACAGTATTTCCGGATTTGGTTTTAATTTTAATTAAAATTTTGTCACAGACATCGGAACGTTTAGTACCTCAGTACCCCGGGGGCTGCACGGGGGTGCACGCGCATCGTAGGTTAATAAAAAACCATTAAACGCGATCATATTTTAAACTGATGGATTATTAAACCGTTCACAGCGTAATGTTTCATCTACGTCATCGTCTCAATAGTATTTCTCTCAGTAAGACTTTATGAGAAGAGTTTGTATAATAATAATCATTACTTCAGCCTATCATAAGTCCACAGCTGAACATGGGCCTCCCCCAAAGATTGCCACAAAGCACGGTCCTAAGCCACTTGCATCCATCGACCGCAACACTGTGCAGTTCGTCACTCCCCCGGTTGTCAGTTCTGCGAGTTATATGGCCGGCTCAATGCCACTTCAGCTTGCTGATCTTAACGGATACGTTGGTTACCCTAGTTCCGCTGCGGATATCGTCGTTGCAGACTATATCGTGCAGAGAAACACGAAACCAAGCATAGCCCTTTCCATAGCCCGCTGAGCAACTCTGAGCTTCTTTAAATTTCCTGTCATGTTTAATATTAATGAATTTAATCATTCACATCAATGTGACAATCTTTCAGTGAACATTTAAACATTTGCACACTCCGTTGAATAGAGTAGTAGAATATAGCGACTCAATGTATATTTCACATCTGTAACATACCTATATTCCGCAAATAATTGTTTGTGATTATGATTACGGCCTGCAGCGAAAGACCAAGTCTCAGTTCCGTAAGACATCAACTGGCAACATCCACTGGTTGTATACTTTGATTTGATTTTTATTTAAATCGTAAAATGTTTATCTTTTAATCTATGTAGAGCAAACTGCCGAGCGATACTCTAATACTCAAGAGCCATAACTATTCAGGAGCGTGATCCACTTTCAGAGGCGAAGGCTCGCCACGAACAGCCCGACAATCAGTTTTGTGTAAACCTACATTAATTATAATTATGCACACGCCACTGATCTCCAATATCACAAGCAGACCTTCGCTACGCGACAAGTTTCATTATTTTTTCTACCGAAGTGTAACAGACGAGCGTTTAGCTCACCTGATGGTAAGTGATCACTGCGCCTGCATACTCGATCATGAATGAAGATGATGATGCGTTGTCAAACCAGACGACGGTGATGAAATGCCTCGTTAACAGTACACAGGTCTCCGGTTCAAATCACGCACCATACGGTACATGTCTTTTTAAGCATCGAAGTGACAGGCGAAATGTTAGTCCACCTGATGTTAAGTAACCCATGCAACAACTTCAATATATTGCCGTGTGTTGTCAATTATTAATAGAATTAAGATGTCATCTGTAAGCAATATTGGTTAAGTTCTTTACTTCTTAAATTTATTATTTATAATAGAAATATAATTTACATGAATTAAAAATAATACAAGTCCGAAGACACTTCCTTGTGGAATTCAACAAGTTAGTTCCCTTTCATCGGAATTGATAAAATTTCTTCCGTTTATTTTATGATTATGGTTTTGAATTTAAACTATTTGTTTCATATTGTCGGGTGGCCATTTCGAATGGCCATAATTACTGTTTCGCTGAATATAAATATTTAGATTAGAGAAATAGTGAGCCATTCCCCACTGTGGCTGTAGTGTAGCTTGTAGTGTTTTAATAAATATATCAGCTTTTAAGTATCGGACAGACGGACTGTTAAGATTCCTCAATTTTATTTGTCTGCGATGATTGGATGCGTCTTATAACAATAATACGCAGTATTTAAATCGAATACTGTATACATAATTACAAGAAACTTTAATGCGAAATCATTGCGTAGCATAGTTAATTGAAAATATTAATATACGTTAAGCTTAAGCTTATACATTTATTCCACTAACGGCACCGATCAGAATTGCATACATGACGTTGAGACTTATGCTTTAGACTTTCGGGCGTGATATTAACAAATCTTCGTACAGCACGTGTAGGTAGTAATGCAGGAACAACAGGGTCCACTGAATCCGCCACTGCAACCACCACCGCAAGATCCGCAACACATGTAGAATGAGAATTACAGAGTACAATGTCCTAAGAATAAAGTTAATAAAGTCAAATGAAGGGAGTGTTGAAACTGTTTAACTAAAACTGTATGAATTGATTGATTTTTTTAAGTCTTTATATATATATATATATATATATATATATATATATATATATATATATATATATATATATATATATATATATATATATATATATATATATATATATATATATATATATATATATATATATATATATATATATATATATATATATATATATATATATATATATATATATATATATATATATATATATATATATATATATATATATATATATATATATATATATATATATATATATATATATATATATATATATATATATATATATATATATATATATATATATATATATATATATATATATATATATATATATATATATATATATATATATATATATATATATATATATATATATATATATATATATATATATATATATATATATATATATATATATATATATATATATATATATATATATATATATATATATATATATATATATATATATATATATATATATATATATATATATATATATATATATATATATATATATATATATATATATATATATATATATATATATATATATATATATATATATATATATATATATATATATATATATATATATATATATATATATATATATATATATATATATATATATATATATATATATATATATATATATATATATATATATATATATATATATATATATATATATATATATATATATATATATATATATATATATATATATATATATATATATATATATATATATATATATATATATATATATATATATATATATATATATATATATATATATATATATATATATATATATATATATATATATATATATATATATATATATATATATATATATATATATATATATATATATATATATATATATATATATATATATATATATATATATATATATATATATATATATATATATATATATATATATATATATATATATATATATATATATATATATATATATATATATATATATATATATATATATATATATATATATATATATATATATATATATATATATATATATATATATATATATATATATATATATATATATATATATATATATATATATATATATATATATATATATATATATATATATATATATATATATATATATATATATATATATATATATATATATATATATATATATATATATATATATATATATATATATATATATATATATATATATATATATATATATATATATATATATATATATATATATATATATATATATATATATATATATATATATATATATATATATATATATATATATATATATATATATATATATATATATATATATATATATATATATATATATATATATATATATATATATATATATATATATATATATATATATATATATATATATATATATATATATATATATATATATATATATATATATATATATATATATATATATATATATATATATATATATATATATATATATATATATATATATATACCGCGAGTTGACTGAAGAAAACTTCGAATTACGTCTTAGTTCCCAACATGGACGTATCGCTTTTACCAAAATGCCAGTCACACCTGCAGATGGCGCGCCCTGCATGCATACTAACGAGGCTCTGGCGATCGAATGATGGCTCTATCCTTACCTTACCTTAACAGCTTCTAAATCAGGGATTCCCAAAGTGGTCGATATCTACTCCTTGGGGTCGGTATTGGTTTCGATGCGGTTTAAAAATCGACCCCTATTAATTAACACACTTACTTATTTGAAACTTTCAAGACACTGTATAAGTCGTGTTACGTGTACCAACTTGTTATAAGAATGACTAATATTTTAGTAGGAAGTGTCATTGTTGTACTTTTAACAAGAATTTACGTAATTTGTATTAATAATTGTTAATTACACTTGATATTTACTAAAAATTTTGATGAGAAAATGATGTCAAGTTGACTTACTTAACCAACCGCAAAGTTTTTAAATTGGTAAGTATTTTGTATCAATAGGAATGGATGGAATGAGATAGGATTTTTTAAAGTAATTCGGCTATGCGGGTCTTAGTTATCAGTTCATTTTGGAAAAGGGTGGCTCTTGACCAAAAATAGTTTAGGAATCCCTGCCCTAAATAGTCCACTGCGGGACACGGTGTCGTCATACTGGCGTAATTAAATTATCGTCGATATGTATTCATTATTTAAATTGGTTTGAATTGCGAACGCCAAGCATTTATTCCAATGTTGACGGCAAGGTACAATTAAATGGCTATTTAATTTGAAATCCTTTCATTAAAATTATCAAAGACGGCTTGCGATCTAGTTATTAAGTAATTTTATTAGTTCACAAGATAACATAACAATAAAGATATGTTATATAATGGCGAAATCAAGCCTAGTGTTACCAGCGTTAGCATTTGCCGCTTGCAAATAGTGTGTTAATTTACAGATAAGAGTAACATTTAAGCTTTAAAAAAGCAAACAAACTTGAAATCGGGCCAATAACTTAGGAGATATGGTAAAAGATATAAAGAGAGGGCAAATACGCAATAATATGAAAAGTATATCTTCCCTTTTAAGTTCTCTTCTGGAGGACTTCACATAAATATTCAGAATATTTCGGCCGGTCACTTGCCGACAGGTGACATTGTATGATTCCTTACACACACCGACTAAGGGATAAGCCATGGATATCTAATGGAAATCTCCGGGACGAAGCTCATCTCTCAGGTTCTATATCCGGTAAAGGGGAAAGAGCTCACGGAAGCTCATCGGGTTACTTTGAGTCATGCCTAATAGAAAACATCATCTCAGCTTACCACCATGGGCTACCACCAGAGGTATAGACCATAAGACAGTGATATTTTGGACTACAGCTCTTTTGGTGGCGTGATCTAATCTATTACTGCATCCCAGAAAAAAACCAACGAACCTTTTTCAGATAGCGAAGAAAGAAAGAAAGAGAAACAGTTTTCACCAACACAACAACAATAGCTAAAACTAGGAAAAAAAAAACAACATGACTACTATAAATTTTATGTTGTCTGTGCTAAGATCTACATGTGCTGCAACGTTGCCGTGTAAATGCTCTCACTCAGCTATGGCCTCGGCTGTTGATTTTCCAAAGATCCTGTCCTAGCTTCAAAACCCTCTCGAATATTGAAGGAAGACCTTTGCCCAGCTGTGGGAAATTTACCGGTTTTATATTACTTCACTCGCGCCTCATAAGTCAGGTACGCTCACCACTGAGCCATCTAGTCGTCATTATGCCATAAATATTGCATCCAATTAGATTAACCCCGTTTAGAAGCATGGACTCTTTTCGAACGACTTACTTATGTTACATTTATTGCGCTTCTGATATAATAGTGGCTTGCTTAGCTCGGATGGTCTTATCTTATTTTAAATTTGATCGACAAATACTCAGAAATGATTTCAAACATGTTTCTAATGTCATGGTGTGTGTAGTGTAAGAGGGATTATAGCGTCTCTTTCTACAAATGCTAAGCTAAAAACTGCCAAAAAACAAACGAAGATCTTGAGACCGAAGGATGGCAGAATATCCCTCCGAAATTGTCGAACCCAAATCGGGTGGGGAGCGGCGTCACTGCTCTCACCAGACCAATGGCGAACCTTCCAGGAAATATGTGGCGGCTTTGGGTGGCGCTCTCTGGGAGCTCAATGGGCTAGGATACGTTTTTTTTTCTTTTTAGAGTTTACATGGGGATGGGGATGGGGAGTGGGACGGGGAGGGGGAATGGGCCTCTGGACACTTCACTCACCGAACGAAACGCAGAAGCTCAAGATATCTCCACTTCTCGCCGGTATTCTGCGAGGCCGTGGTACCAACCCGGTCGAGCCGGCCCATTCGAGCAGCAGGAAAACCCGCCGCTTGCCTTTACCACGTTAAAAATAATATTTTTATTATTTCTCAGATATGCAGGTCACGATGTTTTCCTTCACCGCCGAGCACATGGTAAATACAGCACTTAAAATTGCTATTAACAATTTTAGTGGTGCCGGTAGCGGGGATCGAACCCAGGTCCCTCGCGCTCTGTAAGATTAAATTTAGCGCCCTGACCACTACCACGGCTCATGAAAGCAGTACAAGCACTTAACTAACCTTCTATTATGAATCCATATTCATCTCTTTGGGAATGGATATAATTATGAAGCAATTACATTTGGTCGGCGTGTAAAAACTCCAGTGATGGGATTCGATTTGTTACGATTAAAATATCGATATTTCTATTACTTATTATTATATTTGACTCTTCACAAAATAAGTATTCGTAGTAAAGTCTTAGATAGTTAGGAAAATAAACTTATTATCAATCGACTTCAAAAAAAAAAAAAAAGATTTTGTTTGTTTGTTTGTTTGCATGTTACGCGATATCTTCGCCGATTTTGATGATTCTTTTTTTATTGAAAAGAGGATGGTCAAGTTTGAGCAAAAATATTTGAAGAAAATATAAATTTTTTTCAATCCCTGTTTTCCTACCTAAAGGTTTGAAGTCGGTTGTTTGTCTAAAACTTTGATTTAAATTCACTTATGTGTGTGACTGAGATAGGTTTAAGTAAGCCTGTATCAAATGGATTCAGTATCAGCAATTGAGGATTGTTACGTTGTCAGTGGACCGCGTTGAACGGTGAGCGTACTTGACTGAAGAACCATGAGTCCTGCGTTTGAATCCCATCCGAAGAAAATTTTTTAACCACACACTACGACTTTGTCCTTTCCTTTTTCCCAGCAGTCGCCAGGGGTATTTCCAAACACGACTTAAGTAGATTAAATCATTCCCTAAGCGGCGGCTTTTGCTTCTGCTCGAATGGGTCGGCTCCACTGGGTAGTAAGTAGGAAGTAGAGGCATTTTGTGCTTCTGCGTTTCGTTCGGTGAGTGAGGTAAGCGAAGGCCCTCTCCCCCTCCTTAACCCTCTCCTTATCCTCCCTCCTATATCCCAAATACCCTTAAAGGCCGGTAACGCACCTGCAGCACCTCTGGTGTTGCAGATGTACGTGGGCGACGGTAATCACTTACCATCAGGTGAGCCGAGCGCTCGTTTCACTTTCGTGGCACTCATTGATCTTTGCTTTCGATATAACGCTCGTTCGATAGGATCCAAGGAATGGTCAGATGTCAGTGTCATATGTCACGTGGTGCAACGTGACACACTGACAACGAAAACCGATGGACATCAGGACATCGAACACCCCTGTCCCTCCATGACCACGGCTGCTGTAAAAATATAGAAACAAAATTAAACGTGTTTCATAACACACACACACACACATTAATTGTGGTTAATTTGTTTCAACCCACAAACAGCAGCGCAACAGCTGTTGTGTTCCGCTTTGGTAGGTTACAGAGAGCCGGTATATGTATTTATGTATATATTCACGCCTTATTACCAACGGGGTAAGCAGAGACAATCTTCTTCCATTTGCTACGGTCATGACATACGTTTTTCGCTTCTTCCACTTTCATCAAACTTCGCATGCATGCTCGTTGGTTTAGAGTACTCTTGACCTGGCCTTTTTTCAGAACGTCTCCGATTTGATCGTGAAATGTTCGCCTAGGTCTTCCTCTCCCGACTCTACCATTTACACTCGCCTCATATATTTGTTTCGTCAATCTACTTTCATTCATCCTCTCCACATGTTAAAACCAGCTCAGCATCCCTTTCTCGATTCGTGTCACCACATCGTCTTTCACGCCACAACGCTCTCTGAGCCGGTGCAATACTCGTATAATATATGCCCATCACTACGCCTTACGCAACAACCGAGACGTAAACGCTACCATTATGACAATCGGATATTATCGAATGTATAGCCATCGATCGGACGGATCGCGAATCGGAGCAAGGTCTCGGATGGATGGATGGACGATGATTTGAATCGCAAGATGCTGTCGAATGAGGAATGACGGCTTTCGCAAGCATTTGTGGGCAACGATTAGGCCCACTCGATTAAGTGGATTAATTTAACGGCCGTTATAAATATCGTTCGAAATCGATGAATGTTACGTTATATGACTCATTTGAATAAAAGAACAAGACGGACATCTTTTCGTATGCGTCTGCCTATTTAATATTGTCTGGACATACGAGCAGTGCGTGTTGGCAGTGATGACTTACGTACCCGAGACTTGGTCTTACACTGCAGGCCGAATAAGAGCGCGCTATGGAAAGGGCTATGCTCAATGTTACTCTATGCGATAGGGTCTGCAAGGATGCTATCCTCAGCAGAACAAGGGTAACAGACATAGCCGTTAGGATCAGCAAGCTGGAGTGGCGACACGTACAGGCAAACGCGGTGTGACGACCCCTCGACAAGAGGCATAGGACCGAGCTTTGTGACAATCTTTGGGGGAGGTCTATGTTCAGCAGCGGACTTGTGACTGAAATGATGACGTTACTGGTGAATGCGATAGGCTTCCCTGAGAATGCTCCAGCAAAAGCCGGCATGTATTCTTTGCAAGGTTTGCCCATACTCTCCCCGTTTGGAGAAGCGAGTGAGAGTACCAGGCGCACTAGTGCATCACAAGGCTGCAGGCTCTGGGCTCTGGGCTCTGGGTTCGACAAGTTCGGATGGTATCCCACCATCATTCGGTCGCCGCAGCTTTATGGCGTTGATAATTATTTTTTATTAGTACGTAATTTATTTAGACATTAAATACACCTGCTACGGCTATCTCACCAACCCACGGGTCGACTGGCAGAGAATGCCAACAGGCATCAAGTCCGCCCTTTGTCACCTCGTACTGTGAGGCGTAAACAATAAAGTTTTTTTTTTAATTAAAAACGAAAAAGATATTTCTAGAACAAAAAAAAAAGATAGCACTCCTCCTTAACACGTTCATTTATTCGCCTACGTGCGTTTTAATTTCATTACGCGACGTGAGAACTGTATCAAGATGAGAACGCCATCGGCTCAATTCAAATACGTGTACAAATAATTATCGCGCGTTGCCCCATCTCGATGTTCACCACAGCGCGTTCATAAATCAATCCAGTGGGATCCTGAATGTGCAACGGAACGCGGCCGCGCAGTGCACGACTCCCATAACTAAACTCACTATAGTATAGTATTATACATTGTCGTCCGTGAAACGATTCGAATGGAAATACAAACCGCTGTAAAGTCCTCCGTGTTGTGTGTGTGTATTTGTCGAGGCGAGCGGCGCCATTTGTTGCTGCTCGAACGGGGGTTCGCAGAATACCGGCGTGAAGTAGAGCCATCTCGTGCTTCGGCGTTTCGTTCGTTGAGTGACGTAACCAGAGCCCGACTCCCCACTCCTCCATCTCCTCAGATGTCGTTTAACGCCGGCGGGGCATCTGCAGCTCGCCAGGTGTTGCAGATGAACGCAGGGGTCGGTAATCAATTATCAACAGGTTAGACGTCGTCGTCTCTTATTACCATAAAAAAAAAAATATAACTTACAAAGTGACGAATGTCTACCTAGATTATTTATGAAGTGAATTTTCTGTAAAATTAAATATTTATAAATTGAGAGGAAACATAGTTAAAACCTTTACGCTCATTAATCAATATCGATGTAGACACGCGGTCTCTTGTCTATGTTTGTTATTTAATTACATACAAGTATATTGGCACGAGTATCATGAATACAGACAAATTCAACATTGAAAGATTAATTGATAGACTTCTCTTGCAAACAGCGGCGTAAGAATTTGCCACTCCTTGCCGTTGGTGTCGTAGGAGGTGACCCAGGCGATTTACCCAGTACCGGATAGGAGAGATGCAGGTCACGGTAGTCCACACGCTCCGCTGAATTGAGTCAAATAGAAATCTAGAATCTATGCCTGTGGATGACAAGCATGAGTCTTTTTTTTTTTTTTTTTATAAGAATAGAGTAAAAAAACTTGTCAACCGTCCAACTGCAAGCAAACGACTTCAATCGAAGAAGGTATCTGTACCTTGTACGAAGACGGTGCCTCATAGCCCGTTAGCCTACTCTACACAGCTCTCTATAGGTACCGTTCTAACAGGAACATGATTGAGGTCGCACTGCTGTTGCTGTCGCGGCTGTAATGATCGAGAGTGTGGTGAAGTGAAGGAGTCCTCTACCTGTTAAAGGTCTTCTTATGCAGTCTCAACAGCTTACTGCGGGACAAACGACCTATTTTGGCTCAAAAATCTATTTGCTACCTTTGGTGATAATCCAAAAACAGCAGAGAATCAGGGCTGTGTTACCACCCAGCTATTATTGGTTGTAAAGACAATAATATATATATATAAGTTAAATTTTTATTGGTTTCCCTTATGTTTTGTATATTTTTCTAATTATTATGTATATATATCACCATATCACCATATCATGTATTATGTATGTAGATATTAGTGTTGGAATAAATGTCTTTATATCTTTATGATTGCCGAGCTCAGGACCAGACATCTCGCACCTCAATTGAGAATAGGTGTATTGAAGAAAGGGATGGATATACCATTTTTTTCTTCAACTGCGAACCACAACTCCACGTGGTGGACTGGCTGAAAAACAAACGAGTCTCCGGCTACCGAAGTAAGGTGGGGTATCTATCCGAATTCACCGAAGCCCAAATATCGCAGGCCGGTGGTGGGAAGCAGCGTCGATAGTAACAAGGCACCGCCACTGCGCTCACCGACCCGCTTGCCCAGCGTGGTGAGTATGGGCAAACCTTTCAAGAGATGCATGCCGATTTTAGCTAGTATTCGTATTAATCTTAATTATTTATCTATGTAGGTATACTATAGCGTATCATCAACATCATCGTTTCAGCCTATCCACAAGTCCACAGCTGAACATAGGACTCCAAAGATTGCCACAAAGCACGGTCCCGAGCCACCTGCATTCATCGACTTCCCGCAGGTCGTCACTCCATCTTGTGCGAGGTGGTCCCAGACTGCGTTTGCGTGTACGCGGCTGCCAATCGAGAACCTTTTTTCCCCAACGGTTCTCAGTTCTGCTAGCTATGTGGCCGGTCTATTGCCACTTCAGCTTGCTGATCCTAAAGGCTGTGTCCTAGTTCTGCTGCGGATATCATCGTTGCACACTCTATCGCGCAGAGAAACCCCGAACATAGCGCGCTGAACAACTTTGAGCTTCCTCTTACGGCCTGCAGTGAAAGACAAAGTCTCAGTTCTGTAAGTAGCGGATACAATACGGAATTTTGCATACGATTTACAAAGAACCGAATACACTACAATAATATGGCACCATCGAGCTGGTCTGTTAATGGAGCTTGAAGATGGATATCGCGCCATGGATTGACTATTAGTAAGCCCATAGAGCTTAGGCTCATTAGAGTTGTCCTATTCATCATGCATCTTAAATGTGCCTTCGGTGACTGGTTAGCACCTTTATTTTGTTACACCATAAATTGGTTTTACAAGGGGTCGCTTTACAACCGATGCTGGTGTAGAGATTTGAGGCCTGGGAAAATTCACAGGATGCCTTGGGCGTCTTTTGTGATCTCTCCAGAGCCTTCGATTGTATGAACCATGAAACAATTATTAGGAAACGACTTCATTATGGCATAAGAACTACAGAGCTTAAGATTATAATCTCGTATTTGAGTAATAAAATTCAAAATGACGTTATTAACGGTGCTGTTAGTGTCGGGTCGAATATAAAAATGGGCGAACCACAGGGCTCGTTTCTCGGCCCATTCCTATTTCTTTCTTACATAAATGACTTGCCTTACTCGTAGGGGATAAACATGATATAGTATTATTTGCTGATGATACTTCATTAATCTTTAAACTTAAACAAGTATTTGTATCAATGAAAATTGCAAAGAATAGGCAACAAAACTAAAAGTATAAAATTTTATCCACTTAATGTTAACATTTAGATACCATAGTTCTTATAAATATGGATGATTGAGGCCTTTGGAATAACTCTTAGACGCAAACCTTCAATGGGGCCCCCATATATACAAACTTGGTAGCAGCTTATCTCTGGAGTATATGCTGTAAGAAAAATAAGATGTCCTACTAATATTGAAACAGCTAGGATAGCATATTTTAGTTATTGCCACAGCGTAATGTCTTATCGTATTTTGTCATGGGGACATGCGATTGCTATTGAAACAAATAGGGGTCATAAGAGCTATCTATAATCTAAATTCTGGAAAATCTATAATTTAGATTATAGATAAATTTTGTAGAAATAAATATTCTAACCTTGGCTTCTCAACATATATGAAAATGTAAAGTATGTACATAAACATAAATACATTTAATAAGAATGGTGATATTCATAATGTTAATACTAGAAACAGCTTGTGATGCCAGTTGCCATCATAAAGTCAGTACCTCGTTTATGGGGCAATGTATACGTTTGGACGATAATAACCCCTGGGAATGAGTAGATTGCTCTCAAACCTTTTATAAAAATATTAGATTATCAAAACGTTTTGTTTTGATAAAATTACAAAAAAAGAGGATACCTACGGAGTTTCTTATGTTGATTTCTTTACCATCAGAGGAACCTCATTACGACATGGCGGTAGATTTAAAAAAAATCTACAAGTGACATGTTTCTTATGTTGAATAAATGAGTTGCTTTGGGGAATTTTAGAGTAGCATTAAAAAATCAATTCTCCATCATAATCAATAAAACCTCAATATCTGGTTAATTTGTATTTTATTTGTATTCGTTTCTATTTCAATCACAGTCTACTACATAAGTATTTAAATGATCACAATAAGTATCTGTTTAAATAATATAATTAAAAAAAACATTATTTTATTGAAACATGTTATTAGGGTCTATATAATTTAATAAAAAAGAAATAAAAACATAGACTGAAACGGTTGGATTAAGGCGCGTACATACGGACATCGGTTCATGAAAACGCTGCGGGTGTCTTTAAATTTAAAACATTATATCTAATACATTCAGTGTGTATATATATATATATATATATATATATATATACACTTTCATCTTTAAGTGAAGTATTTGGGAAAGTGATGATAACAATGATTAAAATACGGACTAGCCCCAAAAGAGATTTCATATGAAAATTCTGTTACATGGATGAACTTAAAATTTTAAGTACGGTATTATCACCAATGAAGAAGAAATTTAAACGCGGATATGAAAATTTACAAATTAAAACAAAAAAAACTACAAAATTTTAAAGCATTTCTCTCAATGGTATGATGTTATGAATTTAATAGTCTTATTGCATGTGACATATTTTTATGTTTTCACATTCATAAACGTTAAAATAAACGCAGCGTTCCAATCGTCTAGTGTGAAGCGCCTATAACAAATCCAAACTTAAACTATTACAGGAACATCCTTGTTAAGTATACTTGATTTCTTCACTCTTACTTTCATCTGTTGCTGATTAGTCGGCCTGCAACAAGAGAAACATTATTAATAATAATTATTACATTTTATATCTATGATTATCTGAACCAGCGGTTCCCGTTTACCCTTAAAGGTACGCGTGGCTGTATAGGAGAGTACTTGTGATGAACCATGGTAATACAAAATAAAAAATAATTCAAAATGTCAAAACGCAAACTTTATAAAGGAACCATAGATCATAATAAAAGAGCGGGAAATGATAATCGGATACTACATGTACCTTCTACTTAAGTATGTTTGTAGAAACTAAAAAAAAACCATTTTTTTTTTAATTTCTACGGAGATTTTTTTCTCGTTGCATATTGTCATGCACAAATTGTTTGGGTTTTAAAGTTCGCTGCTGAACGAAGGCCTTACCAAGAAAGGACTAGTTATCACAAACCTTTGGATTCAGCAAATTTGGAAGAATGTCCTTCACCAGTCAACCTGAGCCTTGTTTCTTACCACGGTGCGGGTGAGGTTGGCAATTGGAGAAGAAAATGTCATATTTATATATACGATAAATATAATTTATACATATATACTTAGAGGGCTCTCTAAGGACAGAGGGAGAAAGAGAAATTCAGTTAAAAAAATAGCTGTCATATATTACTTGGAAGGTTTGCCCATAGACACCACGCTGCCCAGTGCCTGAGATTTCGGTACGACAAGTTCAGCCATCATTCGTGCACCGAACGCGCAGTTGAGGTTAGTATCTAGGTTCATTCCTTACAATTCTTACATTTTAATTATTAATTATATATTTTCTGGGATATGACTTACTCGGGCAGGGTATACGAACGTCTTGGCCAGTTGACTCCCGAACATGTTCGCGGCGCGGCAGGTGAACTCGCCCATGTCGCTCCACCTCAGTGACGAGATCACAAGCTCGCCGGAACGCAGCACCTTATCAATAATAATACAGTGTTTTAATATTAATAACTAACAGCTGTTCTGTACATTTGTAGATAATGGATAGACAGGTTACAACTAGAGTAGGAGGATTATACAACACACATACAAACTCACACACACACATACACAGACGATATGAGTATATGTTTAAAGCATTCATTAATTTACTTTTTATTTTTTTTGACTAATATCTAGACTATTCTTGTTGTTAACGTTAATCTACTTGGGAGAAGAAACTGACCTCTGTAATACAGGTTCTTAACCTAGCATGTCACGGATGTCAGGGAATTCAAACAAACTTTCTGTTCCAAATTTTTATGGCAATAAACATTATCTATTTATTATGTTTTTCGTGTGTATGTACGTATGTATGTATATGTGTTTAGCACGCTCTCTAGCCTAAACGGTTTGATGGATTTGAAGAGGTTTCTGTGAAATCTAGATCTGACACCTGAGGCCTGAGGGCAGTTTAATAATTTAGTATACATAGTTGTATATAGGCAGTTGAATAATAGTTTGGATGTGTATGTATTCGAGTAAAACGAAGCACACTTTGCGTTAACTTCACGAACCCGATGTGACACATATACAATGATTCTTGACATGTTGAAACAAGAAAAATTCTATGGTCATGACACGGGAAGGGATAACATAGAGCGAAAGATCGGCAGCGTTGTCATTGGGAATGATAACTTACACCTATACGGTTTGAAAGTTTAACAAATGAAACTATGTACACAAGTACCACACAATAGGTAGGTACAATTTTCCTACGACACCTAATCTGCCGAAGTGCTACACAGTACAGCAATGACAGTTATTCTACCGTGAAGCAGTTACCTGTGTGTACACACACAAACAAACAAAACACAAAGTGCACCGCCGGTGAGGTAGACAGAAGGAAGTAATAGTATCGTCTGCCCACCGCTAGATGGCGGTGTAATTGAAAAGTGTCAGGCCTGCGGAAAAATGAGAAGAAATGATGGCACTGTTTATGAGTAGGTGTAGCATTTCATAAAAGTACCTTAAGTCGTGTGTGCAAGTTAAGCAATGCCCTTGAATGAGGTTTTAATACGCCACAACGTCACAGACGTCAAGTTCGCCGAGGTCGAAATATGCGCATCAAGACGACTATTGATGCTCGAAATTCCCCTTCCTCATCCTCCCTCCCATCTCCCAAATACCCTTAAAGGCCGGCAACGCACCTGCAGCACCTCTGGTGTTGCAGATGTACGTGGGCGACGGTAATCGCTTACCACCAAGTGAACCGTTTATTCGTTTGCCGCCTTTGCTATAGAAAAAGAAAAATATCACATCGTACTACATAATTACTTAAATACCTTCATCCTGGGGTCCCTGCCGACCGGTTGGCCACCATTATCCCTCCAAGCTACTTTCGGCCGAGGGTGTCCCTTTACTCTGCACGGGAGTACCACGTTGCTCCCGATCGCGTCAACGAACACTTTGTACGTGACCAGTATTCGAGGCGCTAGAGGGAACAGTTTTGAGCGCTCCGAGACATCGTTGCTGCCATCTGTCGGAGAGTAGATAAGGTTATGTAAGACAAAGAAGTGAAAATTATGTGTTTGTTACACTTTCTATGTTTCCTACGCAATATTACTATTATTAAACTTTAATGTACCTGTTAAGCTTCAAATAATATTCAAATATAATCAGACATTGGACGGTCTACAGATATTTGTAACAGATAATTGTAATAGTAACATAAATAGCTTCTTACTTGTGCTGTATACTATCGAGGAAGCCCTGGCTGTATTTGAACCTGCAACCACATGGCAAGAGTACTCCACTTTACCCTCCGTCCGCGGCACCAAGAGCGTGGATGTCACCCTCGCGAGTGATGTCGGATTTACGTCTATTACCTCGTTGGACTCCAAGTCGTACTGAAAGAAAGAGTTGTTTTTAAGTATATACGATACTTATATTATTCGTAACCGGAGGCCCACTCCGCCTCCCCATCCCCCATGATCATCCTCTCTCCCATCTCCTCCTCTAGAGCCCGGCAACGCACCTGCAGCTCCTCTGCTGGATATGTTCGTTGGCTGGTGATAATGTCGGTGACCGCCTGGCCCATATCGACCACGGCGACAACTTCCGAACACTAGTTCGGCAATTAAACTCAACCGTTCGACTCTCAGGTGGTGACGTAAGTTTACATGGAAACATGGAGACGCTCACACGTCTCTTCCATTCTGTGTTAGATGTAAGTTGCTTATACGATAATCGAAAGATCGGAGGAAGGGTTGTTGATTACCTGATAAATTGGTTCGTCGTTTTTGAACCAGTGTACCGAAGGTGCAGGGGCTCCGACCGCCTCGCATGTGAGCTCCAATGGTGCCCCGGTCGGGTGCACCGTCAGCAGATTGGGTTTCTTCAGCAGCGTTAGGAACCTTTTGGATTCTTGCTGGGATTGTACTGTGGGGAGACATGTCAATAGGTAAGTTATTTGTTGAAAATTTCTTCTATTCTGTTAGGGGGGTTTCTTAGTACGTAGAATCTTTTTTTTTTAAATAATCGAGCGGATTGTAGCGAGTGAAATTCAAAAATTGAGTTGAAGTATTTTCACGTTTTTCTGTCAGTTTGTTCACGCATCACTTGTGCTACACAGGTAGACTAATTTTGACGGCCCGATACAAGATGAAATATTCACTTCTTCTATAGCTATTATACCAACTTAAAATCGAATTGATTTCTTGCTATATTGTGTATATTATATATTGTATATAAAGGTATATAACAGAATAGATAATTAATTTTTTTGTTATATTATTTGATTTCAAATTTATAGTGTTAGTGTAAATACAAGAAAGAAATGTTTAATTATATTAATGCTACGTTATTTCTTTTGAGTACTCAGATAATTTGACTCTCTTAGATATTTGAGAAGGAGGCCTTTGCCTAGCTGTGGGCACTTACAGACTGCTTATACTTTTATACTTTTACATTGAGTTCTCACTTTATTTGTATCATTGTATTTATTAATAGGTACATATTAATTAAAGAATATCATCATATTACAAAGTAAAGATAAATTATTTTCAAGCTATGCTAATTAAACCCAGGTAAGCTCAGGTACGATTTAGCTTCAAGGAATTTCTGTCGCTCCCTTACCGTTTATTTGAATGTTGTTATCCATTTCTAGAAGTTTCATGTGTCGATTTACGTTGGCAGAACGGCAGCCCCCGCTCAGTAGCGCTGCGGCGGCGAATAGCAGAACTATGTTGAACATTGTTCAAGCTTCTTGTATCGGGAGAGATTCAATTGGTATTCTGAAACAAACAAGATTAGTTATAAAAATGTATTTAGTAATATTTAAAAAGTAATCATTTGTAAACTACATTGAAACAAATTAGTGTAAAAGCCTGCTAAACTTTTTTGTTACAAAACGCTCATAAATGTCGATAATTGTAATATTTCCTTAGAAAGAAAAAGTCCAAAAAATCTTGCAAAACTAAAAGGAAATTACAATTTATTAATGATTCATAAAATTTCCTATTTAGTTCTATCTTAAAAGTTTCCGTTCAGTGAACTTGATTGAGAACTTCTTTGAATTGTAAATTTCATTAATGTATCAAGTTGTCGCATTTCTAACTAGATAGCGTTAAAGTAAACTTAAGCTTCGTTAAGTATTTGAACAATGTAAAATCTTGTGTGGTAGGCAGTATGTTAGAAGATGTTACAATGAACAATGAATATTTATTCATCGTCGGTTGAAATGTTACAATCTGCCAGCTAGCCTCACCCAGACAATTTATCCTAAACAGAAATCACGTAGAAGTAGTTGTTGTGGAAGACAATATTAAAGTACAAATCTTAACCCATTTTTAGGGTTCCGTACGGAGCCATATTACTAATTGTAAGCGGCGTATAATTAAACATTAGGTCTACGCCGTCTGTCCTTCCGTCCGACTGTCTGTTCGTATTTGTTTGTTTTTGCGCAATCATTTAAATATTAATATATACAAGCGTCATACTTAACGTGATTATAGCGTAAACTCTATAGTAAATCAATAAATAATAAAAACCGGCCAAGAATGAAAGAAAACACGACTTTTTAAGTAAATAAATAACACAGATATAGTCTGTGTTGTACGGAAATCCTCAGTGCGCGGGTTCGTCTTTTAATACTTCTCTCTGCTGCGCATGCGTCGTAACGTCATTATGTTGATTTGAAATATTCATATTAATTGAAACAGGAATACAATATCTCGAAAAGATTCACATAGAAAACAAAAAGGTAAAAAACGGAGCAAACAAGCAAGCGGTTCACCTGATGGTAAGTGATTACCGTCGCTCGCGCACATCTGCAACACGAGAGGAGTTGCAGGTGCGTTGCCGGCCTTTAAAGGGGTGGGGAGCGGGAGGGGGTGGGGAGAGGGCCTCTGGTTACCTCACTCACTGAACGAAATGCAGAAGCGCAAGATGACTCTACTTCACGCCGGTATTCAGCGAGGTCGTGGTATAAACCCGGTCGAGCGGGCCCATTCGAACAGCAGCAAAAACCGTCGCTTGGCTCTACCACGTACAAAAGGTCCGTAAGGTAAAGTAGTGCCGGCACCGGGGATCGAACCCAGGTCGCTGGGTTACCATGAAACCCCCGCTCACCTTTATTTATGGTATATAAAAGAGATAAAGTAATTTTTATAAGACCAACGTGTTATTGTTTCAGAGCTATTTTTAAATATAAATAGCTCGGCTCTGTTGTATTCAATCCTAACAAAAATATTCACAAAATGTTCTTAGAAATTTTAAAAGAATTTCTGGCAACACAGAAAAGAGAAATTTTTTATAATGTACCTTTGACAGGCTTTCATATTTAGCATAGTCTTTTTTTTTAAATATTTATGAATGTTTTGTCACGGATCTTTTACGAGGTCGTAGACACCTTCTCTGCCGAGGAGCTGGACCACTTCGTGCCGTCAATCATCAGTGCGATCACTGTCGAGTTCCGGTATGAAAGGGTATACTGACCCAGTATAATTACAGAGTCTGAGTGTTGAGATCCTAGTCCTCAGGGGTGACAAGGCATCTGTAACCTTCTTCGATTGGAGATTGATTGATTGATGGAATATAAGCACTTTTGTCATCCCAATGCAAAAAAAAGAATATATATATTTTATTTGTCTCACGTAGAGAGCCAAAAGTGGGTTACCGTCTGTTTGTCTTCGATGAGTCTCTGACTACTGAATACATACGGGAACTTTTATTTGAAGTTCAATGGAAATACTAGTCCCGTGCGGGAATCGAACCCGCGACCCACAGCGCCGCAGCTCAACGCTTGGCCACTACGCCACCGAGCCGTCAATTACTCGATCCTGTTCACGTCTATCTTGACACTGAAAATGCGTTTCTGAACGCGGGTTTCTTCCAGAGGCTGTAGGATACGAACATCAGCTGTTTCCGTAGGTTAGGGGTTAATACCGGGTGTACTTGTAAATAACCTATCCCGATATACAAGACGTGGTATGTCAGTGGTCAGGGCGCGCGTGTCCTAGATTCGATTCCACTACAATTGTTCATTGCAGTTTTAAGTGCTGAATTTACCATCGCAAGATTTCGAGGACATGCGAAGTTTGCCATCCTGGAGTACTGTAGCTTGACGGACTTTACCTGATTCCAAAAGCTTCTACGCAAAAAAAAACATTGGAGGTTTTTCCCAGAATTATATCTACAGGCTGTTTCAAATTGTTTACTTTATTTTTTTCGTGTGTGTCGATATTGAGAAAGGCCTTGGTATCCGCTCTCCTCTTTGGTAATAAGATGGTAAAATAGGATGGGATGGTATGCACAAAACGAACGCACAAAAAAATAAAATAAAATAGCGCACATTACCCATTCCGAAGAGAAGAAGAGCACCACCAATATATAAATATATAACACAAGATATTATATACCTAGTATTATCTATGTATTGTGTGTATATATTTTTTCGTGCGGATTTGTAGAAAGGAATTTTATTATTTATTTAATAAACAAAAAATAATGTTTTAGACATAAAAAAGACACTTTATTATCTGTGAAGGCCTACTTCGACCTGTTAAATTTACGTAACGTCCATTTCCGTCGGTTACTACAATGTTTCCCTCAACGGGCCTGAAGAAGTATATATGTAGGAGTATGTATGTACTACATTACAATAAAATTATAAAAGGAATATTATTAATAGATTTTAGCGCGTTTAATTTTGTTTTGTCAGGGGACTGACCACGGCTGCTGTAAAGCACTCGAAACGTCGGGAATATAAAAAAATTCAAATGTGTATGTTAGCGTAAATATAAGAAATCATTATAAAAGGACTAGTAATGAAGTTGGCGTTCTTCTACGTTCGGAGTTATATTGCTCTGTAATGTTCGTATTACTCTACGTTTCTACAAGTTCTGCGCGCAAATTCAACACGTTGAGTTTGACGTCAAATTCAGAGCGAAAAAAGGTAAATTCAAAAAGGGTGTTTATTTAATATTCACAAAAAATTTATAATTTTGTTTTCTAAATATTAATTTTACTATGTTGTTTGCGGCCATACAGCTCGAGTGTATTATGGTTGAATTCAAACTTAAGGAACCAATTTACAGTAGTAAAGTAGCAGCCTGTAAGTGCCCACAGCAGGGCAAAGGCCTCCTTCTCAAATATCTGAGAGGGTGTAAGAGCCGGGAATGGCCCGCCACGCTGCTTTATTACGTACTTCACATATCCTCGAAATAATATATAAATATATTTTATTTCTCAGCTATGCAGGTTTCCTCACGATGTTTTCCTTCACCGCCGAGCACGTGGTAAATACAGCACTTAAAATTGCTATTGACAATTTTAGTGGGCAGTACTATTTTTATTAATTACAGTATTAAATTTTATTAATCTTCTATTATTTAAATAGGTAAATTGTGTTATAGCTCTATTTTACATCTTCAGCCAGGAAAGTCTAATAAAAGCATTTGTTATTTAAAAAAAATGTTACCATGTATAGAGTTCCTGTAACATCGAGTGCGAAAGTTTTAACTAAGTAATATTTTCGTAAATAAATCTAAAATTTCCTTTAAACTATAGTTGTATCTTGTATATTAGTGTGTAAATATCAAAAGTAGGTACAAACATTTGTAAGAATAAACAATGTAGCAAAGATAGATCTGGAATAGTTAACATATCTGTAGTTAAAGTTCGAACAGAGTTAAAAGTTAAGTTAACTAGCCGTGGGTGTGGCGTAAGAATCGGCCAAATAATTCATTTAAAAATCTCATTGAAATGAACTGGAGCTAACCCAGCAACGAAGCTCGTTCCTGTCGCGTTTTATCTCCTTATGAAATTCTGTAATCACTGCCTACCGGGTTTGGTGAGCGCAGTGCCTTCGTACGACTGCTGCTCCCCATCACTGCTCTGTGGGATTTGGGTTCGGTGAATTCGAATGGTTATTCCGCCATCTATCGGTAGCCCGAGCTTCGTTTGTTACCTAGCATGATGCACCACGCGCCGGTGAGCTTGGCATTTGAAGAAAAAATATAAAAAAAAAAAATAATATAACTTATTAAAATTATTTAAAATATATACTCATCGATTTTTTTTTATATAGACTCTTTTGTTATTTAAAACGAAACATGCGTGCAAAATCCAGTCGAATTTGCAATTTATTGAGTGACTTTTCCGATATGTGCTTTATCTTTTTAATTCTGTAGAGGACAATGTATGACACAGCGAGCCTTGCATGTAAATGTCTCTTGCATTAATTATCTGTTCACGTGTTTTGTTAATCGTCGTTAGTTACTTTTGCACTATTTTATAAAAATAATTAGTCATTTAATATTCATCGTATTAAAAAAATGCGTAATATTGTCACGTACAATACGATTGATAAGTAAAAAAAAAATCGTTAAAATTCATATAATTCATTAAATAAAGATAAAAAAAACAATAAACTCACCGAAATACAACTATTATAATAATGTTTAAATATCACAGTGTTAAAATAAGAATTTCGAAAGTTAAAACTTTTTAGCACATTACACAATTCAAAGTTATGTAGTTTCCGAACGGTCACTGAGAAAGAGCGCGTTTAAAAAAAAAAAATAAGCGTTGTCAAATTGAAAATATCATGGCCACTTTCTAGAGACGTATACGCCCGGTAGAGTCCTGAACTAAATGGACGTGCGATGTATTAGCCTGCTTTATATACGCGTTGCGGGATGCTTGAAATTTTGTTGAATTTTAATGAATGACCGCACGCACCCACTAACGCATTTGTGGACATGGAAAAACTCGATGCGATTGTGGCGACGCAGAAAACTTGTGTGATGCGTGTAAATAATTTTGGCGGGAAAAGCACAGTACGCCATTTTCACAAGTCAAATGTGTTTCTATGCGAATCGCAAGAACAGTTAATGGTAAAAAGGATTTGATAACTTTTTATCAATAAAAGGCAAAATCATATTTAGCACTGAATTATTTATTCATTATTTAATATTGATTGCTCATGTCCAGAATATTAATGAAATGACGATGATATTTTATCGCTTTTAACGTTCCTATTTAAAAGGTCCGCAATGCAGCTGGCATTGGGTTGCGTAAGCCCGTTTGGATATGTTGGTTCGTGTTCAATCGACATTCCAAAACTCTGTCTACCTCAATAAATGTTAGGTTCATACAAGTGTTAGATAATCAATGCTAAAGCTTCCTTCTAAGCCCTCTTCAAAAAGGAAGTAAATGATGTATTAAAATTGTTATGCCATTGGAGACTTAGATTTTTATCTACATTTTAATTGATACCCTATATACTTCGAATTTCAAATTAAAATACGTCTCAATAATCTATAACTAGTAATAGTTCTTTTTTTTTTCTTAAATACGTTAAGAAGATGCAAAATACAATCAGATATGTCATGAAAATATCATGGCAAGAAAAAGTAAAAAAAAAAAAATAACCTCAAATAATATTTCATAAAAAAGGGACTCTCTCGACTGTATCCATAATAATGCCGCCCCATTATCAGAGGCCTTCATTTTAGCCGTGCCCAAACAACCGATATAGTCGTACCGAAAATATAGAACCATGACGGGACGGATAGACTTGTGTCCGCATGGATTACGCCCAGCCGTGCACTGCGGATGGCTGAGGAATGAGAAAATATAGCTACCTACCAAGCTAGCCGTGTAATGGGGGTGTTACAATCTCATAACCCTCCCTTAAAATCTTCACAGTAACCGTTGGTAGTAATCTCGTGGATAGTTCCGTTTGGTTAAGCTGAGTCGTGTCAAATGAAAATGTGCAATCTCTCCCCACCCTTATGATACAGACGTGAATGCTTCTGTTCATACTTTAGTAGTTATTTTCACATTTTGTAAGTCTCCTCTTTTTGGATAAAAACAAATTCCATAACAAACAGATCAAAATAATGGAAGCGATGCAAATTTTATTTACTCTTTATTTATTTGAGGGCCTTCTTAAAGAAAGGAAGAAACTTTATATGTTGCTCAAAAAGGCGCGAACAAAAAAGTTCAAAACGGAAAACAACCAAACGTGGAAATAAATAACAAATGATTGAATTAAGTGAACAATAACAATAATATTTGCTGTATTTAATATTAAATTATAATGTCAAGTTTAGTAGTTAAAAAGTCGACTATGCAATTTAACCCGTACGTTAATAGATGGCGTTAGTAGGTGCTCAAAGCCAAGCCCAATGCAGACGACGCACAATTGCGCAAAAGCTAGCGATCTGATTTCCATGAACATATCTACTATAATAAGTTTGAATTTATTCTTGCGGAATTTAATGTACTTAATTAAGTTAAGCATTACTTAAATTATTAAACGATACTTCGAGTAGTAACTAACACGTGCACGTGTTGAAGGAAACCAGTATGACAGAAAGAGAAATAGTATACCTATTTCGATGAGATGTGAAATCCGCACTTGAACAGCGTGGCGGATCCTTCCAGTTTCAAAAACCTCACAAATATTTAAAGGAGCAACCTTCGACTACTTACAAGCTGGTACTTTACATTGAATGAATGAATGAAATATATTTAAATGTACACCATTACACTTAACACGAAAAAAAAAATGTATAATAGGCAAAGAAAAAGGAGGTATGAACACAGGTATCAGGTTAGTAGTATAAGTTAATGATATAACAAAAAGAGTAATACACTATATAGGTGTGCAGAAATGTTATCTGGGCGATAACTTTGGATAGAAAAAAAGTTTAGAATTAAGATTATTCAATCATATCCCTTGATTGGTGCGATTGGCTACAACGCTACGGGTCGTGAGTTCGATTCTAGCATACAGATACAGAATCCATATACATATCACTAGCTTTTCATCATTATCGTCAGCTTAAAATAGACTACAGGCAATGGACTTTTCTAAGAAAGCCTTAATAAAAGAATGTTTTACCTCACATTGAAGCTTTTACGGGACACGGGGAATATGAGCAAGCGGCGCACCTGATGGTTAGTGATTACCGTCGCGTCGGTGCGTTGGGCCTCTGCTTACCTCACTCATCGAACGAAACGCTGAGCCACAAAGGATACCTCGTGAACTCGTGGTACTACCCCGGTTTAGTCAGCCCATTCCGGCAGCATCGAAAGCCGAGATGAGATCTTGTGTCTCATATAGATTGATTAGTTCGGTGAGTGAGGTAGTCAGAGGCATGGCCAAGGGCAATATCTTCCCCAACCCGGTTCCGAAATACTCTCAGATATTGCCCAGCTATGGTCAATAACAAGAAAATTGTAAGCTTCTTCGATTGACGTTGTTTGCAGGTGACCATGGGTTTCATTAGCTACTATCACACTATTCAGCTTGTTTGTGACCCAAGTCCACTAAAAAATAAGAGGTACGTATGGGCCTTTGATCGAATTATCTGGCTGGATCATTGTGCGTTCCAGGTTGCCAGGATCGACAAATCGATTTAGAAAGACGGGTATTCTGGCAGAGTAATCATTATGGGAAAGGCGGTAAATGATTACCGTCGCCCACGTACATCTGCAACGCGAGAGGTGCTGCAGGTCCGTTGCCGGCCTTTGACGGTATTTGGGAGGGGGTGGGGAGAGGAAGAGGGAGGGTGGGGGGGGAGAGGATTAATTGACATTCTGAGTTGGTGGTGGGACTGTCGCCTTTTTAGTGTTCAGGCCAACAATACAAATCGTACCTAAGTTTCGAAAGACTCATTCGTACGGGCCCTCCGCATACAGCATCGAACTCTGATCTCCTGATTTGGAAGCAGATCTCCTGACCACTAGGCTATCATGGCTTTCACTAGGTAATATAGTAAGTAAGTTTTCGGTTTGGCTTATTAATATTTTAAAGTATATTTCGCCATTTATCGGTCCGTCATATCCTATTTACACCCCTGAAATTTCGTGGAAGGAAAAGTTATACATTCATTTAATTCTATAGATTATTTATAAGCGGTCAAATACATAATTCACTTGAAGGTATGGCGGAGTGTCGTTTAAATGTCCTTACGACTTTTTAAATTACCTGCCTACCTTTATTTCATGCCACGTTGTCAGTGAACGTGAGAGTCGCGTAAAAATACATGACTTGGATGGTTATGGTAATGACAGATGCTGATGTAGATCATCATCATAATCATCATTTCAGCCTATCAGAAGTCCACTGCTGAACATAGGCCTCCCCCAAAGATTGCCATGAAGCTCGGTCCTGAGCCACCTGCATCCATCGACTTCCCGCAACACTGCGCAGGTCCTCACTCCATCTTGTGGGGGGTCGTCCTACACTGCGTTTGCCCGTACGTGGCTGCCACTCGAGAACCTTTTTTTCCCCAACGGTTGTCAGTTCTGCGAGCTATGTGGCCGGCCCATTGCCACTTCAGCTCTCTGGTCCTTACGGCTATGTCGGTTACCTTAGTTCTGCTGCGGATATCATCGTTGCAGACTCTATCACGCAGAGAAACACCGAGCATAGCCCTTTCCATAGCGCGCTGGGCAACTTTGAGCTTCCTCATACGGCCTGCAGTGAAGAACCAAGTCTCAGTTCCGTATGTCATCACTGGCAACACGCACTGGTTGTATACTTTACACATACTGTTGTAGATACTTGTCTAGTTATAGGTAGTATTAGTTCCAAGTAAACTATAGTCTAGTCCCAACGACGCGATCTGTCAAACCGACGAATCAGTCGTTACATGACCATAAACGGTACAATAAACAAAAGGATTTAATGAGCTCTAGTGGTTATAAGAAAATCTATGATGGGCTATTCTATATCATAAGCAATTATTGTATTAGATTGATAAGATAAATAATTATTTACAGTCTTTAATTAATCACAGTCATTAATAGAAATATTAGAGCGAAGTATATTATATCATCATCATATCAGCCTATCACAAGTCCACCGCTGGACGTGGGTCTCCCCCAAAGATTGCCGCATAGCTCGGTCCTGAGCCTACATCCATCGTCTTCCCTCAACACTGATCAGGTCGTCACTCCATCTTGTATGCATGCATTATATATTTCGCTGAAATATTTTCATTGTAGATCACAAATTGTCTGTCGGTCTCCTCACTGAAGCCTGTATAAAGGAAGACAGTATTTCATAAGGCTTTTACGTACAATTGCACAGTGTGATTTGACATCGGTCGAGTTCAATAATTATATGCTGTGTAGGGAGTTGAGTATTGGTGAGATAAGGTTCCATACCTTTACTCATTTAGGTAGTGAACTACGAATAAATAATTAATTGGATTGTAGGGTAAAACGAGCTAGCAGCCCACCTGGTGGTAAGTGGCTAGTGCAGCCCGTGAACACCTGGAAACAACTCTGAGGATTAAGACTAGGAATGACATTATACCGGCTCTCTGTATCTGTATCAAACCGGAACACAACAGGCAATAATGGGTGAGAGGGGGGTAATGGGTACAGACTATTCCTAGCCAGAGAAAGAGTTTACCAACTAGAGCCCATAATGTAACCCTAGAAATAATATTTCAGTGATAAATTACAGAGTCGAGACGTGGTCTTTCACCGTAGACCGTAGTAGAAACCTGTCAGTTGCTTAACGGGTTTACGGAAAGGATTTTCTGCGGTGTTCCTCTACGTGATGGAATCAGGAGCGTTGATAACTGCAGCAGAGCAAGGATAACCGGCATAAGCGTAAGGATCAGGGGACCGAAGTGGCAATGGTCCGGCTACGTAGCTCTCGGATTTGACAATAATTTGGGCGAAAAGGCAGACTTGTCTGTACCACACAGCTGAACACAGGTCTTTCCAAAGTTTTCCACAAGGCATGGGTCTGGGTCACCTGCTTCCCACAACTCCGTGCAGACATATCCTCCACCCGGTGTCCCGGGTATTGGTAGAACATAGGAGCAATTATTTGTTTAAGCCATGAAAAGCTTAATAACATTTACATTTTTTTTACTAAAAAACCTTAGAAACCTTTTATGTGTATTTTTGTGGTTTTGTTTCCGTTTAAATCGAATAGGGTTATTAGTTTTGTAGAAAAACATTTTTTTTTTCGTAATTTGTTCTTCATTATTGTAAACGAAACATTATTTAAATGATTGAAAGTCAATTAAAAAAAATTGTCCTAGAGTAAAAATCCTACAAGGAGTACATAAATATATATATATATCTATTTATTAATGTCAAGCTGTCCGCATAAGTGCATTCTGGCCACTGCAAATAGAACAGAGAAAATCATCGCAAAAATCTTCAGTGTTTTATGAAAGAGCCTGAACTAATGCCCGAACGAAGCCACGTTTCGCAAATAGCTCATTGAATTTCAAAAAAATTCCGCGAACGATAATCGATTCGGTATTTAGATGAAGTGAGAGGAGATATTCCAATATAAAACTAAATTTCGGCGCACTTGAGTAGACGCGGGAGTAAGGTAAAGGCAGAATATTATATGTTGCTTTTTTTTTTTGGTTGTAGTTTTGTATGAACAAAAACAACAGATGTCATAGTTAACTCGGGGTACCTTCAGCTGCCTACCTGAAGGTAAGGTGAAGGTATGAAAGGCATCTGGACGTCTAACACCTCAGTCTCCCCGTGATCACGGCTGCTGTAAAGCAATCGAAACGTCGGGAATATAAAAACATAATTAAACGCGATAAAATCCGTAAATAACAGTTTCATTTCAAATAAACAAAAACAATTTCTTTATAATTGTTTATATTTGTTGGAACTGTAGTTACCTTATTATGGAGGAGCGGAATCCCCTGATGCAGGTTTCTATAAACTTTCCTGGGGGTTCTTACTTTGTTTTTTTTTTTTTTTTATTATAATATTCTAGGTTCTTGTTATCGAAATAAATAAATAAATTGTTCTTTTATTTGCGCGAACACTACACATTGATTATTACTAAAACCTCTTGTAATAGTTGCACAACACCTTTTATTCATTTATATAACGAGCCGATCGGTTTGGCTTTACGTCATCTTTAGGGTATTCAATTATAATTGAATGGTTACGTTTGATAATTAGTACAAGTTCGTGGGTGTGCCTGAAGTAGAGGCATCTTGTGCTTCTGCGTTTCGTTCGGTGAGCGTGGTAACCGGAGGCCCACTCCCCCTCCCCATTCCACTCCTTGTCCCTCCCTCCCATCTCCCATATAGCCTTAAAGGCCGGCAACGCACCTGGCAATCACTTACCATCAGGTGAACCTTTGGCTCGTTTGCCGCCTTTTCCATAAAAAAAAATTGTCAATATGATGGAGTTTCACCAAGCGAACTGAAAATAATATTAACGTCAAAGCGCCCGTGAAACTTTGAGAATGAATAATACCGGCCAAAGTGCGAGTCGGAGGAGAGTACCGGGTTTTATGAAGGTTAGGTTATAAAAAAAAAATTGTTTTTCCTCATTCAGTTCGGGATCCTTAGCGCAAGTCCGTCTCTCACTTGGCCCGTTTTTATTATTTGTTATTTTTTTTTTATTTCAGCTACGCTTGCAAGTATTACCGTTTATACGAAATAGCAAAAAAAAAATACGTAGAAAAAATGTTTTTTGTATGGGAATCATTCTTAAAGTTTAACTTTATTTAGGAAACTCTCATATTATTACATATTATCTGACAATTTAAATCGGCTACCAATGACATTTCAAAATACAAACAGACCAACTGACGGTGTTCGCGTAGTAATCCTAAAAAAGTAAAATGAATGCGATAAAATTCCTAAGTATCTGTTTCGTTACAAAGAACGTTACATATTAAATATTAAAATAATCTCGAGGTCTTGATATAAATCACAGATAATCAAAGTGCCAATATTAACGCACAACATCTAAAAAGAAATAAAAAAATCTCCTTATTATGTTTCTCTATCCTACTGGGTGATGGTAGGCGCCTAGACGACAACTAGGCAGAGAGTAGTCGTCTGGTTGGTCAGCTGTCCCATCCCCGGCCCTTCGCCTCGCCACACCCTTCCCTGAATATCCTTAAAGGCCGGCAACTCTACTGCTGCATAGTACATCCCCTCTAGATCGTTTGCCCCCTTTCCTGTAAAAAGTGTAATTGCGCACTGAGTTATTATATCTTAGTCTTCTGAGGTGACGCAGCTTCTGTAACCTTCTTCGATTGAAGTTTTTTCCAGGTGTTCACGGGATGCAGTAGCCACTTACCACCAGGTGGGCTGCTAGCTCGTTTTTCCCTATAATCCAATTGATAGTAGGTAGTGACCTAAATGAGTAAAGGTATGGAACCTTATCTCACCAATACTCAACTCCCTAAACAGCATATAATTATTGAACTCGACCGATGTCAAATCACACTGTGCAATTGTACGTAAAAGCCTTATGAAATACTGTCTTCCTTTATACATGCTTCAGTGAGGAGACCGACAGACAATTTGTGATCTACAATGAAAATAATTCAGCGAAATATATAATCTATGGATACAAGATGGCGTCACGACCTGCACAGTATTGCGGAAAGTCGATCGATGTAGGTGGCTGAGGACCGAGCTTTGTGGCAACCTTTAAAGGAAGGCCTATGTTCAGCGGTTGACTTGTTATAGGCTGAACGAGAGATATAAAAAAATACTGTTTCTTTTAATAGCTGTAATTAATTAAAGACTATACGATAATTATTTATCGTATAGTCTTTAATGCGATTGGGGTTTTAACACCACTCTGGGACCGAATAGAAGTTTTATGATAATAATAATGGACAGAGATGAAACATTTTAGTCCTTTTTGAGCAATGGAATTGGTTTCGATACTAGATGCCGGCACCACTAATATATCGTGCATGTCTGAGAAATATTATTTCGCGGACATGTGAAGTCCGCTTTAAAACCCTCTTAGATATTCGAGAAGGAGGCCTTCGCGCAGCAGTGGACATTTACAGGCTGCAACTCTACTTTACTTTGCACTTAGTCTTTTTTAACCGACCCAATCGTTATACATATAATATAATAGTTATAACGATTGGGCTACGCAATAGGCAAAGCTACTTAGGAATGTTGTATCGGCGTAAGAATCTTCATCCGTATCTCTGGGTAATCTCCAGGTGTAAATCTCTCTCCAAGTCAATCTTTCAATCGTTGAAAATAGAGATATTTACAAGCTCTGTTGCTTAGTTAAAGTGGTTAAAATGAATCTTAAAAGTCTTGCTAGTTTTTTTTAAGATAATAGTTACTGCGTAAGCGGAAGCCTTTCTGACAACTCTGATAGGATCAAATCAGGAAAAAATCAGTATTCTCTGCCTTGCTTTATTGTAGAAGAGGCGCGAGGGTTTAAAGTAAAGGTATTTTTTTTTTAAACTTACACCTTGTATAAATGTGTTTAGTCTTTAAACTGTGACAGCTTGTTGAGTATGTATGCGTCCTTAATTTAACTTTGAATGATTCAAATAGAACTTTCTCAAAGGATATTTGAAAGTCAAATCGTTGCATGTAAAGTCGCCAATCTAGAGCTTGGTATCACAGAATAAGGGTTCGTAGCCGGAAGTATTTGAGTTTTTTTTTTGGATTGACTAGCTTTTTGAGAGCCCACCAGTCTTGTAGTTAAAGGATCAGCCTCGGAATCATGAGACTCTAATTAACCCCGTAATTAACCGTATGCCAAGTACCAAGATTGGAACCGTGCTAAGTGGATTCCTGATAAGTACTCTGGATATGTGATTACATCATGTCATGTCATGTATCCCAAATTTTTACGTCACGATACTGATGTGTTTTATTATATTTTAACAGTAGAAGAAAGAAAAACAGTATCTTGCTTGGTAAATATTGGCTTAAGTTACCTTAACAGCCTGTAGTTCACTACAACATAACCTTTCGCATAAGGAAGATTCGCCATAATCCCCACGCACGGCAAGCGGGTTGGCGATTGCAGCATCAGACATCTCACACCATAGACGCTGCTGCCCGACATCGGTCTGCTTCATTTTGGTCTGATATATTTCGAGATACTTCTCCCTCCATCTGTCGGCAGCTATTATGATTTTCTCTTAGTCGCGAAAGGAAAGTCAAGAAAGGATCCAGTCACAGTCGTATTAATCTAATATAGTATGCTACAATGTTCAATGTAGATAAAATGGATCTTTAGCCCGATGTGTATAGCCTAACCTAACCTTTTATTAAAAGATTTCTGTTCGTGGTAGAGCCAAGCTGTGGCTGTTGCTGCTGCTTGAATGGGCCGCCTCGACCGGGGCAGTACCGCCGTCTCGCAAAATACCAGCGCGAAGTCATCTTGTGCTTCTGCGTTTCGTTCGGTGAGTGAGCTAACCGGAGGCCCACTCGCTCCCTCCCTTCTCTCAATTATCTCTAAAGTATTAAACGGAAATGCCTTAACGTCAGGTGAGCCGCTTGCTCGTTTGCCCCCTTTCCCATAAAAAAAAATCAACTTCTACTTTAAGAGAACCCTAAAGTTCGCAAAATTAAATCACCGCCGATCCGAATAGTACGCTACCGCGCGTATCAATTTAAAAAACGAATGCATTAACCCGACACGTTTCTTTGTTCGTTTTTCAATAGGCGGGCAACGCCTGGGGCGCCGGTTAGTTTATTTATTTATTACTGTGACCCCCGGTGAACTGACAGCTGTAATACGTTTTTATATACATTCGGAACATGGTCGTATAATACTCAAAAGTCGTATAATACTTTCAGAGGCTTTTCCGTAGGGGGATAAGAAGCAACGCCAAGATCTTTTTAAGTTATACCTCCTTTGGCGCGTTATTAAATAATATTGAAAGTGATTTTATACGATGCGCTCGCTAAGGGTGACATCGAAATCTACATGATAAAGTTGCAGGCTATTCACTAACTCCATCTATATTTAATCACGCTAAAGAATTATAACTTCTAACATGGACATTGGCAGGGTAAGAGAATCTGTCATCTCTTTCTTCACGATCTATGAAGGATGTCAAATGTCAAACATATGAAAAAACAGAGCGAGGTGTCTGGTTCTGCGATCACCAATACTACTGCCATGTGAGCGGTTATGGCTTAACCTCCTATTGGGCATGGCCTGTCCACCCGTGGACTACAAGAAAGAGAAAGGTAATAAACGAGGACCCAGTGCTCAGTGTGCAGTAAAGCCATCGGGCCGACAGCGTATCTCTAATTCTGTGGGGGTTTCAGTCGGTCCGGCACTTTAAACAGTGAACTGTTCACTTGTAGATATGCTGTTTCCTCATCAGAACAATGATTATTTTGCACACCTTTGTTATAATTTCGAGAAACTATAACAAAGGTGTTCCGTCGAAACGTCGAGAATAAAAAGTAAAATTGAACGCGTTACATCCGTAAATAATACATACCAAATGACCATAGTGTTAGACTTTTGGTATAGTCGTTTCCAACTCACTTTTCATCGTGAAAGTTGGCGTGGGCTTAGAGTGTTCGTCCTAATCACATTCTTTGTTTACCAGTTAAACAGGGTACATATATACATATACAAGACAGTAACATTAAGCCTCCAATCACCAAGTTTAGCCATAAATAATAGCAAAGTCTTCACTGCAGGCCACATGAGGAAGCTCAAAGTTGCTCAGCGCGCTATGGAAAGTGACTATGCTCGGAATTTCTCTGCGCGATAGAGTCTGCAACGATGATATTCGCAGCAGAACTAAGTTAACCGACATAATCGCAAATATCAGCAAGCTGTGGTGGCAATGGGCCGGCCACATAGTTCGCAGAACCGACAACCGTTGGAGAAGAAAGGTTCTCGAGTGGCAGCCACGTACAGGCAAACGCAGTGTGGGACGACCCCCAACAAGATGGAGTGACGACCTGCGCAATGTTGCGGGAAGTCGATGGAAGCAGGTGGCTCAGGACCGAGTTTTGTGGCAATCTTTGGGGCAGGCCTATTTTCAGCAGTGGACTTGAATGATGAATGATAAATAGCAAGCAAATTGATCTTAATAAGTTTATGACATTTATATTTTGCGTTATCTCAGTGGTAGAGTTGTACATCGTACATAAGTTGCGAAGAACTCATTCATATGACACCTCCACATTTCTCAAATGCCACTCGGCTATGAACATTAATAACAGTAAAAAAACGCTTCCTTTCATTTCCCGTCGCTTTCATAGCGTTTCCATCTCATGACTATTTCCTGTATCTCGCAAATCTAGAATTAACTATCATAGTAAGAAACGTGATCTGTTTCGGTATCGTGTTACAGTGAAACGTGATCTTAGTTTAGAAATTGTAATTTTCGAATTATCATTATTTTGACTTTCTATAATCGAATTACTGGCAACATCGATGACTTTTTTTTTTACAAACATTCCTCTTGTTTAATGTAAACTACATTAAACAAGAGGAATATTTAATTAAATACAATTTTCGAGAACTCTCGGTGGTGGTCGGTAGTATTTTCGCACATTTTTAGATATACTAACGTAGCTTAAAATATATAAAAATTTCATCTCCAAAAGAGGCTCCTACAAAGGATAATTTGAATAGCGGACTGTCTATTGGTAAATTACTCTGTTAATAAATAAGCATGACAGTAGTGGGCGCCATTTTGATTTCTTTAACTTTATTTTTTAACACACCTAGTATCTTAAATTTTTAACAATTGAAATTCTGTTGTTATATGTCGCATGGCACTAAAGAGGTTAATGTTCTCCAGCAACGTATGTTCAGTAACGCCTCCAGCGTCTGCGATAGTCTACTACTGGTGGATATGAGCTTCTTCTTGTTTGACTTAATCCTTAACGTCTTCTTTCAAAGAAGGGTAAGTGATCTTAATAATATTTCTCTACGTACACTGTGCACAGACTCTTGTGTCTATTATGTCTGCTATGGTGCAACAAATAGTTTCTTACCCTGCCCGTACCTAGTCAGGATGATCTCTTCACATGCCATAACTTAAAGTAACGTTACTGAAATTTGATTGTCTTATTAGAACTTATGACACTAGTGGGATCTAGATATGTCTGTTACATCGAGATCGTTACGAAGGCGACAATTAAAGTTTCGAGTCAATAATATCGATTCGTAACGAGATTAATATATTTCTGCTATAAATTCTATTATACATAGATATTACGCAAATATCCGGTCGCCAGAGCTTCGTTTGTGTGCAAAAAGATTGTACCACGTGCAGTTGAGTTCTGTATTTAGAAAAGGCGAGACATTATTCGTTTATATTTTTAAAACTTTATAGCTAACCTTAAAAAGTTAGAGAAAGGGCGGGCAAATGTCTTATGCCATTTACTGCATGTCATCCCGAGATGTGTTGAAATATTGTTTTAGGTGCATTCAAATACAAGTTTTTAATATTTTCGCTGTAAGATCATTTTTCAAAGCATGGTCTGACAGCATTCATTACTACCTTTTCTGACTCCGTTCATATTACTATCTTTGAGTCTTAGGAGAATGCTTGAGTTACTAGAAGTCAAAAAGAAGAATTACTCGGTGGCAGGATTTAGGATTAGGATTCAATGGCTAAATTAAAAAAAAACACATATCCTTAGTTAAAAAAACCCATATCCAATTGTGCAAATACCCAAATGATTGGTTTCCGATCTCATCCTATCTTATCGCATAAGCGTTACATCGGATACGGGTAGGCAGAGACGAGCGAGTGCCTCTGCGTTCGCGCTTACATTTACGGCACTATAATATCTCTTGCGCAGTTTCTTTGTTCTCATTGTACCGTAGTCTTTAGTTTGATACATATATGAAGCAAGAGTTGTGTATTGTAATGTGATTGAAGTGAGATTTTTTCCATTTTATAATATAAAACTAAAAGTTGAGGCATGTTTTTGTCCGTAAACATACTGTTTGTGAACTCCACGATGTGCAAACATCGCTCGTTAAAATTTTAAATTGGGAATGTATTTATTCACTGATTGAAGTCACGATCGCTTATGCCAAGAAGATTTCTGACGTGCATTACAATGAATATGGGTTGTCAAGGCTTGTCACAGTTTATTCCCTTTACCAATCTGAATTTCAAAATGTGTTCACTGAAAAATGTTTTCTAGAGACTCTTTCTGGAGGGTTCTGTGCTTGTCCACACTGTTCCACAGTTTCTTTTGTGCGATCGTAAAGCTCTTCCTCGACTTTAATTAAGATGGGTTGTAGTCAGTCAGGTTCGCGTTAAAATACTTTACGTGTTAGAGCCAAGTGGCTTCAGCTGCTGTTCGAATGGGCCGGTTCAACCGGGGTGGTAGTACCACTACCTCGAATACCGGTGTGAAGTAGAGGCATCTTGTGCTACTGCGTTTCGTTCGGTGAGGTGGTAACCGGAGGCCCACTCCCCTATCCTCATCCTCTCTCCCAACTTCCAAATATACTTAAAGGCTGGCAACGATCCTGCAGCTCCGCAAGTTTTTACCGACGAAGCTGCAAAGGCCTCCGGGCCAACAGCAATGTGGATGGGTTTTTAGTCGGTATGTTTCCCCTTCCGAGATCCGAGTCCGTCATAACCCAGTTGGTGGCCTCCCGGCCTGCAACAGTGTGCGTAAAGCATTTTCCATCCACGGAAAAAAAGCAGCCCCTCTGCTGTTCCGTCCCCTCGGGAGTGCGGCTAGCTCGTTTGCTCGTTGCTAGCTCTCCTTTATTGCAAACAAACACTTTTTTTTTAAAGTAAAGTAAATTTCTTTCGAATGGTCCTTAATAGTACGCAATGTTCCACACAGATTTTTCTTTCATTTGTGATATCAGAAATGAATGATTGATTTGGAAACGATATTGGATTTTTTTTTTGGGTAAGGCGGCGATGGTCCTCCACTCTGCTCTAGTGCGTGACTCCGGACTTTTTTTTATGGGAAAGGTGGCAAAGGAGCAAGCGGTTGACCTAATGGTAAGTGATCACGGTCGCCCACGTTCATCTGCAATACCATTGGTGGGTAGTCGGCCTTTAAGGGTATTTGGGAAATGGAAGGGAGGAAGAGGAGTGGAATGGGGTGGGATAGTGGGCCTACGGTTACCTCACTCAGCGAACGAAACGCAGAAGCACAAGATGCCTCTACTTCACGCCGGTATTCTGCGAGGTCGTGGTATTAAACCGGTTCAGCCGGCCCATTCGAGCAGCAGCTAAAGTCGCCGTTTGGCTCTACCACGCTAGAAATAAACGCAAACGCATGATATAAACATGCGCAATTCACGCACACAATCCCGTATGGGATAGACAGATAGTTTGAGCATCTGTTATTGATGGTGCTGTAAGGAAGATTGGATGAATCCCACCGTTGGCATATCTTCTTCATCCATAGAATGTCGCCTTGGATATCTCAAGATAATATAAATGCTTTATTGTATATTGATCATTTAATAACTTCTTCATAGTCCTAGAGCAGTGTATCAAGACTAACTCATGGCATAAGGAAAAACATATGCGCATTGCACTTCATATTAAACTATCTAATAATTCCTAGTTGGGAGTCAATTACAGCTTCTCTAGAGATCTCTGTGATGAATGATGCGATCATTTTAGTTATGATCTGATGTAAGTTTTGTCCAATGTCGTGGCGTACGATAGATGGCTGGTTCGTCGACACAAAAATGTGTTGACAACCCTAAATAAAAAATCAATTACAAATTGTAATGTTCAAGTGACTCACTTTCTTATTCGGGATCCGTACGGGATTCTATTACAAAACCTTCGCCGTCTGCTTTTCCCGCCTTAAAGAAACGTGTTTTTTTTATATTTTTGATCTGTCGTAAAACGGTAAAACATACAAACGTGTAATTCTAGTGCGAACTCTAAAGTAAAACAACTAATAATAAAAACGGCTAATTTTGAGTCGAACTTGCGCTAAAGATCCCGAATAGAATTAAAAAAAAAACACACACACAGTTTGGTTGAATAAATACATAACAAAGATAATATATACATGTAAATGAAGATAATGACACTGCCTTTAATTTGAATTTCCCGCGCATTCACTTAATGTCTTTTCAGGTGCAAGCTTTAGCATAGAGTAAATCTATGGAAGGTAGAGGGTTATGTAATCTGTAACAAAGAAAACGTTAAAATATTATAAGTAAAGGATGTGTGAAATAATAGCTTTGAATGTTGTTTCTCTTTTCAGCTAAGATTAGTAATTATTAAATTTGATTTATTAATATAAGAAAAATATATAAAGCATTTTTTCATGAAATGCTCTCTAGAGCAACTCAGTTTGTTTTTATTTCTCTATATTAAAGCCTCATTATATATATACGTTCGAAATAATGTGATCAGAGTGCGTTGTGGCGTGAAAGACGATGTAGTGACACGAATTGAGAAGGGGTGCTGAGCAGGTTTGGACATGTGGTGAGGATGAATGAAAGTAGGTTGACGAAACAAATACATGAGGCGAGTGTAAATGGTAGAGTAAGGAGAGGAAGACAGACCTAGGCAAACATTTTACGGAGACGTTCTGAAAAAAAGGGCCGGTCAAGAGTACCCTAAACCAACGAGTATGCATCCGAAGATTGACAAAAGTGGGAGAAGCGAAAGGCGTGTGTCTTGTCTCTGCCTACCCCGTTGGAAACAAGGAGTGAATATATACATTCGACATATATATACATATATATACATATAAGTGCGCAAGTCCGATTCGCGCTTGGCCGGTTTTGTATCGATTACATGTACATATAAATAGTTTGTATTGATTGTATTGATCACGTAAATGTATATCTAATGATTGAGCAGTGCCTAATAAAAAAAATACAAAGCAAGAAGTACTTATTTCAATCGCATCACAAAATACAGCCCACTGTGCCCAGCTCCTGTTACACCGCAAATACACAGACCGAGGCTCCTGGTACTGGTGCCTATTGGCAATTGTGCCAAATCCTCTCACTCAAAAAGGCTGTCCACTGCTACTTAAGTACAGGGAACTACAACAGTAGTTTATTCTCAAGCTCACAACTTTTCGCGTGTTTCTCTTTTTTCGCGTTTTACCAAGTACAGTACCACCAAGCAGGTCCAATCAATACATTTCTAGGCCAGAAATTAGAAACATATTGTTGTCTATTATATTGTTGGCTGTAGTAATTTGAATTTTTTGTTACAGTAATTTAAAATTTAAAAAGGAACTTCTTTGTTAATTAAATTTATTACAGAGTTTTAGAATATTTCTGATTTAAATAGGTTATGAAGCATAGACATCGACTCACTGCAGTGCATGTAAAATTTAAAAGTAAAAAAAAAAGCTAAAATAAAGATACGCCCCGAATTGTTTAAATTAAAAGGAAAGAAATTTGGAACCTAAACAGAGTATATTATTGTATTTATAAAATCATTCAACAGAGTATGCTTGTTTTCTGTTGGCCAATCTAAACTGTTTATGTCTTAACCCTATTAATTTGTTAGTTTTACGCGGGAAAATGTCTGAAGTGCGCTGAAAGATCTGCAGTCTATCTGTTTCTTTATTACACATCGTCTATATTTTACACCCCGTATTTCGTTCTATATATGTTGCTTACTTCAAGGAGTTTGAACTCTAAATTAAATACAATGAGAGTGTGGAGCACATTTTATACTAAAATTGAAACCATTATATAAGATGTATGCGACTGTAATGAACAAAACTTTTGATCGCTTTGTGCTTTGACAACTGTCATAGTTTTTTTTTGGCGGGAACCGTTTCTTTAAGTCGGTAAATTTAAAATATACGTGGATAGGGATTGTTAATTTGCCTTTGTTTCGCAAACTTTTTCTTCGGAGCTATATTTTTCGTATGATTAGTCCATAAGGAATTCAGTGTTGCTAGTAAATCTGAGAAAGTGAGCAGGTATGTGGTATTATGAAAACAATCTTGAATTTAGAACGATTACATTCCACGAGGGCGTTACGGTGCTATTTTTGCAACGGTGTTAGGTTTATTCGATGACGTGTGGATCAACGGTCAGCGCACCAGCTTTCTAAGTGTTCGGGTTCGAATCTCAAACGGAGTTAATATTTCCGATTTTGCACGTCGTATGTCTCTAACATTGTGCTTCACACTACCTCCGATTAATATCATATTAGTTATATAAGCATTACATCACGTGTAAGAAAATACAAAACAAAGCTTTAAGTGTTTTTAAAATGGCGTCCCACAAAAGGACAGCAGTCACAACTATTAATTAACTCTTTGTATTTAATTCGCCGCTGAACAAATGCCTCTATAATTAGATATGTAGATTGGTGCATCGCCACACTTAGTTTGTAGTCTCGCTCTTTGTTTTGTTTGGTTCATTTAATGGCGGCATATTTGAGAACCTGATAGCCATGGTAGCCTATTGGCCAGTGGAGCTCGGCGGTGAAGTATTCCCCATCACGAGGAAACCTGCATATTTGAGATGTAATAAGAAATATTTCGAGGAGCGAGTCACGTTTGTCAAATCGCACTAAAGAGAAGCGTGATGGATCCTTCCCGGCTTTAAACTATCACTCAAGTATTTTAGGGAAGGTCTTTGCTCAGCAGTGGTAATTTACAGGCTTCTTTGCTTTATATTTCAAATGATTATTATATGATATTTGACTATTTAGCGGAAGTCACATATATTAGTCATTAAGGTTTTGGCACAACTTTGTGCCATACTATTATATATCTCCTGGATATATATTATATATTCCCTGACGCCGATGCCGTAAGGTGAAACCGGTCGGTTAGTTACATAAATAAATAAAATCTAAAGATTTAGATCGAACCAAAATGAATAAGTAAAAGCTTAAAGTAGCCTGAGTTAACTGGACGTCTAACACCTCAGTCCCCCCGTGAGCACGGCTGCTGTAAAGCACTCGAAAAGTCGGGAATCTAATTTTTAAATAAATAAGATGTGTCGTGACACTTGTAAAAGAGATTCTTCATTATAATTGTCAATATAATGAAGTTTGTAAGAGTGACAAAAAAAAAGTGTAAAACAAAAATTACCCACAATTTTTTTTTTTTTTATGATGGGATCAACTGTTGGTTTTTGTGCCGATGAAGTAGGGGGTATGTGTTAAGCTCAGAATACCCACCCGATAAGTATATGCGGCTGGTGGCTCAAAAGCCACCTGGCTATGCCGAATCACAGACCATAGACTGTCATCATAATGGAGTGTCTCTGATGCAACCGGCACTTTACTTTGATTTCCAAACTTTCACAGTGTTTAGCCATCGGAAGAGCCGCGCACATTTCCTTCTGGAAAGAGCGCTTCCTCTCCCTCTCCTTCCGGGCACGGCGCGCCGGAACACGTTCTCGCCTTCTTCGGCTCCAAACCCACGGGGGTGACGGAGTGTCCCGAGCCAAACGAAACCAGAGAAGACAAACGCTTGGAATTCAATATCCAAAATATCGCAGGGTTTGCTCAATTAAATAATAACAGTCCATGGTAAGATGTGTCCATGACCCTCTGCGCGTGTAGCCATATATCAAAAGTTTGACAGATTTGTAATTTCACATACATAACCACAGACAGCTATCACCCTTACGGGTAGTCCCGGGAACTTTCGGTTCAGAGGGTTGGGAGGGAGGAGTCCATTTCCTACTCCGGGAAATTGCCATTCGATTTTACTAGGCTTTTCTCTTGATCGAAAGTTGTTTTCGTACGCGCCGCTACAGTAAGACATTTCACGACTTATTTGGGAACTCTCTAAAAGAAAGTCTTTTTGGGGTGAAAGTTTTTCTGTTCAGAAATGTTCTCTCGGGGGAAAAGTCAACTTTCGCTCTACAAGGGTGGAGGGGGTGGAGGAAAGCTCCAGTTACTACACTCAAAGGCCTTTCTCTTAGTCGAAAGGTGGCGAGAGATTTTGTTTTACTTGTTATATTTTGCTTAGCTGCATCGCCTCTGTCATAATTTCATCTCTGCTTAGCCTAATGGTTGACTTGGAGAAGATGCCTTAAAATAATCAGATCGATGTCGGGCAGCAGAGTTTAAAGCGCGGGGTGCCTCATACTGCGATTGCCGATCCGTTTGCTGAGCAGGGAGGTTATAGCAAATCCCCCTTATGGGTGAGCCCTATCCCCTGCAGTGGACTATTTAGAAGCTGTTAAGGTAAGGTAAGATCTGATAAAAAGTTCTTAAAACGGTCCGTTCGTTTCGTTAGATTTTACATCGCTATAATCTGTGACTAATTGCTCTCAACTTTTACGGAGTTAAGTGTCTTCCGTCGTTAACGGTAAGGGCAGGGGTGAAGCATTTTTATGCAATGGGTTCCGTCTTTAAATTTGTTTTTGCTTATAAGGTTTCTCTCACATGGCGTTATGACATTGGCAACTTCCAATTCCAACTTCCAAACTGACAACTGCGCAGAATATAAGAAAGAACTGTGTAGGTGTCGATTTGTCCATACAGACTAAAGTGCCAATAGCTTACGCTTCACGCAGTTTCGAGACTGCCATTTGACTATTATCGGGAAATAAAAAATAATCATACGTCTAAAATTTTATACGTGGTAGAGCCAAGCGGCGACTATTTCTGCTGCTCGAATGGTCCGGCTCGACCGGATTGGTATCACGGCCTCGCAGAATACCGACGTGAAGTAGAGGCATCCTGTGCTTCTGCGTTTCATTTGGTGAGTGAGGTAACCGGAGGCCCACTCCCCTCCCCATCCCCCTCTTCGTCGTCCATCCCATCTCCCATCTCCCAAATACCCTTAAAGGCCGACAACGCACCTGTAGGTCCTCTGGTGTTGCAGATGTACGTGGACGACGGTAATCACTTACCATCAGGTGTACAGCTTGCTCGTTTGCCTCCTTTCATATAAAACAAAAATAATAATAAAATAATTACGTATGTATGCATATTTATATATACCACCCAACCAGACGAGTATATATGTAAATAACCCCGCAAATAATCAAAATAATAATCATCACTACACTAAAAAGTTTTGTTTCATTTATACAATATCAAATATTAACATAGACAACACTAACAATAATAAAAAAAAATCTATGTCTATACAGACATATGAACATTAATTTTTCGAATATGATGATTTCTTTTGTGATGATGGTACACGGCGTTGAAAAAAGGTTCTTACTCGCTTCACGATGCCGACCCCTGAAACCTTGCCTAGTAACAAGATAAGGAGCATTTTTTATGATGTCTATTCAAACAAAAAGCCCGTAACAAGTTTGGGATTCAGACATTAAAAGAAAGAAAAAAAAATAAACTCGAGCTGCCCCAGATACGGTGGAGATTTGGCGCGTTTCCACGATGCCATAGATACAGTGAATTTTTTTTTAATTTAATTAACGGCAGTTTTTCTTGCAGATTATGGCAACTATAATACTTATAAAGAGGAACTATGAGTTTGTATAAATTTAATGTGAAAGATTGAATGTGAGTTAATTTTCGGAATTATTGATTTAAAAAGTGATTTATAATTCGACTTTCAATGTTTGATAACTACAATACTCTTGACAATCACAGTTTTTTTTTTAAATGGAATAGAATAGAAAACAACCTAACACTAGCGAGGTATCTGATGGTAAACGGCAACTGAAGCTCCTGGGTATCATCACACAACTTCAATCGAAGAAGGTTTCAGATTCGTTGTCACTGAGGACTAAGATGGAATCACAGCCTGTGATTAAACTGGCTCGGTATACTTTCCAAACTGGAACTCAGCGGCGGTTGCATGGCTGATTGACGGCAGAGATTGGTAAGAGGATGATGCGTACCCAGACGACCCCTAGTACCCTAGATGAAATCTATTATCTAGTGAAAAAATAAAACTCCCAAATTTTTTTTCTTTCTGGTAAGTTCTCGGCTTTAATGATATCAGGGTGATGGCAGGGATGATGGGAAGGGGAGTTGGGAAGAGAGGAGTGTACCTCCGGATACCTCACCCACCGAACGAAACGCAGAAACACAAGATGCCGGTACTACCCCTGTCGAGCAGGTCCATTCGAGCATAATCAAATCTGTTAAATTTCCCCTTAAATTCAATATTTTGTTATGATTGTCCATAAGCACTGTACGCTATAACGATGCCAACTAATTTATATGGTTATAACATTATATTCCCTTCTCTTATCTTAATTATTTATTCTTAAGTCAGCCGAGGCTTTGGTAACTGGTGGCAGAAAAGTAATTTATATATGGCGCAAAAATATTTTACACAAAATTCGTGATCAGTAGGAATCACTATGAATTAATTAAGAAACGGGACCATGCGTTGACCCCTGAGGCATTCCATCTCTTAGCACACTTAATGCTTCGTAACCAACAACTATCTCTTCAGATCTTGTTACATTGTCAGCCACAGTAATGCGATACGATTGCTACTTTACCCTGGTATTCTGTGTGTGTATCGTACTACCCCGGTTGATCCCGTTAGCTGCACCACCTGCTGCACCACCTGCTGCACCAGCTGCTGCACCAGCTGCTGGACGCCGTCTTGGCTTGTAAATGTTGTGCTTGCAGATACTTGTTCAGTACCGAATTCGAAACACCGAAGCCAATTGTTAAGCCACTGGGCCAACCGAGTTAACTTATACTTTATATCACACTACATAAGTTTTCTTTATGCTCAAAAAATATACATTTGACGAAACCTGTCGGTGGTCTTAACTAAGAGCCAATAAAAAATCGTGACGTCCCCGACAATGGATACCTACCTCTTCCCATTTAAGCGACGTGACAGCCCGCACGCCCCGACAGACGGGTAGACGACAAACCAATTAGTTTAGCGCGTCATTGTTATTGTAAACTGCAGCTTAACTTATTGTATAGAAGGTCGACAATGCAACGCGATGCATTTTAAAGCAATTTACACATGCAGCGGGGTTTTTACCCGACGCGTTTAGTAGAATGTTAATTTGTACTGCACTTAAATTTGTAGACTTGTTTAACTATAATAGACCGTTTTTGTACGAATGGAATTTTCTTTTGTTGGCATGAACGCATAGGGTTGTTGGCAAATTAACAGCCTGTAAATACCCAATGCCAGGCAAATATCTGAGAGGGTTCTCGGAGCAGGGAACGGACCACTAACGCTGCTCCAATGCCGGTTGGCGGACTTCACATGTCCTCGACACAATATTCCAAGACATGCAGGTTTCCTCACGATGCATTCCTTCACCGCAGAGCACGTGGTAAAATTGCTATGAACAATTTTAGTGGTGCAAGCACCGGAGATCGGACCCTGGTATATCGCGCTTTGTGAAATTAAAACGAGTGTCCTAAATTCTAGGCGGTCACGGCTCAGCGTTTCCGATAACTGTCTTTAGTACTCTTGCCATAACAGCTTTTAAATAGTCCACTGCAGGACAAAGGTCTCTCTCATAAGGAAGATTTAACACAATCGCCAAGCCTGGCAAGCGGATTGGCGATCGCAGAACCACATAGACGGAGACGCTGCAGCCCGTCATCGGTCTGCTTGGTCTGTCATTTTTTGAAATTTGTATAGCGCCATCTGTCGGTATTCATTGCGATTTAGCGTGGCTTTTCCCATAATCGCTAGTTAAGACGCCCGGGGCAAAAAAACGAGTGGCAACCTTAGCACACGGCGATTTAATTTTATTCAGTGTTTAAATTCAATATAAGGTATCCAAACCACGAAGCGCGTCTACTACCAAAAACCCACATTCACCAGCAGTCACTGGTAAAACCTATCATGTACTAAATTCTTATAGTAAAAGCTCGAAAACTGTAAATTTTTACTCACTTCGGAAAATCCCAAGATTTATTGACGCGATTGCACTGGCTTCAATCCCCGATGGCAGTTGCTACTAAAATTATTAATAACAATTTTAAGTGTTGCTTTTATTATGTGTTCGGAGGCGAATGAAAACATCAAAAACCTCTCAAATATTTGAGAACTCCATTTCCCAGCGCTTGGCACTCACAGGCAGCTTTAACTTTAACCAAGATAAGGGCTTTTACAGTAACATATACTCGTACAAAGCTTCTATGCTGGTTTGGACATGTGGAGAGATTGAATGAAAGTAGATTGACGAAACAAATATATGAGGCGAGTGTAAATGGTAGAGTCGGGAGAGGAAGACCCAGGCGAACATTTTATGATCAAACCGGAGACGTTCTGGAAAAAGTCCAGGTCGATAGTACTCTAAACCAACGAGCATGCATGCGAAGATTGATGAAAGTGGAAGAAGCGAAAGACGTATGTCAGGACCGTGGCAAGTGTAAAATTGTCCCCGTTGGGAACAAGGCGTGTATATATACATACATACATATATATACATATAAGTGCGCAAATCAGATTCGCGCTTGGCCGGTTTTGTATCGATTACATGTATATATAAATACCCTAATAGTCGAAGAAGATTGTCCCTGCCTACCCCGTTGGGAACGAGGCGTGAATATATACATATACATAGCATTTATTTACAAAGTCACACAACTTTCCTCCACATAAAACAGGTACAAATACGATCCGTAATGACGTCACACTCCCTCTTACCCATCAATACATTCCGCGTATACGGCGCCCCCGTCCTTTACTAGGAACTTAATAAAAAAAACGTCTCCATAAAGCTGACGGACGCTTATCTGTAACATTGTTAAACGGGGGAAGATTCCAAATGACCGTTTTTTTCCGTAGTATTGCATCATATAGCGACCCGTGAGGATTTCTCGTACGGCCCGCCACGTGTTTCCGGTAGAGCCACCACGCTTTGGTACCATTTCGGATTGTCCCGGAATTGGATTTTAAAATAAAATAAATGGTATAGAAAATAAATAAGCTCTCATGACCGTATATCCACAACTAAGGTCTTATTCTTTATGCCTTAAAAATATCTCACAACAATTCTGTGTGAAGTTAGTTCTCAACAAAATCATACCGTGTTATTTGTCACATCACAAAACTTTGATAGACGATACCGTATTAAACAAATAACACTGTATGATTTAAGAGGGGAATGATACAGAGCTTTTTTGGACAAAGTGAAAAGTTTTTTTTATCTAGGGAAGGAGGCAAACGAGCATACGCGTCACCTGATGGTAACTGACCACGTTACGTTGTCGGCCTTTAAGGATTTTCGGTGGATAGGAGAGAGGGTTGGGATTGGGGACGGGGTGAGAGCCTCCGGTTACCTCACCGGAACGAGACGCAGAGGCACAAGACGCCGGTATTCTGCGAGGTCGTTACACTATCCCGGTTTAGGGGCACGGGCCTCCTGTTCGCGAGTCTACCGATGAAGCTGTAAAGGCCACTAGGCCAACAGCATATCTACCGTTGGGGATTTAGTCGGTTCGGCATCTTCTATGCCGTTCCCGACATAACCAGTCACCGGAGACGGTGACGGGTAGGTGCAAGCACCTTTCCGCCAAGTTAATCTAAAAAAAAAAACTGCCCCGGTCGAGCCGGCCCATTCGAACAGCAGCAAAAGCTGCCGCTTGGTTACGAAAAACTCATCCTTTTTGAAAGGTATTTTTTACATGTCACAATCCACACAAACATACAACACGAAGTATTCTATATAACAGTGTACATATCATTTAATTAATCAGAACACACGTACGGACGATATGCGTCGTAGTAGAGTGACGTTTGTATTCTCTATGATATATGTTATCTCGGCACATTACGATTCTTAAGCTGTCTGTGCTTATCAAGCCGCGTGGTATGATGACCCCCTTTATTAAAAAGCCACGCAATCGATTGTAGAATTGTAATGTTGTCGTTTATAGTTTAAAGCTTGTGCTGAATTTCGCCATGAAAGATAACCCGCAGTTAGGAGAGTTAGGTTGCTGATAAAATTTGCTTTAGTGTGCGTGAGAAAAGTGTGTACAGTTTCGTAACGTTACATACGTAAACTCTTACGGCTGTTACCCACGGGGGAAAAGACAACTTTAGCTCTACAAGGGTCTGGGGGGTGGGGGTGAAGGGTGCAGGAGAGCTCCGGTTACTACTCACGAAGGCCTTTCACCTAGTCGAGAGGTGGCTGGAGATTCATTCACACCTCTGCTCTACATTTCAGGACTCATTTGGGAACTCTCTCAAAGTATGACATTAGAGGCGAAAATTAAAAATTAACCTATTAAGGAGAGTCCGGGTTGTCATTTAAGTTATTGGATCTGGGTGACGAACGTGCTAATAGTCCAACTGATGGTAAGAAGGTGAGTAGCTCACCGCAGTCCATGAACACCTGCAAACTACTTCAATCGCAGTAGGTTACAGATGCGTTGTGGGTAACTGAGGATTAAGCTGGAATGCCCCACAGCCCGTTATCATACCGGCTCTCTATACCTTTTGAAACGGAACACACCCCTGTTTCGCCGCAGAAGTGGGTAAGACGCTGGTACCTACCCAGCCCACCCTCAGTTCTCGTGTTAGATATGAAAAAAAAAACAATTGTATTAACAATCTGCCAATACAAATCGGTTAAAAAAAAAAGTTGTCGCGAGCCGTGGTAGCCCAGGGATCAGGACACCAGCTGAACCCAAATCCCGCAGGCTAGTGATGGGGAGCAGCATCATTAGTGCGAGGGTACCGGCTATGCTCACCGATCCGCTTGCCCGGTGTGAAGAGTATGGACAAGCCTTTCATGAAATGCATGCCGGCTTTTGCTGGCGCTATCAAGGAGGGGATGGGGGGGGGCTCCCCATTAATAGTCTGTGGAGATTTACGAGAGTAACTTTCCTTTGCTTACCAAAAAAGAATAGGGTTCCGTAAAGTAGTTGCAAATTTGTACGTGGCAGAGTGCTGTAACGGGTTTAGGTGCTGCTCGAATGGCCCGGCTCGGACGGGTTAGTACCATGAACTAGCAGAATACCGGGGTGAAGTGGAGGCATCTTGTGCTTCTGCGTAAACGGAGGTCTCCTCCTCCCCATCCCCCATCCTCATCCTCCCTCGCATCACCCAAATATCCCAACCACTCTGGTGTTGCTGATGTGCGTGGGCGAGGGTAATCAATCACCGAGAGGTGAGCTGTGTGCTCGTTAGACCCGTTTTCCAAAAAAAAAAAAAAAATCGATTAGATCAGAGACCTGTCCGAACGAATTATTAACAATTACCTAAAGATCACGGCTCTAAGAGCCGTGGTAGCCTAGTGGTCAGGGCGCTCACTTTCGTGTCATAGAGCGCGTGTGATGCGTGTGCGCGCGGTTCGATCCCCGGTGCCGGCACCACTAAAATTGTTAAAACAATTTTAAGTGCTGCATTACCACGTGCTCAACGGTGAAGGAAAACATCGTGAGGAAACTAGATGTCTGAGAAATAATAAAAATATTATTTCGAGGATATGTGAAGCTCGCAAACCCGCACTGGAGCAGCGTGGCGGCCCCTTCCCGGCACTTACAGGCTGTTATTTTACTTTGCTTTTACCTAAAGACCTGAACGCTGATAATTTAATACTGTTCATTTTATATTGATAGCTCCATGACACTAATCAAAGGCTATTGAATATCAATATACGAGCTTAGTACGTGCGTGTAGTAATTCAGTTTACTTTACATTAATTATTTAACTCTACAAAGTTATCTAAAGTGTTCATTATAATTGATCAACCCGGCTCGGGAGTGTGTCATTTTATCGAGTCGTAAATATCAACCATAGATAATACTCAAACTACACGTACTTACTGGCAAAGTACGACACGCGGCCAACCGCTGGCACGCGAACCGTTCCGATCCGGCCTGCGATCATGTCTTCAAGAGTCTTCGTCAAATTTAAAAGTTACATACAAGTTTCGTAACTTTTTAATTTTTCAGGCTCCGCTTAATCACGATTCGTAAGCCTGATATGATGAAAAAAATTGCCGCAGCACCGTGACTTTTGCCACTTTATTTTTTTGGAATTGGGAGCAAACGAGCAAGCGGCTCACAACGGTGAGAAGTGATTACCGACGCCTATGTGCATCGCAACACCAAAGTAGCTGCAGGTGCGTTGCCGGCCCTTAAGGATATTTGGGGAGAGGGAGTGGGTTACCTCAATCACCGAACGAAACGCATAAGCGCAAGATGCCTCCACTTCAAAGCCGGTATTCTTCAATCCGTGACACCATCACGGTCGAGTCGGCCCTTTCGCGCAGCAGCAAAAGCCGGCGCCTGGCTCTATCGCGTATAAACAATTGCTCCTAAAGAGAAAAAAGTGGCGTGGGGTATCCGCCTCCGTTGTTGCCGGATAAATCCGCATTGTATCGTCGTCTTCCATACGTGCGGAAAGTATGGTTTAAAAACGAGCTTTTCAGAACCAGCCTCCTTCTTACCACGAGTGTGCGAAGAAGCGATGAAAACGGCAGGCATATTCTTACTTCGCCACCAAACTTCTCTATGTTAATACTAGTGTGTTAAACTGTTCCCATTTCAAAGGCAGTCCCAATACGCCTCACATGATCTGTGACGTCACCATCACTTAAGTACCTTAACGAGATGACGTCCTTCTTTATTGATAGGAATTGTGTGACATGGTTGTTTAGTTCATGTAGCTATAGAAACTTGTGATTTTGTGTTCAAACTGGAACCGAGTTGCCCATAGTGGTAAGGTACACTGGACTCCATAGGGTCAGCGACTCGTTCATGGGACAATGTATACGTTTCTACAACAAAATCATAGCAAGTGCCTAAAGTCTTCATATCAATAAGTTCAAACAAAGACTTTAACAAAAGGGTTATTACAATGTAAAGAAATACATGGACGATAATATACTCTTGGAATGGATTGATCGCACCAAGGCGTTTCTAGAAAAAAATACTGTAATAATGTACTATTTAAATGTTTTGTTTCGAAAAGTTACAAAAAAGAAAATAGACTGAATGACACTGTTTCCACTACACCAGAAGAAACAGCGGTTAGATTTTTAAAGGGTGACGTTTGACAAGTGACTTATGTCTGTTATGTCGATGAATTAATGATTTGTCTTGATTTGGATTGTATGAGCTGACAGGACGTGATCCCGTGGCTGTAGTGAGAGTTTACTTAATTATTTCTTTATTAAACCTAGAGTGACAAACGAGCAGGATCAATGGCATAGGGTTACTGAATCCCATAGAAGCGTACCTGCAAACAACAGCATAGAAGTCGACTTGGAGGGAATGCCACAGAGCTCATAGCTGTACTGACTCCCTGTACCATTCAAAACGGAACACAATAGTGGCAACACTGCCGATTGGTGGAAGAAATGGGTAAAAGGTTGGTACGACGGTCGGAGGAACCAGACGCTAGCAGGATCTAGTGATAGCATACATGCATTAATTGTACATGGTAGAGCTAAAGAGCGGCTCTGTCCGCTGTCGGCCGGCCAAATAGGCCGGGTCAAATAGGCCGGGTCAAATAGGCCGGGTCAAATAGGCCGGGTCAAATCGAAAAATATTTTCTAGAGACTGTTTCTGTAAGGTTCTGTGCTTTTGTGGAACAGTCTCTTTTGTGAGATCGTAAAGCTCTTCCACGACTTTAATTAAGATAGGTTGTAGCCGGTCAGGTTCGCGTTAAAATACTTAACGTGTTAGAGCCAAGTGGCTTCTGCTGAGGATCGAATGGGCCGGCTCGAGCTCGGGGTAGTAGTACCACGGCCTCGCAGAATACCGGCGTGAAATAGAGGCATCTTGTCCTTCTGCGTTCCGTTCGGTGAGTGAGATGACCGGAGGCCCAAATATCTCTAAAGGTCGACCACGCACCTGCAGCACCTGCAGCTCCACTGTTATTGCAGATTATACTGTGGTAATCACTTACAATCAGGTGAGCCGTTTGCTCGTTTGCCCCTTTTACCATATAGAAAAGAGATTTCAGAGAAAAGTAAATAGAGATTACAGTTTTTCAATTATCACGATACATCGTAACCATTGGCATAAGCATGCCAATCAAATCAAATCAATAACCTGCGCTATTTGTTCAGTAAAATTAATGTAGAATAACTAGATAGTGTGGTGTTCTATACGTGCTCTTAAACCACAATCGGATACAAGACACGAGCCGAACACTAATCTAAAATGCCTGCGAAAGATAAAACAACAGACAAATGTTTCACAGTAGATAACAATAATTGCTTGTCACCGTCGCCTAAACATAGTGTAAAAATTTATAAATTGATAAAACTATATAGTGTTTCCGTGCCGAGTGGCTTAGTGTGACATCTGTTTGTGTGATAAGTCGCAGGTACTGGGTTCAAATAACAGCCGAAGACGATCTGTTTGAGGGACATACAAGTTATTTATAATAAAAGTATTACAAATGGCGGACTTAATGCCTCTTGCCATTCTCTGTCAGTCAACCCGGGGCGTGGAGAGATATTGTAAGGGTGTCACATATATAAACAAATATGAATATATATATATACACACATACGTATAGCATGCAGAATATTATTATAATTACAATGACCGATGAAATCAATTCCAGTAAGTGGGATCGGATGTCTTGAAGAGGTGTTTTGTTAGTTACTGTTTTACGAAAATCACCAGACCGAAATTAAGCAAACCGATGAAGGGCAGCGCAGCGTCGAAGGTGCGAGGTGTTCGGTGCTGCAATCGCCAATCCGCTAGCAGAGCGTGGCGATTGTGTCAAATACTCTTTATAACTATAATAAGTTGACAATTGTCGACTATCGCATACTATCGTGTTACTGTAGCCCATGGCCACCAAAGTACTACAATCTAAGGATGTTACAGATGCGTTGTGACCCCTGAGGTCTGAGATGGCATCACCGCCTGTAATTGCACTGCCTCAGTATACCTTAATGCAGAAATATAGTGGCACCTACCTCCTAGGACGACTCCTAGGCATAGAAGAAACCTACCGCCTAGTGAAAACGTATTTTTTTTAGCGATATTAAAAAAGTGAGAAAAAGACAAATTCCTTTCAAAGAAATGTCCTCGGTCGTCTATTCAGCGAAGTCACTCTACATAGCTAAATGGAAGCAGTAGGATAACTTCGGGAGTCAAGATTATATCTTATATATATATATATATGTATATATAGATATCGATATATTTTATTTATTTATTGAACTTCATATACATGAGAATGTATATAGGCGGACTTAATGCCAGAAGCATTCTCTACCAGTCAACCTTTGGACGATGCAGAGATGAAATGAAGTAGGTGTAGGTGATAGAATAGAGAGAACTAAAGAGAGGAAAACAATTATAATAAATGTAAATCTATATGTAGATACAATATTTCAATACGCATACATACAATAATAAATACATACACACGTACATACATACATTTATATTTATTTAAATATATTAATAACTTAAATATTAAATATACATAAAAATAATAGTTTGTTATTGAGATGATTCTGCCATTTTGTTAAGGATATGTTCCTTAGCTTTCATTTTAAAAATCTACCGACTGTTAGACGCTCTGATTTCGGGTGGGAGTGCATTCCAAAGAAGTACGGTTTGAACAGGAAAGGATGAACGGACAAAACATGAGGTATGTGAGGGACACTGGAGTAGGAGATTATTAGACGAACGTAGGGTTCTGTCGTGGTTTGAGCACAGGTAACGAAAGTAGGAAGACAAGTAGATATACTAGTTATAGGTTATGGAGTGTTATTCGTCATTGTGTTTCACTGTTGTTGACTTTTTTACATCAGTCTATTAGGCCCATGCTTGGCCTAAGAAAACCCCAAATAGCCGACATATATTACATGGTTTCTCCATAGGGTCACCGTCACCTTACCATCATTCTTCCGTGAAATTTGGTTTCGTTATATTCGTCCGATGCCAGTGCTTCGCTTGTTATCTAACACTGTGTGAAAGTGTGCTTGGCATTCGGAGCAAAAGATGGCAAGGAGTGTGAGGGGGTCTTTAAACCTTCTCTTATTCTATGCTATAAGCATACAATTTTATTAACATACAACACTAACTAAAGATAATTTGTACTTGCGATTGTAGTCTCTTGGTGAAATTTCAACACATTGATAAATATTAATATTTCTTGTACTAGTTTTAAAAAATTAAAAAATTAAATGTGTTGTCAATACTAACTAAAAGTTGTAAAAAAAATAAAATTGCGATTGGCTGCAAACTTGTGTTCTAATAAGTACCTAGCGTGTATAAAAAGAAAATATATAGCACGTAGAAATATATGGTATAGTCGAAAATCAATACTCAATAGACGGTCTATAAAATATTTTCCATTATGACTTGTAAACAGCTATACAAGTCATATATTTATCAAATGTTTTGATAGTAAAAGATCACATAATTTTATATTGTTCAGTACGAAACCGTACGTTATAATTATATAAGTCATTGTCATTGAACTGCTGACTTTTTTTATCTGTGACAGCAGCCATTCATAAATTGTACGCGGCTCGAGACTTCTTAGAACCAGGACCGCATAGATACGTCATAGACTGATAAGATAGAGGTACCTTCCTGCACGTTTAGATTAGAAGAAAAAACGGGTCCGACTTCTTACACATTCCATAGATTATCTGTAAGATTTCGCCGGTGGCTTTGTTCTTTTTTCAAATTGCATGTGCTGTTGATTTTAATGTCTACATCAGGGTTTCCCAAAGTGGTCAAATTACTTTGATAATCCTATCTCTAGTTTTTTTTAACTATAGATACAAAATACTTACCAAAATACAGAGGTATCAGTTCATTTTGGAAAAGGGATTTCTTACCCAAAATAGTTTGGGAATCCCTGGTCTACATGTATCAAATTTTTATCTTTTTTAACTGGCAGGTACTGTTGAAAAAAAAGGTATTCAATACGTGGAAGTTATTAACGATATTACAGTGTTAAACAAAAAATAACATTGTTTCTTACCTGTGCTGCTAATTTTTGACGTTGAAGAGAATGAAATACATATTAAGGGTATACAATTAACATTTCTCAAGAGTTAACCTTTTTATACAAAGTAAAGATGTTTTTATAAGCAACATTGTAGATCAGTTTATAATTACGATTTTTTCTAACCGTTCCGTAAGAGCTAATATTTTTAATACATAAAGACTCATTGCCCATACTCTCACCACATACTCACTACACACTCACCACACACTCACCATATTTACATTTAAATAACCTCATCGCCACAATAACGTAAGAACCTACTGATTTGTTATCTCTTTTTTTTTCAATAACTTTTCTTCTATACCGTTCTAGAAATATGTATTTTTTAATATTATTTTCTTAATTGCATAATGTCGCTTTCTTTGTTTGTTACTTAGTAATAATCACCTGTAACTGTACAAGTTATCACGTTCTTTTAATTATAAATAATGAAGTCCATTACCAATAATGCCAACAAAATAAATACAACAATAAAAAAAAAAAAAAGAAATAGTTTAGTTGGACTTTACTTAAAGTTTAAATTAGTTCGGGAGTGGAGTCGGAAGATTTCCGTAGGCACAAATAATTTATGTAAGCAAATAAAAAAAAATGTAAGACCGATCGACAACTTTAATAACAGTTTTAGCTGTAAGTTTCAAGTAAAACGTATTGTTGTCTGATTTTTTTGTAATTTTTTGATTCTCCGTAATCGATTTAACTGTAATCGGTTTACTAAACAATAAACTAACATAATCGGTTTGCTTAATTTCGTTCGGGTATTATTCGAGATGATTATAGCGCCATCTGTCGGTAGCCATTGCAATTTTCGAGGCGTTTATATTCAGTCGCCTCTAACGATACCCACGGGAAGAACCACGGGGGTGCCAGATTCTTACACCGACCCCGCACCTTCATATAACTCTTGGGATAAACTTCATGAACCCGCGGGCGCATCCGCCGCTTGTCGCTAATTATTGTATAAAAAGAAAATATATAGCACGTAGAAATATATGGTATCAATACTCAATAGACGGTCTATAAAATATTTTCCATTATGACTTGTAAACAGCTATACAAGTCATATATTTATCAAATGTTTTGATAGTAAAACATCACATAATTTTATATTGTTCAGTACGAAACCGTACGTTATAATTATATAAGTCATTGTCATTGAACTGCTGACTTTTTTTATCTGTGACAGCAGCCATTCATAAATTGTACGCGGCTCGAGACTTCTTAGAACCAGGACCGCATAGATACGTCATAGACTGATAAGATAGAGGTACCTTCCTGCACATTTAGATTAGAAGAAAAAACGGGTCCGACTTCTTACACATTCCATAGATTATCTGTAAGATTTCGCCGGTGGCTTTGTTCTTTTTTCAAATTGCATGTGCTGTTGATTTTAATGTCTACATCAGGGTTTCCCAAAGTGGTCAAATTACTTTGATAATCCTATCTCTAGTTTTTTAACTATAGATACAAAATACTTACCAAAATACTGAGGTATCAGTTCATTTTGGAAAAGTTCTTACCCAAAATAGTTTGGGAATCCCTGGTCTACATGTATCAAATTTTTATCTTTTTAACTGGCAGGTACAGTTGAAAAAAGGTATTCAATACGTGGAAGTTATTAACGATATTACAGTGTTAAACAAAAATAACATTGTTTCTTACCTGTGCTGCTAATTTTTGACGTTGAAGAGAATGAAATACATATTAAGGGTATACAATTAACATTTCTCAAGAGTTAACCTTTTATACAAAGTAAAGATGTTTTTATAAGCAACATTGTAGATCAGTTTATAATTACGATTTTTTTTCTAACCGTTCCGTAAGAGCTAATATTTTTAATACATAAAGACTCATTGCCCATACTCTCACCACATACTCACTACACACTCACCACACACTCACCACACACTCACCATGTTTACATTTAAATAACCTCATCGCCACAATAACGTAAGAACCTACTGATTTGTTATCTCTTTTTTTTTCAATAACTTTTCTTCTAAACCGTTCTAGAAATATGTATTTTTTTTAATATTATTTTTCTTAATTGCATAATGTCGCTTTCTTTGTTTGTTACTTAGTAATAATCACCTGTAACTGTACAAGTTATCACGTTCTTTTAATTATAAATAATGAAGTCCATTACCAATAATGCCAACAAAATAAATACAACTTAATAAAAAAAAAAAAAACTTAATGCCAACATTAAGTTTTATTTTACCTAATCTATATCTAAGTGCTGTGTGAACTTTGTTTTCAATAAATAAAAAAAAAAAAACTTAATGCCAACATTAAGTTTTATTTTACCTAATCTATATCTAAGTGCTGTGTGAACTTTGTTTTCAATAAATAAAAAAAAAAAAAAAAGAAATAGTTTAGTTGGACTTTACTTAAAGTTTAAATTAGTTCGGGAGTGGAGTCGGAAGATTTCCGTAGGCACAAATAATTTATGTAAGCAAAAAAAAAAAAATGTAAGACCGATCGACAACTTTAATAACAGTTTTAGCTGTAAGTTTCAAGTAAAACGTATTGTTGTCTGATTTTTTTGTAATTTTTTGATTCTCCGTAATCGATTTAACTGTAATCGGTTTACTAAACAATAAACTAACATAATCGGTTTGCTTAATTTCGTTCGGGTATTATTCGAGATGATTATAGCGCCATCTGTCGGTAGCCATTGCAATTTTCGAGGCGTTTATATTCAGTCGCCTCTAACGATACCCACGGGAAGAACCACGGGGGTGCCAGATTCTTACACCGACCCCGCACCTTCATATAACTCTTGGGATAAACTTCATGAACCCGCGGGCGCATCCGCCGCTTGTCGCTAATTATTGTATAAAAAGAAAATATATAGCACGTAGAAATATATGGTATAGTCGAAAATCAATACTCAATAGACGGTCTATAAAATATTTTCCATTATGACTTGTAAACAGCTATACAAGTCATATATTTATCAAATGTTTTGATAGTAAAAGATCACATAATTTTATATTGTTCAGTACGAAACCGTACGTTATAATTATATAAGTCATTGTCATTGAACTGCTGACTTTTTTTATCTGTGACAGCAGCCATTCATAAATTGTACGCGGCTCGAGACTTCTTAGAACCAGGACCGCATAGATACGTCATAGACTGATAAGATAGAGGTACCTTCCTGCACGTTTAGATTAGAAGAAAAAACGGGTCCGACTTCTTACACATTCCATAGATTATCTGTAAGATTTCGCCGGTGGCTTTGTTCTTTTTTCAAATTGCATGTGCTGTTGATTTTAATGTCTACATCAGGGTTTCCCAAAGTGGTCAAATTACTTTGATAATCCTATCTCTAGTTTTTTAACTATAGATACAAAATACTTACCAAAATACTGAGGTATCAGTTCATTTTGGAAAAGTTCTTACCCAAAATAGTTTGGGAATCCCTGGTCTACATGTAGCAAATTTTAATCTTTTTTAACTGGCAGGTACAGTTGAAAAAAAAGGTATTCAATACGTGGAAGTTATTAACGATATTACAGTGTTAAACAAAAAATAACATTGTTTCTTACCTGTGCTGCTAATTTTTGACGTTGAAGAGAATGAAATACATATTAAGGGTATACAATTAACATTTCTCAAGAGTTAACCTTTTTATACAAAGTAAAGATGTTTTTATAAGCAACATTGTAGATCAGTTTATAATTACGATTTTTTTTCTAACCGTTCCGTAAGAGCTAATATTTTTAATACATAAAGACTCATTGCCCATACTCTCACCACATACTCACTACACACTCACCACACACTCACCATATTTACATTTAAATAACCTCATCGCCACAATAACGTAAGAACCTACTGATTTGTTATCTCTTTTTTTTTCAATAACTTTTCTTCTAAACCGTTCTAGAAATATGTATTTTTTTTTAATATTATTTTTCTTAATTGCATAATGTCGCTTTCTTTGTTTGTTACTTAGTAATAATCACCTGTAACTGTACAAGTTATCACGTTCTTTTAATTATAAATAATGAAGTCCATTACCAATAATGCCAACAAAATAAATACAACTTAATAAAAAAAAAAAAACTTAATGCCAACATTAAGTTTTATTTTACCTAATCTATATCTAAGTGCTGTGTGAACTTTGTTTTCAATAAATAAAAAAAAATGTAAGACCGATCGACAACTTTAATAACAGTTTTAGCTGTAAGTTTCAAGTAAAACGTATTGTTGTCTGATTTTTGTAATTTTTGATTCTCCGTAATCGATTTAACTGTAATCGGTTTACTAAACAATAAACTAACATAATCGGTTTGCTTAATTTCGTTCGGGTATTATTCGAGATGATTATAGCGCCATCTGTCGGTAGCCATTGCAATTTTCGAGGCGTTTATATTCAGTCGCCTCTAACGATACCCACGGGAAGAACCACGGGGGTGCCAGATTCTTACACCGACCCCGCACCTTCATATAACTCTTGGGATAAACTTCAAACACCACAGTCCCCGAACATCGATTCCTGCCAAGGATGATTCGCGAGGCCATTGAAATTAAAAAAAAAACATCCGAATTTCAATAGACAATGATGCCTGGGTGCTACCACCGGCTTGGGGTCCAGTAATAAACAACAATTAAATCAAAAATCTAAGCATACCACTGCACGACCTCAAGATACTGTGAGCATATTCTGCGTAGAACGCATCAAAAATTAATAAATAAAAGCTGATGGTAGCCCGAGTTAACTATGACATCTGGACGTCTAACACCTCAGTCCCCCCTTGACCACGGCTGCTGTAAAGCGAGCGAAACGTCGGGAATATAAAAACATAATTGAACGCGATAAAATCCGTAAATAATAGTTTCATTTCAAATGTGTAGTGTTACGCGTAAATACAAGAAATAATCATTAATTAGCGTAAGAGCAACATTGTTTTCAGCCACTATCTAAACATTGTCACACAGATAATAACTAACTCGGACATAAATCATTAAGGCATTTAATGAGATTCTGAATGATCTAATGAATGGGTTTATTGAACCGCCATCTTATAGATATGCATTTACGCAAAATTTAATTAATGTGATATCGATGGCACGTGTTTATTATCTTCGTTGATATTTGCTCGCGATGCTGTGCTGTGCTCTCGTGTGATAAAAGTTAACGCTCTTGTAACACTTCGAGCTGCCTGTTAATGCCCACAACTGGGCAAAGGTAGCCTCGTCAAATATCTGAGAGGGTTTAGGAGCTAGTGCGCGTTGGCGGACTTCTCATGTACTCATATTTTACGTTTATTTTTTTTATAGAAGAGACGGCAAACGAGCAAGCGATTCACCTGATGGTAAGTGATTACCGTCGCCCATATACATCTGCAACACCATAGATGCTGCAGGTGCGTTGCCGGTCTTTAAAGATATTTGGGAGATGGGAGGGAAGAGGACGGGAATAGGGAGGGGGTGTGGGCCTCCGTTTACCTCACTCACCGAACGAAACGCAGAAGCACAAGATGCCTCTACTTCACGCCGGTATTCTGCGACGTTTCATAGAGCGCGAGTGGCCCGGGTTCGATCCTCAGTGACGGCACCACTTTTTTTAAAAGCAATTTTATATGCTGTACTCGTCACGTACTAGGCGGTGAATGAAAAAATCGTGAGTAAACCTGCGCAGCTGAGAAATAAAAAAAATATTATTTCGAGAATATGTAAAGCCCACCAACCCGCACCGGCGCAGGGTGGCGGGCCCTTTCCGGCTCCAAAATACTCTTAAATAATTGAGAAGAAGGCCTTCGTCCAGCCGTGGACACTTACAGGCTGCTTCTTTTTTTACTTTTTTTATTACGTAAGGAATTGTCGACAACGTGTTGATGTTTTAGATATTTTCCTGTTTGATTTTCGGCGTAGTCAGTAGTGAAACGGGTCTCATTTGTATGTGATTTTCGAACCTTATATATATATATATATTGCCAGTGATGACATATGGATCCGAGACTTGGTCCTTCACTGCAGCCCGTATGAGGAAGCTCAAAGTTGCTCAGCGCGCTATGGAAAGGGCTATGCTCGGTGTTTCTCTGCGTGATAGAGTCTGCAACGATGATATCCGCAGCAGAACTAAGGTAACCGACATAGCCGTAAAGATCAGCGAGCTGAAGTGGCAATGGGCCGGCCACATAGCTCGCAGAACTGACAACCGCTGGGGAAAAAAGGTTCTCGAGTGGCAGCCACGTACGGGCAAACGCAGTGTAGGACGACCCCCCACAAGATGGAGTGACGACCCGCGCAGTGTTGCGGGAAGTTGATGGATGCAGGTGGCTCAGGACCGAGCTTCGTGGCAATCTTTGGGGGAGGCCTATGTTCAGCAGTGGACTTCTGATAGGCTGAAATGATGATGATGATATATATATATATATACACATGTATGTATATTTCGAACCTTCAGTCTTTATGTTTGCAAGCAATCAAGTTCAATTCGAGTTCGTTATTATCCGTTCAGTGCTTCGTATGTAATTGAACGACGAACATACATATTCACATTCGTATTGTTAAGTCTTATTTGTCAGTAAAACAGTCTTCTATATTAGCTTATCTAAGCCCAATGCTGAGCTTAGGGCTCTTCAAAAAAACGCCATCGAAAGCCAGCTGGCGCGACTGGGGTCATACCACGGTCTCGCAGAATACCGACGTGAAGTGGAGGCATCTTGCGCTTCTGCTTTACGTTCGCTGAGTGAGGTAACCGGAGGCACACACCCTCTGTCCCTCTCCGGTGTCACTCTGGTGTTGCAGATGTACGTGGGCATCGCTAATGACTTATCATCAGGTGAGCCACTCGATGGTTTAACAAATAAAATAAAAATTGTAGCGTACAGAAACCGTCTAAGATCGTGACGAAGACGTACCAACGCGCTGCAAAGTTTCTATTACAGAAATCGTAGAAGCAATTGGCGCCACCGTACGTACTTTAATCGGTGACCTAAATTAATTCCTTGCGTCAGCGACACGTCACTACAGTCGCGCGATATCCGACTGACCAATGCTGGTTGTCTATTTCAAAGAGTGAAAAAAAAATAAAATAAAAGGAAATCACCCTATTATAGTCTGTATCTCTATGGAAATTGGTTACAGTGTTGCATTGGAGTTCCCAGTGGCTTATTTGAATTCAAAGCCCTTATATTTTGTACTGTTTTATGTATTCATTGGTTCAGGGGATTTCGGTCTTTATCGACACATCACCTCGCTCGTTAAACACGGCACCATCGGATATGAAATATTGACGTAGGCTGGGTCCATGCAAGGTCGAAGTTCGTCGTACCTACCGAGCTAACCAGGCGCCCCCCCCCCCCCTCCTCCCCCAGGTCATCTAATGATAAGTGGCCACTGCAGCCCCTGGACAAACAACCTGACAAACAACTTCAACAGCCTGAGGACTAAGACAGCATGTTATTATACCGACTCTTCAGACCAGGGATTCCCATACAATTTTGGGAAAGATTTTCCAAAATGAACTGATACCTCAGACCCCCCATAGACAAATTACTACTCTAGTATTTTACCTATTGATACAAAATACTTACTCAAATAATACGCACCCCCCCACTCCCCCTCCTCGCCACACGTTCACCACGTAAGCACGTTACGAGACGTTATTATTTTTAATGCAAAATTTAAGTTATTATCGTTGCCCACGAACGCTGCGTTGTCTCTCTAAGCAATATTTAGGTGATGGGAGGGAGGATGTACTTACGAGAACAGATCATCGAATGAATTTGATCACGTGTTGTGCCTATAAGGGGTCTGGGTTTTTTCGATAACTGAATAAATTCTATTAAGAAATAAATTATTTGTATTGGAGATAATAATCTTCAAATATAAATTCCTTCCAAAAAACCAACTTCCAACGCCATTACAAAGTTTCAAAACAATTCTTTGATTGCACACGTATTCTGAAGTCACAGACAGAAACAAATAAAACGCATCAGATGGGTTACGTGAAAGACATATGTCTCATCTGATTGTATCACATTATTATTGTATTTGACGTAATATCGACTCAATACTCAAAAGGCATCATGGTACCACGTGGTAAAACCTTACCACGTCAAAAAAATAATTGTAAATTCATTTCTTTAAAAATTTTACAATAATACACAAGGAAAAAGGTTACTTAATATAAGGTTTTCAATTAGGTGTGCCTGCCGTTTTAAACAAAGTTAAAATCTCTATTATAATATAGCTCACCTTTTAAACTGCCGTGGTCAATTTTAAACTGTAAAGTATGGTTTGAAACGTAAGTTTCCTTTTAAAGCTCTTTAGTATTCGTTTAAATAACTTTTTAAAATATAACAACACCAATTAAATGTTTACAACCCCTCTCTCGCACAGCGAACAAAATAAGTGTGTAAGTTCACAGTTATCTACGCGAATCAATGTACACTATACACCACACGCACACTCCGACAAAACAGAGGTGTACACTGAAGGTTTGATTAGAGTGATACATCACTTTTATACAATCCAGCACATAACGTATGTGAGTCATCCAGTGGTACTCAAGTTTTTTTTAGCAACTGGTTATGAAATTAATTTAAATTACAAGCTTAGGCGGTTTGAAATTGCGAATTATGGATACGAAATAACAGACAAGTATGTTGTTTACGCAGTCATGACCATCACCATCACACTAGCCCACTGTTGTTTTTTTTTTAAGGGAAAGGCGACAAGCGAGCAAGCGGTGGTAAGTGGTTACCGTCGCCCGTACGAGGGCGCAACACCAGAGGTGCTGCAGGTGCGTTGCCGACCTTTAAGGGTATTAGAGAGATGGGAGGGAGGAAGAGGATGGGAAGGGGGTCTGGGCCTCCGGGTACCTCACTCACCGAACGAAACGCAGAAGCACAGGATGCCTCTACTTCACGCCGGTATTCTGCGAGGCCGTGGTACCAATCCGGTCGAGACGGCCCATTCGAGCAGCAGCAAAAGCCACCGCTTTGCTCTTCCACGTTAGATAATCTTAAAGGTGCTAACAGTCAACCTAATAGTAAGTAGCTACTGTAGCCCATCAACGTGTAAATAATTTCAAGCGAAGATGGTTACAGATGCGTTGTTGACCCCGCGGACTAAAATGCAATGCCCCAGAGCATGCAATTATACTGACCCAGTGTTCCATTTAAAAACTCAACACAACAGCGGTTGCACTGCTGATTGGCAGCAGGACCAGACAGGCAGGCAGAACTGGAGACTACCACTTTTTTTTTTATGGAAGAGACGGTAAACGAGCAAGCGGTTCACCTGATGGTAAGTGATTACCGTCGCCCACATACATCTGCAACACCATAGATGCTGCAGGTGCGTTGCCGGTCTTTAAGGATATTTGGGAGATGGGAGGGAAGGGGAGGGGAATAGGGAGGGGGTATGGGCCTCCGGTTACCTCACTCACCGAAAGAAACGCAAAAGCACAAGATGCCTCTACTTCACGCCGGTATTCTGCGAGGCCATGGTATCAATGCGGTCGAGCCGGCCCATTCGAGCAGCAGCTAAAACCGCCGCTTGACTCTACCACGCTTAGAAGTAGGCCACATAGAAGTAGGCCAAGGGCTTCTTTAAAGTTCGAAGAATTTATTTCTATCGACTCGCTTCTATAGGGGCCAGTCATGGATTGGAAATCTTTGTATCAGACGCTACGTGTCACCGGCTGATATAATTTGTCAGTATTTTTCTATATCTCCTAAAATAAATTCGCAAACTCAGTCTACCCCTGTGGCTTACAAGCATATTTATAATACGTTTTAGTACAGAATAACATTTCAGCAGATCCAATGTAAACGCTACAGGCTATGACTTAAACAAGGGTCGCAGACGCACTGCTCATAAGCGGATTTGTTTAAGATATCCGTCAGAGAAATTGGCGCTTTATTGGACCTCAATTAAATACAAGTGCTTTGCGCGTAAAGTTGTGTGGTCCAAATCGCGTGTTCGAGCGGTCAATGTACCCGCCCGTTGAGCCGGGAACTCTAGGTTCGAATCCAACGACAATGTAGCTTAAACACGCAAATTTTTGGGTTTCCTATCGAGATTTTTGTTTATTTAACAACTTAACAAATTATCAATTAGGTCTTATCTATGCAGGTCAATAACCCAATGCGAAAAGAATGGCCCTTTTTGGAACGCTATTTGTACTACTTAAAACATTAATCAGTTATATAAGAACAATCAAGCTTATCTATATATTATAACCTAATAATAAATTAGGTGCTGGGTATAATACACACCTTAGCGAATATTTTTTTTTTATGAGAAAAGTGGGCAAACGATCGAGTGGCTCACCTGATGATAAGTCATTACCGATGCCCACCGGAGAGGGACAAAGGAGTGGGCCTCCGGTTACCTCACTAAACGAACGAAACGCAGAAGCACAATGCCCATCTATTTTACGCCGGTATTCTGCTTGGCCATGGTACTACTACCCCGGTAGAGCCGGCCCGTTCGAGCAGCAGCAAAAGCCGTCTTTGTCTGCACGCGTAAGAGAGTCAACAGAGGTCCAGACATTAGACAGACTAAAATCTCCATAGCTTATTTGCGACAATGACAATTATTATAAAAGAAGGGCCGGCTCGACCGGATTAATACCACGACCTCGCAGAATACCGGCGTGAAGTAGAGGCATCTCGTGCTTCTGCGTTTCGTTCGGTGAGTGAGGTAACCGGAGGCCCACTCTCCCTCCCCATTCCACTCCTTATCCTCCCTCCCATCTCCCAAATACCCTTAAAGGCCGGCAACGCACCTGAAGCTCTTCTGGTGTTGCAGATGTATGTGGGCGACGGTAATCACTTACCATCAGGTGAACCGTTTGCTCGTTTGCTGTCATTCCCATAAAAAAAAACACAGGGAGTCGAACCAGGTTCTTCTGATTCAGATTCATTCCGAAGATTCCCTGACCAGATTTCGTGACGTCAAACCTATACATTATCAGGATATATATAATCTATGCCTATCGTGTATTCCGTCATCATATGTGACTTGTTTTATTTGTAAATAATATTTATGGTTTATTTCTTTATTTGTTTGTGATTCCAAGAATAGACGCGACTTGCTAAAAATAAAACGTAGGCCTGCGATTAAAAAGGAAATAAAAAAAAATTGACGGCACAACGATTGAAAAGTTGTTCTTGATATTGGAAACTTTTTGTACGTTTCCAAGACGTTTCTGCTGTGAAAAAGTATTTAAGGATTCTTCCAGTTAATAGTATATTGGTAGGAGGATGGTAGGATATTTTCTCATTGGATTGATTTGACAAACAAGCTAACAGCTCCAGCTAATGGCAAACGCATACAGCACTCCATGGACAACTTCAGGAGAGACAACACAACCACAGCAACTTCAATCGAAGAAGAAGTTTGTGTTATCACCCCTGAGGACTAAGATGGACAAGCCTCACAGCCTGTAATCATACAGGCTCCCTATACCCTTCAAACCGGAACACAACAACAACAACAACAACAGCCCTACTGTCTGCCGATAGAAATAGTTAAGAGAGTTGCCTTGTCAGACGACTTCGATGTTCTCTGCTTGAAGTTCGATGAAACATATTGACTGATAGATGGCTATATTTGTTCTAAAGAAGAAGGAGAAACCAGCTTGTATTTGGAGTAACATCCACGTTATACAAGCAGGTTAGTTATGTACATGGATTTATTTTATTTTTATATAAAAGGCGGCAAACGAGCGAGCTTACCTGATGGTAAGTGATTATCGTCCACGTACAACTGCAACACCAGAGGTGCTGCAGGTGCGTCGCCGGCCTTGGGAGATGGGAGGGAGGGTGGGCCTGCGGTTACCTCATTCATGGAACGAAATGCAGAATCACAAGATGCCTCAATCACGCCGGTATTCTGTGAGGTCGTGGCAACCCGTTCGAGCCGGACCATTCGAGCTGCAACAAAAGCCGTCGCTTGGCTCTACTTGAAGATGCCTTTCCTCAGCATTATACAGAACTTCATGATGGTTTAACACCAGGCGAGTTGGTACTCGAGCACCAGCTTAAGTTCGGTAAAGAAAAAGAATCAAGATTCAGGAGCGCCGTAAACCATTGACTATGGATTCGCTGTCGCCAATGACTGGCTCCCATCTACGACCTTGTCTAGCCCGTTTCTCGCGGTATATAGTATAGTAGTCCAGTAAGACTAGCCTTTGGATGTACAATTTTGTTTTTTTATTATTGAAAACTGGAATATTAACTACTTAGCACTCTTCACTACCCTGTTAACCGGTTTTACAACTTAAATAATTATTATCAAGGGTGTCTACATTCCAGACCAGTTTCCGTAAACTGTGTTTATATTAGTCTATTTATATAACGTCTGTTCACGTGTACTTATGCAGACTCAGGATAGGAAAGTTCATAGAAAGGTACAGTTCTAGTTAATGCTTAACACGAATAAGAGAAGATGGTTGTTTTTTTTACGTAGAGACGGCAAACGAGCAAGCGGTTCACCCGATGGTAAGTGATTACCGTCGCCCACATACATCTGCAACACCGTAGATGCTGCAGGTGCGTTGCCGGTCTTTAAGGATATTTGGGAGATGGGAGGGAAGAGGAGGGGAATAGGGAGGAGGTGTGGGCCTCCGGTCACCTCACTCGCCGAACGAAACGCAGAAGCACAAGATGCCTCCACTTCACGCCGGTATTCTGCGAGGCCGTGGTACCAATCCATTCGAGCAGCAGCTAAAGCCGCCGCTTGACTCTACCACGCTTGAAATACATACATATTTATATATACGTACGTACCACGTTTAGAAAGCGAGTTGGCAATTGCGTTAGAAAGATAGAAAGAAAGAGAAAAACATTTATTACACAAATACGCCACTCAAAAACAAACAAACATTGCAAGCAACGTTAAACAAACGGTGTTTAGCGTTGCCTCCTCTAAACGCTTGGCGCGGCGCATGGGGCAAACATACCACATTCACCCCATTTGTTCTGCAGTTCTGCAATTCTGCAGTTGAGACGAGACTGCAGCGCTGGTTTCCAGCGGGCCTGTGTATCGAGTGACGTACGGACGTTCGTCTAAACACGGGGAAAGTCCGCGTTATTCTCGACAATATTGAACTTGACTTATGAAATATCAGTAACAATAATAAAATGAAAACTAACTCGACTAACATTACCAGACACTTCGCTGCTGCCCGACCTTAGACCCTCTCCGGTCTAGATAATTGTAGTCCAATACTTGAGATGCAATTCGATGGATGCGGGTGGCGAATGCGAAACCTTGCTTTGTGACAATCATCGGGGGAAGCTTAAGCCGTATGCAGCAGTAGACTCTTCTGTAGAGGCTTGGTTAGTGGTTAGAGTCAAGCGGGGGCTATTGCTGCTGTTCGAATGGGCCAGTTTCATCGAAAGCCTGCGTGAAGTAGAACCTAGTGCTTCTGCATTTCGCATGGGTGAGTGAGGTAACCGGTGGGCTACTTCGCTCTCACCCCTTACAGCAGCAGCTTCTCTGGTATTGCTGGTGTGCGTGGGTATCAGTAAGCACTTACCACCAGTCGAGCAGCTCGCTCGTTATCTCCCTTTCCCATAAAAATAAGACTTGTGGCAGGCTTTGAGAGGAATGGTTCCCTTATTCCCCCCTCTTAAGCCTCAATTGTAATCTTAATGTACGAAATGAATTAATGAAACAATCAAACTTTATAACGTTTAAAGTATTGCCATCTCCGAACTGTTTCTACGAAAATAGATTGCTTTTAATTAATTTTATCGATAGGAACATCGATTTATTACTTTGTACTACTTCGTTAAAATTTTACCAAATAAATGAACTACTTTGTTAAAATAACTATTAATATTTGCGTCGGATAAATTTAATAAAGCTGATAAAAGCGAAGTTAACAGAATATTTAATATCACGGCATATTGTTGAAACGGTCAGAATAGATTTGAAAGGTTAGAAAATAGATTCGAGAACTAGTGAAAAGATGTCGTTTTTTTTTTTTTAATTATAACGTCTGTCGTTATATTAGAACTCCGTGCCAAATGCCAAATTAACGACGGACTTAATGATTGGCGTCACTTTCAAATCTTAGCCGGTGACAATATTACTGCAGAAAACATAAATCGGTTTGCGTGTCAGGTTGCATCTCTGACGCTGCATCTGACCATTCCTCCGATCAACAAGACAGGAAGTCCCTCGCGCGTTTCCGCTTGCACTTATGGCACACATCAGTTCCCTTGCGCAGTTGTCGGCCACCAATAGTATCAAACCAGTGTAGTATCAGTGCCCACTGCTGGGCAGAGGCCTCCTTCTCAAATATTAGTATCAGAGAGGGTTTAGGAGTCGGGAAGGGACCGCCACGCAGCTCCAGTGCGGGTTGGCGAGCTTCACATATCCTCGAAATAATATTTTTATTATTTCTCAGACATGCAGGTTTCCTCACGATGTTTTCCTTCACCGTTGAGCACGTGGTAAATACAGCACTTAAAATTGTTAATAGCAATTTTAAGTGCTGTTTATCACGTTCTCGGCGCTGAAGGAACACTTCGTGAGGAAACCTACATGTCTGAAAATAATAAAATATTATTTCAAGGATATGTCAGACCCGCCTATCCGCACAGGAGCACCGTGGCGATCCTTCCCGGCTCCAAAACCCTCTCAGATATTTGAGGAGAAGATCTTTGCCCAGCTGTGGGCATTTACAGGCTGCTACTTTACTTTACCCTGAGTACTAGGCGATCACGGCTAAAAGGGTGTTATAGTTTTAAGGCTTTTGTCTATTGGTACTTAAGGCATCGTAGCTCCCAAACGGATAGGCCTATTTCGATGCCGTTTTTTATTAGAATGTCGTTTAAACATTACACAGCTCTACAAAAATTTTTTTTTTTTTAATTATAACGTCTGTCGTTATATTAGAACTCCGTGCCAAATGCCAAATTAACGACGGACTTAATGATTGGCGTCACTTTCAAATCTTAGCCGGTGACAATATTACTGCAGAAAACATAAATCGGTTTGCGTGTCAGGTTGCATCTCTGACGCTGCATCTGACCATTCCTCCGATCAACAAGACAGGAAGTCCCTCGCGCGTTTCCGCTTGCACTTATGGCACACATCAGTTCCCTTGCGCAGTTGTCGGCCACCAATAGTATCAAACCAGTGTAGTATCAGTGCCCACTGCTGGGCAGAGGCCTCCTTCTCAAATATTAGTATCAGAGAGGGTTTAGGAGTCGGGAAGGGACCGCCACGCAGCTCCAGTGCGGGTTGGTGGACTTCACGCGTCCTCGACATAATATTTTTATTCTTATTATTTAACAGTTCTTAAGATCCCCCGCGCTGGCACCATCAAAATTGTTAATAGCAATTTTAAGTGCTGTTTATCACGTTCTCGGCGCTGAAGGAACACTTCGTGAGGAAACCTACATGTCTGAAAAATAATAAAAATATTATTTCAAGGATATGTCAGACCCGCCTATCCGCACAGGAGCACCGTGGCGATCCCTTCCCGGCTCCAAAACCCTCTCAGATATTTGAGGAGAAGATCTTTGCCCAGCTGTGGGCATTTACAGGCTGCTACTTTACTTTACTTTTACCCTGAGTACTAGGCGATCACGGCTAAAAGGGGTGTTATAGTTTTAAGGCTTTTGTCTATTGGTACTTAAGGCATCGTAGCTCCCAAACGGATAGGCCTATTTCGATGCCGTTTTTTTATTAGAATGTCGTTTAAACATTACACAGCTCTACAAAAAAATTTTTTTTTGTTGCCCTTGATATCTTTGAAAATTTTTATGTTTTCTAGTGCCCAGAGTACATTTAGCACTTTTATTAATATAGTCTAGAAATATATTAATGAAAGTACCGAATGTGCTCTTGAATTTATGATTTTTGCATAGCTTGTATTTTGAACAATTATCGGCTTGTTAGTAATAAAATTTATTTTTCCAGTCATGATCAGGCTTCTGCGCACCTTTTTCGCGCATATAAACATCACATGATTCCCACTCTCCGACCCCTCACCCCGCAGAACAATTGAGATCTCAGTTATTTGACAATATTGAAGTAAAGGGTGTCTCAGAATGTTTTTCGTTTTTTGATGTTAAATAAAAAATTAAATATCAATTAAATCTCGTTTTGTTTAATGTTAATTTAAAGAGCAATTCTTGAAGTTTATTTATGAAAAACAACCGTTTGCAAATGCGCACCATTCATTTGTTCACACTCATTTAACCTGGAGCTAAAATTTCCAATAACACGCTGGAGCATCGCTCTTGGAATAGAGTTGATTTCTTCAGTGATTCAGCTTATGATATAGCTTCAGCTAATGAGTCATTTGTAACATGAGAAGAGGCTCCATCTAAAAACGAAAAACATTCTGAGACACCTTTTACTTACACGTGAATCTGGATAAGTCGCCATGTGTTAATACATTGTTTCATTTACTAAATGTTCATTCTTATATATTTGTCTTGCCTTTCAAAACACGAGTTCGTCACGAAGGAAGTGTAAATACAGTAGTGATTTATTTTGTTATATTCGTGGTGTTTATATAACATAAGAACAAAAAAGAAACATCTCAGGCTTTGTCAAAGTGACTTATGCTGAATATTTCGGTTTTCAAATGGACAATCTAGATAAACCATTGGGTTCCTCATAAAGTTTGTGAGTCCTGTGTTGAGTCTTAACGGTTGTAGAAAAAAGGAGAACGTCTTGGATTAGACTTTGGTATTCCTATGATCTGGATGGAGCCTAAGAATCATTTTGATGATTGTGTGTGGACATACCCAGAATCACGGTATACAACATGTCCTGTTTTACACAATGTTAATCTCCCTCGGCCTATTTACGTTACAAAAGTAATTAGCATGCCCTCAGAAACAATGGTGGTGCCAAATTCACAGAAATCGATACAGCCGACCTGTGGAAGTGAATGCGACTGTGAAGCATCTAGGCCAAAGTTGTTTTCTTAAAATGAACTCGGTGATTTAATACCTGATCTCAATTTATCCAAACAAGGATCAGAACTGTTAGCTTGAAGATTGAAAGAAATGATTGCCACTAACGGTAACAATTAAAACATACAGAACGCGAAGTGAGTTATTACTATGTTTTTAGATAAAAATGAAGAACTGGTGTACTGTAATAATATCGGAAAGCTGCTTCTAGACATGGGTTTAAACGAATACAAACCAACAGAGTGGCGCCTTTTTATTGACAGTTGTGAAAGAAGTTTAAAATGCGTCTTACTGAACAATGGAAATAAATCTACATCAATTCCAATTGCCCATTCAACAAAACACAAAGATGAATTATGAAAATGTTAAATTAATTATAGAAAAAGTTTATTACTCGGAGCATCGATGGCCGATCTGTGAAGATTTGAAAATGGTTAATCTTTTACTTGGACAACACAGTGGATACACGAAATACCCTTGCTTCATTTGTATGTGGGACAGTAGAGCAAAGCAACATCATTGTGAAAAAGATGTTTGGACTGATATGTCTTTAACGGTCGGTAAAGCCAATGTTATAAGGGAGTCATTGGTAAGCGGAGACAAAATCATACTTCCACCATTACATATCAAGCTGGGAATGATAAAGCAATTTGTCAAAGCGTTGGACAATGGAAATTGTTTTAATAACATTTGTCACAAAATTTCCGAAGCTTGGTATGGAAAAGTTGAAAGGTGGAATATTTGATGGTCCTCAAATATGACAATTGATGAAAGACACAGATGTTATCAAATTTATGACTGTTCCGGAAAGTGAAGCTTGCAAAAGTTTTGTGTTGGTAGACGAAAATTTTCTTGGTAATCATAAAGCACTAAATTATGAAGAGATTGTGCAAAATATGCTGACAAAATTTCAGACTCTAGATGCACTAGTTACACTATCTCTGCAATCATCTGGATAAATTCCCGTATAATTTAGGAAGTTATAGTGAAGAGGGATAGCGGTTCCACCAGGATTTAAAAATGATGGGATCGACACATGATGGCAGATTACTGCTGGTCTTTAAAAAGAGATTGTCTCCTGAAAATATAAAAGAAAAGCTGACAAAAGGCGTTTTAATGGAAATATAACATATATTTTCGACATTTGCCTCTTCGATGTATCCTTATTTAAAAAAAAACCTGACATTATAAATATATCTGTTATTTTGTTTCATTCCAGATTCAAAAACAAAAACGGAGCAAATGTTATAAATCATTGATAGTTTCATGAATTGTGAGCATAAAAATACCCAAAATCCATCTTATATCTAGGACAACAAAATCACTGTTGACCAGGGTTATAAGTTAATTTTTTAATTTATGTTAATTGAATATAATATAACATAAATAATGTTTTTTAATCTCGCTCATATATTGAATATTTAATTTACTTCCACTTATCTGGTCGACTTCCATTTCATAACGTACTCGAAAATTCAATAACACTGCAGTAATGTCGTAGCCTTGACCTGATGCTGCAACCAGGAGAGTTGTGTCAGTGGTTTTTTTTTTATCTTGTGTATGTGTATAATTTACCGCCCTATTGCATCACCGCTGAGCACGATTCAACACATAAATTATTAGTTAGAAAGTTTTTGGGCATAAATACATAAATAAAAGTATGATTATATAAATGATTATGGATTTTTGAAGACCCTGGGCCGAGGTCAAAACAAGACCCAAAATTGCAAAATGCAATTTTGTATGCTGAACTTATCACGTGGTCTGCGGTGAATGAGAGCATCGAAAGGGAACCCACCTTTTTTGAAATAATCAAAGATAAAAATAAGATATAAAAAAAACCTTACTGGAACATCCGAAGTGCTGATTACACAGGAACAGCGAGACGGATCCGTCTCGGCTCCGAAACCCTGTCAAGTATTGAGAGAACGCCTTTGTCCAGCAGTGGGACATTCACAGGCCGCTACTGTTACTTAGAAGGTCCATAATAGGTAAGTAGAATCGAAAATAAATATCGACAACGTCCGAACGAAAACTAAAGCAACAGGTGTGTTGCCATGATGGCATTTTGATTTTGTCTTATAAAAAAATTATTCCACCGCTTCAAGCCTATCATTAAAATAATAAAATCTGTCTTATCTACACGAGGAGTTATTTACGAGGAAAAACTGGTTAAGTAACTTGAATCTTAATATCGAATACTATAAAGTTGATTTTACCAAGTAAATATTTTCTGTCAATGTTACCTTAACGTTGGTAATGGCGTATATTATTAGGTATTGAAAGTAAAATTTTATCTGCCTTGTAATTATATTGGAAATAAATCTAAACTTATCAAGTGTTGTGCATTGGCCTCAAATATTTAATATAGAAGGATTAAAAACATTATTTTGTACCTTTCTAGATCGGGCCCATCTATCTTGAAGTTACAATAACAACACTACATCACCCTATTCCTAATCCTCCGCTGAACATAGGCCTCCGGAGAAAGCGCCAATTGTCGCAAAGTGCTTTTGTCGTTTGCGAATATAGATTCTAACCTGAATTAGTTAATTAATATATATGTAATAAATAAAACATTTATGTATAACTCTAAAATCTTACGAGCTTCTCTGTTATCGTGATCTCTCTTAAGCGGGACCTCTTATCCCTGAAGTGCCTTCGACCACCCCTCACAGCTCTCCCTGAACCTCCTCATTGGTATCGCTCGTTAATACTAGAATTATATACAAGGTGCAACATTTACATCGTTTAGTTCTCAAGTACCACTTGCCCGCTACCTCCATGGCTGCTTCGAACATAACAGTCATCTCTCAACGGTGAATCCATCTTACTAAAACTTCACCTCTCTCTAATCTCTATGACACCCAGGGTTGCCAGCCGTCAAAGTTTTAAATTTCATATCTAACTTCGAAACCGACACCAGTGAAAGCCAACATTTCTTGAGTGCTGTACTGGTACTCCCCATCATCATATTAGGATGAATATTCCGTCATCATTTGGTCATCAGAGTCTTGTCTGTTTACTTGCAGGATGCCAGTAATGTGCAAGTGAGATTTGCCATTAGAGAAAGAGATGGTAATTTCTCCCTTTCACAGTAAAATTATAATAAGTTCTCGTACTTTATTTCTTGCGAAAATAATTGACAAGTAGCAGCAGGCTGCTGTTTATGCCATATTATTCATTTTAAAAAGGGTTATAAATAGAATCAAATCTATTTTTTTTCATCGTAAATATGAGATTAACAAAATCAATTTCAAATTTACATTGGTCAGAATTACTTCTTCTACTTTAGCAACGTTTAAACGGTCCACTGCTGGCCATAGCCTTCTTTTAATTCAAGGATTAGTCTTAATTGCCCCCATCAGTGGTGAATGGTTACCTAAACCATTCTGCTGTAACTCTTTTGTATAGGCACGTGAACATTTGGTATTGGCACTTAATAATACTAAAAGTCGATATCGACACTATTGGAAGCATGCTACGTCCAACACTATGATACAAAATGGACACCGTTACTAAGCAATTACCGAAATAATTTTCTCAATATTGTAACTGATGTGAGTCGTAAATCAATTTTTTAGATTCTCATACGCGAGTAATTTTAATTATATCGTTAGAACCTCACAAATCACATTAAATACGTTCCTATGGACTACCCATAATAGATTAACTATAACTTTATTGCCATATTCAAATAAATTTTAGATTTTCGTAAGCATAACGTTTTATTAATTATACGAAACTGTTATATTTTAAATTTTATTATACTCACATATTCAACTCGTGCTCAAAAAAATCTTGTAACGGGTGATGAGAAGTGGGTGCTCTATTTCAATCTCACATGGAATCGCCAGTGGCAAGATTCACAAGAAATACCAAAAACAACGCCGTAACAAAATCTCCACTAAACTAAGGGATGGGCTACAAGGATTACAGTAAATACTGGTCAACACCCAGTGCAGTACCTACTGGTAGTTACTGCCACACAACTACGCGATCGGTGCAATAAAAAAAATATATATAGACTAGACTATCAAAAATAAACTTTTCTCATGACAACGCACATCCTTACAAAGACAGTAATTATTAAATTTCGTTTGGTTGTTATTACCACATCCATCATAACTACTCATCAGACACGGCACCAAAGGCCTTTAATTTATTTCGTTCATTAAAATATTGATATTCAAGAAAAACAGATTTTGTTGACCGTAAACAGTCGCCACAGTTCCTCGGAAACATTTTTCAAACTCTGCTTAAAAGTTTTTACAAGCAAGTTGTTGGATACAACTTGCGTTTTGTTTAAACGTTGACTCTGGGTTGTAGGTAACGGTGCAAATATAATTTTTTTTTAATGAGAAAGGGGGCAAACGAGCAAGCGGTTCACCTGATGGTAAGTGATTACCGTTGCCCACGTACAAATGTAACACCAGAGGTGCTGCAGGTGCGTTGCCGGGCTTCAAGATTATTTGGGAGATGGAGGGGACGATGAGGGGATGGGGAGGGAAACGTGCCGGCCTTTAAGGGTATTTGCCAGATGGGAGAGAGGAAGGGAGTGGGCCTCCGGTTACCTCACTCACCGAACGAAACGCAGAACCACAAGATGCCTCTACTTCACGCCGGTATTCTGCGAGGCCGTGGTACCAATCCGGTCGAGCCGGCCCATACGTGCAGCAGCAAAAGCCGCCGCTTGGCCACTACTACCACGTAAGAAATGTATAAATAATTATAATATTGATGTTTATGTATCTTTAATGGTAGTTTCAATAACGCTTATTACTTTCCTGCCAACCCAATACTAATATTCCCGCTTACACCCGACCGTTGTCTATTTACCGAATGAGAATCATAGAGAAATGATTTCCTATTTTTTTTTAATTTAATTTTAATGACGTTATACATATTGTAGAATCATTCAGTCACAGTAAATCATCAAGATTATTAGCTGTGGTTGTTACGTACAAAACGGTAAGTGTATTTGACATATGTATATATTTATTTATTAAACTATATATACAGGAGAACGTATATAGGTGGACATAATGCCAGAAGTATTTTCTACCAGTCAACCTTTGGGAGTTGCAGAGATGAAACGAAGTGGATGAGATAGAACAAGGATTACTAAAGAGAAAAATTAATGTAAATCTATGTAAAGATCATGTATCGGAATAAAGCACTGATATAAGTGCAGGCAGAAATTCAGGATTTCCATTTGGTACGATCCTGTTTAGCGTGGCTGAACCATATTTCAATCGACTTTTCGCTTCTCCGGGAAACAGAACGTTATATGTGACCAGCATAATCGCCGGGTATACTTCTTTTAATTCTGACTTAAATAACTCCTCTAAAATCCCAGCATACTGATTATTTTGTAATTTAAAACACAGATTCAGCTAATTTGTACCCGTCTTTCCGGCTAAAAATTTAATTTGCTCCGAAACAAAACTATAATCAATGAACCCAAATCTCATTAAAATGTATAAAGACTCCGCAATTTATCATTTGGTATCTTTTCAAATTAAAGTGAAAAAAATACGAACCGGGCACGAAACATTTGGCTTTACACACTTGATTTGCTTTATCTTTTATGTTGAGTGACAGAAAAAAAAAATGATACTTCACTTTTTGAGCTGTCAAAAACTCCCGCGCTCGCGGATTACGTAATACAGTAAGGGGCAGTGATGTTTGTTTAATTTTTTTTTGAGTAGTCGATTTCTTTATTACATTAAGTGATATGTAAAATAAAATATAAGGTAGATAAAACCAGAAAAAAAGCGTAAAAGAAAAAGCAGAGAAGGAGAAGCAATTGGGAGGACCATCCCATAGTAGAACGTGTCTTGTGCGTTGCGTTGCAGAGTGGCTCAAATATTAAAGAAACTGATGTTGAAATAAAGTTACTCTTGGTTTATATCAAACAAACAAACTGCTTTTTTTTGTTTAAAAAAACAAGAAATTCTTAAGAAAATTTACTATGGAGGGGCACGGTTACCGCTATAGCTTAACATATTTTACCTATGCCTCTACTTGTTAATTACTACCTGAATCTCTATAGTCTCCTGTTTTCTAAAACAGTAAACACTGATACACTCGATTTACTCATAGCAAAATTTACTTCGAAACAAATATCGTGACAAAATAATACGAGTACGTACTAGTATCGGTTGTGGCAGAAATTTAACCATTCTTACCTGAACGCTACGAGGAAAAAGCACGTATTGTATAGAATAATCATGTGTATGGTCACTTTATTTTACCGCCCTTAACCCCAACATACACACATGATTTACTTTTTCACTACATCTATAGCACAGTACCTTTCGAATGACATAAGTTTAATTCTTCTCTTTTTATCATAAATAAATAACTAACTAAATGCTAATAAAAAGATACACCAATGTTCGATGTACACGTATTAATATAATGATATCGTTGAAACTTAAATGAACCAATCAAATAGTCACAGCATGATGCTTGTAAAGAATATAAAAGCATAACGTCCCATCACTATCAAGAAAGTATTAGTCTCGCGGATGACTCACGGGTATCTGAAGAAAAAATGGCGACAACAAAAAAGGCGGGAAAAAACGTAAGAGCAGGTGTGCGGTTTGAAGGACCAGTGTTGATGAAAGTCGTTTCGCGGCTTGAAAATTAGAGATCTTCGTTATTTTTTTTTAATTATTTTTATAATTCATTTGAAAACAGCCTACAGGGTAAATAATAAGCTATACAATTGGTGACTCTAGAATAGAGTTCCGTCGCGGTTTCTACCTCCTCGCTATCAACCCTCCCATCCCCCAAATATCCATTCACCTGCAGCTCCTCTGGTATTGCAGATGTACGTGGTGGTTGCAGACAGTAATCACTTACCATCAGGCAAGCTGCATACTCGTTCGCCTCCTTTCCCATAAAAAACTATTAGTCCAAAATTGCGCAGCGAAGGTTCAAGTGATAGTGATAGGAGTTTCTCTGTTAATCTAGGAATATTCTCCAAAAGCAATATCGTACAGGCAAAGGTAGTATGTAACGTCACCCCATACACACACAGACAGAGCGGCGATCTGGATTGGGTTACGGGAAGAAATGAGAGAAAGAAGAAAACGGTCTGTGTTAAAAAATGCTGAAAAAATAAGGCTCAATATGCTGAACCCTTCAACTTCCTAACAGGTATTCCAGCAACTTGCTTAGATTTGAAATATTATGGAGTCATATTTACCACACTTTTGAACCTTATGATTATGGCATTGAAGCTATTTTTAACTGGCCAATGATGAGAGAGAAAAAGCAACAAGGGATCACACATAAAAAGCCACAGAAAAAGTAAAAAAAAAAACTCCTCCGAACTCGGTCGTGTCTTATTACCCGCAAAAAGATTTGTGAAAAAAAAAAGTTACGTGAAGTAATATGACGTAATGCCTAAACCGGTCCAAATCTGACCTTAGCGATGAAGTAATATGAGTATGAAATTGTCCGTGTGTTTGTTTTAATAAATTATATGGCGAAATTTATTTAAATATGATTTTGCTCTAGTTTCTAATGAGATTGTAGGCCATTTCAATAAAATTTCCTGTTAGGGTCTGCTGGATGAAATTTCAATGTATGGAATAAGTAGTGCCCTTGTACAAATACCAAGTGTAAATGTTTTCATGCCTCTTTGTGTATACATAAATAAATAAAAAAAAATTTATCTGAATCGACTTGGACATTTCATTTAAAAAAAAAATATTGTGTGTGTGTGCAATTCACACACGGGAGAAGTGAAACTTCAGATAAGTAGCCTACAAGAGAAAGAGATAAATATAGAGTATCAGGAGTATTAGGATAATTCAAAGGTTAATTATTTTTATAATATTTTTACCAAGCTTAAAAATGATTTTAAATTTTAATGCAAAATATTACATTTCAACATTTTACATATTTAAGGTATATTATAACATATTATTTTTCGCTACTTTTTTACCATATTGTCTTTTTTTTTTCTGCCGATACTCACATCAATTTTCAGAATTAATTTTCGGCATTTTTATTAAATAAAAAGAAAAAAATATTCACACTGACAAAATATTATCTTAAAAAAATTTACAGACAAATATTATTGTATGTAAAATCAAAACAAATAATTTACTAATTTTAATTAATTTAATTATAGATAATTTATATAAATAAAAATTATTGGTCAAATTAACAGAGATGTGTTAAATAATTAACATAAATTAATTGACCAACGAATTTTAATACGCAAATGCTAAAAAATATAACACTAGAATGACACACCACGTTGTCTATGACACATCTCCCGAAGGCTTCGTTGTACGCAGGCGCAAAGACACATGACAGCATACGTACATACTTGTAATCTATTTCATTCCCTCGCAGACTAAATCCTATTTGTGAATATGTTTGTCTCTTTTTACTGTCGCTTTTTCGTTTCATCGAATTTCCAAATCACATCGGTGCTAAATTAGTTACACTTCAAAAAATTTACTAATGGATATGACACAATCCTTTTTGCATACAGTTTACCAAATTTTTTAAGTCATAAATACGTTTTTTTCTTATTCGTTTATTCATTTCAGCCCAACAGAAGTCCACTGCTGAACATAGACCTTCCCCAAAGATTGCCACAAAGCTCGGTCTTGTGCTACCTACATCCATCGACTTCCCGTAACACTAACCCTGGCGTAAAATAAATTAGAGTTAAGTCATTTTCTTTTATAATGTTAAAAAAAAGTTTGCGTGTACAAAATTTCTACGAATAACGAGTTCATCTATCTATTTATCTAATTAGTAGTTAGGGCTTGTGTTATCTATATGATTCTGCCAAGGTCTAACTCATGTCCACTTACACCAAATGTCCAGTACCGACATAATTATGAAGGTCATTCTTCAGTATTTATTTATGAGGAGATAGTTGCCAAATTTAATACTAAGTTTGGTAGAGTTGGTACCTATCCTATAACGTTGTGAGACGATGCAGACATCAATGTTAAGTAAATCCTCAGGATCGTAAATTCCAGGTTCCAGGATCCATGTGGGTAGGTGCCGCCCATTCCGCTGACTTATTTTGGTTGCGAATCATCAGTGCAAACATTTAATGATTTCTAGTATTTACGCGAACACTACACATTTGAAATGAAACTATTATTCACGGAGTTTATCGCGTTTAATTTTAAGTCTTTTATGTTCCTTCATTTCGAGTGCTATATAGCATCTGTGGTCAGGCGGGACTGAGGAGTTAGACGTCCTGTTGTCATAATTACCTCGGGCTACCTTCAGCTATTAATTATTATTTTGATCCGATCTACGAAGAATGTGCTCACAGAATCTTGAGGTCGTGCAGTGGTATCCTTGGTTTTAGATTTAATTTTATTTATTACTGGATCTCAAGCCGGTGGTAGCACCCAGAAATCTATTGAAATTACAATGTTCTGATTACAATAGCCTCGCGAATCATCCTTGGGAGGAATCAGTGTTCTTTTGCGAGGATTTGTGGTCTATCAAATCGAGAATATGATCACAGACTGCAGACTTCCTAGGGCGTCGATGTAGAAACATTGTTGTGTTCCGGTTTGAAGGGTGTAGAGAGCCTGTGAAATTAGGGGTGTCAGGCATTCCATCTAAGTCCTCTGTGATAAGGCATCTATCAACGCACCGTTTATTGAAGTCGTTTGAAGATGTCCATAAGCTGCAACAGTCACTTACCGTCAGTTACATTCCTAGATCATATATCAATCTCGCGTTCAGATATAATACTTGTACCTAAAGACATAACTCAAAATCTTAAGTTAAATTCATTCAACCGAATTTCGATTTCATTTAATCTCCAACAACATTATCATAAACTAAAAACTATGAAGTATTTCTATTTGAATTACCTTTAAAACGTAGTGTCATGATCCATATTCAAATATGTGTTTTTTTTTTTGGATGCAATTCGTCTATGCATAAGAATTAAATTTTATCAAAGAATAAACAAGATAGTAAAAGTGTAACCTACCAAGAGTATGTGACCGGCCGCGCATAATCCTTGTTAACCTCACCTAACTTGTTCGATACGTGACTCAGGCCGCGTTGTATCTACGTGACCGAAGCCGCGTGGGTAACATAGTGCAGTCACCTTGATATTGGCCTCTTTTACTTTTTGCGGGACTCGGACACTTTAGTGAGAGCAATTTGACAGCGATGAAACATGATTAACGAATGAATTAAAAGACAGAAGAGATTTCTTATAGCCAACAGTCACGATAGGCGAGGAGTTATAAGAGGAGATCCAAGTTAGAGAGCTCGTACCTATGAGTATATCGAAGTTTTTTTTTAATTTAATGTATTCATATACTCTTCATTGTTAACACCTAAAACTGAGTTACACAATGGGCGGACTTAATTCCTTTTCGGATTCTATGCCTGTCAACCCTGGGTGAGAAAGACACCCGTTGGCGGGTGCAAAAAATAAAATTAAATATAAATATCAAATACATAATCTTTATAATATACTTACATACGTATTACATACATAATATACATACACATATAATACATAAAAGTAGCAGCCAGTAAACACCTACTGCTAGGCAAAGCTCTACTTCTCAAATATATGAGAGTGTTTTGGAGCCGGGAAAGTTACGCCATGAATGGCCGTTTAATTTTTTTTTATGAGAAAGTCGGCAAATGAGCAAGCGGCTCACCTGATAGTAAGTGATTACCGTCGCCCACGTACATCTGCATCACCAGAGGTGCTGCAGGTGCGTTGCCGGCCTTTAATGGTATTTGGGAGATGGGAGGGAGAGTGAGTCTCCGGCTACCTCACGCACCGATCGAAACGCAGAGGCACAAGCTGCGTCTACTTCGCGCCGGTATACTGCGAGGCCGCGGTACCAACCGGGTGGAACCGGCCAATTCGAGCAGCAGCCAAAGCCGCCGCTTGGCTCTACCAGGTTTTAAATCTCGAGATAATATTACTCTGACATGCAGGTTTCCACGCGATGTTTTCCTTCACCGCCGAGCACGTGGTAAATTCAGAATTTAAAATCAGTATTTTAGTGATGCCGGCATCGGGGATCGAACCCAGGTCAATCGCGATCAGTGAAACGACCGTTCTGACACTAAGCTACCACAACTCTGCTCATAGTATATCTCTCTCTCTCTCTGTTTAGTACATACTAAACTAATTAAATATAGAGAGGAATATTGGTATCTATTGGTAATATAGAGAGGAACTCTGCTTAGGGTTAAGCTCGCCTTTGTACATTTATCTTGTATATCATTAAAATTGTAAATTTATCATAATTTGTACAATGAAGAATAAATATTTCAGATAGCGTTTGCCTTCAACTAGTGACGTCGGTGCACAGTTTTAAAAGAGTTTATCTTCGTTGCTTTCATATACTTATATTTATATACGATTTGTAGGTCTGTTCACTATGACGGCGACAGGCTCACAACCTGTCACGTAATCTCCAATAAGCTCTGGTGAAATAACTAAGATAAATGCCTAGATCTCTGACCACTCTACTATTGCGTATACAGTAGTGAGAACAATTTTTCTTTATTCTTCGTTATAGTAATAGCAGCTATTGTACAATGCCGTGTGGTATCGCTGTAAGCATCTGCCACCCACTAAAATCTTGTGGGTGGCATAAGATGCTGTGAAAATGGCTATCTCCGAGAGCAAACCCGGCGATAAGCATTGCCACCCAGAACGTTCTGTCTATCGGAGAAGCGAAAGGATGTTAGAAGCCCTTTCATTTACGTCAAGTTATTGTTATTGTTCCTTATCCTTATTGAATCACAGCCTGTCATAAGTCCACTGCTGAACATAGGCCTCCTCATAACACTGTCACAAAGAGAAATTATCCCCGCCAAAAAAACCAATGATGCCAAGTAATTACCGTCGCCCACGTACATCTGCAACACCAGAGGTGCTGCTGGTGCGTTGCCGGCCTTTAATGGTATTTGGGAGATAGGAGAGAGGATGACGAAGGAGATAGGGAAGAGGAGTGGGCCTCCGTTTCGTCACACCATCACATCGGTATTCTGCGAGACCGTGATACCAACCCGGACGAGCCAGCCCATTCGTGCCGTTTGTTAGCTAGATTAGGTTGCACCATGTGCTGGTGAGCTTGGCAGTAGAAAAAACATATGATTACCTTTAAACTCTATCAAATCTACTTGAACTTACTCACATCATTTAGTTAATTATAACAGAATTCACTATAATGACCTTAAAAATCATACATCAACATAAAGTAGAGATGACGCGGGAGGCGAGGAGATAGGACACTTTAAATCTTCCGGCAATCATCGGAACTTGTCCCCTAAGCAGGAAGTCATTAAAACGCCGGGAGCATCCGTAAACACAAGAGTGCTTGGCCGTTCTCATCCTTCTTGATTGATGAAGGGTCAGTGGGTGCAGCGGAGCACAGTTCGCAATTGAGCAGTGTTTATATTAAACACCTCGCCTCCCAGTTCTTTTATAACACTACGGCTGATAGACACAGCAGCCCTGCAAACAACTTCAAACGAAGAAGTTTACAGGTGCCACGTCACGTCTGAAGACTATAATAAAATACCTAACCTGTAATTATACCGGCTCTCCATTCGGATAGGATCACATGAGTGGTAACACTGCTTATAACCGGCAGAATATAGGTAAGGGAGTGGTGATATACTCTTCCCTCGCCACTTCACCTCGACTGTGAATGGCAAGAAGAGCGGTGCAAAGGAACGACGCGAACTCGTCACACTCTTACAACATGCATCCGAAGTGGGCTTGCCAAGCCCACTCGGAATGCCAGCCCTCTTGGTTCACCATGGGAGACCAAGGAGCTGCCACTAGGACACGGTGTCGTACTCCAAGGCAAAAACGGAGTAGACAGAAACAACTTCAACTGGTCAATCAAAGCAATGCCTAAATAGATTTCTTCCGTATCACATTGACCAGTGTTACCAACGTGCGAAAAGCATTTTGGGAATCTCGATTCAATAAGTGGTTATTGTGGGATAGATGTGCTCGCACCAGTGATGCTGACTCCCATCATCCTACGAACCATCGTGGAGTTTGGTTTCGGCGAATACGAATTTTTTTTATGGGAAAAGCGGCAAACATGCCAGCGGTTCACCTGCTGCTAAGTGATTTTTTTTTTATGGAAAAGACGGCAAACGAGCAAGCGGTTCACCTGATGGTAAGTGATTACCGTCGCCCACAAACATCTGCAACACCATAGATGCTGCAGATGTGTTGCCGGTCTTTAAGGATATTTGGGAGATGGGAGGGAAGAGGAGGGGAATAGGGAGGGGATATGGGCCTCCGGTTACCTAACTACATCACGCCGGTATTCTGCGAGACCGTGATACCAACCCGGACGAGCCAGCGCATTCGAGCCGCCGCTTGGCTCTACCACGCTTTAAAATTACAGTCGCCCACGTACATCTGCAACACCATAAGTGCTGCAAATGCGTTACCGAGTTCTAATGGTATTTGGGAGATAGGAGAGAGGACGACAAAGGGAGATGGGGAAGAGGTGGGCCTCCGGTTACCTAACTACATCACGCCGGTATTCTGCGAGACCGTGATACCAACCCGGACGAGCCAGCGCATTCGAGCCGCCGCTTGGCTCTACCACGCTTTAAAATTACAGTCGCCCACGTACATCTGCAACACCATAAGTGCTGCAAATGCGTTACCGAGTTCTAATGGTATTTGGGAGATAGGAGAGAGGACGACAAAGGGAGATGGGGAAGAGGTGGGCCTCCGGTTACCTAACTACATCACGCCGGTATTCTGCGAGACCGTGATACCAACCCGGACGAGCCAGCGCATTCGAGCCGCCGCTTGGCTCTACCACGCTTTAAAATTACAGTCGCCCACGTACATCTGCAACACCATAAGTGCTGCAAATGCGTTACCGAGTTCTAATGGTATTTGGGAGATAGGAGAGAGGACGACAAAGGGAGATGGGGAAGAGGTGGGCCTCCGGTTACCTAACTACATCACGCCGGTATTCTGCGAGACCGTGATACCAACCCGGACGAGCCAGCGCATTCGAGCCGCCGCTTGGCTCTACCACGCTTTAAAATTACAGTCGCCCACGTACATCTGCAACACCATAAGTGCTGCAAATGCGTTACCGAGTTCTAATGGTATTTGGGAGATAGGAGAGAGGACGACAAAGGGAGATGGGGAAGAGGTGGGCCTCCGGTTACCTAACTACATCACGCCGGTATTCTGCGAGACCGTGATACCAACCCGGACGAGCCAGCGCATTCGAGCCGCCGCTTGGCTCTACCACGCTTTAAAATTACAGTCGCCCACGTACATCTGCAACACCATAAGTGCTGCAAATGCGTTACCGAGTTCTAATGGTATTTGGGAGATAGGAGAGAGGACGACAAAGGGAGATGGGGAAGAGGTGGGCCTCCGGTTACCTAACTACATCACGCCGGTATTCTGCGAGACCGTGATACCAACCCGGACGAGCCAGCGCATTCGAGCCGCCGCTTGGCTCTACCACGCTTTAAAATTACAGTCGCCCACGTACATCTGCAACACCATAAGTGCTGCAAATGCGTTACCGAGTTCTAATGGTATTTGGGAGATAGGAGAGAGGACGACAAAGGGAGATGGGGAAGAGGTGGGCCTCCGGTTACCTAACTACATCACGCCGGTATTCTGCGAGACCGTGATACCAACCCGGACGAGCCAGCGCATTCGAGCCGCCGCTTGGCTCTACCACGCTTTAAAATTACAGTCGCCCACGTACATCTGCAACACCATAAGTGCTGCAAATGCGTTACCGAGTTCTAATGGTATTTGGGAGATAGGAGAGAGGACGACAAAGGGAGATGGGGAAGAGGTGGGCCTCCGGTTACCTAACTACATCACGCCGGTATTCTGCGAGACCGTGATACCAACCCGGACGAGCCAGCGCATTCGAGCCGCCGCTTGGCTCTACCACGCTTTAAAATTACAGTCGCCCACGTACATCTGCAACACCATAAGTGCTGCAAATGCGTTACCGAGTTCTAATGGTATTTGGGAGATAGGAGAGAGGACGACAAAGGGAGATGGGGAAGAGGTGGGCCTCCGGTTACCTAACTACATCACGCCGGTATTCTGCGAGACCGTGATACCAACCCGGACGAGCCAGCGCATTCGAGCCGCCGCTTGGCTCTACCACGCTTTAAAATTACAGTCGCCCACGTACATCTGCAACACCATAAGTGCTGCAAATGCGTTACCGAGTTCTAATGGTATTTGGGAGATAGGAGAGAGGACGACAAAGGGAGATGGGGAAGAGGAGTGGGCCTCCGGTTACCTAACTACATCACGCCGGTATTCTGCGAGACCGTGATACCAACCCGGACGAGCCAGCGCATTCGAGCCGCCGCTTGGCTCTACCACGCTTTAAAATTACAGTCGCCCACGTACATCTGCAACACCATAAGTGCTGCAAATGCGTTACCGAGTTCTAATGGTATTTGGGAGATAGGAGAGAGGACGACAAAGGGAGATGGGGAAGAGGAGTGGGCCTCCGGTTACCTAACTACATCACGCCGGTATTCTGCGAGACCGTGATACCAACCCGGACGAGCCAGCGCATTCGAGCCGCCGCTTGGCTCTACCACGCTTTAAAATTACAGTCGCCCACGTACATCTGCAACACCATAAGTGCTGCAAATGCGTTACCGAGTTCTAATGGTATTTGGGAGATAGGAGAGAGGACGACAAAGGGAGATGGGGAAGAGGTGGGCCTCCGGTTACCTAACTACATCACGCCGGTATTCTGCGAGACCGTGATACCAACCCGGACGAGCCAGCGCATTCGAGCCGCCGCTTGGCTCTACCACGCTTTAAAATTACAGTCGCCCACGTACATCTGCAACACCATAAGTGCTGCAAATGCGTTACCGAGTTCTAATGGTATTTGGGAGATAGGAGAGAGGACGACAAAGGGAGATGGGGAAGAGGTGGGCCTCCGGTTACCTAACTACATCACGCCGGTATTCTGCGAGACCGTGATACCAACCCGGACGAGCCAGCGCATTCGAGCCGCCGCTTGGCTCTACCACGCTTTAAAATTACAGTCGCCCACGTACATCTGCAACACCATAAGTGCTGCAAATGCGTTACCGAGTTCTAATGGTATTTGGGAGATAGGAGAGAGGACGACAAAGGGAGATGGGGAAGAGGAGTGGGCCTCCGGTTACCTAACTACATCACGCCGGTATTCTGCGAGACCGTGATACCAACCCGGACGAGCCAGCGCATTCGAGCCGCCGCTTGGCTCTACCAAGTAAAAACGCCCCGGGGTATCGTTTGTTAGCTAGATTAGGTTGCACCATGTGCTGGTGAGCTTGGCAGTAGAAGAAACATATGATTACCTCTAAACTCTTCCAAATCCACTTGAACTGACTTTGATCATATAGTTAATTCACTATAATGATCTTAAATAAATATGCAGTATTATATCTAGTATTTCTTGGATAGATGGATCTGAATTAAAACTGCATAATGGTTATTCAAGTATCACGAAAGTAATCACTATGTATAAACAAACTTACAGAAACAAGCAAATCTAGAATATTGCGTAATCAAATATAAGTAGGTCACATGATAATTGAACATGGAAAGTATTTTGCATCTACGTCAACGAGTTACGCATGAACTTAGGGTTGTATGCGATAAGTTTCAACTTGGGAACGTTGTTAGGTGTTATTATCATTCATTCACAACAGCCTATCGCAAGTCCACTGTTAGACATAGAGAACCTATAGATTGTCACAAGGCACTGTCCTTGGTCACCTACATCCATCGACGCCGCAACAGTATAAGTCGTCATTGTCTTGTAGAGCTTTGGTTACGCTGCGTTTGTCTAAACATGGTGGGCATGGAGAACATTTCTTCTCCAATGGTTTTTGTTTTTATTTTGTGAGATTTTTTACGCGATAGAGTCAAGTCTGTTGCTGCAGCTCGAATAGACGTCTCTACCGGAGGTAGTACCACGCAGAATAGCGGCGTGAAGTATTAAGTATATATATTCAAGCCTTATTCCCAACAGGGTAGGCAGAGACAATCTTCTTCCGCTTGCTACGGTCCTAACCTACATCTTTCGCTTCTCCCACTTTCATCAATGCATGCTCGTCGGTTTAGAGTAGCGTCGCAGGTCAGGAGCTGGCCTTATTTCAGATCCTCTCCGATTTGATCGTGAAATGTTCGCCTAGGTCTTACTCTCCCGATTCTACCATTTACACTCGCCGTCGATTTAACAAATTACTACAAGCATCTTGTTTTCCGTTAGGTCGTGATTCAATTATCTCACCCATTTCGGTGACGGGTAGTGTCTAAAGTTCGCCGCGTATTTTTATTTTCTATTCGTCTGCCAAGCGTTTAAAATATGACTAACCCTACCTTCGTGGAGACAGACAAGAGGACTGTTGCAGCAGATAGCAGCAGTTTTTTCAGAATCAACGATGCTATAGAAATGTTTACACTTTAAAATAAATGACAATCATTTATAATAGGACGTAAATCTTGAAGATTAAAAGTACTCTAAATTGATATTTTTTTAACTTACTGTTTCTTTTCATATGATTTTGAAAGTTTCCAACGATTACCTGCAACAAAAATATAAATAAACATTTGAAAAAAAAGGTGGCAAAGCAGTAAACGTTTGATGGCAAGTAATTACGGACACCAGATTAGCTGCATGAGTCGGTCTATAAGGATATTTAAGGAGAGACAGCGAAACACACAAACGCACAAAAGCACCCTCTACTTCACGCCAGGCCGACTGAGTCGGGGGGTATATGGGTCGGCCATTAGAGGAACAGCAAAAGCCGCCGCTTGACTCTAACACGTACATTAAGGATTATACATTTGTCAAAAACATTAAAGCAATCATTCGTCCACGCCTACGTTAATGTTACGCCAACACGATCAGATGCAGTATCAGATATTTCTACATACTACTACATCAGCCTAGTTTAGTCCTCTGCTGAACATAGGTCACCCCAAGAATGTGCAGGCAAATGCCGGCATATATTTCTAGAAAGGTTTACTCACTAGTAACACTGCTTCTCTTCTCTAGTCTAGTTTTTGTTTTTTTATACGATTTAATCTATTTTTTTACTTTTTTTTATCATTTGCTGTGTTTATATTTTCTTTTCTTTTCTTTTAACATATAAAACTATTATTTGTTTGTTTGGTCGTGTGTCCGATTGTGTTCAAATTTATCGGTTATGTTCGACACATTTTGGAAAGGTAAAGAATAAAAAAAAAAAAATTAAATTAAATAAAATGATTTAAACGCCTACTGCAATTATTTAAACGCAACGTGGAAGGGTTTAGCTCCGCTGATTCAAAACAATGTCTATCTATGTATAAATATAAATATATATAAATGACGCACATATTGTTTAGGTTTACAAAAAATTGCATTGAAATGAAAATCAATGAAAAATCTTTATTTGACGCGAGGAATTCAGATATCGTTTGTCAATTACCTTTTTTTTTTTTCAAATCGCTCACCGTTTCGTAATGAGGATCATCTGAGGTAGCAGGCAGTTGAACATATTGCAGTATTTTGATTTCTACAGCAATGGAATTATGTCAATACCTACAATATGGGTACAAGTTATCGAACAAAATGGTACACAAAGTGTATATTATAATCAAATGTGAATAAATTATAACAAAAATATCTCGAATTTGTATACAAAACATGAAAATCTTTATTTGACGCGAGGAATTCAGATATCGTTTGTCAATTACCTTTTTTTTTTTTCAAATCGCTCACCGTTTCGTAATGAGGATCATCTGAGGTAGCAGGCAGTTGAACATATTGCAGTATTTTGATTTCTACAGCAATGGAATTATGTCAATACCTACAATATGGGTACAAGTTATCGAACAAAATGGTACACAAAGTGTATATTATAATCAAATGTGAATAAATTATAACAAAAATATCTCGAATTTGTATACAAAACATGAAAATCTTTATTTGACGCGAGGAATTCAGATATCGTTTGTCAATTACCTTTTTTTTTTTTCAAATCGCTCACCGTTTCGTAATGAGGATCATCTGAGGTAGCAGGCAGTTGAACATATTGCAGTATTTTGATTTCTACAGCAATGGAATTATGTCAATACCTACAATATGGGTACAAGTTATCGAACAAAATGGTACACAAAGTGTATATTATAATCAAATGTGAATAAATTATAACAAAAATATCTCGAATTTGTATACAAAACATGAAAATCTTTATTTGACGCGAGGAATTCAGATATCGTTTGTCAATTACCTTTTTTTTTTTTTCAAATCGCTCACCGTTTCGTAATGAGGATCATCTGAGGTAGCAGGCAGTTGAACATATTGCAGTATTTTGATTTCTACAGCAATGGAATTATGTCAATACCTACAATATGGGTACAAGTTATCGAACAAAATGGTACACAAAGTGTATATTATAATCAAATGTGAATAAATTATAACAAAAATATCTCGAATTTGTATACAAAACATGAAAATCTTTATTTGACGCGAGGAATTCAGATATCGTTTGTCAATTACCTTTTTTTTTTTTCAAATCGCTCACCGTTTCGTAATGAGGATCATCTGAGGTAGCAGGCAGTTGAACATATTGCAGTATTTTGATTTCTACAGCAATGGAATTATGTCAATACCTACAATATGGGTACAAGTTATCGAACAAAATGGTACACAAAGTGTATATTATAATCAAATGTGAATAAATTATAACAAAAATATCTCGAATTTGTATACAAAACATGAAAATCTTTATTTGACGCGAGGAATTCAGATATCGTTTGTCAATTACCTTTTTTTTTTTTCAAATCGCTCACCGTTTCGTAATGAGGATCATCTGAGGTAGCAGGCAGTTGAACATATTGCAGTATTTTGATTTCTACAGCAATGGAATTATGTCAATACCTACAATATGGGTACAAGTTATCGAACAAAATGGTACACAAAGTGTATATTATAATCAAATGTGAATAAATTATAACAAAAATATCTCGAATTTGTATACAAAACATGAAAATCTTTATTTGACGCGAGGAATTCAGATATCGTTTGTCAATTACCTTTTTTTTTTTTCAAATCGCTCACCGTTTCGTAATGAGGATCATCTGAGGTAGCAGGCAGTTGAACATATTGCAGTATTTTGATTTCTACAGCAATGGAATTATGTCAATACCTACAATATGGGTACAAGTTATCGAACAAAATGACTAAGCGGCGCCCATAGTCATTTAGTCACATGACCTAATCAAGATTTTTGTAATGGAAAAACTCGTAGACTATTTAATTATTAGCGGTCTGTTGCAAAATCAATTTGCGCACTTCTAATTTGAAGGTGAGACAAGAAGGTGCAGTGAACGTCAAATGCCCCTGGTGAGCTTTATTCCGAGGAAATAAGGTTGAAATTAGCTGCGTTGTTGCCTTCCGCAGACAGTAACTGTCACGCATGAATGGTTTTACTTAGATAATGACATTGTTTCATAGACAGGAAGAAAGAAAAAAAATATAAAAGTTGCATCATAGTAGACAAAATTTAAGAGAAGATAATTATAAAATTATAGACCTAACATCACGGCTTCATTGTTCTTGCTACATTTTATAAACTGGGCGTAAACTATAGTTCAGTTTTATAATAAAGAAGAAATATTTAGTTTGTATATCGTATTTTGGTCTTCACTGTACAGGCTCGTCTAATGTCAAGACCATAGATTATATATGTAAGTTAAAAATTTCTAAAATCATAGACATAAAGGATTGGTTTAGGATATTATAATGATATATGTATTATGGTTGCAAATACAATGTTTTTTCTTTTCTTTTCTTTTCTTTTAACATATAAAAACTATTATTTGTTTGTTTGGTCGTGTGTCCGATTGTGTTCAAATTTATCGGTTATGTTCGACACATTTTGGAAAAGTAAAGAATAAAAAAAAAAAAAATTAAATAAAAATGATTTAAACGCCTACTGCAATTATTTAAACGCAACGTGGAAGGGTTTAGCTCCGCTGATTCAAAACAATGTCTATCTATGTATAAATATAAATATATATAAATGACGCACATATTGTTTAGGTTTACAAAAAAATTGCATTGAAATGAAAATCCAATGAAAAATCTTTATTTGACGCGAGGAATTCAGATATCGTTTGTCAATTACCTTTTTTTTTTTTCAAATCGCTCACCGTTTCGTAATGAGGATCATCTGAGGTAGCAGGCAGTTGAACATATTGCAGTATTTTGATTTCTACAGCAATGGAATTATGTCAATACCTACAATATGGGTACAAGTTATCGAACAAAATGGTACACAAAGTGTATATTATAATCAAATGTGAATAAATTATAACAAAAAATATCTCGAATTTGTATACAAAACATGAAAAATCTTTTCCCCCGACCTATTATATTCTGGATCATAGACGTTATTTAGGTGATAATTAAGTACAGAACAAAATTGTGTGAACATTGAACGTCTAAATTGTTAACTCCTCAAATTTGCAATATTAAACTTAACGTTTGGTAAAAGATGTATGAACATCGCGTTTTTGTTAAAATACTTATTTTATGTAATTTTATTTATTTATTAAGGATTACCAACAAGGTTAACACATAACATTTTTTTTTACATAAAATGTTTTATAAAAAAAAGGCATGTGCCACCTTACTTAAAGGCAACCACGGAAAGCCAGTAGACACAGTCTAGTAAAGTTATATTAATATTATTCAGATCTATTGCTTAGCTAAAGTAACTTACAAACTTATTGTTAATAACGTTTGTAAGTTACTTTAAGTGGTGAATTTATTCGCTTCCCCGACGGTGAATGGAAACCTCGCGAGGAAACCTCCATGTCAGTGATGTAACAAATATAACAGATAATGAGAATAAAAGTGTTTCGTGCTTGGTGAAGTCCGCCAACCCCCAGTGGAGCAGAGTCTATAACATTCTTTTAAATATTAAGAGGAGGCCTTTGCCATGCAGTGGGACATTTACAGACTAACTTTATTCCTACCTTCCTAATGGGAGAAAGAGTGCTCGGTGTGTCCGGTTACCTAAGTCATCGAACGAAAAGCAGAAGCACAGGATGCCTTGACTTTGCGATATTTTTTTTTTTTTTATGGGAAAGGCGGCGAGCAATAGGTTCACCTGATGGTAAGTGATTACCATCGCACACGTACATCTGCAACACCAGAGGAGCTACAGGTGCGTTGTCGGCCTTTAAGGCTATTTGGGAGATGGGAGGGAGGATAAGGAGTAGGAGGAATGAGGAGGGGGAAAGCGCCTCCGGTTACCTCACTCACCGAACGAAACGGTGAAGCACAAGATGCCTCTACTTCACGCTGGTATTCTGCGAGGTCGTGGTATTAATCCGGTCGAGCCAGCCCATTCGAGCAGCAGCTAAAGCCACCGCTTGGCTCTACCACGTTAAAGATATTTGCCGTGGCCGCCGTACTACCCCAGTCGAACCGCAGCCATAGCCCATACGAGCAGCAGCCAAAGCCGCGGCAAACATGGGGCATCCCATGGCTCACAAGTCAGGTTAGCTAATCTCTAAAGCCATAGAGTCGTCAAATACTATGTCTATTACTATAAAGATTAGGAGTACTCTAAACCAACGAGTATGCATGCGAAGATTGATGAAAGTGGGAGAAGCGAAAGACGTATGTCAGGACCGTAGCAAGTGGAAGAAGATTGTCTCTGCCTACCCCGTTGAGAACAAGGCGTGAATATATACATTACTATTAAGAACATGTAGGAAACGCTGTACCTAGTGACTTGTACCACAAACAGTCGATAGTTAAATTTCAGCAGGCACTAATCCAGCTTAATTAGTACTTCTGATCTTAGTGATACCTAATAAACTTAATTAATGCCGATACACGATCTTGGCATTAGAGAAATTTTGAGAGAAAATCCAAAGGTTCATGAGACGGGGATTTAATGATGGCTTAACAGGGGATTTAATTATTTTAGATAAAAGGATAGAAAATTTTGGTATAGAAATAATTCTACATCCACAAGGTCATTGACATCCCCTAGAAAACGTTGGTTAACTTGTCAACTCACTTGTTAATCTTTCTTCTTTATCGGCAACGATTGCGGCATCGCATAAGCTTATTATCTCGTATTTGACTAATAGAATTCAAAAAGTGTTTATAAATGGTCTTCCGGATCGACGGTTTCAATAAGGGTTCCGCAGGGCACGATAATCGGCCCATTTCTTTTTTTTTATGGGTAAGGGGGCAAACGAGCAAGCGGCTCACCTGATGGTAAATGATTACCGTCGACCACGTACATCTGCAACACCAGAGGACCTACAGGTGCGTTGTCGGCCTTTAAGGGTATTAGGGAGTTGGGAGGGAGGATGTGAATGGGGGATGGGGAGGGGCAGTGGGCCTCCGGTTACCTCACTGGCCGAACGAAATTCAGAAGCACAAGATGTCTCTACCTCACGACGGTAGTCTGCGAGGTCGTAGCCATTCCAGCAGCAGCAAAAGCCTCTGCTTAGCTCTATCACGTAAAAAATTAAACGTAAACTTGTACCATGATTTTTAAACATGGTATCGTTTATCAAGACATGGTCTTTGCCCAGTTGTGGACATTTACAGGTTGCTACTTTGCTTACTATACATTTCTGTGACACACGTGCAGGTGATACTGATATTAGGACAAAATGCAGGCCTGTTAGACTTCAAAAGTTATAGTATTTTGTAATTATTCAACTTCTTCATTTAATTACTCTTCTCCATCAGCCTGACAACAGTCCTCCACTAGGCAAAGACCTCTGATAATCCGAGTATTTGTAATAATTAACAAGCTTGCTTCTGCCCGTGCTCATTATCAAACGTTGTCACCAACCAACCATCATCCAAGTCATCTGTGTGTATTTAACCTCCTACTGAGTTCAGTCTCTCGCGCTGAAGCTGTAAATGCCACCGGCACAACTGTGTATCTCTTTTCTGTGGGATTTATCAGCAGGTAGATAGTAGTATTATGAGCTTAATACAGATCCCTCGTCATAACCGGTCTCTGCTTTCATTGACAGCTATAAAAGTGAAAATAAAGTAGCAGCCTGTAAGTACCCACTGCTGGGCAAAGGCCTCCTTTTCAAATAAGAGTATCAGAGAGGTTTTAGGAGCCGCGAAGGGCGCGCTGCTCCATAATATTTTTATTATTTCTCAGACATGCAGGTTTCCTCACGATGTTTTCCTTCACCGCTGAGCACGTGGCAAATACAGCACTTAAAATTACTAAACGCCATACGCGAACACAACAACACCCCATGAGACTATATAAAATCTCATTTTCGCACTGGCATTTTTGTGGTTCTTAATTCGCTCTCTGTCGGTTGGCATCAGAAGACCGATCGTACTGTCCAAGGCAAGGCAAGGTAAAACCACTCTTAAAAAAAAAAACAAATCAAAAAAGAATACACGCTGTCTAGTTTTGTGGGTAGTTTTAGCGATAGTGCCGCCAATTCTGCGAATCACACGATACATTACGACTTTGATGCATGAGCTATTACTCTGTGAGATAGCAAAGTCCAAGATGCAATCGATCCGCCTCCTTGCGATGCAACGACGCCGTGCAGTCTCCAGTGATTAATTGACTTCTGCCATGACACAGACTAACCTCACAACAGATATTTAAATTAATAAGACATTATGGTTTCTAGTATTTACGCGAACACTGCACGTTTGAAATGAAAGTATTGTTTACGGATTTTATCGCGTTTAATTAGACTGGGAAGTCTGCACAGAAATGTACAAGCTTGATTGTGAACCTGGACTCTCTTACATAGGGCTGGCATCTTACTGGCGTAAAACATCGACGCTCTAGGAAGTCGGCAGTCTATGATGATATCCTTGATTGCCCCAACCATTACAACTGATCTGATAGACCACAAATCCGAATCCAAAAGAACCAAGCCGATTCCCGCCAAGGTTGATTCGCGAGACTATTGAAATTAAAAAAAATACTAATTTGAATAGAGAAGATGGTTGAGGTAATTACCGAATTAAAAAAATTGACACACATTGCTCCGAGAATGGACCAAAAAAAAAATTGTAAAGCTGTTGGTTGCCGGGTTAATTATGACATCAGGACGTCAAACACCCCAGTACCCTCGCGACCTCGGCAGCTGTAAAGCATCCGAAACGTTGAGATTTAAAAAATCTAATTAAACGGTATTAAAACCGTAAATAATGGTTTGGATTCTATTCGTAATTTGAATGAATTCGCATTTGGTATTTATAATATGGTATCGGTGGCCTTCGTGGTCATAATTGATAATAAATGTATCATATAACTAACACTGCAAAACACAGAACTCTATAATAAGATGGAGTTCCTATAATCTCAACGCTGGGCTTGCGTATTGTCGATCGCAGTACCGGACACCTCGCACTTTAGAGACTGTTGTCCGGCATCATTCTGCCTTATTTCGGTCTAATATTTTCCTAGATAGTTATCCCATTTTCAAGATTTTTTCCTTACGTCACCCACGGGAAGATAGGGTATGTAATCTATCATCATAATCATTTTAGTCTATCACAAGTCCACCACTGAGCATAGACATCCCCCAAAGATTTCCACAAACCTCGGTCCTGAGCCACCTGCATCCATCGACTTCACTGCGCAGGTCGTCAATCCATCTTGTGGGGGGTCGTCCCACACTGCGTTTGCCTGTACGTGGCTGCCAAACTAGAACCTTTTTTCAGTTCACCTGTTGTCAGTTCTGCGAGTCATGTGGCTGGTGCCACTTCAGCTTGCTGATCCTTGCAGCTATGTCAACTTCTGGGCTACTACTAGGCTTCTGTTACCCACGTTTCGCTTCTCCGGGATGTAGAAACTGACGGATTTGCTCTCGTAGAATACTACTACAATACTACTAGACATAAATTAAAGAGAATATTTGTTGTGACTAAAAATTACCATCCAATTCAAATACGCTCCACTTCAATTAAAAAAAAATTAAAAAAGTTAATGTCGGCCGCGGAATCTCTGCATTTAAACTACTCTGCGTTCAGTCGCGAGATTGGCTTCAACTGAACTCGCGTGCGGTCTTCGCCATAACAACTTTAAATTGTCGTTATTGATAGCTTGTTTAATGCAGCTCCAACCTTTCCTTTTTTTTTAATTCCCAACGAACCTAACCCCCCCGAATAAGGTCAACTGCATGAATTGGCGCGCTCTGTTACCAAGCGGAAAACGTTCGGTCTTTCCCGCCTCACAGAGCCGCTCGTATTACAGAGACGGACGCGTTTATTATTAAAATGGTATTGCTCTTCAAGAGCTGCTGGTTTATGAAGGAGCACAATATGAGTATAGTCGTGGTAGCCTAGTGGACCTGGGTTCGATCGCCGGTGTAGGCACCACTAAAATTGTTAATAGCAATTTTAAGTGCTGTATTTGCCACGTGCTTGGCGTTGAAGGAAAACATCGTGAGGAAATAATAATTAAAATATTATTTCGAGGATATGTGAAGCCCGCCAACAGGCAATGGAGCAGCGTGGCTGACCATTCCCGGCTCCTACACCCTCTCAGGAAATTTGAGGAGGGCCTTTGCCCAGCTGTGGGCACTTATAGGCTGCTACTTTACGTTTACTTTTTACGTTATGAGTGACCTTCCTGTTCAAGCGCAAACTCATTGACATGTGATTTGAATATTTTTAAATGTGCAGTATCTCCCCGCAGATATGAGTTTCGAATACCAATTCGAAGCCCAATCAGCGCCGGCCGCCACATCCAACCTTTCCTCGGGAAAAGATTATGTCTCCCTCTCTATTAATATTCAACAATTCACTCTAGGGGACCGTCTTTCGTGGCCGCCAGCAGGAGGCCTGAATGGCGAGCACTCAGAAGCAGCAGCCATCCCAGCTCCCAGCGGCACATGGCACCCCGGTTGACTACCTTTACTGGCCGCAGGAGGTAGGTACAGCGGTTCGTCTTAATATCTACTATCATCTTAATATCAACTATCTTTTCTCCCTACGGGCCCACCACTTCAACCGTAACACTTGCGGTGTGTTGGACCCCGCCACAAACGCGGAGGATCGCAATCAGGTGTTGCAGAAGTACGTGGGCGACGTTAATCACTTTCTCCTTCTCCCAGCAGGAGGCCATGGGGGTCTGAATGGCGAGCACTCAGAATCAGCAGCCATCCCAGCCCCCAGCGGCACATGGCACCCCGGTTGACTACCTTTACTGGCCGCAGGAGGTAGGTACAGCGGTTCATCTTAATATCTACTATAGTCTTAATATCAACTATCATCTTAATATCTACTATAGTCTTAATATCAACTATCTTTTCTCCCTACGGGCCCACCACTTCAACCGTAACACTTGCGGTGTGTTGGACCCCGCCACAAACGCGGAGGATCGCAATACCAAAACAAATTCTTTCCCCTTCAGGGTAGGTACTACCCCGTTATCTTGCCACCCACAGCAGCCACTGTTGTCTTACAGTTTAAAAAGAATGGAGAGGCAGGAATGCATGCTACTCGAATCACTCCTCTCAACTGGTAATTCCAATAACTAGAGGTTGTGGAGCATTCCATCTTTGTCTTCAGCCATGATAATGCATTTAAAACCTTCTTTGGTTGAAGTTGTTTGCAGGTGTCCATAGCCATTAGCCACCATGGTGGTGGACTGTTAGCTCGCTTATCAGAACAATCCAAGAAATATCGCAAGCACTGCAGTATTTTTGAGCGTGGTTGAGCCAAGCGGCGGCTTTTGCTGCTGCACGAATGGGCCGGCTCGACCGTATTGGTACCACGGCCTTATTTACGGTTTCGTTCGATGGGCGAGGTACCTGGAGGCCCACTCCCTCTCGCGATCCTCATTCTCCCTTCCATCTCCCAAATACCCTTAAAGACTGGTTACGCACCGGCAGTTCCTCTGGTGCTGTAGATGTACGTGGGCGACGGTAATCACTTACGATCACTTGAGCGACTTCCACATTTGTCCCTACCGCGAAAAAAATCTACCCAGACGCCTCCTAGGCAGAGGAGTAAGGGTCTACTACCAGTTCTATATGAATGAAAGCTCAGATAAGAACTTAATCGTAGACTTGGCCAAGTCACGAAATTTTTTTTTTTTTATAGAGGAAGGGGGCAAACGAGCGTGCGGCTCACCTGATGGTAAGTGATCACCGACGCCCACGAACATCCACAACACCAGAGGAGCTACAGATGCGCTGCCGGCCTTTAAGGAAGGAATAAGCTCTTTTCTTGAAGGTCCCTAAGTCGTAACTGTTCGGAAATACTGCTGGCGACAGCTGATTCCACAAAGTCGAAGTGCGTGGCAGAAAACTTCGATTAAAGCGCACTATGGTGGCACTGGATGGTATGCCAACCATCTAGGTGGTATCGATGGAACTTCGAATTCTGTCGCGATGTACGATGGTGAAAATCAGCAGCTGGGATCGATCCGAACAGTTCCTCAGAATATTCCCCGTGGTAAATTTTGTAAAAAATGCAAAGAGAAGCAACATCTCTTCGCAAGGCCAAAGGATCAAGCCGATCAGAGAGAGCTTGGTCGCCTAAAATTCGAGCCGCTCGACGTTGGATGCGGTCAAACGGTCGGTCATATCACGTGTCATACAATAGCATCTGCCTACGGCTTCAGCTGCGTTGTCACAACTTTTACCCCAAGACTACTCTCAAACGAGACAAAAATATATCCTATCCAGTCGTGTGGTATCACCCCCATGTTTGACTAAGGGAAAGCCTTGATAATCGCAATGGCTGCTGACAGACAGACATGTTAGCCGTCACCACTAATACCAGACCTCTGTAAGCAAACGCCGGTCGGGGCAAGTCCTGCTTAAGGGACAGGCCTAACCCTTCGCAGTTCGGTAATGTTGATATAATCTCAACAAACAAGTATAACTTCTAACTCTAGTTATTACACACACACACACACATTTTTTTTTTTTTTATAGAGGAAGGGGGCAAACGAGCGTGCGGCTCACCTGATGGTAAGTGATCACCGACGCCCACGAACATCCACAACACCAGAGGAGCTACAGATGCGCTGCCGGCCTTTAAGGAAGGAATAAGCTCTTTTCTTGAAGGTCCCTAAGTCGTAACTGTTCGGAAATACTGCTGGCGACAGCTGATTCCACAAAGTCGAAGTGCGTGGCAGAAAACTTCGATTAAAGCGCACTATGGTGGCACTGGATGGTATGCCAACCATCTAGGTGGTATCGATGGAACTTCGAATTCTGTCGCGATGTACGATGGTGAAAATCAGCAGCTGGGATCGATCCGAACAGTTCCTCAGAATATTCCCCGTGGTAAATTTTGTAAAAAATGCAAAGAGAAGCAACATCTCTTCGCAAGGCCAAAGGATCAAGCCGATCAGAGAGAGCTTGGTCGCCTAAAATTCGAGCCGCTCGACGTTGGATGCGGTCAAACGGTCGGTCATATCACGTGTCATACAATAGCATCTGCCTACGGCTTCAGCTGCGTTGTCACAACTTTTACCCCAAGACTACTCTCAAACGAGACAAAAATATATCCTATCCAGTCGTGTGGTATCACCCCCATGTTTGACTAAGGGAAAGCCTTGATAATCGCAATGGCTGCTGACAGACAGACATGTTAGCCGTCACCACTAATACCAGACCTCTGTAAGCAAACGCCGGTCGGGGCAAGTCCTGCTTAAGGGACAGGCCTAACCCTTCGCAGTTCGGTAATGTTGATATAATCTCAACAAACAAGTATAACTTCTAACTCTAGTTATTACACACACACACACACATTTTTTTTTTATCTACTTTATTAGTATATTTAGGAGCTGTATCTATTGGAGACACTACCGGCTCAATAGTGGTAAAAGGCTGCGCTGAAAATTGAGTGGAAATCCGTAACATAAACTGAGTGTAGACCCCTGAGTGTAGACCCAGTTGATGCATCACACTGTAGCGCAGAAAAAATTTTTTTTTTTCCATTTTTACAATTTTTTTTTTAATAACTTGTTAACTAATTGTCGTGTAATGAATGCAGTTTCTTTCATTCATAATTTTTAATTTCTCTCGCTCATTGGTGTAAATAATGTACCGGCAAGGTTTCAAATGGATTTTTTTTCTTTATATATCGATGTCACGTCACACCTATCATGTTACTTCCCTTTAATATGATCGAGGAGGGGGATGGTTGCCACTTGCGTCATACTTGTGAACAGGTGCTGCTTGCATTGGCTGGTCTGCTCGAGTTTGCAGTGCTTTCCTCTAATGTTGTCCTTTAATACAGTGGTATTACATTTAGCCTGCTGTCAGTTCAGCCTATGGACCATATTTTTGATTTTGACAATGCATGCGTTACAATGTTTGAAAACAGCAACAGGGTTGTAGAATTTTTATTATATTACTTTTCTCACGTCGAAGATTAAACAATTTTCATTTAATTTCCTTTCTTTCCTCACAATGCTACGTCAGTTGCTTCATTATGGTAATGCGCAGTTAATTTAATTAATTCTGTATATATAAATGATTCACTACGCTTATCTTTGTTTATAATTATGTACGCGCTTTGATTGTGCCTAGCTAACCCCGACGTTGTTTGATAAACACGGTTTGTAAATAGGTTATACAATTTGTATTGTATTAATTACAATTAATACATAGTAAATAGATGCTTCTGTTGTCTGTGCGTCCGAATGCTTATAATATTAAGAAGCGGTGGTAGAATCTGCCACAGATTTTCTTCGAAGTTACGAAGGGGGGCGAGGGCTTAGGAAAATGCGTTGAAGATGTAATGGTAATTTTCACTCTCGACACTTTGCTGGTTCGCCATCTATCACGCTGTATCTCTATAGGCGGTAAGAGATACAAGATACTAAAATAATTCTAATTCCCTTTACCATAAGTAAAACCGAGCATGTGCTAAATTCAGCACAAAAATTGAAATTAACAATTTCGGTACCAAGAATCGAACTCATTATCTCCCAGAACCTGCAAATCTATGAAATCAATACTAAATCACCAAAACCAAAGGAGTAATACCGCCTAATAATGACTGTATATATTTTTTTATAGATTTTACAATCTAACAATTCAACTCTATAATATAATATATTTTGTTTTGTATTGGATTTTATTGTTGTACAGCCGGCTGCCCACGGATGCCCGCCTGGTCACAAAATTCGCTAACTTTTAATTGAGATGAACAGTACCCTATATCCTATTCTACATTGCAATCGTAATGAAAGTTTAAGAAACATATTTTTATAGAGTAAATTAAGATTCGTTATATAGAACATGGCGTAAACCAGCAAAAGGACTTGGGGCAAGCAGCAAGGGGGCCATGGTAAGAGATTATAAACGCTCACAGACTCTCGCACCCGAGGAGCTGCAGCTGTGTTGTCGGCCTTTGACAGTGTAATATTTTGTTTTGTCGGTCTCTAATTCGAAACTGTTCGGAAAATCGCAGGCGACAGCTGATTACAGAAATTGATGAACAATTGCAAGACAGACGCACTGTGATAACGCCCGTCTAGACCCTTGGTTCCTGGACCACCAGGTGGACCCCCGGCGGTCCATGGGAGACTCGACGGGGGTCTACGTTGGCGTGACAAACAAATTGGGTTTCACAATCGTAAGCGGGGTTCCACGAAAATTTATTGGCTTTCGATACCGAAGAACTAAAACGTTGGCTTGACTTCACCTATCAATGTAGGCAGATAATATTTTAAGAAGCTCAGCGTCTGTTGGTTGTAATTTCGATAAGTATTTATTTATTTATTTATTTATTTATTCTTTATTGTGTCCCTTAAAAAAAAGAAAGGAATACAATAGGCGGACTTAATGCCTTTTGGCATTCTCTACCAGTCAACCCTGGGTGAGAAAGAAAACATGTTGGCAGGTACAAAATAAATAATACATATAAATTAAATATAAATATTAAATATAACCCTTGTAATATACTTACATACTTAATAGTAATGTAAAGTGAATCTATGTTAGTGTTTGCCGGTGTCAGAAACAGTTGTTAATTTAGTTTAACAGTTTTTAATTTAAAAGCGCCAATAGCCTAATGGGTTAGGGTGCGGACTGCGAAACATGACGTCGCAGGTTCGAGCCCACCATTCGACTATTGTCGTGAACCACTCCAAATACAAGCTGTAATGCTTAGTTGGAGGGTTAACAGGAATATTAGTAATGTTAGTTAAATAGCATTGCTTGTATTCTTTAAAAAAAAAGAAAAAAAAAGAAAATTCGTGGTTGGAACTCAGCCGCAACGCATATTTCCATAGTTAGATCTAATCTTCATATCTTTCGTCGAGTTTATCGTCGGACATATGGTAGAAATGTAGCTGCAGGGGGTCCACCGGAAATAGCTAAATTTTGAAAGTGGTCTATGAGAAAAAAATTCTAGGAACCTCTGGTCCAGACGATGTTGGTGGAATTTTGTATTCTGTATTATGTATCCACGTACAGGCAAACGCAGTGTAGGACGACCCCCCACAAGATGGAGTGACGACCTGCGCAGTGTTGCGGGAAGTCGATGGATGCAAGTGGCTCAGAACCGAGCTTCGTGGCAATCTTTGGGGGGGAGGCCTATGTTCAGCAGTGGACTTCTGATAGGCTGAAATGATGATGATGATTATGTATCCGTCGATTTATTTTCAAGTTTCGGTATCGTTGAGTTATTAATTAACCACTGTACTTAAAACATTGAAATGTTTTTAAGTTATACTTCATTCGGCGCGTTTGGGGGAAAAATTATGAAAGTGCTTTTTTTAAATGCGCGCGCACACCGACAACTAAAAGCGACACCGTGAAGTTGGTTGGTAATTGTCTCTCATGTTTTCGTGACAGGTTATAACTATATTCAAGGTAGTCATACAAATATATATGAATATACAACACGTGTTTTATATCAGTGGAGATAAAAAAGTATATTCATACATAAATATACATGTGTATTTGTGTGTGATTTAAAATTATATATAGGGGTGAATGATAATTTATATATTTATACCGTTATAAATTGCATAAAACAAATATATGACTGTAAGAGGCAAATATCTCGACTCGAAATAACAAACATTTACTTGTGTTTGTTCTCCTTTACTTCCATAACATTTAATTTGATTCATTTCTTTAGATATATCCACCCTGAAGATAACTGGCATGGTTCGAAATAATGTGATCAGAGAGCGTTGTGGCGTGAAAGACGTTGTAGTGACATGAAGACGAATTAGTGAATTGAGAAAGGGATGCTGAGCTGGTTTGGACATGTGGTGAGGATGAATGAAAGTCGGTTGACGAAACAAATATATGACTGTAAGAGGCAAATATCTCGACTCGAAATAACAAACATTTACTTGTGTTTGTTCTCCTTTACTTCCATAACATTTAATTTGATTCATTTCTTTAGATATATCCACCCTGAAGATAACTGGCATGGTTCGAAATAATGTGATCAGAGAGCGTTGTGGCGTGAAAGACGTTGTAGTGACATGAAGACGAATTAGTGAATTGAGAAAGGGATGCTGAGCTGGTTTGGACATGTGGTGAGGATGAATGAAAGTCGGTTGACGAAACAAATATATGACTGTAAGAGGCAAATATCTCGACTCGAAATAACAAACATTTACTTGTGTTTGTTCTCCTTTACTTCCATAACATTTAATTTGATTCATTTCTTTAGATATATCCACCCTGAAGATAACTGGCATGGTTCGAAATAATGTGATCAGAGAGCGTTGTGGCGTGAAAGACGTTGTAGTGACATGAAGACGAATTAGTGAATTGAGAAAGGGATGCTGAGCTGGTTTGGACATGTGGTGAGGACTGCGTAACATGACGTCGCAGGTTCGAGCCCACCATTCGACTATTGTCGTGAACCACTCCAAATACAAGCTGTAATGCTTAGTTGGAGGGTTAACAGGAATATTAGTAATGTTAGTTAAATAGCATTGCTTGTATTCTTTAAAAAAAAAGAAAAAAAAAGAAAATTCGTGGTTGGAACTCAGCCGCAACGCATATTTCCATAGTTAGATCTAATCTTCATATCTTTCGTCGAGTTTATCGTCGGACATATGGTAGAAATGTAGCTGCAGGGGGTCCACCGGAAATAGCTAAATTTTGAAAGTGGTCTATGAGAAAAAAATTCTAGGAACCTCTGGTCCAGACGATGTTGGTGGAATTTTGTATTCTGTATTATGTATCCACGTACAGGCAAACGCAGTGTAGGACGACCCCCCACAAGATGGAGTGACGACCTGCGCAGTGTTGCGGGAAGTCGATGGATGCAAGTGGCTCAGAACCGAGCTTCGTGGCAATCTTTGGGGGAGGCCTATGTTCAGCAGTGGACTTCTGATAGGCTGAAATGATGATGATGATTATGTATCCGTCGATTTATTTTCAAGTTTCGGTATCGTTGAGTTATTAATTAACCACTGTACTTAAAACATTGAAATGTTTTTAAGTTATACTTCATTCGGCGCGTTTGGGGGAAAAATTATGAAAGTGCTTTTTTTAAATGCGCGCGCACACCGACAACTAAAAGCGACACCGTGAAGTTGGTTGGTAATTGTCTCTCATGTTTTCGTGACAGGTTATAACTATATTCAAGGTAGTCATACAAATATATATGAATATACAACACGTGTTTTATATCAGTGGAGATAAAAAAGTATATTCATACATAAATATACATGTGTATTTGTGTGTGATTTAAAATTATATATAGGGGTGAATGATAATTTATATATTTATACCGTTATAAATTGCATAAAACAAATATATGACTGTAAGAGGCAAATATCTCGACTCGAAATAACAAACATTTACTTGTGTTTGTTCTCCTTTACTTCCATAACATTTAATTTGATTCATTTCTTTAGATATATCCACCCTGAAGATAACTGGCATGGTTCGAAATAATGTGATCAGAGAGCGTTGTGGCGTGAAAGACGTTGTAGTGACATGAAGACGAATTAGTGAATTGAGAAAGGGATGCTGAGCTGGTTTGGACATGTGGTGAGGATGAATGAAAGTCGGTTGACGAAACAAATATATGAGGCGAGTGCGAATAGTAGAGTCGGGAGAGGAAGACAGACCTAGGTGAACATTTCACGATCAAATCGGAGACGTTCTGAAAAAAGGCCAGGTCAAGAGTACTCTAAACCAACGAGCATGCATGCGAAGATTGATTTTCACTTTCATGGGAGAAGCGAAATACGTATGTCAGGACCGTAACAAGTGGAAGAAGATTGTCTCTGCCTACCCCGTTGGGAACAAGGCGTGAATATATGTACTAGCGCGTTGAGGATGAAACTTTTATTTATTTTTGTTTTGTTACGTTAAAGAAGTATAATTTCTTACGTGCGTACATAAGTACACACACACATACATATGTTTTTTTTCGTTTCATGTCGACTGTCATTTAATAAGCCTCATTGAGCATAATGGGACGTTCGATTCAATAATTTCATAGCATCAATTAACGTTGGAAATAACAAGATAACGCGAGATTTATTCAACCTACGCAACAAGTTATATCTCTAACTGGTAAAGATTTATTGTCTTATTAATTGACTGTACTTAGGTACGGTGTTAACTAGAAACTGTTGGTTAAAGATCAAGGTTTAAATGAGAGGCGATATTGATGAACTCGAAAGTGAAGCGCAGTTTGTTCAATTGGTATACTTTATGAGGTATCAGATACAGTAGAAATGGCTAGAGGGGAAAACGAAGTCTTCCAGTTAACGCAAAGCGCAGGTAGATTATGTCGCAAATAACGCGAATTTAATTGTATATAATTATTATTTAGGTTAGTCTTAGGATGAACATGGACAAGACGAAGTTCATGTCAAACGTCCATGTCACACCAATACCGGTTGTTGTTGGGAACAATAGGCTGGAAGTTGTAGACGAGTACGTATACCTGGGACAAATTGTCCGTCGATTGACCTCTGAGTCCAACTTCGACTCAGAGGTCAATCGACGAATCCAACTCGGCTGGGCTGCGTTCGGGAAACTACTTCATATCTTCTCGTCGAGTATACCGCATAGCCTCAAGAGCAAAGTCTACAACCAGTGCGTGTTGCCAGTGATGACATACGGATCCGAGACTTGGTCCTTCACTGCAGGCCGTATGAGGAAGCTCAAAGTTGCTCAGCGCGCTATGGAAAGGGCTATGCTCGGTGTTTCTCTGCGTGATAGAGTCTGCAACGATGACATCCGCAGCAGAACTAAGGTAACCGACATAGCCGTAAAGATCAGCAAGCTAAAGTGGCAATGGGCCGGCCGCATAACTGGCAGAACTGACAACCGTCGGGGAATGTTATCCTGAACTTAAACGGAGGATAAAATGGTTTCGTTTTCTACGACAGCAATCGTAGCAGCGTCCTCGTGTCGTGCTCGCTCTCTCCGCCAAGTGTCAGCTGGAGGGAGAGAGCATGAGGGATGATGGAGATAAAGAGAGCGTGGGATTCTGTTGGAAAAGAGATTGGATTATACTGGATCGGAGTGAAAAAAACGAGCTAACAGTGCCCGATGGCTACTGCAGCGCATCGATGTCAGCATACAACTTCCATCGACGAAGATTACATATGCGTTAGCATTCCTGAGGACTGAAGTGGAATTCCTCACATATATATTCACGCCTTGTACCCAACGGGTTAGGCAGAGACAATCTTCTTCTACTTGCTACGGTCCTGACATAAGTCTTTCGCTTCTTCCACTTTCATCAATCTTCGCATGCATGCTCGTTGGTTTAGAGTACTCTTGACCTGGCCTTTTTTCAGAACGTCTCCGATTTGATCGTGAAATGTTCACCTAGGTCTGTCTTTCTCTCCCGACTCTATACGGCACTTGCCTCATATATTTGTTTCGTCAACCTACTTTCATTCATCCTCACCACATGTCCAAACCAGCTCAGCATCCCTTTCTCAATTCGTATCACTACATCGTCTTATCCTCCTAAAAGCCTGTAGTTAAACTTGCTCTCTATAATTTTCTTTTTAAACCGGAACAAACTGTTGCTTTGCCGATTTGCACGACCTATCCAGACGATTCATAGGCGGTGAAGGAGTCTAGTAAGGCCTTGTAAATAATAAAAAAAACCGTACAATTCACGCTCATCCCCAAAAGTATCCACAGTCGTTATCTAATATGGTACCGGGCAATAACGGTTAAACCGAACGACCGACATAAGTGCTGCTTCAGACAGTTACACGCCTTGCAGCGTTTATTGTCTGTTTCAAGAAACTCATCATTAGATCGTTTGTGACGGTTTTGCACGCTAAACTCGTTAAGGGGAAGTGTGCGATAGGTCGCATTCTATGATACCATTTTATTGTACTACCGACGGATAAAAACCCAACTAACCCGAAGATCTTGTATATAGAGTGGTTCACAACAATGGCCGAATGACGGGATCGTACTTGCGACTGTCACGTTTCGCTGTTTGCCACCCAAAAATTAATGAGCTGTTGGCGCTGAAGTTGGACTTGCTGTAATCGTCACGTATGGCGATTGACTATCTCACAGTTAAATGATCACGACTATCCGATATCTCGCTTGGGGCTGGCACATTTTAGATGGTAACACTGTCGTGTTTTAGTCGTTGTTAGACGAAATGTGAGGTGGATGGGTTGTAATCGCTACCATAGGACGTATAATACTTATTTATTTTTTATTGACCTTGAGTTTTCTCTACCAGTCAACCCTTGTCATGGTGAAAGTTAGTTGGCAGGTGCAAGACTTATATTGTGTTTTATGTTTTGGTCTGTTCTTATAATACCAGTGAATGATAATAATAATGAGGATAATTCTACAAATGTTTGACATGCTTGCCGTTTCTAGTTGAATTTGGAAAGCGTATTAAAAGATTTGTGGTACCTGCTATACCCTTTAATCTCGAGGGTGTCGTAAAAGGTGACAAAAGAAAAAAAATCTACCAATTTTACAAAAACCCTGGCCGCTGAACATTATCTGTTATCACTGGGTAAAACGTCTTAATTATTAATTTAGATAATTTCTGTATTTATCCTTTATGTCACATTATATACGAGTATGTATGTAGGTATAAAAATATTATATTCAATTTTGTATTTAGGATGTCTGTGGATTCATTGTCTTGTTTTTATACATTTTATGTACTTAATGCTGTAATTTTTTTTTATAACGGAAGAGACCCCACGTCGCCCACGTACATCTGCAACACCAGAGGTGCTGCAGGTGCGTTGCCGGTCTTTAAGGATATTTGGGAGATGGGTGGGAAGAGGAGTAGAATGGGGAGGGGGTGTGGGCCTCCGGTTACCTCACTCACCGAACGAAACGCAGAAGCACAAGATGCCTCTACTTCACGCCGGTATTCTGCGAGGCCGTGGTACCAATCCGGCCGAGCCGGCCCATTCGATCAGCAGCTAAAGCCGCCGCTTGGCTTTACCACGCTGTCATAATGTGTTTATGTATAAGATTTTTATCCATCCAAAGGTTGCATGGATGGTGTATGATGATATAGTCTGGAAGAGATCGCTTTCAGCGATAAGGCCGCCCATTGGACATATAATTTTTAATATAATTTCCTTTTTGAACTTGTTTTTTATGATGTGCAATAAAGTTGTATTTAATTTAATAAGTGTCTCTACTCTATGTAGTTGTACATAGCTAGATCGGGACAATATAAACGTCAAGGTTGGAAGTAACAATGTTGAATAGTTGCGGAATGGATTACCACAAGGTTCTCAAACACTAGTTACAAAGAGAGCTTTACCCACAGGTCTTCAAACATTCAAAATCCATAATGATTTCATGTATTTACGCGAACACTACACATTTGAAATGAAACTATAATGTACGGATCGCGTTTAATTTAAATTTAAAATGAGGTACTCAAAATACGCAGCCCTCTAGATGTGAATAAGGCTAATGGGCCTAACGGCATTCCTGCCATTGTGTTTCGGTCATGTGCGCCATGAGTTGTCTCCTGTTCTGACTCGCCTCTATCGCTTGTGACTAAGGACTGGTCAAGTTCCGAAGTCTTGGAAGATTGCCAATGTCCAACCTGTACCTAAGAAAGGAAGTCGTGCCGACCCTGCCAACTACCGACCTCGCAATCACCTCCTTACTCTGTAAGGTTATGGAGCGTGTTTTAAACAACCGTCTCCTTGCCTAACAGGAAGACAACGACCTCCTCAGTGACCGTCAATTTGGGTTTCGTCGAGGCCTATCTACTGGGGATCTTCTTGTGTATGCTATTCACCTTTGGGGCGAAGCCATTGAGAGATATGGTGAAGCTCTCGCCGTGTCTCTTGATATCTCTAAGGCTTTAGACAGGGCACTAAACTCTGGCACGCAAGTTTCATTGGCAAGCTTTCGGCATAAGGTATTGCTCCTGGGCTTTGCATCTGGATCGAGGATTTCATGAGGAACAGATCGATTCGGGTTGTCGTTAATGCCGTCTTGTCCGATCTCCGTGATATTAATGCCGGTGTCCCTCAGGGGTCTGTGCTCTCCGCGACTTTTTGTTTGCTGCACATCAACGACGTGCTGGTAACACCCGGTATCTTTGGGTATGCAGACGACAGCACAGTCTCGGCGAGATACTATGTTCGATGCGAAGTCTGGGTCAAAAGTCCAGTCTTTCAGGGAGTCGATGATCGAGGGGGTGAACTCGACTATTTGGAGGCTGTTTCCCAATGGGGTGATGCCAATTTGGTCGAGTTCGACCCCTCTTAAACACAGGCTTGTCTTTTTACGGCGAAACGGAGTCCATTCCAACTGACTCCGACTTTCCGGAATGGTCCCGTTCTGTTTAATGACCGTCTTGAGCTCTTAGGTCTAGATCTTTCTTCCAATCTAAATTTCGGTCGCTACATCGAGTCCATAGCAAACACTGCTGCCAAAAAACTGAGTATTCTCTCCGGGGTGAGACGGTACTTCAGCTCTTAAAGCTTCAGACCTCGGATCAGCTCTTAAATCTATACAAAGCTCAAGTCCGCTCTTGCATGGAATACTGTTCCCATCTCTGGGATGGGTCTGCTAAATACTAGCTGGATGCTTTGGACTCATTGGAGCGCCGAGCAAAGAGGATCATAGGCGGTGACTCACTCGTGGAGGCAAATCTTCTAAGCCTCGAACACCGTAGACGAGTGGCCTGCCTCTCGGTTTTTTATCGGATGCATTTCGGAGAGTGTGCGGAGGTTCTGCATAACCTGATACCCCCATCCCCTTTCCATCAACGAACGACTAGGCGCGGCGAACAGTTTCACCCTTATGTTGTAGACATTCCTCCATTATGCACGAAGCGGTTTGCATCTTCTTTCATTATGTGGACGGCTAAGGAGGAACTGTGAACGTGTACCATACGTTTGCCTCGAAGGTGTCTGTTCTAGGCCTAGGCCTCCTCTTCGCCTTTCATCAAGCGAGATTGAGGTCAAACGTAAGCCTAAAAAACCTAAACAAATTCTTAAATACATTTGATTTTTGAGAGATGAAGTGGACGTAGACGGATCGTTTGCCACCTTTCGCGTAAAAAAAACTTTTTTGATTTAGATTTTGGCTGGGATGTAAGAATCTACCACACTTTCCATCCGTAGGTATCGCAAGAGGCGACTTAGGGATATGTCACGGCGATCTCCGGAAGCGAACCCGGCAACCAGGCCTATACGTGTTCTATCTCAGGGATGAAAAATTGTACTCCGTCCGTTTGGCTACGTGGAGACGTGCCAAATGGACATCCCTCTGCCGGCCCTTATGGGTGACAGACGTATGTTTGTACATATATACGTTATATAATTGTGTTTGCGACTCCATTTCGAAATAAAAACGTAACGCATAGGCTTTCCCTTAAGTACGTGGATTAATAGAAGCGTCACCTTTCGCCATGTCTACTAAAACATGGTCACCATAAGAATATTTATGATAACTGCCCTAATTGCCCGCTTAAATGGAGATGCCCATGTGCAACAGTGAACTTAATATGGTCGAGGAAGATGGTGATGTTCATTATCCGCGGAGAAAAGTTGAAAAAGTAGAGCCTCCCATTAACGCTATTGACACAGCGTGAGACGATCGCGGCCCGGCGAGCGGACGTGGCGTGACGTCGCGTGACGTCGCGCGACGTGGCGTGACGTCGCCATCTAGCGTCGGGCAACTGTCTAGCGACTGGGTTCAATTCACTCCGCGCACAATCGCTTCAGCCGGTGCTACTCAAAGTTGTGTAGATATGAACTTGTTCTACCATGTACGGTGGGCAAGGCAACCGGCGCTGGGTAAGAATCTTCGAATGGGAACGATTTGGGAGTTGCCCCACCTCGCTGCTTAGGCATGTTTGCGTTCGCAATGCTACTTTTTATGATGACATTTTTAAGTGATGGAGCCAGCTTTTGCTGCTGCTCGAATGGGCCGGTTCGACCGGGGTAGTGCCATGGCCTCGCAGAGTACCGGCGTGATGTAGAGGCGTCTTGTGCTTCTGCGTTTCGTTCGGTGCGCGAAGTACGGTAAGCTCACTCACCGAATCTTCTAATTCAGAGGTAGATCTCCGAATCTCTCGGCAATCGAGTGTTAAATACTTGTGGGCTCTGGCACTGTAACATCTCTCAGTTGACAACTTACTATAAGATTTCAAAGGTATCAATGGAATGATACCAAAATTCCATTGATACACGCATTTTTTTATAACGATAACAGTTTTTATAGTCTGCAATAATTTTTAATGTTTCTGGTAAAAAGTAAAGTGTGCAGCCTCTAAGTGCCCACTGTTGGGCAAAGGCCTCCTTCTCAAATGTCTGAGAGGGTGTACGAACCGAGAATGGCCCGCGACGCTGCTCGATATTTTCCTTCACCGGCGAGCACGTGGTAAATACAGCACTTAAAATTCCTACTAAAGTGAGCGCCCTGACCACTAGGCTAGGCTACCATAGGTCTAGGTTGTTTCTGTTATTCCAGGTATATTATCAATTCCAATAAGTGTCTATCGGTTTCATCTAGAGCACTCGAACGCCATTCTGAGTATGCTATGAGCTGGTCTTGAACTAGTTACAAATCTCCTGGTTGCAGAGTTGGGGAAAGAAGGTTCTCTAGTAGGAGCCAAGTACAGGTGGACATAGGAAGCCACGACACGGAGTGGCGACCAGCACAAGGCCCAGGACCGAACTTTGTGGCAATCTTTGGAGTTGGCCAATGTTCAGCTGTGTACTTGTTGTAGGCTGAAATGCTGATGACGAAAGATAGGATAGACAGATAGACGAGCAGACGTCGGAGGCTTAGTAATAGGGCTTAGTGACACTAAAAAGCGAACGTATCAAGGAAGTTTGGGAACATATGGTCAATGTTCTCCTTCTATAATGTTGGAACAGTTGCCGCATCAATGAAACGAGACCACTTCCGACCTTACTCCTCGACGTTTATGTTGTCCCGATCCAGCTGTCGGTATGTAAGGCATAAGACATAAAGACATAAAGACATTTATTCCTACACTTACATCTACACACAGTACATGATATGGTGATACGTAATAATTAAAAAAAAATGAATGTAAAAGAAAAAAACAAATATGATACGTAATAAAAAATGAGCTATAAAAAAAAGTGAATATATGTCACGAGGAATTTGTGTATATGCGACAGCATATCATCTACTATTGTATTATATTTCCTTACTTTTTTCGTTAAGTTTTTAAAGACGTATATTAATGTGATAACGTACATCCGTAACGTACCGCAAGGGCTTGTAAATAATAGCCTCGTTTGACTCCTTTCACACAAAAGAAACACATTGCCTTTAGAGAACTGGTGCTTCACATACCTCACCGGCACGCGGTGCAGCCGGCTGACTCAAGGACGTGGTTCTGGCGACCCACCCGAACGTACCGAACCCAAATCTGGCACAACGCTCTATATGCCGTCTGTCCAGCATTGTAATGTATGGGCAAATTATCCCATACAAGTAACACCATTTTTAGTTACATATTTACCTAAATAATTGTTTTTTTGTTTTGTATTCAATGCGGGATCTCCAGCGCGTGCCAGACTCACCTTGGCCGGTTTTTAATTGTTTGCTGTTCGACTTTTGAGTTTGCACTGTAATCACACCATATTAGGCTATTGTTTTTACGATAAAATAAAAACGAAAAGAAAAACGTTAAGGGCTCCTTTTTCTATTGCTTTTTATTTGTAAGAATATTCACTATAACAACACATGTTCTGTAAATAATTTAAATAATAGCCCTTTTAAGGTAGTACAGACTTACAGACAAACGGATAAGTCTTAGTAACAGGGCTCTGTAACCCTAACAAGTGACATTATTATTTGTATATATGTATGTATATATTCACGTCTTGTTCCCAACCTGGTAGGCAGAGACAATCTTCTTCCACTTGCTACGGTCCTGACATACGTCTTTCGCTTCTTCCACTTTCATCAATCTTCGCATGCGTACTCTTTGGTTTAGAGTACTCTTGACCTGGCCTTTTTTCAAAACGTCTTCGATTTGATCGTGAAAAATTCGCCTAGGTCTTTTTTTTTTTTTTTTTGTTATAGAAGAAGGGGGCAAACGAGCGTGCGGCTCACCTGATGGTAAGTGATCACCGACGCCCACGAACATCCACAACACCAGAGGAGCTACAGATGCGCTGCCGGCCTTTAAAACTACCTCCTCCCGACTCCACCATTTACACTCGCCTCATATATTTGTTTCCTCAACGTACTTTCATTCATCCTCTCTACATGACCAATCTAACTTAGCATCCCTTTCTCAATTCGTGTCACTACATCGTTTTTCACGCCACAACGCTCTCTGATCACATTATTTCGAACCCCGTCAGTTATCTTCACATCAATCATACTTCTTAACGCTCTCATTTCTACTGAATTTATCCTGCCTTCATCTCTTCTACATTTGTATTTCTTGTGTAGAAATTAACGATTTGACCTGATTTTATTGGATCGGTGGACTTATACAGGCCGATAAAGTGGAAGAAGATATTGTCAGGTACTCAAACATAAAAAAAAAACAAAAAAATTTATTTCAGCAAAAACAATATCTGATAGCAAAGTATTGACAGATTAAAACATGTTTAGGCTAATTTAGCTGTGACATAATAAATGATTTTAAAATACATTAGAATAATCCATATGTGTTGTATATAATACATAAACCTGTAATATATAAATGAAATGATATAATTATATCTAAGGGATGTATGTGTTCAGGGCCTAAAATTCACGATTACATTGATTTGCTGGTGGTAGGAGTCATGTCTGCTTTACTATGATACCCACACTAGATAATAATCTGTATCGTGGTACTGTTTACATTATATTATAAAATTGCATACAATAACCTTATTATTTTACGTACTCTAAACAAATGTATTTTACTATCACCGTAAACATTTTAACACACAGATTACAGATGTCGCTTTGGCTCTAAGCAGCGTTACCAAACCGACTTCCGCGACCCGTATCGCCTATCCGAGACATAGAACGTGACAGGTAAGGAATCTTGTGACCGGTTCTACCACGGGATTCACCAGGCGTTTCCTTAGTCGTCACTAATGTCGCCCTCGGCGAGAAAGCGACGGCAGATTCCCATGCCGAACGGCTAGCTATATTCAACATAAATAAAATCGAATGGAATGCTTAAAATCCTATACATACTTACATACACATATACTTACAAACATACGTAATGTATGTTTGTTAGGCTTTTGACAGTAGCAATCTTGTCACATACGAGGCCTTCAAAAATGCTCACGACCCAAAGTTTTAAAAGAGCAGTTACTGGACTTATAGGACTTATATATCATCGGGCAAGGAATTCCACGGCACTGTAGCCTGAAGCCTTAGTGACAGAGACGGCTTTACCTATGGTGCAGAGGCGTTAGGGGGCGCTGGCCTCGGCACCTTCAATTAAAGTACCTACTAGAGGGCGCTAGGAATCATCAGATTGCACAAAGGCGCTACATGAGTTCATGGGTTAGAGACGCCTTTTCGTGGCAGCCTAGTGGTCAAGGAATTCACTTCAGTTTCATATAGCGCGAATGACCTGGGTTTGATCCCCGGCACAGGACATTCGATCCCCGGTGCCGGCACCACTAAAATTGTTATTTTAAGTGCTGTATTTACTACGTGCTCAGCGGTGAAGGAAAACATCGTGAGGAAACTTGCATGTCTGAGAAGTAATAAAAATGTTATTTTTCTGCACCCGCACTGGAGCAGCGTGGCGGGCTCCTAAACCAACTCTGAAACTCGTATTTGAGAAGTAGACCCTTTGCTCAGCTGTGGGCACTTACTGGCTGCTTATTTACTAATTTCTAATTATATTTGTTGTATTCAAATATAAATTTAATGTCGCGTATGTCGAACGAATTGTGACCTAGAATAAACAACACATCGATAGAAATCCGATGCGCTGTATCGATGAATTAGGCGGAAACGAACTACTTGATAGAAATGCGAGTCAACATTTCGCTGATAAGGAATAAAACAATTGTAATTGTAAGACGCGAACACATACACACATAGCGCACACTACAATCACACGTGCACGTACAATGACCACATCATCAATATCACGACATTGAGGTAAGAACGAAATGGAAACGAAATAATATGTGCACAGCAGATTTATTATAAAAACGTGAGTCGTAACGCAATGGGAACCTTATTACAGATTAAACTAGATTGTATTTCTATTGCAGACCCAGACATATTTAACTGTATTCTTAAATACACAAGTATAGAGCCAAGCGGTGGCTTTTGCCTGGCTCTACCGGACCGGGTTGGTACCACGGCCTCACAGAATACCGATCTGAAGTACAGGCATCTTGTGCTTTTTCATTTCGTTCGGTGATTGAGGTAACCGAAGGCCCACTTCCCCTCCTCGTCCCCCTCCGTACCCTCCCTCCCATCTCCCAAATATCCTTATAGGCCGGCAACGCACCTGCAGCACCACTTGTGTTGCGATAAGCACTTACCATCAGATGAACCGCTGGCTCGTTTGCCGCCTTACCCATAAGAAAAAACGGTCCACGTAATTTACGCGACAGGGCTAGGCTAGGCTAGAGGCGCTATAAATCAAAATTCGTGGGATTTCCACATTTATTTATTTAAATTTTATTTGCACTAATAAAATAACAAAATGGCGGTCTTAATGACATGAGGTATTTTTTACCAGTATAACATTAGGTTGAGCAGAGGCAATGGTGCAAAGGTTGCAGAAAGCAGAGGAGATGAATAATCTGAATATTATGTATATATATATGTACTCAAATAATATACTACCATATAATACGGGCACTTTGATATACATGTAATACATATAAATTGTAATTGGAATAATACTTCGGGTATTGGCGCAGTTTTTGAAAAATTTAATTTTAGTTTTAATTGCAGATGATTTCGACAGTTTTAAAAAACCCTGCAGTGTTATGAAAAAATTTAAAAAAAAAAAAAAGGAACTCTAGAAATACCACGTTTGTACGTAAAGATACCTTCTGTCAGTTACGTATCGGTGGAAATTAATATCTATCGAATATAACAGCTAGTAAGTGGTCAGTAATATCTCCTGCGCAGAAGATTGCCATCAGGATTTAGAAGTTGTCACCGTTGTCGAAATCCGCCATGATGCAATCCCTGCTATTAATCTGACGTCCTATTTAAAAGTAGTGGCGGACAATTACAGAAGTTTAAAAAAAAATATATTCCACAGGCTTTATGTTAATTTGCCTTCACTTAAATGTGAAAAAAAAAACATAAACCGCGGATCTGAGACGCGAAGGTGACAACGCCGACCTTGAACTGATTCCACACGTCAAGCGTCCGTCGACCCCGCGATCTTTAAACTGCATTCGAGTACCGCCGACCTATTCTAGACTAGACCAGCCATACTTGTAACTTTGACAGTTAGAATTGAAATTAAACTATTATTTAAGGATTTTATCGCCTTTGATTATTTTTTTTTAAATCCCGATACTTCACGGCTGACTGTGGAATTTGATGTCCTTATGTGATAGTTAACTCGGTTATGGTCAGCTACCACCTGCTCGGGATCCGGTAATTAATAAAATTAACTCCTTGACTGCACGACCTCAAGATACCATGAGCTCGTTCTGCGTAGATCGGACCAAAAATTAATAACTATGAAGCTGACGGTACCCGGGTAAAATATTACATCAGGACGTCTAACAGCTCTGTTCTCCTACGACCACGGCCGCTGTAAAGCACCCGAAACGTCGGGATTTAAAAAAAAAACGAATTAAACGCGATAAACTCCGTAAATCATTTTTGATTTTCAAATTTGTAGTATTCGAATAACCTGAAATAATTAATTACTAATTGAGATATACCTACTACAGTTTAAACAATACTGAAAATAAGTTGTTAACAACGAAATATTTTTACATCAGCTTATTTAAGCCCACGCCTGAACATAGATAATCGAATGATGCCTTTATGATAATTTTAAGGAGTAGATTATAGTTATTGTAAAAATGAGTGGAAATCTACCTCAGGTTAAGAACATTCCAGTTCGGCTCCACCAATCCTTTCAAAGTTTCTTGATGATCATTCTCGATTTGTAACGTCGGTTTGAACACGACACATGCGACAGGCTTACCACCTGTCACTGTTGTTCTAAATAACATCTTGCGTGAAGCGGGCTCAAATCACTACAAAGAAATACCTAGATTTGTGACCTCCCCAGCATCAGGTAGACCCAGTAGTAAAAGTAAAGCAGACCAACAGACCTGTAAGTCAAAGGTCTCCTTCTTAAATAACTGAGGGGGTGTCGGAGCCGAGAAGGGCCCGCCACGCTACTCCGGTGCTCCGGGGCTTCACATAACCTCGAAATTATATTTGTTATTATTTCTCAGACATAGTTTTCCTCGAGACGTTCTCCTCCACCGCCGAGCACGTGATTAATACAGAAATTAAAATTTTACTGCTTAGTACACAATATGTTTATGTCGATCCGTTACAGTATCGTTTTAATATGGTCCCTGCTAACGGTTATTTTTATTGCTATTAACTGCGCGTTGTGTTATATCGATGTAAACCAATATTTTAATGTTGTCTACCGACCTAGTGTTTTTTTTTTCGGACTTGGTTTCGGATTCTTCTGCGCCAAGTTAAAGGAATGTGTGTCCAAAGTAATGTAGAAGTAGAAGCAGCATATAAATGCTCATCATCATCATCATCATTTCAGCCTATTACAAGTCCACTGCTGAACATAGGCCTCCCCCAAAGATTCCCACGAAGCTCGGTCCTGAGCCACCTGCATCCATCGACTTCCCGCAACACTGCGCGGGTCGTCACTCCATCTTGTGGAGGGTCGTCCTACACTGCGTTTGCCTGTACGCGGCTGCCACTCGAGAACCTTTTTTCCCCAACGGTTAGTCCTGCGAGCTATATGGCCCATTGCCACTTCAGCTTGCTGATCTTTACGGCTATGTCGGTTACCTTAGTTCTGCTGCGGATATCATCGTTGCAGACTCTATCACTCTACAAATGCTCACCGCTGGGCAAAGGTCTCTTTCTCAAATATCCGTGAGTCCTCCCCAGACATACAGGTTACAGGAGCTCGTGTTTAACTCAGCATTTAAAATTGCGGTTAACAATCTTCTTCGAACCCGGATCACTCGTATGAAATTATTGCGCAATTAAGGACTTTAATGTTATAGCAACTTTGATACAATATTTCATCAGCTACGCGTGTAAACTTTGTCCCTCCTTGAAACGCTCGGTCGCGACTTGCGTACGAAAAACTGATGCAATAGAAAGGTGTATACCGTCATTTGAAATCTGTTAGAACGCGTGGCGATTATTTTATATCCGTTTCCAAATAACTGTTATTCCTTGCGTCAAGATAACTATTGCATCTATTCACATCCTTATACTGCTAAAGACTCGAGTGGTTTTGTATATGCAGCGTATAAAAATTAGTTCTATTGATTTCTTGCATAAACGTTAACACTACACATTTGTAATGAAACTATTGTTTACGGATTTTATCGAATTTGATTTTATTTTTATATATCCGACGTTTCGAGTGCTTTACAGCAGCCGTGGGCATGGTGGGACTGTACTTACAGTTTCATTTCAAAATGTTTTATTATTTGGCAGCTCCAGGGTTATGTTTTATTTGTAGAAATTATTTGGGAACAGTTAACCTACCCGTGCGAGATCGTGATGCATCTGTAATGTCTGGTACTGCGAGCGCCAAGCCGCTTGCCGAGCGAGACGATTATGACTTATCCTCCTACTGGGAGAGGCCTATGTCCTGCAGGTAACTATTCACAGGTTGTTAAGGTAAGGTAAGGTAAGGTAATTCGTCTGGATAGATACTACATATTTCTGACGTTAATCAGCAGTCAACAGTAGAACCACTGTTGTGCTCCGGTTCGAGAGCCAGTATCATTACTGGATTGAGAGGCATTCCACTTTAGTCCTCAGAGGTGACAACGTGTAACCTCCTTCGATTGAAGTTGCTCGCAGATGTGTATGGACTGCAGTTGCCATCAGGTGGACTGACAGCTCCTCAGACATGCTTTGCTGTGCGTTCATCTTTATTATTAGGGATCACGAGGCACTATCGGGGATGATGCCACCTCGACATCATCCCCGATAAAGAAGCAACCTGTAGGTGCCTCGTGTTTGTTGCCTTAATCTACGATAAATATTATTCTATACAGATTAAAAAAAAACTAGGGAATAGACAAAATAATTTACTATGATGTATTATTGTCAGTAAATTGTTTCCATTTTAAAAAGAAAGAAAACATTGGCCGATTATGAAAATTAGAGAACTGACTTTGGATTGAAGGTTTGATACGTAGGTAATAGTAGAAAAGTTTTTTTTAAATCTTTAAATTTGGATTTAGTTTCAATGTAATTTACTTTACTTATGCTGTTTATAATGTTAATAAAAGGACGCATTTCTGGTTGGTTAAAGATTAAAAGGAATGAAAGTTAATTATTTCAAGTTCATTGTTTAATTTTAATAGAATTAGAAACGTAATGCTTCGTTGAAAGTATTAAAAAAAAGTAAGAAAAAAAGTGTTTACTTGTATTACCTTTATTTCAATGGCGATAGAGTTCAGATTCGGTAAGCTTAAAGCATTATAACAGAAAGGATCATCGTATAACCGACAACAGCAGAGCATTGAGCATAACTCTATTAAGAAAAAGAAATAGACACATTGACAAAATGAAAGTTACTTACCTTTTAATTGTGGTGCACCTCGTAATACTGTTGAAATATTTAATGCACTGTATAAATATATATATATATATATAAAAAGAAAACGTCTCGTTGGTTACTTTATAGCGAAATCTAATAAGTATTTTTTTCGACGAGCATTTAACATTTTGTTTATTTCGAAATAATATATATTTGATGTCCGATCAACACGTGTTCACACGATAATACATGTGGCACAAGAACGTAAGTACAATTCAGTCGAAAAATCGATCGTCCCGAAACTAGTCACGTGGTTCGGATACAATTCGAGTTTCAAAAATAGTGAGGCGCGTTGAAACTTTCGTGATGATTGTCGATAGAAAATTCGTAAACGTGCTGAACCTACGAAGTCGAAGACTAGAATGCCGAGTGTAATGCGACTTCAAGGTACATAGTTTTATCAGTTACGTTGTAACTCAACTTTAACGTTATATCAACATATTGTCGATAGTGCTGTGTGTGCTAGCGTATCGATTTCGAATTTAGATTTTTAGTTACAATTACTTCGCAATTTTTTCCGAGTGTCGACAATTCAGAGCAATGAGTAATGTTTTGTAGGTTGACTGTATGTTTTTATGTTGAAGAGCTTAAACATTTTTACTGGTCGTGGGGACCTAGGAGCCGGGCGCTCTATTTAAATTTAAGAATTGTTGTGCCAGCATGTGTGGAAAATTCAACACGGGGAGATGCGACCTTACTGATATTTAGTGGAAAATTTATTAGTATCACTGGTCATCATTTTTTATAAGTTGGCCTTTATCCTTCACCAGCATGCCAGGAACCTACATACCGAATTTGATCAAAAACGTGCAAACGTAACCAATAGAGTCAACTTCGCATTTAAATAAAGGTTTTATTTTTTATGAGAAAGGGAGCAATGAACAAGCAATACATCTGCAACACCATAGGAGTTGCATGTGCATTGTCGGCCTTTTAGGATATTTGGAGGATGGGAGCGGCTGCTTTTGCTGCTGTTCGAATGGGCCGGCTCGACCGGGGTAGTACCAGAATACCGGCCCGAAGTAGAGGCATCTAGTGCTTGTGCGTATTGTTCGGTGAGCGAGATAACCGGAAGGCCCTCTTTCCCCCTGCCCCGCGCCCTTCTTCCTCCATCATTCTCATACAACAACACAATATCACAATATCTCATACAATCCCTATTAATCCCACCTGCAACATATCTGCTGCTCCGCTGTAGCCTCAGATGTACGTGGGGAGTCGGTAATCACTTACCATCAGACGAGCCGCTTGCTCTTTTACCCCCTAGCTCATAAAAATAAAAAAAAACAAACATTTTTTTACATAAATAACAATGTGGTTGCAACGTTACTGTTAGTCAATCTAGTCCCACTCTCCGATTTTGTGGCGTATATACAAGCAATAACTCGTAAGGCGTAAGCAGAGATTACGAAGTTCCATCCGACCTTGAATTTGTACGACTATGAATTGACCTTGAATTTGCCCGACTTTGAATTTGTATTCGGAGATCGCCGTGAGATGTTCAAGGTTTTGACCCCAAGTACCTTCCTGTGACAACCATGGGAAGATAGGAGGCGGCGCGATTGTTACTTCGCGACCGCATGGCAAGACCAAAAATTATGCGGTGCTTCATTCTGTGCTTAGGAACCGTTCGGGTAGGTATCAGTCTCTTTCCCATTTCAGCCGAACAGCCGCGACACGACCCTTGAGTCCGGCTTAAAGGTGTATTGAGCCAGTATAATATAGATACAGGATGTGAGGCATTCGATCTTAGTCCTCAGGCGTGACGACGCACTTTTAATCTTCTTCTCTCGATGTTGTTTTGCAGGATGTCTATGGGCTGCAGTGTCCAATTACCACCAGGTGGACAGTTAGTTCGTTTATCACCCCAAAGCATTAAAAAAAAAAGCGTAAGAAGATAACACTATGTACAACTATAATTACATGTATGTCTAAGTACCGTCATATAAAAGTATTATATTGTAGTATAATATTCGAGTATATATATATGAACATAATATTATTGTGCACCCTTTTACATTTTCTCTTTTCAATCTAATGGTAGACTGGTAGAGAATGCCTCTTGGCATTAAGTCCGCTTTTTTGTTATGTAATGTGCAAATAAAGTTTAAATAAATAAATAAATAACTTAATTTATATCCAGGTGCCTTAGCTATACCATAAGATACCATGGATAAATGGTTTCGTTTATCCAAGACGTGGTAACTATAAAACAAAACTATATTATGGATGTGAAATATAATACGGTATTAATTTACATATTATATAATTACACACGGATTTTTCTATGGCATAGTGGATATGTCTCTGGTATCAATTAACGTTAGATTCTGGCTGATCCATAGACACACACCAAAACGAACCGACGCCGGATCATTATTGTTACCTAAATTTAAAAACACAGTTATACCAACACATATTATACATGAATTGTATACTAATTGCGTGGTATCGGCGTCAGAAGCTAAATGCCTTGAAAATCTTAACGGCTACCGACAGATGGCGCTGGTTATTGTCGAAAAATACCAGACCAGAAATAAGCAGACCGTGGGCAGCAGCGTCCAGGACGCGAGACGTCTGGTACCGGGATCGCCGATCCGCTTGCCGAGCATGCTGATTATAGCAAATCATATGATATTTTTATGGGAGAGGCCTATGTCCGGCTGTAGACTAATAACAGGCTCTTGAGGTTAAGTCAATTAAAAGTACTAATTGAAAAAAAACTAAATGTCTTAAAATTTTAAAAGGAAACAGCAACTTTCTACTTACTTGGTTTTATATTAAAGTAATCGTGTTAAAATAAAAAAATGGTTCGAATATTTTCGAATGTGTATGTAATATTATATTGCCCTAAGAGTCTCACAAAGAGGCACTCACTCGTCTTCACCTTCCCGTATCCGATGTAACGCTTATGCGTTTTGATAAGACAACGGAGAAAGGGTGAGAAGCAGTGTCAAAGATACAGGGCACATAACCAGATCCGAAAATCAATCATTAGTGTTCTGCATAAATATTGGCAAACCTATGGCCAGTGTCAGGTCAGTTAAAATAAAGTTAAGGTAAGTAATAAATAATATTTTATATATACCATACTTTTTACAAATCATTCCAAATTACCGTGCACAAGATTTTTTCACGGAAAATTACCAAGTTCTTGTTTTAAGCAATCAAAACACAATCAACGGAGGAGGAAACGTTTATTCGCACAACGAATGTAATTAAAGCATGATTGTCCAAAATCAGAGTCATTATTCACACTCAGATGATTATCCTGGGAGCATTCGCTGTAATCAGTAACATGGCTGCAAGCGGGGATATATATAAATATATATATATAAACATTTTCTCGTAATGTCCCCATGGGGGCTGTCAAAACTTTCCGAAATGTATAATATAATTGGTGGTAAATTACCCTTGCTTTGACTTTTTAAAAAGGGAAACCAATGGACTTAGAAACTTTTTTAAATATCAAAGAAAGTTTCTGCCAGCTGAACAGTCGTGTCAAAACGAGTTGCCACTCATGTCACAGCATGTCTAGTACGTGGGCACCGGTACAGCGTATACCAAAGCGCTTGCCCAGCAATGCGAGTACGTACAAAAGTTTCATTAAAAGACACCTGTCTGTTGCTGGTGCATTCTTGGTGAGGCCTATGTTCTACTGTGGACTCAAATAGGCTGACGAAGAGCGAAAAGAAGATCGATTCTTTGTTTCGTATGATGAGTGATTTAACAGCGAACCATTTGCCGTTCCATCTCAGTCCGCGGAGCTGTAGATCCATCAGCATCTTAATGGAACCTGCATGTAGCAGGAGAGCCACAGCAGCCATTTACCTCAAGGCGGACTGGATTCGTCAAACAAGACTTAAAAATTCTATTGTTATTCTCCCATTAAGGGTTAATTGAAAACTTATAATTTCCAGTTAAATTATCGGCTATGAGTCAATAAAATTGCACATCCACGACATGGTTCCATTTATTGTTGAAATTTTTATAAACGAAACCACGTTGAAAAATAACACGCTGTGACTTTATCGAGGAATGACCTCACATGGAATTATTGTGAGATATATGATATTTCTCTATGTTTTTCTATTAAACGACCGCCCCCTGACGTAGAACAATTATGCGAAAAAACCCCACGGGCATTCTTTTTGATATCATCATCATCATCATTTCAGCCAATCACAAGTCCACTGCTGAACACAGGCCTCCCCCAAAGATTGCCATGAAGCTCGGTCCTGAGCCACCTGCATCCATCGACATCCCGCAACATTGCGCAGGTCGTCACTCCATCTTGTGGGGGGTCGTCCCACACTGCGTTTGCCTGTACGCGGCTGCCACTCGAGAACCTTTTTTCCCCAACGGTTGTCAGTTCTGCGAGCTATGTGGCCGGCCCATTGCCACTTCAGCTTGCTGATCCTTTCGGCTATGTCTGTTACCTTAGTTCTGCTGCGGATATCATCGTTGCAGACTCTATCACGCATATAACACCGGCTGAGCAACTTTGAGCTTCCTCATACGGCCTTTTTGATATAGTCCCATCTAAATCTAAAATAATGTGAAAAAAATGTGAAAACCCACACAATTAAGCCACAAAAATTTAAAGGAAAAATGGGGCGAGCAAGCGAATCATCGAATAGCAAGTGATACACCAGTAGAGCTGCAGGTGGGTTACCGCTCTTTAAGGACTTTTGTAGGAAGGAGGCGAGGGGGCCTCCGGTTACCTCACTCACAGAACGGAATGCAGACGCACAAGATGCCTCTTCTTACTTCACGCCGGCATTCTGCGAGGCCGTGGTACCACCCCGATCGTGCCGCCTCATTCGATAAGCATCAACAGCCTCCGCTTGGTTCTACCACGTACGATTATAAATAGGAAGATAAATACAACACTACTTATATAGTGTATAACATAGACATGGCCTATAAAATATCAGGTTTAATTAAATGTTGAAAAGTGTCATCCATTCTTTATTATATACTATGTTTAAACATATCGCGTCATATACAGTCGGATGGGACATGGAAGGTTGATTATCTTTTCTACTTACTCATCACTACGGACGTTTTCAGGATTCTCCAGGCAACGAAAACAGTACGCTAAATTCTCCTTATTGCAATACAAATGAAACATTGAAATTTAATTAAACAAAATAGGCATACTAAGTATTACTTTAAACTAATTGGAGTTATTAAAAACTGTATCAGACGATCACAGACAAGTTCCCATTTTTTTTCTATCTTGTCACTTTTCCTGTCAAAACGTAGCTGTTTTTTTTTAAAATCAAATAATGCACGAAGAGGCCTCGTCCAGGCGCATCTGCCAATGACAGAAGTCCTGCGTTCCCGGCGATACCCTCGACAACCAATCAAAACAATTCTCTTTTCAATGGAAACAAATAACGGAACTTCCGTTCAAAGAAATCAAATAATTCTAAAAAATCAAAAGACAATCGCTTAATATGTAAATTGTAACCAATAAGAATAAATTAAAATAGCTTCTAATAAATAAATCGTGTAGTTGTGGTATTAAGGTCGTTGAATTCACTCACGCAGCGCCATCACTTTCCGACATATATAACAAATACACAATTAAATATCATATCATGCTTAATCTATAGCACTATTACATCAGTCTATTTTAGTCCACCGCTGAACATAGGTCTCTCCAAGCGACAGCAAACATTTCTTGGAATATTGGCTCATGCACACATGCTCTGCGAGTGGGTGGGTGAGTACAACACAGTGCCGGTACATCATTAGGTTGCCAGAGCCTGGGTTGTTCACTAGCAGGGTGCACCACGTGTAGATGAGGAAGACGTTTGGAGAAAGAGAAGACATATTTCCCCACACATCCCAGCTCGAGCTCATAGGTCGAAACAATAGAGCGAGGAATATCCATTTACAAAAGCGTTAATTGTATTCATAAGAGACTGATTAGAGAAACAACGAAAATGATTACACGAAAGTTAGCTTTATTAGTACCTGTGTGGTAAAATTTTATATATAAATGTGTTAATTTTCTGATTATTGTATTATTAAGTTAGCAAAATACGTATTGGGAATGGTTAGTACAATTTTCGATTGGTACTAAATTTTTTTTTTTTATTTTTTTTATATAACGTGTATAGTAGAGTCATACAAAAAACTAATCAAATACATTACGATGTAGTCTTAGATGGGGTGGCAATAAGAGGCGTGTGAATCTGTCATCCCGTTTAAGCCCGTGGGTTTTGTAAGTGGCGACTGAGCACTCTATAGGTGGGGGAAATGTTTTGGTGATCTCCGGGAGTGACTGATTCGTCGTTTTGCCTATTGGTCTAAGTTGAACTTACCTAAACAAAGTGCACTTTAGTGTCAACTCTTGCAGTTACCGTAAATCATTCCATTTTGGGTATGCCCCCCCCCCCCTCTCCTGACCGGGTTCCCAACTTGTTAGGGCGGGGGGTGGAAAGGGGCCATAGTAGCCGTTGTTTATTCCCGCACGGTGAATCCAGAGAAACCTACATGGCCTACATGGTTTACTTAACGGGGAGGGCTGATCCGAGGTGGCCGCTCCGTGTGGACTTGGCGAGCCCACTTCGAGCGTGCGTTCGAGTGGACTGTGGGGGATTTTCGCACCGTTGCTTTGGACCGCTCTTCTGGCCTTAAGAGAAGTTTTGTATTGCATTATGCCATTCTCTCTATCCTTCGCGACTCTGGCGGTGGTGGTAGGACTGTTCTTCTAACTCTCCGCGGCCGAATGTAGTCGGTGGCGAAGCCGTACACCAGATCCGCCGTGGGGTGCTTGGAAGGCCTGGCTTCTTGATAGACATGGTCTCCGGATGGCGGACTCGGTTGGTCTGGTGCCCACGTGTGTTTGGAGACCGAGTAGGTAGTTGCTAGTGTTTGAGTGAGTCTAGCCAGGATGGAGAGTGAGAGGAATTGCTATCTTCCGAGGAGGGGCCGCCGTGGGCGGCGTTGATGGCGCCGTAGTCTTGCCGATATGCGGCGAAGGGTGAAAACCGTAGGGTTTTGATCGTTGCAAGCCCAACATCACCCATTTTATGTCGAGCGGGTATGCGTTAAGCATTTCCCCATGTAAAAAAAAGCTCATGATGATAATTCGGTGGTCAATCAACAATGTTTCCTCGCGTCAATATTTTTTTCTTATCTATCGATACGCCTCATACGACAGCGCTTTATCGATGTAAACGTTCGTTCTTAGTTATCGATAAATCAACTCCCATCACTACGGCTACGCTACTGTGGGTGTGTCGCGCGGCTCGTGACGAAAGAATATATGTTCTTGAAAAGCATTATCACTAAGATAACGGAATAATAGATGGTATACGGAAGTTCTTATGACAAACTGTATTCGTGATTCCAACATGATATATTTTAACTAGCTGTGCCACGCGGTTTTGCCCGTGTTAAATCTAGAATATAAATGCCATGAAGCACATGATGAGTACATGACCAAGGTTTATGGTTACTACAATTTTCGATTGGTACTAAATATTTTTTATTTTTATATAACGTGTATAGTAGAGTCATACAAAAAACTAATCAAATACATTACGATGTAGTCTTAGATGGGGTGGCAATAAGAGGCGTATGAATCTGTCATCCCGTTTAAGCCCGTGGGTTTTGTAAGTGGCGACTGAGCACTCTGTAGGTGGGGGAAATGTAATGGTGATCTCCGGGAGTGACTGATTCGTCGTTTTGCCTATTGGTCTAAGTTGAACTTACCTAAACAAAGTGCACTTTAGTGTCAACTCTTGCAGTTACCGTAAATCATTCCATTTTGGGTAAGGCCCCCCCCCCCCTCTCCTGACCGGGTTCCCGACTTGTTAGGGCGGGGGGTGGAAAGGGGCCATAGTAGCCGTTGTTTATTCCCGCACGGTGAATCCAGAGAAACCTACATGCTGGTATGGGCCTACATGGTTTACTTAACGGGGAGGGCTGATCCGAGGTGGCCGCTCCGTGTGGGCTTGGCGAGCCCACTTCGAGCGTGCGTTCGAGTGGACTGTGGGGGATTTTCGCACCGTTGCTTTGGACCGCTCTTCTGGCCTTAAGAGAAGTTTTGTATTGCATTATGCCATTCTCTCTATCCTTCGCGACTCTGGCGGTGGTGGTAGAACTGTTCTTCTAACTCTCCGCGGCCGAATGTAGTCGGTGGCGAAGCCGTACACCAGATCCGCCGTGGGGTGCTTGGAAGGCCTGGCTTCTTGATAGACATGGTCTCCGGATGGCGGACTCGGTTGGTCTGGTGCCCACGTGTGTTTGGAGACCGAGTAGGTAGTTGCTAGTGTTCGAGTGAGTCTAGCCAGGATGGAGAGTGAGAGGAATTGCTATCTTCCGAGGAGGGGCCGCCGTGGGCGGCGTTGATGGCGCCGTAGTCTTGCCGATATGCGGCGAAGGGTGAAAACCGTAGGGTTTTGATCGTTGCAAGCCCAACATCACCCATTTTATGTCGAGCGGGTATGCGTTATGCATTTCCCCATGTAAAAAAAAGCTCATGATGATAATTCGGTGGTCAATCAACAATGTTTCCTCGCGTCAATATTTTTTTCTTATCTATCGATACGCCTCATACGACAGCGCTTTATCGATGTAAACGTTCGTTCTTAGTTATCGATAAATCAACTCCCATCACTACGGCTACGCTACTGTGGGTGTGTCGCGCGGCTCGTGACGAAAGAATATATGTTCTTGAAAAGCATTATCACTAAGATAACGGAATAATAGATGGAATACGGAAGTTCTTATGACAAACTGTATTCGTGATTCCGACATGATATATTTTAACTAGCTGTGCCACGCGGTTTTGCCCGTGTTAAATCTAGAATATAAATGCCATGAAGCACATGATGAGTACATGACCAAGGTTTATGGTTACTACAACGCTGCTATGGGTCGCAGCGTGATGTTGCAAAGCACATAGCATTTCTCAATTAACGAGCTATCTAACTCTAAATGAATTTTTCAAATCTGTCATGTAGTTTCTGTGATTAGCGCGTTCATACATAAGGATAAACGCTCTTCTGGTACTTGCAATGTGGTACTTTACCCATACTTTTCTTAACGGCGTAATCATATCCTAATATACTGAAAAAAATATTAATTCGTCGTTTGTTTTCTTTTAGCATATGATAAATTAATTAAAAAAATTCAAAAATACACGATTTCAACAAGAAAAATGCTTGGATTATTAAAGCACTCAGACCTTTCCATGCCCATATTTCAAACCGTAAAAGAAAGAGCCAGCTAAAGCCGGCAAACCTTTCTGAGAAACGCATGGCGTTACTGGCGCTTTCATGAAAAGTCAGCCGGTACAACCAAGTACCAAAATATCTGGGCTCCACACCGGTGTTCCTCTAAGATCATAGCAAGCCTATTACACATAGTCTCCGATAAACGTAAAACGTACCATTGCCGAATGCTAAACATTGGCACGAGCTACCAGCGCCGATTGGAATCGAGTCAGGGCGTGAAAAATCTGCCGGAGTATATGCACCTCACGTTCTAATCTATAAACCGGAAGCCAGTTTGGTTTTAATGAAATCGTTGTGAAATTAAATAAAAGTTACGGCAAAATCATATTCGAATATTTTTGAAATGAAACTATTATTTAGGATTTTATTGCGTTTAATCTTGTTTTAAATCCCGACGTTTCGAGTGCTTTACAGCAGCCGTGGTCACGGGGGACTGAGGTGTTAGACGTCCTGATGTCATAGTCAACACGGGCTACCTTCAGCTTTTAATTATTAATTTTGGTTCGATCTGCCCAGAAAGTGCTCACAGTATCATGAGGTCGTGCAGTGGTGTGCTTGGTGGCTGTAGATTTAATTTTATTTATTACTGGATTCCAAGCCGGTATTTCCTTATTGAAATTAGGATGTTTTTTGATTTCAATAGCCTTAACGGGGCTATGAAGAATATGATAACAGACTGCAGACTACCTAGAGCGTCGATGTTTCACGTCAGCTACTATAGATTCTTCAGATATTTTAGTTTGCCTTATTTAAGAGAGACCAGATTCACAACCAAACTTGTACACTCCTGTATCTTGTAGAGGGATATTGTACTTGATAGATGGTATAAAAAAAAATTGTTATTTTATAACGAAATATTTATTAATAATCAAATATTTTACTCATAATTGGCAACACTGAGACGGGACATTCATTAGACGAACTGTCTCTACTTTAAAAAAAAATATACAGAGCAGATGTAGGCCGCATCATCATTGACATGTTATAAAAACATCGTTAGTCTATAAGTGGTCGTAATTATTTGAAATAGTGAAAAAAAAATGTTTTCGAAACAAATAAAAAAAAAACATTTTTCATACAACTTAAATAGCCTAATAATTCAAATAAATCGCAAGCGCCATTCGTCGTAAATAATAGTTTAATGACCTCGGTAGGAGCGGTGACCTCGACGTGAGCAGCGGATGCCTGCGCGGACGGCCGTTAAGGTCTTTAATCTAGGTGTCGTTGGCCTAGTTAAGGCGCTTATAGGCGCCAACAGCCTTGGGCCATCAAAACTTGAAACAACGTGAAAGTTTATGAATATGTTGTTTTGTTACAAATTATTAATGTTTTATTAGTTTACTTATTGTAACGCTAAGGTTTTTGATTATTTTTAAAATTACACATGCGTGTGGTATCGGGGTAAGAGTATGCAACCCGTTTTCTTCCCGTGGGTGTTGTAAGAGACGACTAAGGGAAAAGCCTTGAAAATCGCATAGACTACCGACAGATGGCGGTATAACCATCTCGAAAATTAGCAGCCTAAAAATAAGCAGACCGTTGACAGACAGCAGCGTCTTAGGTGCCGAGCTTTGACGCGACTATGGCAAATCCGCCTTATGCTCGCTTAGAAACACGTGGGTATGCGATCTTTTTCAGTGTGTGACCGAGTGGTGCCGGAGCCCGATGTTCGCAGGAACGTTACACACAATTCCCGCTGCAATAATCCAACTATTAGACATAATAAACAGACAGCTATTTCGGCGTGTTCATTATTAATACAACGTTCAATTTATTTGCTGAATTGAATGTCTTGGATAATTGACCAACTAAAGCATCACCGATCGCTGATGCTGTGAATAACTTTCCATCCACATTTTCTTCTACTGCATTTAATTTTCAATGAATACTTAACAATTCAATTGATTTAACTTTCGGTAATACCCCCGTGTCTTCGTTCAAATTTCTCTTTAATACATTTTAACTTTGCTTACTAACTTTTGTTTTATTGATCCTTCTATATATTCATAATGTCTTAAACCCACCCGCGACCACTTACAACGCAAGTGGTACTTGTATTTTGTCGAGACTACAGAATGTGGGTTTTTTATTGTCAAATAACAATTGGAGGATAAAAGTGCGTAGATTTTAGTTATAAATTATCAATATTTTGCTCCAAGTACCATAAAAATAACTCAATTTAGAAGCAGTAGCAAATTTCAAGTTGAAAACTAATTTTTTTTTAAATAATTCCGTACAGTATTTAATGTTGTGCAACATTTCAAATGCTCAAAGCGAAGAGTACATTTTCATTGATTAAGATATATGTATTCTAGAAATTTCCATTAGCTAATTAATAAGTCTTGGGTCGTTGGATTTGATGGAAGTATGTCATTACACTATTACAAGACCCTTAACCATTAGCGCAAATATATCTCGAGTCTAGGTAACAAGAAATAAAAACAATATCTTGTATTTACGTGTAGTGTAAGCCCTAGAAATATCCCGTACAACATGAGGTTAAATTTAATCTCCTAACCATCGCATCCACCCTGTATAACATGCTTCATGTAAACGCACACTTAAAGAGACGCGCACGAACACATGTTAACCCTTAAACAAGAAGATTGTCAATTAACTAGTGTTAAAGCTGCAGCTGCATCTCTAAGTGGGAAGGAACGTTGTAGAGACAAGTGGCGGCATTTGCTGCTGCTCGAATGGACCGGCTCGACCGGGTTGGTGGTACCACGGCCTCGCAGAACACCGGCGTGAAGTAGAGGCATCTTCATTTCGTTTTGTGAGTGAGGTAGCCGGACTTTTTTTACCGCCTATATACATAAAATGTATATAGGCGTACTTAATGCCAGAAGCATTCTCTACCAGTCAACCTTTGGACGATGCAGAGATGAAATGAAGTAGGTGTAGGTGATAGAATAGAGAATATACATCATAAAATAGTAAGTATGGTCTCATATGCAACTTAAAGCAAACAACAAGAATGCAGTGATCTACGAACTAAAGCACAATTGCACTGCACACTCGAGCCATTCAGCCTCCACAAGCAGCACCTGCTCACAAGTATGAGGCATGTGGCAGTCATCGCCCTCCTCAACTATATTACAGCTACTAAGCCCACAGCTGAACATAGGCCTCTCCAAGAAAACGATGGCTAAAGACAGAATGCGTTTTAGCAAATCACCACGGTCGCCTGTTGTTTTTCGGACAAAAACTTCCAAAAACTAAGCCAGTTTGCGCACGTATGTTACAGAAAAATGGAACGGATAGGTTCCGAACATAGATTACCAAAGCAACGACGTCTCCGGGGAAGGTGCTCGTGTGTGCTGTTATGCCCCAAAATGGGGATATTGTCAGGTAAAGGACCGGGATAGCATAAAAGAGCTTGTCAAAAAGAGGGAGACAAGAAAACGCGCTGGTAAAAGCTATTCTGTACCGGCGCCTTCCCCCGAGATTCGGTCCATATAACCGAAAGGTTGGTGGGGTCATTGGAGGGGATGGGTAGTCCTCAAAAATTCTTCAAGATCGACAAACATACCAGCAGATCGTCTGATGTTGCAAATGTACGTGGCCGTCGGTAAACACTTACCATCTGGATTACCAGCTTACTCGTTTACCCCTTTCCCATAAAGTAAAGTAAGCAAAGTAGCAGCCTACAAGTGCCCACTGCTGGGCAAAGGCTTTGGAAGGTTTTGGAGCTGGAAAAGAGCCCGCTTCGCTACTCCTCCTCCAAATAATACTTTCTTTATTTATTTCTCAGACATGCAGGTTTCTTCACCGCTCACCGGTCACCGTGGAACGAACCCTGGTCACTCGCGTTCTACGAAACTAAAACCGACCTGACCTGACACTACTGCAAGAAAAAAAAAAAACATTCGTCTAGATCGTCAACACACTCCAATACTCATTTAACGCCTTATACGACATAACAGAGCGTTAATGAACATTATCACCCCCTAAGTCGATCTGCGGTAGCTTAATGTCAATGATAGACAGCCAATAGAACTGCTTACATTCAATTAATTAGCGCTCCCGGCCTTATGGAGCCTGATGTTCGCAGGAACGTTACACACAATGCCCGCTGCAATAATCCAACTATTAGACATAATAAACAGACAGCTATTTCGGCGTGTTCATTATTAATACAACGTTCAATTTATTTGCTGAATTGAATGTCTTGGATAATTGACCAACTAAAGCATCACCGATCGCTGATGCTGTGAATAACTTTCCATCCACATTTTCTTCTACTGCATTTAATTTTCAATGAATACTTAACAATTCAATTGATTTAACTTTCGGTAATAACCCCGTGTCTTCGTTCAAATTTCTCTTTAATACATTTTAACTTTGCTTACTAACTTTTTTTTTTATTGATCCTTCTATATATTCATAATGTCTTAAACCCACCCGCGACCACTTACAACGCAAGTGGTACTTGTATTTTGTCAAGACTACAGAATGTGGGTTTTTTATTGTCAAATAACAATTGGAGGATAAAAGTGCGTAGATTTTAGTTATAAATTATCAATATTTTGCTCCAAGTACCATAAAAATAACTCAATTTAGAAGCAGTAGCAAATTTCAAGTTGAAAACTATTTTTTTTTTAAATAATTCCGTAAAGTATTTAATGTACAACATTTCAAATGCTCAAAGCGAAGAGTACATTTTCATTGATTAAGATATATGTTTTCTAGAAATTTCCATTAGCTAATTAATAAGTCTTGGGTCGTTGGATTTGATGGAAGTATGTCATTACACTATTACAAGACCCTTAACCATTAGCGCAAATATATCTCGAGTCTAGGTAACAAGAAATAAAAACAATATCTTGTATTTACGTGTAGTGTAAGCCCTAGAAATATCCCGTACAACATGAGGTTAAATTTAATCTCCTAACCATCGCATCCACCCTGTATAATATGCTTCATGTAAACGCACACTTAAAGAGACGCGCACGAACACATGTTAACCCTTAAACAAGAAGATTGTCAATTAACTAGTGTTAAAGCTGCAGCTGCATCTCTAAGCGGGAAGGAACGTTGTAGAGACAAGTGGCGGCATTTGCTGCTGCTCGAATGGACCGGCTCGACCGGGTTGGTGGTACCACGGCCTCGCAGAACACCGGCGTGAAGTAGAGGCATCTTCATTTCGTTTTGTGAGTGAGGTAGCCGGACTTTTTTTACCGCCTATATACATAAAAATGTATATAGGCGTACTTAATGCCAGAAGCATTCTCTACCAGTCAACCTTTGGACGATGCAGAGATGAAATGAAGTAGGTGTAGGTGATAGAATAGAGAATATACATCATAAAATAGTAAGTATGGTCTCATATGCAACTTAAAGCAAACAACAAGAATGCAGTGATCTACGAACTAAAGCACAATTGCACTGCACACTCGAGCCATTCAGCCTCCACAAGCAGCACCTGCTCACAAGTATGAGGCATGTGGCAGTCATCGCCCTCCTCAACCATATTAAAGGGGCCCTCCTCAACTATATTACAGCTACTAAGCCCACAGCTGAACATAGGCCTCTCCAAGAAAACGATGGCTAAAGACAGAATGCGTTTTTAGCAAATCACCACGGTCGCCTGTTGTTTTTTCGGACAAAAACTTCCAAAAACTAAGCCAGTTTGCGCACGTATGTTACAGAAAAATGGAACGGATAGGTTCCGAACATAGATTACCAAAGCAACGACGTCTCCGGGGAAGGTGCTCGTGTGTGCTGTTATGCCCCAAAATGGGGATATTGTCAGGTAAAGGACCGGGATAGCATAAAAGAGCTTGTCAAAAAGAGGGAGACAAGAAAACGCGCTGGTAAAAGCTATTCTGTACCGGCGCCTTCCCCCGAGATTCGGTCCATATAACCGAAAGGTTGGTGGGGTCATTGGAGGGGATGGGTAGTCCTCAAAAATTCTTCAAGATCGACAAACATACCAGCAGATCGTCTGATGTTGCAAATGTACGTGGCCGTCGGTAAACACTTACCATCTGGATTACCAGCTTACTCGTTTACCCCTTTCCCATAATGTAAAGTAAGCAAAGTAGCAGCCTACAAGTGCCCACTGCTGGGCAAAGGCTTTGGAAGGTTTTGGAGCTGGAAAAGAGCCCGCTACGCTACTCCTCCTCCAAATAATACTTTCTTTATTTATTTCTCAGACATGCAGGTTTCTTCACCGCTCACCGGTCACCGCGGAACGAACCCAGGTCACTCGCGTTCTACGAAAAGTGACCCGCCCTGACCTGACACTACGACAAGCAAAAAAAAAAAAACATTCGTCTAGATCGTCAACACACTCCAATACACATTTAACGCCTTAAACGACATAACAGAGCGTTAATGAACATTATCACCCCCTAAGTCGATCTGCGGTAGCTTAATGTCAATGATAGAGAGCCAATAGAACTGCTTACATTCAATTAATTAGCGCTCCCGGCCTTATGGAGCCCTGATGTGTGGGACGAATACAATTTTATCTGTCAATATTGGATTCGCATCTCGACCGCTTAACACACTTAAACGCATTTTGATTATTTGGTGAATACATAGATGGTACACATATCTTTTGATATGAAACTAATCCTGCTTCTATGTTTCCAGAATTGACTGTAACATATGGACGTCTAACACCTCAGTCACCCCCCCGTGACCTACTTTCAAGCACTTGAAACGTCGCGAATACATATATATACTTTTAAGCGTGGTAGAGCCAGGCGGCGTGGACTCGCAGAATACCGGCGTGAAGTAGAGGTAGCTCTAGCACCTGCAGCATCTATGGTGTTGCACATGTATGTGGGCGACGGTAATCACTTACCATCAGGTGAACCGATTGCTCTTGCCGTCTCTTCCATAAAAAAAATATATAAAAACAAACATTAAACGCGATGAAATCCGTAAATAATAGTTTGATATCAAATATGTTCGCGTAAATAAGTAAGAAATTATAAACATATATTACTGAATAATCTAATATTTGTGCGACTTTGGAATCAAACTCCACCCAATGATTATAGTCCACTGCTGAACATACGATTCTTCAAAGAAGCATTTCTTGAGAGGTTTGCCTCTGGGCAGCTCTCTACATACTCACCAGGCTGGTCTGGCGGATTGATACGCTGATGCTGCTCCATTTTTATTTTTACAATAACCTAAGGATGAGATGGAGATGCTCTTTTTCCGCCAGCACACTGAATTTATTCGTGGTATCGTAGGTAATTTTAATCGACCCCCAAAGGAGGTCAACGGAAATCTAGCTAATGTCTTGAATAATTCTACATACGATTTAAAAGTGTAATTCAGGCCTGAAACGTAAACGATCTGTGAACAATCACCCAGATTCCCCTCGATTTTTAATCGCTTTCAGTTAAATATTACTTTATAATTCTATGGCATCATCTTCGGAGATCCTTGCCTAGATAACGTTTAAAATGTCATTTTTGATCGGTGACGTTTATTCAAACAAATTCTTGATTGCTGACATTCTTTTTTTCAACCAACAGTCCGTCTGATGGCGAGTGGCATTCGCAAACAGCTTCAATTGAATGATGTTACAGATTCTTTTCACCACACAAGATGGCAGGCCTCACAGACTTTAATTGTACTGCCTCAGTATAGTCCTTTAAACCGGAACTCAACAGCGCTTGCACTGCTGATTGGTTATTATAAATGACTTAATTATAATAAGTTAGAAGTGTGTTATCGGATGCAAGTTATATAAGAGGCGAATATAGCATTGTTTGTTTCCGAATGCCAACCTTACTAAGGCGTTGTAAAGGGTTTAGGGAGAACTTGGTTATCAGTATATACAGGTACGGAACCAAATAAAAAACTTTATCGAAGTTAGAATAAAAGGATGAGCTGAAAAACAAATGACGATGTCTCTCATGTTTACAATTATAGAATGAAGTAGCTCGAAAGATTGAATACCTCTATTAAGAGACGTGATAAACAAATGTTATCTATGATAGAGAAAGCTTCCATTTGTCATTCTTTACACACTTATGGTAATATTCAAAAACGTTGTAATAAGGTTTCATGTCAGCAAAAGCACAGATTAAAAGAACCTATAACCCATTGAGAAATGCTTTACTTTTGTTCTTTACCTGGACGTGTATTGTTTGTGAATACGACTGTTAGTATGTTAGTGATAAAACAGACTGACGTTTGTCTGTCAGTTATGATTAACTTTTGGCATCATCTCATCTCTGTCATCTTCGCATCTTAACAAAATCTACCACCGTGAAGAAGTTTCTTGAAATGTAAACTAAGAAACCTTATATAATTGTTAGTGTTAACCTTATAAAGCGGTTTGCCTCTTCTTTCTTTATGAGAACGCCTAAGGAGTGGAACTCTCTGCCGAGGTCAGTTTTTCCGGAAACCAATAACCTGGATATCTTTAAGGCCAGAGTGAACAGACATCTAGGCAAGCGTGTACCATCCTAGGCCTCATCTTCGCTTTCCATCGGGGAAGATTAAGGTCAACCGCTTGTGATAACTTTACCTGCGTTACAACAAGGAGAACGCGGTTACCTTGTTGTAACGATGCAAAGTAGCCTCAATGATCAAAGTTTTATGAATTGCATACCTTTACCATGTAGTGGATTTGGGAAAGGCTTGTTAGCGTATCTGATGACGATCTTACTAAAGATGCTATGACGAACTGTTCAGTGTTGCGCGAAGTCGATGGATGCAGGTGATTTAGCAGCGATATAGCATTATCAGCAAGCTGAAGTGGCAAAGAGCTGGCCGCACAGCTCGCAGAACTGACAACCGTTGGGGGGAAAAGGCTCTTGCAACCATGTGCAGCTAAACGCAATGTGAGACGACCCAGTGAAAGATGGAGTGACGACCAATGTCCCTCAGAAGCGTGCTTCGTGATAATCATTGGGGGAGACTGTGTTGGCTGTGGATTTGTGATGGGCTGATGATGAATGGGGAATGATGGCCAATAGGATCCCTCCCACAAGCCGTATTCTAAGAGTAATACGGTTACGAAATACAAGTCCTACTTGTTACCTTGATATGACCATAAATACCAAAGAAATATTCCACGAACTCTTCGAAAATTAATGAATACGATACGATACGATACGATTTATTCATTTACACAACACAAAAGTTACAGAAAAAAACAATAGATATGTAAAAAAAAAAAAGAAATAATTTAAGAGAAAGACTTTATAATTTATAACCCGTGTCGTGTCAAATGAAACGATGCTGACTCAGCATAGTGTCGCGGGGTTAACCGCAACGCTGATCTCCAGTCAGCACCGACCCTGTTGCGCGTTGTACTTCGCATACTGTTACATAATCCCAGAATGATCTGAATGAATGATATGAATTATTCGACTTAAGAAAGACAGTTTCGTTTGTCAACAATGTTCGATGATCCCTTTTCACTAGCATCGGTAATAGCTGGTTTAACATTAAACGTTTACCGGGACAAAGCTGTTCTTGGCGGGACGGTACAGTGATTGCCGGGAACTGTGTCAGCTCATCATTATCTCGTTAAACCACTTGAAACTATTTATTACCGCTGCTTCTCATAAGGGCATCGGTTAAATTTGTCGTCGTTTGCTCCATTTAGAGAAACGCTCAAGGCCATCGGGAACCTGCGTCAGAATCGTCAGAAATCTCCTGGATCAAAATGCGAGAGAAGCCTTCAGATGCTGTAGCGGAACACGATCGGAAAATCGTGGCATCTTGTGTTTCTGCGTTTCGTTCTTCCTCTAAATACCAGGTATTGCAGATCTGATCATTTCGAAATCATCTCCACAATGACCAACTTTTCGTGGCTCTCCAAATGCAAAGTATGTCACAATGCGACGATGACAGATCCTGGATAAACGGTATATTGAGTCTCAAGAGACAAACGTACATATCCAGTCACAATTAGTACCGAATGTAAGAGGATCCAGATCTCCACATCGTATGACATCCCACATGGTGATTATTGGTAGACCTTTCAGGGAACGCATGCCGACTTACGCTGGCGATTTTTTTTGAAGAGACTTAAGACTCCAGCTGGAAGTAAAATAGGTTGGTGTAATAGTAGTGGTAGACGTGAAGGAAACGGGTTGTGGGCAGACGACGAATTTGATTTACGAGCATGTAGTGACATTTGATAACAGTTATCATAATTAATGTTCGCATATATCATGTTTTCCAAATAGGCGTGATTGATGATGCGTATTTACTTCAGAGCTAGCATATGCACAAGGTAGTAGCCTCTAAGTACCCACAGCTGGGCAAAATCCTCCTTCTGAAAGGGTTTTAGTACCGGGAGGAATCCGCTACGCAGTTCCATTGCGTGTTTGCGTACTTCACATGTCATCGAAGTAATATTTTTATTAATTCCTCAGTCTTATTCAGTTCAGACAGTGCTTACATTCAAGGTCTGACCTTTCAGTGACGTCCTCCTGTCCGGTTATCACCACATCGACAGCTTCCGAATACCATTAGCAGTTGTCAACTGAGACGTATAGATACAGTCTAACACATACGCACACAGTCTGTGAGTATTGATCGTTGTAAAGGCTTTGTGTCTTCGTGTGTGTGTCGACTGGGAAAGGCATCTTAAGCCTAATGGCATCACACAGGTGATGCATTGAATATTACAAAATGCCAGGAACAAAAACAAAACTGTTAATAGACAGATGATTGTATTTGAACGTGGTAGGGCCAAGCGGCGGCTTTGCCGCTGCTCGAATGGGCCGGCTCGACCGGATTGGTACCACGGCATCGCAGTATACCCATAATTATATAATATAATAACCCATAAATACACATAATTTTTTTTATGGAAAAGGCGGCAAACGAGCTAGCGGTTCACCTGATGGTAAGTGATTGCCGCCGCCCACACGTACATCTGCAACAACAGAGGAGCTGCAGGTGCATTGCCGGCCTTTAAGAGTATTTGGGAGATGGGAGGGAGGAAGAGGAGGGGAATGGGGAGAAGGAGAGGGCGTCCGGTTACCTCACTCACCAAACGAAACGAAGAAGTACACGATGCGTCGGTACAACGGTCGGTATCCTGCAGAGCAGTGGTACCACCCCGGTCCAGCCTGACCATTCGATCAGCAGCAAAAGCCGCCGCTTGACTCCACCGCTTACTTTTCGTTTATGTATATGTTCGGAAAAAAAATATGATAGGATGAAATGGTCTGTCCAAAGGTACTGCTTATTTCTAAAGAAATTTCTTCCGCCAGACCTGCGACTGGAGAAAAGTTAGTCAATGGTAGATTTTGCGCGTATAATAGAAAAAAACGTACATGTATTCAAAATGTTCTATATATATCTACGTACACCTATATATATAGATAAATATACATACTTACCAAAAATTTAATAAATTTATACACAATAGAACAGTACAAATAATTCATTCTGCCAATGACATATAGTGGTCTTTGACTCTTTTCTCAAATACAGAAATAGTTTTGCAGTCACGTATGTTTGGTTTGAGAGAATTCCACAATCTAACTGCATGCACAGGGAGGGAATTTAAGGAGGGATAGGTTGAACGAGTGTTTGGGCCAGAGAGATTTTTGGCGGAAAAAAAATACTGTTGAAGCCAACGCTTGGCTTGATAAACATTATTCGGGCTCTGCGGCGGGAAAATCAAGCGTTGAGCTGTTTGAACGAGGAGGAATGAGCACCGAGGACGAGGCTCGCAGTGGACGCCACAAAGAGGCTGTTACCGACGATAACATTAAAAAAAGTCCACAAAATAATTTTGGTTAACCCCGAAAAGTGAAGTTGATTAAGATAACTGAGACCCTAAAGATATCAAAGGAACGTGATGAACATATCCTAGATGAATATTTGGATATACGAAAGCTCCGTTGAAAGCGGGTGCCGCGGGAGCTCCCGATCGACCAAAAACAACAAAGAACTGATGATCCTGAGCAGCGTTTGGAGCTGTTCGATCGTAATAAATCCGAACGACAAGTGACAATGGATGAAACCCCATGACCCATGTCCATCCTTTCACAGCGAAGTCCAATCGATAGTCAGCCGAGTGGACTGCACGCGATGAACAGATCTTAAAAAGGGAAAACCCATCAACGGCGACTATTAAATAGTGTTATTGGAGCGTTTGAAGGACAAAATCGCGAAAAAACGGCCCCATTTGAAGAAGAAGAAGAAAGTGCTGTTTCATCAAGACAATGCACCGTGTCACAAATCAATGAAAACGATGGCAAAATTCCACGAATTGGGCTTCGTATTGCTATCGCATCCATCGTATTCTCCAGATTTGGCCCCGCAACCGATTTTTTCCTGTTCTTGAACCTCAAAAGAATGTTCGCTGGACAGAAATTTTGCCCTGATGAAGAGATAATCACCGAAACTGAAGCCTATTTTGAGGTTGGAGTAAATCAAATCGTACTATAAAAATGGTATCGAAAAATTATATGACCGCTATAATGATTATTATATAGATTTACATTTATTATAATTTTTTTCCTCTCTTTAGTTCTCTCTATTCTATCACCTACACCTACTACATTTCATCTCTGCATCGTCCAAAGGTTGACTGGTAGAGAATGCTTCTGGCATTAAGTCCGCCTATATACATTCTCATGTATATGAAGTTCAATAAATAAAATAAATAAATAAATAATGGTTGTATCGCTCTCGAAGGCAACTAATATTGAATAATCAAATCAAATTCTATCAAAAAAAAAGGCGTATGCTAATATGAAATTTTCAGCCCAACTGTTAGATATTGTTTAAAGCAAATTGTTAAACCGTGAATTTTCCATGTCTTCGGTAGCGATGTATGAGAAACGATAAATACTAATTTCGATTAATGTTTTAGTGATGTGAAAGATGTGACACGAATTAAGAAAGGGATGCTGAGCTGGTTTGGAGATGTGTAGAGGATGAATGAAAGTAGGATGACGAAACCAATATATGAGGCGAGTGTAAATGGTAGAGTCGGGAGAGGGAGACCTAGGCGAACATTGCACGATCAAATCGGAGACGTTCAGAAAAAAGGCCAGGTCAAGAGTACTATAAACAAACGAGCATGCATGCGAATATTGGTGAAAGTGAAAGAACCGAAAGACGTAAGTCAGGACCGTAGCATGTGGAAGAAGATTGTCTCGGCCTACCCCGTTGATAACAAGGCGTGAATATATGTATATATGTATGTGATACAAAATTATAAACCAATAACAAAAAAAATCTCAGTAACTTACACAACTACTTGTATAATAATAATTATTTTCTCTTTCCTCAAGGGTTCGCTGGAAGAGAACTCTGCTTAGGGTTAAGCTCGCGTTTGTACATTTATCTTGTATGTTATTATAATTGTAAATTCATCATAATGTGTACAATAAAGAATAAAAAAAACTTAATAATTTTTGTGCCATAAATACTTATTAGTCTATCTAATCCTCTGTGGCACGGAGGTTACATATGTATAAATACAAGTATTATTTAAGTATCGTGTAGTATCGTGGGTATTGTATGAGGCAACCAAGGGAATAAACCTTGTAAACAACAATGGCCACCGACCGATGACTGACAGCAACGTCTGAAGTGTGCTGTCTGCTACTAAGATCGCCTATTTACAAACTGTTAAGGTAAGATAAAGGTCTTACGATGAATTAAAAAGAAAACATTTAAGTAACTTTTGTCGGCTTTAGCCAAGCGGCGACTTTAGCTGCTGCTGGTGAGAGAGCAAGGCCCCGCTCCCCCTCCACATCCCCCTCCCCATCCCCCTCCTCGTCCTCCCTCTCATCTCCCAAATACCCTTAAACGCCAGCCCCATGTACGTGGGCAACGGTAATCACTTACTATCAGTTGAACCGCTTCCTCGTCTGCCGCCATTCCCATATAAACAAAATCTGAAATTTTACAAAAAATCCTAACATTTTTCTTCTTAAAATCTTCTAACAATTTTTTTTTCGCAAGCTCGTTTCCCGACTTTCCCATAAAAAAAACATACTATCCGTACATGGTTCCATTAACTTTTGATTGTCAAACACATAATTACTTAAGACAAACTTTAACTTCTGTATCCGAAAGATATGTTCTAAAAATATCTTTGGTTCTAGGTTATTACGACTAAAGAATATGGTAGAAATTTCTTCGGTTAACAAGGTGCATTACGTTTTTTTCCAGTCCCCACGGCGTCATGTCCTTGACTTTATCGAGAGATGTCGTGGTTTGATCTGATGTCACCTGGACTGGAGGGGGGGCGTAATGCAAATTACACAGCGTCGGATCACACAGCGCGAGATTCTATGGATTTAAAAAATACTGAATAACTATAATTTCGTTCCCATTCCGGCTTATTTCGAGTGAAACTGGCGATAGTAATACTATTGGCAGTTGGACCGGCGCTTCACTCACCAACCCGCTTACTCAGTATTCTACACGACGCTGTAATGGAGACCGTCATTTCAAAACACCAGTCTCCTGTTGGAGTCTGTCGCCAAGAACCCTTTGAAGTCACCTTAAGAACAATGACGAAATTATTATAATCAAAAATAAAAACAAATTCTGGCAGAAATGAAATAAAAGCTCTGTTCCAAAAAGAAAATGGAAAAAAATGGACTTTTGGCGCCAACTCGATGAAATGTGATGTCTTGAATAAAGTTATGTTTTATCTGTATGTTTCCAGTTTTGATGTAAATAATTTATATTGTATTATTTCGCAAGTGCTTGTGAGTATGTACAGGATTAGAAAATTCAAATAGTACGGAAATCGTGGATTTAATTATACTCGAACAAGTATTGAAGAACGTCAAGAACTGTACAAAATTGTTTTATATCACTTTTACACTGGCAGATAGTTAAACACTGTTGCTATATTATTAGGCTCTGGGTCCGAGAAAAGAGAAAAGTAGAACCTGAGTATTTTCTAATCTAAATTAATGCCAATATTATATAGGGATTTGATGTTACCTTTATCGAAAAATGTTTGAGCTCATTGGAATTTTTTTTTAATTGTATATACTGTCTTTGTAATTTAATTAGGAGGAAGTAAACTGTTATTAATAAATCACTTATAATAACCTCCAAAAAGAATTTGATAAATAAGGCTGTAAAGGAATACTTCTCCCAACCTTCAACGAAATAATAAAGATCTAACTAAGCTATAATTACAGGCTCGGTTTTATTCTTAACTATAATAAGGGTCGGGCCTTATCTTGGTGGCGTGAGATTACTTGCCACCATACCCCATCCCCTGTATCTTAAGAATCCACAATGGGAAATTGTAAAAATGGTTTCTTCTGTAGGTATAACGTCTCGATATACGATAGAGGTTTCTAAATTTAGATTGACCATAAACCAGAAAGTATTCTTAGAGAAGGCATAAATTAAAATATAAATCCCCCTTCCCCCACATCTCCCAAATACCCTTAAAGGCCGGCAACGCACCTGCAGCACCTCTGGGATGTACGTGGGCGCCGGTAATCACTTACCATCAGGTAAACCGCTTGCTCGTTTGCCGCCTTTTCCATTAAAAAAAAATTGAGAACAATGTGTGGAAATAACTCTTATTCTCACTGTTAGTCGTCTGGCTACTAAAATATTGTAAAGTGACATTTTAAAAACAGATAAGAAACATTTGAGATAGTATTGATTTTATTATAAATTGTAAATGACATTGTAACATGCCATTAAAAAGAGACCTCTAGAGTTACTTAAGTAAGTTAAATCCGTCTAAGCATATAGACTTTCATCCGTCATTTCAGCCTATCATAAGTCCACTGTTGAACATAAACCTCCCCCAAAGATTACCACAAAGCTCGGCCCAGAGCCACCTGCATCCGTCGACTTCCCGCAACGCACATTATCACTCCACCTCGAGAACCTTTCTTCCCCAATGGTTATCAGTTCTGCGAGGTATGTGGCCGACCCGTAGCCACTACAGCTTGCTGATCCTTACTGCTATGCCGGTTAACCTACTTCTATTCAGGAATATTAGGAAAAAAATCTATCATCTAGAGTTGTGTAGTTTTCAAACAGTGAAAGAGCTTTTAACACTCCAGCCAGTATTAATCGGTAGCGTGGCTCTATAATGTAAAAACCTTTGTCATATCACATCAACCGATGATGATTATAATGAATTATCGCGGGAAAATAATATTTACGTCAACATTTTTTTTTTACATATCTTTACCAGCGTGTAATAAAAACGCTTAAGGGTAACAGCAGATTTTCCAACTAGCGTGTCAAATTTAATGACCACCTCTAAAATGTCTGATCTAAATCTTCTGGAGCTTACGCAGCAGCGCCTATGGTGTGACGTGTCTTGTACATCCATCACTAATTTGCTTGCCGTGCGTGTCAATTTCGAACATGTCTTATCTCCTATTGGTGAACACATGTGGGCATCCTTTTAATAGTAATGGAAGAAAACGGGAGATAACGAGTGTAAGTTTTTAAGGGTCAATCAGTAGATGGTAGAGCCAAGCTGCTGCTTTTGCTGTTGCTCGAATGGGCCGTCTGGACCGGGTGCCTCGGAGCGTAAAGTAGAGGCATCTTGCGTTTCTGCGTTTCGTTTAGTGAGTGAGGTAACCGAAGGCGCACTCCCCCCTCCCCAAATAGCCTTTAAGGCCGGCAACGCACCTGCAGCTCCTCTGGTGTTGCAGACGTACGTGGGCGACGATAATCACTTACCATCACGTGAGCCTTAAGCTCGTTTGCCTGCTTTCTCTTAAAAAAAAAATTCCGAAAATTGTGGCCGGTGTCGTGATCTGCATCGTCATCACCATCAGGATCAGCATATCAGTCCGCACCGACCGGAAGTGCTTACGTATTCAACGATGTACCTGCCAACGATTTCGGCGAATTAGATATTGAATTTTCCTTAAAGGCCTAGTGGAGCGCAACGCGTTCACTACTAGACCGGTTTAAACTGTCGACTGGGCAGTTCATTCATTCGAGTGGCGTCACTAACGTCGTGACACACCAGCTGGAGAACATCAGTTTCCCAGTTTTTACATCAATATTTCGAATGCTGAGGCTCACAAGCTTTGGGTTTTTTTTTACTTGTCGTAAGAGGCAGTGATATCCGTAGCAGAACTAAGATAACCGACATAGCCGTAAAGGTCAGCAAGCTGAAGTGGCAATGGGCCGGCCACATAGCTCGCAGAACTGACAACCGTTGGGGGAAAAAAGGTTCTCGAGTGGCAACCGCGTACAGGCAAACGCACTGTAGGACGACCCCCCACAAGATGGAGTGACGACCTGCGCAGTGTTGCGGGACTTCGATGGATGCAGGTGGCTCAGGACCGAGCTTCGTGGCAATCTTTGGAAGAGGTCTATGTTCAGCAGTGGACTTCTGATAGGCTGAAATGATGATGATGATGATGAAAAGGCAGTGACTGGTTATGTCGGGATCAGCAAGGAAGATAGGAGAAACGCAGTTTACCTGGCGGCCATGACAGATTCGGCGGAGGTGGCTCGCAAGCAGAAGGCCTACAAGTAAAAGCGGATTAGGACACATGCTGTTCTTCGTAGAGGAACATCGTTAGCTCTAGCTTAGTGTTGATTTTTTTTCATATAGAAAGGACTGCAAACGAGCAAGCGGTTCACCTGATGGTAAGTGATTACCGTCGCCCACATACATCTGCAACACCATAGATGCTGCAGGTGCGTTGCCGGTCTTTAAGGATATTTGGGAGATGGGAGGGAGGAGGAGGGGAATAGGGAGTGGGAGTGGGCCTCCGGTTACCTCACTCACCGAACGCAATGCAGAAGCACAAGGTGCCTCTACTTCACGTCGGTATTCTGCGAGGCCGTGGTACCAACCCGGTCGAGCCGGCCCATTCGAGCAGCAGCAAAAGCCGGCGCTTGGCTCTACCACGCTTGGAAATCTATTAGGTATTATGAGAATTGAAATAGTAATACAAGAAGATAATTGAAAAACAGTATTTATAGCTTACTAGTACATGACTGTGGTAGCATAGTGGTCAGGGTGGTCACTTTAATTTACGGCTTCAAAACCCTCTCAGATATTTGAGAAGGAGGCCTTTGCCCAGTGATGGGCACGTATAGGCTTTAGTACGTTTATGAAAAAAGAAAGTAATTTACTTGTTTGTTGATGACGTCAGAATCACCCAGAGGTAGATAAAGTCGTTAGAGGTTACTAAAGGTAAAACCTTATACAGAGTGGATGTGATATATCTAACAAAAAATAAAAAAATATCCTGTGGCTAAATTACTGTACTTATATAATTGATACTCAGTTACTTCAGAAGAGCTTACTTAGCCAGATGAATATTAGGTTAAACTTAATGTCGTGATATCGCATACAACCATCATAGAGATCTTTGGGCGCAAACAAAGGGATAAAATCAAAAAATCAAACTACAAGTCGTGCTCTATCTCCCGTAGAAGCCAGAAGTAGGTTGCGGGGGTCCGTCTCGTCCTACACTGCCACAGAAAATTCTCTATGGATTGGATATGGACGTTCGCTCATCATAGTGAGTGAAGACAAATAAACCAAAAAAAAAATATACGCCTATTTACGGCTATGACATGTTCAGTAGTGGACTTGAATTGGCTGACGAAGAAGAGATTAACGTGCTGATTCTTTAGCGTGTCAACCGATTTTCACGCGCGTGCTTCCCAGCAGGTGTGTCACTATCCTTAGAACAGTACACCTCGCATTCCATTCATACGTACGGCGCAGTAATCAGATTTTTGTATAGATATGCAACACGTGACAATTTGGCATCGCATTAAATGCTATCACCAAAATCACGATCGATCTAAAATCAACTTTAAAGCGGTCGAATTAAAGCTTTCCATATGTTTCTAAGACAACAAGGCGTACGTTGTACGATTGATTTATTAAAAGAAGACACTTGTCAAAATGATTTCCTAGGATCGTACGCTACGTGCGTGAAGCACGATTGTAACATCATGCGATTGTAAACTATATCGCCATAACTTTAATGTCTAATGTCGTGTGCCGCGTAACGTGAATAGACCCCATTAGGTCTGAATCACCGCCTATCGGAATTCAATATTAAAAATGGTTTTTCAAGATGGCGCAATATTTTGTGTAATTAGTCGCAAGGATTTAAATACTGGCATCGTGCGAAGGTGTCTCGCGATTTAATTTGGATTGTATGAAAAAAAAAGTTCGCTCCTTCTCGAACATTCGGCGGAATCGACGAGCACAAACAGCCGGGTGGTTTACGCGACATAAGTGACGAGTAAGTATATTTAAATGTATTTTTTATAACCTAAGCTCAAATTACTTATACCTGTAAATTTCCCACAGCTGGGAAAACGCCTTAACACATTTGAGACGAGATTCAGTGGGGATTGTACGCGAATTGTTTTTTTTTTTATTCTCAAACCTGCAAGTTTCGTCGCCATGTTTTTCTTCTGAAACCAACGCTTAAAATTGCAATGAACCAATTTATTGGTAAACTAAATTCGAACCTAGGTCACAAACATAACATGATATCAAATCCAGCGTGCTGGCCGCTCAACTACAACAATTAAATAACATATTAAAATAAGAAGACATGTTATAGATTAAACTTGCATTGGTATGTAGAAGCAGATCAATTACCTAACGAAATAACAAATGAAAAATCGAAATATAATGAAGGAATAATAAAAAGGGACGTCCGGAGTTAATCCAGAATATCAGACATAATTAATAAACTACACAAAGCTAATTGGTGTAGTTGTCGCGCGCTAGCCTAACACCCACCCCGTATGAACCGAGCCGCTCCGTATAAAAGGGTTCACGTAGACGTTTTATTTGTACTCCAGATATAGCGATTAAGCCGTCAACAGCTAAACAATAATTCTCCAGTTCATCTGAAAATTATTCGTTAAATAATTTCGTGTGTTCTCTGTGTTCACCTATCCTGTAAGGTAATGTACAGTTTTTTTTTTCATTTAAATTTCATTCGATTAAATGTTACAATTATCGTTACGTTACATTATAAATAATTACTGTTCTCGTTTCAACGAAATGAACCATTATTTTAACTCAACATTATATTTATTAAAATTCCAATCATAAATTATATGTTATATATATATTTTTTTTAATTTTTCGTAAATATATTACGTTCCTTTTAGAAGTATTAAGCTATTTAGATTGGTTAAATTAATTTTGACCCTGAAAACAGTGACAAGATATTGAATTCAACTAAAAAATGTACTCGGTTATAATTTTATCTCTCCGTAATATCTTTTATACTTTGGGAATAAATAATAAAGTTTAAGTGATGACATAACATTTCTTTAACAAATTCTATTATCATAACGCACTAGGGCGTGTGAAATCAGCATGGATTCCACAAGACGTTTTATATTGAATTGAATACATGAAGCGCCAATAGCCTTATTGAGCTAGGGTGCGTACTGGGAAACGTGACGTCGCCGGTTCGAATCCACCATTCGACTACTGTCGTGGTTCTACACATACAAGCTTAAGCTTATTGTAATGCCGATTAACCTTAAAAAATTTTATTATTTCTTATATAGTTATTGTTAAATTAATGGTATTTTAATCAATCTCATGAAGTAGCTCATAGAATCTATACGTAAGTGTAATTTTTCTATCGTGTGTTAAATACCATTGAATATTGCATTGTATAGTTTAAAATACTGCTAATGATCTACGGTTTATTTATCGCACGTGAAATCACTTACGACCTACGATTGCTGAACTAAATTATTGTTTTTGTCCAAAATATAAATTGTTAAATTAAAACTTCTGGCTCATACAAGAAGGATTGGTATGAATGTTATAAAAAATTTAAACAATACTCGAGTGGTTAGAGCACGGATTCCCAAACTATTTTGGGCAAGAGACCCTCTTTACCAATTTAATAACTTAGCGGTTGGTTAAGTGAGTAAACTTGACATCCTTTTCTCATCAAAATTTAACAAAATGAATACACATACAATTCAGTAAGTATCAAGTGTAATTAATAATTATTAATACAAATTACGTAATTTTTTTTTAAAAGTACAACAATGATACTTCCTACTATAATATTAGTCATTCTTATAACTTGTTGCTACACGAAACACGACTTATACAGTGTCTTGAAAGTTTCAAATAAGAAAAATGTTGTGTTGTGTTGAACTTGTAATTAATAGGGGTCGATTTTCAGACTTCGTCGACCCCCATTAAACCAATATCGAACCCCAGGGGAACACCACTTTGGAAATCACTGGGTTAAAAGGTAGGCCTCTGTATCAGTAGACTCGAGTTCGTTTCCCTTTGTATTGGATGTACGGTCGTGTTAGTTTACATATATAATATATATATATATTATTCACAAAGAGTAAACCAGTAATAATTTAAAGTAAAAAAACACACACACATACACGAAATAATATAAAAGAGCCTAACCCATTCGCTTACTGCGAATGGGTTAATACTAAAAAAAAAAACAGGCTGCAACTTTTTTTATAGCCTTAGGGGTAGGCAGAGATAACGGATTGCCATTTAGCACAATACGGCGTAACCAAGCGGATTTCCGCAATATTTGCCGCTGCGAAGGATAGAACGCGCCGGGCGTATTTCCAAGGTTTTTCCTTACTCACCTCTCTTGTACAGCCACGGCAAGAAAGAGGGTGGCAGATGTTTAGGCTTTTACCACCGGTACCTATATATGTTAAAATTGCAACTAGCAATTATGCATAGTTAACTGTGCTCGTGACATTTGTAAGTGTTTAAATTGTTCATGTACGGACCGGACAAACTGATGTTGTTTTAACATAATGTACAATATATATTGAATTTTAATTTGAAATCTCATCACACACATTATAATAATTACTGCATCAGTCTATTAAGTCCACTGCTGAACATAGAAATCGCCAGCAAGGTCTCGTTTATACGTTTATTGGAATGCTTGCCCTCAGTCACCACGCTGGGCATGCTGGTTGGTCAGCGCAGCGCCGGTCTCCCATGCCACAATCAACACCAAATCCCACAGATATCCTTGTGTGATCGATGTTCTACTACCATTCGGTCCACCGCGTGCAGGAGAGGTTGGCATGTGGTGAAGGAGTTGGTGTATTCCCCTTAACAGTCCCAAGTAATAAACACATGTCGTGAATGTGTCGGCTAGACCGGGGACCGAGCATAATCTCATATAGCCAGCGTAAAACAGCAGTGTATATTCTACCGTGCGCCTAAGGAATGAAGGTTGATTCCTCGTTGTGAATAGATAAAAATGTCTAATAAGTCTCAGTATTTATTTACCTGCTCAACACAGCTCGTTTAACATTCTTATTTATTTATTTATTTAATTGTGTGTACATAACACAAGTAAAACCGAATCACAAGAAATATGATAAATGGTCTGTACAAAGGTACTGCTTATTTCTTAAGAAATTTCTTCCAGCAGACCTGCGACAGGAGCATAGCTAGTCTTCTTCCATATTTTTTGTTTCATTTCGGCATTTAGAAAAATAAGAAAACTTTTTCTTTAATCTCCTTGTTAACGTCAATGTCCGTTTCCAGGTTCTCACTCAAATACTCACCGCAGCGCTATCTATTGTCAAATAGCAAGAATGACTAATTTAATTACACTACTCGCCGCTGCGGCGCTGATGTCGCTGCATTGTTCCGTCGAAGCCAACGCTCTACTCGACGACACAAAAATCGATCTGGATAATAACTTACAAGCTAATTGTAAGTTCATAAAGTTTCTATACATATATAAACTGTATCTATGTATGTATGTATGTATCTACCTATCTGTGTAAGTATATATTTTGATATGTATCGCCTCTATTACGTATTTATATCTGCTTAGCCTAACGGTTGACTGGGAGAGAATGCCTCTAAGCATTAAGTCCGCCATGTTACGTTTAGGAATAATTGTACTTAGTGCAGTAAGCGACACAGAAATAACTGAAAACCTACGAATCAGATCACACGTCGGCTTCGTTCCAATTCGTTCTACGAAACTAATTTCCGAAATGTTTCTTCGGCTTGAATACGGCAAAAATTAGAGACTCGCCATTTGTCACGTTGTTCTAAACAACCTCTGGTTTCTGGATTGAAATGACTAGACCTCTGACCACCCTATAATGGGTATACGGTCGTGAGAGCTTATTAACTACACTACACATATGGTATATTTAAGGCACGAGTAAGTCTTAGAGTCCTAATTTTTCTCAATACCTTGCAAAAGTAGTATCTGCTACAAATTCAATACATCCATACATACATCAGGTACTGTTAGCTCGTTTTTCACTCCAATCCATCGATCTCTTTAGTACGTGGTAGTGCCAAGTGGCTGCTGCTCGAATGGGCCGGCTCGACCGGAGTAGTACCATGGCCTCGCAGAATACCGGCGTAAAGTAGTGTCATCTTGTGTTTGTTTGTCCCCATCGGCCGGCAAAGCCACAGCAGATGTACGTGGGCGACGGTAATCACTTGCCACCTGGTGGGCAGCTTTCTCGTTTGCCGCCTATGCCATAATGAAAAACTGCAGTTGCCAGCATTGAAGGATACACCATAGTGCCGTAAATGAACGATCACAGAATTCGGTATTTACTCGTCTTCACCTATGCAATGTAACCTCGATGCTATACGATCGGAGGAACCAGTGCCAGGGTCTCGCGACGCACAACATCAGACTCATTCAGACAATTCTGGCTGAACCCAGGTGCCATGGCTTACCGATATATCAAGCGCCAAACCATAGCAATCGTATTCACAATTAGGATATATAAAAATATATCGAACGCGAATGTTGCATAAGCATCAGTGAGACGGTAATATCTTTGATCCCGACTGCATAAACGGTTAGGAGGAAGTTATGAAATTCAAAATGCAGAGTTAAACGACTTTTTTTTTTATGGAATATTTAGAAATGCAGCTTTTTTTTTTCACAGTGCATCGCACGATGTCGTTCCTGCACAATGTATCGACGTTTTTTACGTTTCATTACCAACTTTAAAGTCGATTTATTTATGAGTTGTAGAATATATCTCTATTTCACCCGCTTCTCGCTTTAATTTCATAACTTATTACCGACTTAGCGACCGTGAAACTTATTAAATGAACGAAAACATATTGGCGTTATATTAGAAATAATTAAAATTTGCGAGGATAATTTGCGGAGTTCGTCGACCCGTACTGAAGTGGCGAGGCGGACCCTCCACGGCTCCAAAATATTAAGTTTTGCCATTTTGTCTGGTCGTGTTTAATTTTTTTTTTTTGGAGGTTATCGCAAGATAAGACGAGTGCCTCTTGTGGGTGCGTAAACATTTACAGCACTGTGTAAGCTCCTGCGCAGTTGAGAATTGTCAAAAGTATTCGTGGACCGAAATAGAATTATTCTAAGATTATTATTCAATTCATTTAAGAATATTATTCTACCCTCAGTCTATTGGAGACCAGGTCGTCAGTGCATTATGATATTGAAGCGAGCGGCCTGAATATTAATTAGGCGACTGGCAGAAGCGTCTAAGTTGCGTTGTATCTGTTTCGGCGATTGACCACCTTTGTGGCGATTGCATCGAATCCTCCTTATGGGAGAACTCAAGGCAAACTCAGATAGGTGGTGCGGTGCCATAAGAATCTGCCACCCGATAAAGGGATTGATAACCGTAATGTCTAACCAGCAGCGTCTAAGGTGCGCGTTGTCCTGGTGCTGGGATCGCCAATCCGCTTGCCGAGCTTGGCGCATCCTCCACATGGGACAGTTCTATCTCCGGCAGTGGAGTATTTACAGGCCGTTAAGGTAAGGTAAGGTGATCACGGAGAGGATAGTCCATTTAGCTACTTCGAGTCGTGTCATTTGGAAAAGTGAAGTAGCAGCCTTTGAATAGCCACAGCCGGGCAAAGGGTCTTGGAGCCGGAACAGGCCCGCCACGTTGCTCCAGTGCGGTTCATTTGGTAATCCATAAGCAAAGCATAACGCTAGAGCGACAGCCTCTTATATAATAGAAATCGTCTAAAATTTCCTTAACAAAATGATTAGGTCACCGCTGAATAAATTGACCATCTGTAGCTGGTGAATTGACTTGCAAAATGCGGCGGTCATAGGCTCGGCCATTTCAAAGTTAAATGTGTCACTCCCATTATATATATATAGATATCTCCCATTCTATATATAACACGGACATACGTACGAACGTACAATGATATTGTAATCACTCTCAACGAAGCTCTCGATGAAGAAGGAGAAAAGGATGGTATATTCCCCCTTACATTTAAGGTATAGAATCTATTATGACCGATCACTAACCTTATTTTAGATGTGGAGAGCTCCTTTACCAAAGATGTTTTCTCTTTGTACTTGTTCAGTACAGGGTAAATGGTGCTTGCAGTCTTGTCGGGTGGTCTGTCGGGTTTTTTCTCATCCACTTCTTGCGTTACTAAAATTTAAAAAAGATCGAAAATTTTATTAAATTATCATTAATCATAACAATTTCGCGGACGCTCATTTGCGATTACGGTGGAATTTTTTTTTCTGTTAAAACAAAACGAGTCAAAACAAATTGTCTAGGACATTTTTTTCAGTCGTTTCTAACTATTTATCACCAGGGCTCGTCGTGCATTACGTGTCTGGTGTTGTTGTGCCTGCTGCAGCATTAACGTTCAAGCCGTCGCTGAAATTCGTGCGTTATTTAGATAACCTCATTGGTATACCCCCTACACGTAGCCTAGTGGTTGAATGGGCCGGCTCAACCGTAGTAGTAGTCGAAGAAGAGGCATCTTGCGCCTCTGAGTTCCGTTCGGTGAATGAGGTAACCGGAGACCATCTTCCCATTTTCTCTTCCGTTCCCCAAATATGCTTAAAGTCCCGGCGTGAGCCGCTTGCACGTTTTCCCCACTTTCTCGGTTCTTTATTCGCGAGTGAAAGACAAACGTACAGTACAAGCTTTCACATTTGCTTAACATGTACATTTTTCCGGTCTTATCTTGTACATAAATACGAAGTGTGGTATTCCCCCCCCCTTCCTCCTCCAGTTCCCTTTTTCTCGCGGGTTTCGACTAAGGGAAAAGCCATGATAATCTCAATAGCTACCGACAGAATACGAGGCCAAAATTAAGCAGACCGATGTTGGACAGCAGTGCAAGGTGCGAGGTGTCTGGTGCTGCGACCGCCAATCCGATTGGCGAGCGTGGCGATTATGGCATATCCTCCTTATGGGAGAGGCCTAAGGGATCTCCCGCAGCAGAGTTATTAGTGGTTACAGAATGTGACACTGAATCAGGAGATCAGAGATCAATGTGGTGAGCTCGAGCTCGTACCTAAAAGTTTTTAGAAACCAATGCAAGAGGTGTCTATGAATGGCCTCGCCAGCGAGACGGAGACAGGCTCACCACCTGTCACGTGGTATCGAGTGAATACACATTTAAACACATAACTGTTAATCATTCTTGCAGTGATCCCGCCCCAGCGCAAGCGCCTGCGCAGATACGTCCGGATCTCCGCGCCTCCGCAACAACTAGCCGTGTACGTGCCGGGGACCGCGCTGGAGCTGGCCTGCGAGGCGATGGGCTCCCCAGCGCCCACTATCCGCTGGCTGAAGAACGACGAGCCCATTGTCGATGTGAGTGGTATTTCCAATATACACCAGTGATACTAATTCATTTAACATGCTGTCTTGTGCCTTACGTCATTCGTATTCTGCAGGAGACTTTTAAGTCCACCGCTGAACATAGGCTACCGCGAGAGGAAATCTGCATTTATATGAAAGACTAGAATATACCAGGGTTAATCAGGGTTAACACGATAGGGCCCGCTTTCGTAACTCATTCGTCGCTGCGCTTGCTCCAAAAGTTTGTTCCTTTAATCTTCTCTGACCCTCTGGAGGAAAATGCGAAATATTCTTGAATCACTACCACGCGAATAATCAAGACGCTAAAGTTATTTAATTAACTAATAAGTTATTGCGAAGGAAGGCCGTTTGCCCGGTGGGATATTAACAGGCAACTTTTTTTTTTATGGGAAAGCAATATCAGTATATCGGAGATGAGAGGGAGGATGAGGAAAAGGAGTGGGCCTCCGGTCACTCACCGAACGAAACGCAGAAGCACAAGATCTCCTCTACTTCATGCCGGTATTCTGCGAGGACGCGGTACCAATGCGATCCAATCGAACCATTCGAGCAGCAACAATAGCCGCTCCCAGGCTCTACCACGTTTCAATTTACTACTTTAACTCAATGAAATCTATGAATTTCAGTATGAAGAAGAAGCAAACGAGATTCCTTCCAGCCACCCCCCGATTCTTGCGCACCTCACCAGTAAACTGATCGTGACGTCAGCTAGGGACGGAGACGTCTTCACCTGCGTCGCCACTGCCGGCATCAACGAGGACTCTGCCTCTAGCACCATCCTCTCTGAAGGTATCAAAGAATTTAGACAATTCATATTAGTTATTAGAGTCAACTGTACTTTTCGGAACGTTCTTTTGTAATACAGCTCATAATAATAGTTCTAAGAGAAGCATCAACTTCCTTTAAATATGTTCAGTATTTAAACCATTATAATATATATATATGTTATATAACAAGTCAGGACACAAATAATTAGGAAAGAATTTCCTTGCCAATGATTTCAGATGACAAAATTAACTTCTAAATTAATAGCAGTTGCTTAAAACACAGATGAAGAAAGTTTCTGTTTATTTTTCTCAGGCGCTTAAATATTTACATAGGGGAAAAAATGGAATAAGTATAATCATTTTTTTTTCAGGCGGCGAATCACCAAAACTGCTAGAGAAACTATTCGACGAGCCTTCGAAGCCAATCATCACCAGCTTCTACAACGATATCCTGCAAGAGATCGGCAACAGCGTAGTGCTGCCGTGCCGCGCGCACAGCGCCGCCGAGCACCAGCTCTACTGGCAGGACAACCGGGAAGGCCTGGTCTACAGCAACTCGAGATTGCGGGTAAGTTTTGACGGTGACGGACTCCTCCACCTCCTCCTCCTCCTTTTCTTCTTCTCTCCTGTAGGGTATTTAAAGGCTGCTGTTTTACTTTACAGCATCTGTTCGTATAGGTACGTATAACGTTATGTATTACCACGCCTATCGCACGTATAAAGCACCAAAAGGGATAGGCAGAGAATACGGATTTCCATTATGCAAACAGAATAGGTGGTAGACTTCTTCTCTGCCTAAGACTCATCTGGATAGGAAGCATGCACGCAACCATTTTTATCACTAAACAGCACTGCAATTAGTCTCTTTATTCTTAGCCAAAGGAAAGGTATAAAGAGCCAGTATAGTTACAGGCATCGAGGATAGACAACACATCCGTAACCTTCTTCGATGGAAGTTATTTGCTTATTTCTATGGGCAGCTGGGACCACCATCACGTGGACAGAGTTTTTCATTGCAATCCAATAAAAAAAAAATCATTAACCATTCCCGTTTCATAACTTTGCAACAATCGAACTTATATTGTCAGAAGTGATGACAAGAGAAGATTTAAAGATCGATGCAGTGAGGATCAGGTTTTATGAAAGTTTCCCATTACCTGCATTCTGATATTCTGATAAGTGTACGTGAAAACCAAAAAGGGGGGCACGGGCCAGGGGCAAACTCTGGGCAGATGACTTGGCGAACGCTGTACCGGTACCCTCACACTAGAGTTGTTACTATTCTGCGAATCACTTCTCTGTGGAATTCTGGGTCCGGGTTATTTGTTGTTCTAGTTGTTGGAGCCTTATCCGTTTATATGCTATGTCCAGGATATGATGATCTTTGGTAGAAAAAGTTGGTATGTACACGCAGTGGCGGATTCACCAGCAGGCTGAGTAGGCTCCATCAGGGGCGGAAAATATGGCTCAAAAATGTTTTTTTTTACGTAATAGAAATAAAAAAAGCATTCATATATACACTGAGAAAATAAGTCACGGAAATTTAAACAAAATTACAATATTTTAGTACATGATTGAGCTTTTCATAGCTCAGAAATATATCCAAAGACTATTTTCTTGAGTAAATCTCACTAAATCGTTGTACGAATAATCTGGGAACTGACACAACGATTCCCTTAGCTCACAATCATACTAATAGCGGGATAAAGCTTATGCAATGACGACGATAGATAAAATTGCATATTTATTGACGAAGAAAATGTAATTCATAGGATTGTAAGCTAGGGTATTGAATTGCAGAGGTTGTTAGGCGGCAAATGAACTAATATAGGAAATTTGACAGGTGCTGCCATCTGGTGATTTGCTGATCGCTGGCCTTCGTTGGTCGGACATGGGCGGGTGGAGCTGCACCGTCAAGAACATATACGGCAAAGACTCCGCCACCGCGTTCCTCTACCCGACGAAACCGGGCAAACAGGTGAGACTCCATCTGATGACGCCCCATTTGCCTCTCGGGATACCGTCTTCCATAACGCTTGTCGGTTTGAAAACTAAGTGGCCGTTCCATTGACACATCTACACACCTTTAGTAACATAAAAAAAATGTACATTTATTTTCAACCGAATTATTGAAATTTAGAAATACAACGTACATACTATGAATTTCTGTGAAGTGTTGCTAGTCGCTACTAGATGTCGCTTTACTAGCCAACCTGTAAATAGTCCAACGGAGTTTGCCGACATCGGTCCGCTTAATTGTGGTCTGGTATTTTTTGTAATGATTATCCCGCCATCTGTCGGTAGCCTATGCGATTTTCAAGGCTTTTTGCCCTAGTAGCCTCTTACGACACCCACGGTAGGCAAAGGTCGAGGCAGATTCTTACACCGATATTAATTTCTGAATTAATAATTGTTGAAGACGATATTAATTAATAAAATTCTTTTTTTTTACAGTAAAACAACAGACTGCTGCACACCGACCGATGAAAAATTACCCGCCGATTTTAGACGAAAAAAAAAACTAAATCTCTATGTTCCTATAATTAACTTTCGTAGGTTAATATATTATTAAACATACTTAATTTATTATAATAAATAATATAAGATGTTGCTCTCATTGATCTAATGTAATACCAATATAAAGATTATGTTTTATAATAATTTTAACTTATAACTTGTGGCAAACCTACCTTAAGCTGTTACTAGACTACAGCGATGGAAATACATTTATTAAGTTCTAATAACGAATGATCACTACAAGATTTCCGTTATGGTTTAAAGTTTGAAAATTAATGCATGTTATTATGTTATAATTAGAATGAGGTAATGATTTTTAGTTTTTAATAATGAAACAGAAGTACGTTTATCCTGTTTTAATTCAATGCAAGCAAAAACTGTTAATGTTTCTTTATGTGCATGCAATATTCAGTAAAAAGTATTCTACTTTAATTTATTTTTATACCTGTCGATCCGTAGCATACGTACCAATATATATGTATAAAATTGATTTTAATACCTATTAATATTATTTTTTCCATTTATTGTCTTTCATCACTTTGAAACTTATGAGTAGGCGACGAAGTAAAGACAAAAAAGTATTTCAATGTACTTAATTATTTAAGCTTCCAGTAACATGAATATGTTCTTAAAACATTAATAAACGATGAATAGTTTAATAGACAACACACTTATTCCTCATTTTCACACTAATGTTACATAACCTTTTGTTGCCTGAGCAAATCAGACAAAAAAAAATACGATGCTCGTGTCAACTCGTTACTTATGAAGGTCGAATCGACTGAAAGAACTGAAAATGATTTCTGAAATAGTTGGTAGTATTTATTGTGTACATTATTTTAGTTTAGGTATTATTTTAAGTTTCATTTTGTTTATAACTGTGTGCATTTTTTTATTATCTATAATAATTTAATTTAATGTTATCTATGTTATACACAATATTCTCTGTGATTTGAATCAAATAAAAAAGTGTTATTATGCGTAGAAGGTTTGTTTCGAATTAAAAAAAAAACTCCCTGATCCGTTCGCTTTCCCCAGAATGATACTCGTAGATATTACATTTTCCTTATAACGTAACATAAGTAATATATAATTCACAAGCTCAGCAGACTAAGCAGAGTCGGCTTAAGTAAGTATATGGTAATACAACGACTTTTCTTTCCCTTACAATTTTGTCGAATCTGTCTGTTGAGTTACCTATATCAAATGACATAGTTGTCAGAACCTCATTAGTATGTTAGTATAGACAAACATTTAAATATTTATATTGTTAGTAAGGCTGTTATATTGTTCACCCCATCCCTATATTGTTTTCGTTATTTTTTCACCAGGTGTCAGTGCTATCCACACTTCAAATAGAAAAGAAAAACAGTATCCCTTTCCCTCTAATTATCTATGGACCAACTTTTTTTTTATTCGCATGCGTATGCAATACTTTTTCATGATAGCCTACTGGTCAGGGCGCTCACTTTATTAACATAAAACGCGAGTGATTTAATGAAAATTTCAAGTGAAGTGAAGAAGAAGTGATACATCTTGAGGAAACCTGCATGCCTGAGAAATAAAAAATATAATTTCGAGGATGAGGACCAGCGTGGTAGAGCCAAGCGGCGGCTTTAGTTGCTGCTCAAATGGGCCGGCTCGTGCTGATTGGTACCACGGCCTCGCAGAATACCGGCTTGAAGTAGATCTTGTGCTTCTGCGTTTCGTTCGGTGAGTGAGGTAACCGGAGGCCCACACCCCCTTTCTCCTCTTCCCTCCCATCTCCCAAATATCCTTAAAGACCGGCAGCATCTATGGTGTTGCAGATGTATGTGGGCGACGGTAATCACTTACCATCAGGTGAACCGCTTGCTCGTTTGCCGTCTCTTCCATAAAAATATAAAAAGCGTGGCGGGTCATTACCGGCTCCTACACCATCTCAGATATTTGAGAAGGAGGCCTTCGCTCAGCTCTGGGAACTTTACTTTTATACATTTTCATTATCACCAAGAGCTGACTGACAGAGAATGCCAAAAAGCATTAAGCCCGCCCATTGTAACCTTTAAATTAAGGTGTCAATGAATAATAAGTTAGTAATTCCATTCATTTTATTCATCATCATCATCATCATTTCCGCCTATCAGAAGTCCACTGCTGAACATAGGCCTCCCCCAAAGATTGCCATGAAGCTCGGTCCTGAGCCACCTGCATCCATCGACTTCCCGCAAAACTGCGCAGCTCGTCACTCCATCTTGTGGGGGGTCGTCTTACACTGCGTTTGGCTGTACGTGGCTGCCACTCGAGAACCTTTTTTCCCCAGCGGTTGTCAGTTCTGCGAGCTATGTGGCCGGCCCATTGCCACTTCAGCTTGCTGATCTTTACGGCTATGTCGGTTACCTTAGTTCTGCTGCGGATATCATCGTTGCAGACTCTATCGCGCAGAGAAACACCGAGCATAGCCCTTTCATAGCGCACTGAGCAACTTTGAGCTTCATTTTATTAATTCTATTAATTTCATTCATTCATCCATTTCATTCATTCATTTCATTCATTCATTTCATTCATTCATTTCATTCATTCATTTCATTCATTCATTTCATTCATTCATTTCATTCATTCATTTCATTCATTCATTTCATTCATTCATTCATTCATTCTATTCATTCATTCATTCTTATCTATTCATTTCATTCATTCATTCATTCATTTCATTCATTCATTTCATTCATTCATTTCATTCATTCATTTCATTCATTCATTTCATTCATTCATTCATTTCATTCATTCATTTCATTCATTCATTTCATTCATTCATTTCATTCATTCATTTCATTCATTCATTTCATTCATTCATTTCATTCATTCATTTCATTCATTCATTTCATTCATTCATTCATTCATTCATTCATTCATTCATTTCATTCATTCATTTCATTCATTCATTTCATTCATTCATTTCATTCATTCATTTCATTCATTCATTTCATTCATTCATTTCATTCATTCATTTCATTCATTCATTTCATTCATTCATTTCATTCATTCATTCATTCATTTCATTCATTTCATTTCGGTCCTTGAGGAGAGGACATTTAAATTTGTTAAGCATTCCATTAAGTAGGATTAAACTTGACCTGTAATGCATTTAATCCTTATCAGAATCAGAAGGTACATTTAAAAAAAGTTCCATCAAAATCATCAAGTTTTAAAGTTTAAAACGTTCCCAAACTTACTTTAACAGCCTGTAAACCTCCTAAAGGAGGATTTTCCATAGTCACCTCGCACCTAAGACCCACTGCAGCTCATCGGTGTACTTATTTTAGGTCAGGTATTTTTCGAGATGGTTTTCTGTCGTTTCCAATACACCGGCAAAAAGTTAAAATCAAATAAATCACCTCGAACATAAATGCAATGACCTCAACGTTCAATCGGTGTTGGTACACTTGCACCAGTGATTCTCCCATCGCTGATCTGCTGGATTTGGGTACGAATTTTTCACCATCAAGATCAAAACACTCTCGTGGTGAGCTCTACCACGAGCTAGTGAGGATGGCATTAAGAAAAAGGAAGGGTATGCCCCCGTTTGATGAGTGCCTCGTACCCTGAGCTGTTTTCCACTGCCGATAGTAGTCCTGATGACATATATTTATTTGTTTAACTTCATGTACAGTACTGCGAGCCGTGGAAGCATAACGGTCAGGGTACCTTTAGTTTCATTCGCGTGAGCGACCTGGGCTCGATCTTCGGTGCCGTCACCACTAAAATTTTTAAAAGCATGGATTTGTTAAAAGAATTGGAAAGAATTGTTAAAAGAAGTCGATGGATGCAGGTGGCTCAGGACTGAGCTTCGTGGCAATCTTTGGGGGAGGCCTATGTTCAGCAGTGGACTTATGATAGGCTGAAATGATGATGATGATGATGATGATGCTGTATTTAACACGAGCTCTGCGGTGAAGGAAAACATCGTGCGGAAACCTGCATGTCTGAGATATTATAAAAAAATATTATTTCGAGGATCTGTGAAGCCCGCCGACTCGCACTGGAGCAGCGTGACGGGCCCTTCCCGGCTCCGAAATCCTCTCAGATATTTGAGGCCTTTATCCTTCAGTGGTACACTTACAGGCTGTCGCTTACTACTTACAACAATGCTGTGTAAAATGGCCGAGGCATTATCTTTGTCTGGAGTGACGACCCGCGCAGTGTTGCGGGAAGTCGATGGATGCAGGTGGCTTAGGACCGAGCTTCGTGGCAATCTTTGGGGGAGGCCTATGTTCAGCAGTGGACTTCTGATAGGCTGAAATGATGATGATGATTATCTACCAGTCTATCTGGGGTGGGAGGGTGATGCAGAGATAGAATGATGTAGGCGTGTCGATATATTAGTGACCACGAACCTACACACGAGTATGTCATTCTTGTTTTATTAACTCAGTGTAAAATAGTAATATAACAGTAGGTTTCTAGGTAAATTTTTATTGAGCATTAACAATTTGCCCGTATACACTGTGCTTGTGTGTAGCCGCGCGGGTGTAACCTTTGGCAAATGTTACGCGGTCAGACGCCAACAGCGGTCTTCACGCACAGTGTAATGAATGGAGAGGCTGTTCAAATATAATGCTTGCTTGAATTTCATTTCTTTTAACTCTCCGTTATACTGTCTTATTCATCGTTGGTTAATAATATTTATATTCAAAGTCAAAGATTGTTTTTTTCTCGATTTCTGCTTGTTTTTGATCTGTGCTTATCAACGTCCTTTTTCCTACAACGCAAGCTTCCATAGACCAATAAAGTTCGAGCAATACTTACCATGCTTTAGGACTCACCATAGCTAAAAATCAAACCCGAAAAATCAAGATGAGGTCCTCCAGGCCGATTAACATCACAACGACGTCTAATACTACACTTGTTTTCCTTTCCCATATCCTATTTTTTGGTTGGTCTTGCCTTAATAACGAGTTTACTGTCCATCTGATGGTCCAACACCCCATGAACACCTGCATGCATGAACTACATCAATAGAAGAAGGATGCATTGTCACACCTGCGGACTAAGATGGAATGCCTTGCATGCCACGTGACATGCCATGGCCTGTAATTATACTACTTCTCTGTACCTTTTAAGCCAGAACACAAAAATTGTTACATCGCGGTTTGGATGGTCATAAATGGTTAAGAGGGTGGGTTTTTATATTGGCTAATTTGGCCTTTGCCATGAAGACTGCGTTGCTTGGTTCCTGAGTAAATCCTGGGTAATATCGTAAACTGGTTGTACATAGAGTTGTTGATTGGTCAGTCATCAGGTGACGGTGTATTAGGGGGAATGTGCCAACTTCACCCGCACATCGTTAATTCTTTTAGGCAACATACGAGGCTCTGGCAATCGTATGATGGCGCAATACCCATTCGAATTGACTGAACCCAAACTCCAGAGACTAGTGACGGGAAGCAGCATCACTAGTGTACACACCAACTCGCTCGTCTTGCACGGTCAAACCTTCCAAGAAATGTATTTTGCTGGCGTATCCTCACAGGGGCCTATGTTCAGAAGAAGATAAAGATTTAAATCTAATGTTATGTGGAGTAATTCTACGTGAGTGAAAAACAATACGGAATAAAAGGGAGGAATTAAGAAGTATTTAATATTTCGTTTTTATTGAGATTGAATTTACTACATTTTCTGGTATATTCTCCATAGCTCAAGCGATCTTTTGATTGTGAAAATTCCCCCGACTTTACCTACCTGTCCATATTACACAAAATATAATTAAAAAGATATATCTACAGGTATATTTTAATGGAATAAGTCTGTCTGTCTTTAACTAAGGTCATTAAGTAAGTAACTTTATGACTTTAGTAAAGTTTATCAAGTTAGTTAAAAAGTAGAAGAAGGTAGCGAACGAGCATGCGGCTCAGCTGATGGTAAGTGATCACCGACGCCCACGAACATCCACAACACCAGAGGAGCTACAGATGCGCTGCCGGCCTAACTCTACGTTAGTAGTTGTCTCAAATAAAGTATTTCTTTATCTTATCTGTCAATCTGCAACATCACTTTTGTCAGGGCACTGGTGCCTACTCCAACACTAAGAACATCTGAGAAATATACGAGTCTATCGGCTTGCTAGCGCATAAGCTCGGTCGTGCCGATATACGGCAGTGGATTTAAAGATAGTGATAAAGAAGAAGAATATTAAATCATTATAATAATTTTACTATCAAGGTCGTCTCCACGGAGTCCGTCGCTCGGAATCCGTAGCATTATATAGAATGTGAGCGTCGCCTTGAACGATGTGTCTCTGGGCGCACCTTTCTTCCGATCGAGGACCTGAAAATAATCACTTCAGGGTGTAAATATTTTAGAATACCAACAGAGGGACTTGGTAAGTTTTTAAAGTAAACATTTTAGTGACCTTGTCGTTTGTTTACCTTTAAATAAGTGGTAGAGAATATGGTCATGGTTGCGAGGTATGTATGTATGTATATATTCACGCCTTGTTCCCAACGGGGTAGGCAGAGACAATCTTCTTCCACTTGCTACGGTCCTGACACACGTCTTTCGCTTCTCCCACTTTCATCAATCTACGCATGCATGCTCGCTGGTTTAGAGTACTCCTGACCTGGCCTTTTTTCAGAAGTCACGATCAAGTCCGATTTGATCGTGATATGTTCGCCTAGGTCTACCTCTCCCGACTCTACCATTTACACTCGTTGGAGGTAAGTTTCACAATCCCAATGCGTGATGTAACCCAGCTGTTCAAGGTCTCACTTAGTCGAATTTCGTTGTATGTTCTCCACCTAAATAATTTCATCAGGGTCGTGATGGCTCAGGGATCGAGGCACTAGCTTCGATTCCGCGAGCGAGTGATCTGGCTTCGAACACCGGTGCCGGCGCTACGAAAATTGTTTGTGTTGTCTTTATCACGGCGGTGAAGGGACCATCGGAAACATGGATCCGCGGATTCCGCTAACCCACTATGGTGCAGGGTGGCAGACTCTTCCCAAACCTAAACCGTGAGAAGAACTTTGCCCAACATTCAGATGTCTATAAACATCTCAACGTTGGGCATAGTTCTTGTTTTCACGGCCACTTTTTCTACTTCACCTGATGGTTGTGCCATGTTGTGCATTGGCGTTACTGCTGAGTAAGGCCTTGGGTTGGAATTCCAGCCAAAGTCAGTGTTTGTGCAAAAACTAAGTATTGGTTTTGATATATGGTTGTGTTGCGTCTCGTGTCTCTAAATCGACATCTGACCCTTCCTCCGATCCTATCGCATAAGCGTTACATCGGATATGGGAAGGTGAAGACGAGGGAGCGCCTAAGTTCGCGCGTGCACTTACGGCACTATAATATCTCCTGCGCAGTTGATAACTGCGGTCCGGTGGTACTTCATCTTCACCATTCTGCGCATAACGGTAGCAGTAATAATCAGCATTTTAAATTGCGCAGACCTGTGTGTGAACTGCGGTTATCACTCTAAGATTAAAACGAAGCTTGAGAGACTGCCCAGCAGTGGGATATTCACTGGCTGCTATTTTACTTTACAACCTGTAATTTTCTTTTTATAGAAAAGGGAGCAAAAGAGCAAGTTGCTCACCTGATGATAAACTTGGTAAGGCTTTGCGGGGATAAAAAGTAGGAGGTTCAACTGGGCTTAAGGAATCTCAAACAGGATCGGTTCAGCAGCTTAGTTCTGAAAACGTAACAATGAGTTACTTTTAATATTAAGTTTTTTTTTATGAAAAGGCGGCAAATGTCCTAACGACACACCTCCTGGAAAGAGATTACCGACCTTCTCCCCCCCCCCCCCTTTTTATTATTTAAAACTACTACTGAGCTCTCTTTACTATCCTGTTTACGGGTTTTACAACTTAAATAATTATTATAAGGGATGGCTACATTCCAAACCAGTTTCCGTAAACAGTGTTTATATTAGTCTATTTATATAACGTCTGTTCACGTGTACTTATGCAGACTCAGGATAAGAAAGTTCATAGAAAGGTACAGTTCTAGTTAATGCTTAACACGAATAAGAGAAGATGGTTTTTTTTATCGAAGAGGCGGCAAACGAGCCAGCGGTTCACTTCATGGTAAGTGATTACCTTCGCCCACGTACATCTGCAATACCAGAGGAGCTGCAGGTGCGTTGCCGGCTGTTAAGCATATTTGGATGATGGGAGATATGGGATTTTGGGGAGGGGGAGTGGGTTTCCGATTACCTCACTCACCAAACAAATGCAGACGCTCAAGATTCCACTACTTCACGTCGGATGCTCTGCAAAGTCGTGATACTACCCGGGTCGTGCCGACCCATTCGAACAGCAGCAAAAGTCGCCGCTTGGCTCTACCAAACCTTTGGCCTTCGATGTACCGGACCTCTAAAACACCTTACTTGAAAGTTGTAACAACCGTTTGCATAAGGAGCTGCTTATCTAACCTGTCAGTATGTCCATCATGCTCGGAAGAATCTGTGAACCGTGAACTCATGTCACGTCAGAGTTAAATACTCTGTCCGCACGAGTCAGTGATTGGATTTTTAATTACTTAATAAATATTAATGTCAAAATAACATATAAAATAGATGTACAAGGGCGACGGTAATCACTTACCATCATGTGAGCCGCTGGCATATTTGCCTCCTTTCCTATAAAAGAAAAAGTGCGTGTTTTTTTTTTAAACGTACTTTTTATCATGAAGAAGCCGTGAATGTTAACATTGTGGATTACTTTTGGAGCGACGGCACAGAGCCATAGTGTTATTTGAATATTGTATATATCACCTTAGTATCATAGAGCGCGAGTGACCAGGGTTCGTTTCCCACCGCCGGCACCAGAAAAATTCCCAATAGCAATCTTTAGAGCTGTGCTTGCCGATGAAGGGAAACATCCTGAGGAAACCTGCATGTCTGTCAAAAATATTAATTCGTAGATATGTGAAGCCCGCCAACCCGCATAGGAGCAGCGTGACGGGCCCTTCCCGACTCCGAAACCCTTTTAGATATTTGCGAAAGAGGCCTTTGCCCAGCAGTGGATACTTACAGGCTGCTACTTAACTTTTACTACCTGAGTATACAGTCAGTCATGAGCTTCTCGTATGGTGAAATAGATGTCGCCGGGTACACAGAAGTGATATGGGTTTGGTTAGACATGTGCGTGTGTGCGTCGTGAAGTGCGAGCCTACACGGGTATGCGCATGCGAGCGTTTGTTGCTCGTACATTGGATACGAGACTGTAGACTGTTTGAATGTGACACCACAATCTTATTTCTGCTTCTGCATCCACCCGGGTCCATTGCCAGATCAGGACTACTTTCTAGAATATTCTTCTGTCTTCTAGGGACTATTCGTTACGTTTAAATTGTATAATTTGTTTTATATGAAATACGAGCCTGTTAACAAAATATTAAAAATCAATCTCAAGTGGCTCCCAATTCGTTTTTTTAGAGACACTAGGATTTTATGTATGCTTTTTAATATCCTGCGTAACCCAACATCCCCGTCGTACCTGCGCGAGCGATTCTCTTTCGCTCGGCCATCTTTTACTCCCTGCAGAACCTATTTTAAATCCCTCCTTAAATTCCGTCCTCATAAAAGCGCTTCATATTCCCACTCATTCTCTGTGCATGCAGTTAGATTGTGGAATTCTCTCCCACCATATATACGTGACAGCAAAACTATTTCTGTATTTAAGAAAAGAGTCAAAGACTACTACATGTCATTGGCAATATGAACACTTGGCACTATTCTATTATGTATATATTTATTTAGTTTTGGGTATTTATCTATATATTTAGATATTCATTTAAGTATATATTTATGTATAAGTTGGTGTATGTAGATTTATTTAGAACGTTTCGCATATATGTATGTATTCTTTTTTTGTATTGTACGCGCGCAATCTACCATTGACTAGCTATTCTCCTGTCGCAGGTCTGTTGGAAGAAATTTCTTAAGAAATAAGCAGTACCTTTGTACAGACCATTTCTTCCTATCATATTTCTTTTTTTCGGTTTTACTTGTGTGTACATAAATCATTAAATAAAATAAATAAATAAAAAAAGAAGATATTTATGGAGTTTATTTCACCTGTTTCTTCGCCGTTACAGGAACCTCATTACAAAACCATGGTAGATTTAAAAAAAAAGCCGTTCGACTAGTGTTATGTATGTGACTTATGTTGAATAAATGATTTGATTTGATCTGTTTCTTCACCGTCAGAGGAACATCATTACGAAACTAGATTGTGAAAAACACATGACAATTGACTTGTTTTTTGTTTGAATTGGTTTTTCATTAATACGTTCGATCCAACATCGCTGGACGCAACATGGCTGGGTTGGTGAGCCCAGTGGCAGTTCCCTCGAAAAGATGATGCTACTAGTCTAGGGGATTGGGGTTCGTCATTTCGGGTTTAGTTTCGTCAGTTGATAAATAGAGCCTCTTCCGTTAGACTGTTACCTTCAGATGATGGTTTGAAAGAGAAACATTTATCAAAATAAATTGGCATGATTAAACTAAGAAAGATAAAAGGAGGAAACTTCAATCGAAGGAAGTTAAAGATGCTTTGACATCCCCGAGGGCTAATTTTAAGCCAAAGATAAGCCTGTAATTTTACTGGCCTTACTGCCTTCTTTAATATACCTTACAAACCGGCACACCTCGTAACGAAGCAGTGTTTACAATAAATAAATAAATATTTGAATAACCTTTAACGGGGTGGGCAGATAGGGATATTTTAGTCCTTTCAACCCAGAGCTTTTTGGGACAACGAGACAGGTGGGCGTTTTATCGTCCAAGTCAGTCATATAAACCGTGCACAAGTTTCACCGCGCCCTCATAGATACGAATCCTCCATATTGATCGAACATGTGTTTCCTGATTTTGTGACGAAACCCCTTTACCACAGAGCCTTTACCTTTACCACTTTTTTTTTTAGGATGTCATGGGGTATAACGGTATGATTTCGCAGAATCCGGCCTTTCTGATACAACGTGATTTCTATTATCTCGTCGTACTGTGAGACCGATCCTATCTCAAATTGAATCCGTCATTTCGTGTTCTTTGTAAAGTACTTCTGGTTTCCTGGTGCAGATAACAAAGGAGCTTAAAGAAAATTGATCTTTAAGAGAGCTTCGACGTTCGTCACTGTCTCACGTCTGTCAGTTAACAGTGTAGTGGTGATTTTTTTTTTACGGTATAGGGGCAAACGAGCAAAGTCGATCACGTACATCTGCAACATCCGAGAAGCTGCTGGTGCGATGCTGGCCTAAGGATATTTGAGAAAAGACTTCGAACACAGGTATTGAAATACCTGCATAATTTTATGAATAATCGCCAATAATATAAACAACTTACGACAGTCCGATAGCCTGGTCCGTAGCGGCCATTCCTACGTATCCGAGGGTCGCGTGTTGTAATCATCCGAGACACCCGAGTCTTCTAATCATCATCGAGTTAGCAGGGAGTTCCAGCTTTGGGACTTGTTTGATTGTCTGATACCTCATGGAGGGTGTGATGCATATTGACATAAGGAAGGGGGGAGGAAGGTGGGTCATGAATCTACTAATTTCAGACTATTCAACCCACATTTCACCAGAGCTTATCAGTCGCCGTCTCACTGGTGACTACATCTGGAGACCTATGTATACGATGTATAGGATCAGCAAGCTGAAGTGACAATGGGCCGGCCATATAGCTCGCAGAACTGACATCCGTTGATGGACGGAGGTGGCTCAGGACTGAGCTTTATGGCAATCTTTGGGGGTGGCCTATGTTCAGCTGTGGACTTGTGATAGGCTGAAATGATGATGATGATGTATAGGGCTCGTACCAATGAGTTTTGCGAAACTTATGTACCTACGATTTGTAAAGTTGTTATCAGTTAAAGATTTATTTATTATTATTGTCAAAGTAATTTGAGTGATATTGGAGGTCACCATGATGGGGATACAGGCCCACGCATTTGTGGGAATAAGGGTTATACGCTTCTTCCTTTCGAGCCAGTTTATACAAGCGCATTTTTTATTTGGATTATTTTGAATATTAAACACGCACTCTATTGCGTCGTGTTCCCATCGCAGATTGCGTAGCTTAACTTGATCCAAATTTGACAAATCAACGCGCCACAAGGCCTGCCCTATCACGGAGTGCGCAGTGCCGCAGAGTTTTTGTTTCCCGTCATTACATAAGCATTCGACGCAGTGTATCGTCATTTTGACATTGTGAAATAGTACATTGTAATCTCCTTGAGTCGGTTATAGACTTACACGAAGTACTGGCAACAGGGCACATTTATTTGAGCATCTGCTAGATTGTAGATTGTATTGCATGCACGTATTTCCTTATTATTACAGCTCTATCTGATATTTTTTTTACGGAGACAAATGTACAATGACTTCCGTACATCATGCGAATAGAACATATGCGGGAGATTCTTGATTGGGAACTACGTTCGAAGGTAAATTTTTTTTATGGGAAAGGCGGCAAAAGAGCATGCGGTTCACCTGATGGTAAATGATTACCGTCGTCCACGTACATCTGTAACGCCAGAGGTGCTGCAGGCGCGTTGCTGGCCTTTAAGGGTATTTTTGGGAGATGGGGTGGGGGTGTGGGCCTCCGGTTACCTCACTCACAGAAGGAAAAGCAGAAGAACCCGGTCGAGCCGGCCCATTCGAGCAGCAGCAAGTGCCACTGCTTGTTGTTGTGTTTTTTATTAGAAATTGAATTGTCACCTTGTTTGATCCTGGTGCGCGAGTCTCTTTATTGAAAAGGCTTTCATGTCGTCAACGGCCCGCTTCACATTGTGTTTATTTTTTCATATTATACGATATTCATATTTTCGGCAAACAATTCTTTAATATTTCATCATTAAAACCTTTCTATAGATATATCATCAGATCGACAAATAAATATTTCATAATCTTCGTAGAAACGAATTGTAAGGCAGTCTGTAATTACGCCTAACAACTCCACGCTTGAAGGTTGGACGGACAGAATTATTTATAACGTTTTCTTTTGGCTAATAAACGTTGCAGAAGCTATTTCGGCATGTTGTAATGATGGAAGACATTTTTCCAAACGGTTTTTAGGATAACGCTACACTTGTGGTGGTGGCTGTGCGACCATCATCCCCCGTACGAACACAGTATAGTCATATTGTACTAAAGAATGTTGTTTCGAGTTCCGGGATACGGGGTCGTAAAGAAATGTCTCATTTTAAACTCCAACTTCTTCGCACGAGAGATTTGTAAGTACTAAGGGCGGAGTCCTGCGTCTCTTTTGACTTTCCAATGTTCATCACACTGTAAAGGAACTTTTTTGACGAGGTAGAGCCAAGCAACGGCTTTAGCAATCGGGTTAGTATCACAACATCGCAGATTACCGGCATGAAGTAGCGGCATCTTGGGATTTAGCGTTTAATTCGGTGGTTTAGGTAACCGGAGGCCCACTCCACCTCCCCATCCCTCTCCTCATCCTCCCCCCCCCCCATCTGTCAAGTACACATAAATGCTGGCAACGCACCTGCAGCTCATCTGGTGTTGCAGATGTATGTGACCTACGGTAATCACTTACCGTCAGGTGAACCGCTTGGTCTTTTGCCGCCTTTGCCTTAAAAAAAAATTACCTTCAAAGGTGGTTCCCAATCAAGAATTTCGCGCATACTCTATTTATCTCATTCCCTTGTAGGCTACTTTTCTGAAGTTTCACTTCTGCCCGGTGTGAATTGCACACAAACACACACTGTTATGTGACCCTTGCTGGCCATCATTTTGTCTCCTACGTATATTCGCAACTTCCATCACGCGTTCAACCTTTCATTTAACTGCCTCAATTTACAAATGACTACTTGTTTAACGTACTCGTATTAGTGTTAAACGACGTTTTGTCCTCATAAACGTAACGGTTCTGCAGTTCGATCTGACCTTAACGAGATCCTTAACTGGGAGTTAAGAATCCCATCTGTGGGTAATATTTACGAGTTGTAATGGAATTGAAATTAGTTATTTATCGATTTTTAAAATATGAACATCATTTGTCTATTTATAAGCTTATTATAATGTTTAACCGTTTTGTATATGTATATTATATATCAATACAGACGCTCATATAGAGTAACAGATGAAAGAACCTACATGGGTTCCTCACTTGTGTACCATTTTAATTTATTTACAAGTATTGTTATTTATTTATTTAGTCCATACCATAAAGTTACAATCATAACCTATAAAATTAAACACCAATACTAACAAACTATATCATGAAGTGTTGCCAGAATAGAAATTCCATTGGAGCGTAAAGTTACCTAATGCACGATGTGCACTTGGTTGACAAACAAACGAGGTTCTGGCGATCGAGTGATGGCAGAACATCCATTCCAATTCGCCAAAGCCAAATCCCACGGACTGGTGAACGGGGGCAGCATTACAAGGGCGAAGGAGCTCAGTGTGGAGGAAACCTTCCGAGAAAAAGCGACCAATGAACCCTCGTCGATTCTCGCCACGTTCCATCTTCCGAAGAGGCGAAGGTATGCTCCAGAACCTCGCTTGTCTACGTTAATTCATGTCAAATTAATTAAGTTTATACGTATTGTTACGTACCCCTATTATGCATACGTAAGACGAAAGGACCGTGCTTTGTGGCAATCTTTGGGTGAGGCATATGTTCAGCAGTGGACATGTGACATGATGAAATGAAAAAATAGATAAATAAGATGAAAAAAAAAAACATATAATAAAAGTCGAAAGATTCGCCACAGCTTTTCCTAAATTAAATTGTTCTCATCGTTCTTAAATTTAAAACAAACAAACAAACAATTAATAACAAGGCCGGTCAGTTTTTAATAAATGAGCCAAAACAATGCGCCATTAATTTTAGCAAGCTCATTTTTATTGCATACAGTTATTTCTGTTAGGGATAAGACAAAATCTTTAAATCTCACTCCATTATGATTTAACGGATATTAACAAATACGTGAGATATTTATTTTTGAGGTTATGGCTTATGGCAAGGATTTTGTACGACCGAAACTTTAAACTACATTTTTTTTTATTTAAGCGAGCAAGCGGCTCACCTGATGGAAAGTGTACATCTGTAACACCGGTAGTAACAGCAGGTGCCTTGATATTAGGAAGACGGGAGGAAGGATGAGTGGGCGTGGGGAGAGGGAGCGGGCCTCCAGTTACCTTACTCACCGAACCAAACGCAGAAGCACGAGATGTCTCTACTTCAAGCCGGCATTCTGCGAGGTGGTGGCACTACCCTTGTCGAGCCGGTCCATTCCAGCAGCAGCTAAAGCCACTGCTTAACCCAGGCCTCACCAGGAAAGGGCCAACAAGTGCCTCGGAAGGCTTGTCCTTGTTTACCGAGCCGAGCAAGTGAGTTGGAGTGCGCAATGCTGCTCCTTATCAGTAGTCTGTGGGATACGGAAACGGGAATTCAGGATGTATATTCCGCCGACATCCGGACGGCAGCCTCGTTTATTATTAGCACGGTGTACCACGCGCTGGTGGTGTTAGCATTTGGGGAAAGAGGTGGGAATATTCTTCCCCCTAACACCCGGGACTGATTAAATTATTGCCTTAAGGCACTCTTCGGTTCTTATTGTAGTTAGTCCAGCGTCTCTGGCACTGCATCAGACCCTTCATCCGATCTTATCCCATGAGCGTTACATTAAGACAAGATAAAGACGAGCAAATATTTGGAAGATTTTTTTAAAGGAAATAAAAGCTACTTTCTGTCAGTTTATTGCTATTTGTACGTGGTAGAACCAAGCGACAGTTTTTGGTGCTGCTCGAATGGACCGGCTCTACCGAGGTAGGAGGTAATACCAGAGCTCGCTGAATACCGACGTAAAGAGTCTCATAGAAGCATCTTGTGCTTCTGCGTGTTTCTGCGTTTCTGCGACCTCTTCCATTTCATCCCTTCCATCCCTCAAATATCTCTAAAGACCGGCAGCTACTCAGGTGTTGCAGAAGTACGTGGGCGACGTTAATCACTTACCATCAGATGAGCAGCTTGCTCGTTCGCCCCCATTCCCATAATTTTTTTTTTATTAAAGGTAGGTCCATTCTTCCAGTAGGCGAATTAAATGCCTAGTACCTCAGACTCCACTGCCTGCCACCAATGGATATATGGACCACATACTCGTGGGTCAGGTTGATTTGCTATGGTTCATTTTTTTTTATAGAAGAAGGGGGCAAACGAGCGTGCGGCTCACCTGATGGTAAGTGATCACCGACGCCCACGAACATCCACAACACCAGAGGAGCTACAGATGCGCTGCCGGCCTTTAAGGAAGGAATAAGCTCTTTTCTTGAACGTCCCTAAGTCGTAACTGTTCGGAAATACCGCTGGCGACAGCTGAATCCACAAAGTCGAAGTGCGTGGTAGAATTTATTCTATTTAATAAATATATTTTTTTTTAATTTTATTAATAATTTATTCCACCATTGTCGGATCCTCAAGATTTTTTGAATGATTAGTGAAACATTACAACACCCACGGGGTGTGATGGGATGAAATTATCTTACAGCAAACATCATATGAAAAAAAAACATATAGCGAATATTACAACATACATCTCTTCAGATGCGTGACTCTACTCTTATCGAGTAAACAAAGGTAAGGGAAACAGGACCATTCTGCAGCTAAAAACCTTCAAGATCTTTGTCTCTCAACGTAAGAAGTACATAATAACAACCTAATCCCAATGTTATTTTCATTACACAACGGTAACATATTATTAACTGGAGCGTAATGGCATGAAGGTTTTTTTAAAAGCGTCCGTGCTCGGAATGCAGTGGGATCGAGCGATAGGCCATGTGCACAGACGAATATCCGCACCTACGGAGAAGTTTCGTAATTATGGTTAGGTCTCTTGCGTATCGGTTCATAGCAACTCGCTACAAGAAAATGACAGATGACTATGCATATTCCTATATGCACTGTGACAAATTAACACTTAACTCCCTCTGATAAGAAAGAAATTTATCTTCATTTATTGTATTCCTTTGTTGTAGCACTGCTGGACAGGGATTCCCCTTAATGAGTATTCGAATTAAAGGTTAGATACAAGACAACGCAAATTTCATGAATGTCTTGAATGACAAAACAATATTACCTAGATCTTAACTGACTACTTTATGATCTTGATGAGTCTTCCTCGCCGATTTAAACCTTTGTAACTTCCGCGTGCGTGTTGCCAGATGACTTACGAAACCGAGACGTGGTCTTTCACTGCAGACCGCATGAATAGCTCAAAATTGCTCTGCTGACCATGGGAAGTGCTATGCTCGGTGTTACTCATCGTGAGAGAATCGATAACGAAGGCAGCAGAACTAGGGTAACCGACATAGCCATAGGAATCAGCAAGCTGAAGTGCCAATGGGCCGATCACATTGCACGCAGAAATCGTTTCTGGAAGGGGCAATCTCGTACAGGCGAACGCAGTGTAGGAACCAAGGAATGACGACATGCACAGTGTTGCGGGAGGTCGATGGATGCAGGTAGCTCAGGACCGTGCTTTGTGACAATCTTTGCGGGAAGGCCTATGTTCAGCAGTGGACTTGTGATAGTCTGCAATAATGAAACACTTCCAAATACTACAGTCGTCAACTGCACGTCAAACATTGACCGTGACTGGGATTCGAACTAAGAATCAACAGTCAGACGCGCTTGTCACTAAGCCACTCGATCATTATTTCATCATACTTCGTATTAGACATACTCCCGATAGCAATAGACACCATGTAACAAAACGACACCTAATGAAACCGCACTCGATCCAAATACGATGTAACAAATTAACAAAAAGCGAGAAGTCAAGGCCCCCAGAGAAAGGGTAGCGAGACGCTGAAGTATTTTCGAAATACGTCAAGACAGACAATAGATGGAAGAGGTTTGTTCGCGAACAGAATTCCCATTGTTAGCGTTAAGTAATCGTTGCAGACGGGGCGGTAGCCTCCAGCTTGTCACACACTATGGACACGCTGAAAGTTCTAATTAGAAATCAAATCAATCCATCGATAAAGAAAACATAGACTTGGCAAAAGTCATTTTCTTTAATCGCAGACGTAGAAGAAACAGGCGAGAGAATGGACGTAGATATCCTATTTTTGTTTAGAAAAACCATGTTATACTCAACAATTCTATAATTTAGACATTTCATAAGCACTTATGTTTATTTATTACTCAAATCATTGTAATGATCGAGCACATAATTCACCTTTTGGTAAATAAATGGTTGCCTCGGCTCCTAGACACCAGCATCTATTCTCATATCGTTAACCCAAATGCCGGTGCACGCAAATGCGCCAGCTCATCTCCAACTCCTGCAGATGAAGACGCTACGTCACGTTGTCATTCAATGGGTGACCTCTTCAGTCAGTGTGCGAAAGTATTCACTTAACATAAGGTGAGTCATTTACTCATTTGCCCCTCTTCTCATAAAAAAAAAACATTTTAGGTAATTTATTAATACATTTAATTTAAAGTGTTATCAGGAGCGAAACTATGATTAACACGATTTAATATGAATTCTAATTTCTATGTCACTTTGTATGTCAGATAAGCTGTTTCAAACGGAACAGGTCTTTTATTTTCTCCAGAATCGTGGAGATGATTTACAGATATGAAATACATTCAGACCTGAAACAGTTATTTGTTGATCATACATTTGTATGATCTTTTACTTGTCCTGTGATTAATTGGATGTTATACGTCATAAGGATTATGTTATTAATGTATTTGTAATATTAACGATTATGTTAATATGATTAGATGATTAACACACACACAGACACATTAATATATTTTTGTCTTTCATATTTGTTACAACATTATGAAACATTCAAATAGCAGACGAATTTATGTAATAAACTATAAATATTTTTATTTTCTTTTAATTGAACCCGCGACCCACAGGGCTGCAGGATGCCCAAATGTCAATATCTCCTAAAGCAAATGCACAAAGCTGGATAACAAACGAGGCTTCAGCGGCCGACTGATGGCGGAAAAATCATCTTAAAATACCGAACCGATTCTACAGACTGCCAGGGTGCTATGCAAATATTAATTCCCCGGAAGTATTGTATTGTTTTTTTTGGCACTTGCTTAGATGGGTAACAGAGAGAAGGCAGGGATGCTGACTACTCTGTCTCGCGGTCTGATTAAAAATATATTGCACACAATAACTGTAACCTTCTGATTCTGTTCTAACACAATTTATTACCGCAGTAAGTTAGTTATAACTTAACATACATATTTCAACACATATTATAAGGGACATTCATTTTATTTACCAGGTGCTCGGCCGTGAAGGAAAACATCGTGAGGAAAAGATTTTTTTTTTATTTCGAGGGCATGTGAAGACCGCTAAGCTTGGCGGACCCTTATCGGCTCCAAAATCTTTTAAAAAATATGTATAAAGTTAAAAGTAAAGTAACAGCCTCCTTCTCAACAAATATCTGGCCAAAGAAATTCGAATACACATTATCTTTTATAAAAAAAACAATTATTATTAATTATTAGAGGAAACCTGCCTAGGTTTCCTTACAAATTGGCTATTACCTTTTTTAGTGGTGCTTGCACCGGGATTCGAACCCGAGTCTCTCATGTACCTTCTGTAATTTGAAAGTGTGCTGTCTGACCACTAAGCTACCACGGTTTGTTTTATTAGAAACAAACACATTGCTTCTATATTTTTCTCGTGTTTGTTTTTCTTAGTAACGTCTAACCTTTGATAGCGGAGTAGATTGATGGGTAAATCGACCGACGGGAGATTTGTAATGAGCGCAGGTTACACTAACGGTGGATGCTGTGGTTAATCGAGCTAGCTAAGTGCATATTAGTGTAGAGACAGACTAGACGTTAAATTATTGAAAGTTACCCGGTGAACTATTCAATCCAAAAGGCGTTTTAAAAAGTAACAGCTTGTGCTCACTCTGCCCACGCTGCCACGCTGCTCCAGTGCGGGTTGTCAGGCTTCATATATCCTCGAAATAATATTTTTTCTTACTTCTCAGACATGCAGATTTCCTCACGATGTTTTCCTTCACCGCCGAGCACCTGGTAAATAAAATGAATGTCCCTTATGATATGTGTTGAAATATGTAATAAATACAGCATTTACAATTGCTATTAACAATTTTGGTGGTGCCGGTCCACGTGAGATCGAATCCAGGGCACTCGCGCTCTTTGAAACTGAAGTGAGCACCTTGACTCCAGGGCTGAGCGTTTTAAGTAACTTTAATTTTTCAAACTTTTTCGGTGTTGATACTGCATCAATTTTTTGTATGGTGACTTATTAAACCAGAGACCAAATTACTGGCAACGTGGCATTTCATCACAGCTATAAAGGGTGACAACATATAAGCATCTTGATATTTAATAGATGATGCATTACGGTGTTTATGGAGCGCAGAAGACGCTGTCTGTCAGGTGAACTTTATAGTCTTTTTTAACTTGCAATTGAAAAGTCATTTTATTTTTTGGGCCGGTTATTCTAAATCGATTCACGAATCCATACCATTTAGACACACACCCAAAGAAAACAGTCATCAATCTCCACCTAGGACCTAGACAGTCGTTTAAGAAGGTTTTTATTTATTTATTTAATCTTAATTAAAAACATTTCGCATATGTGTCCCTACACTTAGCGTTGGATTCGACTGGCCCACATTACGCGTTACGTAAGTTTTGTTACATTAAAACCTCTTTAATTATGTAGCGTCTACAACCACTGGAATCCTCTCGCGAACGCACATCACAATTTATTGTTGAAATTCGAACCTTATTCCATCGACATAGCATGGTTCGCGTATCGAAAGGTCTCGGTGACGTGGATCAGAATAGAATGGTGTTAAATATATAGGTTCGGCTTGTACGTTCGATGTTTTAGAGATTAAAATAGCCAGTGTTGTTGGCTTGCGAATGAAATTCAAAGTAAACGCTACTTGTTGCTTCTGTAATGAAAGGATTGGCACCTACTGTTTCTGTATAGACTTTCAAGGATATGATCGGCTACTAACAAGTATAGAGAACTAATGTTCAGAAATTTATTTGAAATTAATAGATCTAACAGACTGTTAGCCGCATTACGGTTGTGTTGATAAAAAAAAACATTTTAGTCTTGCCTTAAAATTATTACAAATTATATTTGCACTAGAACTGTGGTAACTGACTGAGAGATCCGGATTTGATCCTCGGTATCGGTATAACTAAAATAGTTAATAGCAAATTTTAGTCCACGGCGGTGAAGGAGGAAACCTGAGGAAACTTGCATCTCTGAGAATTAATAGAATAGCACTGGAGCAGCGTCGCAACTTTCCGGTTCTAAAGCCCTCTTAAATATTTGAGAGAACTTTTTTACTCTTAGAGTGAATTAACTCAAAGATGTTAGAAACAAGCTACCTCGCACAATTCATAAACGTAATGTTATAGTGTATATTAGATTGGAGTAGTGGTAGCACAGTGGCCCAGACCGCTCGCTTTAGTTCCATACAGCTCGAATGATATGGTTTCGATCATCCGGTGCCAGCATAGCTTAAGTTGTCAATAGAAATTTTAAGTGCTGAATTTAGCACACGCTTGGTGGTGAAAGAAAACTTCGTAGGAAAACCTGCATGACTGAGAAAAAACACGTGGCGTGACGGAACTCTTCTCGGCTCCAAAAAATCCTTCTCAGATATTTGGTAAGGAGGCCCTTTGCCAGCAGTGGGCACTCAAAGGTTGCTACTTTTTCCTCTAAGAAGGGTAAACAAACAATTGAAGATTGAGATATTTGCTGTTTAGTCGTTCATTTGGTTCTTTATCAGCTTGTAAGTCTGTCGCTGAACAAAAGCCTTGCGCAGGAAAGGCCTTGCAAAAGGAAGAAAGAGAGGAAGGAGGAGGACGAAAAGGAGTGAAGGAAAGGAGACAGAGGATAGACAGAGGATTCATTACCGGCAGATAGCCCGGGGGCCGTGGGATGGGGCATCGCCGAAGATACTCTGCAGACTTTGCAAAAGGTCAAATAAATAGATGCTTTAGATACCGAGCTTTTAATCCAATCCCGCAACCCGCAGCTCGAAAAAATCTATACACTTTTTATTATTTTTGTCTGCGGTATTGTCTAAAATTACTGTTTTACATAACATCTCTAACATGATGGATAATGCAAACCTGTGAACCTATAAACCAGGGGTCTGCGCATCGTCTAAAACATATTACGAAGAGAAAATGATTTGTTTTATAATTATAAAGTGTCATGCCAATGTAAGCTTGATGCAGGCACAAAGGGAGCTCTTTTCGAGGGTCTCACCATTATTTAACTATTACCGGTACTATTTGCTATATCTCTTTGGACAATAGCACTCGTAAATACTAAGGCATACCATTACTTCTTCAAAGACTGATCGTACACGCGTCACTAGATTAGCGAAATTAACGATTCAGCGTTTAAATGTTTGCTATAATTTAAAAATAACCATTTCGCATCGTAACAGAGCTTAAAATCATTTACACGCTTCTATAGATCCTTGTTGCCGGAGCTTTTTAGTGTATACCAATTTATTATACGATGTTTCCGTATACATTGGACATCGTGCTATGTAAATAAACTAGCGGTTCCCCGCGGCTTCGCACGCGTGGTCACTTGTATTGTCACGACCTCAGCCTGTAAATAGTCCACTGCAGGACGTGATCCTTGAAGACGATTTTCCACAACCATTCGACAAGCTCATTGGCGATCGACCATGCAACTGAGACGCTCTTGCTCTTAATCGGTCTGCTAGGTTTTCACCTGGTATTTTTCCAGATGTTTATCCCGCCGTCTATCGGCAGCCATCTTAATATACGTAGTTCTAAATTTAAAATACTGAATCTATAATCATGTCCAATGCTATGTACAAATGAATGCCTTATGCAATCCGAAGAAAAGCGACCAATGCATACACGTCGAGTCTCGCCACGTTCCAGCTTCCGCAGAGGCGTAAGATGGTCTCTCACGACACCCACGGGAAGGAAAGGGACAGCAGATTCTTACGCCCATAGCACACAGCAAACATCTTGTCACAGGATGACTAGTATCTGTCTGAAAAATCCCTTATCCAGCCCCCTGGAGGACAGCCGTTATGTCGGACTCCCACCGACTAAAACCACCACGGTGGTCACCATCAGCGCTGATGAGGGAATACCCGTAGCCCTACCCTTTGTAGACTTTTCAGTCGTATACATCTTTTCCAAGTTTCATTCCTTTCCGTCCAGTCCTTAGCGTCATACAAACAAACATACAACCTTTCAAAGTCATACTATGTCAGATGAAATAGCCTATAGCATTATTGGAACCATAAATAGCTTTTAAGGTAAATCCTTTCAAACATACAAATAATTTTATATAAACAGTAGGCTGCGGTTTCAGCCGCTTTAAAAATGTAATCTTAAAATAAAATACGTACGTATAATTCGTTTGGATTGTACATGAACAAGGTTTATGGTTTCTACACCGCTCCTATAGGTAGCCGCCTGATTTTAGATAGACTGTAAACTTTCTCAAATGAATGAAATTAACGAAACCATTCTCAAATGAATGAAATGAACGAAGCCTTTCTCAAATGAATGAAATTAACGAAACCATTCTCAAATGAATGAAATGAACGAAGCCTTTCTCAAATGAATGAAACTAATGAAATAAATTATATCAGTGATATGAATGAATTTTTGAAATTGGACTGGTTGCAAAGATTAGTGCGTGCAAACATACATACTCTTCAGCATTGTAATATAAACTATTTCCGGTGGAGCGGTGGTTCTTGTACGTGGTAGAGCCAAGCGGCGGCTTTTGCTGCTGCTCGAATGGGCCGGCTTCACATGGTGGCACCACAGCCTCACAGAATACCGGCGTGAAGTAGAGCCATATCAAGCGCTTCCGCGTTTTGTTCGGTGAGTGAGGCAACCGGAGGTCCCCTTGTCCCGCTTCCCTCTCCCTCCTCAAACATCCTATAAGCTCGGCAACGCATCTGCAGCTCCTCGGGTGTTGGAGATGCACGTGGGTGTCGGTGATCACTTATCATCTGATGAGCCGCATGCTCGTTTACCTCTTTCACCTCTTTCACTTAATAAAAAAAAAGACGTAGAAGAATGAATCGACCCTCTGCTTTTTATTCAAGTTATTGAATCCTGCAACATCTGCCACAAATAAAGGTCGAATGCTAATTGAAATGATCTTCAAAATAAAATATTGAGCTTTAATATTGAACGAAAGAACATAAATTGTCAACGAAACTAATACGACATAGTCAACGAAAAGGTCTAATTCCCATAGCAATTACCTGTGTTCACAGATTAAAAGATATCCATAGATTTCAAAGCGGCAATAGAGCCGTGGGAGCCTAGTGATCAGGATGCTCACTCTATTATCATAGAGTACTCTATTATCATTTTGACGGCTCGGTGGCGTAGTGGCTAAGAGTTTAGCTGCGGCGCTGTGGGTCGCGGGTTCGATTCCCGCACGGGACTAGTATTTGTATGGACTACAAATGATTGTTCCGGGTCTGGGTGGTGTCCATGTGCAATTTATGTATGTAAACTGCCGCTGCGACACAGGAGAAATTCCTACATTGGAAGGTTAATGTTTTTTTAAAAAATATATTTTTTTTTTAATATAGAGCTCAAGTGACCTGGGTTTCGATCCCCGGTGCCGGCACCACTAAAATTGTTAATAGCAATTTTAAGTGCTGTATCGACCACGTGCACGGCGTTGAAGAAAAACATCGTGAGGAAACCTGCATATCTGAGAAGTACAGCCCGCCAACCCGTAATGGAGCTGCGTGGCGGGCCTTTCCCGGCTCCTACACCCTCTCAGATATTTGAGAAGGAGGCCTTTGCCCAGCTGTGGACACTTACAGGCTGCTACTTTACTTAACTTTACTGTAGTGCCGTGTGGTTAGCGAATCTGCTTCAGAATCGGGAGGCCCTAGTTGTATCCCTTAGATGTGAGTGTTTCAAAACTAATGTACGATTTGTATCTTTGGTTTGAACCCTAAGACGACGAATGGCTATGATGACAAAATATTCCAAATAAGCTCTGCTGAGGAGTAGGTTGATCCTAAAATCAATGTCTGAACCTTCTTCATAGGTTTCCTAATAAAAATGTCGTGAAAGTTTTTTTTTTTTTGTAAATTCTATTTAATAAGATTCTAGGGTCCTATTCGACTGTCTTTTATTTGAACCGTAATAGGTAGCCCGTTAAAATTTTCACAATATATGTGTCATTAAAGTGGATTACTCAACAAATAATAATCATCATCATCATTTCAGCCTATCAGCAGTCCACTGCTGAACATAGGCCTCCCCCAAAGATTGCCACGAAGCTCGGTCCTGAGCCACCTGCATCCATCGACTTCCCGCAACACTGCACAGGTCGTCACTCCATCTTGTGGGGGGTCGTCAAATAATAAAAATAGTAAAAATGAAGAGAGCATCCATACAAGATAATATAAGACATACAAACGATAACATTAATACAAACAAGCGTCTAATTTATATATATTTAAATATATCTATATCTATACTGTTACTGACCTCTGTAATACAGGTTCTTAACCTAGCACGGATGTCAGGGAATTCATACTTTGTGGTCGAAATTCTTATGACAATAAAGATTATTTCTATATTTATTCATCTGGTTGGGTTGTATATATAAATACATATAGATACAAATAAATACCATAAAAAATAATAAATTAAAAATTATATATATAATAAAATTAAATAGATAACTAAAACCCAACCAGACGGAAGCCCCCGGCAGGGGAGACCAGACGGCCGAGGGTTAGGGAGAAAGGGAAAAAACCGGGGGACGATGCGAGCGGTATCGAGAAGCACCGCCTTCTTCATTTGAGCTCGGAGCGGTCCGTCACGGAGTCCCAGCCGCCTCAGATGTTCCGAGAGGCTGACTGGGATTAACCCATTCGCGATCGACAACGATCGGAATAATTACGTCGGCATACCACCCCACATGTCGGTTCAGGTATTTTGTCTTCTTGACAATGAAGACAATAAAGATTATTTATTCGCTTCACCTGATGGTAAGTGATGTGCGTTGACGGCCTTTAAAGGGTATTCGGGAGATGGGAAGGAGGATGAGGAGGGAATGGGGGAAAACGTAGAAGCACAAGGTGCCTCTATTTCACGTCGGTACCGACCCGGTCGAGCCGGCCCATTCGAGCCGCCGCTTGGCTCTGCCGCGTCTAAAATCGTCATGTGGTGTGCATGTAGTTGCAGTACCTGTGGTCACGGGACAGACTGAGGTCCTGTTACGCCCTTGTTGCCCCCCCCCCCCCTCCATTGATTCGCATTATTCAGCATTCGCGTGATTGTAATAAAATTAATTGTTTTCATTTATTTCCAACGATTGATTTTATCATTTCGTTTAGTTACCTAGACGTTTATTATTATTACAAACATAATATTTAACTTAGGGTTGAAATTAAGACGAATGTAAGATCACGATTAAGCCTTGAAGGCTTAACGCATTACAGCAATGGAATTAATTATAAATATTTCTTTCACACGTGAACTTTGTTCGCCTGAAGGTGAAAATGATTTCAAAGGTCTTGTTAATAAATGGAATTATGAAAGGATATGAAATCGGTCATTCTTACAGTGATTAACGGCTTGAACTTTATTGTAAGTAATTATATGGTATAACTATTACACAATACCGCGTAGTAACTAATACAACCGCCTTATTATAGACGGATATAATCCAGAACTTTCTAAAGTGAACACCAAACATTGGAGCCATTCTTCCCATCCTCCAGAGCCTCAGTCTGGGGCCTCACCGCTGGATGGGATATACGATGCGCCGTTCTCTCAACATTCTACGACCGAAATGTTTGCAGCGGTGGCATAGACCGGATCACGAGTGCTGGTGTTTACAAGCGCACGCCTTCTCGATACTCATGGTCTCCGGGTGGCGGACTCGCTGGAGTTCGTTGCCCGCGTTGGTTTGGAGGCTGAGTAGGTAGGACGGCATCTGATCAGGAGAGAATGGGAGAGCATATGTTCTCTCCCAAGAAGGGGACGCTGGGGGCCGTCGGCGCTGGTGGGGTCGCCGATGTGTACTCGAGTACTTTAGACAGGTTTCTACTAGACGTGGCTCTCTTGACAACTACTTATTTCGTAGTTATGAAGCCTCTTCCATACTCTAATTATTTCCAATCGCTCAACCACGCAGTTTTGACGATGTTTTTATTCATCACAAAACACATGACAACTGGTAAAAAATGTTAGCACAATTTCGGAACATTCGAAATGATCTTTCAGTTAAGGACCCATTCCTACAGTTGCCACAAACCACACAAGGCACAGTTAACTGGGAATCACCTCCTCTTAATATTAAAGAGGATTCTAAAGGTTTTGAGAATAACCCACCACGCTCCTAAACGAGGATATTACATGTTAACGATTTTTTTTTAATTTCACAGACACCCGATTCCTCCTTTACCATCAGTATGTGGTCAATTCAGCTCAAAAATAATGATCAATTTTAGCGGTGCCATAGACCGGATCACGAGTGCTGGTGTTTACAAGCGCACGCCTTCTCGATCCTCATGGTCTCCGGGTGGCGGACTCGCTGGAGTTCGTTGCCCGCGTTGGTTTGGAGGCAGAGTAGGTAGGACGGCGTCTGATCAGGAGAGAATGGGAGAGCATATGTTCTCTCGCAAGAAGGGGACGCTTGGGGCCGTCGGCGCTGGTGGGGTCGCCGATGTGTACTGAGTACTTTAGACAGGTTTCTACTAGACGTGGCTCTCTTGACAACTACTTATTTCGTAGTTATGAAGCCTCTTCCATACTCTAATTATTTCCAATCGCTCAACCACGCAGTTTTGACGATGTTTTTATTCATCACAAAACACATGACAACTGGTAAAAAATGTTAGCACAATTTCGGAACATTCGAAATGATCTTTCAGTTAAGGACCCATTCCTACAGTTGCCACAAACCACACAAGGCACAGTTAACTGGGAATCACCTCCTCTTAATATTAAAGAGGATTCTAAAGGTTTTGAGAATAACCCACCACGCTCCTAAACGAGGATATTACATGTTAACGATTTTTTTTTAATTTCACAGACACCCGATTCCTCCTTTACCATCGAGTATGTGGTCAATTCAGCTCCAAAAAATAATGATCAATTTTAGCGGTGCCCCCACCAGAATTCAAAACCAGGTCTCTCGTATCGTGAAATCACAGATACCGTTTCACACTGACAGATAAACGACGAACTAAACATAGTCTTCATTAATAACGTCCAAAGTGCAACCTACCATTAGTTTAGAACGATTTATATTTGCGAGAAGGCTAATGCTTTTGCAAATAGAGCGTATAAAATGATCATTATAGTGTCCTCTTATTTGTCAATGATTGTTACAATGTTCTCGGCAATTTGTTTATAAGAGATGCTGGAAATGCCGCGTGGTATCGGCGTAAGAATCTAACCACATTGATCGCATGGGAGTCTTAAAAGGCGACTAAGGAAAACGACCTTGAAAATCGCAACAGCCACCGATAGATGGCGGAAAAAGCGTCACCAAAAATACGCAGAGGAAAATTAAACAGAGGTCTAAACCGAGCGTGGCGAATATTACAACCCCTCCTAATGGGAGAGGTCAATGTCCTTCAGTGAACTATTTACAAGTTAAGGTGTTATAAGGGGATTCAACAAATCTAACCTGCACGCTACGCAACATACAGACTGACAGACGTGGTTCTGGCAATCGAGTTATCGCGTAAAAACCATCAGAACACGCTGAACCTTAAATCGACTGCATTAAAAACTTTACACATTTTGATTATAAAAGAAATTAATATAATTATATAAAAGAAATCCGGGCACTGTCAGTCTGAGACTGAAAGCGAGCAGCGCTGAAAATCAGTGTTGTATGTGACCGTAAGTGATTACCTTCGCTAATGTTCATTCGTAACACCAGGTGCGTTGCCAGCCTTTATGAATATTTCGGAGATGGGAGGATGAGGAGGGTAACGCAGAAGCACAAAATGCCTCTACTTTACGCCGGTATTCCGCGAGGTCGTGGTACTCCCTTGGTCGAGCCCAGTGCATTCCAGAAGTAGCGAAAGCTACCGCTTGACTCTACCTCTAACATTAAATACGCCACATTAGTTTTTATGTCCTAAAGTTATTGGCAGTACTATCTAAGTTTTATTTTTTAATTAGTTCAACAATTTCTAGACAGATAATTTTTCTCTTTGTTTTCTTGTTGAAACTGAACTCGGGTCCTGAACTGAGGTCTGAGAGCAAGGTGTGTTAATAAGTGGACAGTATAGCTTGATAAAATATTTATTGCTTCGCTTAATACAAAATTAGTGTATTCAAAGATCGCCTCCTGCTTTCGTTATGCAAATGTCGGTTGGTTCTGCTGACACTGTTTGCGATGACGTCACAACCTGCGATGTAAGTGACTTGCTTACGTAGTATTGAATGATCCACAGGTGCACAGCTGAACATAGGCGTCCCTCAAAGATTGTCACAAAGCACCGTCCCGAGCTGCCTGCATCCACTGACGTCCCGCACCACTGTGCAGATCATCACTCAATCTTGCTAGGGTTCTTCCTGCACTGCGTTCGTCTGTACTAGATTCTGCAAGCTTTGTGACGGGCCTTTTGCCCCCTCCAGCTGGCCGATCCTACCGGCTAATCGGTGGACACCACAAGGTATTTAATTTACATTCACGATAAACAACGTGTTGTTCAGACTTCCGCTTCGTGACTACTGTTGCATGCTTAGCAGATATTCTTGACGAGTTACATAAATATGGGACTGTACTGCAGGTCTGTGCGTATCAAAGATTTATTAGTTTGTTTACTTATCTACTATTTATTGTGAACACTGAAACAGCAGCTATCTGACTGATATATGCTCTGTTGCTATTTTATATTTTTTTCACATTCGTCATCTTTTCTCTTTATTCGAATTTACGTACAAAACTTACCATTAGGCGAGCCGCTTGTACGTTTGCCGAATTTTCTATAAAAAAAAAAAACTTTTGGCGGACCTTTTGGTAAGTTGCTACTACAGCCTATGGTGATAGTCACCATTTTGCAAAAAGTAGAAACCGCGTGTTATCTCTGATATATCACATCTGACCCTTCATCCGATCGCATCGCATAAGCGTTACATGGAATATGGGAAGATAAACATTACAGAAATGTTGCAAGTCTGTACTAGTGCTGCTGTTTGTTATTGTGCCGCTTCAGTTGTTTGTCCTGACATGTATATTATTCTATGTATATATGGTATATTTGTATATATGTTATTTATATATCTATCTATGTATGTATCTATTGTAAGTTTATATTTTGATATTTATATCCTTTAACTGGTTTTTTTTCTCTTAACAGTATCGCCTCTATTACGTATATATCTCTGCTTAGCCTAATGGTTGACTGGGAGAGAATGCCTCTAGGCATTAAGTCCGCCATATGTACGAACTAGTGCATAAAGATTAAATAAATAAATAAAGAAGAGTGAGTGCCTCTCCGTATTCGCGAATACATTTACGGCACTCTCCAACGCAGTTAAAGAAAGGGCTACTATGCACGAGATCAAGTAGATACCACTGCAGTGCCAACAACTTTTATGAAACTTTCTTCTGATTTGTATCGTTGTCTTGGGTACTGAAACCGTGCCATGCTCGTCCCCTGTTTTTATGGTAAAGGAGGAGTAAATACCGACGCCCCACACACATCTGCACCACCAGAGGACGCAGGTGCAAAAGATGTCTATTTGATACTTCACTTCTATTACGTTGTCTAAAATAAGCTCTGGTGATAAGGGGTTCAAGGGACAAGAATGTTGTCTAGACTTGACGGAAGAAATGCAACTACATTACAAAACAGCGATGAAATGAAATGAAAATAGAAATTAATTTAGACGAAGAAGACCAATTCAGAACATTTTACTTACCTAATAGTTATTACAATGAAGACATTCGCGAAACTAATTCAAATAATGATATCTCTGCAATTAACAACTCTTTGCAGCCAGTCATTGATAATGCTTCAATAAAATTGGTTTCCTCCAAAGAAATTGAAGTAAATGACATGACATAATAATTTTTGCATCGACACGTTAAAATAAAAGGTGTTCGAAACAAAGATATTTAATTATATATGGTCGAAATTTACATTGCATATAAATGAAAACGAATTAAATATATAAGAAGTTAGGAGAAATCTCATTAATGAAATCGTCTGCAATGTATTGACACTTCTGCAAAATAAACGCAATATTCAATCTTAATACTTTGTAGGCAACATTCCAATGCTTCTATTGAATACAAATAGGTATACAAGACAGTGTCTGTATGTCTGTTAAGGTTTGTTATTTATTTAAATAAGGATAAAACTGTATGGAAATTTGTAATTATATGTTTCCCTTCTTTTTATTTAGGTGATTGATAGAAAGTTTTAAAATTTCATTTCTGTGGACTATTTGTCATTTTGTAGGTTGCCTTACAGATTCCGACACTCTAAAAAGAAACCAAAATTGTGTGTACACGAGTACTACTATCACTGGGGGCATTGGATATTGTGGTATGCCAAAAGGTGTAGGCAAAATACTAGAAATAGCTCTAAATACATCACACACACTACCCGCGGCGACGTCAAATAATTCATTGCAATATTTTTTATTATTATCACGTTTTTGGCGCGTTTACTAAAAGTCAACTATTTCAAAAACTTTATTCTTCGTCATCGGAATATAAATTTTATTTGAAACGCCGGATAAATCTCATAGCGAAATAACAGTGAAAACCTCAAATATGCCGTGTTTAAAATATACGTAGACCGTCTAAAATATGAGGCAGGCATTTTGTACCACGATTGCTAATGCCCCTGCTTGAGCAAATTTATAAGTTAGGGCACCCCTATGTTGGGAGCGTACCCAACCAACTTGAATCCAACTCCAACTTCTACTGTTAGAACAACAGTAGAACTTAGATAGAGTTAACAATAGATTCCTTCTCTATCTAAGAATCGTCTCGGATGATACCACACTCTTACCTATTTCTGCCGCCAAACAGCAGTAGAAATTCTGTCTGTGTTCCGGTTTGAGAGATCTAATATCGAGTATTGAGAGGAGACCTTCCTTACACAACTGTAACCTTCTTCGATTGAAGTTGTCTGCAGGTCAAGTAAACTGTTAACTTATTTTTTTCACTTGAATCTAATTGAAAAAATCTGAACTGAGGCTGAAAAAGGATAATATAATTGCGACTCTACAACTTACATGCGATTACGGCAAACTTCTTTCTCCAGCAGTGGACTATCAAAAGGCTGATGAAATTACAGAAACATGCATATTTATGATATTATAATAAATCTACCCAGATGAATCCGCTGTAAAAGTGGTAAAAAGTATAGGACTTAAAATTGTACCCCTGGGCACTCCACAAATGAGCCATACTCTCTACTAGAAAGAAAGAAACATTTATGTTTCACGCCACGTTTCATTATGTGCCACGAAAATATATAAAATTATTACACAATTAATTTATTAACAAAGTTAATTACATCAAATATAGGGGTATAAAGTGCGCACTCAGCTTTAATGCCGTAGTTGAAATGAACTACTGCACTGGTTTTCACTTTTCAGTCGGCCTGCGCGGTGTGCGACATACGGACAGAAAGTAAAGTAAAGTAACAGCCTGTAAGTGCCCACTGCATGACAAAGGCTTCCTTCTCAAATATCTGAGAGGTTTTTGGAGCCGGAAAGGGCCCGTCACGCTGCTCCAGTGCTGGTTGGCGGGCTTCACAGATCCTCGAAATAATATTTTTTTATTATTTTACAGACATAATACGTGGTAAGTACAGCGCTTAAAATTGTGGATCGGACTCACGTCGCTCGCGCTATATGAAATTAAAGTGAGTGCCAGGCCATTACGCCTGGCTGTGTCATCTGCTTGTGTTAAATGTGAAGAAGAATAATATGCAGAAAAAAAAACAAATGTATAATGTATAAAACCTCACAAAATACACCGCGTGCTGGTGTTGTTGACGATTGGAGAAAGATATGGTATATACCCCTTTTACGCTGCAACGTTTTAATGCTTTAAAATTATTTTCATGCGTAAAGTCGAAGCGAATCACTAGTGTTTATTTAAATCGATATATATTAATGAAACCGGATTCTTGAACGAAACTAATGATGAAATGGGATGATTAATCAAACGACATCATTAATATACCGTGTTCATGTGTTCATTTAATGTTTGTACACAGTTGTGATTATGAAAATCGTTTTGAATTTATCTGCCACAAGATATATATAATTTCCTCATTCTATTTATTTAATTTGTTCAACTATTAAGACTTCTTTTTACGCTCACCTGGTGGTGAGTGATTACTGTCGCACACGTACAAATGCAACACCAGAGATGCTGCAGGTGCGCTGCCGGCCTTATAGGGTATTTAGAAGATAGGAGGGAGAATGAGGAGGAGGAAGTGGGCGTCCGGTTACGTAAGTAAGGCACCGAACTAAACGCAGAAGCACAATATGCCTTCACGCCGGTATTCTGCGATGCCGTGGTACTAACTCGTGCGAGTCTACCCATCCGAACGGCAACAAAAGCCGTCATTTGGCTCTACCGCGTACCAAATAGGCAAAGGTATCCACCCTCTTACCTATACAAAGAATACAAATTCACGTGATGCGCGCCCAAACACACGGACAAACCGAAAAATATTCAATGTGCAAACTATTCCCTCTTTAAAGTTTTATTATAATCTATTTAATAAAATAACAAAAACAAACTGCTGTTATGTATGTAGTTTTATAAGCCTATTTCTTTCCAGTCAGAGAGCAGCCTCCTTGCAAAATCGTGAGAGATTAAAAAAAAAACCGTTCGACTCGTGAATTATATCCTCCTAATACCGAATAAGAAATAATTAGATTTGATTTGGAAAAAGACACAAGAGTACACCGCCAATCGAAAAGCTCTCAATATAAACAAATAACCTTGTAAGTAACATAACTTACTTGTAATCTAAAGTTACACAGATGCATCTGCGACTCTAAGGTCAAACAACTCATCAGTGAGCTCATAGAACTCGACTCCATTTCACATCGGTAAGATCGCGTTGTAATGTGATGCTGCCAATGACCAATTACGTCCACTGCTGAACATAGGCATTTTTTTTAAAGAATACTATCAATGCTATTTATTAAGTAACATTACTAATATTCCTGTCAACATTCCAAATAAGCTCACAGCTTGTATCTGGAGTGGTTCACGATAATAGTCGAATGGCGGGCTCTAACCTACGACGTCGGGTTTAGTAGTCCTCACCCAAATCAAATTGACTATTGGCGTTTAAAGGCCTCTCCAAGAAAGCCTCAGAAAAAGCCGGCATGAAATCCTTCAAAGGCTTGCCCATAATCACCACTCTGCGGTCGGTTTTTTTTTTTTGATGGAAACGACGGCAAACGAGCATGCGGCTCACCTGATGGTAAGTGATTTCCGTCGCCCACATACATCTGCAACACCATAGATGCTGCAGGTGCGTTGCCGGCCTTCAAGGGTATTAGGGAGATAGGAGGGGAGAGGAGGGGAATAGGGAGGGATGTGGGCCTCCGGTTACCTCACTCACCGAACGAAACGCAGAAGCACAAGATGCCTCTACTTCACGCCGGTATTCTGCGAGGCCGCGGTATCAATCCGGTCGAGCCGGCCCATTCGAGCAGCAGCTAAAGCCGCCGCATGGCTCTACCACGCTTAGAGAGGTGAGAGCAGTGACGGTACCCTCTCTCTGATGACGCTTCTCTCCGTAACTGGTCTGTGGGATTTGGGTTCGCCAAATTCGGATGCAAGCTCCACAATCTCTCGATCGTTAGAGCCTCGTTTGTTATTCAGCTGTGCGAATCACGTGCGTGTTTTGCATCTGGATTTACCATAATTTCGATTGTCAACCGCCAAATCTTTGTTTTATTGGGTCATCGGGTTCTCCGATCGGAGAAGGAAAAGGGGAAAGATACTTCGTTAGTAATTTTAATCCATATAAAGGATATAATCCCATGGACAACTGAAAACAAGCTTTAAGATTATACACCAAACAAAAGCACAAGTGCTGCAATCTCACTGAAGTTTTTTTTTATAGAAGAAAGGGGCAAACGAGCGTGCGGCTCACCTGGCGTGCGACTCACCTGATGGTAAGTGATCACCGACGCCCACGAACATCCACAACACCAGAGGAGCTATATGCGCTGCCAGCCTTTAAGGAAGGAAGTTATTATAAGTGAAGTTATTTTAACTAAACAAATCTACTCAGAAGCTATGATTAAAAACACCTTAGTTTGTTTTACTCGATGGTAGACTCGTTCTCTACCGTGGAGTCATCTGGTTAACAGATATTTAACCATTACTGTCAGCTACAGTGCATTTATTGTTCTATTCCGGTTTGAAAGTTATAGACTACCAGTATAGATACCAATATAATTACAGGTTACGTCTTAGTCCCCAGATGCGACACATCTGTAACCTCCTTCGATTAAAGTTGTTTGCAAGTGTCCGTGAGCTCCAGTAGCCACTTATCAGGTGGCATGTTATCTCGTTTTTCACCCGAATCCAAAAAAAAAATAAAAGTCATTTAAATTTGAGCCTACGGTACACGAAACGCAACGCTGATGCTGTTGGTACATGACCGTAATTGGTAAATTATTTCACATTCATCTTCAATGATAGAACATAATTCCATGTTTCCTTTTATTAAAAAAAAAACCATAATGATTGCCTACGCATTATTTTTACAATTACGTACAAGTAATTTAATCTTGCAACACCGGAATCAATAACTGATTCAAACATTTCTATAATCAAATATGCATTTACAGAGAATCACAGTTAACACCTGCTCAACAATTATCTATATAGATTTCCTAAATAAATTAACAATGGGAATACTTTACTAACGACCTTTTAAATCAACTCCCGAAAATGATTAGTTTCGATTTGACTTCGGATGTTGTCATGTGTGCAATCAATTGTTTTCGATAGGTTCCGTACAAAACTTAAAGCTTAAGGTTATTTGAAAAATACTGACATTATTTTCATTTAGATTTTAATATAACTAGCGTCGCTTGAGGTCGTAAATTCGACCAATGTTTCAATGTGTGTTGTAAATTATCGAAACGTATAATTGGTTAAAGACTTCTGCCTTAACGGTAACTTTTAGGTACAGAATGCTCTTCTATTTGGTGCACCTCTAAGACAAACTGCCTTTAAAATGATATAAGTTTCATTCCCCGTTTCATAATAAATACCAAAAAGAATAATACTTAAATTTTTGATTTTTACATAATAATACAATGATCAATGAATTAAGCTGTCTGTTAGTGCCCTAAGATACTTTTTTTTTTTATGAAAAAATAGGCCTGCGTTTGACCTCAATCTTGCCCGATGGAAAGCGAAGATGAGGCCTAGGATGGTACACGCTTGCCTAGATGTCTGTTCACTTTGGCCTTGATACTGCCAATCATATGCTTTCTCCGGGAGCAAAACTCGGCAACGAGGCCCGCCTCCCGGCGCTTTCTATCTCGTAGAGAAGATTTCTTCTCTCTGAAAATCGTAATGGCTATTCATTGAGGTCTATTTACTTAGAGGCCTTTGTATCCAAGCATTAGGGAGCCCCAGCGTTACCTAAACTCAACATCTACTTCAAATCTACATGACATTCCATCATCATCATCATCCTTTCGGCCTATCACAAGTCCACTGCTGAACATAGTGACGTTAGTGTTTCGTGCAGTTTATTACAAGGCCGGGTTCGTTTAAAAAGAAACGTAACAATATTCTTAAATTCTGATTTATGAACGGTGTGTATAAAAATATATATAAAAATGTCATTTAACTTATTTTAAATAAACAAAGGAATCATTGGTGCAAAATCCAAATGAATTTCGCTGCAAGATGGCGGGATAACCATCTCGAAAAATACCAGACCGGTATTTTTCGAGACCGGTGTCTGGTCCCCTTGGCGACCGGCCAGGTCTAGGTCCAGCAGTGGACTATTCACTACTATTCTATTTCAGACTGTTAAGCTTAAGTAGACGTGATAGAGCCTGCGGCCTTAGCTGCTGCTCGTACGTGCCGGCACGACCGGTGTGGTACCACGGCCCGTGCTTCTGCGTTTCGTTCGGTGAGTGAGGTAACCGGAGGCCAACTCTCCTCGATCCCCTCTTCATCCTCACTCCCATAGTACTCTTAAAGGCCGGAAACTCACCTGCACCACATCTGGTGTTGCAGATGTACGTGGGCGACGGTAATCGTTTACCATCAGGTGAACCGCTAGCATGTTTGCCGCCTTTCCCATAAAAAAAAGTCCCCCGGACTACGGATCCCCAATACGAGTACTATGGTTGAGAACAACATCACAACAATGAAGGTAGCATCTCATCTCGCATACAATACAAGCGCCGTTCCATTGTATTCATAAATGAAAATGAATGAATGGACGTGATTATTCAAGAGGGAACCATTTTAAATTGGAGATATTATTTAACAGTTATCATTTATTGATGTTTCAATGACACGTTTGATTTTTTTTTTTTTTTTTTTTTTATGAAAAAATAGGCCTGCGTTTAACCTCAATCTTGCCCGATGGAAAGCGAAGATGAGGCCTAGGATGGTACACGCTTGCCTAGATGTCTGTTCACTTTGGCCTTGATACTGCCAATCATATGCTTTCTCCGGGAGCAAAACTCGGCAACGAGGCCCGCCTCCCGGCGCTTTCTATCTCGTAGAGAAGATTTCTTCTCTCTGAAAATCGTAATGGCTATTCATTGAGGTCTATTTATTTAGAGGCCTTTGTATCCAAGCATTAGGGAGCCCCAGCGTTACCTAAACTCAACATCTACTTCAAATCTACATGACATTCCATCATCATCATCATCCTTTCGGCCTATCACAAGTCCACTGCTGAACATAGTGACGTTAGTGTTTCGTGCAGTTTATTACAAGGCCGGGTTCGTTTAAAAATAAACATAACAATATTCTTAAATTCTGATTTATGAACGGTGTGTATAAAAATATACATAAAAATGTCATTTAACTTATTTTAAATAAACAAAGGAATCATTGGTGCAAAATCCAAATGAATTTCGCTGCAAGATGGCGGGATAACCATCTCGAAAAATACCAGACCGATATTTTTCGAGACCGGTGTCTGGTCCCCTTGGCGACCGGCCAGGTCTAGGTCCAGCAGTGGACTATTCACTACTATTCTATTTCAGACTGTTAAGCTTAAGTAGACGTGGTAGAGCCTGCGGCCTTAGCTGCTGCTCGTACGTGCCGGCACGACCGGTGTGGTACCACGGCCTGTGCTTCTGCGTTTCGTTCGTTGAGTGAGGTAACCGGAGGCCAACTCTCCCTCCCGATCCCCCTCTTCACCCTCACTCCCATAGTACTCTTAAAGGCCGGAAACTCACCTGCACCACATCTGGTGTTGCAGATGTACGTGGGCGACGATAATCGGTTACCATCAGGTGAACCGCTAGCACGTTTGCCGCCTTTCCCATAAAAAAAAAAAGTCCCCCGGACTACGGATCCCCAATACGAGTACTATGGTTGAGAACAACATCACAACAATGAAGGTAGCATCTCATCTCGCATACAATACAAGCGCCGTTCAATTGTATTCATAAATGAAAATGAATGAATGGACGTGATTATTCAAGAGGGAACCATTTTAAATTGGAGATATTATTTAACAGTTATCATTTATTGATGTTTCAATGACACGTTTGATTTTTTTTTTATTTTGTTTGCGATAAAGGGCCTCTTCTTCTTCTAAGTAAAATAGCAGCGTGTAAATGTCCCACTATTGAGCAAAGACCTCTTCGAAATATTTGAGCGGGGAGAATACGTCACGTTGCCCCTCAAACGGGTTGGTTAGATGACTTGGCAATGATATTGTTTATTATGCCATAAGGTTACTTAACGATATGATATCTTCACAGAATTTTCTCCAGAAGGTTTCCATGAGGTTTTGGATGTATTTACATCAGCCTTCTGTAGCCCACGGACACCTGCAAACAACTCCAATAGGAGAAGCTTACTGATGCGTTGTCAACCAGGGGGTCTGATAAGGAATGCAGCCCGCAATCCTACTACACCTTTTAAGCCTGAACACAACAGTACTCGCACTGCAGAAATGCGTAAGAGGGTGTACCTACTCAGATGACTCCCGGAATGAAGAAGAGTTTACCTTCTAGTGAATCTCCTACTTGTGTATTTGTTTTTAAGAAATCTAGACAATGCTATTTTTTAAGTAACATAACTAACATTCCTGTTGACCCTCCACAACTAAGCATTACAGTATCTGGAGTGGTTCATGACAATAGTCGAATGGCGGACTCGAACTCAGGACATCATGTTTCGTAGACCCTTACACATTAGGCTATTGGTGCTTAATTTCATTGAATTAACTTTGATGACTGATTGAATTGCATTCAAACTGCGCCTTTTATTTTTGCATATTCATTTTTAATCTATATTTAATACGTGAAGTTTATAACGAGGCCGGATTCGTGTAAAAAAAAAAACATGACAATATTCTTTAATCCGGATTTATGAACGGTGCATAATTGAATACGTTGTGAAATCTTTACTCTGTACGCGACATCAAAATTAAAGACGAATACGATATTGAAATATTATCTATGACCGCGGTTAGGGTTACATTACCGAACAGAGAACTTTCCATTTATTCTATCTATTATTAGACGCACTGGACTTCGAATCGCTTGTGTAGACTCGTAAGGTTATTAAACATAACCAAACCAAGCAACAAAAAAATTCAAATCGTTCTTATACTATACCTTATACGCTATATCACAAAAACATTTCACGAAACCTCCGTGTGAAGTCTTTCTTCGATAAAATCACAGCGTGTTGTTTTACAGATCCAAGACATGGAAATATAAATCGCGAAATTTACGTGAAGTTTATAGTGTCTTCGCGAATATGGCCTCTGGCACGGAAATAAATCATTTGCGTGGGGCGTAAATATTGGTGTCGGCTGAGATTTGTAACCCAGAACCCATGGCACAGCAGAGGTACTACGCGTACTTTTAAGCGTGGTAGAGCCAAGCGGCGGCTTTAGCTGCTGCTCGAATGGGCCGGCTCGACCGGATTGATACCACGGCCTCGCAGAATACCGGCGTGAAGTAGCCATCTTGTGCTTCTCCGTTTCGTTCGGTGAGTGAGGTAACCGGAGGCCCACATTCCCTCCCTATTCCCCTCCTCTCCCCTCCCATCTCCCAAATATCCTTACAACTGGCAACGCACCTGCAGCGTCTATGATGTTGCAGATGTATGTGGGCGACGGTAATTACTTACCATCAGGTGAACCGCATGCTCGTTTGCCGTCTTTTCCATAAAACAAAAAACGCTGACCACAGATCTACGCGGTCGTCTAGCGTAAAATATAAGGCGTATGTTTGGCCCGGAAAAAAATTTCTAATAACATATATAGAGAGTAACTCCCCTCCCTTTCCTACCCCTCGATCACTCCTTAAAATTGAAGCGAAAATAATACAAAGTGTGATAGTTGAACTTCTTCATAATTAAACCACTACATCTTTTACAAAGTGGTAGAGCCAAGCTGTGGATTTAGCTGCTACTCTAATGGGCCCGCTCGACAGGGGTCGTACCCCGAACTCGCAGAAAATCGGTGTGGTGTAACCGGAGACCCACTCCACCCTCCTATGGGGCATGTCCCATCCTCATCCGCCCTCCTAAATCTCAAATATCTTCAGAGGCCAGCAACGCACCTGCAGGCTCGCTGGAGTTGCATATGTACGTCCGACCGTAATCATTTTCCATCAGGGGCGCCGCAACTTAAAAAAAAAGCCTATTTTAGTCCACAGCTGAACATAAGCCTCTACAAGAAAGCGTCAACAAAAACCGGCTTAAATCTTAGAAGGTCTTTTTTTTGCCCATGCTCACCGCGCTGGGCATGCGGGTGGGTGAGCGCAACGCCGTTACCGACTCACCGGTAACGCTGCACCCCATCACTAGTCTGTGGGATTTCGGTGAGCTTAATGCCTCGTTTGCAGGTGAGGTTTTTGGAGAAAGAGATATCATATCCCCCTAAGCGAGAAAGAAAGAATGAAAAAATGTTTTATTCCACATGTATAGCCACAGTACAGTATACGGTATACAACATGATACAATACAACACAATACATTTGGTGCAAAATATAAAAACAGTAAATAAACAATATTAATATCAGTATTGAACTGAAGCCACAAAATGGCGGCCGACTAGGCACATTGCTGCAGCCGAAATGCTGCAGCGCTGATATTCTGCCGGCAGCCTTGACAGAAGTCCTGCGAGCATCCGCCCGGCAGTATTTTTTATTTTGTTTGCGATAAAGGGCCTCTTCTTCTTCTAAGAAAATAGCAGCGTGTAAATGTATTGAGCAAAGACCTCTTCGAAATATTTGAGCGGGGAGAATACGTCACGTTGCCCCTCAAACGGGTTGGTTAGATGACTTGGCAATGATATTGTTTATTATGCCATAAGGTTACTTAACGATATGATATCTTCACAGAATTTTCTCCAGAAGGTTTGAAGTTTTGGATTAATTTACATCAGCCTTCTGTAGCCCACGGACACCTGCAAACAACTCCAATAGGAGAAGCTTACTGATGCGTTGTCACCCCTGGGGTCTGATAAGGAATGCAGCCCGCAATCCTACTGACCCTCTACACCTTTTAAGTCTGAACACAACTGTACTCGTACTGCATAAATGGGTAAGAGGGTGTATGTACCTACTCAGATGACTCCCTGAATGAAGAAGAGTTTACCTTCTAGTGAATCTCCTACTTGTGTATTTGTTTTTAAGAAATCTAGACAATGCTATTTTTTAAGTAACATTACTAACATTCCTGTTGACCCTCCACAACTAAGCATTACAGTATCTGGAGTGGTTCATGACAATAGTCGAATGGCCGACTCGAACTCAGGACATCATGTTTCGTAGACCCTTACACATTAGGCTATTGGTGCTTAATTTCATTGAATTAACTTTGATGACTGATTGAATTGCATTCAAACTGCGCCTTTTATTTTTGCATATTCATTTTTAATCTACATTTAATACGTGAAGTTTATAACGAGGCCGGATTCGTGTAAAAAAAAAAACATGACAATATTCTTTAATCCGGATTTATGAACGGTGCATAATTGAATACGTTGTGAAATCTTTACTCTGTACGCGACATCAAAATTAAAGACGAATACGATATTGAAATATTATCTATGACCGCGGTTAGGGTTACATTACCGAACAGAGAACTTTCCATTTATTCTATCTATTATTAGACGCACTGGGCTTCGAATCGCTTGTGTAGACTCGTAAGGTTATTAAACATAACCAAACAAAGCAACAAAAAATTCAAATCGTTCTTATACTATACCTTATACGCTATATCACAAAAACATTTCACGAAACCTCCATGTGAAGTCTTTCTTCGATAAAATCACAGCGTGTTGTTTTACAGATCCAAGACATGGAAATATAAATCGCGAAATTTACGTGAAGTTTATAGTGTCTTCGCGAATATGGCCTCTGGCACGGAAATAAATCATTTGCGTGGGGCGTAAATATTGGTGTCGGCTGAGATTTGTAACCCAGAACCCATGGCACAGCAGAGGTACTACGCGTACTTTTAAGCGTGGTAGAGCCAAGCGGCGGCTTTAGCTGCTGCTCGAATGGGCCGGCTCGACCGGATTGATACCACGGCCTCGCAGAATACCGGCGTGAAGTAGCCATCTTGTGCTTCTCCGTTTCGTTCGGTGAGTGAGGTAACCGGAGGCCCACATTCCCTCCCTATTCCCCTCCTCTCCCCTCCCATCTCCCAAATATCCTTACAACTGGCAACGCACCTGCAGCGTCTATGATGTTGCAGATGTATGTGGGCGACGGTAATTACTTACCATCAGGTGAACCGCATGCTCGTTTGCCGTCTTTTCCATAAAACAAAAAACGCTGACCACAGATCTACGCGGTCGTCTAGCGTAAAATATAAGGCGTATGTTTGGCCCGGAAAAAAATTTCTAATAACATATATAGAGAGTAACTCCCCTCCCTTTCCTACCCCCTCGATCACTCCTTAAAATTGAAGCGAAAATAATACAAAGTGTGATAGTTGAACTTCTTCATAATTAAACCACTACATCTTTTACAAAGTGGTAGAGCCAAGCTGTGGATTTAGCTGCTACTCTAATGGGCCCGCTCGACAGGGGTCGTACCCCGAACTCGCAGAAAATCGGTGTGGTGTAACCGGAGACCCACTCCACCCTCCTATGGGGCATGTCCCATCCTCATCCGCCCTCCTAAATCTCAAATATCTTCAGAGGCCAGCAACGCACCTGCAGGCTCGCTGGAGTTGCATATGTACGTCCGACCGTAATCATTTTCCATCAGGGGCGCCGCAACTTAAAAAAAAAGCCTATTTTAGTCCACAGCTGAACATAAGCCTCTACAAGAAAGCGTCAACAAAAACCGGCTTAAATCTTAGAAGGTCTTTTTTTTGCCCATGCTCACCGCGCTGGGCATGCGGGTGGGTGAGCGCAACGCCGTTACCGACTCACCGGTAACGCTGCACCCCATCACTAGTCTGTGGGATTTCGGTGAGCTTAATGCCTCGTTTGCAGGTGAGGTTTTTGGAGAAAGAGATATCATATCCCCCTAAGCGAGAAAGAAAGAATGAAAAATGTTTTATTCCACATGTATAGCCACAGTACAGTATACGGTATACAACATGATACAATACAACACAATACATTTGGTGCAAAATATAAAAACAGTAAATAAAGAATATTAATATCAGTATTGAACTGAAGCCACAAAATGGCGGCCGACTAGGCACATTGCTGCAGCCGAAATGCTGCAGCGCTGATATTCTGCCGGCAGCCTTGACAGAAGTCCTGCGAGCATCCGCCCGGCAGTATTTTTTATTTGAATTTATTAACAAATAATGTCACCATCTTGCATAAACTTTTATTACATCATAGAAAGTAGTTAATAGACGTAAATTATTATATATTCTTTTTAGAGGTTATGTTTTTTGTAATGAAGTCATCAGTATCTTAAACGACCAAAAAATGCTGTTTCTCTGTGCCATATAAGTAAAGGCATAATTGCAACTAATAGATGTCACGGGTTATTTTGTTTAGCACCTAAAAGATATGATTTATGTCGGATTTTTAAATAAGCCTTGGATTGGAGCATAACACCTTTTCATAACGAAATCAATTTTATACTACTTTAATGTAAGAGCCAATGCAGATCAGTGGTTAGGGCTCTCGATTTACTTTCGTCGTACGCGGGTGATCCGGGTTCACTGGCATTACTAAAGTTGTAACCTCAACTGCTGTATTCAGCATGCGCTTGGCGCTGAATCCACGCGTCGTGAGTACTCCTGCATATCTGTGAGAAAAAAAATCAAATCTTTGGTGGATTTGTTAGTTTCCCCAAAACGCCCTAGGGCGGTGCGGCAGCCTTTCCCTACTTCAAAACCCTCACAGAAATAAGAGCAGACCAGCTTAGACCCGGCTGTGAGACATATATACTTTGCAACATAGTACGTCGAAGACTTACTCAAGAAAAAGCAAATGAACACATCCAATGAAAGCAAATGAGAAATAAATGAGTTTAAATCTCGCATTCCTAATGACTTTAGTTGATTAGTGTTGCCACATACGAAATAGAGATGGGACGCAGTCGTGACCCGAATATATTCTTTACCTTTTCTAAATAATTCATAACGATTTTTTATGTTCCATAGCAGAAATGATGATTGAAAGAAATGCAACGAGGTCGACCAATGAAACAATTACTTATAACTTTTACGCCTTTATAATTTCAGTTCGTTTGTGATTGTGTGACAAACGACTTACTTAACTTAACGTTTTTATTATTTGTAGTATAGATATGCTGGTTCCCTCACGATGTTTTCCTTCACCGCCGAGCATGTGGTAATTACAGCACTTAAAATTGCTATTAACAATTTCAGTGGTGCCGGCACCGGGGATCGAACCCAGGTCACTTGCGGTCTATGATAATGAATGAATGAATGAATGAATGAATGAATGAAATATACTTTAATTGTTCACACACGGATTTAACATACAAAGATTATAAGGAAACAAAAAACAAAAAGTACAATAGGCGGCCTTATCGCTAAGAAGCGATTTCTTCCAGGCAACCCAGAAAGAAAAAGGAAATATGATAAGTATCGGGTTCGGGTGTACACATAATATAAAGTGAAGTGAACATATAATACATACACATGATTTGCAATAAAATAAATACAAAAAATATACATAATATGAATATATGAAATACATATACACGTACATACTATTACAGAGATACAAGTCAACGACATTAAGGAAAAGGAAACAAAGATTAAGGAGGCATAAAGTATTTTTTTAACTGGCGCTTGAAAACAGGTAATGATTGTGCTCGCTTAATATGAACTGGAAGAGAGTTCCAAAGCCGAACAGCTTCAACGGAAAAGGATAAATGATACTAAAGTGAGGGCCCTGATCACTATGCTACCACGTTTCTAGACCTGACATATTATGTTAGTAAGAACAATGATAGCAAGCTGGTCAAAGGTCTCCTCTCAATACATGACATGGTTTTGAAGCCGGGAAGTTCCGTCCCTTAAAAATGGTTTCGCTTATCTAGAACATGGTTATTAATAAACGAAAACCGTGTCCTGGATCTGAAAAATAGTTCTGACTATATTTTTGGGGCATAGTGAATCCGGACGTCAAGCTTTGATTCCACTTAAAATGAGAACACTAAACATATGAACATCAATACTGATGAGCTAGTCACCTATACATATAAAGGCAAACATATCGATCTGTCTGATTAAGGTACTTGTTAATCCGAACGTTTCGCTCGATTCTAAAACATAATTTGGACAAATAACACTTCTCAATCGACACCTAACAATAGTGATCATGCCGCGCCGCGTTAGAGGATTGACAGCTTAAGGTCACCGGTTCAATCCCAGACGTTCTCCGCGCGTTGAGAGAACGCCTTGGATCGACGGCTTGAAGGATTTTCATTGCCTTTTTAAGATCGATAATGTATTCTTCTTAGTGGATGATGTTACATTTGTTACCTCTGCTGTAATTGGCCTCGTAAAATAATACAGAGCCAACAATACCATCGATTGGCATTACTGTTTAACCTAATTCCACGGCTGGTAGGCGTTCCCTATGGACAGTCACAGGACAGGGGTCCACGTCCTATACGTGGACCTCTTGTGTTGACATCTTTCCTTTTCTTTTGTACAGAAGGATAAAGACAGCTTATGTCGGGCTTGTACCAATTTTTTTTTTTTTATTTATAGAAGAAGGGGGCAAACGAGCGTGCGGCTCACCTGATGGTAAGTGATCACCAACGCCCACGAATATCCACAACACCAGAGGAGCTACAGACGCGCTGCCGGCCTTTAAGGAAGGAATAAGCTCTTTTCTTGAAGGTCCCTAAGTCGTAATCTTTTCTTTTGTACATTGATGAATGTCTAACGCATAGCTACCCAAGAAGGACAAACACGGCTTATGTCGGGCTTGTGCCAAATAAGATATCACGGTGTTCCGTTTTCGCCGTATATCGGCAAAGCCACGGGAATACCCACACACACATACGTACCTGACAGGCACTTCTCAAGAGAGCACAAGCCACTCTCTCCCCCCTTGAAAGGCGCGTTGAAACAGGGGCGCGCCTTCCTACACGGGTTCCATCACCACGCGGCCAACCGAACAGTACCTCGAGGTCATTACGGAAATCGAGTACTCGGAACTTCTAGAACAGCAGCCCTCCTATCCCTAGGAGCGAACCAACGGTGCGCTTCTGCGTCTCCCACACCACAGTTCACTTACTCGCTTAAAAAGTGTGCTCACCACCTTATGCCATGAGGATTCCTTTTACCCTCATCGTGGATAAGCAAGCTACGATTACTGATACCTCATACGTCACCCCGCCACCATCCAGCGATCTACTTACCTACTTACCTTTACATTACCTTAACACCCTGTAAGTAGTCCACTGCAGAACACGGCGTATGTTCTCCCATTAGGAGATGGTTATCCCGACAGATGTCGGTAGACAATTGCGATTTTCAATGCTTCTCCCTAAGTTGGCACACACAATAAAGAGGGGAGGGGAGAGGGTAGGGGCAAGTGTCCCATACCACACGACAATAGATTCTTAGGATTTATAAATTTATATCTTTTTTTTTTTTTATGGGAAACGCGGCAAACGAGCAATAGGTTCACCTGATGGTAAGTGATTACCGTCGCCCACATACATCTGCAACACCAGATGAGCTATAGGTGCGTTGCCGGCCTTTAAGGGTATTTGGGAGATGGGAAGGAGGATAAGGAGTGGAATGGGGAGGGGAAGTGAGCCTCCGGTTACCTCATTCACCGAACGAAACGCAGAAGCACAAGATGCCTCTACTTCACGCCGGTATTCTGCGAGGTCGTGGTATTAATCCGGTCGAGCCGGCCCATTCGAGCAGCAGCTAAAGCCGCCGCTTGGCTCTACCACGTGAAATATCGGTATTATGTATTGTTATCATAACAAATTAACTGGATGTTAAATTAAAAAAAAATCATTACCAACATTGTCCTTTTTTAATCGTATAATAACGTGAAACAATCAAACATTACTTATGTGTGTATTCTATACACCCAGGCGGCGTGTCTGCCTGTATGTTCATTACGCACTGTCCAACAATGTTACCTTCAATCAACGCACTCTAATAACGGGGCAGACATGATGTAATGGGGGGCTGTGACAAATCGTTATTTAATTTAATATTATATAACTCGCAAACGCATTGTGATGATGATGCTATGCGCGAGGTGAACAGGAAGAATAATTTTAGCAATGGCAATAAATAAAATAAAAATTCTTTCTGATCTCGAGTGTTTTTTTTTATGGGAATGGCGGCAAACGAGTAAGCGGTTCACCTGATGGTAAGTGATTACCGTCACCCACGTACATCTGCAACAGCAGAGGTGCTGCAGGTGCGTTGCCGGCCTTTGAAGGTATTTGGGAGGTGGTAGAGAGGATTAGGAGGGTATAGGGAGGGGGAGTGGGCCTCCGGTTACCTCACTCACCGAACGAAACGCAGAACCACAATGCTTCTACTTCACGTCGGTATTCTGCGAGGCCGTGGTACCAGTCCGGTGGAGCCGGCCCATTCGAGCAGCAGCAAAAGCCGCCGCTTGGCTCTACCACGTTTAATTTTCATGTTTCTATTAAGTTTCATGTAAACAGCGAACTTGCGAAAAGCCGCGAGCGGTCTGTCTGCGGTCGTATGTCTGTCAGTTCCGGCGTGTCACTCACTCGCGAATGTATCAATGTGAATTTATTAAAACACACTACATGTATAATATATGTATGAGTGTATGTGTAAATATATTGTACAGTCTTTTATGTTTACTATGTTCTATAATTATTATTCATTATGTATTATTGATTATTTCTTATTGTACTTTTATATTCTACAACATTTCATATTATACCGGCTCTCTATAACTTTACCAAAACAGAACTCCACAGTTTTTGCACTGCTTGCACTGTTCGGTAGAAATGAGTAGGAGTGTGTTACCATTCCAGACGCGTTCTAGACGGGGAAGGAGTTACCAAAGAGTCTTTCTAATTTTACGTTCACCACCTTTAATTTTTAGTTAAATTACGAATTAAGATTTATTAACTCTCGCATACTGCCATCCAATGACATTTGCACACTGGCACTATGTCCTCGACCTACCGATCTCACAAAAACGTTATCTATGTTAAATTGGTTTAGCCTGCTTACATAACAACCGCCTTGTTAAGGATCTGTTCGACTCAATGTATTGCCTAGTACCAAGTATTTATTAGGTGCTGCTACTCCTGATATGCTATGCAGTACATAACACTTGTTACAACATGATTCAGTGTTACTTCGTGTAGTACTTCATATTACAGTAACGAACCGACGTCCCGTAACAATGCCCAGTTTGAAGTTACGAAGGATTCGACAATTTGACAGATTACCTCGTAGAGACTTGTCTATTATAATCTAATATTGCTTCCGAGTAAACTGGACAAGTCTCTACTACACGATCTTTCAAAAGGCGTTACTTCAAATTTGAAACCGTAAGCTGTCCCGTCTTCCGCATTGCGTGACGATTATATATAGATCGCGAATACCATCAGAGTTTCGAATGGAGGGACTGGACTTTTTTTTTGCCTTGGCGGTTTCTCTACGTGGTCGAGCTGAATAGAACCCAGGGCAGTCAAAGTCAAAATCAGTAAAACTAAGGCCATGGCATCTGAGTTACCCACAGTGTCTGTTGTTATACATAAGGACACATAATTACGCCATTTTAAAAAACTATTTGTACTCGAGATGATGATGTCCTCCTGACTGAATTGGTCCATTGTGACAACTTCCGGTCACTATCGGCAGTTGTCGACTGCGCAGGAGGTATTTTTTTTATGGGTATGCTGGACAACGAGCAAGCGGCTCACCTGATGGCAAGCGATCACCGTCCCCCACGTACATCTGCAACACCAAAGGAGCTGCAAGTGTGTTGCCGGCCTTCACGTATATTTCATGTATATTAAAATCCTGAATTTACCTCGAGCTCGGCGGTGAAAGTAAATCAACGCAAGGATATATATACAAATATTTCCGTAAACCCGGTCCGTAAACCCGCGTAAAGGCAGGGAAAGGGGCCTTTGCCCAGCTGTGGGCATTTATATGCTGCTACTTCTACATTACTTTGAACACAACGTCCTATAACTTGGCGCAGAACAGTCCGAAACCCATGTTTCATAACCTAGTCCGAAAAAAAAATTGCTAAAATATTGGTTAACGTCGTTATAACATAACGCGCAGTTAATAGCAATAAAAATAACCGTTAGCAGGGCCCATATTAACACGAGACTATAACGGATCGACATAAACATAGTGTGTACTGACCATAATTAAAATATAGTATTTTCTGCGATAAGCGCAAAGTGATCATTAGAAGCCTTGCTTGCGTGTTGAGAGATGCGCAATTTTAAAACGATTTACCTTATGACCCCATGACCATTTACTGTAATTGATATCTTAGTAACGAATAGAAACTTTTCTTTTGACGGAAGCGATTGAGAGATCGCGCGCCGAAAACGTCAATGGCGGCAAGTTACTATTTTTTTTTTGTAGTTGGCGGGAGAATAACAAGGAAAAAAAACATATTAATCATGGTTGCACTCCAAAAAATATAAAAAATAAATACATATTTATATAAAATATAAAGCTCTACGAAAGTATAACATTGATACATCATACAAGGGTAAGCAGACTCTCTGCGGTTACCATTTGACATGACACATCGTAGACAAAAGGCTTCCGCAAGACACATTTCGTTACCCCGGTAGACGAGACGAAACGTTGGACAACATCGATGTTTTGTGTGCTTTGAACATCGAACATGTTATTATCGATTTTTTTCTAAGATCGATCATCTTCATTAACTCCCGGATATTGCCATGACATTTTCAGGTACTCCTTCGAGCCGTCTGGATATAGGAAAGCGCTAATCAGCAGTGCAACCACTTTGGTGTTCCGGTTTGCGGGGTTTAGAGAGTAAGTATAATTTACTGGCTTTTGTTATTGGATTGGAATGGAAAACGAGCAAATAGTCCACCTAATTATAAGTGGTTACTGCAGTCAAAGGACACACATGCAAACAAGTTCAGTCGAAGACGTTTACAGCGCATCTGTCACCTCTGAGTACTAAGATTGATAAGTCAGAAATAACCAGGCGATCGGTAACGGATACTAAAAATTATAATAATTCCTTTTGTTGTAAATTTATTTATTTATTAAACTATACAAAGCATAAGATCAAAAGACGGATATGATGCTTAAAGCATTCTCCCTCAACGTTAGGGAGTGATAAAACTTTGAAGGCTATTACAGAATAGCTAAAAAACATTATAAATATCTAATACACGTTAACATAAGATAATAATAAATAACGAATACAATATGCACATAAATATATACATATACAATAGATATCTATATTTTATTATGTTGCTTTTTTGCATAGTCCATATGTTAATGATGATGTCAACTTATAGATGGTGAAGTATTACGTAAAACTGATAATTCATAACATAATATTATTTATTATTTATTTATTAAACTATACAAAGCATAAGATCAAAAGACGGATATGATGCTTAAAGCATTCTCCCTCAACGTTAGGGAGTGATAATAACAAGGAAAAAAAACATATTAATCATGGTTGCACTCCAAAAATATAAAAATAAATACATATTTATATAAAATATAAAGCTCTACGAAAGTATAACATTGATACATCATACAAGGGTAAGCAGACTCTCTGCGGTTACCATTTGACATGACACATCGTAGACGTAGACGAGACGAAACGTTGGACAACATCGATGTTTTGTGTGCTTTGAACATCGAACATGTTATTATCGATTTTTTTCTAAGATCGATCATCTTCATTAACTCCCGGATATTGCCATGACATTTTCAGGTACTCCTTCGAGCCGTCTGGATATAGGAAAGCGCTAATCAGCAGTGCAACCACTTTGGTGTTCCGGTTTGCGGGGTTTAGAGAGTAAGTATAATTTACTGGCTTTTGTTATTGGATTGGAATGGAAAACGAGCAAATAGTCCACCTAATTATAAGTGGTTACTGCAGTCAAAGGACACACATGCAAACAAGTTCAGTCGAAGACGTTTACAGCGCATCTGTCACCTCTGAGTACTAAGATTGATAAGTCAGAAATAACCAGGCGATCGGTAACGGATACTAAAAATTATAATAATTCCTTTTGTTGTAAATTTATTTATTTATTAAACTATACAAAGCATAAGATCAAAAGACGGATATGATGCTTAAAGCATTCTCCCTCAACGTTAGGGAGTGATAAAATTTTGAAGGCTATTACAGAATAGCTAAAAAACATTATAAATATCTAATACACGTTAACATAAGATAATAATAAATAACGAATACAATATGCACATAAATATATACATATACAATAGATATCTATATTTTATTATGTTGCTTTTTTGCATAGTCCATATGTTAATGATGATGTCAACTTATAGATGGTGAAGTATTACGTAAAACTGATAATTCATAACATAATATTATTTATTATTTATTTATCTCACCCATGACTGACTTGACAATGGCAGAATTCTATCGAGAGAGAAGCGAAAAATTAAGAAAAAAGAAGCGAAACATTGCGATCGGAGACGTCATATTTGGCGGGAAAATAAGTTGGCGCCATAATCCAAGTGCCGCGTTAACCTACAAAAATTTTGCGGCAATGTTTTTAGCGCATTATATTTTATTACACTGATAACTTTCTATACAGATTTATTGAGTGATAGAAACTAAGTGAGCGTAACGAATCGGCAAATAATGATTAAATTATTGAAATATTGTGAAGTTACAGGAAAATATGAATTCAAATTAACGAGTACCTACCTAATAAAAGAGAAAATAAACTTTAATTAAATCCTACTAACCGACTTTTGCAACAATTTAGGAATATTTTATACGTGATTTTTTTTTAAATCTTAAGGTATAATATTTTTTATTTAAATTTCTAATGAAGATTCGAATTTAAAAGCCATTCCATTCCCATTCTGCACATCACGTGTCGACATAGGAACGGACTTTTGATAGTTTTTTTTCCCTGGCTCATAGCTCTTTATGGCAACACAATTAGATAGTTAACAATATTGCCATATAGGGCTGTACCGGTGTTGAAGTAATATTAAAAAAAATATTTATTTTTTTATTTATTTTTACCAACCAGACGTTAAGTTGTCCTCCTCTCTCCTAATTGCTGTGCCCGCGTGGGTCCATATCAGTCTCAAATTATACTCCATAGTCTATTTGAGTATTGAGTATTAGATTAAACTTATTAACACTTACTCCCTTGACGCACACATACACACCCACGCATACACAAACAAACACACCCACACACATACTCACAGAGAGAGAGAGAGAGAGAGAGAGACACACACACTCACATATACACATGCAAACTAACTCTGCACGCATGTTACTCTATAATTAATATTTTGGTAAATATAGAAAATATTTCTCGTTAATTTAAGATATGGAAGAGCGGCGTCTCCTGGCACAGGCACTTATCTGCTTAAAAGGAGTCTCCAGATAATCGTTACATGTATTCTCTGTGTTTACGGAAATAAAGATATTTTTTTTTTATTTATTTTTTTTTTATTTTATTTAACCTGTCTTAAGAGAATCTTATGTCGTCTCGAACCTGGTGCCTTAGCTTAGTCAAACGGGTTTTCGCAAGTTCTTTTTGTCTTTGTACCCCCGCCCATTGAATACACGCCGGGAACTTGTCTGTGTGCCCTATCCATGGTATTTAGTTGACATTATTAGATTATTTAGAGACGTGGTAGCCTAGCGGTCAGGACGCTCACTTTAGTTTCCAAGAGCGCGAGTGACCTGGATTCGATCCCCGGTGCCGGCACCACTAAAATTGTTAGTAACAATTTTAAGTGCAGTATTTACCAAGTTCTCGGCGGTGAAGGAAACCTTCATGTCTGAGAAATAATAAAAATATTATTTCGAGAATATGTGAAGCTCGCCTACTCGCACTGGAGCAGCGTAGCGGGCTCTTCCCGGCTCCTTATCCCTCTCTGATACTCTTATTTGAGAAGGAGGCCTTTGCCCAGCAGTAGGCATTTATAGGCTGCTACTTTTTACTTTAATATTTATTTTCACTTCAAGGCCAATTCCTCTCTCACAAAATACACGTGACTCACAGTTCAAATGTTTGATGGTTGACTCATCACAGACTTTTGTTACCTACGTGCTCGAAGACAATAGTTCATTTATCATTACAAAATATTTCCGCCCACTGTACGTCTGTACTAATAAATTTTAATGGGACTTATGAAATACTTAACTATTTCCAATTTATTGGTGCTGCTAACTTTTTGACTTTTATCATCATACTTCTAAATTCTTGACGTGTCGCAATAATACAAATTTGAATCATTACGACACGTGAAGGGCTAAACTCCCTATCCTTATCCGTTAGCAGACCGACAGACAAGTATCTGACAATCAGCTGATGACCGTGGATCGACAGACAATGCCTAATACAAATCCTATATAGACAGACACTGATACAATGTAAGTTACCTACACGTTATCATGGTCGGTTTTCAGAACAGTTTTATTTTTATAATGATTTCTTGGATTTACGCGACATTTGAATGAAACTACACATTTGAAATGAAACTACTACTTACGGATTTTAACGCGTTTAATTTTTTTTTCTTTAAACTAAACGCGTCTATTAAAATTAAAAATTTCAAATGTTTTATTTTTTGTTAAAGATACTAAAAAGTATTTTTATACAATATCAATAATCCTATGCAATGACAGTTTCATATCAAATATTGACAATTATTATTACCTCTTATACTAGTTTCATAACATATTAAATTTATTTATACATCAAAAGCTTCACCATTTGACAACAATTGGGAGTTTTTCTTTTAGCAACTATGCAAGCGGCTCATCTGATGGTAAGTGATTGCCGTCACGCACGGGCATCTACAGGTGCAGGAGGGTAGAGGGGAGTGGGCCTCCGGTTACCTCACCCGAACGAAACGCAGAAGCACAGGATACTTCACCCCCGTCAACCGGAGGCGCGCTCCTTCTTCCCATTCCCCTCCTCATCCTCTTTCCCATCTCCCAAATACAAAGGCCGGCAACGCACCTGCAGCACTTCCGGTGTTGCACATGTACGCTTGCTCGTTTGCCGCCATTCCCATAAAAAAAACACGAACATGCCTGTGATGTGCATTTACCAAAAAAACCTGTTCCTTTTATTCAGTTCGGGATCCTCAGCGCGAGCCCGACTCACACTTGACCGGTTATTATTGCTTGCCGTTTCACTTTAGAGTTTGCACTATGTGCTGTGCACTCACACCGGAGGCCGGTTACCTCACTCACCTCTACCCTCCCCGTCATCAAATATTTTCAAAGGCTGGCAACCCAGCTGCAGCTCCTCCAGAATTGCAGATGTAAGTGGGCGTCGATAATCACTCACCATCAGGTAAGCCGGGTGCTCGTGTGCATCCTTTCCCATAAAAAAAACACTCACTGTATGATTTTATCAGGGAATGACGTCACACGAAAATATTGTATAATTTTCCGTGACACAGCGGGTCATGTGCAGCCTTTATTTACCATCAAGTGGACTATCAGTCTGTTTTAACTCTTAATTTACAAGGTTAATTTAAAGCTTCCTGTCATTTTTGAAAAGTTATGGAACCGCTTGACTGACAGATTAAAACACATTCTATTTTTTTTTTATAGAAACGGCGGCAATCGAACAAGCGGTTCACCTGATGATAAGTGATTACCGTCGCCCACATCACACATACATCTGCAACACCATAGATGCTGCAGGTGCGTTGCCGGTCTTTAAGGATATTTGGGAGATGGGAGGGAACAGGAGAGGAATAGGAAGGGGAGTGGGCCTCCAGTTACCTCACTCACCGATCGAAACGCAGAAGCACAAGATGCCTCTACTTCGAGCCGGCCCATTTGAGCAGCAGCAAAAGCCGCCGCTTGGCTCTACCACCCTTGATAATAATTACTTAGGGAAGTTGTTAAATTTCACTATCGTAATTATTTGGGTAAAAATATTAGTATAAATTAGAATGAGGTCTGTCAGTATACCTACTTAAAGTAAAGTGGCAGCTTGTAAGTGCCCGCTGCTGGGCAAAGTCCTCCTTTTCAAATATGTCAGAGGGTTTTGGAGCAGTGAGGCGTCCGACACGCTGCTCCTGTGGCGGATTGGCGGATGTTTTTTTTTTATTATCTCTCAGACATGGCGGTTTCCTCACGATATTTTCTTTCACCTCTAAGCACGTGGCAAAACACTAATAAACTCTAATAAAACTATTTATAAACAAATAAACCTGTGCGAAGTTATACAACTGGTTTCTACATATCCATGCTACCGGTTTCATTCTGACATGTTCTTCATTCGACCCGCAAGCTAACCTCTTGCCACTTGCACGGGTCTCTAGACAAACGCGTCCGTTCAAATTAACGGCCTTAAAGGTGAGGATACACCAGGGCGTAACAGACAAACTTTTGAATGAGTTGTTCGTTCTTTTATAATCGCATTTTTAGATATCAATAGTTGCGGCCGAATTTGCTGCTGAACATGGATCACATCCAAGTCAGAATTTAACAAAGACCGAAAAAGTATCTGAATATGCCACCACCTTTCTTCCCGTGAGTTTCATGATATTCAACTAGGAGCAATGTCTTGAAAAGCTCAAGACGTCCTCAAGATAGCTTCATCATAAATAGTCCACTACAGGGCATAGATCTATCTCATAATAGGCATTTGCCAAATTCGCCATCCTCGGCCAGTGGATTCGTGATCGCAGCTCTAGACTAGCACTTTAGACGGTTATCGCGCCATCTATCGGTAGTCAATGCTATTTTCAAGGCTCTTCTTTGCAAGGGATGGCAGAGATCGCCGCACACGACAATGATAGCGAATTAACCAATATAAAAAAAAATGCTAGATCGAAAATACACAGACTAATAAAGCGCAGAAGCATCGAGGTGCAAGGCATCTGAAGTTTTTCAGTTTTCCCTGGGGGAAAGGTGCTCGCACTGATATAACCAGTCACCGAAGACGGTGGCATAGAAGATGCTGGACCGACTAAAACCCCCAGGGTGGGACAGAAGGGACTCGGGAGCAGAAGGCCCGCAAGTAAGGTAAGAAATTAAGCGCAACGACGCTGCTGGCGCTGGTGCGACGCTCTGTGTCGAGACGCAGTCCCCTGCTGCAGTGTCGCGCTTGGACCCCTGTCAACGAAAGAATGGCTCTCGACAAAAACTACGGCTGACGACAACCCAAGGGCGCCTCTTAAGGAGGTAAAACCACGGATCGGATTGCAATCGGAGCAGGTAGGACTTTAATCGATTTATTAGAAACGCCCTTTCACATGGCATTGTGAATCTGTGACCGCGGGTTCGACGGTGAACGACGCAGTATGGGTGGCCTGCGTCCGCCATGTGAGCTGTCTGTGGGTGTGTGAGTGTAAATGTGTGCGGGTGGCTAATATTAATAAAAAATACAATAATAAATTAACTGGAGTGTAAAAGGAAATATTATAAACTCTATAAATACAAATTTCACCTGCTACAAACGAGGCTGTGGTGACCGACTGATGGTGAGGAATCCACCCGAATATACCGAACCCAAATTGAGATTAACGATAAAATCATCAGAGACTAGATCAATTCAAGAAATCAAGATCAAGATTCAAGAAAGATTGATTAAAAAAAATGCTTTTATATTACCCAATTCTGTCATAAAAAATTTTCACCGTTACTTGTATCAAATATAAAAGTAAAAAGTAAAGTACCAGACAGTAAATTCTCACTGCTGGGCAAAGGCTTACTCTCAGATATTTTTTGTGGGAGCCCGGAAGGGTTTATCACGCTGCTCCAGTGTGGGTTGGCTTCACATATCCTCGAAATAATATTTTGTTTTATTATTTCTCAGACATGCAGATTTCCACACGATGTTAATGAATTCGTATTCTAGAATAATAACAAAAATACAGTGAACCCAATGTAACACCACCCTATAAAATGCGATGAATGTAAATGTAGACGTTGCGAAACTACTACAAGAAATAATAATAATTACAATAATTTTTTCCCTTCGTCTAGATCATGATCTTATAGAAAATCCATGATCAAATTCGTATTGTTTACAACTTACAATCGTTTAACAATACAGATAAATAAAACGGTAAACAGATAAAAAAACAACGACTAGAGAAGGAGCGTTTTCCGTTCGCTTTATATGACATAAGTATACATAATTCTACTTAAATGATGCGCAGATCATATTTAAGTTAAAATAATTAACGAGGCACATGATGTAGTCGTTTTAATCGTAACAGTTGGTTGTCATGAATCAAGATGGCGCTCCCATGTCACGTCTGAGGACTAAAATGGTCTCTCGTTGTAAAATAAATAAAAGAAAAGTGGTTGCCTGTAAATATCTGCTGTAGAAAAGTTTTCTCTCAATATATTCGAAGTAGTCATCGACTTATTTAAGGTCAAAGTGAACAGACACCTTCTAGGCAAGCGTGTACCATCCTAGGCCTCATCTTCGCCTTCCATCGGGCAAGATAGAGATCAAACGTAAGCCTATTTTTCTTTAAAAAAAAAAATTTCGAACTCAGGACAGATCCGCCGCACTTCAAGTGCGAGTCGACGAAGAACGTTCTCGAAATTCTTATTTATTATCTTTTAGACGTGATTAACATATGGAAGCGAAAGCTGGGTACGGCAGAAGAGGCATGAAACCAGGATAAATGCAGTAGAAATGAGAGCGTTCAGAAGTATGATTGATGTGAAGATAACTGACAGGGTTCGGAATAATGTGATCAGAGAGCGTTGTGGCGTGAAAGACGATGCAGTGACACGAATTGAGAAAGGGATGCTGAGCTGGTTTGGACATGTGGAGAGGATGAATGAAAGTAGGTTGACGAAACAAATATATGAGGCGAGTGTATATGGTAGAGTCGGGAGAGGAAGACAGGCGAACATTTCACGATCAAATCGAGGACGTTCTGAAATAATGCCAGGTCAAGAGTACTCTAAACCAACGAGCATGCATGCGAAGATTGATGAAAATGAAAGAAACGAAAGACCGTCAGGACCGTAGCAAGTGGAAGAAGATTGTCTCTGCCTACCCGTGCAACGTGCGACGTGCAAGTTTCCTCATGATGTTTTCCATCGCCGCCGTGTACGTGATAATAACGTTAATTATGCCGTCATTCTCCGAGAGGGTGATTAATAAATAAATAAATATATAATACATAATACGAGTCCCAATGACATACAAAACGAGTATCTTAAGAAAACATTACTTTGCACAGTTCCGCATGCAAATACAATAAAATTGCATGTATATATATATATTACCCAGTTGTACCATGTAAAGCCTTGTCGCGTTTTATATGTTGATGGCGTATGTTGCCTAGTGTTGAGTGTAGTGCTTGTATAGATAATTATGGTGAAGGTGCATCGTGTGAAAGAAGTAGTGCACGCATTAGTGGAAGGGAGAGTAGCGCTCTTTTTCTCCTCGAACTAGGTACTTACGTTATATCGTTTTTGCATGCGGAATTGTGCAAAGTAATTGTTTCTTACTTAAAATTTCGCGTCTGAGGAATTGTACGAATCGCTTACTTACTCATACTTGACGTTAGAAAGTTTCATTTGTTTTTAAATGGTTTTTCGAGTATATAAAAGTGAAAGGACTGTATGGTTCTTCAGCGGTTTGGTTCATCATGGAATTGTTTATGTCCTAATCAATTTACAGCTCGGTTGATGCAGTGGCTCGGCAATTGTTAATAATTTTATCGCTCTTGTTTTGGACAGGACAAAAGTGTATGCAGATAATAAAATAATAATAATAATACATTTTCTTGGATAAGAAAACGAAATATCTGGACCTGGGTCACGAGGTGACCGACATGTGGGGTGGTGTGCAGACCGAAATTATTCCGATTGACGTCTCTGCAAATCTCTGGGATTACCCAGTCAGCCTCACGGAACAGCTGAGGCGGCTGAGACTCCGGGACGGACCGCTCCGAGCTCAAATGCAGTAGGCGGTGCTTCTTGATACCGCTCGCATCGTCCGTCGGTTTCTTTCCCTTTCCCCCTAACCCTCGGCCGTCTGATCTCCCCTGCCGAGGGCTTCCGTCTGGTTGGGTTATAATATATTTATTTATTTTATTTAACTTTAAGTATTTTAATTATAATATTTTAAAAGATAACCTATTTATTTTATTGTATTTTATGTACGTATACTTACTTATATGTACCACCTAACCAGACGAGTGAATGTGTGGGAGTAAATAACCTAAAACATGTTCTTTATTTCTCACCACAAATGACATGAAAATAAATGAATGTTAGGTATCGCACTTTCACGATATTGTCATTCGTGGGGAACCCACTAACTTCACAACTCACTTATTCCCAAATGTTATTTGTTCCTGCATCGTGTGATTTGTCTGTAAATGCACTCATGGTACTGGCAAAGTTATGGAATGGTCCAACTGGACTAACCATAAAGAATTTATAAAGTAATGGCTTTACATGAATGTTATCATTCAATTCATTCATTTAAGTTCAAAAGATTACCCGGTTCAGTGGTCAACAAACGTGATTACTTCATTAATCATGGAACCTGGAATCATACCGTACCAGACGTAACACATTCGGTCACGGAGTAACTTTGATGTTTAATGGCTTTAATAATTATTGCTAATTTCGTAGAAAGAGCCTAAAGTATTTTGAGGTCGTGCATGAGCGGCTTGACCTTGGTTTTAATTTATTTATCACAGGGTGCCTAGCAGTTGATGTCCTTACATCTATCTTATCACCATCAGGTTACCATGATACTAGGTATCCTACTTTGGGGCCGGATGATGTATGTAATTATCCAATATATTCTAATATATTCTCCAGTGCTAATTGAATGCTTCTGAGTGCTCATTTGGAACAAGTAACAGTTGGTGAGCCTGTCACCAACTTAGTGTTCAGGCCTACGATGCAAATCGTATATGAGTAAACGAATCATTGGAACGACTCCGCGTGTTCCACAGGGATCGATACTAGGTCCATTCTTATTCTTGATTTACATAAATGATCTCCCGGTATATTAGCATTTGCTGATGATACTTCATTGTTATTTAAAGATAAATGAAAAACCAAATGCCGGATATTGTTTCCAAATGGTTTGCAGCAAACAATTTAATTCTAAACGTTAACAAGCTTTCATTTACCAATTCATCGCAGAACGCAGTAATTAACTTACAGGATAAAAGTCTTGATTTTGAAAATTCAACTGTATTTCTTCAGCTTCCATTGGGAGCTTTACTGACATAACAGCTTCGTAATTAAGGTCTACAATTTTCGCCATTAGAAGTATCCCACTGGTGACTGATGGAGCAACAGCCAAATGGGTTTACTTCGCATACTTGCATGGTATGATGTCCTATCGTATGTTACTGTAGAGATCTGCGGCTGGATTGCAAAAAGTATTCGTTTTACAAAAGCACAGTGATACGGGCAAACTATGACATGGGGCCTCGGGTGTCGTATTCAAAAATTATTATTCAAAAAGACTAATATTCTCACATTTCCGTCGAGGTTGATTTATGAAAACATTAAACTAGTACTGTAAATGCATACAGTTGTACATTAAAATACCTTCTTTGGATATAGTACAACAAACAGACACAATTTTTAAGAAGTTTGTTATAGTAACTTTATTTGTAAGGGTTTTCTATTAAATAGATCAATACATGGTGGACAAAGACTATGCGTGGAAATAATTCTACTCTGCGCTTGCAAGACCCCTTGCTAATGATATATCGTTTGACATTGACAATGAAAATAATATATTACATTGTAACATGGCGTATGAAAAAAAAGACTCTCTCGAACCGGTGCAGATTTCTACGTTCATAATATATAGATAAAGATTAAACCTTAAATTGAATAAAAATCATGTGTATCTCAGTACACCTTGAACGCACAAACAAAAACTGCTTTATACTAAGCAGTTCCTAATTAACTAATAAATATTTACACAGTGTTGAAATAAGTACGCTGCTAATAATATTACACTATTCCTATTCAGAACGCGAGACACTCACAGCTAACCGAAACTCAAATTAGACCTTGAAATGTTAGTATCGTCTTTCCCAAAGAAGTTTCACCTCAAAAAGTTTTTACTTCGACTTTGATGGGATCGAAGTCTCCAGATTCAGAGACGGATACCCTAGCCACACACATGTAATCTGTTCGAATGACCTGGTTTAAGAATAAAATTAATTGTGCCATTAGTGGTTATAATATCTATAATTGTAACAATTATAGATTATAATTTAATTTTTTTTTATTATTATCGAGAATTAATATGATTTTTCTTAATATTACTGTTAATACTATGTTGAATATCTTCAAAGAATAACGAAGACTAGTCGAACTCTTATTGATTTTGCTAACGGTGAGAGAGAATTAGTTCCATCGTTTAATATTGAATATTCATCATGCTATCTGTACTTTAAGATTATTCTATGCAGTCATTTAATAACATGTTTAAACTCTTTGAATCCATGTAAAACTAACAATTGAAGGTAAAAAATTTAATAAGTAAATATAAAAACGCTCGTTTTAGTACGCGAAGTCGGGGTACCACCGACCATTGGTAATTTCAAGTGCTGAATTTACCACGTCCTCGGCCGTAGAAGAAAACATTGTAGAAAATAAATAAATAATAAATGCTTCCTCTCTACATGAGAGGGTTTTGGAGCCGGAAAGTGTCCGCCAGCTGCTCCAGTGTTCCTAGCCTAGCGGAATAGGTACTCGATATTAAAAAAAAACTACTCATATAAAGGAAGAAACACTAATCATATTTTGATTTATACTCTGGATTACTGACGTAAAACCTTTTTCTAAATTCCCAATTTCCCGGCAAACCTTTCACTCCGTTCCGATATCACAGAACGTCCAAAAAAGCTCGAAGTACCCGGAAGCATCCCCACTGCACATCCTTTGCCTCACACAATGCCTCTTAGAAATACGTTCAACTATAAAACCGCAATGTGTGCAGAATGCATTCAGTTGGCATTTATGCTGTCGTGAGAACGCATGTGTGAACTTTGTGCCGTGTACAAGTAATTTGTGTTGTGTCTTGTGCGCAAAGGCGGGAGATTACTCGAAACGTGAGTTCTTTCACTATATTTTCCCGCCCTTTTTTTTTTTTTAAAGCCCTGTCTGTTAGGTACAGCCAGGAATTCGCTATAAATTTGCCACCGCGCTCGCTTGTTGTTTAACATAATGCCACTGAGTGATAGGTTTTGTTTATAAATGTCGTTAGAATAATATTTAATCATAAATAGTAATAAATATGAAGAAAAAAATAATGTTAACGCAATTTTCTGCAAAGTTAAAAAGCGCATCGAGAATTTTAAAAATGACAAACCTAAGTAAATTAATTACATTTTCAATAAATTAGATAATACTTTTGAAATTATTGATTAAATTAAAATCTTCTATTTCATTCTTATTTTATAATGATGACATTTTTTTATTTTTTTATTCACACTATTTAAGGCTCCAGAACTTTGGGGCCCAATAGAAAAGTGGAGATTGTAGATTTGTTAATTTTTATTTCTGTGTGAATAAGTCGATTTTTAATCCTTATGTTATATAAATAAAAGCTGAGTGAGTGAATAAAAGAGCGAACAGTAACTAAAAAAAATTCTACCCTTACATTTAACTTAGAATTTAAACCATCCGTAGTCGTGGTCCAACAAAACTAATTCTTTTCTTATTATTGTATTATTTATTGAGACAACACTGGTTTATTTTGTTAGTGATATTATAAAAAATATATATTCTATGCTAGAAAGCATTTACAACTAAATTATACACATTAACAACTAAGTACTTATAATTTATAATACACTTTGATCACGTGCTGGTCAGCTAGTTAAACCTGCAAGTGGATTTCAAAGCTATTTTCATCAGCATTTAGAATATTTCATGGGGATGTCGTATATACATAACACATTCTCATATATAGATATAACAGATCTGTCCGTTCGTAGGCGGCGCGGTCGCTTGTGATCTATAAACGTGAATTGATATATTTACTGTCAATATCTTAATATGCATCAAGAGTGCAAAATCGATATAAATCTAGCATTTGCTACACTTGCAGAAACTAAGTTTTTTAAACCAACTTAAATTTAACTTTTTTGTTACTTTATAGTAAAAAAAAATAAGATAAATAAAAAAAAATATGAGCTAAAATGATTCTACGATCATATCCGTTGTAAAGTAAAGTAGCAGTCTATAAGTACCCACAGCTGGGCAAAGGCCTCATTCTCAAATATCTGAGAGGGTTTTGGAGCCGGGAAGGGCCCGCCACGCTGCTCCAGTGCGGATTGGCGTGCTTCACATATCCTCGAAATAATATTTTTTTATTATTTATTACACATGCCGGTTTTCTTACGACGTTTTCCTTTCACCGCCAAGCGCTTAAAATACCTATTAACAATTTTAGTATTGCCGGCACCGGGGATCGAACCCAGGTCACTCTCGCTCTATGAAACTAAAGTGAGCGCCGGTATTTACGGTTAAACTACTTTCTCTTATTAATCAGAATACGCTAATTAAGACAATTTCTGAGCGAAACCATACTCTGAAACTATGGATAACAAGAGGAGTTGTAAAATCTTTAAGAAAAAGGGACAAACTGCATATCAAAACTAAGATAGCAACAATGAAAGACAATGATGAAATTAAGAAAAAATATATTAAATATAGTAACCAAGTGATTAAAAATCTAAAAATTAAATAGTATACAAATAAATTAGTGGAGAATCATGAAAACATTAAAGGTACTTGGAAAATAATAAGGGAGGTGTGCAATTTTAATCAAACAAAAGTACATTCTATTGCTTTACTGAATATAAGTAATAGTCCAAAACAATCGCTTAATGAAATAAGTTTTTTACTTTACTTCTGTTGGTAGAATACTTGCAACCAATACACCACAGAAAATGAATACAACTGAAAATAACTTAGCGTCTCTTGGAAAGGAAACAAACTCGTCGGTCGGCTCGATGTCCTTGATCCCGAGATCAGAAACCTTGTTCTCAGACTCAAACTGCATAGTAGCAGGGGACGACATAACAGAAATTTTTCTTAAAAAAATTATAGTCTTTGTTGAACCTATCGCATACATATGCAGTCTGAGTCTCAAAGCAGGCGCCTTTCCAACAGCCTTTAAAAAAGCGATAATTTGTTCAGTTAATGAAGCAGGTAGTACAAAGAATCCCACAAATTACAGACCCATTTCTCTTCTTTCGTCTCTATATAAAGTGCCGGAAAAGCTAGTAAAAAAGAGGGTTATGAGGTATCTCGAGAAAACCAAGCTCCTGAGCCCAAATCAATATGGTTTTAGAGAAGGTACGTTAGTGAGAATGCAGTTTTAACACTAAAATCTAAAATCGCTTCTTACCTTGATGATGGGGTTAAGTAGTATAAGTGTGTAGGTGTTTTCTTAGATCTCCAGAAGCCTTTTGATACCGTCTCGATTCCTATAATGTTGAAAAGATTGGAGAGCGTCGATATCAGAGGAATAGCTTATAACTGGTTATCAGATTACTTAGTAGGAAGAACACAGCGTGAACGTATCGAAGGATATAAGAATGATAACACAGTGTATCATTATGGCGTACTACAAGGTAGTTTACCTGGGCCTGCTCTTATTCTCATTTACATAAATAACCTATGTAGTATTACTGTATCTGGTTTAAATATGTTGATGGTTGTAGACGACTCTGTATTACTCCTTCGTGAAAAGACTTGGCAAAAAGTTTCAAATGCTGACTGTAGATTGTCTTTCTGTAGTAACACAATGGTTAGAAGACAGGTTCTTAACTCTTAATACTAACATCCAGGTTCCCTTGTAAGCGTAGCAATCCACCCACCAAATAAGATTGTTCAACATTGTACGATTGTTCAACAACGACGGCTCGGTGGCGTAGTGGCTAAGCGTTTAGCTGCGGCGCTGTGGGTCGCGGGTTCGATTCACGCACGGGACTAGTATTCATATGGACTACAAATTTTCCCCCGTCTGAGTATTTGTCCATGTGCAATTTATGTCTGTAAACTGCCTTCACGGCACAGGAGAAATTCCTACAGTAAAAGATAACGTTTTTTAAAAGCTATAGACCAAAAAAAAACGAATTATCCCGTGTCGACTTTATTAAGTACATCGGGGTGTATGTAGATGACAACCTGAATTGGAGAATACATACCACGTCATTGTCTTTGAGACTAAGAAAACTTGTGTACATTTTTAAAACTCTTAGAACAGTTGCAGACGTCAAATTGATAATTCAAACTTACAAAGCCTATTAGGTACTGTATTTTTGCATGGGGTTCTGCAGCAATATCTCACCTGATTACTGTAGAAAGTGCGCAACGTGCTCTCCTAAAAAGTGCTACTCTATTTATCCATTAGACACCCTACCTCAGGTGTCTATGATAGAGCTGATGTGTTAAGTGTAAGAAAATTTATTTATCTATGAGAGTCTTCGACGCTACCATAAAAAGATGTGCCTTGATTTTGCCATGAGAGTAGATCGTTGTCCTGTGCCCAGAGTTAGAACAAGATTCGCACAGGAGCATTTCGCTGTTATTGTCCCACGCCATCGTAACATTTTAAATAAAGAAAAAAATATCAAGAAACGCAATAAATTTCCTGTTAAAGATATAATTCTAACATTTGATTATGAAAGTGTTGACAAATTTGAATTTATGAAACATGTGGACACACGAATAGCCTCATACACAAGCACACACGCGCGACACATATACCCACACTAAGAAATATGCAAACCAATACGCTAATATTAATATTTTATCGTTACTTCTTTTTTTAATTAGTAGGTACGTATAAATTTAAGCGTGGTAGAGCCAAGCGGCGGCTTTTGCTGCTGCTCGAATGGGCCGGGTTAGTACCACGACCTCGCAGAATACCGGCGTGAAGTAGAGGCATCTTGTGCTTCTGCGTTTCGTTCGGTGAGTGAGGTAACCGGAGGCCCACTCCCCCTCCCTATTCCCCTCCTCTTCCCTCCCATCTCCCAAATATCCTTAAACACCGGCAACGCACCTGCATTATCTATGGTTTTGCAGATGTACGTGGGCGACGGTAATCACTTACCATCACGTGAACCGCTAGCTCCTTTGCCGTCTTATTCATAAAAAAAAAAAAAACTTACCACCAAGTGAACCGCTTGCACGTTTGCCGCCTTTCCTATAAAAACAAAAATTTATGTAAAACAGTTCTGGGTGCTTCGGTTTAAAGGAGTACCAATTCTATTTGACATTTATAAGTTTTCACTCATATTAGAGTGAGAAGAAAAATGGTCGACAGACTCTTAGGCTCCTCTAAACGAAAAGTACCTATTATAGTCAATGCGGTCGACACAACATGTACGTGAACTAATTAAAACGTCTTGAAATAATGTCAACGATGGCCCCAGACCTTTACGTCGTGTACATGACGTGCCGACGGGATGCTGTGAACCTTTACCTCGCCCATGAACAAATGGAACTCACGATGTTGACATATAGACCGCTTCGCATACCGAATTGTTCAACGCTCCATTATATACAAAAGCTGTGCTTATCTAAACGTATCGCTTGAGAGGACGTCTCTTGTAATATAAAATCATTCGGACAATGTCTTACTTAATAGTGAATAAAAAAACATAAGTAGATTTAATAAGAATGGTGATATTTATAATGTAAATACGGGGAACAGACACAAACTTATGATGCCAGTTACTAGACTCTATAGAGTTTTAGTAACTCGTTCGTGGGGCAATGTATATGTTTTTACAACATAATCCCAGCAAGTGCGGTAAGTGGTAAGTTTTAAGTCAAACGGCGGCTTTAGCTGCCGTGTATAAAACAAACCTGTAGAGAAGGAGCTTATCTTAGTGACGTCAGTCATCACTGGCAGCCAGCACTGGCAAAAGTGTGAGCTAAACGTTTTTGTTGAGTCATGGCTTTGAAAAGCATACTGAGACATGACATGCTCAAATGCTGGTTGACAGACAGACACGAGTCATGATTAGTGTGCAGAAAAATAGAGAATATAGAAATTACAGCACACTAATCAGCAGTACGGCAATGTTTTGTTCAGGTTTGAAAGGTACAGAGAACCGGTATAATTCCAGACTGTAAGCATCGAGGTCCTCAGGGGGTGAACCAATCAGTAATCTTCTTCGTCAGAAGTTGTTCTCAGGTTTCCATTAAGTGGACTGTCAGCTCCTATGGTCACCACAGTTCAACTCAAAAAAAGTGTCAAATAATCAGCCACCACCACACGGCAACTTACCTTTTGACTTGTAAATTATACAGGATTAATTAAAAAAAAGAGATAATTAGAAAGAAATGAGCTCACCCAACCGTGTTACCAATACTGATGAGGTCAGAGGTCTTTACATTGTTCTACTTTCAACCCAATTTTTACCGAACCTTATTTGGGATGACGTGACAGGTGGTGAGACTGTCGTCGTATTAGTGTTCCAGTCTACCATAAATATAGTACGTTAATCTTCGAAAAACTTATTCGCTTCGAGCCTCCTACAGAGCTCCACATAAAGGATCGAACTCGAGTCTTCCAATTCGAAGACAGATCCCTAACCATGAAGCTATTGTGACTATAATAAAAATACCTTGTGTAAGATTATGCAACAGGGTCACCAGCTTCCTCACGGAGCTGATATCTCCGGATAGATCCCAGCAGCTGAGTTTCACCATTGTACACCGCGACAGAATTCGAATTTCCACCACACTGCGTTTTAATCGAAGTTTTCTGCCACGCACTTCGACTTTGTGGAAGCAGCTGTCGCCAGCAGTATTTCCGAATAGTTACGACTCAGGGACCTTCAAGAAAAGTGCCTATTCCTTCCTTAAAGGCCGGCAGCGCATCTGTAGCTCCTCTGGTGTTGCGGATGTTCGTGGGCGTCGGTGATCACTTACCATCAGGTGAGCCGCACGCTCGTTTGCCCCCTTCTTCTATAAAAAAAAACCTAATTAAAATCAATGTCATTAATTGTAATCGTTTGTTAAGTTAATTTTAACAAGTAAAGCTTTTCAATTACTATTTTAAATAAGCTATTAAAACGAACGTAGAACAAATGTTGGTATTTTAATCATATTAATTCAGACCTTAACGGATATCATATTACCCTGTGCCGGTTTCGTCGTGACATAGACAAGTAGATTTATGACTTCCGTTGCAGGAGCCGCGGATCATAACCTACAATAAATAAAAATGCATAAATAAGGAATGAAGATGTTGTAAATCGTAGGATATTGGATTCGATTTAAATAAATGATCTCTTCTAACTGGTTCGTGATATCTTGTTATAATGTAAATGTAAGGTGTTAATAAAATATCAAACAGCTCTATCGTGTGATGCTGCACGCATATATATAAATATATATATATATATATATATATAGTCGCGAGATTGGAGTAAAAAGGCCGGTTTCTTAAACATCCTTTTCAATTTTTTTACACTTACAAAGGGTGATGAGTTTCTTCTTGATATCCCTCGCACCTGATAGCAATCAATCCCCTCTCGTTTCTTCCTTTTCCTCTTCTTTTCTTCCTTTATCTTCGCGATCTTCCTCTTCCTCTAACATTCAAATTTGATTCAAACCACTGAACTGTCCTTAGCGCGCTCCAGTGTTCCTTATGTAGTCCCGAATTTCGATCGTCTTTTTATCTTCGATTATTCCAGAATATTCCCGAAACGGTATTTAATTATTAACGAAGAAAATAGGCTTGTATTTCAACCAGTGTACATCCACACTTATATTGCTATTAATGAGTTTTATTAACATCGAGTGATAATTTATAAAACATTGTTACTTTTGACTTGTCATTCGAAGACGAAAGAGTTGACAAAACATTATCGGGCATTCGTAATTAATATATAACAATAAAAGAATATATCTAATTTTTGTTCAAATACCAAACGTGCATGTGGTCCACCCTGATAGGTCAATCACAATCGACAGCTGCTGTTCGAATGGGCCTGGTAGTACCACGATCACGCAGAATACCGGCGCGAGTAAAAGAGGCTTCCTGTGCATCTATGAGGACCACTTCTGGATGTGTGTAAATTGAAAAAAAATATATATAAATTCCATGCCCGCATGGTCAAAGACGCAATAATATTTGTAACAAGGTTTTTAACACAAATTGAAAGAGAAATAAATCTGGCATTTTAACGTTATTCACGTGAACCCTCTGCTATAAAAGTCGTTTACAATTTTAACCGCATATACCCGTACATGCATAATTAAAAAAAAAAACTTATTTCGAAGACATCTGCAGTCCACTTGACTCACGCTGGAGCCGCCGGGGGAAAACTATCCGACTCTGAACCTCTCTCAAATGTTGATATTTGAGCTTTTTATAGTCCACTAATTTAGATATCAATTTTTATATCAAAAAAAATTAACATCCTCATGAAAGCTTTTCATATTCCCACTCATTCTCTGTGCATGCAGTTAGTTATGTATTCTTTTTTTTTATTGTACGCGCGCAATCTACCATCGACTAGCTATTCTCCTGTCGCAGCTCTGCTGGAAGAAATTTCTTAAGAAATAAGCAGTACCTTTGTACAGACCATTTCTTCCTATCATATTTCTTTTATTGGGTTTTACTTGTGTGTACATAAATTATTAAATAAATAAATAAATAAAAAAGCTAAGTAAGGTAAATGAGGTAATCGCAAAATCCCAACAAGCTCGCAAAGTCTTCCTATCAGAATGTTAAAAAAAAACTTTATAAAAGGGGTTATTCTAATATAAAGGAATACATGGATGACAATAACCCCTGGGAATAAGTTGATCACTCCTAAGTTCCTAGTTTCTAGAAAAAAAATTAGAATATTAGACTATTAAGTCACAAAGTAGTTGTTCGTTCATTACACACAAAAACACACACACACATACACAACCAATTTCAGTATATACATATATATGTTCAAAGCATTCGTTAAGTTACTTCTTAATTTTTCTATTATTTTTTTTTCTTGTAATTCTGTACTAATATCTGGACTATTTTAGCTGTTGTTATAAGAAATTATTATTGTTAATTTACTTGGGAAAAGATACTGACTTCTCTAATACAGGATCTTAACCTAGCACGGATGTCAGGGAATTCATACTTTGTGTTCCAAATTCTTATGACAATAAAGATCATTATTACTACTATTATTAAAACGTATTGTATGTTTTGAAAAAAAGTAATTTCTTCCGCCGATTTCATCTCCGTCAGAGGGGCCTCATTACGAAACGGCGGTAGATTTAAAATGAAGATGACGTTCGACTAGTGAAATGTATGTTTCTTACGTTGAATAAATGATTTGATTCGAACATTATAAACATGTTTAGCTTGCCCCCTCACGGTCACGTATTTCTACTTATTCAAATGTAAGTTGCCGCTCTACAACACCATCCCCACTGCATCGTTCCCTAGCACTTTGCGCTTGATAAATCGAACCCGGGACCTTAATGCGTAGCATAGCAGAACGCATAGACAAACACTACGCCGACAGGGTCGACCCCACACATTCGTGTCAATAGCATGTTCACGCCGCTTTAAATTTAACGCTCAACGGTTACGCAAAGATTTCGCATATTAATCGTTGTGTTAATTGGATAATGTTCAGCGGATATTTGGAGGATTAGGTAGTGGCCATAAAATTATTTTATACGTGCCAGAGACAAGCGTCGGGGCTTTTGCTACTTCTCGAATGGGCCGCCTCCACCGGGACAGCACCGCGACCTCCCAGAACCATCATTAAATATCCTAAGAGGCCGGCAACGCTCCTGCAGCTCCTCTGTTGTTGCAGATGTACGTGGGTGACGGTAATCACTTACCATCAGGTGAACCGCTTGCTCGTATGCTGCCTTTCCCATAAAAAAAAAACTTATAACCATAATAAGATATTATTTATCTTTTCTTTTTTCAGATGTGGTCTAGCAGTATGGAGTGTTCAGTGAGGAAGGTACGTATATGTATGCACGTAGCTTTAAAAAAAATCGTAACCTTTCCTTTAAAAGCCAACATAAATACTGTATTAAAAAAGTAAACTGCCCACGGCTGGGCAAAGACCTGCTTCTCAAATATCTGAGAGGGTTTTGGAACCGGGATGGGCCCGCCACACTACTCGAGTGCGGGTTCACATATCGTATACATTATTATTTCTCAGACATGCAGGTCATCCCCGAGCGCGTGGTAAATACAGCACCTAAAATTGCTATTAAAAACTTTATTAGTGCCGGCACCGGGAATCGAACCCGGGTCACTCGCGCTCTAAGAAACAAAAGTGTGCGCCTCGGCCACTGGGCTATCACGTATTCGTACTGTATGTCTACTGTTAATATATTTTCTAGCCCTGAATTATAACAAAGTTTATTACCATTGTGCCGCTTTAGTTGTTTGTCCTGACGTGTATATTTGTTTGTATTTTGTCTTAAAATTCATTATTCTATGTGTATATGGTATATTTGTATATATTGTATTTATGTATCTATGTATGTATGTATCTACCTATCTGTGTAAGTATATATTTTAATATTAATATCATTTTATTTGTTTTATTCTCTTAGCTGTATCGCCTCTATTACGTGTTTATCTCTGCTTAGCCTAATGGTTGACTGGTAGAGAATGCCTCTAGGCATTAAGTCCGCCATATGTACCAATCTGTGCATAAAGATTAAATAAATAAATAAGCTAGAGTACTACTTTATACGTTTTGTATAATCCAGTATTATTACACATATGGGTGCAGACAACCACGGTATTTGTGTATAGTAGATTATTACAATTCCGATCACATATGTCTACCTAAACTTGACGTATTAGCGATTGAAGCAAATCCTCCCTAGAAGAAAAAGTAACCCTTAAGGATAAACTTAAACCTACCATTGTGACATACAATGGTAGAGTCGGGAGAGGAAGACCTGGGCGAACATTTCACGATCAAATCGGAGACCAGGATGTATGTGAAGCACGATCAACCCGCACTGAAGCAGGGGGACGGGCCCTTCCCGGCTCCAAAACCATCTCAGATATTTGATAAGGAGAATTTTACCCCACATTACACGTAGGGGCTACCACTTTAATTGAAATCCAGTGGGTTTTTATAGCTTAATTAAATAGAAAAATCAGAGCACGCCTGTTTAGATTTCGGATTATTGGCATTCGCTAACAGCTATCGAACGTTGCGTCCGTAAAATGTGCGCCGGCGCATCCAGTGCGGACAATTTGAGTGTCGTCACAGTCACATGCGCCAGGTATTGCACGAGGCCTTCACTCGGCGTAGGGATGTCTCTTGCCCAAATTAAAACTTTATCACTATAATAAATACTTATTTATTTATTTATTTAATCTTTATGCACTAATTGGTACATATGGCGGACTTAATGCCTAGAGGCATTCTCTCCCAGTCAACCATTAGGCTAAGCAGAGATATATACATAATAGAGGCGATACAGCTAAGAGAAAAAAACCAGTAAAAGGATATAAATATCAAAATATATACTTACAATAGATACATACATACATAGATACATAAATAACATATATACAAATATACCATATATACATGGAATAATATACATGTCAGGACAAACAACTAAAGCGGCACAATAACAAACAGCAGCACTAGTACAGACTTGCAACATTTCTGTAATGTTTGCGGATGTTATTTTTAAAGGCAAAAGTTATTGTCCATTCCGTATCGTTTCATTTAGTATTTATAAAAATGTTATATAAATTGATAGATGAATTTTCGATCACCTATGTGGAGGACTCGTATGGATGAGTTTTTGGAATTAACGTACGAATTGTATGGTTGGCGAAAGGCTTACCACCGTTGTGACGTTGTCTCATATAAGCTCTGGTGAAAAGTTGGTTGAAAGGACTGAAATGTCGGGACCTCTGACTACCCCAGTATTGGGTATACCGTCGCAATAGATTTTAATTGATAATTATAAATATATTTAATTTTGAAATTGGTTCGTCCTCATCATCATCATCATCATTTCAGCCTATCACAAGTCCACTGCTGAACATAGGCCTCCCCCAAAGATTAGCATCACGTTCGCTAGTTCGTCCTCATTAGCATTTAAATAGCCCATTGCTGGCCTCACTCAGTGAAAACGTAAATACTCAATTTAAACAAATTAGAGAAGAGATAAAGAAGGTTTGCTGTTTGGAACGTTTTTGCAATACTCTACTCTGTATTCACGTTTTATGTTGTGTTTCACTAAATATTGAGTACATTGTACATATTAGGAAATAATGGCCTCTCTGCCTACCCTGTCACTACATTATTGTTATTGTTAATGTAAAGCAATAAATTTGAGCATGGACCTAACAACAAAATAATTTGGTATTACCTACTGCTTCCAAATTTCACTCGTTTCAACAATGATTCGTTGAATTTCTAGATAATGATCTATATAATGCTTTAAATTCGCAACTATTCCATATTTTAGAAACTTTGTTTAATCGTTTTTACTACAAAAGTTTTGTCGATAAATCTAATTTTATCTATAATGCACCCGTAACATCCCTAGTGTAGTTGTCGCAATGACGTACTTACGAACTGGGAAATAATATGAAAATGCATCAATTTGTGGTGATATTTGAGTGGACTCTGCGTTATGTTGTTTAAAGATGTTCAGTTTAAATTTAGAAGACCTTAAGACTTATCATTTATTTTATTAATACAAAGACGATGGAAATTTAAGACTATATAAGGAGGGCTGGAGCGCGCTAAGGGAAGTTCAGTGTTCAGTTCTGAAGTGTTCACCTTCAAATATTGAGAAAAATAATTAAAGAAAATATACCCACGGGGTTCCTTTCAGCTGTTTCTTCCCGGAGGAAATTCATTTCAAAACGGTGGTTGATTGTGAAAAACATTTGACATTTAATAAACTAAATTATCTTTGTTACGTCTAAGAATAAATAATTTTCATTTCATTTCAGTCGTTGACAACTTCCGGTGGTATTCGGAGGGGAAGTTGTCAACTGTAAGACAGTATCGATCGTAGGAGACATCGTCGGTTGCACAAATCGTCAAAAGTTAAAAGCAGTAGTAGCAGCCTGCAAACGCCCACTAATGGGCAAAAGCCTTCTCATAAAAAATTGAGAGAGATTTATACCCGGGAAAGATCCCCCACCAGTCCAGTGCGGGTTGGCGGACATCATACGCTTGGCCCTCGAAATATTTCCTTTTTTTTGTGTTGAGAAACGAGCAAGCGGCTCTAAATGATGGTAAGTGATTACCGTCACGTGACCACCAGTGCAGCTGCAGGTGCAGATATTTGGGGAGGGGCCTCCGGTCACCTCACTCACCGAACGAAACGCAGGAGCGCAAGATGCCTGTACTTCACGCCGGTATTCTGCGAGGCCGTGGTACCAACCCGGTCGAGCCGGCCCGTTCGAGCAGCAGCAAAAGCCCCCGCTTGGCTCTACCACGTACAAAAACGAACATTATCGTATTATGCTTTCAGTATAATTTCGACAAAAGAGAAATCTCTTTTTACCCGAAACCTTATTTAAACATCATCCAACACTATTGACACCACTATTAAAAGCCAATGAAATAAATCGTTTCAACATTAAGTGAATTGATTGTGCGCTTTTCGAGTTCGCCGTGTATACGACATACTTTTCGTGTGCGTTTACGGTGATTTTATTATCGGATCGTTCGTTATCGGATGTGTACGAGAATATTGATAGTAATTTTATCGACAACCTCGCAATGTTGGGGAGAAACTCTCGCAATGTTACGAGTTACAAATTGTCCGCGCTTCTTATCTTTATAGTGTGGTACGAGTGAAAGGAGCAAAGGTTGATCGTATATGCAGCTAAGTTTATGGTCGGGACTTTCAATAATATGTATGTATGCATATACACGCCTTGTTCCCAACGGGGTAGGCAGAGACAATCTTCATCCCCTTGCTACGGTCCTTACATACGTCTTTCGCTTCTTCCATTTTCATCAATCTTCGCATGCATGCTCGTTGGTTTAGAGCACTCTCGACCTGGCCTTTTTTTCAGAACGTCTCCGATTTGATCGTGAAATGTTCGCCCCGGTATTCCTCTCCCGACTCTACCATTTACAATAATAAATAATGCATTATTTTAAAATACACGTATAATGTCAATGACTACATCGTTCGCTTGTAGATTGTGGATGAGATCGTATCTTTTAGGTTTAATTAATGCTTCGTCGGTTTCTGCGCATGCGCCCCTGAGGCCGCAATCGTATATAGATGAGATGCGCTTGCGCCGAGCGCTATACACTGCTACGTCTGTGTTCCGAGTCTAACACCTTCGTGTCTTACGAATGTGTGCGTGCGTTGTAATTATCGGTGATTGATTTTATGAATGTACATCAGTTTTATTAGTGAATATAGCCTTCCGCCTATATCACATATTAGCTTTTGCCCGTGATTTCATAGTATACGAACAGTTGTATCTATAATGAAATGAAATGAAACTATTATTTACAGATTTTATGGCATTTTACTTTTTTTAATCTAGATGTTTGGGGTGGTGTACAGCAAGCACCAGCAGAGCCGTGGTAGATTAATGGTCGGGGTGCTCGCTTTAGATTCATAGAGCGCCAGTGACCTGGGTTCAATCCCCGGTGCCGGCACCACTAAAATTGTTAGTAGCAATTTTGAGTGCTGTATTTACCACGTGCTCAGCGTTGAAGGAAAACACCGTGAGGAAACCTTCATGTCTCAGAAATAATAAAAATATTATTTCGAGGATATGTGAAGCTCGCCAACCCACACTGGAGCAGCGTGGCGGCCCCTTCCGGGCTCCTAATCTCTCTCTGATACTCGTATTTGAGAAGGAGGCCTTTGCCCAACAGTGGGCACTTACAGGCTACTCTTTTTACTTTAACCACCAACAGACAGATATCATTAGTAAATTATTTAACGAGCACCAATCAAACATTTTTAATGTCTACTGTTGTTTCTTAATAAATAGACAAGTTAATTAATCATAGGTTTCCGAACAGTGAATATAACATTTAAATCGTTCTGTGACTTTTGTCTATGGCTCCCATCATGGCCATTACTTATGGTATCAATCCCGTCGTGGACGATCCAGGTGTTATCCGCGATTAAAATTATTACAATGTTTAATTTGCATCATAATCATTCAAAAAGTGAAAACCGCGTCAAGTTCGCTTCTGTACTATTTATGTGATTCCTGCACAAACAGATAAACAGACAAACATACAAACAAACAGATAAAAATTCAACAAAAAAATTATTATGAGTCTAAACTTAGGCGTAGGCATAGGTTATCCCAAAAGTTTTTAAATATCTTTAATGTACAGACAGCTTATCATAGATTTACCGTTATTTGTTAGTGTACGAAAAACAAAGTTTATAAAAAAAAACAAAGGTGAAGCCATATTACATGTGAAACATTCACATACATTTTCACACACCATATTATGCAAAACATATAAGTATATGTTTATGTATATACAGAATAATATACATAAAATAAGCTTATCTGATCCTAGTTGTTGTTTTATATAGAAAGGCGAGTAGAAGTTAGGTGTCTCGCAAAATTAATTGAAAGGAAAAGTAAAAAAACCATCGGATTCTTACTTTGAGGACATGTTTCAAAATTTTGTCTGCTCACTAACGCCATCTAGTATCTTTGCTCGTGCGTTATACTGAACGACTCTTCTAGCACGTATTTACATACCGTCGGTAAGATCGTTTACGAATCGAATACTATGCAGAAAAAACCAATCGCTTATGTAATATACCACACGCAATTGTTTGTAAGATAATAACTTAACTTAAGAATAAACGAAGACAATTAAAATTAAAAGGGTTTACTTTCTTTACTTTATGATAATTCGCGCCAATTAATCAGGTATTTTATTTGGCGCTTATTTTCGACTGGATCATTAACATGCCTGCGGTTTTTTTTTTTTAATTAATGAAATACTGTGATCGCCGTCACATTATGCCAGTAAACAATTACGGTAGTTTTTGTAATAACATTTATATTTTTGTTTACGCACTAACATCATGCTCCTCGTCATCAGTCTGTGAGATTTGGGTTCGACAAATTCGAACTGGTTTAGTTCGAAATTAGTTATCAATCCGTTGCTAGAGCTTCGTCCGTTTATTATCAGAGTGCACCGCTTGCAGAACAAAGATGGTATATTCGGTCTACCCTAGGTACCCTAATTGTAAAGGCGCTCACGTTAGTTTCATACAGCGCGAGTGACCTGGGTCAATGACAATTTTAAGTGCTGTTTTCCTTTACCACGAGCTCGGTGGTAACTCTACTTTTTACTTTTAATGGTATATGCCCTCTTACATCCCATTCTTGCTTAGGCAAAAACGATAACAGTAGCAACCTTTCTGGTGGTGACAATTGGAACTAAATGACATTCACAGCCTAGGAAATATGACAGAATAGCATGGAAGTGACACCTCGACTCAGTTCAATAAGTTGGTAGATCAGCAACATCAAAAACTGCTAACACTATCCGACTTGAACATGTCATAGACAATAATAACCTTGTGGCTAAATTAGTCTTTGTTTCATCGTAAGCTCAGAAGGTTGACGAACACAAAATAAGGTCGTGGTCGTTATGTCATAAAAATCCAAATGCGCATACACTCACACATATCTCGCATTTGTTTTTATACGGCTCACCTGATGGTAAGTGATTACCTTGATGTTATCCGCAGCAGAACCAGGGTAACCGACATAGTTGCAAAGATTAGCGAGCTGAAGTGGCAATGGGCCGGCCACATATCTCGCAGAACCGACAACCGTTGGGGAATAAAGGTTCTCGAGTGGCAGCCGCGTACAGGCAAACGCAGTGTGGGACGACCCCCCACAAGATGGAGTGACGACCTGCGCAATGTTGCGGGATGTCGATGGATGCAGGTGGCTCAGGACCGAGCTTTATGGCAATCTTTGGGGGAGGCCTATGTTCAGCAGTGGACTTGTAGTAGGCTGAAATAAAGTCCGTCCGATTACCGTCGCTCGCGCACACCTGCATCACCAGAGGAGACGGCAGGTGCGTTGGCGGCCTTTAAGGATATTTGGGAGGTGGGAGTGGGAGTCTGATTACCTCGGTCACCGAACGAAACGCAGTAGCAACGTGCCTGTAGTTCAGGCCGGTATCCTGCGTGTTCGCGGCACTGCTCCGGTCGTGTCCGCCCATTTGAGCAGCATCAAAGGCCGCCGCTTCTAATAGATGCCAAACCGCAGACACACGGACAGCGAAAACCTTTCTGCCGGAAAGCTATCTAGAGCGGAAAGTTAATCTGTGTTTGACTAAAATGTACAGAAGCCGACTGAAATCTCCAATGTATTTCAAGAGAGATTGAATCCGAGAAGGTTACGTTGCTCCAGCGGCGGTTGACAGATTTCACATGTCCTCGACGTTTTTACTATTTCTCAGGTGCTTTCGGTGCCGGCACCGTGGATGGAGCCCTGGTAGCCTCGTGGTCAGTGCGCTCACTTTAGCTTCATAGAGCGCGAGTGACCTGGGTCAATGACAATTTTAAGTGCTGTTTTCCTTTACCACGAGCTCGGTGGTAACTCTACTTTTTACTTTTAATGGTATATGCCCTCTTACATCCCATTCTTGCTTAGGCAAAAACGATAACAGTAGCAACCTTTCTGGTGGTGACAATAGGAACTAAATGACATTCACAGTCTAGGAAATATGACAGAATAGCATGGAAGTGACACCTCGACTCAGTTCAATAAGTTGGTAGATCAGCAACATCAAAAACTGCTAACACTATCCGACTTGAACATGTCATAGACAATAATAACCTTGTGGCTAAATTAGTCTTTGTTTCATCGTAAGCTCAGAAGGTTGACGAACACAAAATAAGGTCGTGGTCGTTATGTCATAAAAATCAAATGCGCATACACTCACACATATCTCGCATTTGTTTTATACAGCTCACCTGATGGTAAGTGATTACCTTGATGTTATCCGCAGCAGAACCAGGGTAACCGACATAGTTGCAAAGATTAGCGAGCTGAAGTGGCAATGGGCCGGCCACATATCTCGCAGAACCGACAACCGTTGGGGAATAAAGGGGGCTGGTAGATTCTTACGGCGATATAACGCGGAAACGTAAAAAACATATTATCATATGTTTATGTAATATCTATTCTTCTTAAGTCAATAGCCGTGGTGGCAGGTTTCCTCACGATGTTTTCCTTCATCGCCGAGCGCGTGGTAAATACAGCACTTAAAATTGCTATTAACAATTTTAGTGGTGCCGGCACCGTGGATAGAGCCCTGGTAACCTCGTGGTCAGTGCGCTCACTTTAGCTTCATAGAGCGCGAGTGACCTGGCTTCGATCCCCGGTGCCGGCACCGTGGATAGAGCCCTGGTAACCTCGTGGTCAGTGCGCTCACTTTGGTTTCATAGAGCGCGAGTGACCTGGCTTCGATCCCCGGTGCCGGCACCGTGGATAGAGCCCTGGTAACCTCGTGGTCAGTGCGCTCACTTTAGCTTCATAGAGCGCGAGTGACCTGGCTTCGATCCCCGGTGCCGGCACCGTGGATAGAGCCCTGGTAACCTCGTGGTCAGTGCGCTCACTTTAGCTTCATAGAGCGCGAGTGACCTGGCTTCGATCCCCGGTGCCGGCACCGTGGATAGAGCCCTGGTAACCTCGTGGTCAGTGCGCTCACTTTAGCTTCATAGAGCGCGAGTGACCTGGCTTCGATCCCCGGTGCCGGCACCGTGGATAGAGCCCTGGTAACCTCGTGGTCAGTGCGCTCACTTTGGTTTCATAGAGCGCGAGTGACCTGGCTTCGATCCCCGGTGCCGGCACCGTGGATAGAGCCCTGGTAACCTCGTGGTCAGTGCGCTCACTTTAGCTTCATAGAGCGCGAGTGACCTGGCTTCGATCCCCGGTGCCGGCACCGTGGATAGAGCCCTGGTAACCTCGTGGTCAGTGCGCTCACTTTAGCTTCATAGAGCGCGAGTGACCTGGCTTCGATCCCCGGTGCCGGCACCGTGGATAGAGCCCTGGTAACCTCGTGGTCAGTGCGCTCACTTTAGCTTCATAGAGCGCGAGTGACCTGGCTTCGATCCCCGGTGCCGGCACCGTGGATAGAGCCCTGGTAACCTCGTGGTCAGTGCGCTCACTTTAGCTTCATAGAGCGCGAGTGACCTGGCTTCGATCCCCGGTGCCGGCACCGTGGATAGAGCCCTGGTAACCTCGTGGTCAGTGCGCTCACTTTAGCTTCATAGAGCGCGAGTGACCTGGCTTCGATCCCCGGTGCCGGCACCGTGGATAGAGCCCTGGTAACCTCGTGGTCAGTGCGCTCACTTTAGCTTCATAGAGCGCGAGTGACCTGGCTTCGATCCCCGGTGCCGGCACCGTGGATAGAGCCCTGGTAACCTCGTGGTCAGTGCGCTCACTTTAGCTTCATAGAGCGCGAGTGACCTGGCTTCGATCCCCGGTGCCGGCACCGTGGATAGAGCCCTGGTAACCTCGTGGTCAGTGCGCTCACTTTAGCTTCATAGAGCGCGAGTGACCTGGCTTCGATCCCCGGTGCCGGCACCGTGGATAGAGCCCTGGTAACCTCGTGGTCAGTGCGCTCACTTTAGCTTCATAGAGCGCGAGTGACCTGGCTTCGATCCCCGGTGCCGGCACCGGGGATCGAACCCAGGTCACACGCGCTCTGTAAAGCTAAAGTGAGCGCCCTGACCACTAGGCTACTCACTACTGCTGTGTTTTATGGCTAGCGTACATTGTAGAGAGTTGCTAAGCAACGGGTCCTGGGTTCGAATCGCTGTCGAAGTCGATATTTGTGCAAAAGCATAGTGGGATCTGGTTTTGTTATCTTCGTCCCTTGTCTCCGATACATTCCCTCCAGTCGATAAGTGCATCGGATATGGGAAGGTAAAGACTTGTGAGTGCCTCAGTGTTTGCGCGTTCACCGACGGCACTATAAAATCACCTGCGCAGTTGACAGCTGCCGATTGCATTCGGAAATTGGCGCCGTTGTTGTTGTCGAATTCCGAAAGCCCGATGGACATCATCGGGGCAAATGAGCAAGAGGCTCACCTGGTGGTAGGTGAATACCGTCGCCCACGTACATCTGCAACACTAGAGGAGCTGGAGTTGCCGGTGCTTTGCCGGCGGTTTCCTTAATCACCTAACGAAACGCAGAAGCACAAGACGACTCTACATCACGCCGATATTCTGCGAGGTCTTGATACTACACCGGTCGTGCCGGCCCGTTCCAGCAGCAACAAAAGCCGCCGCTTGGCTCTGCCACGTCTAACAATACCGGCACTGCGCTGGTAATCAGGTGTGCCGCTTGCACGTATGCCTCCTTTAAGTTAAAAAAAAAAAAATACACACCCTCAGTTACCACCAAATCTATAAACCTACTTAAAAAGCTAAGAATATAAAAAAACACTTTTATCTCGAATACTCACAATAAATAATAATTCCATATATAATTTAAAATCACACACAAATACTCATCTATATTTATGTATGAATATATTTTTTTATCTCCACTGATATAAAACACCTGTTGTATATTCATATATATTTGAATAACTACCTTGAATATGTTGATCTGAGTTATCAGTTCTCACGAAAACTTGAAAGACAATTACCAACCAACTTCATGGTGTCCCTTTTAAGTGTCGGTGTGCGCGCGCATCGTAAAAATTACTTAATCTTTCCCAAACGCGCCAAAAGTATAACTGCAAAAGTTTTAGTATTGATGTTGTTCAACAATGAAACGTTTAAATGAACTCGAACAACGACGTTTACGTTACGTTCACTTTATTCGAACGCACGCCTTGTTCCCAACGAACAACGAACGAACGGCTGAGACAATCTTCTTCCACTTTCATCAATCATCGCATGCATGCTCGTTGGTTCAGAGTACTCTTGACCTGGCCTTTTTCAGAACGTCTCCGATTTGATCGTGCAATGTTCGCCTAGGTCTTCCTCTCCCGACTCTACCATTTACACTCGCCTCATATATTTGTTTCGTCAACCTACTTTCGTTCATCCTCTCCACGTGTCCAAACCAGCTGAGCATCCTTTTCTCAATTCGTGTCACTACATCGTATTTCACTATACTTCTTTAGCTTAACAAAATAAAAATAACTGATAATAATAATTTATATAGTTAACCAATAAAAAAAATACACACCCTCAGTTACCACCAAATCTATAAACCTACTTAAAAAAGCTAAGAATATAAAAAAACACTTTTATCTCGAATACTCACAATAAATAATAATTCCATATATAATTTAAAATCACACACAAATACTCATCTATATTTATGTATGAATATATTTTTTTATCTCCACTGATATAAAACACCTGTTGTATATTCATATATATTTGAATAACTACCTTGAATATGTTGATCTGAGTTATCAGTTCTCACGAAAACTTGAAAGACAATTACCAACCAACTTCATGGTGTCCCTTTTAAGTGTCGGTGTGCGCGCGCATCGTAAAAAATTACTTAATCTTTCCCAAACGCGCCAAAAGAAGTATAACTGCAAAAGTTTTAGTATTGATGTTGTTCAACAATGAAACGTTTAAATGAACTCGAACAACGACGTTTACGTTACGTTCACTTTATTCGAACGCACGCCTTGTTCCCAACGAACAACGAACGAACAGCTGAGACAATCTTCTTCCACTTTCATCAATCTTCGCATGCATGCTCGTTGGTTCAGAGTACTCTTGACCTGGCCTTTTTCAGAACGTCTCCGATTTGATCGTGCAATGTTCGCCTAGGTCTTCCTCTCCCGACTCTACCATTTACACTCGCCTCATATATTTGTTTCGTCAACCTACTTTCATTCATCCTCTCCACGTGTCCAAACCAGCTGAGCATCCCTTTCTCAATTCGTGTCACTACATCGTATTTCACTATACTTCTTTAGCTTAACAAAATAAAAATAACTGATAATAATAATTTATATTGTTAACCAATAAAAAAAATACACACCCTCAGTTACCACCAAATCTATAAACCTACTTAAAAAAGCTAAGAATATAAAAAAAACACTTTTATCTCGAATACTCACAATAAATAATAATTCACCCCCATATATAATTTAAAATCACACACAAATACTCATCTATATTTATGTACGAATATATTTTTTTATCTCCACTGATATAAAACACCTGTTGTATATTCATATATATTTGAATAACTACCTTGAATATGTTGATCTGAGTTATCAGTTCTCACGAAAACTTGAAAGACAATTACCAACCAACTTCATGGTGTCCCTTTTAAGTGTCGGTGTGCGCGCGCATCGTAAAAAATTACTTAATCTTTCCCAAACGCGCCAAAAGAAGTATAACTGCAAAAGTTTTAGTATTGATGTTGTTCAACAATGAAACGTTTAAATGAACTCGAACAACGACGTTTACGTTACGTTCACTTTATTCGAACGCACGCCTTGTTTCCATTTAAAGAAGATCCTTCCAACGTTATATTATTCTGCGAATAACCAATGACATAATATATTGCAGTTTAATAATACCTACTCCTCACATTTACCCTTCTCCTGTCATAAGTACTGATACGGCTTATAACAATAAATATAATAATTGTTTATTGCATCATAAATAACGTAAAAACATAAATCATAGAATAGCTTTAAATTAAAAGATCCATAATGATTTCATGTATTTTCGCGAACACTACATATTTACGGTTTTTATCGCGTTTAATTTACTTTACGGATATGATTGGTTAAATCATAAATAAGGGCTTCTATAAAAACGTTTTTCAAGCCGTCGAAATGGATAAGTAAATTCCTCTACAATATACTTTACACTTGCACAGAGCAAACTAAAAGATTTGTAAGGACTGGCGAAAAAGAACACATAGCTGACGCTCTATTGATCACACCGACGCTCTATTGGTCGCCCCCAAACATTACACTTTTTGTTTGGATAGACCACAAATCCACGCAGAAGAATACCTTATTTCCCTTATTCTTGCCAAGAATTATTGAATGCAATTTCAAGTGCTGAATGGTGAAACACCACAAAGAAAACGTGCATCTGCGAGAAATAATATAATATATTGTTTCAAGGACATATAGAGTAACTCAAACCCGCACTAAAGTGGTTCACCGAACTCTTTCCAGCTTCTAAAGCAATTATTAAGAATATTCCTTGGCCGAGCACCCGATGCTGGTGCATCAGATTTTACTTATTTAAACCAAATTGATACCACTGCTTGTTGTTGCAATTTTACAACTATGTAGACAATTATTTTTTTAACCACTAAATGCGCTAAACTATAATTCACGAGAACATAAAAAAAAAACAGCATTCTCAAACATTCATAAACAAAGCCGAGGCAAAGGTCAATTAGTCAAAAAGACCTTTCGTTATCTGCGCTATCCGCCGTGAGAGTTTCGCGTTGCAAGACTGGCGTCTTAGAAAAAGTAATGATAATTTAATTATAGGTCGCCAGTTAGTTTTTAGCTTAATGATCGGCCATGTTAAAAGAGCAAGTGTCAAATTATTAAGTTTGCGTAAGGACTTTTGGCGGGAAGTCGAAAAAAATGGTGGATGTGTTTTTGTTTTGTTTTGTTATTTCAGTGTTTTTCTGTTTTTCGAGTTTTGTTTTATATAGGTAGTGCAGCATGTGAATTCTTACATTTACGCGAAAATTTAAAATTATAACCGATTTTCATCGCGTTTGATTCCCGACGTTTCGGTTGCTTTGCATGACTTATGATTACGTGGAGGAGTTCTTCCACTGTTATAAAGAGTGAGTGAGTTTTTTTTTAATGTAAAAGTGGGCAAACGAGTGGTTGTAAGTCATTACCGACCCCCATGTACGTCTGCAACAGCAGAGGAGCTGCTGGTGCGTCCCTGGCCTTTAAGGATATTTGGGTAGAGGCGCGAAACTGCTAAAAGCAGAAGTAGATACCAGATGCCTCTACTTTACGCCAATATTTTGCGAGGCCGTGGTACATAAAAATGATTTTAAGCATTTTGATATTTTAAATTAATTAATTTGTTCCGTCTTACTAAGATATAACAGTTTGACGATATTCCGGTCCCGCCACAATGTTCCCTGTTTCGAAGATATCATTTCCAGTTTCTTATTTGGAGTCATTATTAAAATCTAGGTTAATGACTGGTGTTGCATAATACAAATTGCTGAATTACAATTTGCCTAGAAACAATGTGCGTGTCATAGACAATTTTATTTACTGTCGTGCAACCTTAACGTTGAAAAATGGAATACACATTTCATAGTCACAATGATGATGGTGTCTTCCTGGCCGATATCGTCTACAATCTAACGTAGAGGATATTACAGTGCCGTGGTAGCGCAGTGTTGAGTGCGCTCGCTTTAGTTTCATAGCACCCGAGCGACCTGGGTTCAATCGCTCGAGCTTGCATCTCATGGAAGGGAAGATGGACTTCATACGTCCTCCAAATAATGTTTTAAACGAGTTTCCTCGCGATGTATTCATTCACCGCCGAGCACAAGGTAAATTCAGCACATAGAAACGCTATCAATAACTCTATTGATGCTGTTGCCGGTGATTGAAGTCGAACCCGACCACAAGGCTACCACGGCTCTACGTGGTAGGTTTCTCAGACAGACTGATATAATTTTATTGTTGAATAAATGAACTTATGTAATTTTACCTTGTTTATCTGCATAACACCGTTTAGGTTATGGCAAGCATTGCGCACGACGTTCGGATAATTTTCTTGTCAAAACTAACGCGTTTAAGCAATTCGAGATGATGTATCTCTTGGTCAAGAAAGAAGCGTTTGCACACGTCCGGTTAGGGTGACCAGTTGGATAATTTCTTAAAAAGAATTTAGTGTTTATTATTTTTAAAATATACAATTTTCATTGTGAGTACTTAAATAATCTGAAAATAACAATACTAAATTATTACGTCACATGTATATCCCCTGTAAATAACCAAAAAGCAGGATTCTGAGCGGTTAACTCCGGTGAGAAATTGAGTTAGATTAAGTTTGCCGGTGCAAAGTTGCTCCAGGGGAACCTTTTGTCGCCTATAATTATCGGCTTAAAGATTTATAGGGCCAGCACAGTGCCATATTAGCTAATCCCTAAACTAAGGCCTCCTCTAATTTTTGGAAGGGTTTTTAAAAGCATGCAACAGTTGACGGACTTCACATTCAGTAATTGGCCCACTGGATAAGGTCCTCAAGATGTCAATACCATGAGTGGGCTATGGAGCCGAGAACCGCTACCCTGCTCCAGTGTGGATTGGAAATAAAATTATTAATTATTTCGCTGACATTTCTCTGCTTTCCTCTCGATGGTTTCCCTCACCGTCATCATCATCATAATCATTTCAGCCTATCACAATTCCACTGCTGAACATAGGCCTCCCGCAAAGATTGCCACAAAGCTCGGTCCTGAACCACCTGCATCCATGGACTTCACCGTCAAGGACCTAATAAATTGAGTACTTAAAAATGCTTTGGCTATTTTAATGGTGCCCCACTGGAGTTCGAACCTAGGTCACCCGCTTGGCATAAAATAATAGCATGTAGCCTCATCCGGAACTGCCATAGGTAAAATTGATTTACTGCAGAGGTCTAAAAAGAGCAACCCGCGAGATTGAGGTGGTCGACTTTATGGATATGGATATTTGTCATGACAGAGACAACTGTTTTCTTCGCAACTTGTCGTTTCTCTAATTCCATACAGAACCCTAAAAAGGTTGAAGCTCACTCACTGTTGCAATGTATAATGTTTGATAATATACGCTGTTCAGATTAAATCGCCATTTCAGTGGTATAATTGCGAGATGAGAATTAATTTAACTGTAATTGGATCAATGATAGAGATGGGCGTGTCGCATTCCTTTGTTGTTCTAAATAAGCGCTCGCTCTCAGTGAGCCCTGAGTAAAGGCTCGGAAACCCCCACTATTCTATAACACATTGACGTCAGACGTATGCATTTACTAAACAATAGAGATTATTTACAAGGCGTTAGGGCTCCTTTTGTGCGACATCTGTGCAGGTTCCACTCTCTTGTGTGACCAATGTTGTGTTCCGGCTTGAAGGGACAGAGAGCCGGTATTATTACAGGCTGTGTGGCATTAAACCTCAGGGACAACGCGTCTGTAACCTACGTTCCATTGAAGTCGCTTGCAGGTATCCTAGGGCTCCAGTAGCCACTTACAATTAGGTGGACTGTTCAGCTCGTACGCCACTCTAGTGTCGAACCATAGGTCTTTAAGAGTTATTGGTTTTCGAATCCGGTATTGTGTAGTCTTCCCGTGTTTATGACACTCCAATGACCCTACCTGCGCTGTGATCCCATAGGCTTCACATCTGGTAGGTACAGACTGCAGACAAGGGACCTACTCTATTCGTGGGAAGTCATTCACTACAACCGCTTATAGTATTGTCTGTCTGTGCATTATATCTTGCAATGCCTAAGCGCTCAGGGGATCCTAGCTAAGGAGCGAATGTCGAGCGAGTGTCCAATATAACGTGAAATAACGCGGGAACACCCAAAAACAAACATAATACAGTAGATTCAGCGAAACGATAATAATGCAGTTCTCACGGCAACGACAATGGACCGCCGTAATTGAGTAACAATAATTTTGTGAGTGTTAATCATTTTGCAATATCCCACTTTAAAATAACATGTAAATGTTTCTTCTGAAACAAGAGAAGAAGATCGAAAGGAAAACCGTGAGAAAAACCGAGAAGAACATATGGGCGACAGAAAAATATCTTGTCCTACCAGGAGCTCAAAGAGAACACTCCACCTTCGTAGATATGGCTGGCAATTACTCCACCAACCGAAGAGATATGAGGGGAAATGTATAGGATATAATATATGCATGTGCATATCCGCAGCAGAACTAAGGTAACCGACATAGCCGTAAAGATCAGCAAGATGAAGTGGCAATGGGCCGGGCACATAGCTCGCAGAACTGACAACCGTTGGGGAAAAAAGGTTCTCGAGTGGCAGCCACGTACAGGCAAACGCAGTGTAGGACGACCCCCCACAAGATGGAGTGACGACCTGCGTAGTGTTGCGGGAAGCCTATGTTCAGCAGTGGACTTCTGATAGGCTGAAATGATGATGATGATGATGATGATGTGCGGTGCGGGATGTCATGGAATCACGATGCTTTAAACTTAAATCTTCGGCAAAAGTTTATCAAGTGTTTTGGATCGCGTAGTGACGCCTCTCAGTGACAATGTCGGGTCTTTGCAGCAAGAGCCAAGCGGCGTCTTCCGCTGCTGCTCAAATGGGCAGACTCGACCAGGCGGTGGTGCCGCGACCTAGCAGAATACCGACATGAAGTAGAGGCATCTTGTGCTTCTGCGTTTCGTTCATTGAGTGTGGTTACCGGAGGCCCGCTTACCTTTCTCCTCTCAAACCTTTCCCCCGGACCAAACATTCTTAAAGACCGGCAACGTACCTGCAGCTGCCCTGCTGTTGCAGATGTAGGTTGGCAGCAGTAATCACTTACGAATGGATGAGCCACTTGCTTGTTTGCCCCCCCTTCAATCACTTACCATCAGGTGAGCCGTTTAGCTCGCTTGTCCAGTTTCCCATAACAACCAAACTCTGCTCCTGGCCACGTAGCACGAACAGCTCAAACTTCAGTTCACTCCAGTTCTGAACTCGGACTGCGAATCGTGCTCTATAACAGAGTAGAGTGTCTAATAAACTAATTTCTAAAAGTTAAATAATTCCTAACTGTTAATAATTTTGCAATGTCTGTATGTATATCTAAGAGTAAGTCCTTGTCTGTCAAGGAATATTTAGCGCCACCAGTGACTAAATTATCCATAGAGACAGCGCATGAAAACGAAAAGTTAAGTAGCAGCCTGTAAGTTCAAGGGGCAATGTATGCGTTTCTATAACAAAATCCCTGCATGTGCGCAAAGTCTTCCTTTCAACAAATTGTTAAACAAATACTTTATAAAAAGGTTTATCATAATATAAAGAAATACATGGATGATAAAAACTCCAGGGATTGTTTTGATCGTAGTTTCTTTCGCCGGTTTCTTCTCCGTCAGAGAAACCTCATGAAACGGTGGTAGATTTAAAAGAAATTACGTTCGACAAGTGACATTCTTATGTTGACTTAATGATGTGATTTGATTTGATATAATGTGACTTCGATAATCCATCAACCAAAATGTACGTAATTGCTTTGAGGTAATGCGTAATGAGAGGTTTGCCAACAGATTTACCAAAGCCGAGCACTGTCTCGCAGCTTCCAAAGTTCAGTGATCCTGCACTTTAGGTGTTAGGAAACTTAAATTAACGATAAATGTCATTTTAGAATTACAATAACAACAAGAAGCGCAAGTACAGCAGCCACGAGCAATAATATAGATCCGTGCGCGTTGTAACCTGTGTATGTATACTTCGTCGCTTTCTGTACCAGCTTACCAGCTGCCGTAGGTCTTTTTTTTTCTAAATTAACTTAATAGATTAAAAATAGTTTTTGCTTTAATCACTTAGTGAGTGTTTCGGAGTATTCCGCAAGTATACATGTGACACGACTCGGCTGGGGTAGAGATTGATTGTATTTGCGTTTGCGGGTTGCGGGTTCGATTGCTACAGGGGACAGTTATTCGTATGGCCCGCAGATAATATATTATGTATTCTTATATACACTCTTACTGCAACGCGTCGAACATAACCCATATATTTGAGCAATAGAAATGCATAGAAGACGTACAAAAAAACAAACAACTATTCGTTGTATATATTAGATCAGCACACCCGACTGTCACTCGGCCGCTTTTTGTCTCTTCACCAGCCTGTATAAGTCCAAAGCTGAACACGGGCTCGTCCACGAAGGTTCCCAATAAGAACTGGTATGACGTGATTGGAAGACTTTTCCCATTCTCACCATGCCACCTAAGGTTGTCCTAAGGAAACAAAGTTTTTAGATAAGTGAGGAACCCTTCCATCCACATTCTAATCACACTTAAATCTGGGAGCTTATCGCCACCTACTCCAGGTGTAACCTTGAACAAACATTGGCTTATTGACAATAGAAAATAAAAATATCATAAATCTGTATAATCCTTTTTATTGGTACGAGTAAGCGGCCCATCTGATGGTAATTTATTAGCGTCACCCACGTACACCTGCACCACCAGAGGTGCGCTCCAGATGCTCTTCCGGTCTTAAAGGATATTTGGGAGATAGTATAGAGAAGAGAGCCGTGGTAGTCTAGTGGTCAGGGCGCTCACTTTAGAGTCATAGAGCGCGAGTGACCAGGGTTCGATCCCTTAGCACCACTAAAACTGTTATTAACAATTTTAAGTGCTGTATTTACCACGTGCTCAACGGTGAAGGAAAACATCGTGAGGAAACCTGCATGTCTGAGAAATAATAAAAATATTATTTTGAGGATATATGAAGCTCGCCAACCCGCACTGGGGCAGCGTTGCGGGCCCTTCCCGGCTCCTAAACCCTCTCTGATACTAGTATTTGAGAAGGAGGCCTTTTCCCAGCTGTGGGCACTTACAGGTTACTCTACTTTACCATGCAGGATGAGGACCAGTAAACTCACGTAACGCTGAAGCACAAGATGCCTCTTCTTCACGCCGGTATTCCTACGTTTTGGTACTACCGTATCGAGCTGCAGTTATAGCTCATGCTTCAGTTAATCGTCTACATGTGAACCGCGCGTTGCAATTACAGAATTACGGAATTGAAACATGTAACGTTTGTGTTGGGAAAGAGATTGGGATCGGTTGCGATATATGGTTCGCACAGAGAGAGACAATGTGACTGTTTGCGGTCAGATGGCAATATGAAACAGTTGATCTTCATCGGACCACTGTAATCGCCTATAAGCACCTAACCACTCGGCGGTTATTTAGAGCTGTCTCGTAATCAAGAGATTCGAGATCGTACCTCAAAATATAATACACGGATCCGAAAAGTTTTTCGAAACTCATCTACGATTAGAATCTTAGGTCTTGTACACAGCATACGGCAACAGTCTCACCACCCATCGTATTATCCCAAATAAGTCTGAGAAATAATAAAAAACATTATTTCGGGGATATGTGAAGCCCGCGAAACCATGCGGGAGCAGCGTGGCGGGTCCTTTCCGGCTCCAAAACATTCTCAGATTACTGGTATTTGAGAAGGAGGCCTTTGTCCAACAGTATGCACTTATAGGCTGCTTCTTTATATATATATATTAATACACTCTCATGGAGCCATGGGTAGCCTAATGAACAGGGCATTCGGTTTAATTTTTATAGTTTGCTATTGACCTGGTGTGAACGAAAGTAGATCTATGACAAAAATACTAAAGGTTAAGTATCTGTGTAATACTAAAATATATAAGAAGCGTCTGTAAACATGCTCCGCTGACGGGGAAAGACTTCCTCTCGATGTGAGACTATAACTTATTCCTCAAACATGAAGGTTTCCTCGTGACGTTTTCCTTCACCGGCGTGCACGTGTTAAGCTCAACACTTAAATTTGTAATTAACAGTTGTCGAGATGGAACACCTCGTGCTACGAAATATAGTACGCACGACGCACGTAGTAAATAAAGCACGCGTCCAGACCCATAATCTACTACGTCAAATGGTAATAAAAAATATGGAAAAAAAAACAATTTGATCTTCAGAAACTCTACCAAAGCTTTTTTATACTTTAAGAGTGGATGAACAAGCGTAGCAAGAATATTGTGAAACTCCATTATTTCTGTATAAAGCATGGGCATACTCCGAATACTAAGCTATATCTAGATATTTTTTTTATTACAAATAATGTTTCCTCTATATTGTTCTCCAAAAAACTAAATCATATTGTTCTGGCAAAACAGGGCAAACGTTTAATGTATGCGATTAGCTTACAAGCCTAAGTCAGCAAAATAATAATGAATGATATTATACTAACCGTGGTAGAGCCAAGCGGCGGCTCTAGCTGCTGCTCGAATGGGCCGGCTCGACCGGGTTGGTACTGCGGCCTCGCAGAATACCGGCGTGAAGTTGAGGCATCTTGTCCTTCTGCGTTTCGTTCGGTGAGTGAGGTAATCGGTGGCCCACTTCCTCCTCTTCCTTCCCATCTCCCAAATATCCTTAAAGACCGACAACGCACCTCAGCATCTATGGTGTTGATGTATGTGGGCGACGGTAATCACTTACCATCAGGTGAACCGCTTGCTCGTTTGCCGTCTTTTCCATATAAAACAAAAAATATATAAGAAGCGTCTGTAAACATGCTCCGCTGACGGGGAAAGACTTCCTCTCGATGTGAGACTATAACTTATTCCTCAAACATGAAGGTTTCCTCGTGACGTTTTCCTTCACCGGCGTGCACGTGTTAAGCTCAACACTTAAATTTGTAATTAACAGTTGTCGAGATGGAACACCTCGTGCTACGAAATATAGTACGCACGACGCACGTAGTAAATAAAGCACGCGTCCAGACCCATAATCTACTACGTCAAATGGTAATAAAAAATATGGGAAAAAAAACAATTTGATCTTCAGAAACTCTACCAAAGATTTTTTATACTTTAAGAGTGGATGAACAAGCGTAGCAAGAATATTGTGAAACTCCATTATTTCTGTATAAAGCATGGGCATACTCCGAATACTAAGCTATATCTAGATATTTTTTTTATTACAAATAATGTTTCCTCTATATTGTTCTCCAAAAAACTAAATCATATTGTTCTGGCAAAACAGGGCAAACGTTTAATGTATGCGATTAGCTTACAAGCCTAAGTCAGCAAAATAATAATGAATGATATTATACTAACCGTGGTAGAGCCAAGCGGCGAATTTTGCTGCTGCTCGAACGAGCCGGCTCGACCGGGTTGGTACTGCGGCCTCGCAGAATACCGGCGTGAAGTAGAGGCATCTTGTGCTTCTGCGTTTCGTTCGGTGAGTGAAGTAACCGGTGGCCCACTTCCCCTCCTCTTCCCTCCCATCTCCCGAATATCCTTAAAGACCGGCAACGCACCTGCAGCATCTATGGTGTTGCAGATGTATGTGGGCGACGGTAATAACTTACCATCTGGTGAACCGCTTGCTCGTTTGCCGTCTTTTCCATATAAAACAAAAAAAATATATATAACTGTAAACGGTTGTAAAAGCTTAATTTACCTTCCACCGGAAGCGTCGAAGATGCAACTAAGAAACCTTGAATATCACACGACTCCCTCGCGTTTTATCTCTCGACTAAAAATGCGTTAAAGAAGCCTGTTTGGCTAATTGGAGTTGTACCTGATAGAAATTCGTAATTATTAGATGTAGGCCCTATGGGTGATGGGCGTAATGAAGTGTGTACATACTTTATTAACCTATTAACTTACGAATACCTTCGGTAGTTGTCAACTTCGAAGAAGATGTTACAGCGCGCAATAAAAGAAGCACTCGTCGTCATTCCCATTCCAATTCATAACCAATGCAAAGATCATAGATGCAGAACGCAACACACAACCAATAATTTGTGTTTTGAACTAACATTTACTTCGGTTGGATCTCGAACCCTAGGCTTATCTGCTCATACTAACCACGCGGTCGTCATAATAACAATAGACAGTAGATATCGTCATGACTGAAATAGCCGTGAAGTCATTATCTTCAATGCATCGCTTAGCATAGCGTAGCTTATCATGGTAGACGACTCTAACTCTGAGAATTAGAGGCTAAAAGATGTTTAAGTATTTTATGTAAACAAGAATTGCATCGGAGTATGCAATTAATTAAAACTGTTTTCAAGCTATTAATATTTGTTAATTTCATTTAACCGTGGGACCGTTTTTCGTTCGCAACAAATGTATTGTTATTTCAGCTTAATTAATGATACATGTTGTTTGGGACAGTCGTATGGTGCAAGGCAAAGGTGGTTTATTCTCGTATTATCAATGTATTTTAATCCAGCCTGTCTGTGTGTTATAATCTACCATGCCGCTTCTTCCCGTGCATGTTCTTTTTCTCTTTTCTCGGTCATGACGTTTTCTCTACTTCAGCCGCACGGCTTCGCGTGTCCTCGTTATGATATTGTTTATTTTTTCTCAGACGTACAGGTTTGTTTTCATCACGATGTTTTCCTTCACCGCCGAATTTTAATGCTAGCACCGGGAATCGAACACTGCTCACTCGCGTACTATGAAGTTAAAGCGTCCTGGTCGCAGCTCTTAAAGCTCTATAATTACTCTTAATATTCACATCAATCATATTATTTCATCACTGTCACGAGTACCGCGCTAGGCCAGTGGTAAGCGCGCTCATCATCATCATCATCATCATCATTTCAGCCTATCAGAAGTCCACTGCTGAACATAGGCCTCTCCCAAAGATTGCCATAAAGCTCGGTCCTGAGCCACCTGCATTCATCGACATCCCGCAACATTGCGCAGGTCGTCACTCCATCTTGTGGGGGGTCGTCCTACACTGTGTTTGCCTGTACGTGGCTGCCACTCGAGAACTTTTTTTCCCCAGCGGTTGTCAGTTTAGTTTAATTGAGTGCGTGTGACCCGGATTCGACTCCGGGTGCCGGCACCACTAAAATTGTTAACTGAATTTTTATGTGCTGAATTTAACAAGTGCACGGCGATGATGGAAAACATCGCGAGGAAACCTGCACGACTGAGAAAAAAAGAAAAAAATATTTCGAAGTCATATGAAGTACTCAAATATTTGAGAAGGAGTGAAGTAGAATATTTGTTATGGCCGGTTAATTTACTTTGCTTCACTGTCACTAATCTATACAGCAGTGAACTGCTAATGATATCCCAAAGCGTGATACTGAGTCCGACGATCTGCAGCCTTACATCACTACCACTTTTAAACGTGGTCCAGCCAAGCAGCGGCTTTTGCTGCTGCTCGAATTGGCCGGCTCGACCGGTTTGGTACCACTACCTCGTAGAATACCGGCGTGAAGTGGAGCCATCTTATGCTTCTGCGTTTCGTTCGGTAACCGGAGGCCCACTCCTCCTCCCCATCCCCCTTCACATCCATCTCTCAAATACCCTTAAAGGCCGGCAACGCTGCAGCACCTCTGGTGTTGCAAATGTACGTAGGCGACTGTAATCACTTACGATCAGGTGAACCGCTTGCACGTTTGCCGCATTTCCCGTAGAAAAAAAAACTACCAGTCTTTGGTCACTCGACCAGAAAGGAAGGTGTATAATACATCGACAATTTTAGTGTTTCCGGCACCGGGAATCGAACGCGAGCCACACCAATCGGCAACCACTGCTCTATAGTCTACAATAAATTTAAACCTATCGCTGAAGTCCATGCTCAAGAGACTAAAGTCTGATGAAGAACATGATTGCAAAGCGATTTTGCGTCGCCCTAGGCCATATAACCTATCAATCGAACCTAATTCCGCCATTATCCCATTCACATTACGCGAATGTAACAAATGTGCGGGCATTGGTGCTAGCTTAACGTATTATCTATTTGCCGGTTAAGGGCCTTAACACACTTCGGCATTTGAAGTACTCACCATCGAATAACCCGTTCCCGTGCTCCTTATATAGTTCCGAATTTCGATCGTCTCTCCCCGAATCGTTATTTATCTTTTATTGAAGAATATAGCCTTATATTTCAACCAGTGTAAAGCCACCCTTATTAACCGACCAAAGAGTTTCGTTAATAGGTTATTTTTAAAACATTTTTTCATTTGACTTGTCCTTCGAAGACGAAATAGTTGACAAGACGTTATCGGACATACGTTACAACATAACATAAATATGATACAGGCTTATAAACATTTCGGTTTATTTATAAAGGCACGCTTAGCGTCGTATAAAATATGCTAATCGACTTTAGTGTAATATTGCCCTTAAGGTCTGAATATTTGCGGCGTTCATTTGACACAAACGAGCGTACGCATGTCGTACACAAATCGAAAGAGCGACCTTAAAACGCATTATCTTTTTTTTTTATGGAAGAGACGGCAAACGAGTAAGCGGTTCGCCTGATGGTAAGTGCTTATCGTCGCCCACATACATCTGCAACACCATAGATGCTGCAGGTGCATTGCCGGTCTTTAAGGATATTTGGGCGATGGGAGGGAAGAGGAGGGGAATAGGGAAGGGATGTGGGGCTCCAGTTACCTCACTCACCGAACGTAACGCAGAAGCACTAGATGCTTCTACTTCACGCCGGTATTCTGCGAGGCCGTGGTATCAATCCGGTCGAGTCGGCCCATTCGAGCAGCAGCAAAAGGCGCCGCTTGGCCAAGTTTAAAATATTAAGCAGGTATTCTCTTGGGATGAAATTTGTGAGCAAGCGAGTGAGGCATTTACTGGTTAAAAATATAAATCGAATACACGATTGTTTCGCTGACTTCATAGCGCATATGCAAATGGAGTGCATTGCCCCACAAAACAATGCAGCGGGATCGACAGTGCAAGGCCTTAGAGCGCTTTGAAAAAAAACTACATCGATCAATATTGAACTATTGTTCACGTGAAAGAATAATTAATAGACGGACTGTGATAGTCTAAAATTGACTCGTTTCAATGATCGTTATATTTGCAATTTGCCCTTTAAGCATTAGTTACAATTAATTTCGCAAAGTCCGCTGCAAGACCTATGTTATTTGTTGGAAGTATTTTTATATCTAACATGTATAAATGTTCACTAATTTCTGTATAAGCTATACATCATAACTCACGATTTCTATTCCTCACAGGATAAGCAGTGTTGAGCCAGAAACAACCACACGTTGCAAATATATGTCTTAGTTTAAAAAATCCCGAGCTACTTGCGTTGTGTTGAGATAGGGTCAATATAGGGCCTTGACTTCAATAAACACATTGGGGCTGGGGCTGTTATTTACATTTAATATTCATAACTATGTGTGAAATTGGATGCATTCCATATCTAATTGTGATAAACTGAAACCGGATGAATTTCGTCTCGCCCAGGTCCTTTGTTAATAAACGTTGTATTTGTCAGGGTGTGGTTAATTTTAACACTTACCCACAAACTTTTAGACGGACTTAATGCCACTACCAGCCAACTCAGGGCTGAGAGAAAACGTGAGCAAATACAAACTAATAATTTATTCTTAAGAAACGTCAATCCCACCTAAAAGGATACAGTATTGTCACCTAAGCGGTTGATGCATTCCTTTGTAGAAAAAAAAATACTTATAAAACACGTTAACATATCAAATTCAATTTTTTTTTCTAATTCGCAGTCAATGCTTGCATTTATACTTTAATCTCTATATCGTATTTAAATGAGACATACCTATAACTGTAAGATCGCGTCAATGAATCATTTAAGACGTTTGTTTTCAACCAGCGGTATAAACCGCGGCTTCGGTCGTGTGGTTATCAATTATGTCGAAAGAGAACTCTTAATTAAGGTAAACAGTATATCCTGTCAAAATCTAAATATTTTTTTTTCAACGTAGGCACGTAAATTTCGCTTGTCAAAAGACATTCTTTTTTTTTTTTGTTTTTCACCATTGTTTCGTAATTAGATTCCTTTGAAGAAGCAGGCGAAAGAAAGTCCGTTATATTATAACAATTATTTTTTTTACATTTTAATAAAATAACCCTTTCTATGAAGTTTTCTGTTAGTTTATTGACAGGACGGCATTGGGCACTTACTGGGTTTTTGTTTCACAAACGTATTAATTGCCCCATGAACGAGTTACTGACCCTATGGAGTCTAGCAACTGTCACCACATACAGCCTCGCTTCCCGTTGACTATTCTCTTTAAAAACATTTAAACAATATTCTAAACTCTTCCTGCAACGCTGTCGAACATAACACATAAATTTGTGCCATAGAAAAGCTTAGAAGACGTGCAAAAAAACAAACAAATATATAAGATCAGCACACCCGACTGTCACTCGGCTGCTTTTTGTTTCTTCACCAGCCTGTATAAGTCCAAAGCTGAACACGGGCTCATCCACGTAGGCCTCAACGTAAACTGGTATGCCGTGAATGGAAGACTTTCCCTTTCTACTACTGACATTACAAGCTTGATAACTGTACAAGTATATATTATTGCACGCTATTTCATGGTACAATCTATATCTCTGCCGAATGTTCATAACCTGTTCGATTCTTTTGGCTTGATTGAAAGACAAACATTAACATTTTGGTTACGTTAAATAGGATAAAACATCATGTACAATCAATGTAATAATGAATGTTTCAAACAATTTCTGTCAAAATCCGTGACATTAGTTTCAGTGAACAAACATAGGAGCAGACATGCACTGAATTATATATATCAGTATCTATACTATCTATAGTAAGGCGCAGCGTAACGAAATCAGACGCTTTATCTCTAAATCTATATTCACGCCTTGTTCCCAAAGGGGTAGATAGAGACAATCTCCTTCCACTTGCTACGGTCCTGACATACGTCTTTTGCTTCTTCCACTTTCATCAATCTTCGCATGCATGCTCGTTTAGAGTGCTCCTGACCTGGCCTTTTTCTAGAACGTCTCCGATTTGAACGTGAACTGTTCGCCCAGGTCTTCCTCTCCCTCCTCTACCATTTACACTTACTTTTTTAAACAATTATATGGAGTTTAGACTCTCTCGTACGCGGTAGAGCCAAGGGGCGGTTTTTGCTGCTGCACGAATGGGCCGGCTCAAACGGACCAGGTCCTCACAGAATACCGGCATCTTGTGCTTCTGCGTTTCGTTTGGTAAGTGAGTTAACCGGAGGCCTACTCCCCATCCCCATCCCTTTTCTCATCCTCTCTCCCATCTCCCAAACCCCTATAAGGCCGGCAACGCACTTGCGTCAATCAATAGTTGCATAAATCACTTACCATCAATCAATAGTACAGCAATACTGGGAGCCTTTCTTGGAGGAGGCCTGTGTTCAGCAGTGGACTTGTGATAGGCTGAAATGATGTGGTGAGATAATTATATTTGTTGTTCTATTTTCAGATGTTGCTGTCTTGTCTCCTGGCGTCGTCTCTGGTCAGCATAGCTACTTCCGCTGGAAACGAATACCTGCCACCTAGTAAAGGCTACAGCTACGAACCACCGCTGATCCCCTTCCCCAGCCCAAAGGTAAGAACGAATGAGACACCCACTATTCACTTTCAGAAACTCTATGATTATAGAATAGATTGTACTATTCAGACTGCTCTGAGATGAGTGAGATAGTAATCTCTTCCTCCAAGCGCCTGCACGTGCTGCACCCTATCATCCTTCAAGGCCAGCAACGCACCTGAGGCTCCTCTGGTGTTGCAGTTGTACGTGGGCGATGGTAACCACCCCCGTAGTAAAAGAATCATTGCTGCTATGGGCCTCCTACAGAAAACCACAGCTAAATCCGGCACACAATACTCGGAAGGTTTACCCATAACACTCAGGGCAAGCGGGCTGGTGAGCGCAGCTCCGGTACACGCGCACTGGTGACGCTGCTCCCCATCACTAGTCTGTAATCCATCATCCGGTCGCATGAGAGTGCAGGTGAGGGTGGCATTTGGAGAAAGACATAGTGTCACCCGTCACACCAAGGGAAACTTAATTTGGAGACAGTACGACGCGCCTCTCTGAAGGAAGCGACTAAACTTAAGCTTGAATACTGTTCTTGTTGCCGATCGCGGATACTTAGCTGTGTGGGAATGGCATTGACGAGCTCTGCGCATGGCCAAGGTCATGCCTTTCCATCTGCCACATCAGAGCCATATTTGATGTTACATTGTATTTTATCCGATTGAAATCTGCCCTCAGTTCATGGTCGCCTACCATACTAGTGCTACTATAACAGTTGGTCATTAGCCACGCAAGCCTAGTGATCAGTGAGTGACCCGGGTTCGATCCCCGGTGCCGGCACCACTGTGCTTGTTAATAGCAATTACAAAGTATTTAGCACGTGCTCGGCAGTGAAGGAAATATCGAGAGGAAACCTGCATGTCTTAGAAATAATCCAAAATAATATTTCGAGGATACGTGAAGCCCTTTCCGGTTTCAAAAACCCTCTCAGGAATTTGAGAAGGAGGTCTTTGTCCAGCTGCGGGACATTACAGGTACAGCTACTTTAATTTACTTTACTATGGCATTAAAGAGAATCGTACAAGGTGGCCCAGTGGTCAGTACAATCGCTTTATTTTCATAGCAGGCGATTGAGACTCGCGTTCGATCCCCGGTGCCTGTGTAACATTTTTTTTAATTGAGAAGGAGACCTTTGTTAAGCAGTTATTAAAGATTACGGTAGGGATTCGTAGATTAAGTGATTAGCGTACTAAAGGCGGTTGTCAACTGCGCAGGAAATATTATAGTGCGCATTTTGCACAGATTGTGTTATATAGTGCGTATAATATTGACGACCGCATGGCATAATGGTTAGCGCACCTTACTTTTGACCCACGGGTCCTGGGTTCGAAGTCGGTTAGAAGTATTTGTGCCACAGACAAATTGTTGGTTTATGCGTCTCATAGTGTTGTGTCTCGTCTCGTATCTCTGGCACTGCATCTGACCTGGTTTTCTGATCTACAGTTAACTACCTATAGCGTTGTCGCCTTGCTCGAAGGCGACCAGGACACCATAACCCCCTTGTAAGTATATTGCACTACGGATGTGCTTGTGGCCGAATTCGAGAAAGGCGACAACCTCCAAATACCATCGGCAGTCGTCAACTGCGCAGGTGATATCATAGTGCCGTAAAAGTATGCGCAAACACCGAGGCACTCTCTCCTCTTCACCTTCCCATATCCGATGTAACGCTTATGCGATAAGATCGGAAAGGATGGGAAGGATCAGATGCATTACAGAATAATACAACCAGAACCGGAAAATCAACCATTTGTTGGTTCTACAGATATAAGTTCCGACTTGGACAGCGCTGATTAATATACATCATAACCGTTTCATGATACAGTATCATCATCATCATCATCATTTCAGCTTATCAGTCTCAGTTCCGTATGTCATCACTGGCAACACGCACTGGTTGTATACTTTATACATACTGTTGTAGATACTTGTCTAGTTATCGTATCGTATCGTATCGTAGTCCCAACGACGCGATCTGTCAAACCGACCAATCAGTCGTCACATGACCATAAACGGTACAATAAACAAAAGGATTTGATGAGCTCTAGTGGTTATAAGAAAATCTATGATGGGCTATTCTATATCATAAGCAATTATTGTATTAGATTGATAAGATAAATAATTATTTACAGTCTTTAATTAATCACAGTCATTAATAGAAATATTAGAGCGAAGTATATTATATCATCATCATATCAGCCTATCAAAAGTCCACCGCTGAACGTGGGCCTCCGCCAAAGATACAGATATATTAATCGGTAAATTATAAACCGAAGAATGCACTGTGCTAACATTGACATATACACAATAGAAAACAAAGATAAAATAAATCAATGATATGTAAGAGTTCCGTGCGGCTGTCGGAAGTAAAGAATAGCGCCAACCCTGTCTGACCATGGGTGTCGTAAAAGGCGACTAATGGTAAAAATTTATATCAGGAGATGGGCAGCAGCATCTTCCTGCACTAGAACAAAAAAAAAAACTGCGGTTGCCAACCCGCTCGCCAGGCGTGGCAACTAAAGCAACCCCCCCCCCCCCCCCATGATGACAGGGTAGAAGAAAGAAATGGCCCCCAGTCCCCGGCGGCCTCGCTAGTCCTGGCTATGGTGGAAACGCAGTGTAGGACGACCCCCCACAAGATGGAGTGACGACCTGCGCAGTGTTGCGGGAAGTCGATGGATGCAGGTGGCTCAGGACCGAGCTTCGTGGCAATCTTTGGGGGAGGCCTATGTTCAGCAGTGGACTTCTGATAGGCTGAAATGATGATGATGATGTAAGTGTTAGACAACTAAAGAAAACGTATGAGGAACAATCTATTGTACCACAAACAATACCCGGCCTTGCAATATTAACACCCATTCAGACGTCAGCCGTCTAACACGGCGCGGTGTGACTGTAAGCCGTGACGTACTTATCACGATTGTTATGTAATTTCGCCGGTTTGAGCGTTAAGGTGGAGACACGACTTGGGAAACGCTGAGCTGTCCAATCTACGATATTATCGAGGTATGAAATATTTGTGGAATTAGCTATAGGGTCGCATCATCATTGTCATTACTTCAGCATGCAACAAACTTACTGCTTATCATAGACTGTTACAAAGCACGGTCTTTGGCCACCTGCATCCATTGGCCATCTTTCAACTCTCTTTTCTTTCTTTCTGAAAATCTATCATCTTTAACGCTGCAGGAAGTCGATAGACGCAGCTGGCTGTGGACCGTGCTTTGTCACAATCTTTGAGGGAGGCCGTTGTTCAGCAGTGGGCTTGTGACAGGCAGCAACGTTGACGACCATCGACTTACGCAATAACCTAAAGATGAAACGATGGGTAGTCGATGCGATCCCGTCCATGTTGAAAAAACTAAAAAAAAACATTTTATTTTTAAATACTTTCACAGCCACCGAGCCCCCGCCCGCCGGTGACGGCGAGGCCACAGCCGCCACGGCCGTACCTGCCACCCGCCACCACCTCGCCGCCGTTCGTGCCGCAGCCGGGACCGAGACCGACCCCGGGACCGAGACCGCAGCCCGGTCCGCGACCACAGCCCAGTCCGAGACCGCAGCCCACGCCGCACGACGTGAGTATACTTCACGGAGCTCTGGTAGTCCCATTAGACTAGGACTATCAGGGTGCTCGCTTTAGTTTCGTAGAGCTGGAGTCGTCTGGGGATCGATTGCCGGTGCAACAACCGCTAAGATTCTTAACACCAATTTTAAACGCTGTATTTGACACGCGCTCGACGGTGAAGGAAAACATCCCGAGGAAACCTACATGTATATATATATTTATATATTTACGCCTCGTTCCCAACGGGGTAGGCAGTGATAACCTTCTTCCACTCGCTACGGTCCTGACATACGTCTTTCGCTTCTCCCACTTTCATCAATTTTCGCATGAAACCTGCATGGCTGAGAAATAATAAAAAAAATATTATTTCGAGGATATGTGAAGCCCGCCAACACGCACTGTAGCAGCGTGGCGGGCCCTTCTCAGCTTTCCCAGCAGTGGGCACTTACAGACTGCCTTTTTATATATATACGTCAGTTTGTTAAATGATAAAAAACTATATAATAAATATGATGATAGGTGGTTGTCACTTGCGGGTTTGATTTCAGTACAGAACAAATGTATGTATAGTTATCCCGAATCAGGATCTGATAAAAACTAAGAAAATCTTATAAGCTACGATGGTTGAGTGGTTTGGGAATATGCACCCGAATCAGGAGTGTCAAGTTCGATCCCCTATCCCCGGAGGGCTAGGTGGCAATTATATCAAATAGAAATAGAACATGGGTTGAAACGATTAAAATATTAAGACCTCTGACCATCGGAATGGGCCATGAGATCGAAAGCACCCTAAGCTTATTTTTTTTTAAAAATAAAGCACAAATTTTGATTTAAAAAACATCTAACCGCAACGAGTTCCTTTGGCAGTTAGCAGTGCAGCAGTGCCTTATAACACTGGACGGGGCGGACAGTGCCATCCCTTGGGATGTATCTCCGGTAGCACACATGACATTAATCAGTGACCCATAGGTACGTTGCGGTCGGATAATGTTTACGTACGTGATAGATTATTTTAAGAGAAAAGCGAGCAACCACCTGCAAGCGGCTCACCTGATGGTAAGCGATCACCGTCGCCCGCGTACATCTGCAACACCAGAGGTGCTGCAGGTGCGTTGCAGGCTCTTGCACCACGTACAATAACAAGTTAACAGACAGAGGGGTGAATAAAACAAATAATTGTTTAGTTATTCGTCATCTATATAATGGTCGGGAGTTTTAAACGATGGTGGAGGGTTGTACACGTTCTTCGCTTCGTATTCTGAAACATATATATATATAACATACATACTTACATACATACATAATCCTTAATTACTTTTTTATTGGGAAAGGTGGAGCACACGGCTCACCTGATGGTAAGAGAGCACCGTCGATCGCGTACATCTGCAACGCCAGATGAGAGGGACGATGGCATCCGGTTGCTAATCGAACGAAACGCATATGCACAAGATACATTACCTCGATCGAGCCGGCCTATTCGAGCAGCAGCAAAATCCTCCGCTTATAACTTAGAGACCATCTGCGGCTTCGGCTGCACGGTCTCGAATTTCGTCACAAGAAAACTCTTAATTAAGTTTAAAAAAAAAAACATATAATATTTCCTTAATCTTGGTACATCTCTGTCAAATTTCATTCATATGCGTTCAGTATTAAAAGCGTGATTGGACGACAAACATACAAACATTCACAATATGTATATATACTATCTTCAATTCATCTAAAAGAACACGACAAAGGACTCTATGTCACGAAGGCAGTTACATACATAGACAGCACAGGGACAGACTCCTAGACCCGGAACAATTCTAGGTATGAATAAGGTGACATCTATTCATTCAAACATACATACAAATAAGATAGTATTATGAACAATATATAATCTAGGAGATACTTTTAAATTTGCCGTATTGTATTGGCTAACAGGCGACCAGGGTAAAAAGCCTTGAAAAGCATATGGCAATTACCAGGACATATCCGGAGACAAAGCTCACCATTTGTCACATTCTGTCTCTGGAGAGACGTAGTCGGTTTCGAATGCCAATCTATGAGTCATGCCAAACGAAAACAAAATTAAAAAAATATATATATAATTTTACCTATATACACATTCACAGCATATATACAGTGTGGATGCGACGATACAAGATTAAAAAAAAATATATCTTATTTTCTACAGGCTATTTCTAAGTCGTACATCAAATATCTATTATAGGGTTTGTTTGTTATTTCGCTTCGAGATATTTAGATTATATTTGCGCTACAAGTTAACGTCAGTCCAACTACAACCTGGCCAAAGACCTTATTTCCAGTCGCCGAGATCATTAAACAGTCAATAAAAGAAATAAGCCATTGGTTACAAAATACAGTGAGGAATATATAAAAACGTGGACGTCCAATATACGACTAAAATTTCTGAGCTTAGAACTAAAATGCGGTGGGCATAACACAATAACTTATAGGAGAAAATCGTAGGTTACTTAATTATTTAATTTGTCTTTATTTTTGTTATTAATCCTTCTTTGTTTGTTTTGTATCGCCTAATATTGTTATCACGTTGTAGTTTCTTATAACTCACTGTAGTGTTACATTAGATAAGTAATCTGAAGATCTGAATAATATTAATATTCATTAAACTGTACGAGACTATATCTACTGGCTTTCCGTGGTTGCCTTTAAGTAAGGTTGGCATGCCATTTTGTTTAAACATTTTTATAAAAAATAGATGTTATGTGTCAACCTTGTTAGTAATCCTTAATAAATAAATAAGTCATGACGAATGGCGTTTATATACATTATTCAGCTATTTAATTAGTTTTATTTCCAAATATATAGCCACTACAAGTTATAATATATGAGAAGAATAATTAAATGTCAGTAATATCGCATCCAACCTGTATATCTGTTACAAACAAGCTTATATATAATATCGTATACGTGAAACAAAAAAACGACGTTATTATAGATTCTAAATATAAATTACCTTAATTACCTTCAAAGCGTAAATTACCTTGAACGAAAGTGTCGCCATCAGTTCTTGTATTATCTTCGTCTAAATCAAATAAATTATTTTTATTAAAGCACACGTGTATCATCATCAGCTTTCTTCATCAGCCTATTCAAGCCCACTGTTGTACGACAACCGCGTGGCTTAGTTGTTAGCTTACCTAACTTCTCAGTCCAAGGTAACGGTGTTCGAAACCGAGCGGAAGTCAATATTTGTACAAAACGCAATTTTCTTTCGTGCCTTAGTTGTGTTGTCTTGAATCCCGTATCTCCGACCTTTCCTCCCATACGGGAAGGTAAACACAAGTGAGTGCCTCTGTGTTTGCACGTTACACCTATACGGCACTATAATATCTCCCGCGCGGTTGACAATCGCCGATAGCATTCGGACGTTACCGCCGCGGTTGAAATCGGCCAGGGGGACATAATAATAGAATGAAAAACTTGTGTATGTGTAATTATGTACGCACGTAAGAAGTTATACTTCTTTAGCGTAACAAAACAAAATTACTAATAATAATAATTTATAATATAAACAAAAAAAGAACACATACCGACAGTTAATCTCAAATCTATAAACCCACTTAAAAAGATTATAATATAAAAAAACTCTTTTATCACGACTACTCACAATAAATTATCATTCACCACCATAAGCACATTAATCAAACACAAATACAAATATACATTTATGTATGAATATATTTTTTATCTCCACTGATATTAAAAACGAGGTTCATGTATATTTGAATGACTACCTTGAATATAGTTATCAGTTCTCACGAAAACTTGAGAGACAATTACCAACCAACTTCACGGTGTCGCTTTAAGGTGTCGGTGTGCGCGCGCATCGTAAAAATTCACTTTCATCATTGTTCCCAAACGCGCCAAAAGAAGTATAACTTCAGAATAATTGAAAAAAATAATAAACCAAGCCGTATCTTTGTACTCACTTTCGCTACCTGTGGATAAATGTGGTTATTTATTTAGTTATACCTACAATTATACACCACAAGACATTTATACAATTTAAATGAAATACCCTGGACTTTATTTTTTGTTTGTTAATTTATTAAAATTTTTATATACCGCCGGGCTTTATTGTATATGCCGAGTCGGTCGCCATTTTGTGGCTGCAGTTCAATACAAATTTTAATATTATTAACTTACTGTTTTAGTATTTTGCGTCAAATGTTAGTATATTGTAGTAACGAATAAAACCTTTTTCTTTATTTCTATCTCTTTAACAGCTATTTCTACAAACACTTCGGCCTATTTTACATCCACGGGTGAACATAGGGCTCTCCATGAAAGCCGGAATACATTTCTGGGTAGGTTTGCACATGCTCACCACGCTGGATTAGCGGGTTGGTGAGAGCAGTGCCCTTACTCTTGCACAAGTGATACTGCTCCCCTTCTTTAGTGTGCAGAATTTGCACCACGTGCTGGTTTTTTTTTTATGGGATAATAACGAGCTAACTGTCCACGCCAGTCCACCAGACGGTAAGTGGCCAACGAAGGCGCTGCGACCGCCATGCGCCGTCGCCCCTGAGGACTATGATGGAATGCCTTCACAGCCCGTGAGTATGCTGGCTCTCTATACCCTTCAAAATGGAACACAACAAAGGAGGCATTGCCGTTTGAAAGCAGAGAGTGCGGTAAGAACCCGGACTACTCCTAGGCAGAGTAGGAGTCTACACGGGAAAAAGAGATCGAATATACTCCCTCACACCCCAGAGTTACGGTCACTTAAAAATAAATTATGACCACATATTTAATCAAAGACAAACACTTGAAAGGTAGGACTCACTCACCGGGGAGTCCGTACACCGACCGTGATGAGTGTGGGCAATACTTCCCAGAAATGCATGCTTCTACCGGAGCTTTCTTAGAGAAGCCTACGTTAAGAAGTGGACATAAACCCACGAAAGTTTTTATTTTAACTTAGCTTGTGCTTGATTATAACATAAACATTATGGTTTTAAGTTATGTTGAAGTCCAGTAGTTTCCGCTGGCTCAGTCTCAGCCTATACTCTCTTCTCTTGAAGACTTGGTCTAGATCTATAATATAGGTGGTACATCCGCGTTGTTATGGTAACGCGGAATGTTCTAGATAAGTTTCGATGAAATTATATCATAAGTAACACTTACTAGGAACGTAGTTCGGATCCACTGAAAGTATATTTTAAATTTAAAATATATAAAGAGCATCTAAACTTTTTTTTTATCGTAAAGGGTTTTTTGAAATGTTTTGTCTGTTTATCTGTTTGTTCAGGCGACGGTCAAAAAAGTCTAAACCGGTACTGATGCTGTTATGACTCAACTTATAAATACCGCGGTTTGACCGGTACTAGGATTTAATACAGGACCAATTGGAAAGGTTAACACTGCTCGAAAGCGTATGAGTGAAAAAAGAATAACTCTGATACTTTTAATCCCGGTAAAATACCGGGTTCGACCAGAACGGGATAATTATCGGAATTAATCGCCGTAATGAGAAACTGCAGAACGATTTTAACGTTGCATTACAACAGTTTTGATGGTAAGTGATTACCGTCGCCCGCGTACATATGAAACACCAGAGGAGCTGCAGGTGCGTTGCCGGCCTTTAAGGATATTTGGGAGATGGGAGGGAGGAAGAGGAGGGGGATGGGGAGTGAAAGAAGCACAAGATGCCTCTACTCACGCCGGTATCCTGCGAAGTCGTGGTATTAATCCGGTCGAGCCGGCCCATTCGAGCAGCAGCTACAGCCGCCGCTTGGCTCTACCACGTTAGGTAGGCAGAGATTGGGGTATTTCATTTGGCATAACTCAGTAGAACGAGACTATCGTATCGTAAACCACTTTCCGCTTCCTCGGGAGATAGAACAGAGGGATGGCTTTTGTCGTAGATGCCCCCTGTGAAGAAAGGGGTTGGCAGATTCTTACCACAAGGCTGTATATTAATTGAAATTGCCAAAATATGTTTTCTTACTTGTGATGGGCAGTCCGGTGGAGCATCGTATAGGGCGATATATTGAACTATTCCTCTTTGACAATCTCATCTGTACTAAATTTAAAAAACATATTTTTTATTACATAATTTGGTACCTCTCTCTTGTATCTATACATATAAATAAAATTTAAATTCGAAGTGTCTGTCGCCGTATAAAAAGTTTCTGAACGGATTTATCTTGAAAGCAGTTTCATGGATTTCGATGGAAATATTTTTTAGAAAAAAAAGAAACTTCCATTGCACAAATACGCCACTCAACAAACATGCAACACATTTGATAAAACACAATTATTCACAAAAACAATGTTTAACGTTGCCTCCTCTAGACGCGTTGCGCGACGCACGGGACGAACAGACCACACTCAGCTTAATGCTGCAGTTGAGACTGCAGCGCTGGTTTCCAGCGGGCCTGTGAATCGAGTGACGTACGGACGTTCGTATAAATACGGGGAAAGTCCGTATTTTCGAGGCTTTTCGGTATTTTCGAATGTATTTTTAAGTAAACTTTCAAGTCGGTTCTTCATGAGATTTGATTATTGCTGCTTGATAGATAGTCTGTTTGTTCTATATTATTACAATTGTCTTATATTTACAATATTCGTGGCACGTTCGTCTTAACCAGCCTCTGTTGGTCGTGGAAGGGTACCTCCCACTAGAGATATTACTCACCGTCATTGTAATCTGTGGGATTTAAGTTCGGTGTTTTGGGATTACTTCCACCATGAGACGGTAGCCTGAGCATCATACGTTAGTCAGTGGGTTGCAAAGCAGGCAAGTAAGGTTGACAGTGGGAGAATAAGTTAAGCGAGCGAAACAAAAAAATAACAAACAAATTGAAGAGAGAATGTCTGCTACTGTAAAATTCCGAAGTGATAACGGTATATAGTCCCGGTACTTCCCATCCCCAAAATACCCTTAAAGGCTGGCAACGCACCTACAGCAACTCTGGTGTTGCAGATGTACGTGAGCGACGGTAATCACTTACCATCAGGTGAACCCCTTTCTCGTTTGCCTGCTTAACCATAAAAAATATAATATTACATTGTTTTCTATAATAGAAATGTCGTGTAAGATTTCTGTTGGGAATTTAACATTTATAAATTAGTTTCTTTGTTCATAATTGTATTAAAAAGGGCACAACCCTGACCCTTTTTAAATAATATGATACAGACGGTAAGACAATGAAAGCAGCGAAAGTAATTATAATTAAGGTTTAATAACTAAGTATTTATTAACACTTAATTATAATTACTGCAAAAACCCCCTCAGTTATTTGAGAGGAGGAGGCCTTTGCCCAGCTGTGAGCACTTACAGGCTATTACTTTACTTCAGTTCTTTACCTAATTACAGTCATGTTTTACGACCGCATACCGAAATGGTGCCATTCGCCATCATAATATTCAGCTCAACGGTAATAATCGTACGTAAGTTTCGAAATAAAAAAAAAAACTCCGCATAGACAATCGAAGTCCGAATTCGGAGGGAAAAACTTTCTGCTGTCGCGACCTACGTACGATCACAAATTATTTTCAAAACTGAATGAAACATTAATTAAAGAAAATGGAAAGAAGAAATAAAGAATCTTACTTTTGTCAATGTCCGACTCCCCTTTTCCATGCCTGAAAAATTCATTACGGATCATTAATAAGCAATGAGATAATAAGTATGGGAAACAGGAGCTCGTTAAAGAGAACAGTTAGAGAACATTTTTTTTTATTTAACTGTAACGTAAGATAATTTATAAAATATATTTTAATTCATATTTGCAAATGAGGAATTATTCTTTATTTTCTGTGTTCATGTATCCTTATAACATATATTTATCTATCTACATATATAATAATATATTACTATGTATTTATATACATTATTTCATATTTATTAAGTTAAATGATACAGATTCTACTGTTATCTCGGCATCCCATGGGTTGACGGGCAGAAAATGCCAACAGGCGTTAAGTCCGACCTTTGTCACCTTATACTTTAAGGTGTAATATTTTTTTAATTAATAATTTAATAATGACGCCTTATTATAAGACCAAGCCTCTTCATGCTGGAGCCACTCTTACTGCAGCTAAGTAATTATTTATGCAATACTGGCAGTCTCTAAGGTTTGTGTTAATGTTGCTATCAGTATAAAATATTATAACGGTAATAATTTACTTACTTGACAACCGTTCACCGTATTCTTAAAAAAAATATTTTAGTTTTATTTATCTGTAACACGTTTTTTTATACAATAATTACCGACAGAGGTAAAATCAATGAAATTACCTACATCATTATGCTTCATTTTGTTCGCTGAAAAAAAAACAATTAAAATTATGGCATATTCGAAATTAAAAAATGAACAATTTACCAATTTCATTTGTAAATAACAATTTGAAGAATATATTATTGTACTGAGGATCGGCATATATAAGACTTTAAACCGGCCTCATTTAAAGCTCAGAGGTTCAGAAAGAGTAAGTAAGTTAGCAGGAAAGAGTAGGAGAATGAAATTAGAAGGTGACTGAAACTTCCGAACGTCAACATCTGTAAGTGACTGTAAATCCAAAAACTGGATCATCATCAGTTTAGTATCATGCACGGTCCGGGTCTTCGCGTCATCTCGGGCAGGGGTCGTCCTACGCTGCGTATGTACATACGAGGCTGCCACTCCCCAACAGTTATCAGTGTGCTACATCGCCGACCCATTGCCACTTCAACTTGCTAATTCTTAATAACTATGTATGTACTCCATTAATTTATCTCGCAGAGCTTTACCTTAGCCCAGAGACCAACTTTGATCTTAATGTGTAAGTGCCAAACTAGGTATCAGTTCCTTAACTCATCACTGCCAACCCGTCCTGGTTAAATACTTTCTTCTTGAGATTTAAAGCAACTTCAAATGTTCTTTCAAAAGTCCTAAACTTTAGCTACGCTATGTCGTGCCGTATGGTAATATTCATACCCTCCGCCTACGCCCTTTTGGGTGACGGGTGTAGACTTGTACAGATTGGACGCGACGTTACGACATTAATTTTAAGCTCATCTTCTACATATTTCTTGGTCATACACCAAATTTTAATTGTTTAAGTACAGAAGTTTAGCTACAGGATATATTTTTAGTTTTTGTCACTTTCGACTCACGCTGTATTTGTGCTAATAAGAGAAGCTGCCTACACTGCACAGAGACTTTACCGACCGACCGCGCAGGTGTCGCGTCCACTGCCCGGGTTTTAAATCGCCGACTCGCGGTTAATGACATCCTGCGAAGCCTCGATTGCCGAGATCTGTAGACTATTAACGCACCTGACTTAATGTCGAATAGCGCTTGCCTTTCCTTGGCCAATAAGTCCATTTAAGTAGTTTGACAAAAAGTTTCACAATTACTAAAAATAACTTCTAAGTTTTTATAAAATCTCACTAATGTTCTATCCATTCTGTACATATCTAAAAAGTTATTTAACAATATGTATCAATATAGAAATGACACAATCGTCTGGTAACGCGAATCATAATGTCAAGGGATTAAATTCAAAATCGTTTTACCTAGGCGTGAGATATAATCGTAAGCACCGCATACAGATATTAAAGCAACGAAGAGCTAAAAAAAAAAGAAAAAATTTTACTTCAATAAGTACTAAAGTAAATGTAAATGCCCACGGCTGGGTAAAGGCAACCTTTCCTTCCTTCCTGAGGGCGGTCTCTTAACCACTTCCACAGCCAAACAGCAGTACAACAGCCGTTGTGAACAATTTGACAGTTACAGAGAGCCAGTACAATTACTGGCTGTGAGATATTCCATCTCAGTCCTTATGGGTGACAACGCATCTGTAATCTTTAGATGCCGTGTCCACTTACTACCAGGTGGAGTGTTAACCCCATCCAAAAGAAAAATCACCGCAAGGGTGTAGGGACATCGCTGACTGCCCCCGGGATGGGATTATTCAAGCGATGTACAGACTGTATGGCTGTTCCGAACAAACATACCGTAACCCATCGTCTTCGCTGATGGTGACCACCATGGAGTCCAACTTAGAAAACTATGTCTCTTTCTACTGCCTAAATATTCTCTGACAAGTATCATTTCGGAGAAAACTTCGAGCACATTTCTTTCCATAGATGGCTCTGCACAAAATTTAAACCGTATCGTAGGTGTTCCCGGTGTGGGGAATCCCAGAGAAGAACACTTTACGTGGTACAAGATGAGGTAAAGTATATATATACCTTATTCAGGTGTCAAACTAAAACAATAATTAATTATAATAAAACGCTTACCAAACGCATCGTGTTTCAAATTACCCAATTAAATTCCACTAAAGAAGTCCGACCTACCGACATTTCGCCTAACAACACAATCGTAAAACTGTTTACCTTTACGATACAATTCCAATTGATTTTTATTGACGCGCCGTACATAAAATCCAATACGATAATAGGCATTTTCGACATTTCTTAAAGAAACCGATGAAAGTTGTAAAACCTGACTTACCACAGACAATAAAATTAAAAAAAAAACTCAAGGGTTTGCGTAGCGACTTGTTATAAAATAATTTATCTAACTTTTAAACACATTTTTAAATTGTTGCAAAAATGAAGATGTATTAATCTGTTAAAATAGAATAGGTATATATGTATGTTTTCTTTTTTTTGTATTGTACGCGCGCAATCTACCATTGACTAGCTATTCTCCTGTCGCAGGTCTGCTGGAAGAAATTTCTTAAGAAATAAGCAGTACCTTTGTACAGACTATTTCTTTCTTTTCATATTTATTTTTTCCATTTTACATGTGTGTACATAGATTATTGAATAAATAAGTAAATAGGTAATGTATATGAAATGAAAAGTTTTTGCTGTTTCATTGTTTTAAGGCGTTGTTAGTTAAAACTAAAGTAGCAGTCTGTAAATATACCACTACTTAGTGGGCAAAGAAGACTTCGCAACACAGCAACAGTGCGGGGCGGCGGATTTTACATGTCCTCGAACTATTTTTGAAATGATAATTCTTTTAGCGCGTAATGAGAGTTAATATTGTAATGAGAGTGAGTTTCATGCCCGCGCATAGAGTGACGTCAAAACCTACATGTTAAAGTCGCTCGCTAAGCCCGCAGAAGATTAACAACTTCGTACAGAAAACGAGTTATGTTCACTAGCGCCATCTACATTTAATCACGCCTTAGAAATATAACTTCTAAAACGCACACATGTATTTTCTAATATTTCTCGACCTTCTTTTCTTCGACGTGATCAATTATTCAACACTTAAAATTGCAATTAACAATAGGGACCGGCATTCGTACCCAGGTTACTTGCGTAATATTTAAGTGGACTAATCCCGGAGCCTATTACGGCACAAGGTTCGTTTAAGAGCCTGTAATAGTCCAATGCTGCACATAGACCTCTGGCAGGAGAAATCTTTCAAGTTCATTGGAATCGCATGGTTGGTAGATGTCTAGTTGAATGTTTACTCAAAACGCTTCACAAACTCATTGTTGAGCACAGTGCCAGTAAGTAGCCTCGCACAAGAAATACTTCTCCCGCTCACTAGTGGGATTTCGGTTCCCTTACGCCTGTCTAATAATATAATAAATGTTCTCAGGTCGATCACCATCATCACCACGAGCATCATGATCATCACGAGCACCACGAAGGCGAACACGACCACCATCACCACCACGAGCCCGGCATGCCCTTCGACTTCGCGTACTCTGTGACCGACGAAGGCAATGACTATAGTCACAACGCAATATCCGATGGGGATGTGACGAAGGGGGAATACAGAGTAGCATTACCCGATGGTCGTGTACAGATAGTGAAATACACCGCTGATTGGAAGAATGGATTCAATGCTGTTGTAAGTATGGCAACATTAGATCACCATACTTTTTTTTTAATATTCTGTAGACCCGGCAACGTTAGTAGTGCCTGCAAAGTATTGGGGTTACGTATCGAGGATGGGGTAGCTTAGCGCACCTGACTGACTGAGCCGTGGTTCGAATCCTAGCCGATGACAGATACTGATGTCAAAACATATGTTAATGGTTCTCGGGTCCGTTTGTGCTGTGTCCCTTATATCTGACGCTACCTCCGATCCATTCGCTCTACTTAGGACATGGTAAGGTAAAGATGAGCGAGTGCTGCTGTCTGCGCGTAACCTTACGGTACCTCAAGTTGACAACTGAGAATTCAGACGCTGTCGCCGTGGTAGTAATTGACATCGTGGTGTTCCTATCAATAGATTTAAAAAAATTGTTAAAGAGTTATTATAATATAAAAGAATGAGTTGATCGCTCCCAGTTTACAAAAAAAATATTGTAATATTATACTATTAAAACGTTTTGTATGCTTTGAAAAAAATACAACTTCTTATGTTGAACAAATGATTTGATTTAGTAGAGTATACTGAAAAATAGTTTTTCTGTCTTTTAATTGCGTCGTATCCTTTTTTCAGGTATCGTATGAGGGTGAGGCACGATATCCTGAACCTAACGGCAACGCCATTGGTACTCCTAACCAAGGCAGCCAGGCATATCTACCGGCTAACCAAGGCGGTGGCTACAAATACTAAAACTTAAATAATATTACAAAAAAATGCAGTGATTGTAAAAATTTAAGGAAGAACGTATGTTAAAATCGGTGATTTGACAAATAAAGATCTGTGAGATGTTGTCATTGCTTCAATTTAAAAAAAATCCACCGTTCTTTTTACCGGACGAAGGCAACAATATTAGTACCTCGGTCACCATGAAGTTACCAATTATGTAAACTTCAAAACGTTACACATAAAACCGACATTATTTAGTTGTAAATTGGTTTAATTTTAGTGTCGAATTTACGCGTGATTGTTAATTTAAAACATATTTTCAAGTCCATGTAATATGCACGAATTTTAGAGTAAATGTTATTTTAATATTTATGATTGTCATTGAACTGTGTAGCATATGTAAGGAGTATAGCTAGAATAACTGTTATTCTACAAATTTGAAGAATACGAAATTATTTAAGGCATCTTCACTACACTAATCGAACAGAGGACTCATATAATACAGATTATAAATATAATACAGACTATAAACTTATGTTACATGTTTTTAAATGTTAAAATGTTCATAAACATATAATTTGTCTGTTATGAATTAATAAATAAAATACTCATATTCAGTACCCCTAGATATTTATTGTGTAATAAAAAATTTGTGTAATTAAACTTTTCAATGCTGTAACACTATGTCCTTTTGTACCTTATTTTGTAATAAAATTATATTTCTCTACATAACTCTTTTTTTTTTACAAATTTGTTATAGAGGTCCTTATAGAGAACCTCGAAGCATGGAAAATTACACAAAATGTCCATTTACCTCAAACTTTACTGTTGTTGAGTAATAACATTCGTTTGGACAAGATACTGGGCGCCAAATTAATAATTGGAACGTGCAAGACAAAAGTACACTTCTGAAAAGTTAAAACGGCTGTAACACCTCAAAAATTAAAAGGGACCAACACCCAATACAGATTTCCATTACGCTTTTCTCTCTTCTTTGTTTTATCGCAGTTTGGTAAAATTCGCCAAAAACATGATATGTGCAATACATAATTCACTAAAGTTCATAAGACAAAGCAGCCTGATTTATGATTTGATTTAGTAAGAGTCTAGTGGTTTCTATCACCATTTTCGTTAGGGGAAATTCATTACGGAGGGAGAATGTAAAAAATTTATGAGATTTGATGTGAAATTTGTATTTCTTATGTCGAAATAAATTATTTGTTTGGTTCCATTTTTCTCCTCTCCCAGAGATAGAATGCAACAAATGAGCCTTGTCACTAGGCTAAGTACTAAGAAATTACTCAAGTGATGGGTAAAAATATTGTATCATCAAATTTATGATTCAAAGAATTAACTTCAAAGTTATTACTAATTATTGGTAATGAGTTTTCTATATGAATTTTCTTAACATGCCTATTTAGTTCTTTTTTTCAAACTGAATTTCTTGTCGCAGAATATACAACATTCAGTCTTCGCCATATGGCTCCTCTTTATATGGTCTGACCTTCTTCCTGATGTAACGAATTTCTTACTGCATATATCACATACATAGGGTTTTAAATCTGAATGCAGCCTTTGATGTTCAATTAAAGTTTTTTCATTAACAAAGTTGTCCCCGCAGATTTCACATGTTTTCTTTTTTATCTGTGAGTGAGTGTTGATATGCTCTGTTAAGTTACTTTTTTTATAAAATCCTTTTAAACAAGTCTGACAAACATAAGGCCTTATGTGCAGATGTGTCTTATTTATATGAGCCTCTAGAGTTTTTTTATTAAGAGTGTGATAGTTACAGTCATTGCAATTATAAGATAATTTATTTCTTTTTCTCTTTATTCCTGATTTATGCCTCTGAATGTGGACATTATAGTGTGAATGTGACTTTAGGGTTTTAAAACAATGTGGGCATTCCTTTTCTTTATGGCAATTGAGATGTGCCTTCAATGAATTTGATGTTTTGAATACTTGGCCACATGTATCACAAATCATTGATTTATTAGAATTGCTGTACAAAGTTATTTTATGCTCTTGTGTCACATCACAGTTATTACAATTAGGACTACTATTCTCATCAATATTTGAAAGCTTTGTAATATTTTTGTTTTCTTTATTTTCCTTGTATTCTGGTGCGTTTATTCTGATAAATACTTTATCCATGCCTGTAGGATTTATGTTTTGAAGTTCTTTGTCAAAATTATTAACAATAAAGTTGATTGTAGTTTTATATATTTGAAATTTGTGTAATGTTACATACATTTTTACTATAAGATCTGAGCAGTCCCTGCACGCCTGATCGAAAAGGATCTCCTAAAACAGAAATGAAAGTTTAGTATATTTTTAAAAGCTGACAAATTACCGATAACCTTCAATCACTTACGTGTGATGGAAATAACTTTTTCATCATATTAGCTAAAGTCAAATTAATGTTAAAACATTCGCCAACTACTTTTAGGTCTGTATGAATGCTAGACGTGTTGTTATGGATTTTTAAACAAAGAAAACATATAGTTTTACATTTATTCAAAGCAAGAATTAAATCCATTATATTCATTTTATTGCACATTATTGTTTCAGGGTTCAGAATCGGTAAGTAATTTTTATCCAAAGGCGAAATAGAAATTAATATGACGGGCTCAAGGGCAGGGTTACCAACTCCCAAAAAATACCCATATGAACAAGACGAAATACCCCTAAATCTAATATAATTAAAAACGAAAAATAAACTTGTACCTATTTAAACGTATATTTAAATATATTTTACGTTTAATTAATGTACATATGTGTGCATAAAGCTTCTTAATAAAATATTGCTTAGCTTTTTAATAATTTTTTTTAATATGAAATCTAATATTTGCAAGATTCACTATTATGTGTTTCGTTTAATGTCCGTAAGTTCATTAAGTCCTACTTTTAGTGAAGTGTTTAAATATTCATAAAGCAATATTAAGCATTTAGCTAAATGTTTATTTTAGATAAATGCGTTAAATTTGTATTGCCAAACGTAAAAAAATAATAAAACTATACATTTGTCTTTAAACTTTTAGGCACCTCTATTGATTGTAAACTTCTGTGAGGTGTTTATATATTTATATATAAATTTACATTTGTATAGAAACTTTAGCCAATAAACTCAGTTCAGCTGCTTATGCTGTTAAAATTTACTTTTCGTCACTTTCACAGTATAATTTATTCTTTTATGTGGCTGATGCAACTATAGTATAGCGAACCGTATGTGCAGAAACGCTATTTATAATTCTCGTAATCGTAATTTACTTAGGGAATTATTTAACCCCATAATAAATACATGGAAATGTACTTATACGTATATAATATTTGGTAAATAACATGTTCTTTTTACATTTCACGTGATACACGCGTAAACAGACAAATGTCCTAAAATTATTGAATTGGTTTCTGCTCCATCTCATTCAAAATTTTCAAAAAACATTCAATTTCAATTCATTCAACAAAATCATCCCCTCTTTAAAGTTTAATTTATAGATAGCTATTTCGAAAATAGCGTTTGTACTCCAAATAAAGAGACGATAAGGTGTGGCAGAACACATCCAGTTTGACACAAACTATTGTAAATGTGAAATCATTAGCTAGTAATTTAGTTTATGCAATCATCATATTTTTTAAATTTCTAACTAAACTGAATAGTCCCAAAGAAATAACAATTATGTTCAGTAACAACGTTACGCGAACACCATTGAACTATCCTTGTGAGTGATGAATGAAATAATTTATAAAGGCACGCTTAGCGTCGTATAAAATATGGTAATCGACTTTAGTGTAATATTGCCCTTAAGGTCTGAATATTTGCGGCGTTCATTTGACACAAACGAGCGTACGCATGTCGTACACAAATCGAAAGAGCGACCTTTCAACGCATTATATTTTTATTTTTTTTATAGCACTTCACCTGATGGTAAGTGATTACCGTCGGCAACTTACATCTGCAACACCAGAGGTGCTGCATATCCTGCACTCGTTTTTTTTATTTTATCTCAGAATCTGCTTAAACTTTTTTTTTTTTTTTTTTTTTATAGAAGAAGGGGGCACACGAGCGTGCGGCTCACCTGATGGTAAGTGATCACCGACGCCCACGAACATCCACAACACCAGAGGAGCTACAGATGCGCTGCCGGCCTTTAAGGAAGGAATAAGCTCTTTTCTTGAAGGTCCCTAAGTCGTAACTATTCGGAAATACTGCTGGCGACAGCTGATTCCACAAAGTCGAAGTGCGTGGCAGAAAACTTCGATTAAAACGCACTGTGGTGGAATGCCAACCATCTAGGTGGTATCGATGGAACTTCGAATTCAGTCGCGATGTACGATGGTGAAACTCAGCAGCTGGGATCAATCCGAACAGTTCCTCAGAACATTCCCGTGGAAAATTTTGTAAAAATGCAAAGAGAAGCAACATCTCTTCGCAAGGCCAAAGGATCAAGCCGATCAGAGAGAGCTTGGTCGCCGACAATTCGAGCCGCTCGACGTTGGATGCGGTCAAATGGAAGGAGTTGGTACTGGGGTGCCCCTGCCCAGAGATGAGAACAGTATTCCATGTGGGGCCGAACTTGCGCCTTATAAAGTTGCAAACGGTGGACCGGCATGAAATACTGTCCCGCTCTACAGAGCACACCAAGCTTTTGAGGCCAATTTGGCCTTTCCTCCAAGTGACCACGGAACTGAACGTCGCTCGATATGTCAACGCCAAGGATTCTGATACTGGCTGAGGCAATAAGGGAATGTTCTCAAAAGAGGAGAAACGACAAAGGGATTCTTTTAGCGGTGAACGCGCAAACCTGTGTCTTTTGGGGTTGAATAGGACCAAATTAAGTCGACCCCAATCCGAGACTTTGAATAACAAGGTCTCGACTTCAGACACAAGTTTGTTCCGGCACTCGTCGACGTGTTCCCGAGAAATATTCGCACGGCCTGTATATAGGGCATCACCCGTGCTGTCGTCTGCATAGCAATGAATGCTACTGATTTGTAGCATGTCGTTGATATGCAGAAGGAACAGAGTGGGAGATAGCACACAGCCTTGTGGAACACCAGCATTCACGGGTTTGGGGTCCGAGCATGCACCGTCGACAACAACCTTGATGCTCCGATCCGTGAGGAAGCTGGTGACCCAGTTGCACAATCTCTCAGGAACCCCGTAAGATGAAAGCTTTGAAAGAAGCGCTTTATGCCAAACCCTATCAAATGCTTTCGCTACGTCCAGACTAACCGCCAAAGCCTCCCCCTTAGACTCAACTGCTTCTGCCCATCGGTGAGTCAGGTAAACTAGAAGATCACCAGCTGATCGTCCGCGACGGAAACCGTACTGTCGGTCACTGATCAGCTGGTGTTCCTCCAGGTACCTCAGGAGCTGGGTGTTGATGAGTGACTCCATTATTTTAGATAACAAGGGGGTGATGGCAATAGGCCTGTAGTTGGACGGATCAGAGCGGTCGCCTTTTTCGGTATTGGATGCACAAATGCTGTCTTCCAAGATTCCGGGACGACGCCTGAAGAGTAGGAGTGCCGGAAAAGACGCGTGAGAACCGGTGCCAACTCAGGGGCACACATCCTCAGCACAATTGGAGGGATTCCGTCCGGCCCACTCGACTTATGAATGTCCAGGGAGCGGAGTGCCTTTCGCACTGAGCTCTGCAGAAACTGAATTTCCGGCATGGAGCACTTACACCACGGGATGGTAGGTGGAGAGTTTCCCCGGTCATCAAGAGTCGAGTTGGATGCAAAAAGAGAGCCCAAGAGATCGGCTTTCTCTTTTGCAGTATGGGCCTGCGAATCATCCTCCTTGTGTAGAGATGGGAGAGATGGCTGACAGAAATTCCCCTGGACAGCCTTGGCGAGAGACCAGAATGCGCGGGATCCCGATGGGAGGCGAACTAGTCTCTCGCCAATTCTGCCAATGTGCTTTAACTTTGCCGCAGCGATAACTCTTTTGAAGGACCTGGAGGCAGAGTTGTACTCGTTTTTAAGAGCACTGGTTTTTGCATCCCGAGACGCCAATGCATCGGCCCAGGCCTGGTAGCACTTCCGCTTTCGGCGTGACGCTATTTTGCAGGTGCGACCAAACCAAGGCTGGGATTTACCTCCGACAGGCACTGCAGAGAACGGAATAAAAGTTCCATTCCCTGAAGTACCACATCGGTGACAGAATCTGCAACGACGTTGGGATCATCCAGCGAGAAGCAAACCTGCCCCCATGGGTAGGAAGCAAAGAAAGACCGCATTCCATCCCAATCTGCCGACCTATAGTGCCACACACGGCGGAACCCCGCAGATCGCGTTCGGGATCGGCGCGCGATAGGCACTACACCCGGATCAGACAGTGGTCCGACGAGCCAAGAGGGCATCGACTGAGACCAAATATCCGTCCGGGTGTGAGATCAGCAAAAGGTCCAACAGGAAGGTGTATGACCTTCCACGTCTGGGATCCGCGTCGGCGAGGTTACCAGTTGTGTCAGGCCATATGCTAATGCAAAGTCGTGAACAGATCTCCCGCATGATCGGTTATGCGAGAACCGAGCCAATCGGTGTGGTGGGCATTAAAATCGCCGAGAATCACGATCTCTGCGGATGGGATCTGTTGTAGCACGGAATCTGTAGCCATTTGGATGTGGTCGATGAGTCGGTCAGTTACGGTATTACCGCTATGGGACCTGTAAAGGCACGCATAGACGCGCGGATGGTCGTCGCTGTCGATGCGCAGCCAAAGGGTAGAAAGGTCCAAACCTTCAAGACTACCGAGGCGTCGAGAACAGATATCATCTCTGACGTATACGCAAACTCCGGCACGGGGCACAAAGGAGTGTTCCAGTTTGTACCCCGGGTAATGGAGATAGGAGGTATCAGCCGGAGACGATATCTGAGTCTCTGTAAGAAAAAGCAAGGCCGGCTTCGCCGTTTCAAGATGGTAATGAACGGCGCTAAGGTTCGAGTGGAGTCCCTGATATTGCAGAAATCCACGGCGAGCGCGGTAGGGGATGCCATAGTTTCTTTGCTGCGTTTGCCTCGAGTAGGAAAGAAAGAGAGCGGAATATTGCCCCCCCCAGAATACGCGGGGCAGACTGAGCATCCACGATTAGGTAGCGTAGGAAAGCCTGAACGTGGATGCTCAGTGAGGGATTCTCCAGAACCGTAGGTACTGGTACCCTCCTGGGGTAGCTCAAAATTATATACCGCTACCATATTTGGGGAGGGGAGGGGAGAGGGCCTCCGGTTACCTCACTCACCGCACGAAACGCAGAAGCACAAGATGCCTCTACTTCACGCCGGTATTCTGCGAGGCCGTGGTACTTATCCGGACGAGCCGGCCCATTCCTGCGACAGCAAAGCCGCCGCTTGGCTCTACCACGATAAAAACTGCGTTCGTTGCTTTTGTATTATTCAGTATGTATAAAATTTACAATAGATTGGATACCTACGGAGTTTCTTTCGCCTGTTTCTTCTAAGTACCTCATTACGAAACGGAGGTAGAATGTAAAACAATCACAATGTCAAATTCGTGAAATTTATAAAAAAAAATTATTTTATTGTTTGTAAAATAAATATGAATAATCTCACAATTGTTTATTTAATACTGGTGGCAAGATATCTAGGTTTTTTTTTAGTAGTTTCAACCAACTTTTCACTGGAGCTTATTTGCGACAACAGGAGCTTAACTTGTGATGAACCTGTCCTGTCTCCTGATTTGGAGTCCCTTCACTATACGTTTATTGAGGCCAAATAGAGATCATATATATATTAAAACATTGAACAATTTGCTTTCAATAATACTAGGAAAATTAAAGATATTTTTATATCATTATCTATTATACTATTTTTATTGTATAAAACTGATTTTATCGCGTTTATCACGTTTTATTTCAATGAATACTTACGTATATTTCGCGTTAATACAAGAAACATTGCTATTTTAAATATATAATTTATCAATAATTTCTATAATACAATAAATCAAAGTATATTATAAACAGTGTGAAACATTTAAGTAAACACTAAAATTATAGAAATACTTTGTTTTAAAAAAAACCACAGAACTTTTTCACACATTATAAAAGATGTATGTTAGTGATATGAAAATGGCTATACCATTTATAAGTACCATTTAGAAAAATATCTTAATAATTACAAAAACTCATACAAAATAATAACTTTTTAAATAATACAGTAGAGTAACATCAGCCAAGGCTTACAATTCTATTGCATGAGATGTACATTTTAATCTCTTTGATTCTTTTTCTTTAATTTATTTAAAATACCAATTTTCATTAAATTATGTATAGAAATGCATTGAAATCTCTGGATAATGACATAGACTAATTTATCCCGGGAAAGGTTGAATATTGTTGCTAGTAACTTAAATGTCCTATTTACAGTTATATTGCTTATAGTAAAGTAACAGCCGGTAAATGTTCCACAGTTGGGCAACGGCCTCTTCACAATATTCCAAAAGATTCGGTACACTTTTATATTTCTTCGAAATATTTTCTTCTTCACATTCCTCAAGATGTTTTCCTTCACCGCTGATTCGAATCTAGGTCACACGCGTTCTATGAAATTGAAGTAACATCCTAATATTTTAGGCAATATAGTATAAAAGACAGAGTATAAATATTGAAACATTGAACAATTTGCTTTCAATAATACTAGGAAAATTAAAGATATTTTTATATTATTATCTATTATACTATTTTTATTGTATAAAACTGATTTTATCGCGTTTATCACGTTTTATTTCAATGAATACTTACGTATATTTCGCGTTAATACAAGAAACATTGCTATTTTAAATATATAATTTATCAATAATTTCTATAATACAATAAATCAAAGTATATTATAAACAGTGTGAAACATTGAAGTAAACACTAAAATTATAGAAATACTTTGTTTTAAAAAAAACCACAGAACTTTTTCACACATTATAAAAGATGTATGTTAGTGATATGAAAATGGCTATACCATTTATAAGTACCATTTTAGAAAAATATCTTAATAATTACAAAAACTCATACAAAATAATAACTTTTTTTTAAATAATACAGTAGAGTAACATCAGCCAAGGCTTACAATTCTATTGCATGAGATGTACATTTTTAATCTCTTTGATTCTTTTTTCTTTAATTTATTTAAAATACCAATTTTCATTAAATTATGTATAGAAATGCATTGAAATCTCTGGATAATGACATAGACTAATTTATCCCGGGAAAGGTTGAATATTGTTGCTAGTAACTTAAATGTCCTATTTACAGTTATATTGCTTATAGTAAAGTAACAGCCGGTAAATGTTCCACAGTTGGGCAACGGCCTCTTCACAATATTCCAAAAGATTCGGTACACTTTTATATTTCTTCGAAATATTTTCTTCTTCACATTCCTCAAGATGTTTTCCTTCACCGCTGATTCGAATCTAGGTCACACGCGTTCTATGAAATTGAAGTAACATCCTAATATTTTAGGCAATATAGTATAAAAAAGACAGAGTATAAATATTGAAACATGTAGTGGACCTTGCTGTTGCTGCATTTATTATAGCACCTTTATTATTCTATTTACACATTAGACATTATTCTTTAGACACTAAACAACTTTAGACACGTTACATTGCGTTATGTGCCGCATTCACATGAGTCTTAAGGTCGATTTTCCTATGAAATATCGATTTGCAAAGTCTACAGCAGAATCTACCACCGTGAACTTTCCGCATATGTCTGTTCAGGCCCGCCTCTGAATAGAAAGATTGTCCACAAACGTGACAGTGATGGGGCTTCGTGCCTATGTGTTTCCTTATATGAATCACCAAACCTTTCCTACATTTAAACACTTTGTCACAAAACCTACAAGTTTCTTTCGAAGGTAAACTATGCACTTTCTTATGACTACACAAATTATATTCCGTATAAAACTGTTTGTCGCACATATCACATCTGTAGGGTTTGATTTGCAAATGTGACTTATTCACATGCAGCGAGAGTTCATTATCGTTTGAGCAATCTTTTTCACAGAAACTACATGTTTTCGCTCGACAGTTTCCTTGGACATTGAATTTCACAGCATGCCTTTGGAAATGGCTGTCGAAACGTTTCTGCGACGCGAAAATCGTATCGCACAACTGGCATTCCTTGAAAACGTGGGTCTTTTTGTGCGTTAGCAACTTCTTGGGGTCTCCAAAACTTCTGCCGCATATTTTACACACACTGTACGTTCTATCACTTGATATGTGCGTCATTTTCATGTGTTCGAATAGATAGAATTTCGATTTACATTGGATAGAGCAAGTTTTACATTTTACTTTGGTATTTACATGTTTCAAAATATGCTTTTTTAGAAAATAATCTGATATGAAATGTTTACTACAGAAGGGGCATGTGAATTTCGATTTGTATTTCTTCAAGGGCATTGGTTTCTTTTTAAATGTTAAAAATTCACTACAGACGTCCTCCATTTGTGCGGTTTTTACATTATTATATGTCAACTTGGATTGGTATCCGTTCATAAGTAGTTTCTTATTGACATATGTCTTAGTGGCGGCTTTTGCTGGATTTTCAATATAGTCTAACTTAGCATTTACTGCATACGGAGGATTCTTTTTAAGGTTCTCGAGTGTTTTCTTGTTTTCTTCTTCTGCATTCTGGGACTTTAAAATTTCATCCTCTTCTTCTGAACTTTCGGATTTCATTCTAAACTCGTCTTCAAGTACTTCAACTTTAAGTTTCGATTCATTAATATCATCTTCGTTTTGTTGCATATATTCATCCACTTCTCTTACATTATGTGTTATAGGCAGAATTGTATCTTTTGATATTTCAACCATAACATTGTTTGCTGGATCAACTACTTTCTCCAAATTATTTAACATTAGACTAATGCATGTATCTAGTCTATTTCTAGTGTATTTAATCTTTTTTATAAATATGTAAGAGGTGATGGCATGATTGAGGCATGTTTCGCAAATTTTTGTCCCAGTGTAGTTATGTTCAATATTCATCTGCAACAAAAAATAATGTTTAGCTGGGGATGGGGAGAAAATGAAATACATCAGAAAAGGAACAAAATTTGGAAGAGAATCAAGCACAAAAAAAATAACAAAATATTATTATGGAAAAATCTTCTTTGTGATTATGCCGTGTCCCCTGATGTAGAATAATAATGAGATTCATGGTAAGGACTATAATCAAATAGATGCAGGGAAATAGTAGTTTGACAAGAATTTGAATAATAATATATAATTCAAATATTCGTTCAGTAATTTGGCCTTCTTGGGTGTTTTTTACTAATCATTAGTATCATAATACCACGATAACCCTGTGGTTAGGGGATTTGCGTCCGAATCTGGAATACCAACGAGTTTTTCGCGTAACTTATGTTACGGAATGAGTTGATCGCTACCAAGCTGATTCTAAAATTTGTATGTATTCACGCCTTGTTCCCAACGGGGTAGGCAGAGACAATCTTCTTCCACTTGCTACGGTCCTGACATACGTCTTTCGCTTCTTCCACTTTCATCAATCTTCGCATGCATGCTCGTTGGTTTAGAGTACTCTTCACCTGGCCTTTTTCCAGAACTTCTCCGATTTGATCGTAAACTGTTCGTCTAGGTCTTCCTCTCCCGCCTCTACCATTTACACTTTTTTACACTTTAAACAATTATACGGAGTTTAGACTCTCTCGAACGCGGTAGAGCTAAGCGGCGGCTTTTGCTGTTGGTAGGTAAAATGCTTATATTCCAACCATTGTAAAAGTCACCCTTATAAGCAAAGAACTTTTTTTTTTCAGAGAAAAACTTTAAACAAAAAAAAATGAGTCTTACTTAATGCTTATTAGATCGTCTAGATATGCTACAGCTAATAGCATTGCCATTGTTTTACAGTATCCTACTCTATCACGTAACAAATCGTAATAAGGTTGAAATTTGCATGCGTTATTTAACATTTCTATTTAATCTTTAGATAACATAGGCTATGTTGCTACATAATGGCTACATCTGTACTGTCTACTTATATAGTTCGATGCGACGGAAGGGCATATGATTTATGCTCACATTTTTCAGGTCACTTTTTAGGCTATACACTTAATATCAATTATTACAGTAATCACAGGATACTTTCTTACTTAGTCTCAAGATATATTTGAGCTCATAGAGCGTAGGCCTACAAGCCTCGGGTCAAAGACCATATCTACCATCCGCGCCGATGTCCGAGGCCCGCGTTTGAGGGACCGACATGCCGACAAAGAAATGCCATGTCGGGTTCTTGCCCTCTTTCATAACAAATGGCGCTTGCTTTTTATTTGGATTATAAAACTATTTAAGTTGTTTGAAAAAAGGTTTTTCACTTATTTCGTAAATTAAAATATAGCTTTTTCCAAATGATTATAACCAAATTTTCGTTAAATGTCAATAAGGTACAGAACAAATATTTTACATTAATTAAGAATAAACAATAAATTACCAAGAAAACATAAATTTTACATTATATATTTAATACTCTAGTATTAACTAAATGTTGAGTAAAGCTTTTTCTTCAAGAGGGTTTTTAAATTTAAACATGCGATTGTTTACACATGGCGTAACTTCTTCAGAATTGAAATTATTAATAATGCTTGTACTAATTTCACAATATGTAATTTTAATAGTACTGCAATATATAATAATAGAATTAATGTGAAACTTGTTGCATTATGAATAGGCATCGGCCTAATATGCCTTTGAATTGTGTAATAAAGCCATTTTCAGAGTTGCAATATGCACTAAGATAACAAGCACTATGTTAATCACAACAAACAACTAAGATGAGATGCCTTGTTGGTCCATGAAACAAATAGTATTATGCTGCCACTAATTTATTCCATATGTGGTCCTTCCGCATTACAGCGGACCAATTTATATAATACAGTCAGCTAGATTCTGACCGCAGCCAGGTATACCAGTAATTCCTTATGAATTTGGGTTAGGTCAGTAGGGAAATTGTACGTTTATAAAGAAAAAAAAAATGTTTTTCGATATTTTCCTTCCATCTCTTTTATCAATACTGATGTTAAATTGTATAGGTGAAAATAGACTTTTAGAGGTCATAGAGCACACTGATCCAAAATATTGTACCAATTGTAGGTAGAAATTGATTGATATTTTTCAGCATCCATTGCTTGATGAAGATTATAGTCTAATTAATTATCTGTTTGAATTTGCGTACTGTTAGCTGTTGCAATTGTTTTGTTGTATAAGACTTCATATGATTCCGAACTAATAATAGTGAAGAATCAGCTATGTTGAGCGTTTCATTCTCAATAAATATAGACTCATTAGCAAGAATATCTTTGTTACATGTAGGAAAGTAAGGTATATTTTATACAAAGGGCTTATTTAGTATATTTATTTCACAACAATGGCATGTCTTTCTATTTTCATTATGTTACCATTTAATTTTGGTATTTGCTTTCATTTTATCATTGGCAATTTGAATAATCTTTTCACTGGCTTCATTTTGATCAACAACATTTTCTATGGTGCAATGATCTCTAATGAATTTCTTGCAATAATCACATTTACTAACTTTAACGAAAATCCAACACAAGTTACAAGTTTTTATTTGCTCATCTTTGTTTTCATTTTGAAGTGTAACATCAGTTATATCCAAATTACAATGATCATTGAGAGCTACAGTTTCGGAACATTTATTGCATTGTGCCTTTTTAAATATCCAACAGATGTTACAAAGTCCCGATGTTATTCGTTTTTTACCATTTGATTGAAATTTAAAACTTTCTTTGGTCTCATTGTGTTCATTATCATAACTCTCCATTTGGTTTGGCAATTTCTGTGGTTTATTTTTGTTTGAATCATAGACCATAGTCAATTTTAATTCATTGACTGATTTCAAATCATCAGACATGTTTAGAGGATGTGCGAAAGTGAACAAAAATGATTCATTGTTTAAATATTCCAATGATGTTTTTGACATACTAGCTGTCGATAACACGCATCCATTTAAATTACATCATTCATTTTTGAGTTAAAATTCTTTAATTGTGCTACCTGTGTATTTCTTTTTCTAATGCTTGAATAATTGGTGATATGTAATTCCTTATATTTGTGTGCATTTTGCTAGAAAAGGATAATCTTATAATTGTAATCTTAATTTCTTGTTCACCATAAAATTCTATTTTTAATTTTTATTATTTTACATATACTGGACTCAAAACGTCAGCAACTTTAATAAAAGGCAAGAACTTACACAAGAAGACATCAAGAGAGTAATGGACAATTTGTGAATTATAAATATGACTATGAGAGTCAGTCACCAGTGCCGGTGTATTTCATTTAATTTGAAGAATTGTATGTAAAAATTTAGTCAACACTAATTTTAATTACATTTATAATTAAATTATTTACAACAATAAGTAAGATTTATTGAGAATGAAATTTCTCATTCAATTAATAACAATATGGATATTTAACTAGCAACTCCCTGCTACTTATCCCTTGTAATATTAAATTTTGTCCAAAGAGTTTTCTTGGTAAAGATTACAAGTATCCTCTGTCTTCCACTGAGACATAATCTACCTTTCCGGTGTAATTACTAAATATACTAACAACATATATACTATAAGTAGGATATGCAATCACTTACCTCTGGAACAATTGCACTTAAGACAGTAGATAAAGTCTGTTCCCCAGTCAACTCTGGGTATCCGGCATGTAAATGTAATGTTTCGTCAAATTCTACCATTTTTTTCCCTTTATCCATACACACTCCACATAGACTGTCCATTTTTCTCTCAATTAAATGCTCAAAAATATTTTTAAATTTGTGCTTTTCAATATGTTGCAAATGTGTACCAAACTCTGCACTGGCCGATCCACATTCATTACATTTAAATTCTCTATGTACTATATTAGAAGAGCTTTCCCGTATATGAAATTCTTTCATATGCTTTTTGTAATGTGAATTCTTAACAAAAGATTTACCACAAAGTCTGCAATGATACCACATAGATTTAGGATGAATTTTCTCATGGTTTACAAATGATTCTATACTGGGCAATATTTGCCAACATTTCGGACATTCAAATTCATTTATTCCCGTTTCATCATCTACTTCAAAGGATGCACCAACATTTACTATATTTATTATTGGATCTGCATAACTCGTTACCGTTTTATAATCTGCATATAGAATGTTGTGGTTCGGATTTAATTTTTGTCTTCCTCTTCTCTTAACCCTTTCAAGTGGATCTAATTTATGAAATTTATCATTAATATCATTAAAACAATTACTTAATGCTCGTTCAGAACGCTCACATTGCTGTGTGAACAGATAGGAGCTTATTGTCTTGTCAAGACATTTGTTGCATATTTTATTGGGAAGACTGGGGTCAACAGCCAGCTGAAATTTTAAAATTAGTCAATTAGGATTAATATCAGAACTATCTTCCACTCATTGTTTGGCCATATGAAAAATCTTGCCTAGGATAAAAGTAGTCTATTTCGTTTTTCTTGGTGATATCTCTATAGCAAACTTCATCAAAATTGGTTCAGCCGTTTATGTGGGATTGTATGACACATCCAAACAAAAACACACTTTCATATTTATAATATTAGTAGAATTTCCTTTTCAATAACATATCAATAGTACTCAGCTGAACTTAAGTCTCTCCCATTAGGAGCATTTCAATCTTGAATTATTATTCCCCTTTCAAGATGACTATTCTGCAATCTGCTTTTGGCCACCAAGAGCTTTTCTAGTAATTTCCGTTAGTCAATTTTTACAACACCCATTGGTTGAAACAGGGATGCAGATTTTCAAATCCTTCCATCACACAGCAATTTAAAATTTAACTTATGAATATATAATAGCAAAAAGTTACAACACCAGGCTAGAATTTTAGGTATCAATGTCCTAGCACATTGGCACATCTGGTACAGATATTGTCTCATATGGAATTGACATAAATACAAAGTAAAACAAAAATATAACCTGAAAAGGATAAAAACTGGCGATCATGTCCCGTATAGTGACTTGATACAGTGCCCCCGAACTAGCTACTTCTAGTATCTCGTCCAGTTCTGATAGGGGGGACGTAATAGTCAAGCAAAAGCGGCAAACTCTCCACTTCATGGTTCCTTGCAATAAGAACTGTACAGCGTCCTTAGTAGTTAACGGTTCATTATAGTTTTCCATGTTAGAATGTTTCATCAATTTATTGTGAGAGTTTGAATATGTTTTTAATCTTTTAATGTGTGGCTTTGGCTCCATTTTTGTATTAAACGAATTTGGTGTTTTCACTGTAGAACTGATGTAAGAAAAAGTTTACAAGAAATTATTAATACAAACGATTTTATACTTTAATAGCGTTGATATTGATCGTAGCATTTAAAAATTAAAAACTAGTGAAAATAAATAGAAATGACACAACATAACGTCAAGCGTCAACAAATTCACACACCCACAGAATGCAATGCATAATAGATTATATATATATACCTGTATTGGAATGAAATAATATAAGTGCAGGGATTCCCAAACTATTTTGGGCAAAAAACTTCTTTTCCAAAATGAACTGATACCTAGCATCGCCCAATTTCTTTAAAAATCCTATCTCTAGTTTTTTTCCTATTGATTGATATTGATTCAAAATACTTATCAATTAAAAAACTTTGTGGCTTAGTGAGTAAACTTGGCAACGTTTTCTCTAAATGGACATAAAAAATGGAAATATCAAGTGTAATTAATTATTATTAATAAAAATTACGTAAAAATACTTAAGTAGGTAATAATTTTTGAAAATAACATTAAAATCGCAAAGTAAAAATTAAAAATCTGTGTCATGGATGAACCTGGTGACTTTCTACCAATATAGCTAAATCTGGGTCAATATTGATGAGTTGCAGCGTTAAATCTCCGCGTTCGTTTACACAAAATTTACACGTATTTGACGCTCTCACTCCGGCCAGTGAATGTATGGCGATTTTCACAGTATCGATTCCAGACATCGATCCCACTTACAAATTCCGGTATCGGACACCATGTAATGTTAAAAACGAATGCCGATGTCATCTAGTCGTAACTCTTGGCATCGGGGCTTACATCGAAATCGAAAACTGAAAACGTTATTTGTGATGAAATTTCATAAATTTCTAGTTTATTTTTGAGCTGTGACAATTATTGATTTTTTTTACCGCGGAACTATATCGTGTAATATCAATTCCCAATCAATGCAAGCTTAATGTTTACGTTTTCTCGTAAAGAATAATATTATTATCGTACAATTTGCGTTATATATTTATGTAATATTGTAAAAAAATGATCAGTTAGATATATCGATCAATTGATATTTGATGAATTGAGGTAAATAGAACGATCCAACAAAACGTTGCAAGAACGAAATGGAATATTGTAATAACACCACCATTGGTATCGTGTGAAATTTTTTGGATACATATTTACTAACGGACGTACCAGGTAAGAAACTAAAAACTACAAAAACTTGTGTTCTTAATTTGAAATTTGAACATTAAACTTACATATATATATTTTTTATTTACTTATAATAATCATTGTTCATTTTATATGTTATAAACAATAATTCAAATATCACAATTTCGGCTAGATGCGTAATGTCAACGATATGAGCGTCGTATCGCAATTGATATTACCAATAATTGTTACTGTGTAGTCGCCGATGCCAAAACTAATAACGCCGTTATCGGTAGCCACGTCTTGGATGAACAAAAACATCCATTAACGCCCATGTTTTGTTGAGTGTAAGTTTTACTACGTTCTTGTAAACGTGTAAAGGTGCTAACACCTGCCAGTCACTGTTACTTCCTACTGCTCTGTCGCGCCCGGACCCCTACAAAAGAAAGACATAATTAGTCCGAGCTAAAATGTGGTATGAATACTGAGATAAACTCATATTATGGCGAAAAACTACGGCAGCCATATCCGAACTGTTGCGAGACTTCCCAAAAGGTAAAAAGCATGGACTGTGCTCTGTGATAAAGTAAGGAGGAAGAACTTTGACAATTTGATTTTTGAGGAAGAACTTTTGACAATTGGATTTTGGTTTGACGTCAGCTTTGTTTTGCCAACTGGACATAGTCTTGCCTGTCATGTGAAAAATGTTATTTATTTATTGTTTACATCGTTTCCATCAACATATTTTTACGGTGTATCTTTTTTTGTGAATTTGTGTATGTGATCTCACGACCTTGTATTCGAAATGGCGTGGCTAAATTTGAACCAGAGTTTTAGCAGTTTGAAGGGTCAAATCACAAATTTTGCTTCCGAAGTGCTGTCTGAAAGTACAGTGCAGGATCTTGATACAGAAGTTTCGGGAACAGAATCCTCATTAAAGGAACTACAAGAGAAATGTCACAGCCAGCAGCTAGAGGTCAGTGAATGTAATAAAACAATAAACATAAATAAATATATTGCGTTTGACAGATGTTGATAAGGTTATGTTTTCATAATTGTTATGTATATAATTTTGTGTCTATGCGCAGCTAAGTGTTGGTCTGACATCTATATATTAGTGCTAAAAATGTTTTTTGAGGGAACAGAATGTGTATCAAATGTCAAATGTTTTATTTAAATTACATTCAATTGAAGACCTTGTATTGATAGAAGTATCCTATAATATATTGATAAAAATATCCTAAGTATAAGAGTCCTATAGAAACTTCAAACTATATAGTGCCAAATGAATGTGCATGTTGCGAGGATTGCAAGGAATTAAATTAGGAAAGATTCTCGCACTCATGCAGATATTAATATCTTATGATATTAGTGGCTATTATTATTACTATATCTATTATTATAGATATAAACTACTTCTTCGGTATTTTTCTTATAAAAAAGTTTAAACTTTATACTTTAAATGTATGTATTAAAGAAAAGACATATCTACAGTTAGAAATGTATTTCAACCTGACTCCAAAACATAACCAATGATTATGAATGTCCACAACTCATAGCTCAATAGACTTGTTGGTAGTGAAAGTGCTTTCAAGCCTGCGGATCACGGGAGCAAATATTTCTTGGATGAATGTGAATATTGTTACCTGAGTAAAGTTGTTTATTTTTATATGTACATGTATCTTATTACCATCCAGTAATCAAGACATGGAGAATCTATGTTTGACTGTTGATGATAAGTGTGTGATAAATTATTAAATTATTATAATGTATATTTGGCAAAAGGTATAATCAAATATATATTTGATTATACAAAAGAGGTCAATAAAAGCTATCCATGATCTTAACTCTAGAAAATCTCTTAAAACACTTTGTATGTTATGAAAAATTACAAAAAAGAGGATATCTACAGGGTTTCTTTCTGCGAGGCTGTGGTATTACTACCCATTTGAGCTAAAATTTAAAAATTACCATGCATAATAAAAAAATCTCACTACATCATACCCTGTGAGTATAGTGAAAAGTTTACTGAGGGATATGCTGGACAGACTGGGAACATTTCCACTATGCTTCATAAGTATTTCCCAGAAATTACCTCCCGGTGAAGTCTTCCATCTATAAAATCATACCATATTATTTTTCACATCCAAGACATGGTTTCGTTTATCGGTAACCATGTCATGGATGAACTAAACAATGTTAAAAAAACACACACACAACTTTGCGTGAAAGTCGCCGACAGATGGCGCCACGATAATCTCCAATAATTTATAATACACCTATAAGTTAACCAGAATAGTGATAGGCAGCAAGGTCTAAGGTGCGAGGTGTCAGACACTTTGATCTATTCAGAGATCACTGCTATTCAGTTAGTATTTAACCTTCGACTATTTAAGAAGTTGTTTCCAGGTGTCCATGGGCTGCAGTAGCCTGTTAGCTTGCTGTTTTACACTAATCCAATTAAAAATAAAAGAAAAATGACTTTGCTCTCTGGTCTGTCTATTGGTACAATATCTGTAATTGATATCTATGTCGAGACTAATTAAGAGCCGTGGTAGCTTAGTGCTCAGGGCGCTCGCTTTAGTTTCATAGAGCGCGTGTGGCCTGGGTTCGATCCCCGGTGCCGGCACCACTAAAATTTTTAATAGCAATATTAAGTGCTGTATTTACCACGTGCTCGGCGGTGAAGGAACAAACCGTGAGAAAACCTGCATGTCTAAGAAATAATAAAAAAATATTATTGCGAGCATGTAAAGTCAGCCATACCGCACTGGAACAGCGTGGCGGGCCTTTGCTGCCATAAAAACCCTCTCAGATACTGGTATTTGAGAAGGGAGGCCTTTGCCCAGCTGTGGGCACTTACAGGCTGCTTACTTTGCTTTTTACTATATACTATACTATATCTAGTCATACTATAATGCCATGCCAGCCGAGTGGTTGGAAGGTATGCCTCCGAATCAGGAAACCCGAGTTCGATATCCGATGTTCGTAACTCGACTTTTAGTAAGACTGCGATAGGGTGGATCACCAGATGTCACTTTGATGTTAGAAACGGCCTAAAAGAAATCGACAATGGCCATGGGTCAAAATACACAGTGGTGGGGGAATATTTAATTAACGATTTCTTGCATTAACGCGAACACTACATATTCGAAATGAAACTGTTATTAAAGGATTTTATGTTTGATTTTTGTTTCCAACGTTTCGAACACATAGCTGATGTAAAACATCCCGAACTACCCTCTGAGAAGTCTGCAGTCTCTGATCATATTCTCTATCGCCCCAACCATTACATCAGCTTTGATAGACCATAAATCTTACAGATAGAATAACTAAACACAAAAAAAAAAACCTAATTTCAATATGGAAGATGGCTGGGCGCTAACACCGGCAAGGGATACAGTCATCATCATTTCAGCCTATCAGAAGACCACTGCTGAACATAGGCCTCCCCCAAAGATTGCCATGAAGCTCGGTCCTGAGCCACCTGCATCCATCGACTTCCCGCAACACTGCGCAGGTCGTCGCTCCATCTTGTGGGGGGTCGTCGTACACTGCGTTTGCCTGTACGCGGCCACCACTCGAGAACCTTTTTTCCCTAACGGTTGTCAGTTCTGCGAGCTATGTGGCCGGCCCATTGCCACTTCAGCTTGCCGATCTTTACGGCTATGTCGGTTACCTTAGTTCTGCTGCGGATATCATCGTTGCAGACTCTATCACGCAGAGAAACACCGAGCATAGCCCTTTCCATAGCGCGCTGAGCAACTTTGAGCTTCCTCATACGGGCTGCAGTGAAGGACCAAGCCTCGGATCCGTATGTCATCACTGGCCACACGCACTGGTTGTATACTTTGGTGTTGAGGCTTACAGTAAAACATAAAATTTTATCTAAAACTAAGCATCACTGCACGCCCTCAAGATACTGTGAGCTTATTCTGCGTAGATCAGATCAAAAATAATAATTAAAAGCTGAAGGTAGCCCCTGTTGACTATGACATCAGGAGGTCTAACACCTCAGCCCATCCGTGACCACGGCTGCTGTAACACGAATCGGTCGGCAATGTAAAAAAGTTAATTAAACGCGATAAAATCCGTAAATAATAGTTTAATTTCAAACATTTTATCATTAATTATTAGCTGTAAATTTCATTAAAATTAATATGAAAACGTTTAGATGCGGAAAGAATTAAAAAAAAAATACCTCATTTCAGCGATATGTGCTTTGTTAAATAACCGGTGACAGTTGTGTGTTGTGTGTGAACAGCATTATTGCGCATAGGGATCGGATGGCCGTTGTCGTGGGGTAGATAATGGCATCGATGTTTAAACAGCCTATCTGATAACGGTTCTCATTCCGGCCGGGGAGCTCCGCTGCGGCAGCGCGCCCGCGTTGTTACCGGGGGCGTTGCCATCGCTTCGCATTTATCTGTTGTCTGTACGCTTTTTTGTCGGACGGTATTTGCCACTGCATTTCTTCCCGCGGGTGTCGTTAGAGGCGACTAAGGGAAAAGCCGTGAAAACTCAAACAAAAATGAGCAGACCGATGGCAGGCAGTAGGTCTAAGGTGCAAGGTCTGTGGTATCGCGGCCGCCAATGGTTGAGAGCCCCATAGACACAGTGGACTGTTAAGGTTAAGGCAATGGCGTAAGAATCGGTCATCCCTCTTTCTTCTCCTGGAAGGAGGCGACTAAAGAAAGATTAATCATCTCAAAACTTGTCTTATTGTTAATCTAAGATGCGAGCTGGCGATCCCCAGATCGATTCCAAAGCGTGATGATAACGGAAAATCCTTCTTTGGGCTAGGCCTATGTCGGCTGTTTAAAGTTTTGGAAAACTTAAAGCAAGAGCCTGCAGATCCGCACTGCTGGGCAAAGGCCACCTTCCAAATGTGAGATAGTTAGGAGTTGGGAAGGAACCGCCACGTTGCTCTAGATCTAATTTTTATTATTTCTAGGACATGGCATTTCGTTGTTTAACGAGCATGCATGCGAAGATTGATGAAAGTGGAAGAAGCGAAAGACGTATGTCAGGACCGTAAGTAAGTAGTAAGTGGAAGAAGATTGTCTCTGCCTACCGCGTTGGGTACAAGGCGTGAATATATAAATATATTCTAGGACATGAAGTTTTCATCAGTTTTCCTTTACGAAGCACGTGGTAAATTCAACACTTAAAATTACATTGAACAGTTTCAGTGATGCCGGCACCGGGGATCGTACCCAGATCACTCGCGTACTATCACATTAAAGCATACACTCTGACCACTAGGCTACCTCGGTTCATTAAAAATCCTTGCACTTCTAGGGCACAAGGTGTACCTACGCAGGTACCAAATTTAGGTTTTTTTATCTAGTAATTTCACGATCAGGCAGCGAGCAATATTAGGGTTTAAGAATAGCAATAGATCAGATCAGCGTTATAGATCACAGCTTAACTGGCTGTCTATCCCATAGAGGCGCAATTACAATATTCTGCTTGTTCTTTTCTCTATTTTAAATGATTCATTTTCGCCTTCTAAACTTAGGAATAAATTTCAGCATCTATCTTTATCTTCTTAGATCTTCTTCTAATAATAAGATTTCTGTTCCCTCACACTTCACCGGGTTCATTGGTAACTCCTCCACTGTTCAGGTTACTCTGCCATAGAATTCCTTCTCCGATGATATAAGACAAGCATCCAGAAAGTGCTCTTTTAAAAGATTGGTCCGTGAGCCTTGTTGAAGACCTCGAATGTGACGTGTTGTTTTTTTTATTATCGCGTCTGAAAAGGAAATGTTTATTAGTATATGTGTATATATGTATGTATATTACTTTTATTGTATGCATATCATATAGTTATTTATGTAATAAATGTGCAAGTATTAATTAGTAATTTAGTTTTTTTTTTAACTTTTTGTTTTCTAAGTATTTTGTTGCGCTTACCAAAAGATTTCACCACACCTGTCTAACGTTAAAAGGGCAAAATATTGTTTCTTAATTTTTCCCTAGGTGGCGCTTCTTTATTTTAAACCGTACTATGGTTTCACTGTTCTAAAAATCATTAGTCAGTAAAATTTAATGTATAACAGAGTTGCGATTGTTTCTTATACATATTACTAAGTTGAATACAGCTTAGTCAAAGGTAACCGTCTTTCTTTCTGTCATACTCCGAAGGATCTCTTGTACCTCTAGTGTTGTACAAACACCATGGGGTTGACTGGTGGTAGAGAATGCCTATAGATATTAAGTCCGCCTTTAGCGTACTTCCGTATGAGGGAATGCAATAAAGATTGATAAATAAATAACGTAAAAAAGGTTTATTTACGTTCTCACTATCGTATATCCAATCCTGGGATGGTCCCAGAGGCGGTAGACCTCTTTTCACCACAGCTTATTTGGGTCAACATGGCACGTGGTGAGCCTGTCGTCCAGACTAGTCCACACTACGATAGAAATCGTACTTACATAAGTTTTGAAATTCTTCTTTGAGTCTTCTAATACGGAGACGGGACCTACCCTCTCAGCTATGGTGGGCTTCCTAAAAAATACATAATATAAAAAAAGAAATTTAAATCTATCAATTTATTACTAAGCAGGTAAATGATGATCCATGATGGATCCACAGATCAGATGCTTATCAATTGCGCTCAATTACTCCATCGCTGGTCTCTATCGCGCGTTTCTTTTTTTTTTTTATAAATATTTTTGCATCCGAACAATGAAAATTATGTTCTCAACCAATTATTCAAGGCTTTGAATGAAGCTACTACGCAGAAGCTGAGGGATAACGAAAAAAAAAAAAATGTTGCCCTCGTCCCGAAACGAAATCCCAATTTGTCAATCGACGTCCGTTCACGATCTGCGATTCAAATGCCTCGTCCCAGATTCAGGTGCGAATGTGCATTTTCTGCCGGAGTCGAAATATTTCACCATATTTTTAGGGTTCTTTAAAGGGAACAAAAAAACCGATGTTTTGTAGACGCTTAGAAACTTAAAATTTGGCGCTTCTTCTCTTTCTTCCTTACAGTCTGTAATTAGTCCACTGCCGGACGGATGGACGGACGTGGCTCCTCACACGTTGATGATATTTCATAATCGGCACCATTCTTAAATTCTCCTAGTTTTTTTCTCCAATCAATATCAAACTCTACCACACTGTAACTGAAATTTCTCGTGCGTCACGGAACTCCAGTTTGCATGCATTAATTGTGCACGGATAATTTTAATATATTCATATCCTACGCATCAGCATCATCATCACAGCCTGTCACAAGTCCACGGTTGACCATAGTCCCGAGGCACCTAAATCCAGCCACTTCGTGCAACATTGTGCAGATCTTCATTCCATCTCGTGAGGAGTATTTCAACACTGCGTTTGCCTGTGTCCTTCGAGCTGTGTGTCCGGCCGGTAGTCACTTCTGCTTTGCTTATCCACAACCTCGTATTACCGGGCCTAGTGGTGCAGATATCATTGTTACAGATTCTATTAAGTGGACGAAAATACGAGCGGTGCCATTTCCATAGTACGCCAATTTTGAGTGCCCTCATACCTACCGGCTGCAGTCTAAGGCCGGCCGCACATTTTCAATTCGGATCGTACGAACATATACGGCGCGCGTCGCTCGTATCGATTGCGTATACCGGCTACGTTCGTCGCCGTCGAAAAGGCGGTAACACACGCGGCAGCGGTTGGTAATGTAGCATTCGTGATTATCTTCCAGATCATTCTTTTCTGATTCGTTAGACTGCGCCGGCTAGGTAGTTGCCATCGTAGAACCGAATGAATTCCGTGACTTCTGTCATATTATAGCGGATTTTAATAAAAACCGATATACGCATGAATAAAGAAACCTTTGAATATATTCTAAACACCACTTTGAATATGGAATATGTTGCTTTGAAGGTAACGTAAGATACCATTTTTTAGATTAACTGATATGTTTAAATTGGATATGTAGACCAGGTTAATACATTTTTCTGCGTCCTTTTTCTATTTTTAACGTACGGACGGACAAAAAATCCGATCAAGGATCGATTAATTGCGTACATCGGAACTATACGCACGTATACCACTATACAGTACAGTAACTATACAGTAGTGCTCGGGGAATCGGTACACTTCGTGCGTTATCGTATGTGTTCGCACGACACAAATCCGTACGAAAACGAGTCCGAAGATCTAAGAAAGTTATTAGAAGTTTTGCGTCTTGTAGATTTTGTGAATATAATTGATACTGAGTACGGAGCCGTGGTAGCCTAGTGGCCAGGGCGCTCGTTTTAGTTTCATAGAGCGCAAGTGACTTGGGTTCGATCCCCGGTGCCGGCACCACTAAAATTGTTAATAGCAATTTGAAGTGCTGTGTTTACCACGCGCTCGATGGTGAAGGAAAACATCGTGAGGAAACCTGCATATCTGAGAAATAATAAATTGCCAACCCGCAATAGAGCAGCGTGGCGGGCCACCTACACCCTCTCAGATATTTGAGAAGGAGGCCTTTGCACAGCGTAGGGCACTTACAGGCTGCTATTTTACTTTACTCTTTTTACGGAACCATCCGCCTGAGTATAGGCAACACATTGCTTTGTTTTATTTTTGTAGATACTAGACTACCTGACGTTTAGATTTAAATGTTATGCACATAATATCCGTGTCAATGGTATGGATTTTGTTATGATTCCACCTTCGGACGATGACCGTTCGGATGAGATGCTGTTAATGTGAAAGATTAACTTGAAATCATTTTATGCAGTTGGATTAAATGGAAGATTGAAAAGGGCACGATTACCAAGTGTTTGGGAGACTGCCTACGAAGCGGGTGACTTGAGTTCAATAACCTCAAGAGGAGGGTACGTACCGGATTTGTGTTGGCCTGAACATTAAGACGGTGATAGGCTCACCACATGACACGTTATTCTAAATAAGCTCTGCTGAAAGTGCCTTCTGACCATCCATTATTGGTATACGGTTCTGAGAGCTTATTATTCGTGGCACACAAGTAATAATCGTGATTTTTTTTTATGAGGCGGCAAGCGAACCTACATCTGCGGCACCTCTGGTGTTGCGGATGTACGTGGGCGACGGTAATCAGGTAATCACTGACCATCAGGTTAACCGCTTGCTCGTTTGCCGCCTTTCCCTAAAAAAAAAATATTGAATTTTCCGTTACAAAAATTAGGTGACAGGATATCTTGGTTCTGGTAAATAGTTTCACACCTTTATTGCATTACCTACAAGCTTAAAACTCTACCGAGGAACCCGGCAACCTAACCAGCGAATCATTTGTATCTTCAGAATAACAAAACCCGAAAGCTTCCGTTCTATATAGTCTGCATTAAAAAAGCAGCGACTGAAAAATGACTAGTCATCTGCCCGGTTTGAAAAAAAAAAAGACGCGGGGACCAATAGCGCGCGCGCGAAATGAATAATTACGGCGTTCGATTGAATTTCAAATTCGGTAGCGATTTAAATGCGTATGCCAATAGGTCAGTGAGGAATGTATTCGCATCGTAAGTTGTCGACTGGGGTCGCAATGAATTTCTTAAGTGTATATTCGACTTTTTTAAATGAGTATTTTTCATTAACATATTTAAAGTAAAATTTCCTACGTCTACGGTGTTCGCGAATAGTGAAACAATTCATGTTTGCGCTCCGTTCCGGAGCAGGAAACAGACGTGTCAATATATGCGTGACAACCAGAGTGTTTCATATTTCGTGACGCGTAAAAGTACTGTGGTTACGGAATAACGATTCAGAGGCAAAAGGCGGGCCGGAGAGTAAGTGAAGAGAGACGGCTGCGAGGGTTGTATGTCCACCAAAATAATTTAAATGAAAATTTAGCAAAATAAAAAAATTATCCATAAAATATGGTTAACAAATACTTCAAATAAATATTTCATTTAAAAGTAGTCTGTCAGTGCCCGCTGCTGGGCAAAGGCCTCTTTCTGAAACATCTGAGGGGATTTTTGAGCAGGGAAGGGCCCCCGCGCTACCCCTGTGCGGGTTGGCATGTCTTCGAATTCCTTTTTTTTTTCATAATTTCTCAGTCATGCAGTCATCACGATGTTTTCCTTCACCGCCGAACACGTGGTAAATATAGCATTTTTAAGAGATCGGATCACTCGCGCTCTACGAAATTAAAGCGGAGGAGTAAACCAGTGAATTGAAAAGTGGATTCATGATCGACAATTTGCCACCTTTTTAGAGCAATAAATAAGATTTGAAGCGTAGAAATATATGAACAGACCTGAGAGATTTTTTTTTTATGGGAAAGGCGACGAGCTAGCGGTCCATCTGATGGTAAGTGATTACCGTCGCTCACTTACATCTGCATCACCAGAGGTGCTGCAGGTGCGTTGCCTTTAGGGGTGTTTGGGCGATGGGAGGGAGGATGAGGAGTGGGATGGGGAGGGGGAGAGGAGGGTCGTGGCCCAAGTTGCCTCTACTTACCGCCGGTGTTCTGCGTGGCCGATGTATCGACCCGGTCGAGCCGGCCCATTTGAGCAGCAGCAACTGCCGCTTGGTAGTGATTTTCACTCTATGCAATCGTTTGTCACAGAAGTACATCCGCCATCGAAAAGAAAGAAAAGAAATCGTTTTTATCGAGACCGTCCACCTGGTGGTAAGTGGCCACTGCACCTCATGGACACCTGTAAACAACTTCAATCGAAGAAGGTTAGAAGGTCGCAGATGCGTAAGCACCTACGTTGACTGAGATGGACTCACAGCTCGTTATAATACAGGCTCTCTATACTTTTCAAACTGGAACACAACAGTGCTGCACTGCTGCTTAGTTTCAGTAATGGATAAAGGCTTGGTGCTTACCCAGAAGACTCTTAAGCAGAGATGGAAAACCTCCCAATGCTTCCACATCGTAAAAGAAGTAGGCGTTCGCTAAATCCTTACCTTGTTAATCTGGCAATAGTCCACTGCAGGACATCGGCCTCTCCCATAATGAGGATTTCCCATAATCGCCACTCTAAATAAACGGATTGGCGATCCCAGCACCTAACATCTCGGACCTTTGACGCTGCTCCTTGTAATAGGTCCGTTTAATGTAGATCTGGTATTTTTCGATATGGTTTTCCCGCCATCTGTCAGTAGCTAGTTGTCATTTTCAAGAATTTTCCCTTAGTCGCCTCTATCGACTCCTAGAGGAAGAAAGGGGGTGGCATATTACTACTATATCACTTAGCTATGTCATTAAACAACTGTTTCTTTTTCGCAGATAACAGACCTAAAGAAGTTGAATGATGAGTTGCAGGCTTCTTTACAATCTGAGGTAAGTACCAAAAGCTAAATCGACCTATCACCATGTCAGCTTATTTCAGTCCAGCACTGAACATAGGGGGCGGCAGCGAATAGATTTTGTAGGGTTTCCTCATACTCACCACGCTGGACAGACGGCTCGTAGCATCCCGCTAAACCTATTTGATTGTCTTTAGTTACAAGCTACTCGAATATTTTATTTTTAATTTTCTACAAATCGTTCTGCAACGCCTACGCATAACATCCACGGGTCCGCCACTGCTGGAGGCGTTCTGAAACGCTGGGCGCGCTTTCTTACGCGGCCTTCGATCCCACTCGGGCAACAGACCTTCCGGGGCCCGCAATCCGGGGGCCAAACAAGGGAGTCTGGTCTATAGCTCCGCCACGTTTTAGAGTGAGAATGGTGGATCACGCAATACCATAACACCACTACCCCCGCCCGGAGTGACGGTGACATTAAAAAAGCTCCTAATAAGTTTGCCTTTAACAATAACATCCGCAAACACAGAAATGTTGCAAGTCTGTACTAGTGCTGCTGTTTGTCATTGTGTCGCTTTAGTTGTTTGTCCTGACATGTATATTATTCTATGTGTATATGGTATATTTGTATATATGTTATTTATATATCTATGTATGTATCTATTGTAAGTATATATTTTGATATTTATATCCTTTTACTGGTTTTTTTATCTTAGCTGTATCGCCCCTATTATGTATATATCTCTGCCTAGCCTAATGGTTGACTGGGAGAGAATGCCTCTAGGCATTAAATCCGCCATATGTACGAATTAGTGCATAAAGATTAAATAAATAAATAAAGCGTAGTGTATACGGAAACGGCTCTAACGATTTGGATGAAATTAATCTACACACGTGTAGTCCCCGAGAAGATTCGTTTTAGAGAAGACACAATTAAAATAATTGTTTTCTAACGTCTTCTCATAGAATATTGAGGTACAGGTTCGTTAACTACTCAACATCGGACGGCACTGCGCCATATCGCTATTGATCCCAGCTGCTGAGTTTCACCATCGTACATCGCGTCAGAATCCGAAGTTCCATCGATACCACCTAGATGATTGGCATTCCACCACAGTGCGTTTTAATCGACTTTTTTCGACGAATTTTTCTGCCACGCACTTCGACTTTGCGGAATCAGCTGTCGCCGGCGGTATTTCCGAACGGTTACGACTTCAAGAAAAGAGCTTATTCCTTCCTTAAAGGCCGGCAGCGCATCTGTAGCTCCTCTGGTGTTGTGGATGTTCGTGGGCGTCGGTGATCACTTACCATCAGGTGAGCCGCACGCTCCTTTGCCCCCTTCTTCTATAAAAAATAAAAATATCGTTAGCGTGGTCATATTAGTGGGCTAAGTAAGCGAAGCTCGGTCGTCCCGGCAATGGATATAATGTAGTATAAGTGAACAACTGAGCGGTATGGTTCCATAGAACACTAACCACCTATTTACATTTGAAAACATTATAGTACGGTGCGGGTGTTATGTATGTATGTATGTATGTTTATATTTTTCAAAGGCCATAGTTCAGCGGGAAACAGAGTTTGATTGTTGTGAGCCATTCCGCTATTGTTTTAGTTTTTTAACTTAACCAAATACTTCTACTGACATGTCACATGCACATGTTGTTTTAGATATATCTTGGTTGTTGTTTTAAGCGCTGGCAGACGCCATTACGAATTAACAAACGGACTTCTTGAATCCACTCCACACTTGTGGCGTGATGGTACAATAAAAGTCAATTGTCTCAACGAAATTTGTACTTCAAATAAAGAATTTTAGTTTTGTTCTCGGGTTTTTTTTTTCGGGAAAGACGGCAAACGAGCTAGCGGCAGCTTTTGCTGCTGCTCGAATGGGCCGGTTGGACCGGAGTAGTACCGCGGCCTCGCAGAATACCGGCGTGAGGTATCCAGTCATCTTGTGCATCTGCGTTTCGTTCGATGAGTGACGCATCATGCCTCCCGTCATCCATGCGCATGCGCATCCTGCAGCTCTTCTGGTGTGGCAGGTTTACGTGGGCGACGGTTATCACTATATTCAGGAGAACCGCTTGCTCGTTTTCCCCATTTCCATTAAAAAAAAAAAAGGTTATTTTTAAATTATGTACCATATTGATACTATCTATTTTATCAGGAACAAGACATAGTTGAAGCGCCGGTCGATTAATTAAATAGGTTATCTGTACGCGTGGCCAAAATACATAAGGGAATAATGACTTAATGGGAAGCATCAGTCGGCGGTGGGGGAGGGGGGGGGGGGATTCTGCCATCCCCTCTATTCTTGGGAATGCAGTAGGTGGTCCGGTCTGATGTCTCAAAAACCGTAAAATATCCAGTAAACTTATACTTATACTACTTATATACAACGATTAGTCCTGGCATTTAGTCAGTTGTTAATGAGTGAGGCTATCATACATATAATACAGTATATATCATCAGATGTACAGTGCTAAAATATGACTACAATAACCTAAAATTTGATTAGTCTCCATAGAGAAGAATCTCTTCTTGAATAAAAGACTACGTACGTCTTTATACTTAATTTCGAGGGTTGGGTCCAGCTATTGTACCATGATCAAACCTCCAGCAGTCGGGCATTTTTTTTTTAATTGAAGGCACTTGCCGTGCGTTATAGTCGCCAGATACTGCCACTCCTATTCTTCCCGTGGTTGCCTCTCATGGCTACCGATAGACTGCGGGATACCAACCCCAAAAATACCAGACCGATGACGTGCCGAATCTGAGGTCTATCTCTGTTAAGCGGTGTCTTGGTTTAGTTTCATCGCCAATCCGCTTGCCCGAGCGTGACGATTGCAGCAAATCCCTCGTAGCGGGGCCTGTATACCGCAGTGGACTATTTACAAGCTCTGGAGGTCTGGAGGAGGGTAAGTTAAGGAACGTAATTGGTAGTTTTTAATCTGTCACCACACGTTGGGATATTGTTTTATGATAAGTTTAACATCAAACACTATGACAAAGGAAACGAAAATTCAGTTAGTCAGTTCTTTTTTTTTTTTTTTAATACAATGTACCACGTGTGGAATTAGGTTCTGTAGACATATCTTTTGACATTTATTTTCCAATAATTTGAATCCATGCCATGATCTACTGTGAGCTCATTCCGCGTAGATTAAACCAAAAATTGAAACAACTTCCGTCGATGGAGGTAACAGTTGCCTATACCTATATTTTTCTACGTGGTAGAGCCAAGCGGTGGCTTTTGGTGCCGCTCGAATGGGCCGGCTTGACCTGATTGGTACCACGGCCTCGCAGAATACCGGCGTGAAGTAGAGGCATCTTGTGCTTCTGCGTTTCGTTCGGTGAGTGAGGTAACCGGAGGCCCACACCCTCTCCCCATTCCCCTCCTCGTCAGGGAGGATCCCATCTCCCTAATACACTTAAAGGCCGGTAACGCACCTGCAGCACCTCTGGTGTTGAAGATGTGTGTGGGCGACGATAATCGCTTACCATCAGGTGAATCGCTCGTTTGCCGCCTTTCCCATAAAAAAAAATACAAAAGCAACTAAACCCAAGTGCCATTTGCCGACTCCGGGCGCAGGGACGATACGAGGCACTACCAGAAGGTTTCCAAACGTCGTAAGGTATCATTTACTCGGTGAGGTCCCCCCCCCCCCTAATCCCCGTCCTCATCCCCTCTTTCGTTCTCCATGTATCTTTTAAAGCCGGCAACTAGCCTGCAGCTCTGGTGTTGCGAAGTTCGCCTCCTTTCACAAACATAACAGACTGCCTACTCCTATGAGCTATTAGCGGCGTTAAGGTAGCGCTGTAGTCTATCGCACAAACGGACAATATCTCGCGGCGACGGGCGGCGACCGAACCGAACGAGATAAATGTATTGATTGCTGATAGTGTTGTGTATAAAAGACAACGATAAGCTTTTAAGAGCTTTGTTAGTTGCTGTTCGTCGGCAACATTGGCCGATGTCAAGGTATGTACAATTGTTTTATGACTGCCATTTCTATATCTTTAATTCTGCATGTGTTATAGGCCACGATAGCGGTTAGGGAGTTCTGTCTCCGAATTAGGAGATTCGAGTTCAATCTATACGGAGGCAAACTTATGCACGACTAGCTTCCGTCTGTACGAAAATCTTCAAGCTATTTTCGAGCATTAAAAGCCTATGCCCATTTCCTGGCATAAAGGTAGTCGTGCATCAAAATCGTTTTAGCCGTGTATGCGTTATTGTTAGTGACCCAGTAGTCGAAGCTGAGGGTTGCGAGTTCGAATCCCGCCTGTGTATTTTGTGATATTTTGTATGATGAATATAAATGTTTGTACCCGCATCATAGATGTTCATACATGTATATATGTTTATTTATATATCTGTATGTATCTTTTCACGAAACAGTTGCCAAGTCACAGGGAGTCCACTCTCTTTAGTTTCATAGAGCGCGAGTGACCTGGGTTCGATCCCCGGTGTCGGGACCACTAAAATTGTTAACAGCAATTTTAAATGCTATATTCACGGTATTCACCACGTGCTCGGCGGTGAAGAAAAACATCGAAATCGAAAAACCTGCATGTCAGAGAAATATTATTTCGAGTACTTTACTTTTACAAAACTTTCACATTCATAGTATTAGAAAGTTTTCCGTCGTTGGCTTAAACTTGGTTGATGACATTTTCAAGGATTTTATCTAGACATTTGTCACTTCCCCAGCTGTAAGGGATGTCAGATTCTTATTAGATTTGTATAAAATAAAGTGATTATAAATTTGATTACCAGAAACAACGGTACCGTAATTATTTAGCGATAAATACCAATTTTTGTGAAGAAATACCCCAAAATAAATAATCCCGGATCACTTCTAAATTTTTTTACCAATAAAATAAAATAAAATAAATCTTTAAGGCCAAAGTGAACAGACACCTTCTAGGCAAAGGTGTACCATCCTAGGCCTCATCTTCGCCTTCCATTAAGAGAGATTGAGATCAAACGTAGGCCTATTTTTTTTTTTTAAAAATAAGCTCTTTCGACTTTAGTAATTTTAACTCACTTCTAACCAGAGCTTATTTGGATGAACTTGACAGGTGGTGAGCCTGTCGGCGTCATAGAGTTAACTCAAAGATACAAATCGTACATAAGTTTCAAAAAATACATTGGTACGCCCATATGGTATAAAGACATAAAGACATTTATTCCGACATTTACATTATTATCGAACTGGGGTCCCCTATTCGAAGGCAGATCATATAACTTACGCTTTCGTGGCTCCAATGGAGAAGTATTCTATTTTAAAAATGTCTTATAATTTAAATAGATAGTTTAATATAATCGGAACAATAAATGCAATGGTGCTCTTGGCTATTTATAAATTTAAAAGTATTGCAGTGATTATTTTTCTTTTTTTTATTAGAAAGGCGGCAAACGAGCAAGCGGTTCACCTGATGGTGAGTGATTACCGTCGCCCAAGTATATCTGCAACATCAGAGGTGCTGCAGGAGCGTTGCCGACCTTTAAGCGTATTTGGGAGATTGGAGGGAGGATGAGTAGTGGGATGGCAAGGGGGTATCCGGTTACCTCACTCACCGGACGAAACGCAGAAGCACAAGATGGTTCGATGCTTCTACTTCACGCCGGTATTCTGCGAGCCCGTGGTACCAACTTGGTAGAGACGGCCCATTCGAGCAGCAGCAAAAGCCGCCGCTTTTATAACATTAGGAATTGGTCGAGTTTAATTATCAGCTCAATTATCGCTGGATGCCGCCATATCACGTCCTTGCTTTTGCTTCCGCGCGTGCCCTCAGTTTCGTTTTGTACTTGTGACAAAAGTGCATTCACTGTGACTCCTTTCTACCACTTATTGTCATACAAACGTGTAAGTCTTACCATCTTATCTTCTGAGTACATCGTAACTATAGAATATCTTGGTCCTTCACTGCAGGCCGTATGAGGAAGCTCAAAGTTGTTTGTGTTTCTCTGCGTGATAGAGTCTGCAACGATGATATCCGCAGCAGAACTAAGGTAACCGACATAGCCGTAAGGATCAGCGAGCTGAAGTGGCAATGCGCCGGCCACATAGCTCGCAGAACTGACTACCGTTGGGGGAAAAAAGGTTCTCGAGTGGCAGCCGCGTACAGGCAAACGCAGTGTAGGACGACCCCCCACAAGATGGAGTGACGACCCGCGCAGTGTTGCGGGAAGTCGATGGATGCAGGTGGCTCAGCAGTGGACTTGTGATGATATGAATATCTAATGATTTCTTGTATTTACGCGTACACAACACATTAGAAATGAAATTTACGGATTTTATCGCGTTTAATTTTATTTTTATATTCTCCACGTTTCGGCTGCTTCACAGCAGCCGTGGTCACCAGGGGGGGCAGAGGTATTAGACGTCCAGATGTCATAGTCAACTCGGGCTACCTTCAGGTATTAAACTTATAATTTAGATCCGATCTACGCAAAATGTGCGCTCACAGTATCGGATACTGGGACTGTATAGAATATCTATTGTTGCAACCCCGTTGTTCATATGGGTGATTTCGACCACGGTTCCCTTCTAAATACTTTCCGAAGTTATCAGTTGCATATATGTTATAGAGCGGCAAGTGTACGCACAAACATACATGCACTCGCTCGTCTTTACCTTGCCATATATCCGAGGGAACGCTCATGCGATAAGATTGGAAGACGGGTCAGAACTGAAATAAAAAGAACATAGTTTTAATTTTGACAGTTGTTATTATCTCTTGTACTGAGACAGAACACATTTTATTTAACAGACAGATTTCGCCTTACGGTATTCTCAAGGTATTCGATTATAATGAGATAATCAACTAATGTTAGCCATAGTAAATTAAAACATCAGAGGGTAGGTGAAAATATAGGGATAACACATCATAAAATTTTGCTACAATGATCGGGAGGAGAAAAGCACTAAAGAATAAATAAACCATCAACAATTAATTAAATAAACATTTAATTTAACTGTTAAAAATTTATTTAACTAACAAAAGTTTTTATTTTCTCTAACTCCATATTCCACATAACCATATTGAGTACTAGGGTGTTCAGTATAAAGTGAAGTCGAGTATGTTACAGGTAACTCTCGTTTAATGTTGTTTTATTTTTCTACTTCGATGCCCTTTTGTGTAATACACTCGGAATGACATTTGTCGAAGCCTTAAATACCCCTCCAAGGACTCTACATCCTGAGCACCAAAAAAATCCTGTATTGCAGCGACCACTGCTTCATTTTCAACAAATCTCTGTCCTCTCAGATCTAGGTAATAGATAGAAATCACTAGGTGATATGGAGACAGCAAGACCTGGTAAATATGGAGGATGCTCATGTATTTCAAAGCCAGCATGACGAATCCCCGCTGCTGAGTTTCACCATCGAACATCGCGACAGAATTTGAAGTTCCATCGATACCACCTAGATGGTTGGCATTCCACCACAGTGCGTTTTAATCGAAGTTTTCTGCCACGCACTTCGACTTTGTGGAATCAGCTGTCGCCAGCGGTATTTCCGAACAGTTACGACTTACGGACCTTCAAGAAAAGAGCCTATTCCTTCCTTTAAGGCCGGCAGCGCATCTGTAGCTCCTCTGGTGTTGTGAATGTTCGTGGGCGTCGGTGATCACTTACCATCAGGTGAGCCGCACGCTCGTTTGCCCCTTCTTCTATAAAAAAAAAAGAATCACAGACATCGTAACGGCGGACCCGTGAGCCGTGGTGTCATCTTGGTGAAACAAAACCAATGTTTCTCGCGGATTTCGTTGCGCTTTCTTTTATTTCTTCTCCACGCATACATCTACACACACAGGGGATCGAACTCAAGTCTCCTGATTCGGAGGCAAATCCGGTAACCACTCGTGTATCGTGACTATTTATTGCAGTAATTCGTATTGTAGTTTATTGTTGTTGGGAACTAACCTATGTCAAGAGGTCGTTTGCACATTACGTATTTGATTTAAAAAAAAAGTTAAGGTCACATCCGTTCGAATAATGTTGCCCTATGTAAATCTCATCCATTATGGGTGCATCCGAATTTCATTCATTTACATATTGGTTTTGTTAATTATCATTTTTAATAAAAAAAAATACCTTCATTATTCCGTGGTATTATGATTTAGTTTCTAGAGCACGAGTGACCTGGGTTCGACACCCCGGTGCCGGCGCCACTAAAATTGTTAATAGCAATTTTAAGTGCTGTATTTACCACGTGCTCAGCGGTGAAGGAAAACATCGTGAGGAAACCTGCATGTCTGAGAAAAAATAGAAAAAATATATATTATTTCGTGGATATGTGATGCCCGCCAACCCGCACTGGAGCAGCGTGGCGGGCTCTTCCCGGCTCCTAATCCCTCTCGGATACTCGTATTTGAGAACGAGGCCTTTGCCCAGCAGTGGGCACTTATAGGCTGCTACTTTACTACTTTTATGCACGGTGGGGTTCAGACGGTGCTACAGGCTCCACATAGTGCATCCTTGCCTCCGCCTGGGTGTGTATGCTTTAGGTATTAAAAAAAAAGTTTGGGCATAAATGTTTTCGATTGAGAGCTAGGTAGATACTAAATCAGTGTAATACTAATCCTTACAAACCGGAGAGATTAACCTGTTAAAGTTTGAGAGAAATTTATCAAAGCTTAGGCGGCTCCAGATGTGGGCCTATATCCAGCCGTGGGCTTACGTTAGGCTGCGACGATTATAATGATGTTTTGGCCATTTTTTTTTAATTTAAGAAAAGCGTAACAAACGCGCGAACAGTTCACCTGGCGATATGTGGTCGCTGCGGACCATAGACATCTGACATCTGTTCTTGATTAAGAAACACGATGCGTTGTTATCCATTTGGACTAAAATGGAATGCTTCGTTACCAGAGCAAGGGTCTCCGGTGCTATTTGACGCTGGTAGAAAGCTTAAAATATTTTTTTTATTTTTATTAGGTCAAAGGCAAACAATACTTACTTTCTTCGTAATCCATGTTAAAGGCGAACAAAATGTCTCATTGTAATAGATTAACGTAAATAATTAAAATGCAAATGTATATACATTTTAAATGGCAACGTACACACTCGACGAGCGTGTTGCATTTACATGAAGGTTTCGTCACGCACACTCGCAAACCCTCCCCCCATTTGTGTGCGTGAAGGCGTGTAGCACCGTCTGCGCAAGCGCCGCCTCATGATTCAGTCGCGTCCCGATCATCGTAGATTGCGGACGACTCTACATTAGGAATAAAAGAAAATCGATTTTTGAACTATTGAGTGTCGGCGAAGTTCAAAAAGGTTATCCGTTCAGTTCGCAGGATATCCACATTTGGTAAGTTCTTTTTTGGTCTGTCGTTTAATTTCCTTTTTGTTTGTTTATTTTTGTTCAAGTGGCTGGTAAGGTAAATTAAATATTTATTTTAGTTATTAAGTTTGTGACCTCATATCTGGCGCTTTTGTGAGATTGTAACTGATGAATTATAAGTCAATGGATTTAATTAAAGGAGTATGTACACTTATCGACAAGTTTATATCGTAACCATATCTTAAAAACTATTGTAGTTTTTACACTTATAATAATAGAGACGGTTTTGTATTAAAACGGTTCCGGCAAGTGTGAACATTTTTGCTGGGTGTAAGCGAAGGTGTACATTACAAGGCACACACGGGTGATTCATTTTGAACAAACTTCAACAAAATTGTTCGTAATGGTACTTATACCCCAACAAGCATTGGTGCCGACACGCCGTGGTAGTTCAGTGGCTTATTGGTCGCTTTAGTGTCATAAACTTGAGTGATCTGGGTCCTATTCCCGATGCCGGTATCACAAAAATTGTTAATTTAAATTTTTGGAAAATTTTTATAACGCGATGGATAATAAAAGAACATCTCGAGGACATGTGAAATCTGCACCGGAGTCCGAAATCGTATCAAAAAAGAGAGGTAGTGCCCAGCGGTGGGATATTTATAGGCTGCCTTGCCTAAACAGTCTAAATAGTCCACTACAGGATAAGGTAAATAGGATTTGCTTTAATAGCCACGCTTGGTAAACGGTTTGGCGGGCAATCCCTGTAGGTGCTTCGCAGCTTAGAGCAGCTTTTGGTCTGATATTTTTCGAGGTGTTTATCCCGCCATCGGTCGGTGACCATTGCGATTTTCAATGCTTTTCCCTTAGTCGCCTCTTACGAGATCCACGGGAAGAAATTGAGTGGCGGACTCTTACACCGACAGGCTGCCACTTGAAAAGAAAATTGAACATTAGAAGGCTTTTATCACTGACTCTGGACTGACCTAATATAAATATATTCAAATTGTTATCACTACTGAACTTTTTTTTTTATGTAAGTCAGTACAGCCCGGTAGATGGGCAAATGATCACTACAACACAAAGCCATTTATACCCATCGGAAATGTAGAGTCGAGATACGCTAATTACCCATCACGTACAGAATGGGACGCCCTGCCAGCCATGCGCTCGTGATGGTGAGATATTTTCTCGGTCCAGTCCACCCACAGTGGCTTTAATAAAACTGATCGTATTAAATACAACATGTTAAAAAGCTTTAAGATTAACGAAGAAACTTATCACTTTTTTTTTTAAAGTGATTAACGAACTAACCAATGAGCAGTGCAAACACCGTTGCTTGGCATTTCATCTCAGACCTCCGGGGTGACAACGCAACTGGTCTCTGTAGCCCTCCTTCGATTGAAATGATTTCCTGGTGCCAATGGGATACGTTAGCCACTTACCATAAGGTGGTCTGTACGTTATTATGTCTCTATTTCTGATAACTCTTTTAACGTTTAAAACTACCGTTTCAGCCGAATGGTTACCATGGTTACCGTTGCGGCCCGATTCGGCATCTAGAGGGCTCGTACAAATGAGCTCTTCGAAACATATGTACCATTTGTGCGGTTGGCATGGACACTAAAAACACGCCATAAAAGACGTATAGGGATCGAGGCCCTAATAAACTCTCGGGAATAGGTTGAAACGACTAAAGTTAAATGTCTAGAGCGCTGACCATCCCCTCCCGGGGTATACGGTATATTTTAACCTTAAAATGGAGTTAATGGAAGGAGACCATCTAAGTGACGTCTCCTCTTTACACTGTTTGTTTTTGTTTTTAAAAGAACTTTTGGAACCGTCCGTGCTTTCCGGGAATTCTGTAAATGATTTTTAACCGCTGCTGGCCGTTATCGCCTCTGATAACGAACGCCGGCTGAATGTGCAAATATTGAGCGGTTTAGATAAACCAAGGATTAGAGTTTTACGATATTAGTTTCTCCGGGTTCGGAATTACCAGCCGTCGTGTCGTATCGTCACCGTCGGTGCGACAAAGGCTTCCAATCGTTTTCGAGATGGACGGTAGAGTCTGCTTTGCTACACCGTTTGCCTTATATTCCTGGATAAAAAAAACTACGGGACATTCCACAGGGCTCCAGTTGGTGGAGATGTGAAACTCATCTTTTCTCTTCACCCGTCCAACATTTGCCAGATTAACGCATTACACTTCAAGTGACAACTTTGTATGTATAGCAAGCACACACACACTTGACAGAGCCCGTGGTAGCTTAGTGGTCAGCGCGTTCACTTTATTTCCATAGAGCGTGGTTCGATCCCCGGTGGCCGGCACCGCTTACATTGTTAATAGCAATTTCAAGTGCTGCATTTACCACGTGCTGGGCGGTGAAGGAAAACGTCGCGGGGAAACCTGCATGTCTGAGAAATAATAAAAAATATTATTTCGAAGATATATGAAGCTCGCCAACTCGCACTGGAGCGGCATGGCGGGCCCTACCTGGCTCCGAAACCATCTCAGATATTTGAGGAGGCCTTTTACCAGCAGTGGGAACGGGTACATTGACACACGTCTGTCACACATAGGGGTAGTGGGAATTTTGCTTTGTTAAATTGCCATGAGTTTTTTTTTAAGTCTCATCATGGGCTTCGTACTCTGCTGTTGCCATTGAACGTCTATATCCTGGGACCTTACCTATTTTCGTCATGCTTTCGTTTATCATAGCCATGGTTACATGTAAACGAAACCATGTATGGGATGTGAAAAATAACACGGTATGATTTTATTGAACAGTTCCGTCGCACAGAGTTTTATTGATTGTTTTTTTGTGACATTTATAAGACTCGCAACTATGAAACGTTTAGAGGTTAAAGATAGAATAATTGAGGCGAAACATTCGCGGTTATCGTAAAGTAAATTATATTATAATGTTCGAAATGTAAATTCCTTCATTTACATTAAGCTATATCGTACCGAACGATTCTAAACGATTAAAAAATGATACGATTTCGTAGTCGGGTCGTGTGATGTGCGTAAGTTTATTTTATTAACGCGACCATCGACGTACGCGACACGCGTACCACAGACAACGTGTAAAATGTTGTAAGTACGAAAAAAATATTGGGTTTTTTTGTCCCGAGGAAGTGTACAAATGTGTCTTGGACTTAGGCTGTTATCACCACTCCTAGACTAGCTCCTCGACTAGTTCCCACACTGCACACGCACAATATTATTGCCAATTTCATGCTCTCTCTACCATATTTATGCGACATCTGAATAGAGAATAATTTCCCAATAACATGTATCGTATGCGGGGAGACCTTAAATATATAAAGATCTGTACGTGGTAGAGCCAAGCGGCGGCTTTTACTGCTGCTCGCAATGGGCCGGCTCGACCGAGGTAGTACCACTGCCTCGTAGAATACCCGCTTGAAGTACACGGCACCGTGTGCTTCTGCTTTTCGTTCTGTTAGTGTGGTAATCGGAGGCTCGCTTCCCTCTCTCCCCAGCCTCATCCTCCTTCCTATCCTCAAATATCCTTAAAAGGCCGGCAACGCAACTCCAGCTCCTCTGGTGTTGCAGATGTACGTGGGCATCGGTATTCACTTACCATCAAATGAGCCGCTTGCTCGTCTGTCCCCTTTTTCACCAAAATAATAATATATACCTCTACTACACTACATCAGCTTATTTTAGTCCACTGCTGAACATAGACCTCTGCGTGAAAGCGCTTTCATGAGCCAGCGTACGTTTCATGGACGGTTCGCCCATACACACGCTGGGTAAGTGACCAGTGATGCTGCTCCCCATCACTGGTCTGTGGGATTAGGGTCCGGCAAACTCGGGATGGATATTACGCTATCATTCGGTCACCAGGGTCTCGTTTGTTGGCTATGCGGGCGCACAACGTGCTGGTGAGATTGTCATTTGTAGAAAGTGATGGTCTCTACTCGTATCCCCCCTGATACATGTTAATTAAAAAAAATGAAAACCTAGATGGTAATATAACATAACGATGTCAAATGAAAAGGAATTCAAAAACACGTTTCTTCATTATCGTGCGAGCGCAAAAAAGGCGCCATTTTCCTGCGCATAGATAATTAAAAGACGTCCTCTTTTTTTTTCGTATCGTCACACAGACAATGGCATCATTCGCGTGCGGCACAACATTTGCAACGTAAATTGCCAGTATCTGCTAAGTATCGTAGAAATTGTTAGATATTGTTAGGTAGATACTATGAATTTAGTCAATTTACAATTTGCGAATGCATTTTATAGCGTACATTAAAATTATCTTCGCCGGTAGCAATGTTGCGTTAGGAGTTACCCAAGCTAGGTTCTGTGTCAGAAGGCAAGTTGAGCTTAGGGTCATGGTTGTCGCCTGTCAGGCATATTTCTTTGAGTCTTGATGTTTCTTTTTATTACTGATGGCTTAAATGTAATCCTTTTGGAGGCTGATCTGCTCCAGTTTGCAGTGCGCAGTTGCATTTTAATTTTGTGGATTGGTATATTCTTGTGCAGCATGCTTTCAGCTGCCTATGCGACCTAACCTTTTATTTTATTTATACGTTACAATTATTGTAAAACCAAAAAGGGATACCTACGGTATTTCTTTAGTCTATGTCGTCTCCGTAAGAGGGACCTCATTACGAAACGAATTGGTGTAGATTGAAAAATAATAATTATAAGACATTCGACATACGTAATTTTCTTCCTTACATCGTCATTCAAAAAGTCATCTGTTCGTGATTAGGAAAAGTAGTAAAAATTTTGTGAAATCGTTAATAATTGCTCTGTCACAATTAAAATACCAATATGTAAATATAGCATAAACAAACGGAGAGTCGAAGTTGGATATAATTTCTTAAACTATTCTCGAATTCTGTTAAATTTATTCATTTTAGAATCTCATTAGGAGACTGAAGAAAAGACTTGATATATTCAATGGTGGGATAACCATCTCGAAGAACACCAGACTAAAATGAAGCAGTTCGATGACTGGCAGCAGTGTGTCTAAGGTGCGAGGTGTCTGGTGCTGTGATCGCCAATCTACTTGCCGTGCTTGACGATAATGCTCCTTATGGGAAAGGCCTATGTTCTCCCAGATTCTTTCGCCTATTTCTCCTCCGTCAGAGGAAGCTCATTACGAAACGGTGGTAGATTTAAAAGTCAGATTTTCTTAAGTCAAATAAAGATTTTTCATTTCATTTCATTCCTGCAGTGTTAAAGCAGAAGGCTGTTAAAGCAGAAGCTTTCTTGACTTCATCGCGTAGACGGTAGACGTATGGATCGAGTAGTATTATAAAACACAACTGTATATACTCTCCTCTTTCAGTTTTTTTTTTAAATTACTGCTTTTTCGAAACCACGTTCGCTGGCTTCTTGGCCACCTGACGTCCATAACTGAAATACTCTTTCCATTTTGGCGGGAACACACAACTGTTCGTTCGATGGGGGGGTGGAAGGTAAGGGGATGCGTAAGCCACGTCGACCACTGATTATAGTCGCAAATTTCCTTACTCGTGGCCCGTACAAAGTGCATTTTTTTTAAATTATTTATAGTCAATCGTTTTATACGCTATCGATCTTTATTTTTTTTTATAATTTTATTTCTAGTTTTACAGTGGTTTCGGTTATCCAAACCATGGTCATCAATAAACGAAACCATTTGAAGAATAACACGGTACGATATTATCGAGGAGTTCACACGGAATAGTTGTGAAATATGTTTGTAGCGCTGCGGACAGGGTCGTATATCACACTGCCGTAAATGTAACACGAACAATGCCACACATTCGTCTTCGCTTGTCGAGTTTTTTTTTTTTTTTTTAAATTTAGAACCAACCGATACAGTGCCAGAGATACGGGGCACAGCACAAGTGGGGACAAAGATCAATTTGTTTCTTGCATAAATACCAGCATCGCCTGGGATTCCGAACACCTACATTATTCTTCATCAAACAAAGCTTTGCGATTAGGTTCGGTTTCACGTGGGCTTGTTTTAAATTAAAAAAAAAGAAGTGTTATCTGTTTAATTAATTGCAAGTACTCGCCTACTTGTAACACATCGACACGTTCGAGTGTTACCTTATTCAATGCCATTTGTCAATGTATATTGTACACTTTCGTGTTGCCATAGCTATAGATCATGCGTTCCCCGGGACCCGAATGGCGTAATTATTGTGTTCTACAGAAAATGTAAATTTTCATTATTTCCATTTGTTTCTATATCTTCTTGTTAGTAGAGATCGTTATGATGTATGCACTATACCATATACTCTATAGTAAACTCTTTCTTTCCTTGGGAGTCGTCTGTGTGAGCGCATTATCCTCTCCTCTTGAAAGGTATAGAGAGCCAGCATGATGACGGGTTGTAAGGCATTCCATCTTAGTCCAATGCATCTGTAACATTCGACTGAAGTTGTTTGCCACTTACCATCAGGTGGACTGTTAGCTCAGGTTACACCCTTATCCAATGAAATGAGGACTCGTGCCCGTCCATAGGATCGGATAACCATTTGGCGCCACCACTGCGCGTAGCAACCCACTTTTCGCCTCACCGGAAGATAGAGCGTTTTAGACTTCCGTCATCGCCGTCGGATTAGTTTTCGTCGATCGCCATGAGATATTCCAGGTTTTATCCTGTAGCATATATTCCCTTCGATCCCCGCATGGTAAGAGGGGGTAGCAGATTCCCTTAACATCGCTACCGCCGTAGTTAAATTCAATGCTCTACGATATTTAGAAACACGTATTTAAATGAGTGCGAGTATAGAGCAACTCTCTCATGAACTGTTTTATCAGCTGCCATCTTCCACTGTGTACATTGGCCCAGACAGCTGATCAAACTGTATATATGTTTCGTGCCATTGTAACCACTGGAGCGTTGGACTAAAGAGCTCTTATGGCGTGTCTGTGCTCATTGAAAGGAGTAATTTTTGGTGGCATGTACTGTACACGTAATAAAATTTTCCAAACTAAAGTTTTTTTTTTTTTATCAAGTTTTTATATATTTAAAGCCTCGATAGTCGTAGAGCTACCTTCGAATTAAATGATTCGATCAGCGGATTTATTAGACTTCGTACGGTTTGTATCTTTTTTTTTTTTTAAAGAAAAAGGAGGTAAATGAGCTAACGGCTCTGCTGATGGTAAGTGGTTACAGTCGCCCACTTACGCCCGCAACACCAGAGGAGCTGCGGGTGCGTTGCCGGCCTTTAAGAATAATTGCGGCATGGGGAGGGGTAGCTTGGCTTCCGGTTACCTCACTCGTAGAAGCTCAAGATGTCGTGGTACTACCCCGGTCGAGTCGACCCATTCGAGCAGCAGCAGTAAAAGCATACAGTAGACGCCTTCATTGCTATCTCCGGGGACAAAACAAGCGATGAGACTCTACCATACGTCACTTTCGATCTCCCGGAGAGAAGAAAACTTGCGGACTGCCTACGCCTTAGAGACATGCGTTAGTGCTACATGCCCAGTCCTTCTCTTTCGCGCACTCGAGGCGTTTTCTCCAAGTTCCCCCACCACGTCACTACCGCGGGTAGTTAATTTGTTTAAAAGACTTTTTTAAATACGTCGAGGTCGAAGCGTAGTCATATAGATAAGTACGCTCCAGTCGCTAATTACGCTAACAGGATATGCATGAAGGTGTTGGTACGTGTTTAACCAGGTCAGCGGCAGGTTATCAGCGCTGTAACTTCACTGCTGCAGCACAATGCTGAATCGAACGCCATTTCGTTGCTACAATCCAACATATTGTATTATCTGTTGTTGTGTTTTTGCATCGAATGAACATTGTTTCTTTCTAATTATTTGTTGGGTCGTCAATCTTTACTCCTTTAACCGTCTTCTGTTAATTTCTATAATAGTATACAAGATGGTATCAAGGGATATACAATCTCTTTCACCGAATTCCAATGCTGTGTCATGCACATGGGGCATCAAACGAGGCTCTGTTACGGCCTTAGTCCATTCGAATTTGCCGACCCCAATTCCCACAGACTAGCGATAGAGATAGCGATATCTCTTTCGCTAGTCTTTTTATTTAAATATTTACAGTGGTTCCGGTTATCCAAACCATGGTCACCAATAAACGAAACCATTTGAAAAATAACACGGTATGATATTATCGAAGAGTTCACACGGAATAGTTATGAAATTTGTTTGTGGCGTTAAGGACAGGGTCGTCTTTTTTTTTAAAAAAAAAATTAGAACCGACCGATACAGTGCCAGAGATACGAGGCACAGCACAAGTGGGGAGAAAGATCAATTTGTTTCTTGCATAAATACCAGCATCGCTTCCCATCTTTACTACTGAGAGTAGTAAAGATGGCCAAACCTTCCGTGAAATCCTTTTGCTAGCTTTTCCTTGGAGAGGTCTCTCTGTTCAGCTCTGGATTTAAATAGGCCAATGCAGTAGTAGTGAGTTCGAATACCAGCCGAAGCTAATATTTATGCTTACACTCGGATTATTGGTTTATCGGGTCTGGTTGTGTTGTGTTCGTCCCGTGTCACTGACACTGCATCTGACCGTTCCTCCGATATTATCTTACCGATATGGGAAGGTGAAGAAGAGATAGTGCATCTGTGTTTGCACATACACTTACGGCACTATGATATCACCTGCGCAGTTGACGAATGACGATGGACAAGGACATCCGTAGTACAATATACTTACAAGGGGGTTATGGTGTCCTGGTCGACTTCGAGCAAGGCGACAACGCTATTGGTAGTTAACTGTAGATCAGAAAACATGTCAGATGCAGTGTCAGAGTCAGACGCATAAACCAACAATTTGTCTGTGGCAGAAATAGGGGCTCCAACCGGCATCGAACCCAGGGCCCCTGGGTCAATAGTAAAGGTGCGCTAACTATTATACCAGGAGGTTTTCAATGCTATACTAATGGTGGAACTAAATTCCACAATCCGCCCACTATAACCACCTTATTATCCTTGTATTACATGCCTTGTATAACCATAGTCTATTCCCAGCAGTTTCCATTTGTAGGCTGATGGAGAAGAAATTGAAGAAGGCACCTTATGAGCCGAAGAATCAGCTAGCCTTAGACGTACACATGGTAGAATCCCGTAGCGAAATACGTGTAAAGTAAATCTAAAATTAGACATACAAAAGATAGATAGTGCAACAAATACACTCAATTGGTCCTCAGTTTGTTGGATGCGGGAAGAATCTGGTCTCTATCATCTCACTTCACGTAGCAGACTTAAGAGGGGACTAAGGAAAAAGCTTTAAAAAAACTCAAGACAGTCTCTGGGAGTAACCGATGATGAGGCCCGCCACAAGACAAAGCGTAAGGTGTAGAGTAATCTCCCAGAGAGAGAAAAGAAGAGAAAAAAGAAAGCGCGTTTTGCAGAAAAATTCTATTATCTCTGTCTACTTGGTTTTTTTTTTCTATTTTTTTTTTCTATTTATCTTTGTCTATTTGATGACGTAAGCATTTCTGTCACCATAGTTAATGAGGAATGGACGTGTGCCATAAACGTTAGGGGGCTCTATGTGTGTGTATAATGTTTAATATCCCCTTTTAGGCACGGAACACAAAGCAAATAGAGCACAAACCGCCGTCACAGATAAGACAAACGTGACAGTAAAAATGGCGGGAAACTACGACCGTTATACCTTTATCGGTTCTTTATCTGTAAACATCGGTGGGGCGTTACCGGTGCTATAATTTCTGATAAACTCTTATGTTTTACGTTTGTCCATTTATGAGGTGCAGCACACGACACCGCTGATCGTGCTGTCGTGTGTAAGTGCATTTTTATGTTTTTTTTTTAATTGTTCTTTATAGGCCAAGGCTTTTTTTTTATATCTTATCTACGCAATATGCTTATAAAATTCATTCATCACAAATTATTTGAGAAAGATAATGGTTATTAGTATTTAGATAATTTTTGAGCAATTGTTCGGAAAACAAAGAGAAAATAATACCAAACTTGCATTTCTTTATTTGTATATATGCTTTTTATTTTATTTTACGCCTGTCAGTCAAAGGGGTAGTCAGGGAGAGCACACGGAAGTGCATATGTAAATTTGGCACGACTTAGCGTAGCGGAATGTGTGCTTCACCAACCTTATCGCCTCTCCAGGAGATAGACTCTTATACAACCTCAGATCGCCTTGAGATTTTTCCATAGTCCTTACTACACCCACAGTAAGGTGGTGACAGTTTTTTGCGTCGATTTTGAAAAAATATGACGTCTACTGGCAAGACATTTGATTCTGCTCTATGATTCATCAGTATTATATCTGTCAGTTCGAACGGTGATTTAAAAAGTTGGTCATAAACACGACCTCGGCACCTGGAAATGATATAGCGTCTGGCCGCCGCGGATCACCTTGTGCAACGACGCCTTAACACCCGCATCTAGTCGTAATTCGTTAGCCAAATAGTTAAGGTTTTGTGTTATTTTTATTGTTGTCTATATGCATATAACTACTGTACACTTTAATATGACTATTGTCGAAACCAGGACCAGAAGCTATAGTCTGTGTCAATTTTATTACACCGTCTTGCTTTATTTTCGAGTTATGGACGATTGTAGGAACATAATGATATTTCATTCAAATTCTATTTCGTATATTGTTTTATTTTATTTAAACCCTAAAACTATGATAATCATAGACGCACACTTTTAATTTATTTGTATTAAAGAATACCAGGGTTAGTCCCGGATTGATCCCCTGATGATGATGTTATATTTGAATTCAATTATTACATTAATGTCGGGGAAGGTTGAGACGCAATAACTCTGGTGGGAGTCTGGTCGGGAATTCGTCAATTTAACTTCTTGTTTAATCGAATATTTCTTCCCGCGTAAACTAGACAAGTCTCTGCCACGCGATCTGTCAAACTGTGATTCTCAAGTTACTTCGAATTGAAACCGTTCACGGTTACGATTACCATAAGAGTTACGCAATAGGACGCCCGGTCATTGTACATCTGATGCACAGTTTTCCTACCAATACGTCCAAACGAGCTCATCACTTCTAAGCTATATATGAATATTACTGCAATAAAATGAAGTGGCAATGGGCCGGCCACATAGCTCGCAGAACTGACAACCAGCCTCCTCCACCACTAAGCGTTACAGCTTGTAGCTGGAGTGGTTCACGACAATAGTCGAATGGCGGCTTCGAACTTACGACGTCATGTTTCGCAGTCCGCACCCTAACCCGTTCGGCCATTGGCGCGGTATCATTGGTAACCACATTACTAAACGGTGGTAGTTTGTTAACGGTGGTTAGTAGGTTTTAACGTAGGAATTTCAGTTTACATACATGAATTGCACACGGACATACACCCAGACCTTTTTGTAGTCCATCAAATATTAGTACCGTGCGGGAATCGAACCCGCGACCCACAGCGCCGTAGCTAAACGCTTAGCCACCAACGAGCCGTCTGATATCAGCGTAAGAATCTGTCACCTGCTTTCTTCCCGTGGGTATGAGAGCTTTGGAAAATCGTCATGTCTAGCGACAGAAGGCGCGATAGCGGGCAACAGTGAGAGGTGTCTGGTGCTGCAATCGCCAATCCACTCGCCGATCGTTTTTTTTTTTTTATGGAAAAGACGGCAAACGAGCAAGCGGTTCACCTGATGGTAAGCGATTACCGTCGCCCACGTACATCTGCAACACCATAGATGCTGCAGGGGCGTTGCCGGTCTTTGAGGATATTTGGGAGATTGGAGGGAAGAGGAGGGGAATAGGGAGGGGTTGTGGGCCTCCGGTTACCTCACTCACCGAACGAAACGCAGAAGCACAAGATGCCTCTACTTCACGCCGGTATTCTGCGAGGCCGTGGTACCAATCCGGTGGAGCCGGCCCATTCGAGCAGCAGCTAAAGCCGCCGCTGGCCTCTACCACGCTTAAAATCGTGGCGATTATCGCAAATTCTCCTTATTCTTCCTTATTCTCCGCAAATTATAACAGGCTGGTAAGGTAAGTTTACTTCAGGTCCGACAATCCGTACAGGGTGGCGTACTGTTCTCAGCCTCCTCTAAAAATGTGAGCAGGCCTATTGTATCGCTGTTGGACATTTATTTATTTATTTTATTTATTTATTTAACTTCATATACATGAAAATGTATATAGGCGGACTTAATGCCAGAAGCATTCTCTACCAGTCAACCTTTGGACGATGCAGAGATGAAATGAAGTAGGTGTAGGTGATAGAATAGAGAGGGAAAAAAATATATATATAATAAATTTAAATATTATTGGCTGCACCTTAACCTTATCTTGCCACCGTCGTCTTCGGCTCCGGTTCGAACCTTGTACATCGTCGTCAACCGCCGAGCCTATCGGCCGGCTCGTACCGCGCGCGGTATCCGACACGTCGTTGTGATAAACAACCGTTTCCCGGAATCGATCGCCGGTCCCTTTGCCGTGCAACTGCTGAGTGGGAAGTGTCCGATGTCGGCCAACGTTCTCACAGCGCCGTCTAGCCTGTTCCGCTTAACTAGGGGGTTTTTATACAGATGGTTGTTTCGTGTTACTTGGGCATTCTTTTTATTTGAATAGATCATCAGTTTTAATCGATTCCAGGGTCTTTATTCGCTAAGCTACAATGGTTTTTCACATAAATTCCTCGAGAACGTCGTAGCTCTTTTCACATCCAAGACAATAATCTATGTGTATATGGTATTTTTGTATATATTGTATTTATCTATCTATGTATGTATGTATGTATCTACCTATCTGTGTAAGTATATATTTTGATTCGAGGCATTAAGTCCGCCATGTGTACCAATTTGTGCATAAAGATTAAATAAATAAATAAAATAAATTGTATTTTATTACATAATATATACACACCTATATATATACAAAACTTTAAATAAAAGTTCTGTGAAGTTGTTTGTGGTATAGCGGATAAGGCTTTAGTAGTTTCTGAGATTCTTCTTCTTTAAAGTGTAAATAAGCACACACAGCAGATCTTATTTAGAACCTGACAGACGGTGATACAAATCGTATGTAACCATGATACAAATCGTACGTAGGGGATCGAACTCGGGTCGCCTAGCTAAAAAGCAGATTAGAGCATTTCTATCCCTTCAGCTTACGATGTGAGCAACAAGAGCCGGCAGGTGGGCGAGAGGTTGAAAATTAATTTGTAATTTAGATCTGACCTCGCATCTATGATGATCTGAACTTGGATCTGGATCGGGGCGGCTCGCTTTTATGTTTTTTTTTTTATGAGAAAGGCGGCATACGAGCAATAGGTTCACGTGATGGTAAGTGATTACCGTCGCCCGCATAAATATACATCTGCAACACCAGAGGAGCTACAGGTGCGTTGCCGGCCTTTAAGGGGTATTTGGGAGATAGGTGGGAGATGATAAGGAGTGGAATGGGGAGGGGGAGGGGGCCTCCGGTTGCCTCACTCACCGAACGAAACGCAGAAGCACAAGATGCCGCCGGTATTCTGCGGGTTCATGGTATTAATCCGGTCGAGCTGGGCCTTTCGAGCAGCAGCTAAGGCCGCCGCTTGGCTCTACCACGTTGAAAAGGATATGCGAGTGACCTGGGTAGTGAAGCTGTCGTCACCGCTGAAATTGTCAATCACAATTGTATGTGTCGAATCTACCACGTGCTCAACCCTTGACTAAAATATCCGCGTACTCGCATCGGAACAGCGCGCCGGACCCTTTCCGGCTCTTGAACTATCACAAATATGTCCCAACAGTGGGCATTTAAGGCTGCTACTTTACTTCACTTTCGATCTGGATTTGTTGAAGACGGTCGTACAACCCCGTAAGTGTCGATTGTCATGTTGTTAGTTATTTTTTTTTTTTTTTTTAGCATGTCTAGTTTAATTTTATAAAATTTAAAGCTAATATAGTCGACCCGCAGGTGAAAACATCGCTGTCTACGATCTGACCCGTATTATATGGTAATGTACCTACGGTACATCTGCACGGTGATGGATTACAATCACAAAACAGGCGTCCGCCATTACAAATTTAAAATCATCTATTTTATCGATGCGTTGACCAATTTCTTTCCCGCCATTTTTTTCTTCTTTTGTATTTCGTTTGCGGTTTCTGGTCAGCCGATTGAAATACTTTTTTCGGGGAATATATAAACAGGTCAGTTATTCTTTAATGCAAGTATAAAGTCATATATATTACACACACAAGTAAGAAGTAAACATTATACCCATAAAGATACAGACATAAATACACAATAATAAAGTATTTCGATACTCTTTAGAGACGGTCAACGTTTATGCACTAAAAATGAAGTGTAAATTTCTTTTGGCGTCTGTAAGTTAATACTGAAAAAGGGGTTCTATAAAAAAAAAATTGGATAGTGATATATAACTCCGTAAAAAATGTCAATAACGCGTGTGTTTCTAGAATAACGCATAATAACGTAATTAACAGGTTTAGGCTATTTGTACGAATATATCCTTTCGGCTGAAGATAAAAAATCATTCAAATCTGTTCAGAAATGTCCAAGCAATTGCCGAGCATAATTGTGTTTTAAAAAAAAGAACAGAAAATCTTATTCGAATTTTGAATTCGCTTAAAAAGGTTTCAGTCTCAAATTCAAATAACAAATTAAATAATATTGATATTCAAAATATTCGTGTAAAATAATTTCCATTGTTTTTGATAAAATACTGATTAATAAAATATTGGAATTAAAATACTTGAGTCGGTCTCAAATTAATTTATGTTCGAATGATATTATTAATTTATTAACCATTATCGAATCGTACGCAGTACAAACAACCTGAATGTCCAGTACCGATCTATCAATGCACATTAGGTTTTTTCATGCAACAAATGAGGGGTTCGCGATGTTGATTTGCTTTTAGTCGTATTATAATGTCTGTCTTGTATCATTATTTATGCCTGACGGGAATGCATTTTTCTCTCGGAAATTTAATTACTTTAAAGATATTGTTTCTTTTTTATTGCGATGTGTTTTTTATTTGATATGTTTTTTTTATTGAACTGAATTTGTTTTTAAGAAATGAGCGTCTTAAGAAGGTTATCCGATATTTTTCACGTGGTCTAACTTAAGTAATGTAAATGCCCCACTACTGGGCATAGGCCATTTTCCTTCATTGCCGGGCTCTTAGGAGAATTCAGCACACACAATAGTAGTGGGGACTAGCAATCAAGTATTGTGAAATTTGTTATTCTAACTGATCTTTAATTATTTGTATTATTTATCACAAAAAAAAACATAATTATATAGTCATCATGAGGAAATACCGAATCGCTCTAAAGTTTTTAACAGGTAACCCACAACCTGTAAGTCACAAAGGCTTTATCGCGGGAGCAAGTCGTTGCCCCGCTGTGGCGAAGCCCGAAAGAGTCAACAGTACCAACTGTGTCAATAGTGTGGTTGGATAGAATGCGTTAGAGGCACCGACACAGGGCGCCAGGGACGGATTCTTATGAAGCGCTTAAATCGCTTACGCGTGGAGAAATTTTAAGGCGCTTACAGACTCGTAGGTTTCAAGCGTTTAGGTAGTTGCATCATCGTAATAGTTTGACGACTTCAGCCTCTATGGCCAATATCGCAGTATGTAAAGCGGTGCAGGTCTTTTTTTTTATGCGAAAGGCGGCAAACGTGCAATCGGTTCACCTGATGGTAAGTGATTACCGTCGCCCACGTACATCTGCAACACCAGAGGTGATGCACCAGAGGTGTGTTGCCGGCCTTCAAAGGTGTTTGAGAGATGGGAGGGAGGTTGAGGAGGGGGATGAGAGGAGGAGGAGGGTCTCCGGTTATCTCACTCACCGAACGAAACGCAAAAGTACAAGACGGCTCCACGCTTCACGCCGGTATTCTGCTACTGGGCACGTCTAACAACACGATCGATCGTTCAATCCCCGTACGAAGGGCTATTTGTACGGCATACGGACACCTCTCCCGGGTCTGGATGTTAGTTCATGTCCAATTTGTTTGTTAAACACCTCCACGAAAAGTAAACATTATTATAGAGTATTTTTTTTTTAAACTTGTAACCTCGGAGGAAGAGGAACAACGTTATTTGAGTATTCATTTAAACAACCTTGCGCCGATTGCTAAGGGAAAAAAAACTCGCCTATCACGTTCTATCACCAGGAGAGGAGGTGAAAGCGGCTTCACAGTGGGTTTTTTTGTTTTTTTTTCACACTTAGCTACGCCTTATCATGGCGAAAAGAAGTCCATCCGTTTAAACTTTAAATGTATTTTGAGACTGGTCTTTTTAGATTTGTATCTTACACATTGGACTCGTCGTGCGATTCGAATTCAGCACCAACCACTCGTTAGACGATCTCGCTGAACCGTATCATATCACGTAACAGTTGATTTTGCTCGCGTACGTGACGGAATACTGTTGCCCCACATAACAAACGCATCTTCAGGCACGATTTTAACCACGTCGCTCCGTAATGAGGCGCTTAAACAGTGAACAGTTACATATTGCCTAATGTTTAGTTAACGTAGTGAATAGAATCAGGCGTAACTTTGCGGAAATAGGATTATTCTATAGATGTTAGAAGCAATCGAATGGCTCATATTACACAGTGCGATGAGAAGAAGGACATCTCCCACTAATGCGCACACTACTTCTTCCACACCATTCAACTTCACCATAACAATCACCCATACAAGCAGTCGTCACTGGGTAATATACACCAATATTTGATACGGACTGCGATCGCTTGATTATGCCTCGTTGCGAGGCGAAACACGTGTCCCACGAAGTAATATACCCATTTGTGGGAAGGAGGGTGCTGCTCTTCTTCTCTTCCATCTAGATAATCATAATACAGGATACTATAACTCTTCTTTTACTGTTCAAGCTACACTCCTCTGGAACGTCCTGCCCGATAAGATAAAAGCAGCTCCTAGCAAGAAATCATTTAAGAGTCTAGTTCGTGATTACCTGATAGATCGTTGACAATATTCGGCTTATCTCATTTCGATTTTTATTATATATTTATTTATGTATCTTTTTATATACTTGTATACGTATTTGTGTATTTTATGTTATAAATATGTATTTAATTATATAGTGTGTTTATATGTACTTATCAACTTATTATTATTGGAGTTTTTTATTTTATTTTATTTTTTATTCTTTGTTTTGTACCTGCCAACCACATTTCACCATAACAATGGTTGACTGGTAGAGAATGCCACTTGGCATTAAGTCCGCCCATGGTAAACTTAAGCTTAAGGCTAACAATAAAGAATAAATAAATAAATAATCTTTTTCGCATGCGGAATTGCGCAAAGTATTTTTTTCTAAGTAATCCTATCCTAACCTACGTTACATTGTAGGTATAACAATCGCAGCTAGACATTTGAACTGCTAATAGTGACAACGTGTACTGCTGGATCAAACCTTTGACTCTAGCAAAGAAAAAAAAATACATGCACCAAACGCAAATTAGACGCGCGACACGCTCGCCCTGTGACACAATCACAGGGCGCAAACCGGCAAACTGGCGCAAACCGGTTTTGTCCACGGGCGACGAGAAAGTGAACTCGTCGCTAAGACGTCACACACACATCGCCGCGCATTGTAGTAGTGTACCTATCGCAGCGCGCTTGTATGCGTGGTACCTTTGTATATGTGGTGTATTTATCATATGTGTGTGTATAACTGATTCATGTTTACATCTGACGTGAGCAGCTCAGTAATGTTTACATACTGCTGCTTCACGACAAACAAGCTGGAACTGCAGTGGTACGTAGGTGGTGCGGATCGAGGGGCCTTATTCGCAATGCCATCAACAATTTCTCAAAAATTCCATATCGTTCTTCAACACAATCATACCATGTTATTTTTTACTTTGTATCGTTTATCCAAGACATGGCTGGCAGTTAACAAAACTATGTCTTGTATGTAAATAAATGGCACACTTTTATTTTAGCGACGAATAAGTTGGCAAGGAATTGTTGTGAAATTTTTTTAGGCTGGCGAATAGAGCTATAGGTATTGGAATATTCGTCGTCTTCTTTATAACCCAGTTTGTAAGTCCACTGCTGATAGGCCTTTCAAAAGCCGGTAGGGGTTTCTTGAAAGGTTTGCCCATATTCACCACGCTGGGCACGCGGATCGGTGAGAGCAGTGACGATGTCACCATTTTCTACCACATCCCAACTTCAACTCCTAGCTAGTTTCTGGTTTCCTAGCTCTGGTAACCAACGAGGTTCTGGCGACCGAAATCCAAACTTTTTAAAGGCCTGCATCGCATCTGTAGCTCCTCTGGTGTTGTGGATGTTCGTGAACGTCGGTGATCGCTTACCATCAGGTGAGGCGCACGCTCGTTTGCCCCCTTCTTATATCAAAAAAAAAAACCTAGTTTCACGAACACCCCATCATCGTCTTACAATCATTTAAGACTAGTCGGTAAGACGGAATCGATACTTTGCCCTATGTAGACACATAGCATATTCAGTACGATCAAACCATCTTGTTACTGTCCATATATGTCGGCTTGCTGGCACTTTCTTGAAGAGTACATCTCTAGTTCAGCAGTAAAGTCTTTAAAATAGTAATGTAGTAAATCTAATAATTCTATTCAGTCTAAAACAAAGACGCGTTAGTAGATATTGTGTGATTGACTTGTTGTAATATTGTACGCGAATTTCGCGGAAAGTGTTCGTGATATCGGACTGGTTTGAGAACCATATCGGTTAATGTTACAGTTTCTTAGTTTCGGTAGCACGTATAGTGATGTGCCTCGCTGGTCTCGTTGTGACCGAATTAAATGAGATCGGTTTTAGTCTCGCGAGGTCTATGAACAAGATTACAGAAAATTGTGTTTATTTCTCTTTGTGGTTTTAATGGATCGGGGTAGCAGTTCAGCAAACAACTTCAATCGAACGTTACGGATGTTTTATGACTCATAAGGACTAATATGGAATCCCCCTCAGCCTGTAATTAGACTGGCTCTCTATAAGGAAGGAAAAAGTACCACATAGTAATATAAAATAAAATGGATTGTTTGTTTTCTTTTAAGGGAATGCTATTATTATTTCGTCCGTCCTGTTCGTCATATGCTGCAAGTAAGCTAAAACGAAAGTATTTTTTTAATTATAATATTATTTATTATTAATAATAATTATATAATACGGTAGACTGGTAGATAATGACTTATACTCTACCAGTCTACCGGTTGAGCAGAGAGAATGTATAAGGGGTTACGTGTATAATAACTATAATATCTTAATTTTCTCAACAAGGCAAAGCACGTACACCCAATTATTCGGTTCAGCTTTGCAATATTAATGTACTTCAAAAACTCGTTTTAATTTGATCTCATCATTTCCCAACACTAACATTAGTATTCAATTTGCGTCTACGCATGCGAGAAATTGTAATCTAGGATCTAAACAGCTACCCGCACCTGCCCGCCTCCATTGCCCGCATGTACGTTTAGTGAGGTGACACGTAAGACCGGGTACCAGCTGGTATCTAGTCTCTAACTTTAGTGATGAATAATAGCTCGTAATAGCTGTGAGGTTATGGGATCTACTTTCAAATCGGAATACTGAAATTGTGATCGTTTATGTTGAGATTCAAACCTCATTTTGCACTCCAGGGGATCTCCCCTTTTATCGAAAAGTAAAAAAAGGATAGTAGCGTCTTATAATCAAAATGACCCGGACCCCTGATGATAAATCAACTGTACATGGTCAACTGAAGATCACAACTAACACCATATTAATCAAAGCCAAGTGATGGTAGGTAAAAAATATAAAACTCTATTACGGTTTTTTTTTTGACCACGCTTCGGTTCCGGTTCGTTTAATTTGTTAATATTAATTACAATTTATCGATTCGCAAACGCAAATACGAACTCGTTCGGTTATCGTCAAATTAGAAATTCCACCGCGGCTGAAGTTATCGCATGATTCAGCCAATGAGGCACCACTGCCTTAATTGATAAGGAGCTTCATTAAATTACAAATTAATGGGAAACCAGACTAAAAAAAAAAAGGATACGTACGTAGTATCTTTCGCCTGTTTGTGCGCCGTCAGTAGAAAAACTCATTACGAAAGCGTGGTAGTTGAAAATACAAACTAAGAATGGACGTTTGGTAAACGAAATTAAATTTTCGCAAAATGAAACTCAACATAATGAAATAATAATTTTAAAGTTAAGAAATTAGAAAAAGACACCTCAGGGATATTATTTTGTTGTTGATCTATTGCTCTCGGGAGCCCAAGGAACGTCCGAAAACAACAAGTTCTTCTTAGAACGCCGGAACTTGTTAAAAAAATGCATCTAGCGGTCTAAAACTAGTATTTTTCGTTATTATCTCTCGCGCGAACCTCACTCGCTGCGGTCAGCTAAAGTTTTTTTACATAGTATATTGATTGTTTCTCTTACTTGTTTCGTCATATAAAATTAAAGGTCAGGATTCTTGCTCCTGATAATACCTATTCATTGTGGTGATGGAGTCCCACTTATCGTTTCGGGTACCACCGTTTTACCCATTTGTACCGCCTATCGGCAGTTTTACCACTTTTGTTTTCCGATTGGAAAGGTATAGAGAGCCAGTATAATTACGAGCTGTCGGGTATTCAATCTTAATCCTCTGAGGTGACAACGCATCTGTGATCTCCTTCGATTGAGTTTATTTGCAGGTCCATACAGCATTGACCATCAGGTGGGCTGTTGAAGCAATCCAGTAGTGTCGTATCACATCATTTTAATTCCTTGTGTGTGTGTGTTTTTTTTTAAATAAGTATGCGCATATCTCACGACAGACAGTGTATAGAACATAGTGTTCTTAGAAGTGATAATTACAGCTTCTTTCTCAGCCTCCGTGCAGCCATCCGTCTCATTTTGTCCTTGTCTCCGCTCTATTGTTCGCTGCACGGTTACAAAGTTATGTCGCCGCAACTGTTTGAGCTATATAGCATGTCATGTACATAATTCTTACGATAAGAAATGTACAATGTGTCAGTCGCCAACTGATGCTTCAAATATAACACGTCCGTTTACTCAAAAATTAAAAGTGATACAAAAAGAAACGGGTAATTTTAAAACAGATATTAAGCAAGATCAATTCCTTTACTACTGTTCGCCTTTACGCTCGTATAAACATATTGAAATTAAATGTAAACCTTTATTCTTCAACGTAAGACGTTCGGCATGAAGTAAATCGACTGTGCACTAGTCACTTGTTAAATTTTTCATACAACGCAAGCAGCTGTACGAAGTCCATTAGCTAAAATCTAGTCGATTAGTTTTATACGCTACATGGGGACTCCATTGAAGCTTATAATCTATTATTAGTATCCCTAAAAATACTATTTTGTAATAAATTCTTATATGTCGATGTCTCTGCAAAACTCCCGTGCATTCGATACATTTAGTTTTGTTTTTGTGAACACATGGAAATATGTCTAAAATCTTATTCTGAGCATTATTTACTTCATAAATTGACTCAGACTTTCGATTGACTTTGAATATCAGCGAAATATCGTCTGCGTACAAAACTATATTTGACAAGTTCCGCACGAAAAATGGCAGATCATTTATGTAAATAAGAAACAAAAATGGGCCTAAAATGGATCCCTGTGTGTAAGGACATCTCAAATATTATTTTTTCTAGTCCGCCTAAATCATTTTCAGTCCGTACTATAAATGTAAAGTTATTTTGTGTTCATTCAGGAGTAAAAAAATATCAACATTCAATAATCTCCTAGAAATCTCTAATACTCTGTAGTGATATTTGTTCAAAATACACATTGACCTACCGCAAGATGTAAGTAAATATTTCAAAGCAGTATATATTATTAGTAACGTCAAAAACGGTACGGATGCTTTTAAGATAAACGACAAAAGACGTCTCAAGATTACATCACTGGCCCCATAGAACATACGGTCCATCCTTGCGACAGTCGTTCACAGATAGGTAAAATTTGAATTTATTTGAATTACAATGAAACTCCGTGCGTATTTACTTGGTAATATTGCCTCATTGTAGTCGGAAGGTTATGTGGGGTTAGCTTACGAAATAGTGGTTTTGAGATTTTTTTTTATCTGTACGCGGAGAAAGCGCGTGTGCGTTTCGTTTTTCTGTATTAAAAACGGCGCGAATGTGAGCTGTGTGTGTGTCTGTAAAGAGGTTAGTTTTGAATTTTAGTAATAAACTACTTACAAAAATTAAACAAAGCTCTATGGTCCTAGATGTAGTTGACCTCGAATTCCTAAATTATTAGAGATTTAATTACAGCATTGTGTCATCAAAAATAAAAATTATGTATGCATTTTTGTAACTAGTTGTTTTGTATTAAAAGTAATCATGTTTTCTTAATAGATATATGTCTCGGTTTATTTTAATAAAACACAGTAATTTCCCATTGTAATCTTATATAGAAAGATGACAAAAAAATTTACTGAAATTTTTCGTTTTGTTTTCGAACTGTGCATGTGGAGAAACAGTTTTTTTTTTGGAATATATGTCAGTGTGAAAATAAATAACGAAACGTTGCCTACATTAACGTTCTTTGTGCTTTAATAATCTTGGCCCACCCGCAGCAGCAATACTCACTTCCCTCACCGCGCGAAGTTATTCGGAGAGCAAATATCACGCCCTCGCGAAACGTTTACCGCTATCTGAGTAAAAAAAAAAAGGTTGTACCAACAGAGCCTGGATCGTCTGTTTGCAATGCCGGTTTCGTGTCTGTTCGCGGTGGTTTTTGTTCTTTTTTTTAATTATTTATTGGCTCACGAAGTAAAATCTAACTTCATTAACGAAAAAAAAAATGTTCTCGGTATACGTTTAACAATTTGGTCGAATAGAAAGAGAACTGTTACAGTTAATTAGTTTCATCACCAGATACCTGTGACCCATTGGAGTAGGCAGAGATTGAGGGTATTGGCATGACTCAAGCGTAACCAAACAGGCTTCCGAAACCGCCGTTCCGCTTGTCGCTTGTCGACGTTTCCTCTCGGAGGTTGCCATGACATTTTCGAAGCTTTTCCCTTAGTCGTCCCACGGGAAGAAAGTGGGTGGTTGATTCTTACGTTAGGTTATAATTTTTACTAGGTTAGGTTATTTTTTTAATCACAGTTCATTTCTACAGCGATAGTTAATGCTCCCGGAAGTGCATAAAGGTTTCAGGTTCACTTCCTTGCAATTATAGTCACGTGTAATTCAATAAGGAAGCAATAAACTATTTTATGGATTTCGAGCACGGCAACACACAGCCTCCATTGTTAAACGAACTATTTAGTATAGCATTCTCACTCTAATCCATTCCTTCCTTTTGTTTTTGTGTAGTGCTTACTTCACTGCATAAATTAGGATAAAGGTAAAGGATAGTATTTTTTTTATGGGAAAGGCGGCAAACGAGCTATCGGTTCACCTGACGGTAACGTCACTCACGAGATATTTGGGAGATGGGAGAGAGGATGAGGAGGGGGTTGGGGAGAGAGTAGTGGGCCTCGGGTTACCTCACTCACCGAACGAAACGCAGAAGCACAAGATGCCTCTACTTCACGCCGGTACACTGCTAGGCCGTGATACTAACGGGGTCGAGCCGACCCATTCGAGCAGTTGCAAAAGCCGCCACATGGCTTTACCGCGTTGGTAGCTTAAGGCCTTTGTAGCCGGTAAGATTGCTCTGTTTCAGTGCTGGGTCACTACATTATTGTTTCTCAAATAAGCAGATCACCTCTCGATCTTGTCCTCGCCCGCCGAGCACTTGGTATATTCAGTTCTGCAATTACCATTATTGCTGGTTCCGGCATCTGGATTCGAACCCACGACTATAATAATAGCCACGATAGTTGAGTGGCCCGGGGGAAATGTAAGCTCGAACCCCTATGCGGTAGGGCTCGTACCAGTGATTTTTTTTTTTAAAAATTATGTACAATTTGTATCGCAGATCTGAAAATTAAGATGAGGTTTTGTGAATAGTGGGTTGAAAGGACTGAAATTTCTTGACCTCTGACCACCCATGTGTTGGTTTAGGTTAGGTTAGCTTATATTTTTTTTATTATGTATTACGTATGCAATTCCTAATTCTGATAACCGGCGTCTATTCAATGGCGTTGAACTTTAACCCATAAAAGTTTCCCGCGTTTTTGACGGCCATTTTGTATTCAAACGCTCGCCAACCGTGCTGTTTACACAGCGACGTTCGCCGGTCGCAGGTTGAACGATCGATATTGTATGCGAACATGAAACCTTTCATATTGTCGCATCGTGTTAAATAGAACTAGTAGGTACCCAGTCCAACGTGGTTTAGACGTTTGTACTAATTTAAATTAACGTTTGATAATCACGAAATAATAGCGGCTACTTATATTCCGTCGATATAGTATCTGATAGAATATCAATCAAATCAATATCCTGACATTTATAGAAGACATGCCAATGCACCATGACGCAGAGCAGACGGTGAAATAAAAAAAAAAGTAAGCTCTCGTATTACCGATGCTGGCGTAGTGAGAGGTCTCAACATTTTAGACCTTTCAACACAATTTTCACTAGAGCTTATTTGGGGAAACCTGACAGGCGGTGGGCCCGTCGCCGTCTTAGTCACCAGGCCAACGATACAAATCGTACATAAGTTTCGGAAAAGTCTTAGGTCGTCACTAGCCCTCTGCATAGGGGTTCGAACTCGGAGGGTCCAGATTCGGAGGTTAACCTACACCACTCCCTCATCGACGATCGTTCTATATCACACCGGACTGAAGGCACGAGAATGATTGCCACCATCAGTTTGCAGCCAGAGCATCGTTCGACAGCCAGCAAGGTGCACCACGTGCTGGTGAAGTTGGCATTTAGAGAATATCAGCTTATACGCCCTAGTAAGCCACAGCACCTCGTAGTCCGAGTTTTTAAAATAAATATTTCATCTTTAAATTATTTTCTTTACCACATTGCCTTGTAACATACCAAGTTAATATCATCATCATCATTTCAGCCTATCACAAGTCCACTGCTGAACATAGGCCTCCCCCAAAGATTGCCACGAAGCCTGGTCCTGAGCCACCTGCATCCACCTACTTCCTGCAACACTGCGCAGGTCGTCGATACGCGGCTGCCACTCGAGAACCTTTTTTTTTTAAAGTTTAGTTATTGCTTTAACGGATATAGGGTTGCCATCTTTACACCAAGCTTGACACTGCTATTTTTTTTTAAATGTTTGATTACAGTGGTAAGTTTCAATACGTGGTAGAGCCAAGCGGCGGCTTTTGCTGCTGAACGAATGGGCCGGCTCGATCGGAGTAGCATTACGGTCTCGCAGAATACCGGTGTAAAATAGAAGCATCTTGGGCTTTTGCGTTTCGTTCGGCGAATGTGGTAACCGGAGGCTCACTCCCTCCCTTCCCAAATATCCTTAAAGCCCGGCAACGCACCTGCAGCACCTCTGGTGTTGCAGATGTACGTGAGCGTCGGTAATCATTTACCATCAGGAGAGCCGCTTGCTCGTTTGCCCCCTTTCCTACAAAAAAAAAGAAGAAAAGTTGGGACATTTGTCCCCCTGCCTACCTACTGATTATAAGCGTTAGTTTTTTTTTTCCATATTAACAGCGTCCAATCTTCGAAACGCACTGCAACTGGATGATGCACACTCGGGCGTTGTAAACGCGCGCAGGGAGTCGACGAGTGCGACGTATAGTAATCCGGGGCGACGTGCGGTCGGTTGCGTACTGCTGCGGGTCAATTGCTCCGCGATATCAGATTTTGAGGTTACTGCTGTCCATTTTGACGGTGAGCGCTTTTGTACCGACAACCCTGTCATAGCGGTGACGTTTGGTAGAGGTGGGAGGTGAGGGTGTGGTCGCAGCGTCAGCGATGTAATGATAATGAATTGAAATACAATTTTGTTTTCTTTTCTGTATTACGTCGCGCTGGATTACTGTATGTTGAACTCATCGACTCTCTATACGCGTTCACAACGGCCTAGCGTGCATCGTCAAGTTGCAATGCGTTTCGGAGATTAGACGCTATTGATTTACAAAAAAAAAAACTCACGCCTTTAATACCGTAGCTGATAGGCAGCGGGGCAATTGGTCTCAACTGTTTATTTGTGCTGTTTATTTATGATGTCACGATGATTGTGACGTAATCTGCCATCCCACGTTTCTCTGCGCAGGTGCCGAAAGAGTCGACCAGGGGAAAGGGCTAAGAAAATGTCATGGTAATGTACATAGGTAATGAGCATAGTTTAAATGAGAAGGAATTCTCAGTTCACGTCGAAGTCAACTGTGTCGCCTCGAACAATGAGACGTTGCGGTTGGTTCGATAGAGCGTCGTCTACTGATTTGTAAATTATGACTCTCTGGTGCTGAATTATGTATCTTCACGACTCGGTAAACTGTTTTTAGTTAGGTTAGGTATTATAAGTGGTTGTGACATTGGCGGCGGTTTTTGCTGGTGAATTAGACAGGTTATCGATGGTCCATTCTCCCCTCCCCCAACTCCTACCCAAATATCCGTAAAGGCCGTATAAAAAAATTAGGAATTCAGTAGATAATCTAACTTCTTTTCTAGAGATTGTTAATAATTAGAAATTTCATTGGTTTCAAAGTGGTAATCCGACGCCCCTTATGGATTAAGATGGAATGCCTCGTTACTAGTTAATGGGTAGCCGGTTCGATACCTAACCATGCACATCACAACTGCGTTATACTGCTATTGTACGAATTTTTCTTTTAATTCAGTACCGTAACCGTAAAAAGGGTTCATGTCAAATTTCCAGTCTCTATCTTTATAGGTAGTCTTCGTGGGTAGTAGAACAAACAAACACGATATTTTATTTTTATATATATTTGTCAACTTAATTATAAAGCATGAATCATTATATAATTATAAAGGATTAATCGTCACAAGCGAATCTATTAACGTTATTCCGAAGAACATACGGTCTATTTTTGCGCCTATCTAACCTACAACGGCTTTCGTCGCTGTGAAACAATAATGTTCTTAACAGCACTGAATAAGGTTTATAATAGCCGCGACGACGTGAGAGGCATAGATCTGGGGTCACGCTGGTAGGTAGGCCTTCTCAGCCTTGTCCCAGATGCTGGGCGCTAACAGGCTGCCTTTATTGACAATTATTCGAAGTCGAGGACTGCGCAGCTCGTTACATCTAACGATTGGAACAACCGAGTGTACTGACTTTTAAACGTGGTGGAGCCAAGCGGCGAATTTTGCTGTTCCACGAATGGGCCGGCTCGTTCGGTTTGGTATCGCGGCCTCGCAGACTACCGGCCTGAAGCAGAAGCATCTTGTACTTCTGCGTTTCGTTCGGTGACTGTGGTAGCCCGAGGCCCGGTCCCCCACCCCATCCGCTTGTAAATGTCCACTGCTGAGCAATGGTCTCCTTCTCAAATACGAGTATCAGAGAGGGTTTAGGAGCCGGGAAGGGCCCGCCACGCTGCTCCAGTGCGGGTTGGCGTGTTTCACATATCCTCGAAATAATATTTAAATTTTTTCTCAGATATGCAGGTTTCCTCACGATGTTTTCCTTCATCGCTGAGCACATGGTAAATACAGCACTTACAATTTGCTATTAACAATTTTAGTGGTGCCGGCACCGGGGACCGAACCCAGGTCACTCGCCCTCTATGAAACTAAAGTAATAACCCTGACCACTAGGCTACCACGGCCTATGTAACAACTCATCATCCTCCGTGCCATCTCCCAAATAAACGGCGGAAACTCACCCGCAGCACCTCTGGTGTTGCAGATATACGTGGGAGACGACTACAATAAACGTCTAGGACAGGACCTCTAACAGACCCTTTATTGAGGTTCCGATCGTGCGAGCTTCAGCTTAAACAATTAAAAAAAACCATTAAAGTCATGGTCCATCTATGGTCATCGCGTGCTCATTCCGTGACGTCAGAACATCTGCTATGGCGTGCACGATGCTCCAACTGCAATGCGGTCAGGGTGAGGCGCACGGTACGGCACAGGCACGCATCATGGTATACGCTAGTCATTGTACCAGTGCTCGGACGACGTGGTTTAACGGCTAGCGTACCTTACTGCCGAGCCGCGGGTTCGAATTCCAACCGAGGACGATCATTTTCTTTTTTTTTTTATGGGAAAGGCGGCAAACGAGCAAGCGGTACACCTGACGGTAAGTGCTTACCGTCGCCCACGTACACCTACAACTGCAGGTGCTGCAGTGCGTTGCCAGCCTTGAAGGGTATTTGGGAGATGGGAGGGAGGATGGGGAGGGGCAGTGGGCCTCCGGTTACCTCACTCACCGAACGAAACGCAGAAGCACAAGATGCCTCTACTTCACGCCGGTATTCTGCTAGGCCGTGGTACCAATCCGGTCGAGCCGGCCCATTCGAGTAGCAGCAAAAGCCGCTGCTTTGCTCTACCACGTTAAAATGCATGCTTGCCAGCTAGTGGTAGCGTACCTGATCGCCAAACCATAGGTTCGGTTCTGTGTTGGAACCAGAGCCAAACATCGAAGCCGCGTCCTTCTTATCTCATCAGCGCTACATCGGATACAGGTGAGGAAAGACGAGTGCCTGTGTGTTTGTGCGTACACTTACGGCACTACAATATCACCTGCGCAGCTGATAACTGACGACAGTATTCTGAATCTGAGCTGTCTAAATCGTCCTGGGACCTTATCACACACAAAAATATTTTACAACAATTTCGTGTGTAATCATTTCTGGATATAATCAAACTGTGTTATTTTTCACATCCAAGTCTTGGATAAACTAAACCATGTGAAAAAATAACACGGTTTGTCTTTATAGGGGTCAACCCTCTATACAATCAAACCGTGTCACACGGTTTTTTTTTTTATGTGAAATTGTATGTGGCATATCGAATAAGGCCCCCACGTCAATAACCAAAATGGTAATTCGTCGTTTACCTACCACAGTACGGACGCTCTCCTAGTGAAGCAGAAACAAACCGTCAATCATACCAACACTGTGACATTGGTCCGGCGCGCATTGTAACGCAACTTTTAAACTATCTATCCATCCCACACCTGACAAAGTAATATAAATCCAGCGTCCTCGAATTAAGGTAAGATTTGGCACGCTCGTAACTTTAAAAGTTACGCCCATCCTTTGTCGGTGCGGACCTTCGAACATATTCCAAGTTTTTACTATTTTCTATTACAATGAGAAAATTTGTCGTTTATGAATGGCCTCTATTATCGTTGCATAATACGCACACTGTTGCATTTGTTAGCCGATTGAATTTAATCTCTAAAACCATATAGATGAAGTTGAAAATCCTTCGCTTTATCTACGTCATCGAGCGCACCGTACCAAATTGAACTTTATTATCTAGGTATCACAAGGTCGATATTCATTTGGCGAAGCACGCAATCGTCACGCCACTGCAGGCGCGAAGGACGCACGGTCATGTGAAATTGACTTGACTCGATCAATGTACATAACTTAACGTGTATTCGGATTTGAAGGTTATCGATTATTTATTTATAAATGACAGTTGTGCTATACCGAGAACCGAAAGGATGTTTCGCTGCAGGGCGTATGAGGAAGCTCGGAGTTGCTCGGTGCTTCTCTGAGTGACAGAATATATACGACAGTAACCGCGCAGAGCTATGATACCAGAGTAAGATGTAAGGATCAGCTAGCTGAAGTGGCACTGGGCCTACATCGCATAATAGACAACCTTCGGTGAAGTAAGAATCTCGTGTTGGCAACCTTGTACGGGTAAACTAAATGTAGGACCAGTTCTGATGGATTTCTCTTTGGGTTAAATTACATGTAGTGGACAGTTAAGTAGATGGGAATAGACAAAACTTAACCTGTATAGACGATTTAAAAGTTACCACAAAATTAGAGTAGGAATTACCATAGAGCACGATTCAACTCATTCTCACTTAACCTCTCCTCTGTGCATCTTGTTAACAGACAGACCGTGGTTCCGTTTATCCAAGACCCCGTTACCAATACATAATAATGATTAAGATTTTATCGCGGAATAAAGTTTCCCGGATTTATTGCGAAATATTTTTGTGGCATAGCGGATTGCTTAGACAAATTTAGAAAGTACTAAGTAGATTGGAACTGGACATTGGCTTTTGATTTATATAATTGCAAAACGATAACAGCCATTCAAAGTCCGTCCATCCATCATAACACGAGCGTACGTTTCCTACACCTGCTGTATGTTTTGAAAACTACATCCCTCTCGGCGTTTAGCCAGTAGTGCCCAGTGCCTTCGCATTGTTCAATTCATGCGATTCAATTTACGAATGAATTCATTCAGTTTCGCGCCATTAATTTCACCGAAATCAGTGTCAGACGTGTAAATATAATCTGTCGAGTTTTTTTTTTACCTTCAGCCAGTGATATTTTTACAATGTGTTTTGTTTTTTCTTTTTATTTATGTCGGCAGTGAAGTTAATTGATAAACGTTCCCTGCTAAAACTGTGTCTATTTAGGAATATAAAACAATTTCAAAACAATGAAGGTTTTGCAGGGATTTATAATATTATAATCGTCTGGAAACGTCAGATTTTTGTTAAATAAAACTTCTATAACGGTTTTGTTCTGTATCCCTACATTTAAATCAAGCATAGCCTATGACATAGCTTACGAAGCGTGAAATAATTTTTAAAATCAGAGGCTTTATCCGCTAAGCCTCACAAATATTTCACAGCAAATCCGTGTGAATAATGCGTGTTCATTCCTCGATAAAAACATACCGTGTTGTTTTTCACATTCAAGACGGGGTTTCATTTATTGGTAACCGCATCTTGGATAAACGAAACCATGTTAGAAAATAATACCGTATTATTTTATATAAGCAACGTAATCACACAACATGTTTGTGAAATTGTTTGTGGCATAGCGGGTAAGCTACCAGTAGTTCCGAGGATTTCCAACCCATTATGATTCCTTTCCATAGATACATGTGGTGACATTTATATGTCTTTAGAAATTTACATTAACATTTTTTTCGTTTTTCTTTTTGGTTAGTTGCGTCTCTCGCATCGTTGTGTAAATCCAATGCATTATGAAACTATTACGCAACGCTATAACAGTATAATTGCGTATGATTTCAATTTAATGTTTCATTGAAAGCAAACGCTATTCGGAACCAAACAGCGTGCATCGGCACAAGCGCACGTATCCAGAGCGTAATAATAATGGCCATATTCGACCATGTTCGAACGTTTAAGAGTCAACGGTGTGTGCCATTTGTTGCCATAAAACTGATTTGGTGAAGAGACAATTTGAAAGTAAATCCGTACGGATGTTTATCTATATCCTCTATTGGTCGATCATCATACAAGTTGAAACTAAACAAGCGAGATTAGTATCTTCGATTTAGTTTCTGGTGCTTTTGAGACATCATCGCGTTACGAAATTAGAATTCGATATTTTTATTCCACTATCGTCTCTTCCTTGCTGGACATTGGCGTTTCATAAATAAGCATTTGTCGATATTTATTGCATCTTTTTTTTTAATTATTGTAATAATTTTATCCTCGTATTAATCAAAACATAAATACCTAATAATAAACTGCTGAGTAAATTACACACACACACCTACAATTAGAATTTTCTAGTAACTTAATTATTATTTGTAAATTCCTTATTTAAAAAAAAAAATCGCTTTACCGTATTTATTGTAAGGAGTGATGTATAATTGATGGTTTTGTAAACCGCTGATAGATATCCAAATAAATAAAAAAAAACTTCTTAACTATGTCTTTTTTTTTATGAAAAAATAGGCTTGCGTTTGACCTCAATCTTCCCCGATTAGTATATAGTCTTTCAACTAGTTAGTAGCTGATAACTTAATCGTCTATAAATATAATTTGTAATAATACAGACGTTTTCAGTATCTCTCTTCTTCCCATGATAGGGTCCTTCGTCCCTCTGCTAATCATATGATAAGCATCCCTCAACATCTTACCGATTTTGTTGGTGGTTCCTTTATCGTTCAGGCTACACTCCTCTGGAACTCCTTACCCGAAGACATTAAGAAAAGCCCCAAGTAACTATCTTTCAAACGAATGGTACGCGAACACTTTTTAAAATCATCTGATACATGTTAGTATTTTATCTGATTTATTATATATATGTATGTATGTATTTGTATATGTGTGTGTGTTATACACAAGCATTTAAATGTAATCTAATTATAATATCTCGATTAGACATTGAGTCCGCCTTTTGTGATCCTTTTGGTACACACAATAAAATATAAATAAATAAATAATGTTACACAGTAATCAACACTTTCTATAGTTTGACGCTATAGAGCTGAAACAAAAAAAACTTTCTACGTTAGGCAGCCCGTTCTAGGCTATATAACATTACGCTACGACCCAAAAGAGTGCGGGGCGGTTATCATAAACCTTGCTTATGTACTCATCGTGTGTATGAAACGGGTGAAATCGCGGGCCACATCCAGTCGTTCACGATTGAGTATACCGATGTAAAAATAAGGCGTCACTCACATGAACCGTAATTGAAAGTACAATAAAGGATATAAAGTGAAAACGATGCCTGCGCTGGCAACACTACTTCAATTGATACATTTCGCGGGCGCCACGTTTCCTGTTGCGGAATATAAAGAGGTAATGTACCACAATATTTATTACGTTTTATCACAGTGCTCGGGTACGCGCTAATTAGCATATATTCGCCTTCTTTGTCCTTCGCGCGTAGCAACTTTTTTTTTTTTTTAACCTAATGGCGCGAACGAACGTACGTGCTATCATAGGACCCGATGGTAAGTGGAGTGGAGGTTACATAATGTAACAACGCAGGCTCTATGTGCATTTAGAACTAACACAACAGCGGTTGCGCTGCTGTTGCCGTCGTCTGAAATGGATAGGAGAGTGGTGGGTGGGGAGTTGCCTGGAGTCGAACCAGGCAACTCCTGGGCAGCGCAGTCTATTATTTAGTAGACAAAGAGAAGATGTCACTTGATGTTTACATGTCCCCCGTTTATTCAAGCGTGGTAGAGCCAAGCGGCGGCTTTAGCTGCTGCTCGAATGGGCCGGCTCGACCGGATTGGTACCACGGCCTCGCAGAATATCGGCGTGAAGTAGAGGCATCTTGTGCTTCTGCGTTTCGTTCGGTGTGTGAGGTAACCGGAGGCCCATACCCCCTCCCTATTCCCCTCCTCTTCCCTCCCATCTCCCAAATATCCTTAAAGACCGGCAACGCACCTGCAGCATCTATGGTGTTGCAGATGTACGTGGGAGACGGTAATCACTTACCATCATGTGAACCGCTTGCTCGTTTGCCGTCACTTCCATAAAAAAAAAAAAAATATTGCATGTATACTGTTGTGAGTCTATTTAATGTAAACATGGTAAAGTTTTGTAGATTAATTGTTACTTATTTATTAACAAAGCCGTGGTAGCCTAGTGCTCATATAGCTTTTAGTTTCATAGAGCGCGTAAGGGTTCGATTCCCGGTGGCATCACTAAAATTGTTAATAGCAATTTTAGGTGCTGTATTTAACACGTGCTCGGCGGTGTAGGAAAACATCATGAGGCAATATGCATATCTGGGAAATAATAAAACTACACTTATATATCATCATTGTCATCATCATTTCGGCCTGTCACAAGTCCACTGCTGAACATAGGCCTCTCCCGAAGATTGCCACGAAGCTCGGTCCCGAGCCACCTGCATCCATCGACTTCCCGCAACATTGCGCAGGTCGTCGCTCGATCTGTTGGGGGGTCGTCCTACACTGCGTTTGCCTGTACGCGGCTGCCACTCGAGAACCTTTTTTCCCCCAACGGTTGTCAGTTCTGCGAGCTATGTGGCCGGCGCATTGCCACTTCAGATTGCTGATCCTTACGGCTATGTCGGTTACCTTAGTTCTTCTGCGGATATCATCGTTGCAGACTCTATCACGCAGAGAAACACCGAGCATAGCCCTTTCCATAGCGCGCTGAGCTTCCTCATACGGCCTGCAGTGAAGGACCACTTATATATATATATATATGTGTGTGTCTGTTTGTATATAACGTCAAACATGATACCGGTAACTACAGCGACAGTTGTAGGCACGAGCCACTAGGGGCAACAGTTTACGAACCATTGTAACTGCACGTTCCGCCGTGTTTCCGATTTATGGCTCAGTCGTTTGATCGATATCGCTAAGGTTTCAGTGCAACACTAGCAGTACGCTCGGATCTTGCTCGGTACATGTTTCACTTCCCACTCTAGTATCACACTGGTAGACCAGCGATTCCCAAACTGTGGTGCGCGGAGTTCCATTGGGGGTTACGTGAAAATTATTTATTTTATTTATTTATTTAAACTTTATTTGCACATTACAGAACAAAAAGATTATACCATTAGATTGTACAGAGAAAATGTAAAAGGGTGCACAAAGATATTATGTTCATATATATATATACTCGAATATTATACTACAATATAATACTTATATATGACGGTACTCAGACATACATGTAATTATAGTTGTACATTATATAAAACATATTACACACTTTACATACATATATTTATATATTTATTTATATATATATATATACATATATATATATATATACAAAATGCATACTTAAACTTAGATGATTTCGTATGTTATAAAAAAAAATTATATTGGTAATGGAGGAAATACTAAGAAGTTTAAACAGTTAACTTATATAAATGTTATTATGATGTATTATGTCTACAGAATGTAGTTTAAAATGAACCTTATAACTAATAACTCACTATGGTGCTAGACTATGTGCGTTGAGTTGGTGACATACAGTACATTTTTAGGAGTAGGTATGGTGTTATCAGGGGAGGGGTACTCATAAATGAAAAGTATGATTATCGTTCTAACGAGCCGTGGGGGCCCTTCGTTTCAGCAAAACAAAAAAATTATGGTTTTCCGATCTGGATAGGTTGGACATTTTCTGCGACATTATCGCATAAGCGTTACATCGGATATGGGAAGGTGAAGACGAGTGAGTGTGTCTGTATTCACGCGTACACTTACGGCACTATCTTTCCGATCTCCGGGATCAAACCCGGTGACGAAACTAGACACTCGTATAATTCAATATCCCGGAGAGGCTAAAAGAGGTTCCGTTTTGTTGGCGCTTTCATTGAAACACTCATGCCCAGTAGTGGACTTCGAAGGACGTAATTCTAGAGTCCGATAAGTTCGTGCGAAGGCAGAGTCCTTCTTTTAACGGGTGGTAGACTCCTTATCTGCCTAGGCGTCGTCTGGGTAGGCACCACACTCTAACCCATTTAACCCCTAACTATTGTTGTGTTCCGATTTGAAAGGTATAGACCCGGTGTAATTACGGGCTCTGAGTTTATGCAATCTTAGTTCTCAGGGGCGACGATGCGTTTTGTAACCGCCTTCGGCTGAAGCTATTTGCTGGTGTCCATGGGCTGCAGTCGTCATTTACACGGACTGTTAGGTCGTTTCTCATCCTGTTCCAATAAAAGAAAAGCGCATACGTTGGGTTAGGCGATATAGCATGCTATAGCACACGGCTATGCCACGCTGAAACGCGTTTTCCTCTCGCGTTTGACACACAGTCCCCGCTAACTTCTAGAGTGCATCGTTCCACTCAACATCTGCCGTTTCGCGAGTGGGTTTTGTCGGATTTTAGTTATTCAAACGTTCAGCATATGTCTTTTCTACATTGTTTGGTTTGCGATGACTCGAATGTTGCTACACGACTAAGCTCCTTCACGAGCCGGCCCCGGACACACCGGGCCCCGCTAATGCCTGATAACGTTCACCGATAACATATCTAAATCCCCACCGCTTGATCAAACATACAAACCGACCGTGCTCTATATAGTTAATGTGGTGACCGTTTTGTGCATGCCTCGGTTGTGGTAATGCAGGTGTTCTGTACATTGCTTTTGCATCTGCATGTGACAAGTGAAAATATTTTTAACTGTCAAAAATTGGACGTGGGGATTCTGATCTTATTTAATACTAAATTAGCGGCGACAGGGGAGTCGGTTGGTGGATCTGGCTCAGTATGGAAGCTCAGTAGTTCGAGGATACATAGCAATAAGTTCTTCTTAACTTTCATCGTTTTTCCTGGACATTAAGACGCCGACAGGCTCCAAATAGACCGCCAAATATCCTCGGGTGGAAAACGGGTTGAAACGGCTATAATCTAGACCACCCCGTTGTTGAATATCCGGTCATCAGAGCTTATTGGATTGAGCTAATAGTCCACCGGACGATAAGCGGCTACTGTAGAAGGTTATCGATGCCTGATCACGTCTAAAGATGGTAAGCCTCCCAGCTCGTAATTATACTGGATACCTTTCAAGACGATAGAAGTTGCACAGCTCTTTGGCTGCAGAAACCGGTTAGAGTATATTACTTACCCAGAGGACTCCTGAACAGATAAGAAGTCCACCGCCTGTTATTATTGTAGGCAAATTTGTTAATAAATGTAGAAAGGTAGGAAGAACAGGCCGGGAGGCAGGAATATGGAGCTAAATTGGTCAAACTTCGTAATCGAAGCATCGTAATAAACTTCACGTGTACAATATATTATCTTATCGAAAGAACCATCGCAATATAGATCGTAATCGGTAACGACGTTCAGATAATGAATGTTGTAAGCCAAATATATATATATATGATATGTAGATATCAGCAGCAGAACAAGAGTGACCGACAATCCCGTTAGGATCAGCGTGCTGAAGCGGCAACGGGCCGGCCACATAGCTCGCAGAACTGACAGCCGTCGGGGAAGAAAGGTTCTCGAGTGGCAGCCGCGTACAGGCAAACGCGGTATAGGACGAGCCCCCTCCACTAAGGTGGAGTGATGATCTGCGCAGTATTGCGGGAAGTCGACGGGTGCAGGTGGCTCAGGACCGTGCTTTTTGGCAGTCTTTGAGGGAGGCCTATGTCCAGTAGTGCATTTTACAAAAGAGACGTTTCATGTGTTCTGAATTTAACTGAAAATTGTACTACTAACAAATACTGAAAAATATATCGGTAGATACTTGGGATGAGAGGGTGTCTGTTAGATACTTCACACCCTCACCTTCTCCAAATGTCAACCTCATCAGCTCGTGGTTTTTTTTTTATAGAAGAAGGGGGCAAACGATGGGGATGGGATGCGGCTCACCTGATGGTAAGTGATCACCACGCTACATCGCCTCTGGTGTTGCAGATAGATGTACGTGAGCGACGGTAATAACTTACCATCAGGTGAACCGCTAGCTCGTTTGCCGCCTTTCCTATAAAAAAAAAAATATGAAAAGCTCTCCCAGTCCTGTAACCGCTCACTTGTATGTTTCAACGATTGTATAAATAAGCGAAAACCGTCGAGTACCAAGCCCGCTTATCGTGCTCCTTTCACGCATCACTTGACAAAAGGGAAACGCACGAAAAACAAGAGATACGTACAGTCGTTTATGTATTTCTTGATTATACGTAGTCGCATGTCGTCGGTCGTGAAGATAGGTGGGCTTTCGTGTTGTCAGCAGCGCTGGCTAGGCTCCATTAGAGGTACAATAAATACGTGGAGTATGTAGTTGTAAGTTAACTTTTATTGTTTTTTTCTATTTCTTAGATATTATTTTTGTTTTAATTTCTCGTATCGATGTTGTTGTGTTTATTTATTCGAAAACTCTATTGCACAAACATGTATAATTGGCGCAGTTAGTGACACCAGAGGGCATTCTCTACCAGTCAATCAACAACAGAAAAATCTACGACATTACTTCAGACGTGCGATATTTTACCTTATTATATATAAACTACATAATATATTGCTTTACTTTATTAGTTATTTCATAGCGTGATTATGTTAATGAAAACGATATGGTGACCAAATATCATTTCACAGCACTGGTGAGCTAAGGCATCTCAAAAACGAGTGGGTTTTGGTGATAAGATACGCCACGTTGCACCATGGTAGGTTTTAGATCGACCTCTTCACCGCCGAGAACGTGGCAAATTCATCATTTGAGAATGCAATTGACATTAAGCGGTACCGGCGTCGGGATTCCAATCCATGATAGGCTGGCACCTTCGAGTCTCACAAACGAAAACGGTTAAGGATGTGGGGTAACCTATTTTTTTTTTCTACAAATCACAGCGTATTTAATAATCCTCTCAGCACAAGACGCTACGTAGGTACGTTCCAGTAGAGTGGTCAAGAGTGTATCGCGCAAGGTCGGCAATTAGTGGCGCTGTCGCCACGCGATGACCTCCGCCGGCTCGGAAGCGCACGCACCGGCCATCATCGGTGTGTTCTGCACGCGGAATGGTTCTATGTTGTTACTTTAAAACATTCAAAGAACAAATCTCACGACCCCGTACTCCCCACGCTGAGATGGTCAACGGCATAGACATTGAATTTCGTCGTTTCGATGCACTTTTCATCGGAGCTAATTTGGAACAACGCGACAGGCGGTGAGCAGGCGATTATAAGTGGTGACTTTACCGCGTGCTCGACGGTGAAGGCAACATCGTGTGGTATCTTGTATATAGGAGAAATAATAGAAAATGTACTTTAAGGTCTTGAAGTCTCAGCTCCAATACATCAGATATTGAGAGGTGCCCTTTGCTCAGCAGTTGGATATCTAAAAGACGGTTACTTTACTGCTACCGCCACTGAAATCATCTCTGAGGTTTACTTAAGCGTGCGTGAAAGATATCTCGAAGTCATATTTCGAACACAACTACATTTCCCCAGCTAGTTTCGAAACAAAACAGCCACAAAAAGTTCAAAACATTATCCTAACAAATTGATATAGAATCACATTGCGTTGTAACTTGTTTTCCTATCTATTGAACGCACCACCAACCTTCTAAATAACAGCATTGCCAACATTCACGGGACGATAAACCTCCCGGCGCACGTATAACGATATCCAGCGCAGCCGCGGCTGAGTTACCTACATGCCATGAGTCAGCCGTTGAGCCATTAAAAAACCGGGCTGATAACGTATCGTGTTTGTACAGACACTCACACGCACCGCTGAACACCGTACCGCATCGCTTACGACATATGTATATCAAATAACAAAATAGAACAGAGCCGTGTTTCGAACCAGCGTTGGTACTGAAGTCTCTATACCGCCGAATTAAACACCTGTATAGTTTCGTTCTAGTTCTTTTATAAATTAGTAAATACAGATGACAGAGAGAGTGACAGTGAGGGCAATAGAAATCGTCGAAGAAGCGTCTTCTGTAAATAAAACAAGTTTATTATCAGCTGTTTGGAGGTTGTTAGCACGGCGCACGTTATAAAGACACAGAAACAGCATATCGTTCGGGGTCCTAAATTGTAATTTTTTCTGAAACTAATCTCACAGATCAATCAACAAATGTAAATCAAATATACTTTTTATCAATAATATCTCAAGTGTCCTCAACTTAATATCAAATTTAAGCATTACGATATGATTATTCGCTAGTAACTTTATTTGAATCGTAAATTCTTTTCATTATTTTATAAATACATTTATTTAATAAAGTTCTCTCTTCTTTTCAGAGACTCTTCAAAAGAAATGGCGTCAGGGAAGAGGAATCCAGTTGGTATTGGGATCCACCGGCGCAAACGTCTAAGGTTATCGATCATGATATCGAAAATCAATACAAGATTCAAATACAAGCGTTGCAGAAGGAATTATCCTCCTTAAAAGATGATGGTGATATTGAGAAGCACAGCGAAGTCATACATCTTAGAGAAGAGAATAGGAATCTTATAAACAATCTAGAGGATTTGGACAGTCAGCATCGATTGGCAATGGATAAACTTCTCGCGTTAAAGAAAGAACTTCAAAAGAATTTCGAAGTTTTGAAAGTGGAACACGAGGAATTGAAAAATTCAAACGACGAATACGCCAACGAAATTAAAAAACTTCTGTTTAAGATCGGTGAACGCGACAAAGAAATTGCAAGTCTAAAATCGATAGGTTCAGATTATGATACTTTACTACACAAATACCAAAATTTAGAAAGGATTCATAGTTTGCTTAGAGAAAACGCTGAAAAATTCCAAGAAGAAAATCAAGACTTACATGAAGAGATATTTCAATTACAAGAGCAAGTAACAAAATTAGAGCACGATTTAGAACTTACCATTAAACAATCGGAAGTATCAAACATGGTGCCTAAAGAAAAATATGAAGAGTTGCTGAAGGATTATGAAGGTTTAAAAGCCAGAAGAAGCTCAGATCAAATACATTTGGACGAAATTAACATCGATGACAACGCTAAGGGTGTGATCGAATCTTTGAAGCGTGATATTAGTGATTTAAAACATAAGCTAGCTCAGCGGGAAAATGAATATCATGATAATTTAGATAATGAAATAATCAAAACTGATAGGATAATGCAGCTTTATAACAAATACATTAACTTTGAAATACCTGTTGATTACGTTGGCGAAATGCCTTCTAATGATAATATTGTGCTATTTAAACTGGAAAGCGTTTTCAAAATAGTAAATACGTTTAAAAAAGAAATTGACATGTTAGAAGACAAATCATCTGAAAAGAACCACACCATTAGCCATTTGAAAACGCAAATAGACGACATAACCAATGAAAATGATTTCCTGACTACCGACATACAGCACTACGAAAGGGAATTAGATGAAATGAAGAAAAACAATGATTTTCTTATATCTGAAATAGCAGCCTTGAAGAATATTTCTAAATTGGAGCCAATAATTGAAACTCATGAAGACAATTACACGAAATTAGAAACGGAGTTAGCAGACTGTAACAGAATAAACAAAACTTTCGAGTCGGAAATAAAAAGAATAGAAAATGAGTTAACAAAGGTAAGAACCGATAAAAGTAATTTAGAAGAAAGTCTTAACGATTTGAAACAGAAATACACTTCTATGTTAAATGAATTAGAGATGTGTAAAACTCAAACTAAAAGCGTTGTAGAACTGGAGGGCACTGTTAACATGAAAAGCAGCGAAAAATTAACAAAAGCAACAGATGAAATTGATGAATTGAAAAAACGTCTCAATGCTGCCAATACTAAAAACGAACAATTTGCTATCGACGTTCATATTATAGAAAATGACAAAGTATTGCTTATAAAAGAATTAGATGATCTTAAGAACGCCTTGCAAACAAAATTAGCAGAAAATAAAGATTTGCAATCATCAAAAATTGTTTTAGAATCTAAAATAGAAGAACTGGAAAAAACATTAAAGGTATCCAAAAATTATAAAAAGGAAATTGAAAATTATAATGAAAATCTTGAGCAAAGTCTTTTCTCAAGCTCTACTAAGTCTAAAGCTGATGGAGACACAAAGTGCGAAAATAGTTTGATCTCAGAAAAATTGAAACATTCCTTATTAGAAAATACAACATTGAAAAATAAAATTGATGAACTCACTAGTGAAATTACAAATTTAAAACTTAATGTTACACAGCTCCCAGCAGAAAAAAATACCATTAAAAATGATGCTTCAGCTGAAATACAAAAAAATATTTTGCAACTTCAACAAACCGTAGAAGATTATAAAGAGAAAGCTGTTCAACTTGATGTTGTAAATAGGGATTTTATCGCCCTTAAAGAAGAAAATAAAAAACTTGCAGAGATGAAATTTCATTTAGAGGCTGAATTGTTTTCTACCGATAAAAAAATTGTTGGCCTGGAGGAAGAGTTCAGCAAATTGGTATCTGATCTTAATGAAAAAGATTCAATAATTGATAGGCTTAACAGTACCATAAATGACAATAATGTAACTTTACACAATTTAAATGAAACCGTTAGTCATTTACAAAATAATCTTACTGTTAAGAATCATGAACTAGAACTTATAAACAAGAAATATGAAGAAATATATGTCAAATTAAATCAAACGAGCGAAATTTTAAAACGCAGCCAGGAAGAGTTAAGTTCATTGCATGCTGAAAAGGAAGACATTAATAAGCAATTAATTATGTTAAATGACGAATTGAGTACTAAAAATTCTGAAATAGCAATGTTGACAGATCGACACGAAAAGTTAGAAAAAACCAATCACGAATATAAATCTTTAGCAGAAAATAAAAACAAAGAGATCAAAGAGTTGAACCAATCTTTTGTGGAACTTACTGATAAGATGAAAACTACTGACAATATCGCTCATCAGAACGAAGAGTACTCCAAATTAGTTGAAGAAATGTCAGCCGTTGGAAAAGTAGCTACGGACCTAAATAATCAACTTGAAATTAAACAGAAAGAAGTATCGGAATTGGAACACAAGGTCGAACAGTTCGAAAAAGCATATATGGAGTATCAAAATATAATAGAGCAAAGCCAAAATGAAAAAGCTAACCTTATTAACCTGGTCAATTTGAAACATAACGAAAGCTTACAGTATCACAATGAAATTCAGAGATTGAATCATGTTATACTAGAACAGACTAATGAACACAAGAAAATAATCGAAGAAAAGGAATTTCTTTTACAAAACAGTACAAATAATTGTTCCACTTGCGACACTTTGCGGATATCTCTCAAAGAAAAGGATGAAATTATTGCAATTTTGAATCAAAATGTGAGTGATTATGACAAAATGAAAGTCGACTTGTCTAATGCCGGTGAAGCTATTAGAAACTTAACCAAACAATGCGAAGATTTGGATAAAGGTCTTAGAATCCAACTGGACACTGTAAAGAAATTGACAGCAGAAAATGCAGAGGTAAATTTTATTTAAATATTATATGAAATATAGACGAGATAGCCAAGTTGACAGGAAACTCGTTTAATTTCATACTGAGCAAGGCTATTATTTAATTGAATATCATTGTAACTTAACATTTTTTTTTATTTCATTGTATATACAGTTGTCAGAACAAGAACAGAACTCATCAAGGGAATTGGAAAGGTTACGGCACCACTTAATGGAAACGGAAGAGAATTACACGCAAGAGTTGATGACTTCGGAACAGAAGCTAAGCGAGTGCCAGATAAGGCTACATCAGGTGGAGGAGAAAGCGAAGCAGACCAGTACTGTTTATACTAGTAATAGGTAAGTTATAGATAACACGGTGATGGTAAAGATCGTGAGCCGTGCCGTCGTCTTACTGTCAAAGCCTACGATACAAATCGTACAAAGTTTCAAAAAGTCCTAGGTACGATTCTACACACAGGGGATCTAACTCGAGTCTCCTGATTCAGAGTATCTGCCTATCATCGCAAGTATCGTAAGAAACAATCTGAAAAACCTTGCAGATCTCATTGCAATATCCAAATATGGCCCCCAACGGCAAACTCCGCGATGAGGATCATCACCCATCACTTTCTATCTCCTGAAGAGATTGAAAGTGGTCTGCTAAATCCCGGTTCCAGCAGTGCAGTATCGTGAAAATCCATTATCTCTGCATTCTCAGATTGGTGAATGAGACAGGGGCTATAAAAGCCCTGAAATGACTGATCATGTATTTCTTTTACAGCATACGAGCTAACCAAGAAGTAGAAACGTTGCGTAATCAAATAAAGCTACTAGAGAAGCAAAGGGAAGAAGTTCAAGCAAGGTTGAGCGAAGCAGAGGACACGCGAAGTCGAAGCGAAGCCGCGCTCACAAATCTCCAGATCGTTCTTGAACAGTTCCAATTGGGTACGTTAGTAATTTTTTAATGAATTTAACTTTAATACTGATCCGTTTAATTCAGCATTAGACGAGAATATTAACAATAGATTTCAAATCTTATGTCCCACTAATATTAGACTTCCCGGAAGAGCACGGGAGCTGAAAGGGTGTAATGAAGAGTACACCATATTGATGTCGGTAAATCTATTTGACTATGTCGAACCAAAATCACAATACTAGTGACGAAGAGCAGCGTCACCAGTACGAGAGTACTGATGTTACGCTCACCAATCTGTCTGTTCAGCGTGGTGAGTATGAGCTAATCTTGAGAGTTCGTTGGCTCTTTAGAAGAAAGTACAATATATAAATAGAAAGTAAACACTTAAAAACACCTCTTAAAAGTTTATGATCAAAGTTCGATAGATTCACTCACAAATATGGATGCAAAAATGAATTTCAGAAAAAGAAAGAGACATAGCTGCTGCCACCGAGAAGATAAGGAACAAAATGGAAGATACGAAACAACGAAATCAAAGACTACAAGATGAGATTGCGAGGCTAAATTCTAAGTTAGAAGAGTCTTTAGCAGGTCTGCAGGCAGCTTCTAGATTGGGTGATCAAGTTGAGACAAAAACTGCGCAAATTAATGATTTGAAGGAACAAGGTAAGGCTAGAGCTGACTTAAACGTTGTATTTTTAAAATTGACTAGTAGAACAGTTAGTTATATAGATGTGTATTTGAAATAGATTTTTAGAATTGTTGTAATGTAATGTAATGAATTTCACAATGATTTGTAAATATCAAAAATGTTTAACTGTCACGTCGAAATTTTTATGTCCAGTACAAAGAAATGTAGAGAGGCGACGAAATTTAACGAATGTAACATCAAAATTCTTTCTTACGCATATAATGAATGACAGAAATGTATGTAATTACAAACGGACATCATTATAAACAGTCAAAACTCTTTCGTAGTCAAAAGTCATTTTGACAGATCAAAACTTCTTTCGTCGTCTTGTCCCAAATTAAAAACGTAAGATCTACTTCTATGAGAATAAAAAAACAAGAGGAGCATAAGGAGAAATGTAGAGAAAATAGAGGAAACCATAGAACTTAAGGTCACGTTACTTCTGTAGCCTACAGTTAAAACTTTTTTTTTACTTTTGACTAAATTTTACAGTCAAAAGTGATTTTTATTGGAGTAACTGAATATCAAACGCAAGATTTGCCAGGTTGATGTAGTCGTAAGGTAATTTATATATTAAATCTATCTAAACCACTGTTAGGATGCCTATGACGAATCTTTGCATTTCAAATCTGGACTGCATTAACCAACCATGTTTGTTATAAATTTACTACACCCTGTTCATAAATGTTTTAATAGTAGTCCGGTTCCTTTGGCAAATCCGGCGTCTGACTAAATATCAGCTGGTAATTCTGGGGTTGATCCACCCAGGCTACCAGTTGGTATACAGTGAGACGCCGAATGTCTTCAAATTTCATTAGACACACGTAAGTTTTTGTTTTGATTCGGTAACATATGTCTAAAGCTTGTCGTGTAGTGTTGATACTGTTTGCTTTGACCGTGTGTCTTGTTCATTAAATCCTATTAAACGTTTCTTTTTTTTTTATTCGTTTGTTCGCTTTTATGTGTTGTCAACTTAAAACTGATTTAATTGTTATTTAATGAACCATTTAAAGAATACAAATAATTAAATGTCGGGTTACCTCAGTCCTATTTTCAGTCTTTTATCAATACCAAAAAATAAAAATTACATAAAAGCCGAATCTTCAATAAGTTCCAAAACGTATATTAAAATCAGAAGTTAAAATTAGTCCTAATTTTATGAGATTGTTTTAATTGTGGAAAAGATTAACCAAACTTTTTTTTATTTAAACGTTCAAATAGCAATATTTTTGAATTAAACTATTCGTTATCCTCAAGAGACCAGCTTCCGCCTACTTCGGTCTAATCTCATTTGGTAACTGTGAGGCTTTATCACGCCGTGGCCGTTACTGTTAGCCTGGCCTTGTAGTATTTTTCTATTAGCCAATGACCATAACACTGTTATTATCATTTGCTTTTAGTCTGCGGCCTATGGCGTTATCGTAGCCAATTTATGGTCTATGGCACAACAGTTGTCAGTTGCCACGTTGGCAGTAGACAGAGCCGCGGTTAACTCAGATTACCATATGGGGTTTGACTGAGGTGTTTGGCTGCACGTCGTGTCGTCCTGTGTTTTTTTTTTTACATTATTTTGCTTAAGATAGTGTTGTAATTTATCACATCGCTCACCAGTTTTTCATTTTACATTAGATTATATTTATTTATTTTCGTAGTTTCTCTCTCATTTATTTGCAATAACATAACATTAAACAACATATTTTATTTTGAAAAACAAATAATGAAAGGAAGCTCACACGATCGTATGCCCAATACTGGGTGGGTCAGAAGACTAGACATAACTATTTATTAGTCATTTTTTCTTCGTAAAATTTCATGTTAAATTTATATCTACATTCTATTAACTAAAATTCTAGCTTCCGTACATTAATTATCTAAACAAAATCAGCCCAAAGATCACAGTCAACATCAATTGCTCAAAAATAATATTATCTAAATGGAAAAATGAAAAATCTTTGGCCAAAACTCACCATTGCATCATTTTTTGCCTTACACATGTATTAAATTGTCTTGCAGCACACAGCTCGTTTTCATTTATCTATTTGTGCCTTTTCTAAGAAAATTTGATCAATGATTATAAAATGACATGGAACATGTACTGGTATATGTTTTTGAAGCTATTTAAATTAATAGAAAGATGAAAAAAAAAATCAAATTTTTTTAGTAATGTTTTATGTTTATTTTGTTATCCTTTCGTAGAAATGTAGATCTCGCAGAAGCCTTCGACAAAGCGTCATTGCCTCTGAGTATTACTTCAGGTACTGGTGGAATTAAAAAAAAAGGAAACCGGGATCGTTTACACTTGTGTTTTTTTTTTGATATCTGCTTATTAGGAAACACATTTGATTGATTAACATTACTTTGTTAGGCTACCGTTAATGGAATGGTTTTAAATATTTGGACAAGAATGTGGCCTTTCTTATAAATTTACTATTTCATCTTCTTCTCTGACTCTTTGTTTTATCATGTTGTAACATTTTTCTCTATAAAACGCAGAATCATCGTTTCTTATAACTATTTAATTGGCTAACTTATTAACAGTGGGAATGATTTCTTGTATTTACGTTTGAAATTAAACTATTATTTACGGATTTATCGGTCGAGCGATGCAGCATATGATCACAGAGGAAGTCTGCAATCTATAGCTGGGTTAACTATGACATCGGGACGTAAAAAAAACGAGTGAATCGCGATTTAATATAGAGGAAATGTTATAAGTTTATAAGAGCGGTCAAGTTGATCAACTTAATTCTGCATATAACCGATATTTAACCATGTCTAGAATCACTAAGCTAAGGACCTTTGGGACCGTATTATGTACTATGAGCATAATGCCATGCTTTGGGTATAGTACTGAATAATCGGATACCTTTTAAAGTTCTGCCAGTACTTGGCCAAACGTTTGATCAATATTAATAAGTCAAATATCACATCGCAAGTGTCTTCGCCCTCGGCTACCTTCCCAGTGGCTGAATAATACTTTGAGGTCGTGTGTGCATTTACATCGCGCTATACGAACGAGTATCGACGGTGATTTAGTGTGCATGGTAAGAGTAGACTGTAGAAATTATTGTTCATTTTATTTTGTTTCAGTTTTATTTTAGGCCCTTTGGACTGATCAATTCATCTGGGGTAAACCAACTAAATCATTATCGTAGTGATTCGAAAGAAATAAATATCTTCTTGTGAATTTTGTGTATATCATCATATCCTCAGTTTTTATGGCCCACTGCTGGACATATGGCTTCCAGGTGTGCATTTTTCGAGGAAATTCTGGACCTAACCCTGCTGATTCTTATCAGTAGTCTGTGGGATTTGGATAAGATCATTTCGGAACGTTTTTCTGCCAGGCGGTATATAATAAATAATTTAACGTATTAAACTGCACAACGTTACTCATCTATGGAATGTTAATACCTCTGTTGAATTCCAATGCTATAATTTAACGAAGGAAATTATTGCTATGTTTGCCACAACTGAAAGGCTGCAGCGCAGTTAGTACAAAAGTATGTTCCACCGCATCCCTTTTTAAACTTCATTCTACTACAGCGTTCTTTGAGACAATCTAATTCCTTCATCCGATACTATTTAATCTTGATGTCAACAAAGTGACAGTTAATTTTCATTTGGAAACCTGTGATGGGATCTAATTGGTCATATTGTTACCACCAGTGTGTACACTCCAGACATCGGTGGCGGCGGCCGAAGAGCGGTACTATAACGCGATCTCGAATCAACAGGACAAGGTCGACAAGAATCTGGTTAAGAACCTAGTCATAAACTATGTCGTTACAGCCGCTCAAAGCAGCATGAACAAGTAAGTATCCCTAGCCCTAGTACTCAAGTGAATACTTGCCCGTTTATGTGGCTCTGGTAATTGTACGTTTGTAAATACGTTTTAATATGACATAAAAATAAAAAGTATTATTAAATAAAATAAAAATAAATAAAATCACACAGGCGATCACCTGATGGTAAACTGTCACAGACACCGACCTCTATTCTTGATGAAGAATCAATACTTAACCGTGGCGCCAAATCTTATATTGAGTCTAGCATGAGTGGAGCTGAATGAGTTTTAAGGTAGCTTGATTCCAAAAGACAAACAAAAATGTTTTTTTTTTTTCTAAAATCAGAACATTTCCATACTGGACTCGAACTAAGTAAATAAGTTAATTTAAAAACAAGAACGGAATATTTTCAAATTGTAAGTGCAACATGAGAATTTAGAATTATTATTTAGTAATTTTTTTGAAAAATTTATAAAATTCTTATAACAGATTTCATGCTATCGGGTCTTCAAGGAGATGTGATGTCGTAATGTAGATATGTCCGGAGAAATATTGTTAAACATTTGAAACAAACTGTGTTCACATTTAGTGTTATTTAATTCAAAGCAATATATGTTTAAAATTTGAAAATGGTTGACAATTATTATTATTTATTGTAGTAGTTTCACAAGAAATTGTAATAATTGTCGATATGAAGAAATATAAATTCTATTGAAAAAGATTATTTTGTACGGCATCTGCTATACCTACTAAAGGTCCGAAAGTTGAGTTAGGATTTCAAGTTCGAAATGTACGATTGAATTCTCAAACTGAACAGTGCTGGACCTAGTGGATCACCCTGTTGTGCTCAACAATTATAGTTATTGTAAGTAATGTAATGTAAAGTATAACTCGGAATAAATGTAAAAAAACATTTATTTATTGAAATAAATGTTGTACGATGCGACCTTATTGACATTTAGTGAAAACTATTTAAGCACTTGTGGTCATAGCCATTCGGATGTAGTGAAAAATTTTTTTTTTCTTCCAAATTAAATTACTTAATAAAACGCAAACGTTATTAGTCATGACTTCTAGTTTAATAGCGAGAGCGGCGGCCTCGCAGAATTTCATTGTCGGCTCGTCGGCGACTTCAAACGCGGGAGCCGACGCCGGCTCGGAATGGATGGCGGTTGGCCTAGTTACATAGTAGCGCAAATATATCTCGAGGCTTAATTACAATATCTAAATAATTATCCTGTGAATAAACTACTTGTATTTGCATAGTTGATACTTAGCGTATGATTTATATATAGTCTGTAGAATATGAAATTAAATTTAATGTCGCAACGTCGCATCCATTCTGTATATAAATAATTATAGCTAAAGGAGATTCGAATCTTGAAAGTGAAGATCTCTACTAAACATAAGTCTTCACAAAACTGATCCATCTTCCAGGACCCAAGTCCTACGCGTCCTGTCAACGGTACTCGACTTCAATCAGCAGGAGTGCGAGAAGCTGGGTCTGGTCAGGTCTGCCAACGCCACCGACAGCTTGGCAGCGGAGTTCGTCAAATTCCTGCAGAACGAATCGAAACCGCGGACACCGTTGCCGAACATGATGGGGCTGGGACAGTCAAGAAGCACCACTCCCACTTCGAGAAGGAGCTCAACAATGGGTGAGTTTGAAAGAGTAACAGTAACGTTTTTTCAAATGCTCAGATCGCAGTGACTAGCAGTAGTGTCTCAATTGTGAACCTAGTGGTCAGATAACCTGGGCTCGATTCCCTCTGCAACCAATAAAGGCTGCATGTCTGGTAAAAAAAAAAACTTTGAGTGAAGTTCACCTACCCGTCTCTAAAAACCATTTACAAAAATGACCCACCTGTGACCATCGACCCCTCGCCGCATTGCGCTGATTTTTCCTCCAAACTTTCTTCCGCAACGCTTGTCAGTCCTGGGAGCATGTGACCGGTCCGTTGCCGCTTGCTGATCTTGATTATCCTGACTATGTCGGTGATCCTAGTTCTGCTGTGGATATCTCGTTGCAGATTCTTACATGCAGAGAAACAACGAGTAAAGCCCTTTCCAGAACCCGCCGGGATCCGTTGAGCTAACTCAAAGAAATCACTTATGATAAATTTCCTTTCCAGGGCCCAACCCAGTCTTCGATCAAGGTCACCGAAGGAATCCGTCATCCGGCTCCAACAACCTTCTATTCCAGAACTTGGATACAGGCGATACGGCGTCCCAGTTGTCCACCGAGTCCGAACCCAGGGTGGTCACGATCAACCACATGGAGACCGGGGTCAATCAGATCAGAAACAACGAGGGCGCGATCTTGAAACATGTTCTGAAAGATATGTGAACTGTATACCAATTTTAACGTATTGAGATTAAATGAGAAGAGAAGAGAAAAAAACTAAAAAGGCTTTTATGGGATATTTAGGCTGAGCTCAGCAGGTCGAACGATATGTCATCTAGGAGAGTGTCTCTTATAAATCGACAATAAAGTATGAATTTCTAATCTGTGTCTCTCCCAAATAGAAATGCGGCGTGATTATATCCATAGCACAGACTAATATTAGATATTAGTTCTACGTAATCTTTTGTAATGTCAACAAGTGTTTAAATAGAATCAAGGATACAAAATGGCAGACACATTGTTATGATGGCTTAAAGAAATGTTAGCTTAACAAAACACATGCTTGTAAAATAACCTAAAAATACATAAGAAAAGAATGATGTAAGCCCCCCACCCATGCCATGTGTTATGTAAATTATCTTTAGGCGTTTCGTTCGTTCGAGGAGATAGAGCCGTGCATCTAGAGGCTTCGGATCAGCAGCAGCAGCCCGAGTTCACGAGCGCACGCACCAATATTGTTCACGAAACTTATGCCGCTCCGGTGATACCTCTGTCCACCCCCATTGTTGTGCATACAGTCGTGTGCGCTTAGGTTTTTTTTTATTGTTAATCCATTAGCAGTATGGTGCACCCTTGACGGTTCCATAACCCTCTCGAATGTTGATAGGATACCTTTGCCCACTAGTGGGATATTTACTTCACTCGCATCTATTTTACTACTTAACTTCACATCAACTATTTACTATTCTGAACAGCAGTATACAAGAACCTAATTGATGAAATAATATGGATTCCTTATTAGTTCTTGTTTTTGTGTTCCTTTTTTTTAAATAATACGTTAATATTTTTCGACAAAATTCAATATTTACATTTTTACCCGACTGCCTCACAAAAACTGCTTTTCGAGTTCATGTTTGTATGTTTGTTTCTGTGGGACGCTCTGTAGTCTTAACGGATGGACATGTGAGGTGTCGTTGGATTTGTCTTCATTGTGCGAATCAAAAGAGAGAGATGGAACAAAAAATTTTACGTACGAATAGCTACTAGTTTATTAACTCATTAGCAGAAACCCCTGCTTCCGAAGAGGCCTATCTATGCCCAGCTGTGGGACATTTACTTCACTTTAATTTCTTCACTCGCCTCTATATTTCGCTTCTTAATTTCACATCATACTATTTACTAACTCCACTGCTTGACACCCCCCCAGTGGGAGGAGTTGCCATAATCTCCGCGGCTTGGGTAGCGTGTTGGTTTGCTCAATACGAATGTTAAGGCGCCCAGGGAAGGGTAGAAAAAGGGTGTGGCAGTATTTCGTCGTTAATTTTTGTATTCCATTTTTAAATATTTTTCTTTATGCATACATATAAACAGGTAAACTTTAAAATAAAAACATCTGTTCGGTTCAACAGTATATAGTGTAACGTTTTAAGTTTAGATAAAATTGTATATAATTATTTTTTGTGCCTTGTATGTAATAATTTAATGTGCATTTAAAATATTTAATATTATTTTTCAATCAAATTCTATTTCCGATTGAATTTATTTTACGAAAATGAATTTTACATTTACAATTTACAAAGTTGAGTTGTTTTAAAAAAAAACATTGCAGTTTTAAATAATTTTAAATTAAGAATATAGAATTCCTTTTTCAGCGCAGCAATGACATCGCCTGTTTTCGTTTTATTGTATTTTATATAGCCTTGTAAATTTTTAAATTTGAAAATATTGTAAGACTTTGAACTCCGTTCAAATGTATGTCACCATCATTAAGTAATATTCCTTATCATAGTTTTGTTAATGATTCATTAAATTGTATTATTTTTAACTATTATTTAATTTCGTTTCGATTTCAAACCTCTGTCATGTAACGTCTATGGAGCATTTTCTATTTCATTAAAAAAAAAAAACATGGGATTGTTTGTAAAATTGTTTATTTTTAATTTAATTCAATTCAATAATTTTTTTCGCTGTACGATACACAGAAATAACTTGCACTACCATTATAATTTACGTTTTAATTTAAAATATTTTACGAATATATTTAAGTGCAGGACTCTTACAAAGTGTTGTTCGTGTATATCGCAGTGTTGTTGTAATTTTATTTGTGAATATTGTTTTTAATTTGTATAATAACCATTTAACGAAAATAAATCATGCGATATCTCTCATTCTTTTTTCTGTACGACTAATAGCGTACATGGCCTTTTTTATTTACAGCGACATCTTTTGGCTTTAAAAAGAGACTAATTGCGTTCTTCTCTTTCAAGCTTGGTAGAGCCAAGCGGCGGCTTTAGCTGCTGCTCGAATGGGCCGGCTCGACCGGGTTGGTATCACGGCCTCGCAGAATACCGACGTGAAGTAGAGGCATCTTGTTCTTCTGCGTTTCGATCGGTGAGTGAGGTAACCGGAGGCCCACTCCCCCTCCCTATATATCCTTAAAGACCGGCAACGCACCTGCAGCATCTATGGTGTTGCAGATGTACGTGGGCGATGGTAATCACTTACCACCAGGTGAACCGCTTGCTCGTTTGCCGTCTTTTCTGTATATATAGATATATATATATATAAAAAAGAGACTTGTCTAAGAGAACGTTATTTAAATAAAAAGCTAAGGTAATATAAACGCTGTAAGTTTTGTATGTACCAAGGTTTTTCCCTCGTTTAATTCAAACTTAGGAAATAGGCAAAGGGACGCAAAGCTTGTTTTAAAAAATACGAGAACTAAATTGATAGAAGAACTTACAACCTTCTGCGATCCGGTTGTGATGATCAACTTTTAAAACAATGGTATATTATAAAAGTATTTCAATGTAAGTCTTACTCCTTACGAAATGAGGTTTAATGAAAGACGGACAAAGAGAGGTAAGGACATCTGTAACTTGTTTGCAGAATACTTGCAGTCTATCTACCGATCTAAAAATAAACCCGTACCGATAAGGAAACCTAATCAGGTTTCCTTAAACAATCGTTTAGCAATACACAACATTGCCCCCGTATGCCTAGTTGTCATTTATCCGAACACGTGGCACTCGAACATCTGCAATCGCTCAATGTTTTTATAATAGTTCAAGTTCAGATGCTTCTCCTCCTGTCTCTTTCAAGTGCTGGTGCAGGTTGTTTTTGTAAAACTTTATCGAAAAAATTATAACTTACATTCTTCTGGTATTTTTCGTCGATCGTGAAGAGTTGGTAGTATAACTACAATATTGAAGCCGGGCGGTAGTTGTATTAATTTACGGAAAGTTATTGAAGGGACTTGTTCATAAAATATTGTAGTTGTAGTCAGTATGACTTCCTCCCACAAAGATAGACTATTTCTAATCTTATAAGTTATATATCAGACATATCCGACGCCATTGTAAATGGATCAAGAGGTTCATGCTGTTTTTACCGACTCCCATAAGGCGTTTGACGGTGTTATTCCTGATTTTTTTTGTTGTAAAAATTGTAATCACGGAACTCTGCTTGATGCGAATCATATTTTCGAAACCGTTCCCAACTTGTTGCATTCTGTGCCTTCAAATTGTTCTGTTCTACCGTCCCTACTAGAGTTCCTCAAGGATCTCACCAAGGGCCTTTGTTTTTCTTGATTTTTGTCAACGACACCTGTACAAAAGTATACAATCTAGATATAAAATATATGCTGTGTCTTAAAGTCTATCGAGCAGGATCTCGATGAGCTTGTGTTGTGAAAACTATACGATATTAAACATACAAATATGTTACCATATAAAATTAACAAAGAAGAAAAATTTCGATCAGCTAATTATTATATACATATGGCGAAATTGTGAAGGAAGTGACCAGTCACCGATATTCGGTCGTTACTGTAGATAACATCGATCAGAGCAATTTTAACGATTAATAATCAGGAAAATGAGTATACTTTATAATAAATAATTAATGATGAACAAATACAATTGGGTTGCAATTCAATTCGAATACTTGTACTGTCATTTGTCACAGGAAGAGCTGAGCTGCAAAGTTTTAACTGGTGGTAGACCCCTCTGGGTGGGTGCCACACTCTTTTCTGCTGCCAAACAGCAGTGCCGCCAATCGTTGTGCTCCGGTTTCAAAGGTTCCGGTCTGCTTGAGAGGTTGAGCGTTTGAGCCAGTATAAATACGGGCTGTGAGGACCTTAGGATCTTAGTCCACAGCAGTGTCCCGAGGGCTTCAGTAGCCACTTACCATGAAATGGACTGTTAGCTCGTTTTCCCACTCCTCTGCTATTATACATATGTTTTTGTACCACATATTGAAAATCATCAACTCGGTTTTTGCAATCGAGTTTTTTTTAAACGCTTGTTCTTTCTTTCTGAAATCTAAGATAAATTATGGCTAAAATAGGTATAGTATTATTACCAGCAGCCTCATACTCACGACGCTGAGCAATCGGGTTCTAGCCTTACTGGGTATGAGGAAGTGGCTACAGAAGTGCTAAAGGAGTGTTCTTGGAAATTAACTCCAGTTTTTGCAAGTGGCCGCCTGTAAGTGCCCGGTGCTGGGCAAAGGACTCCTTCTCAAATATCTGGTCGGCGGCATTCGCATATCCTCGTAATAATATATTTTTTTAAATTATTTCTCAGATATGCACGTTTCCACACGATGTTTTCCTTCACCGCCGAGGACGTGGTAAATACAGCACTTAAAATTGCTAATAACAATTTTAATATAAGATAAATTTCCATTTAATTTAAAACGACCAATTGTAATGCTATTACTTAAAGCCGAAACTATTTATCATGCTATAACGGCTTATCCGTTAAAATATATAATAGATTGTCTGTGTCGGATCTCCGCGCGCTCGGGATTATTCATCACACTGTGCACTCAATAAATACTCATTTATTGTCTTTTTTTTTAGTTTAACGTGGGGGAAAGTTGCTCGCACCTACCCGTCACCGTCTCCCGTGACTGGTTACATCGGGATCAGAGTTGAAGATACCGCGATAGATATGCTGTTGGCCTAGTGGCCTTTACAGCTCCATTGGTAGACTCATATATCAATCACAGAAAACTATACATAAACATTAGAAAGACAACCATATCTTGTACTACAACATGTTGTAGTTACTATTCAGTTGACTAGTGGCATCTAGTTTGACGATATAAACTATATATCTTACACAATTATTTATAGATTAAACCGTCTGAAAATTAAAAAAAATTACCATTAAGGGCATTTAAACGAAATGATTATTTGTCTAACGCGAACACTGCACATTAGAAATGAACCTATGGTTTACTGATTTTATCGCGTTTAATTTTTGTTTTTATATTCTCGGCGTTTTGATTGCTTTACAGCAGCCGTGGTCACGGGGGGACTGAGGTGTTAGACGTCCAGTAATAGTCAACCTTCGGGCTACCTTCAGCTTTTATTTAGTAATTTTCCGATCTACGCAGAATGTGCTCACAGTATCTCGAGGTCGTGCAGCGGTGTGCTTGGTTTTAGATTTAATTTTATTTATCACTTGATTCCAAGCCGGTGGTAGTACCCAGCCATCTTCTTTAATGAAATTAGGATGTTTATTTGTAAATTTTCTCATCAGTTATATACTATTATTACTGTTTCAAATTATAACTTGGGTGGTATGTTTCATAAAATATTTCATAATGTTGCACAAAGTTTTATAGCAAATAAACAAAATTATTATTTAACTAAAATAATTATTATCTATGAAGGACCAGGATACGATAAATTTCAACGGATATTCCACCATCATTCGGTCGCCAGAGCCTAGTTTGTTGATGAGGATGGTATTGGGAGAATGAGATGCAATATACCATCCCTTTCTCCAAGCGCCTAACACACAATACACGGGTACCTTATTTTTATGGGAAAGGCGGCACCTGATCAATCGGGTCACCTGATGGCAAGTGATTACCGTCGCAGACGTACACCTGCAACACCAGAGCTGCTGCAGGTGCGTTGCCGGTCTTTAAGGGTATTTGGGAGATGGAAGGGAGGATGAGGAGAGCCTCCGGTTACCTCACTCGCCGAACAAACCGCAGAAGCACAAGATGCGTCTACTTCACGCCGGTATTCTGCAAGGCCGGGGTACCCACCCGGACGTCCCGGCCCATTCGAGCAGCAGCAAACGCCGCCGCTTGGCTCTACGTTGGCACTTCCCTAGCGTGTGTAGGCGGATAACGGCACTATAATATCTCCTGCGCTACACAACTGCCGATAGTATTCGGAAGATATCGACCCGGAGGATATCACCATTAATAAAACCTACACGTACTTGTATGATGGGCAAAGGTGTGGCGTCGTATTGCTTCTCGGATACAAGCTTTACAGTGCAATTTTTATAGATCTTGTTTACACGTCGCGATATATTACGGTTAGAAGTCGTGACGTCGGAACGTAATTAAATAAGCATATTTAATGTTAGTAAAATCTTTTTTAATTTGTTGACTTATAAAAGCTTCATAACGTGTTCCGGTTTGAGGTGTACAGAGAGCCAGTAGGTTTATAGGCTGTGAGGCATTCTTACTTATTCCTCAGCGGTGACGAGGCATCTGTAACCTTCTTCGATTTTAGTTGTTTGCTATATCTACTTACCAATTGGACTGTTAGTTTGTTTGTTTCTCTAGTTTTAGAGCTCCGTGGTGGTCGAGTTGCGAACCGGTATAGTTTTTTTTAACGATCAAAAATGTATTAACTGATTTTTACAGTACATGCTGAAAACTATTCCTGTGTGAGTCACTTCTTTATATGTCGATGGTATTCGCCATGTTTATAGAAGTATTATCCAATCTGTAAGACTTATGTACGTAATTCCATACGTCCTATTCATATAGAAGAATGTGAATAAGTTCGTCACTGTGTGCAACGATGATTCTAGATGCTGATATAGGAGCTGAGCTGTGGAGATGAGAGATGGGCAATGGGCGTTATTGCCTCTCCGGCCCCGGAACTTTGTTAATTTTCGATTTTACATACAAAGAATTAAATGAAAGAAAGAAAGAAACATGTTTATTCGATGCAACAACACAACAGAGATATAACAGATAATACAATATGTTGGATTGTAGCAACGAAAAGAAAAGACATTCGATTCAGCATTGTGCTGCACCAGTGTAGCTACAGCGCTGATAACCTGCCGCTGACCTGGTTCAATCTCGGAAACAGTTAAACAGACAACATTAAGAAAATAGAAACACCTCGATGCATATTTCTGCACCTGCATACTTCTGATATCCTCGTGAGTTGTAAAGGGTTGTTAAATATGTAGAACATAAACGTAATTAAGGGTAGTCTGTTACAACCAGTAAGCCGCTCCCCATCCGGGAATTAATACCTTATAGCTTGGCGGATTGCGCGCTCCATCCAATCTGTACTGTTAATTAAATGTAATATGGATTTACACATAATTTAACCTTCTATGTACTTAAGCTTCTTTTATATGAACAGTGTAAAGTTACGGCCTAGTCTCCCGGGACAGGCGTAGCATGCTTAAAAGGAGACTACAGCGACACCTCATTATTAACGAAGAGTTTTGTAAAAGGAATGAATAAATTATTATTATTATTATGTGGGGTTATTTAGATATATACTCGTCTGGTTGGGTGATATATATGTATACATGCATAAAATACAATAAAATAAATAGGTTATCTTTTAATATATTATAATTAAAATACTTAAAGTTAAATAAAATAAATAAATATATTATAACCCAACCAGACGGAAGTCCTCGGCAGGGGAGATCAGACGGCCGAGGGTTAGGGGGAAAGGGAAAGAAACCGACGGACGATGCGAGCGGTATCGAGAATCACCGCCTTCTGCATTTGAGCTCGCAGCGGTCCGTCACGGAGTCCCAGCCGCCTCAGATGTTCCGAGAGGGTGACTGGGATTAACCCATTTGCAGAGACGACTATCGGAATAATTTCGGTCGGCACACCACCCCACATGTCGGTCACCTCGTGAGCCAGGTCCAGATATTGCGTTCTCTTATCAGTTTCGGTTTTCACGGCGATGTCAACCAAAAATATCCTCGACTGTGCCCCGTCCATTAACCTGTTCGTGATGATGCATCGGTCCCAATAGAGCCTGGCGATTTTCGAGTACGGCTTCCGGCGAATACTTATAGCAAGGTAGTCTCCGATCCAAGAGACTTTATTTCCGAGCGAGCTCCTAATGTAGAAGTTCCATGCAGTCCATGGTGGCCAGGTGCTGTTAGCTCCTTGGACATCCTAATCCAATAAGAAAATATTAGAAAAAATATAAGCGGTGTAATCTCCGGAATTACCGAATTTATTTTAAGAAATGGGATCCGTGAGAAATTTCGATGTTTGTTCGAGTTCATCAAAGAATTAGTTACATCGCTACATATTTACCGTGCCCTGACAAAATATACCAGAACTATCTAAAATATTATTTTAGACGTCTGTCTGTGCGAAACCAGCTTAGTGGTTAATTTCTTTTTACAACTTCACTGGTTCACTACTTCTCTACGTAAGAACACTTATGTTGTTAAAAGTGAAGAGAATTCTGAGGAACTTGCATGTTGGAAACGTTCAAAAACTTTTTCAAAATTAAAACTATTTGGAAAATATTGTCAGTAGCTACAGGGGAACTGCCGACTCTGAAAGGGAGCCGGATGTTTCAAGGCCGTTTCTTTTGAGCCGAACAAACGAGCACACACCACCCGGGGCCTTATCTGCTATGCCATAAACAATTTCACAATAATACCACGTGACATCGTTCCCCTTTAAATTCATACCGTGTTATTTTTTAACATAGTTTCGTTTATTCATAACGTGGGTGCTAATAATTGAAACCATGCCATGGTGGTGAAAAATTATACGGTATGACTTTATCGAGGAATCACTTGACACGTAATTGTTGTGAAATACTTTTGTGGTATAGCGGATAAAGTTACTGTAGAGGAATATATCAGGTTTAGTTTCCATGTACAATTCTTGTTCTTTAAGAAAGAGAAACACTTCTGACTTCCCTGTAAGAGATTACGCATCCATTGCTGGGGCCAGATCCCGTTTGACCATCATTTGACGAACACGGGTTTCTTGATTCTTAACCGCTAACCGCGTGAATATTTAAAAAAAACGCGATAATCTTTGCTTTATTAGTAAATCTGAACTTACAGAATATTCAACTAGAATTAAAAACCATAACAGATCGGTATACAGTATATTGTAACACGGTCCCCATAAACGCAAAATGTACGCAAAAAACCGCAAAATCTGCTCTATACGCACTTTGCCATAATTAAAAAGCAAAATATTCCTCCCCGTGTGATTATAGGCAACCCTCTTCCCACCCACCACCCCTTTTCTTTCCACGTTGGTCAGTTAGAAGCCAACTGCCTTACAAGCCATGTCGTATCCTTAGAAACTGAAGACAAAACAAAAATAAACAAGGCTCTTCGATTTAGTTATTCTAATAAAATTTAAAATCAGTTCAAATTTTTTTATGAAACATCACGGAAGTTAAAAGTGCTTAAACCGCTAAGTATATTTTTAAAGTGATTTATAACACCGAATTGCAGAGTAATGGCCGACTGCTTGAAATACAACCTTCACGTGTGCGAACCGATTTTTCTTTCGACACCATAACCATATTTTCACTTCTAAACTGTACAAAAAATTCCGTTATGCTCGCATCGTAACGCTGAAAATTAGGATAAGATTCCAAAATGGCGTCAGTAACGCGTTTTCGCGCCAAAAAAACCTCGATGGCTGTTGTGTTTCTGGTGATATTTTACCTGTTCAAAATTAAATTGAAATGACGACGATCGGAAAAGTGATAACTGTGAGACCATAGTGAAAATGTGAACTAGTGCTCGTGTTTGCTTACGTCTGTACGTTCGTGTGTTTGTGACAGTAGTGATCAATTTCGGCTGTAAAATTTCCACTCCAAGGTTTGTATTTATAGTGAAAAAAAGTTTGATTCAAATTAACATTCATCGCTTAGTCATAGGGCATTAAAAAATAAACGTCTGTTTGTGAACATACTTCAGGGTGACGTCAGTGGCTTTTATTTTGGATTAGCGATATGACTATCAAACCAACAGTAGTGTGATATTACAATTCCTCATCTTCTTCGACAGTATTTACGTCCACTCTTGAATAACCTTCCTTATCAGCTAGTGAATAGTACACTGCAGGACATAGGCCTCTGCCTTAAGTATAAGATTGTCATAATCACCACACCAGCTCGGAAAGCGGATCGACGACCGCGGCACCAGACACCTCACCACCACCGCCTTATACACCGCTTCCCGTCTAAGGAGTTCATATATTTCGTATTAGTTATCCAGCCATCTGTCGGTAACTATTGTGATTCTAGTCGACAAATATTATTTGACTTTTTTTTAACTTCCATAATTTCCTTTTTTTTTTATGGAAAAGACGGCAAACGAGCAAGCGGTTCACCTGATGGTAAGTGATTACCGTCGCCCACGTACATCTGCAACACCATAGATGCTGCAGGTGCGTTGCCGGTCTTTAAGGATATTTTTTGGGAGATGGGAGGGAAGTGGAGGGGAATAGGGAGGGGATGTGGGCCTCCGGTTACCTCACTCACCGAACGAAACGCAGAGGCACATGATGCCTCTACTTCACGCCGGTATTCTGCGAGGCTGTGGTATCAATCCGGTCGAGCCGTACCATTCGAGCAGCAGCTAAAGCCGCCGCCTATTGTGTCTATGTAACAAATTGTAGCTCCCAGGTCCTGTTGGTTTTAAGATGCATTGATTAGGGTGTGAGTGAATTTTTGTCACAAATTTTGCTCCAAGAAAAGTCGTGGATGAGATAAAAAGTGCCCTATATCCTATTATACCGTAGTAATATACATGGTTGGGAAATTTAATTCAAAGCATGATGCAGCGACTCACTTTTGTAATATTAAATAACTTAACAACCTCAAAGCACTTTTCTGAATCTTTGTTAATATTTAAAAACATTTCAAGATCCTTCACGCTGTTATCAAGTTAAATTCACACAAACAGATACACGTAGCATTTTATACATTAGTATTAATGTCTTCTAACAGTTATGAACACACTATGAAAGTAACTGCGGTCTACAAACAAATGAAATTGAAATTTTAAATTTAGTTATTTAGTATTTTTCTGACAAAAATTGCGATAATTTTTTTTTATGTTCGAATTATTAAGCTCTACGATAGTCAGGCTATAAATAATGGTCCAATTTCAAAAGGTTTTCTGAATTAAATTTTCGAATGCGTTTGTGGAAACTTGTATCGATATGCCGCCATTTCACATATTATTCTTCAACGTGATTGTTAAATTACATTTTGTACTGGAGCGTTAAAGAAAATAGAATCACAATGCATCAAAACCCTATTAGGAAACACAAAGATAATTTGCTTGAATTATTTAACAAGACTTAAAGCTGCTTACCGTTGATACACAAGGCATGCCCTAAATCAGTCCCAGCAGCTTCGAGAGTGTGTTTCAAACAAAACTCTCGATGTCCCGACACGCTGGTGGAAGACACAGAAATGCGCTCGTCACAGACGGAAACATTTTTATGATTGCGACGCTCTACAACAAGCAAAATGACAAAGTGCTCAGGGGTCTAAAGAAGCCTCGCGACTTGTTCCAAAGGTTCAAAGTGATCGTTTTGAATCGATCACCGTTCGATGAGACACCAAGGAGTTACGAGGCGAAATTTTTGTGAAAATAAAGGATAGGCTTATTTTATTTTTTATTTAAAAAAAATTGAGGTGACAAAGGGCGGACTTAATGCCTATTGGCATTCTCTGCCAGTCAACCCGTGGGTTGGTGAGATAGCCGTAGCAGGTGTATTAATTTAACTTAATAAATTAACTAACAAAATTATTTTAAAATAACTATAAACAAATATAATAAAATAAATGAAATAATATAGGTGATATACATAATAATATACTGTTATATATGTAGATAGATAAATAAATATAAATAAGAAACACAATAATAACTAAATAAATCCATTTAAATTTAAATAATGATCTCTAACTGATTTTTTAAAAGAGTTCCTTGCTTGCCGATTTCTTAACTTCGTCGGGCAGGGAGTTCCAGAGCAGTATAGCCTGAGTTTATTAGTTATGCCTAAGTTTATCAACAGTACCCTGGATTGGTTAGTCCATGAGCCTCTCGATGATTCACTTTTAAAAAATATACCATGGACCCTCCAGCGGCTCTGCTCCCGGTCATAAGGAACGAACATTTCAAACCAGACTCGAGAGCAATGTTCCGGACTTCATTAGAGCCGAAGACTGACTCAATCTGAACCCCTTGGAGTTCAAATTGTGATCAGTACCAGAATAGATGGCCTGATTAAAACCTTTACGGCGACATTTATTATTTTATTTTTTTAACCTTCATTCGTTATAATGCCTTTAGGCATTTTGTACCAGTCAAACTATGGTGTGGTGAAATTTTATGAAAGGCGCAAAAAAGAACTAAGAAAACAATAAAACAAAAACCCTAAATTGCTAATAAATATTTGTACATAAATAACAAAAATAAAAAAAACATTGAGTCTTTCAAGAAATCTTACCGGCTAATAATAGCCACTAATGCCAGCAAGTGGTGAGCCCAATGCCGTAGGACTAGGTTCTGTACGAATTGGAATCTTCTGATTAGTAAGCCATTTCCCCAACCACTCCACTATCGTGGGTTATTTTCTATTTAACATTTAATTTCATTCGAGGTTAATATAATTATTCAATTGACCTCAGTTTGTAAATGACACTCCCACGTAGGAATAGAAATTTCTATCGTAGGGTGACTACACCACGTAAGTGGAGATAAACATCGAAAACATAGAGTTTTAATGACTCTACAAATGATTTGGTATATAAAAATATATCGTGACTAACGGAAGGGCCAGCTTTTTTTATTTTATGGAAGGAACGGCAAACGAGCAAGCGGTTCACCTGATGGTAAGTGATTACCGTCGCCCGCATACATCTGCAACACCATAGATGCTGCAGGTGCGTTGCCGGTAGTTAAGGATATTTGGGAGATGGGAGGGAAGAGGAGGAGGAGAGGTGTGGGCCTCCGGTTACCTCACTCACCGAACGAAACGCAGAAGCACAAGATGCCTCGCCTCTACTTCACGCCGGTATTCTGCTAGGCCGTAGTAGCAACCCGGTCGAGCCGGCCCATTCGAGCAGCAGCCAAAGCCGCCGCTTGGCTCTACCACACTTAAAAGAAAGGCTATGCCCTAAAGACGAATTATGACGTCCCAGCAAAATCACTGTGTAATGTGAGCTTTAAAAACCACATCTGTGTGTGGCTAATGGACGAAGATGAACCAGATGTTCATCGAAAGTTGCCGAAGACACATCCTGCAAACTGATGTCGAGGAGCCGTCTTCCTCTGGTGCGAAGGTGCCGGCAACTCACTCATGAATCCTTCTTCCATAGCATCCGCATCTACATAACTATGTTTCTACGAATTTACCTTTCAACGCAATTTCACGATTTCCATAGTTTTTTTTAAATGTATTTTACGATTCCAGAAGTACATGCTAAGTTTCATCATACTTAATTACAATTAATACTACAAATGAATGAAATAAAAGTGAAAATGAGTCACAATTCGTAATTCTTCGACGTAAGAATTTCGTAAGGCAAATATCTAAGGTTTTTTCTACAATCTTCAAAACAATCCACCGTTACGTAATGAAGTTTTTCTGACGGAGAAGATACAGGCTAGAGAAAATCCGTAGATATCCTCCTTTTTTTCCATATTTATAAAATAAAAGGTATGGTCCCATAGCCCACACAAACCATGTCACAAGAATATAATTGATCCACTAAATTAAAGTCCGATCTTAAGTGCACTACAAACATGAGCAGACTAGCCTCCACGAGCAACACCTGTTCACAATTATGATGCAGGTGGCAGCCATCGCCCTCCCTCGACCAAATTAAAGGGAAGTGGACGACCGGACATGACATCGTCCACAAATGCTGCTTCCTTTAAATAGTCTGTAAGAAAGTTTGTTTGTGTGTTGTTTAATTTCGCTTAAAGGACTGAACGGAAATGAACGAAGCTAAGGAGGTATGTAGATTGTACCGAGGCACAAGAAGTAGGACACCTTTTGTCTCAAACAAGAGATGTCTTGGAACAAAATTTGTTACCACGCGGGCGAAGTCGCGGGCAGCCGCTATAGTATGGCATCCAGCAAAACATCATGTAAACTACTATAGAGGCAGAGGTCATATGTGATAGAGCCAAGCTGCTCGAATGGGCTGGCTCGATCAAATTGGTACCACGGCCTCGCAGAATACCGGCGTGAAGTAGAGTGTTGCAGATGTACGTGGGCGATGGTTATCACTCACCATCAGTTATTTATCCAGCATCACTTACGTTAGTTGTTGAATGGGATATAAAGATATTATGTTTCTCGTACATATTAAATTTTATTTTCTTCGGTTATTTTATACAATAACAAAAAACAGTAAGAAAAAATCCTTGAAGACGTGACTCAACGTTCACGAATATTTGAAAGTACGCACCCACGCGTGCATCTTGAGATAATGCTAATTGAGAAGAATTTAATATGATAGTGGGTGAATAAATGCGTTATCTGACGATGAGTATAATATAATTATGTTTACCTGTCTTTCTGTCCGTACAGATTTAACTAAGTAGTTAACTAACGGTTTCACTAAGACTAATAAGACTTCTGGGTCTGGTCGTGTTGTGTCCCGTATCTCCGATACTGCATCTGAGCTTTCATCCCATCTTATCGCATTAGCGTTACATAGGATACGGGAAGGTAAAGATGTGTAAGACCCTAATAGTGCGCCATCACCCTGCAGGGCTATGACTGTTGCGGTCAAGTTTCAAGGAAATAGAGAGCCAGTATAATCTCAGGCTGCGAGGCACTCCATCTTTGTCCTAAGAGGCATGGCATCTGTAACCTTCTCCGTTCGAAGTTGTTGTTGTCCCTGGACTGTCGCCGGCTTGCCATCAGATGGACTATTAGCTCAGTCACTGCAGTTTTACAAATGAAACTGGTGTTGAAAAATTTGAAACAAACTGACTAAATTCTGTCGCATTTTAGTTCATTATGAACGACCTCGACAGCGGCCTTGCACCCCTGCGCCGGCTGTGTCTGAGCTGCCATGCACTTTCTTTAAAACCAGGGCTAGTTTAACTTTAACTTAGCTACTGTATAAGTAATACCATACGACGATAGCCCAGTGGTTAGGGAATCTAACTCGGGTCTCCCGATTCAGTAGACTCGAGTTAGTTGTCATCATATGTGGATATTTGTATCGTTAGCAACAATGAGACGGCAACAGTCTCGCCACTGCGTTGTCACACATAAGCTGGGTTGGAAATAATTAAAATGCTTATAAAAATAACTATATATGTATATTTAGTTAGAGTGCTAGGTTGACTAGGAAAATGATGTTATATTTTCCCTTACGCTCCTCTCTGAGACCATGGAACCTTTCGGTTTGTTTCGGTTGGGTTCTGTATATTTTCATATACAGAATGAAGTCGGTCAGCAGCGTCAACTGTTACTGCGGCGATCTAGTGATCAGGTTACTATCTGTCAGCCATGCAAGCATAGTGAGTGAGCGAACCGTCCAAGGACACATTCCTTCACAGGGCTAACTTCAGTGTCATAGAGCGTGAGTGACCTGGGCTCGATCCCCTTTGCCGGCATCACTAAAATTGTTAATAGCAATTTTAAGTGCTGTATTTACCACGTGCTCGGCGGTGAAGGAAAACATCGTGAGGAAACCTGCATGTCTGAGAAATAATATTAAAAAAAATATTTCTAGGATATGTGAAGCCCAAGTGCGGGTTAGCGTCCTTCCCGGCTCCTAAACCCTCTCTGATACTAGTATTTTGATATGGATGCCTTTGCCCAGCTGTGGGCACTTACAGGCTAACAGTCTTTACTTTAAAATTCTGATAGAGGAAGAAACGCACTGCAGAATACAAGATAATCACTGATCTGTGAGATTTGGGTTCGGCGAATTCAGTGTGCCATAAATCGATCACCGGTGCCTCCGACTGGCAGCCAACAGGCAAGCTGTGTGCATCACACGCAGGTGAGGTTGGCATTTGGAGAAAGATATCATATATTTCACCTGATCAAAAAATAAAAAAAAAAAAAAAAAAAAATATTTCAGCAAAAACAATAGCAAAGTATAGATACATTAAAACATGTTTAGGCTAATTTAGCTGTGACATAATAAATGATTTTAAAATACATGAAAAGACTTAGAAATTTATTAATATTAATGGTAAATTTCTAATATCATGGATGTTGCTTAGACTTTTTTTGATGTGTGTAGTTTATTACGTGCCGGACAAAACAATTTCCCTAATGAGCTGTCTATATAGACTGGTGGAAGTGTGAGCTCATTTTATCGGATATTGGTTACAAATTGGTCTTGGTTGGCCATTTGCTGTATTAGAACCGTCGTTAGGCTGCGTACACTCTGCTTTTGTGGAATCAGCTGTCGCCAGCGGTATTTCCGAACAGTTACGACTTAGGGACCTTCAAGAAAAGAGCTTATTCCTTCCTTAAAGGCCGGCAGCGCATCTGTAGCTCCTCTGGTGTGTTCGCGGGCGTCGGTGATCACTTACCATCAGGTGAGCCGCACGCTCGTTTGCCCCCTTCTTCTATAAAAAAAAAAAAAAACACACTGCTTTTGAACCTGTACAATGATGTGTTTTCAACTGCGTATGATAGATCCTAAAGTACGATTTAGTCCCACAAGTGTAAGCGCAAATCGCTTGTTTCGAAGGGTCAGATTCATTAGCCGTTCAAGTGGAAAGATAACGGGAAGCAACACAACCGGAAACCGGAAATACAGACTCCGACAAGAATTTGACGTCTGGACTTGCGCTACACAGTCGGTTAAACCACGAGATTTTCTAATCTTTGCATTCACCGAAAGTATTGTTCGCAGATTTCGTCGTGTTTAATTAATTTTTTCATTCGCGGCGTTTCGGGTGCTTTACAGCAGCCGTGGTCCCGATAGATCTAAGCTGTTTGTCGTCGCGATGTCTTATTTTAACACGGGCTCGCCGTGAGCTTTTTAATTATTAATTTTGGTCCAATCTACGTAGAAAGAACTTAACGTATCTTTAGATTACAGGATCCTTAGCCGATGGGACCTATCCATCTTCTCTATAGAAATTGGATAGTTTTTTTTTTTAATTCTAATAGCCTTTTTAACTCTAATAGTATCCTTGGCACGCCAGATCCTCATATGTCGGTCAGCAAAGTGCATTCACCTTCTACCTTCTACATTCAAATACAACAGTCGGTAACCTATATTTTTATTAGACTCTGATAAAATACAAATAAAGTGGGGTGGTACCAAGTGTACACGGAACTTTAGAACGCAACCATTCTTTAGACTATACCATTAATCACCGTACGGCATGCTTCACGCGCAACGACGTCTAGGTGTCGAGACTGAAAAGGTTTGATATCAGCCCCGCCCGCTTGAGTGACGATGCATCGTGCTCCCGTTCCCGAGCATTTCTATCTTTTTTTCTTTTTTTTTATGGGAAAGGCGGCTAACGAGCAAGCGGTTCACCTGATGGTAAGTGATTACCGTCGCCCGCGTACATCTGCAACACCGTAGACGCTGCAGGTGCGTTGCCGGTCTTTAAGAATATTTGTGAGATGGGAGGGAAGGGGAAGGGGTGTGGGCCTCCGGTTACCTCACTCACCGAACGAAACGCAGAAGCACAAGATGCGTCTACTTCACGCCGGTATTCTGCGAGGCCGTGGTACCGATCCGGTCGAGCCGGGCCATTCGAGCAGCAGCTAAAGCCGCCGCTTGGATCTACCACGCTTAGAATCTACGACTAGCGTTACCTCCGCGTTACCCGCGACTTCCTCTGCGTTTACGTATTCGCGAATAGGTTGTATGATGTGAAATATTAAAAAAAACAATTATAGCTTAAATAATGTCAAGACCAAGGTGTACATGTGTCACCATGTGAACCAGTGCATGATGCAAGTGATGACTTACGGAACCGAGACCTGATCTTTCACTGCAGGCCGTATGAGAAAGCTCAAAGTTGTTCAGCGGGCAATAGAAAGGGCTATGCTTGTGTTTCTCTGCCCGATAGAGTCTGCAACTACGATATTCTCAGCGGCACTAGAGTAACCGACATAGCCGTTAAGATCATCAAGCAGAAGCGGCAATTCTGCTCGATGGGGCGGTTCATTCATCCCAGAACTGACAACCGTGTGGCAACCAAATACAAACGATCGAAGTGTGGGTCGACCCCCCCCCCCCTCCACAAGATCTTGTGATGACCCCCACAAGACCTGCACATTTCTGCGGAAAGTAGATGGATGCAGTTGAGTCAGGACCCAGTTTTGTGGCAATCTTTGGCCTGTGTTCAGCGACTTATGAGAGGCCGAAATGATGATGAACGATTCGCTGCACGAGTACTCCACAAATACAGCTTACATTCACTAGACCTTGAGATTCTAATTCGGTTTATTCCTCGCCAGAACCTCGTACGTTAGATGGATGCAAGGAGTGCAAGTGCGGATGACATGTGAGAAAATAATTGGTATACTTCTCCTATATGACTGTTAATTACCCTCTATAGAGTCTACTTTTAAAGGTACCATGTTCATTCTTCGCATTTGAAAAGAAATTTCCGATCGTGCCGTTTCTGAGCTCTATTTTTATGTGAAATGGGAAATGAGGTCGACGGGTTTCCGAACGGAAACCGCCTATTTCCCGTATTGTCATACTTATTACCGCATTTCCATACCGATGTACGGATTTAAGTTCTTAGGCTATCGTTTTATTAATTCTCGAAGGGTGTTGTTTATTAAGTGTTTTTATAAATTCAGACCATCTTACATCAAAACATTACCAATGGTTTGAAGAGTTAGCGGGTAGAAGGGGAACATGCCATCTTTTACTACAAATACAAACTTCAACTGCTCTACAAATCTCTCTACATCCCTGCCAGCAAATAAACGTGGCATTGGCGACCGAAGAACGGTTTTTTCTTCCTTTTTTTAGTCTCGGGAGGAAGAGGTTGCCTCGCTGACAGACACAAGAGCAAACACCTACCTGTTACGTTGTGCGGGGATCAGCAATCAGTATCCGACCGATTGATGGGGGGTCCACGGGATCAGAGATACTATGTTGGCTCGGTGGCCTGGTCAGCTTCGCTGGAAGTGACTCGCGAGCAAGTAAAAATAATTTAATCAGCAACAATGTTAGTGGCACTGACACGAGGATGCCAGCCGCTGTGTCGCGCTCCGACCCCTGTCGACGCAGCAGTAACCCAAGGGCCCATCTTAAGGAGGTCCGAGACCAAGGCTCACGAGCATCGGATAAGGGTGAAAATAGGTCGAATTTTGCTTTGACTTTGCACAGGATTTTATCTCGCGCAGACCGTGAACCTGGGAACACCTGGGTGCGAAAGGGTAGTACGCGATTAGCTATTTCTCGGTGTGCTTTGTGTGTACAACAAAAAAACGTTGAAAAAGATGTGACATCACGGACCTCAGCGTTACAAATTACGATGTCGTGTTATACCGTAATTATAAACTTGTTTCAACTTAACCGTTTCTATTTCTAATAGTTTTCTAACAAAGTAGATAAACGATACGCCTTAGAAAGTATTCTAACTCTGGACAAAGTAACTTTATATATATATTTAATTTTTTTTATGGGAAAGGCGGCAAGCGAGCAATCGGTTCACCTGATCGTAAGTGATTACCGTCGCCCACGTACAGCACCTCTGGTATTGCAGATATACCAGAGGTGCTGCAGGTGCGTTGTCGGCCTTTAAGGGTGTTTGGGAGATGGGACGGAGGATGAGGAGGGAGATGTGGAGGGGGAGTAGGCCTCCGGTAACCTTACTGACCGAACGAAACGCAGAGGCATAAGATGCCTCTACTTCACAGCGGTATTATGCGAGGTCGCGGTACCCCGGACGAACCGGCCCGTTCGAGCAGCAGCTATAAACCGTCGCTTGGCTCTGCCACATATGATTTATTAGTTCAACGCACTTCAAACCGGTGTATGGTCATATGTAGTCTGCTGTTCGAGGCGGTGGTGGATGGACACGTGCGAACCCTGACAACCGATATGCCTATGCACGGCCACAACTGTACAACGTTTTCATTCGATGTATATATAGTAGCAATTGTCGAAGACGGTGGGACTATGGTAGAAAACAGTCCATAGATTAATCATAAAGATTCCTTTGTACTGTTGTTGTTTCTGAACTCTAATTATAAGCAACTTGTTCCTAGCAACGGACAGATGAATTTTTTTTTTCGATATTAGAACGTTACCTACGACTGTAGGAATTACTCCTGCGACGCTGAGGCAGTTTACATACATAAATTGCGTCGTGCGAGAATCGAATCCGCGACCCACAGCGCCGTAGCTAAACGCTAAGCCGCTACACCACCGAGGCGCCAACAGAGCTTTACATAACCAAGCAGAAGTGGTAATAGGGTGTCTAATAGTTTGTAGAACTGTCGACCGTTGTGGAAGAAAGGATTGCTATCTAGTGCAGGCAAACGCGAAGTGGCATAACGACCACTAAATGGTGTGACGAGTTACCCGCACAGTGTGCTGGTTCAGGACCGCGACGACTTTGTGACGATCATAGGTCGAACCCTATGTCCACCAGTGGACGTAAGTAATGAAAAATAACTCTAAAAACCATGCGATAAAAAGAAATAACAACCGAATAAAACATTCGCGCCCATTACTCATATGTGACCGACATTAAATATGTTACATTAACAAAGTCAGAAAATACTTCGTTTAATTTATACAAGTGTAAATTAGAAAGTCCGAAAGAAAATATTTCCCCGTGAATTTGTATAAAAAAAGACCCCCACATACAGCCAAGGACGGACCACGTCCTTGGCGCGGTTTCCTCAAATAGGCTTATCGGAGCCAAGATCTTGCCATGATCTGTGCCAAGGTTGCTCATTGGCTATTTTGTAGCTGGAAATTTGGGCTAACGATTTTGGTGGACGACTTGTACGCGAAGGTCTGGGACTTCGCTACAGTTGCTATAATGATTTTATGGGACAGAGTAATGGGCTTGTGGTAAGGTAACCTTTTTAAATAATTTAACGGTAGCGTTAGTTAGCGGCGAGCGTATCTGAACGCTCCACGGGGCCGGGTTCGAATACCACGAGGCAATATAAATCAGTGACAATCGTTGCCCGTTGCCATTTGATAACGGCATTAGATATTCTGGCATCAGCAAGATCCACAATCCGTCTCAGAAATGCCCGAACAAAATACACAGACGGATAACGGGTTGTAGTATCTGTAGGAGGCTTCCCACGGTATGTGGTTTTGCATGCGTATCGGGGACGAAACGTGGGAGACGCCTGCACCGCTATCCGCTATGCCACCAAAGATTACACAATAATTCCGTGTAACGTCACTTATCAGTGAAATATTTTTGTGGCGTAGTGGATAACGCTCCTAGACAAGCTTATCCCATTGTGCGAGGGTACGAGCTCGTGCACCACTACGCATCGAAGTCACGCACTGTGGGAAGCTACCTCAAAGGCCGCGAGGCTTTGTTCAGCAGTGGACTGTAATAGGCTGATGGAGAAGAATCACAAGCAAAGCCGGTGCTACGTACCATAACACCACTTTACCCAACTGCAGGTCATTTGTGATTAACACAGTAAACAATCATTTAAATCATATAAGTTATTCCGAACTGTGTTTTTAAGAAATTGAGTTAATTAAAATGGTAATTAAATTAATTAAGCAATTAAAAAAAAAAACGGTTATTTAAGTCCTCGCCGAATTCGAGCACGGCGACAACTTCCAGGCGCAGCAGTTGTCCACTGCGTATGGGCACAGACGTATTAAAATGTTAGGTATTTTAATAACTACAAGTGAACGGGGAAACACGGGGGCTGTGACTCGTATTAACCTTGCCATGACAGACATAAAACACATATAGGACACACAACACAACACAACGAGACCGGAAAGCCAGCAGTTTATCTGTAGCACTAATGTTGCAGCAGTGGTAGCCTAGCGGCCAGGGCGCTCACTTTAGTTCCATAGAGTGACCTGGGCACTCGCGCTGTAATTGTCAATATCAGTTTTAAGTTTTTTTTTTATATAAGAAGGGGGCAAACGAGCGTGCGGCTCACCTGATGGTAAGTGATCACCGACGCCCACGAACATCCACAACACCAAAGGAGCTACAGACGCGCTGCCGGCCTTTAAGGAAGGAATAAGCTCTTTTCTTGAAGGTCCCTAAGTCGTAACTGTTCGGAAATACCGCTGGCGACAGCTGATTCCACAAAGTCGAAGTGCGTGGCAGAAAACTTCGATTAAAGCGCACTGTGGTGGAATGCCAACGATCTAGGTGGTATCGATGGAACTTCGAATTCTGTCGCGATGTACGATGGTGAAACTAGGCAGCTGGGATCAATCCGAACAGTTCCTCAGAACATTCCCCGTGGTAAATTTATTTACTGTGCTGTATTAAGCATAAAGACATAAAGACATTTATTCCTACACTTACATCTACACACAGTACATGATATGGTGATACGTAATAATTATAAAAATAACAAATCAAGAAAAAAAACTAAAAAATATGAATTGTAAGAAGAAAAAAACAGGAAATTAAAAAGAAAAAATAGATTGTGCTATAAAAAATAAGTGAATATGTATCACAAGGTATTTATCACATGCTCGGGGTTGAAGGAAGGTCTGTATGAGATTTTAAAAAATATTATTAAACCCTCACAAATATTTGAAAGGAGCCCTTTGCCCAGCTGTGGGCACTTACGGGCACTTTACTTTAAGATTAGCGTTCGCGGCGCCAGTAATTTTTTAAGTAATTTTAATCCACTTTTCACTAGCTCAAGCACAGCTCAAAAACTCATTGGTACGAGACCTCCATCGAACGTAGATCGAACTCCTAACCCAGGGGTTCATAGCATACACCTCTATCGTGGCTTAGTTTTTTCTACTTCATGGTTATTCTACAATTTAAACATACACATACATCAAATTACTACCATTTTTATTTCTTAGAACAACACGTAACAGTGTGTTAGAAATAAATAGGCCGTGTGCTAAAAGAACTTGAGCGAGTTCGTTTCATTCATATGGAAATACATTTTTCACATTTTACATAATTAACGACGATAAATAACACGGCCGGTTCAGTAATGAAAGTTTGTGTAAGAATTTCTTTTATTGGGGGCGTGGTCGTATTGATGGCGGAGCGGAAACGTAACAATATAATAAAAAAAAACAAGTATTTTATTTTTCTTTTTCTCTTAGTCGATCTTAAAATGTCCACTCTAAGATTGATATAGAACTGTCTCATTAGAGAGGATATGCTCACTATGCCAAAATTTAGAAATATTTTATTAAACATATATAAAAATCAAAGATTAATCAATGTGAATACTTCCCAGAAACGCCTATAGTTTCATTTGACATCTATTTCATACGGTTGACACCACTATTTGATCATCATTATCAGTCTCTTTTTTTTTTATATAAGAAGGGGCAAACGAGCGTGCGGCTCACCTGATGGTAAGTGATCACCGACGCCCACGAACATCCACAACACCAGAGGAGCTACAGATGCGCTGCCGGCCTTTAAGGAAGGAATAAGCTCTTTTCTTGAAGGTCCCTAAGTCGTAACTATTCGGAAATACTGCTGGCGACAGCTGATTCCACAAAGTCGAAGTGCGTGGCAGAAAACTTCGATTAAAACGCACTGTCGTGGAATGCCAACCATCTAGGTGGTATCGATGGAACTTCGAATTCAGTCGCGATGTACGATGGTGAAACTCAGCAGCTGGGATCAATCCGAACAGTTCCTCAGAACATTCCCCGTGGAAAATTTTGTAAAAATGCAAAGAGAAGCAACATCTCTTCGCAAGGCCAAAGGATCAAGCCGATCAGAGAGCTTGGTCGCCGACAATTCGAGCCGCTCGACGTTGGATGCGGTCAAATGGAAGGAGTTGGTACTGGGGTGCCCCTGCCCAGAGATGAGAACAGTATTCCATGTGGGGCCGAACTTGCGCCTTATAAAGTTGCAAACGGTGGACCGGCATGAAATACTGTCCCGCTCTACAGAGCACACCAAGCTTTTGGAGGCCAATTTGGCCTTTCCTCCAAGTGACCACGGAACTGAACGTCGCTCGATATGTCAACGCCAAGGATTCTGATACTGGCTGAGGCAATAAGGGAATGTTCTCAAAAGAGGAGAAACGACAAAGGGATTCTTTTAGCGGTGAACGCGCAAACCTGTGTCTTTTGGGGTTGAATAGGACCAAATTACGTCGACCCCAATCCGAGACTTTGAATAACAAGGTCTCGACTTCAGACACAAGTTTGTTCCGGCACTCGTCGACGTGTTCCCGAGAAATATTCGCACGGCCTGTATATAGGGCATCACCCGTGCTGTCGTCTGCATAGCAATGAATGCTACTGATTTGTAGCATGTCGTTGATATGCAGAAGGAACAGAGTGGGAGATAGCACACAGCCTTGTGGAACACCAGCATTCACGGGTTTGGGGTCCGAGCATGCACCGTCGACAACAACCTTGATGCTCCGATCCGTGAGGAAGCTGGTGACCCAGTTGCACAATCTCTCAGGAACCCCGTAAGATGAAAGCTTTGAAAGAAGCGCTTTATGCCAAACCCTATCAAATGCTTTCGCTACGTCCAGACTAACCGCCAAAGCCTCCCCCTTAGACTCAACTGCTTCTGCCCATCGGTGAGTCAGGTAAACTAGAAGATCACCAGCTGATCGTCCGCGACGGAAACCGTACTGTCGGTCACTGATCAGCTGGTGTTCCTCCAGGTACCTCAGGAGCTGGGTGTTGATGAGTGACTCCATTATTTTAGATAACAAGGGGGTGATGGCAATAGGCCTGTAGTTGGACGGATCAGAGCGGTCGCCTTTTTCGGTATTGGATGCACAAATGCTGTCTTCCAAGATTCCGGGACGACACCTGAAGAGTAGGAGTGCCGGAAAAGACGCGTGAGAACCGGTGCCAACTCAGGGGCACACATCCTCAGCACAATTGGAGGATTCCGTCCGGCCCACTCGACTTATGAATGTCCAGGAGCGGAGTGCCTTTCGCACTGAGCTCTGCAGAAACTGAATTTCCGGCATGGAGCACTTACACCACGGGATGGTAGGTGGAGAGTTTCCCCGGTCATCAAGAGTCGAGTTGGATGCAAAAAGAGAGCCCAAGAGATCGGCTTTCTCTTTTGCAGTATGGGCCAGCGAATCATCCTCCTTGTGTAGAGATGGGAGAGATGGCTGACAGAAATTCCCTGGGCAGCCTTGGCGAGAGACCAGAATGCGCGGGATCCCGATGGGAGGCGAACTAGTCTCTCGCCAATTCTGCCAATGTGCTTTAACTTTGCCGCAGCGATAACTCTTTTGAAGGACCTGGAGGCAGAGTTGTACTCGTTTTTAAGAGCACTGGTTTTTGCATCCCGAGACGCCGATGCATCGGCCCAGGCCTGGTAGCACTTCCGCTTTCGGCGTGACGCTATTTTGCAGGTGCGACCAAACCAAGGCTGGGATTTACCTCCGACAGGCACTGCAGAGAACGGAATAAAAGTTCCATTCCTGAAGTACCACATCGGTGACAGAATCGGCAACGACGTTGGGATCATCCAGCGAGAAGCAAACCTGCCCCATGGGTAGGAAGCAAAGAAAGACCGCATTCCATCCCAATCTGCCGACCTATAGTGCCACACACGGCGGAACCCCGCAGATCGCGTTCGGGATCGGCGCGCGATAAACACTACACTCCGGATCAGACAGTGGTCCGACGAGCCAAGAGGGGCATCGACTGAGACCAAATATCCGTCCGGGTGTGAGGTCAGCAAAAGGTCCAACAGGGAAGGTGTATGACCTTCCACGTCTGGGATCCGCGTCGGCGAGGTTACCAGTTGTGTCAGGCCATATGCTAATGCAAAGTCGTGAACAGATCTCCCGCATGATCGGTTATGCGAGAACCGAGCCAATCGGTGTGGTGGGCATTAAAATCGCCGAGAATCACGATCTCTGCGGATGGGATCTGTTGTAGCACGGAATCTGTAGCCATTTGTATGTGGTCGATGAGTCGGTCAGTTACGGCATTACCGCTATGGGACCTGTAAAGGCACGCATAGACGCGCGGATGGTCGTCGCTGTCGATGCGCAGCCAAAGGGTAGAAAGGTCCAAACCTTCAAGACTACCGAGGTGTCGAGAACAGATATCATCTCTGACGTATACGCAAACTCCGGCACGGGGCACAAAGGAGTGTTCCAGTTTGTACCCCGGGTAATGGAGATAAGAGGTATCAGCCGGAGACGATATCTGAGTCTCTGTAAGAAAAAGCAAGGCCGGCTACGCCGTTTCAAGATGGTAATGAACGGCGCTAAGGTTCGAGTGGAGTCCCCTGATATTGCAGAAATCCACGGCGAGCGCGGTAGGGGATGCCATAGTTTCTTTGCTGCGTTTGCCTCGAGTAGGAAAGAAAGAGAGCGGAATATTGCCCCCCCCAGAATACGCGGGGCAGACTGAGCATCCACGATTAGGTAGCGTAGGAAAGCCTGAACGTGGATGCTCAGTGAGGGATTCTCCAGAACCGTAGGTACTGGTACCCTCCTGGGGTAGCTCAAAATTATATACCGCTACCATATTTGGGGAGGGGAGGGGAGAGGGCCTCCGGTTACCTCACTCACCGCACGAAACGCAGAAGCACAAGATGCCACTACTTCACGCCGGTATTCTGCGAGGCCGTGGTAATTATCCGGACGAGCCGGCCCATTCCTGCGACAGCAAAAGCCGCCGCTTGGCTCTACCACGATGAAAACTCTCTGGTAGTCCACTGCTGGACTGCCATGCCTAAAAAGCGCCACTAAACGCAATTTTCGGTTTTAAGCATCCAGCTTTTGTTCAGCAGCAGATCATAGTTCCATCTAGGCACAGGGGGGTACCTACTATAACATATTGTAAATATTCGTATTTAAATATAATATAAATATATATTAATTTGATGATGATGATGAATGTCCTCCAGGCCCTTTATGAGCACTGCCACAACTTCTGACCACCATCTTGGTCTTTACCGTCTTTAGTCAGAGTGGCACAACCATACCCAAAAACCAATAATTGGTATTTATGCACAAATATTGCCATCAGCCGGTTGAATGACAGGACCCAAGGCTCTCAGAGTCAGATACGACTGTCGTCATGTAAGATAAATAATAATGTAAACATAAATAATGTGTTATAATATCGCTAAAGGAAGACTAAGTATTTGTGCCATTTGCCGTAGAGATGATCGGTCCGTAGGGTCCCGATGGAATTATATCCACGACAGGAGCCTGAAACGCTAAGCCACAAACAATTTCACAAAAATTCCGTGCGACATTATTTCCCTATAAATCATACCGTGTTCGTTTTAACACAGTCGCGTTTATCCAAGACATGGTTACCAATAAACCAAACCAACTCTTGGATGTTATAATAACACAGTGTGATTAATCGGTGACACTTCACACAAAATAGTTAGAACTTAGGCATAGCGGGTAGAGGCTAGCCGTCGGTGACAAGAGGGTACTTTCTCGTCCCTTTTATCTCGCTCACAGGTTAAGTTTAAACACACAGCATGATAATGCAACCAGTGTTCTTGGTACCATATCAAGGGGAAGCCCTAGCTTTATAATAATTTTAAATAACAGTTTAAAAAAGTTATTGTAAATATAATTGTTACATTGATAAACAATACAACAAAGTAATTAAAGTATTTATCCAAAATAACAGATTTTTTAACGTGGTAGAGCCAAGCGGCGGCTTTAGCTGCTGCGCGAATGGGCCGGCTCGACCGGATTCATACGACCTCGCAGAATACCGGCGGGAAGTAGAGGCATATTGTGCTTCTGCGTTTCGTTCGGTGAGTGAGGTAACCGGAGGCCCACTCTCCCTCCCCATTCCACTCCTTATCCTCCCTCCCATCTCCCAAATACCCTTAAAGCCCGGCTACGCACCTGTAGCTCCTCTGGTGTTGCAGATGTATGTGGGCGACGATAATCACTTACCATCAGGTGAACCTATTGCTCGTTTGCAGGCTTATCCATAAAAATAAAAAATAAATTAAATAAAATCGCTTATAGCTCTCCCGCTGATATACGCACCATGCGCTACCTTACAAGTTTCCATATTTATTTAGGTTATATGTCGTAAGCGATTAAACGAGCCTTAGTGAAAAAAAAAAAACTTATTCGATCATAATGCTCGACACAAAGCTCGCTAAACGACTTCAGACACTTATCAATGTGGTTTCGTCACCGCAAGTGAGAATACAATGGGGGGCAGAGTTCGCTCGGTGGGAATAAGGCACCATTGCATTTGTTAAAGATCTTGCTGCCCGATCTCTCTCAGTTGAGAAAGCCTCGCAAGATTACGTGTCACCTAATGATATCTCAGTTAGATCTGCATGTCATACTTGTTACCTGGAGCACGCTCGTGGAGGCTGGTCTGCTCGTGTTGGCAGTGCACATTGAGATAAGGCTAATATATAAGGAAAAAAACACTCAAGGACTTTATACGCTCGTATATATATAGACAATATGTTTTCATTTACCTTTGAAGACTATGCCTTTTATTTTTATGTAAAAAAAAATATTTCGTAGTCTATGAACCAATTGTTTCTTTGGGATAGGTTTGTTGGTCGCCAAATGGGTCTGGTATAACAGTACCAGACACATCGTAGCGTAACTCTTTGTTACAAACGTTGTAAAAATAAAAATTTCTAATACAATAGAGCAATATTAGGACAAATAGCTCTAGAAAGGTATAACTATAATAATGTTATAATAAGACCCGTGTTAGCCCAGTGGTTATTTTTAGTTTCATAGACCGCGAGTGACCTGGGTTCGATCCCCGGTGCCGGCACCACTAAAATTGTTAATAGCAATTTAAGTGCTGTATTTACCACGTGTTCATCGGTGAAAGAAAACATCGTGAGGAAACCTGCATGTCTGAGAAATAATTTCGAGGATATGTGAAGCCCGCCAACCCGCACTGGAGCAGCGTGGCGGGCCCTTCCCGGCTCCTAAACCCTCTCTGATAGTCTTATTTGAGAAGGAGGCCTTTGCCCAGCTGTGGGCACTTACAGGCTGCTACTTTACTTTACTAAGGGTTGTTTCTCTTCCCCCTGACCCTCGGCTGTCTGTGCGTCCCACTGAGTGCCTCCACCTGGTTGGGTATTTTATTTATTTTATTTTAACTCTTTTGTTATTTCTGTATATTATTATATCATTTATATTTTATCGTATTTTAAGTATCTATATGGGATATATATATCTAGACGAGAAGTCTATATAAATATCTTACAATTAAATACTGGCATATCTCATACATTAGGCCAGACCATCTCAGCCTATTTTAATTATTCCAAATTATAGAGCAATAGGAAGATCTCACTCTTCCTGAACGTTAATAAATAAATATACAAATAAATATGTTTACCAGAACCCCAACTAGGTCCCCCTGTGTCTTGGTAACTGGATAGTTAAAAGACAGATGTACAAATACCTATATAGATGACAACCCTCAGGCTAGAAGGCAGGATCACTATAAACTAGGCTATGGTATTATTAATAAATAAATAAATGTTAAAAATTAACCATAAAATCATGAAGGCCACCTGGCCGCTTTCGATCATGGCTAATACTTCCGATGGATAATGCGTCAACTGAGCAGGATATATTATAGTGCCGTAAATGAATGCGCAAGCACATTTGACGGCTCGGTGGCGTAGTGGCTAAGCGTTTAGCTGCGGCGCTGTGGGTCTCGGGTTCGATTCCCTCATGGGACTAGTATTTGTATGGACTATAAATAATAGGTTCCGGTCTGGGTGTGTGTCAGTGTGCAATTCATGTATGTAAACTGCCTCCGCGACACAGGAGAAATTCCTACAGCGGAAGGTAACGTTTTTTAATAAAAAAAATTGCGTTTCGATCGGTGAGTGAGGTAACCGAAGGCCCACTCCACCTCACCACCCTCCTCCACATCCTCCCTCTCATCTCCCAAATATCCTCAAAGGTCGGCAACGGATCTGCAGCATCTCTGAAATTGCAGATGTACGTGAACTGCTTGCTCGTTTGCCGCCTTTCCCATAAAAAAAAATATAAGCATTGTCGACTTATCAAAATATCGGACGATTTACCCAAAACATAATTACAAAATAAAGGTTTGCATAATCAAAATTAAATTTAATAACAAAATATTGTAAACGCAAATACGTCTATCCATTGCATTTTTTTGTATCAGTCGTTCAATATTAAATAAGTAAAACAATAATATGATTATACGAGATTAATCTTTAACGAAACTAATAAAATCTTTTCCTTCGCAGATAAAAAACTCAACGATAAAAAAAAAATGTGAAGATGGCGCTGAAATTAAAATACAAAGACGAACACGGCATCCTGCGCATAGACATGAGCCCCACAACGAGCCCGGTCCGGACCGAGGACGCGGACCGGACCGGAGACCTAGCGGATCCAAAGTTCGACACAATCAACAAACGCTTCGGGAAATACGACCTCTTCGGTGGCAAATACGATGGAGGGGAGGCGCCTCGGTCGCTGTTCAGAAGCCGCTACAACAGCATAGAGGAGGAGCTCGCAAACACGCCTTACGCGTTCGCGACCGGTCGCTCCCACCATCTCGCCGAGCCGGTGTTAGACATAACGATAAAGTCGCACAGCTCCGACGCCTCCCCGTCCAGGGACATCGAAGACGATAGATTCTTCAAACGTGAATCGGTCGATTACGGCTTGTTCGGTCCGCGGATCGATTTGAGAACGAACGTGGAGACCACGCGCGCGGAGGACACGCCCGCCTTCACCGTTACGCAGCTGATCCACGCTCAGGATCGATATTACGATCTGTCGTCGCGCCAGAGCATCGACAGCCCGAAGGCCGGCAGGGTGCGGGTTTTAGCGGACAGTTACGAAGTGCGCAGCGCACCCGGTTCCGGGAGAAAGTTACGCGACGTTGGGCTAAGTGATAAAGTTACTAACGATGCATTCAAAGTGCTCTCCACCGAGACCTTGAAGGGTTACACGCAGTCAGCTTCTGCCAGTTTGCCGTAAGTGTTATGAAAATTTATAACATCAAAGATTACTTGTATTTACGCGAACACTACAAGTTTGAAATTAAACTATTATTTATGGATTTTAACGCGTAAATAATAGTTATATTTAATTTTTAGGCACCGTGTTTCGATTATCAATCTATGTAGATAATGTTATTGATTATAATAAAAACGTATTAAATGTTTAACAGATGTTCTCTTAAAAGCAATATGGTTTAGAATAACTCATTTAGCCACATAGCCTTCATGGATGTTTCGAGAGTGCTTTTAAATTTTTATAGCCGTGGTAGCTCAGTGGTTATGGCGCTTTAATTTGATCGTACGCGAATGACTTGGGTACGAATCCCGATACCACTGCAATCTTTAATTTAAATTTGAAAAATCTGCATGTCGGAGAAATAACAAAAGATGCGCAGCGTGGCGCACTTTGGCCAGCTGTGGGACATTTACACGCTGCTACTGTAATTAACTTTTACTTTAATCTTTATCTGATCGAAACAATTTACTCAAGGCTCTAAAGTTACTTCATGAACTCTTGTGAAACCTCTAATTCCTTGTACCATTGCAAAACTTTGTTTTAATATGAACATCATGGGTGATGTGTACGTAAAACTTTATTACAAAAAGAACCTTGAGGGAACATAATTAAAATAAAATTTAATGTTATAAGTCGAGTTCTTTAGCATAAACATAAACGTTCACTTCACGCCTGTCACCCGTATATAGGAGTAGGCGGAGATTAGAGATTTCCATTTGGCACTATTCAGCGTGGCGAAACGGATTTCAGCAAATTGATAGAACGTTTGGGGCAGACCATGTGGCCGGGTTGCGCCGCGAGACCGCCATGAGGCTTTCAAGGTCGTCTCTTAACGCCACCCACGGGTAGGAAGGGGGTGACAGATTCATCGCTACAGGAACACGTCATTTATTAGATGTAGCAATTATAATATCAAGTATATAACGTAATTTTGTTCTAAAAAAGTTATTTGTATAGCCGTAAAGATCAGCAAGCTGCAGTGGCAATGGGCCGGCCACATAGCTCGCAGAACTGACAACCGTTGGGGAAAAAAGGTTCTCGAGTGGCAGCCGCGTACAGGCAAACGCAGTGTAGGACGACCCCCCACAAGATGGAGTGACGACCTGCGCAGTGTTGCGGGAAGTCGATGGATGCAGGTGGCTCTGGACCGAGCTTCGTGGCAATCTGTGGGGGAGGTCTATGTTCAGCAGTGGACTTGTGATAGGCTGAAATGATGATGATGATGATGATGATGGCCTCTGCGTTCTATAGATTTTTGTTCGGTACATTTGTGAGCATATAACGTATCTTTATTTTAAAATCCATTGGGTAAAGTGGTACTTTAGTCCTCAGGAGTGAAGACATAGTACCCAGGTGCACGGCCCTCAAATACTCTTTAACTTTAAAAAACTATAAAATCACCGATAAAGTGATCTTAGAAAACTGGATTGGTGTTAAACACACATATATATATCTGTAAATTATTTTAATTATATGTAATATATCTCTCTGGCTTTATGTAAGTGGTAGAGCCATGCAGTGGCTTTCTTATGCTTCTGCGTTTCGTTCGGTGAGTGAGATTACCGGAGGATCTCGTATATTATTTCTCAGAGATGCTGGTTTCCTCGCGATGTTTTCCTTCACCGCCGAGTGGTAAAAACCGTGGTCTCTCACGCTCTGTGAAACTAAAGCGAGCACCCTGACCACTAGGCTACCACGGCCTGACTAGTTATTTATTATTTTTAAAGAATACTGGCACAAGTATAAACATGATTTTTTATTCTGAAACATTGAAGCTTGCGTCAGATACACGACAATAGTCGAATGGCGGATTCGAACCGGATTCTCGTTTCGCAGTCCGTACTCCAACCCATTGGGCTATGAGCGTTTTAGCAATTTTAATTGTTTAGACAATTATGTAAATGAGAATTTAAAAAAAAAATTGTCAATGCCAAATCATAAAATTCAACATCTTAAGATTCGGTTCATGTTTCAATACATAAGTAACCGTTCCTTTATCTCTACAACCAAAGGAGATAGTGATTTGAAATTTGATATGTAAGAGTATATATCTGAACTTAACTTATAACAAAACTTAATCCATTCAAATTATACCGCCTTTGTTTAATACAGCAAATTGCGTTTTATAATACATTATGAAAACAGGTTAATATGTTATTATATTATTATAATAATTGTACGAAATAATAAAAAATATATAGCGTGTTTCGGAATATGTAATGAATTTCGGAAACGGGCTAATACGTTATATCGTAATTGTTATGATTGTACGTAACTTTACAACGTGACCATTCGTGCAGCAGTCACCACCAGGCTCTAAACACGTACTAATTGGGACAAACACAATGTAAATGTACTGCTATAAGATGTGCGCGTGTCACGTTGTACTGCTGCTCGAATGGGCCGGCGAGATCGAGGCAGTACCGCGGTCTCGCAGAATACCCGCGTGAAGTACTTTCTGCCACGCACTTCGACTCTGTGGAATCAGCTGTCGCCAGCGGTATTTCCGAACAGTTAGGACTTAGAGACCTTCAAGAAAAGAGCTTATTCCTTCCTTAAAGGCCGGCAGCGCATCTGTCGCTCCTCTGGTGTTGTGGATGTTCGTGGGCGTCGGTGATCACTCACTCACCATCAGGCGCATGCATTACGCATGCTCGTATGTTCCCTTCTTCTATAAAAAAAAAGAGTCAACTTTGTGCTTCTACGTTTCGTACGGCGAGTAGGTAACCGGAGGCCCACTCCTCCCTCACCCATTCCTCTCCTCATCCTCTCTCCCACCGCCTAAATGTCGGCGTTTCGTTCGGCCAATGAGACAACGGTTCTGGAGCTGCCTCTGGTGTTGCAGAGGCAGCTCTGCTGTAGCAGTCTGATGTATGAGCGTAGGTAATTATTACCAACAGATGGGCCGCTTTCACGTTTGCCCCATTTCACGAAAAAATTTCGTCCAGTATATCTGTTCTATTTTGAGGTTAACAAAGGACTGAATAATAACTTTCTAATGAGCTCTTCGTCCTTTCAACGTGGAACTTCCGCACCATCAATCATTTACTCACATCGGTGTGAGAGATCACGGCGGACGTTTCCATGAAACGCTTATTTAAGTTTTCATCGGGTAAGCTCAGTAGCCGAGCACTCACGCTTCATTATCGTAGTATTCGAACATGGAACTGGGTTCGTTCCCCGTTGAAGATAACACTAAAAATGTTTATTGCAATTGAAATGACTCAAGGAAAACATTAAGTCTATGTCTTATGTCCGAGACTTAATAAGATGAATAATTCGCGAAAATTGGAGCTTTCTTTAAGTCAACCTGGCTCACACGTTCTGATGGGTACCAGCAGGGTAAGATACTGCCACTCCCATTCTTCCAGTAATGGGTTTCGACAGATGGTGGTAGGTTGTCCAGTAATATACCAGACCAAATTAAGCGACCGACGACGGGCGGGAGGGTCTATGTTGGCCGGTACTTTCGCGTGTCGAACCTCCTACTTAATGGAATCCTCCTTATGGGATAGGCCCGTCTTCTGCAGTGCTTGTAAATAAGCTGTTAAGGAGAGGTGAAACTGGACCTTAATTGAACACCCTTTGTGTTTATTACACTTCACGACACCCCATGGCGGAGCTGTTCTGGCTCCAGGGTACGGAGATCGGCTCATCGTAATACCGACACTCCTCTCCCCCCACTGTTCACTTACCCGCATTCGCAGGGGGCTCGCCCTATTCGCTAAGTCAGACAGGCCATGCCGATTCCTCCTGGTTCACCGTGGGAGAGCGAACACACACACAGCCCCCCGCCACGACCAGGGAACCCGTTAAGGGGGGGGAGGGGGTTGGGGGATGTGAGAAAACGGCCTAAGTTAACGTATTACCATCGAGAGCTTGGCGTACACACTTTAAAGTGTTTTTTTTTTCGGTAATCCATTCGGTAATTATAACTCATGTTTTATTCATAGGTGACAGACAGACGTGCGGCGCTACATGCAATTAACAATTAACATTTTTATGCGTTACGTAAACAAAATATCATTACGACTATTACGAAAACAATGCAATCATTTATTTGTGAATGTACTGTACAGGAAATAGAGACTCATATTAATTGTTATGTCTGCGCTTATGTTGTTCTCTTATCGCATTGGATACGGAAAGGTGAAGACAGTAGAGTTCGTGTTTATTATGTTCTCTCGAATAAGAGTAACAAGCGGTGGTAGACCAGTGGTTAAGGCGCTCGCTTTAACTTCATAGTACTCGAATGACCTGGGTTCGATTGTCATATTTTAAGTTTAAACTTGATTATTACTATTACATATACATATGATATGCAGTATATAATTCAATAACTACATAATACACATAGGAGCCCTGGTGGCTTAGTGGTGAGGGCGTAAGCTTCGATTTTAAAGTAGACGTTCTACGTTCGATTCGGGTTCCGTTAAAATAGTTGGTAGTAATTTTAATGCAGAATTTACGCTTGCATGTCCAAAATAAGTAATAAAAAAATCATTTTGAAGACCCTTCGCGGCTCTAAAACCCTTCTAATAAGTGAGAGGAGGCCTGTGTCCAGCTGTGGGACATTTACTAGCCTGTACTTTACTTCACATAATACAACATCGTTCTTTCATTCCAATGTTATAATCCGAACATTAGTGTAACGCTGTGTTATCCATTCACTTCTATCGGGAAGTACAAAATGAACATTGAATTACACAAATTAGTTTCAACAATCACTCGTAAAATTATTCAGCCAAGTCATTTCCTATTTCGGCGGAGCTGTTCCATGGTTTACCCGAACAAACAATTTGTGAAGTGATATTTATTTAACTGGCGATGTAAATTGTCTTAATGGGTTCTTTAAAGATGTTAGAAAAACTTACTTTGCACATTTCCGTATGCGAAAGTAACAAAATGTAATTTATCACCTAGTTCGAGAGGAAGTGCACCACCCTCCCTCCCACAAATGCACTATAATATTAGAAGAGAAGAAGAGCACCATCCTCCCTCCCACAAATGCGTGCACTATAATAACCAAACTAAATGACGCACATGGTGTGAATTGATTGTTGCGAATTTGTGCAAAATAAGTTTTTCTAACATCGCAAACTAACGTCTGATTTATTTATTCTTTATTGTTAGCCTTAAGCTTAAGGTTATAATGGACAGACTTAATGCCAAGTGGCATTCTCTACCAGTCAACCCTTGTTATGATGGAAGGTAGTTGGCAGGTACAAAATAAAGAATTAAAAAAAACTGTGAGTAGACTCCAATAATAATAGGTTAATAAATACATATAAACACACTATATAATTAAATAAATATTTATAACTTAAAATACACAAATACGTATACAGATATATTAAAAGATACATAAATAAATATATAATAAAAATCGAAAATAGATAAGCCGAATGTTGTCAATGATCTATTAGGTTTGATTCTGTTACTTTACCTTTCCTTACCTTACATTAAGAGCCTGTAAATAGTCCAATGCAGGGTGTAAGCTTCTCCCATAAGGAGGATTACAGATTTGTCACAATCGCCAGGTTCGGCGAGCGCAGCACCAGACCCTAGGGGCTGCTGCTCGACATCGGTCTGTTTAATTTCGGTCAGGTATTTTTTGAGATGGTCATACCGCCATGTGTGAATGAATAGAAAGAAAATTCTTTATTACCCTGTTTTATCACCATAGGGGGTGAAAACTTTTACCTTCGTAGTATAGCCTGTTCATTAAAAAAGATTGATTAAAATCCGTCGACAGCCGGAGAAGATATCGCGTAACATACGTATACTCCTTCTATTTTGAAGTCGGTTAAAAAGAGAAAAACAATGTGCCTATGTGCCGTATCTTAACACGTTCTATGCCGAGAAAAAAATCGCAGTTTCCTGTCCGCGCCGAGTCGGTCAGTGATGGTTGACATGTAGACGTGCAGTTCGAGCCGCGTCAGTCAGTGATGAGCGCATTTTACGAGAGTTTTCATTTCGTTCTTACAGGCCGTTGGGCAGTGCTCTCAAACTAAATCGCGTATTAATTGACCCGCGTGGCCCGCTAGTTTCTCCATATCAAGTTGGTTTTTGAAAAATTTAAGAACTTCGAAAGAAAAACAACAATTACCTGACGTTAATTATTTCCAAAAATAGTGGCTCAAATTGACTTTCGTTATTACTAAGTAACATTTGAGTAAAGGATAAAAGCATATAAGCAAAAAAAACAAATTAGTAATTTTATACAGATTTAAAATTTTAATAGGCCTAAAGGGAAACTTCCCTGACGGTCAGCGCTGACCGCGTTAGCAGAGAACTTGTTAAAGATATAGTTTAGATGGAAACCCCATACAAGTTATGTCAAATATCTCTATCATCAGAGAACAAAACCAATGATAAAAAAAAATCGCAAGATAATTATCTTGGCTGCTTTTTGAAACTGAAATGACAAACTATCGGTCCACCTCAGGGTAAGCAACTACTGCAGACCATGGATCACCTGCAAACAACTACAAACGAACAAGGTGACAGATGCTTGGTCACTGGCAGCAAATGTGCGAGCGGTTCACCTGATGGTAAGTGATTACCGTCGCCCGCGTACATCTGCAACATCAGAGGTGCTGCAGGTGCGTCGTCGCCCGAGAGTATTTGAAGGGGAAGGGAGAGGGCGATGCGTTGTCGGCGTTTAAGGGTGGATGAGGGGAGTACGGAGAAGGGGTGTGGGTTACTACACTCACCGATCGCAACGCAGAAGCACAAAATGTCTCTACTTCAAGCCGATATTCTGCGAGGCAGTGTTATCAACCCGGTCGAGGCGGGCCATACGAGGAGCAGCAAGGCGGTGACTGGTTATGTCGGGATCAACATTGAAGGTGTCGGACCGACTAAAAACCCCCCACGGTAGATACGCTGGTGGCCCGGTGGGCTAGACAGCTTCGTCTGTAAAGACTCGCGAGCGGAAGGCCCTCAAGTTAGGCTTAATAACTCAAACCGTTTTAAATATACCGCCGTTCCGTGCAATCTAAAGGTAAACAGCTTTAACCAACGCATTAATTATAAACAATCTGTATTTATTTCGCATACGATGATGTCATGATATTACATAAACTCTCTATCGCGGAGTATTAAATGTCAATTTCCAAAAAGCTATATTAAAAGTGATCTCTGTGGGCGTATAGCTTTATTTGGATCGGAGACCGAGTGCGAACGCGCATAAGGTTTCTCGATAATAACCCAGCTACCATAATAGGATATAGAATACAGTATTTAATAAATCGTAACTTGATTAAAGTTTAACAAACAAAGAAATGTATTCTGTTAGAATATTTCTGTTTAATGGGAAAGGGGGTGAACGGGCAAGCGTCTCACCTAATGGTAAGTGATTACAACACCAGAGGAGCTGCAGAAACGCTGCCTGCCGTCCAATTTAAGGGGGAAGAGTAAGGGTAAGGGGGGTAGGCCTCCGGTTGCCATCTATGCAACGCGTACAAACGTTTACATTGATCATACAAATATTTGTCCCAATCGTAATTATAACCAGCGACCCCCTACTGGCCTTTAAGGATATTGGAGAGGGGGGAGCGGGCCTCCGGTCACCTCACTCACCGAACGGAACGCAGAAGCACAAGATGCCTCTACTTCACACCGGTATTCTTCGAGGTCGAGCCGGCCCGTTCGAGCAGCAGCAAAAGCCGCTGCTTGGCTCTACCACGTACAACAAGACTCCCATCCGTCGACCTAATGTGACAACTATACCATTCACCAGCCACATGACTTGTCTATTGGTGAGGTAGGAGTATATGTTCTGTAGTATATCAAGAGCTCTGAAACCTTTCTTGGTTGTTTGTTTTTTTTTTTGTTAAATATTTTTATAGAACCAACTTAATCATTTATTACCCACTTTTTACGTGCAACTATTTACAATCACGACTAACCTCAGCCTTGAGTTTTTGTCTTTGTCAATTATCATTCGAGAAAAACGCGCATTATTATATTCCTTAGTGCGTAACTCATTACGCTTTTAGTGGTTTGCAGTGTTGCAGTTTTAAATAAAACACAAACTAACTTAAACTAGCCTAATTGCCCTGTTTAAGCTCCGGCATTTAAGAATATTCTGGAGATGGAAGGGAAGAGAGGTATGGGGAGGGGGAGTGGGCCTCCGGATACGTCACTCACCGAACGAAACGCAGAAGCCACCGAACGAAACGCACACATCTTATGCCACGAGCAGCAACAAAAGCCGCTACTTGGTTCTACCACGTTTAAAAGTTAAACATTCTGATCTTTACGATAATGTATGTTAAATAATTGATTTAACTACTGGTGGTCTATTTAATATGATACCTTTAAGACATAATTGCTTAGATCTAGATGTTTGTAGGTTTGAAACTACGATTAAGTTAATTAACTTTTTTTTTAGCATATTATTTTACAATTTACATGCGTTAACTAGAGCCGTGGTAGCCTAGCGGTCATGGGGCTCACTTTAGTATTATTATTTACATAGAACGCAAGTGAACTGGGTTCGATTCGGTGCCGGCACCACTAAAATTGTTAATAACAATTTTAAGTGCTGCATTTACCACGTGGTCGGCGGTGAAGGAAAACACCGCAAGGAATACTGCATGCCTGAGATATAATAAAAAATATTATTGAGAGGATATGTGAAGCCCGCCAGCCAGCACTGGAGTAGCGTGGCGGGCCCTTCCCGGCTCTAAAACCCTCTCAAAATATTTGTGAAGGAGCCATTTGCCCAGCTGTGGGCAGTTACAGGCAGCTACTTTACTTTTTTACATTTGCTTTATGCGTTAACTGTATTTAAGTAATGTATTTGACTTAAATAAATGTAATTTTCTATACCATGCAGGATCGTTTGTGCAATAATATTCAACATTCTTTTAATACAGGCTACGTGTTTTTTCACTCAAATGTTAGGCCACCGGTTCTCAAATATTTATTACTAACCTTGTGTATGTAAATATATAGTTTGCAGTGAAGTAAAAATTAGCAGTTTGTAAATGTTCCACTGCTGGAAAAAGGCCTCCTTTCAATGTTTGATGGGGTTTTGCGCCGAGAAGGGTTCGCCCCGCTCCACCACTGTGGTTTGTCGGAGTGGTTACGCCATGTCGGGCTTAAATCTTCTAAATAACAATTTTATCATCTTTCAGATGTTTCTCTCCTCCATGTACACTTGATGAATAACATTACCGCGGATAGGATCGCTGGCTACAAAATGTACACGACTCGTGGTAGAAATAAACATAGAAATAAATTATATTTACCTTCTCCAAAATATACTAATGCTTTCCGGAATTTCGACAAACGACAAACGACTATTAACTTTTCATTCATTCATTCATTCAGCTGAAGAATATTTAGGTGAACATTATACACCACTTATGATTTAATGTGCCGTGGTAGCCTAGTGGTCATGGGGCTCACTTTAGTATTATTATTTACATAGAACGCAAGTGAACTGGGTTCGATTCGGTGCCGGCACCACTAAAATTGTTAAAAGCAATTTTAAGTGCTGTATTTACGACGTGCTCGGCGGTGAAAGAAAGCACCGTGAGGAAACCTGCATATCTGAGAAATGATTAAAAAAATACTATTTCGAGGATATGTGAAGCCCGCCAATCCGCAATGGAGCAGCGTGGCGGGCCATTCCCAGCTCCTACACCCTCATCTTAGATATTTGAGAAGGAGGCCTTTGCCCAGCAGTAGGCACTTACAGGCTGTTTCTTTACTTTACTTTTTATGATTTAATGAACTTTGTAATTCAGATTTATAGATTATTGATCTTCTTTTTTTATTGCCTGAGTTGAATGTTCTTCACATGTCTTTCATAACGCTTTCCAATTTTTATTCACGTTTTATTATTCTATATATGAACAATTATAATAACATAATTATTCTCATTTACAATTTCATGTTTTTAATGGTGAAGAATAACAATTCATTTGACTAACGTATTGATATGAAAACATCAAATGATACCTTTCTACTGTAAGTCGTGTATTCTTATGTACCTGTGCGTCGAACTTCTCGGCACGGCGTGCTCACATTCCTACGCAAATAAACGATTTATTGTTATTATTAAAGTGGGCGTGCGATAATAAATATGTGTTTAATATATTAACTTCAAAATTTTCGATTATTTTTAAAACCGGCACAGTTTGAATAACACTGTTCAATGCCCTTAATACATAATTAAGTTACCTACGCTTTAGTAGCATAAGGTTGAAAATGTCTAAGGAATTTGGCTAGGGCATTACTGCATGTTAATATATCAAGGAGAATCTAGTACTGATTATTTATCGTTACAAATTATTTGCTCTTCGATACATTAACGCCATTATTACATTAAGGGGTAGGTAGAGGAACACTGCGACTGAAATGTGGCAGTACAGTGAATGTATTACTTATCTTATTATTTATTATCCCATTCGAATTTACTGCTGAACTTGCCTCTCCAAAAAAAGGGCCAGCTAAAGCAGGCACGCTGGAATAGCGTGTTGGTAAGAGCAGTACCGGAATGCTGCTCGCCATCAGCAATCTGTATGCTTTGGTTTCAGCTTATTCCAATGGATTTGTATTGTATTGTATAATTACATATATAAATTATTAGGGAGATGGGTGGTATGATGGATAGTAGGGGTGGAAGAAGGTGGACAGGGCCTCCGGTTACCCGACTCATCGAACGAAACGCAAAAGCAAAGATGCTTCTACTTCAAGCCGGTATTCTGCGTGACCGTGACTACTACCCCGGACGAGACGGCCCAAAAGGAGTTATCTGTCTGTCAATCTATCTATCTATCTATCACTGACTTCTTTCTTCATCATCGGCTTACTGTAGTCCACTACTGAACACAGCCCTATCCAAGAATACGGTCGCATAAGGTAAGCAAGGTAAGGGCAAGTGACCTTTAAATTGTTTACATAAAGACTTACGCCTGTCAGCCATTGGGTAGGGAGAGATTACGGATTTCCATTCGGCACGACTCAGAGTAACCTAACGAACGTCCGTAACCTAACGAACGTCCGTAACCCACATTTCGTCTCTCGTGGCTAGGTACGTCACCGGATTTACTCCCGGGTTTTTCCCTTATCCACAGAAAAGGGTAGCCGATTCTTACGTCTATACCACAAGACAATACCACAGAATACGTAAGTCGTACATCAACGCTACAGCTGGCTGAGCATGAGGCCTTGTCCGGGTCACCCAAAGACATTGGAGTGTTCGTTAGTTTTTTTTAAAACCTTGTTTTTTTTGCCCTCGTAAGGTTATATTTATTCAGATGCATCTTTTGTTTGGGTGTTGTCATTTTTTGTGATTTCATTAATATTTACATCAAGGGTAATTGTTTTTGTCTGACCCTTTGTTATATAAAGATAGATTTCTTTAGATTTTCAGTGTTCTTCCGGAATTTTAACAGACTTCAAAAAATTGAGGAGGTGCTGCATTGTATGTATTGTTTTGTATGTTAGGCGATATCTTTGCTGACTGTGAACCGTTTTTAATGATTTTTTTTTGTTGAATAGGCTATAAAGTTAAGTTCAGTCCACAGCCGAGCAAAGGCTTTTTGTGAAGGAGACAAATATCTGAGAGAGTTTTGGAGCCGGGAATTGCCATATTTTTTTATTATTTCTCACACATGCAGGAACTGTTGCAGTTCCTCGCGATGTTTTCCTTCACCACCGAGCACGTGGTCAAGTACCAGTACGGTTCTCAGTATCACACTCTAGCCACCGTATACGCTGATTCCCGTTGTCAGTCAGTCGGAATTTTTGGTCTGTTCGGTTTGATCGTATCACCACTACGTGATTGGCCAATGCCATCACTGAAACATAGAAGGACAATGTTGATAATCCTTAGTGTAAAGTAAAGCATGTAAAGGCCTGCTCGTAAATATTTGTCAGCTCTTTGGAGCCAGGAAGGGTCCGGCACGCTGCTTCAGTGCGCGGTCAGGGTCTTCAAACGCTAAAATCATCAAAATAATGTTTTTCCTATTATTACTCAGGCATACAGGTTTTCTTTTTCATGAGGTAAATTAAACACTTAAAATTGCAATTAACAATCTTAGGGGTTCCGGCCACGGCGATCTATTTTAGGCCACTCGCGCTGTATGAAACTAAAGCGAACACCCTGAGCACTAGGCTCGCCCCGCCAGTTTGTGTGTCAATAGATTGAATTCTTTTATATTCGTGAAGAAATCACTCTTTTGTGATTGTACACTGACGTCGAGAGAAATGTGCCGTTCGTTGCAAAACTTCTTACTATGCTATTGTGATGGAAAATTTACGTAATTTTACAATTATGATTTATTGAGAAGTTAAGAAACTCGTTCGAAACTTTTTCTTAACATCTCAACGTTTTCTCTCAATTGCAACTCTGCTCCGGTCACAATTCCTTACTGTGTATTTCAGTGAGTAGAGAACAAGACATGCAGGTGGCTCAGGACCGAGCTTCGTGGCAATCTTTGGGGGAGGCCTATGTTCAGCGGTGGACTTGTGATAGGCTGAAATGAAGAGAGAACAAGAATACGTTTACGTACAAGCCGCCGTGTGGCGGTCGTGGGGATCTGCCAACTACTTTCTTCTCATGGGCGTTGTAAGCGGCGACTAAGGGAGAAAGGCTTCGACGATCTCATGGAAATCTCCAGGAATAAACTCGACCATAATGTTCGCTACTCCTCACTTTATATCTCCCGTAGTGGGGGCACGTGGCTTAGCCAAACGCCTCTCCGGAGACAGGTGGCGAACCTTGACACCGGTTTTTTTTTTATTTCGATGTTTAAAGAAGAATGTCGCAGAGTGTAATTGCTTGAAAATGCCTTGTTGCAAGGCGAAACACGTGCGCGCAATAAATGTTGGTGGTGTGGTGTATATTACCTTATGTGGGTGACAGATGTGGTGAAAGAGATGGTGATCTCGGACTGGGACATTTAATTGAGTTTTCATAAGGAATTGTGCGAAGTATTTTTTTCCAACATCTTTAAAGTAATTTGTATGATATATAGCAGTTTTTAAGTTAAGGCTTCCTTTGTTTTCGAGAGATACTTTAAAAAAAACAAATTTCTAATATTTACTCTAATATGCAATGTAAATGTGTTAGAGATATATATTATGCCATAGCATGAGATACAGGAAACAGGTTACAACCAGTTTGTAACCGGTGCTGGCTGCCAGTGATGACTGACGTCACTAAGATAAGCTCCTTCACTGCAGGTCGTTTTATACGTGGTAGATCCAAGCGGCGGCTTTTGCTACAGCTCGAATGGGCCGGGTTGGTACAACGGCCTCGCATAATACCGGCGTGAAGTAGAGGCATCTTTCTAACCATTCGGCTGTCGTGATACGTTACATCAACACGGACACTAAGGAAGAATGTCACGCATTTTCTAACCCATTCTTCCTTTTTTACATCACTCAATTAGTCAAGTCGATCGTTATGAACAATGTTCCATTTATCTGATGAATACACTCGTCTCTGATCCTCAGGCTACTGCGAAAGTCAGTAATATGTTGACACATTTACGTCGGTTCAGTTCTGTTTGTTACGAGGGCGTTCATTTTGGCGGCAAACCGACCGTCACCGTGACGCCTGACGTGCGGCGGCGCGTGCGCAGCCAGCGGTGAAACTGAAAAAAGTTTATTCTGTGTGTGAGATGGCTCGGCGATTATCCAGATTATGTAATGCGATTACACGCATGAGGAAGTTCTCATAGGAACAGACCATTATCCATTTGCTCAGCTCGATGAGTATGGTCAAACGCTTTCTTGAAGATCCTTATGGGTCAGCATTGGACTTTAACAGGCTTGTGCTTCTGCGTTTCTTTCGGAGAGTAGGGTAGCCGGCGGTCCGCTCCCCTCTCCCCCAATTCCCATCCCCATTGCGGGTTGACGGGCTTCACATATCTTCGAAATATTTTTTTTATTATTATTTCTCAGATAAGCAGGTTTCCTCACGATGTTTTCTTTCACCGACGAGTACGTGATAAATACAGCACTTAAAATTGCCATTAACATTTTTAGTGGTGCCGGCACCGGGGATCGAACCCAGCGCCCTGACCACTAGGCTACCACGGCTCGGCGGTAATTACTTACAATGGGATGATCCGTTTGGTCGTTAGTTAATGTTCCCCTAAAAAAAGAGAATCAGGTAAATTTACATGTTGCATCCTTGCCACCCATAAACCAGTCTTCTCCTCTGGTAGACTTCTTCTCTAACTAGGAGTCATCCGTGCGTCACTCTTACACATTTCAGGTCGCTAAACAACAGTACCACTACTGTCGTGTCGTGTCGTGTCGTGTTCCAATTTGAAAAGAATAGAGAGCCACTATAGCTAGCCGTAATTATGTCCAGCTTAATCGTCATGGGTGACAACACATCTGAAACCTTCGACTGTAGTTATTTGCAGGTGTCCAAGGGCTGCACTAGCCGGTTACCATACGATGGACTGACAGCTAGTTTTTCAGACCAATCCAGTAAAAAAACAAATGCAACTTATTATATCACCGAGGTCGGACAAAATAAATGACTGGAAATAAATAGTCTGTGATCACACCTGTTCTTACTCACAAAATGGTTTTGTAGCGTTTCAGTCGATGTTACACAACCTTGTACAGAAGTCACAATTTTTTTGTTAACTTAAACTCAGCTACTTTATTCATGCAATAGCATTTCATTAACCACGAGTATCGAGGAACATTATTTGTTATTTTTATTTTATTACACACTTCTATTGGACAGTTTTATATTCTTTAATTAACAAAATTACAATGTTACAAGGGAAATTATATCGCAGAATACATTTCTAGAGAAAGAACGTACTATAACAAAAGTAACACTGGGGAAATAATTTCGCCGGTCAGATCTCTTAAATCAGATCAGATCTATTAAAGGAATGTAATGAAAATGTAACAGACGAGCACACAGTTCACCTGCTGGTGCGTGGCTCCTACAGCTCTTGGTCACCTGCAAGTTAGGAGGACCATGACGGAATGCTTCCCTGCTTGTAATTACACTGGCTCTCTGTACCTTTACGACAGAAGCACTGTTGTCTGGATTGTTGTGCACTGCTGATTAGCAGAAATATGTAAGAGGGCGGTACCCACCCAGACGAATCCTGGTCAGAAAAGGTTCCTAATGGCCCCCACATAGACACCCGCATCTATCCTCGATCAACAATCAATACGCAGATGCGATGTTACCCCTGAGGAATAGGATTTTTTTTTTATGGGAAAGGCGGTAAAAGAGCAAACCGTCGCCACGTACATCTGCATCACCAGAGGTGCTGCAGGTGCGTTGCCGCTCTTCAGGATATTTGTAAAAAAAAGGGTATTTCATTCATGATTCTCATATTTCTTCTAGATCTTATATTTTTACGTTCCGATTCGAAGATCGCATCGCTCGGAACGTTTTAATTGTCTGTGGTCAATGCAAGATTTGGTTCTTTGTTTATTTGCCGAGTGCGATGTGAAAGGGGGACGTGTGTAACGTTGGGTGCAAAATTCGCAACTGGTCTGCGCAAGCGTACTGCAGCAGCTTACGGTGGCGTGAGCAGGGCCATGGAACAATGCATGAATGAATGAATGAATGAATGTAAATTCTTTATTCTGCGGCGTAAGAAAGATCTGATCTCTGACGGAGATTAAACTCCGTAGGTATCCTACTTTTTTTTTTTTCAATTTGTGTTACAAAGCGACAACCGTCAACCTGATCGTATGTAGCGACTGTAATCCATGGGCACCAGCAAACTTCTTAAACGTTTCCTTGCCACCCCTGAGGACTAATATGGAACACTTCGAGGATAAATTCAATGTCGGTGCCATAATCAACGCGCTCGTCAAGTGGATTGGAGATCACAGTAACGGACACCTCGCGCGTTAGACGCTTCTGTCCGTTATCGGTCTGCTCAATTTTGTTATGGTGCTACGAGATCCCCGAAGGCGAGCTATCCCGCCATCTGTCGGGAGCCTTTGCGAAACCCAGGGGAAGAAAGAGAGCGGTAGACGCTTCCCCCGACACCAGATGGTGATGCTCAGCTACCTTAATTTCTTATATTTTTGTCTGGTTTATTCGGTCAAAGAAATTGTCACAATATTTAACAAAAATAATATTAACAATACATATTACTTACTGCAAAACTAATGTAAAGTGTGTTAAGTTAGATTATTGTTGATTGTTTAGAGGTTATACGTGGTAAAGCCAAGCGGCGGCTTTTGGTGCTGCTCGAACGGGCCGGCTCGACCAGTTTGGTACCACGGCCTATACCGACGTGTAGTAGATGCATCTTGTGCTTCTGCGTTTCGATCGGTGAGTGAGGTAACCGGAGGCCCACTCCCCTCCCCATCCCTCTCCTCTTCCTGTCTCCCATCTCCCAAATATCCTTAAAGACCGACAACGCACCTGCAGCATCTATCGATGTATGCGGGCGACGGTAATCACTTACCATCAGGTGAACCGCTTGCTCGTTTATCGCCTTTCCAATAAAAAAAAAAAATCATGTTTATTGAATATAAATCCAAAGTATATTTCACAACGACCCACTCGATACCTACGATCTATCCATTCCCCCACCCGCGCATTGTAATGCCTACGTATTAGAAAATTACAAGTGTAATTACTCCGATCGCAAGGACCATGGGATGGCACGTTGATTGGCAATTTTCAAGCGGGCGTCGTTGTAATTGTTTCTTCTCATGCGATCAGTGCTACAGACATTTGTTATGATATATTCCTTTCACACTATGGTTTATACTACGGTACAGTCACGGAAGCCTAGTACTTACGATTGACGTAAAATAATATTATGAAAGATAATGAAATGAATGAAATATGCTTTGTTGTACACACACAGATTTGACATACAAAGATTATTTAAGGAAACAAAAAACAAAAAGTACTATAGGCGGCCATATAAATGTATATATATATATTTATATGTATATATATAAAAATATACATATACATATATACACATACATACAGCATACAAAATATTATTATAATTACAAAGACCGATGATATCAATTCCACTATGTGTTACATTACAGTATCTGGAGTGGTTCACGACAATATTCGAATGGTGGCCTCGAACTCACGACGTCATGTTTCGCAGTCCGCACCCTGACCCGTTAGGCTATAGGCGCTTCATTTGCATAAATTAAAAACAAAGCCTTCTTCTCTCAAGTTCATAGATAATAGCTGAGTGGTTAGGGCATCTGACTATGTAAGGGGATAGTATTTGCATAACTTTTGTACGATTTGCGTCGATGGCCTGGCGAGATTATTACTGCGACAGGCTCACCACCTGCCATTTTGTCACAGATAAGCCTGGTAGAGCCAAGCGGCGGCTTTTGCTGCTGCTCGAAGGGGCCGGCTCGACCGGGTTGGTACCACGGCCTCGCAGGATACCGACGTGAAGTAGAGGCATCTTGTGCTTCTGCGTTTCGATCGGTGAGCGAGGTAACCGGAGGCCCACTCCCCCTCCCTATACCCTCCTCTTCCCTCCGATCTCCCAAATATCCTTATAGACCGGCAACGCACCTGCAGCATCTATGGTATTGCAGGTGTATGTGGGCGACGGTAATCACTTACCATCAGGTGAACCGTTTGCTCGTTTGCCGTCTTTTCTATAAAAAAAAAAGAAGATAAGCTCTAATGAATAGAGGCTTATAAGACCTATGACCACTCCAAAGTCGGATATTACAGTACTTGCGTTCGCATGAGGTCATTCTTTTTAAAACATACTTAATTTATCAAGTAGACTTCACTATTTTGTAGCATTATTACATCTTTACCCTATATTCGAAGCTATGTCTTTAGCAAATCCCCGCTTTCCTCTGGCTTCAGTCTACGTGAAAACGAAACTATTTATTTAAACTTTATTTGAATACCTTTAAATAAAAGTATTACAAATGGCGGATTGGCTTAGTGCCAGTAAACCCGGGGCGTGGAGAGATATTGTAAGGGTGGCAAACATTAAATTTGTTAAAAAAAAAACTATTTGTAGGTAGTAAAGGTTAAATTCGTGCATAAAGAAACAATAAAAACAGAGAGTCTTCGAACATTAACGTATTTAGAAATAAAACAATAATATTCACATTTACCATAGCTTCATTAAAACGCATCCGTCGATACACCCACTGCTAACTGTCGATCATTTGTCCGTATGTCTGCACGAAGGTTAGCTTTTATTACAAACGTATAACCTTACGAAACTTTTGAAGCTTAGCAATATCTTTTTTTTTTTTATTGGAAAGACGGCAAAGAAGCAAGCGGTTCACCTGATGGTAAGTGATTTACATCGCCCGCGTACACCTGCAACACCAGAGATGCGAGAGGCCTTTAAGAGTATTTGGGAGATTGGAGACAGGACGAAACGCAGAAGCACAAGATGCCTCTACTTCGCGCCGGTATTCTTAGAGGCCGTGGTACCAACACGGTAGAGCAGCCGCTTGGCTCTACCGCGTTAAGTAAATATAGTAATGAAACGCTGCATATAACTGTCTAACAAGATATTTATAGAGTTTTTAGATTATAAAATTATAGTCTGTTCAACCCGGGTAAAAGTAAACGCTAATGATAAAAAAAATTACCTAGTATCCTACGCAACATCGTATGAAACATTCCTAGAAAAATACACAACGACGTAAATACAGTTACATCTTTATATAAGATAGAAGTATAAGGAGCCGTGGTAGCCTAGTTGTCAGGGTTGACGCTTTAGTTTCACAAAGCTCGAATGGTCTGGGTTAGATCCCCGGTGCCGGCACCACTAAAATTGTTAATAGCAATAGTGCTGTATTTACCAGGTGCCCGGCGATGAAGGTAAACATCGTGTAATATAATAAGGTAATAAATACGTAGATGCATACGAGCGTCAAACTTGGCGTAATTATAGCGCAAACTCGGAAAGTAAAACAACAAATAATAGAAACCTGTCAAGTGTGAGTCGAGCTCGCGGTTAGGATACAAAACACTTGACATCTTTAAGACCAAAGTGAACAGACATCTAGGCAAGCGTGTACCATCCTAGGCCTCATCTTCGCCCTCCATCGGGCAAGATTGAGGTCAAACGTAAGCCTATTTTTCGAATACAAATATATATATTGTTGTACGGAATACCGACTCGAACTTGGCCAGTTTTTTTATTAATATGTAAAACATCTAACGTCTCCACGACACCGGTACAAAAAACCGGATCACAATACTTTGCACAGCCATTCTTTAACCACCACAGGGAAACTCAACTTCACATTCTGATAAACACGATACCGACAATAATAAACAATAAGCTCGAAACCTTCACATGGAAATAATTATTATTATCTGCATCAGAAACGTCGGTCCGTACGTACGCGGCAACATTAGAGAGCGTAGGAAGTGAGATTTGATGGGACCTTCGGAGATATCGCAAGTGAATCATTTAAACGGACAGACAGATTGCTAAGAGGAATATGAACGTTCCAATTGTAACGATACAATGAAGAAAAGTCTCTAGTTCGAAAGATTATACAGGCAAAAACTTGACTGGTTCCAAAATTGTGTGGGTGATTAGAGACATCAGTCGCCAGCCCTGCCAATCTTCGAGACTTTTCCTTTAGTCGCCTGTTACGACACCCACGGGAAATGGGGAGTGGGGGGGGGGGGAGATTCTGACGCCGATACAGCAGCGTTGCTCACTCACAGTTAATGAGTCATTAGCAGCGGTGCGTGCGGCTCGGTGAACATTATCGACACCCACCACTTCCTACACCGTATGCATTGTTCTAATACAGCAATTAGACATGTTGCAAGTGCGCGAGTGACAGATCTTAATCGTGAATATTACTGGTTTGTGCTCGCTCCACGCTTTTAGATTTTCATATCCGATTTCGTAACCTCGTAGATGGTGAGTGTTTACCGTCGCCCACGTGCATCTGCAACACCAGAGGTGCTGCTGGTGCTTTGCCGGCCTTTATGGTTATTCGGGAGATGGGTGGAACGATGGGGAGGGGAGTGAGCCTCCGGTCACCTCACTCCTCTAACGAAACTAGCTCAAGTCGAAAGTTTTGGGGATCCCACATACCAGTGGCACTTAGCAGCAACCATTTGTATTCTGTTACCGGCACCGCGTTCACCAACTCTCCTGTCCACAGGCATGGTGTACACAGGTAGAGTTGCTGGGTGCTATCTTGGAGACGCCATTGTTCAGAAGAGGAGTTAATTGGACTGTTGAAGTGAAGTGGAAGTCTTGGTCTTGTGTTGGAGATGAAAGGTCCACTGATTCTAACCTCGTACAGACAAATGTGGTGTGGTAGGTCAAGATATTTTGTGACAGTCTTTGTAAGACCTATGTTCAGCTGTGGACAGGAGATAGTTTGTGTAATAATTGCACATCGGTCAGTGGCAACGACAGAAGAACAGAGCTTTAGTGGTGGCAACGCTGCCTTGGCATTAAGCTGAGTCGGTCGTTGTTATAACCCATTCCAATTGTGAATTTTAGTTTTGTTATGTTGGTATAAGTTGTGGCAATGGATAAAGCAGCATTTTTCTTTCTTTATTTCTTTTTGATAATGATGCCGATGCTAGTCTTGTTTGGCAACCCTGTTGGGTGCGGCACCCACGGTCAAGATAGGGTTGGCGCTATTCTTGAAGGTGATAAATGGTCAAACGAGTCTAAGAGTCTAAGGCACTACCGTACAGTGGCGGTTTCAGAGCTCTGCCGGATGGCAGCTCCGAGATACCTCTATTTCGCTGTAATATTATCAAGGAGCCGTCTGGGTTAGGTTACCTACTTCTATCACTAATCAAATCATTTATTCATCATCATAAGAAACGTAAATATCACCGGTCAAACGTTTTTTTTTTAAATATATCACTATTTAGAAATGAGGTTCCTCTGACGGTGAAGAAATAGGCGAAAGAAAATCCTTATTTTTTTTTTTAAAAGTCAACGTTTTAATGGTACGTACGTTGTATTATAATAACCCTTTTCTTAAGACTTTGTTTACTAATTTTTTTAAACCTATCGATAGGAGGACTTTGTTATGTTCCAATTTAAAGAGATTAGAGGTCATGAGGCAAATCTACTCGGTTCTCAGGGGCGACCACGCGTCTGTAACCTTCGTCTATTGTAGTTGTTTAAGGTGTCCTTGGGGCTGTTTAAACCAATTACCATCTGTTGACAGTAGCCTAAAAAGAAATACATAAATGGAAAGTTATGTAGGTAGGTTATAGCCATATGGTATCCATGTGTGCGAACTCCGTGACATCATGGTAACGTTCTATCTTGATAGTTTGCGGTGAATGGAGAGAAATCATGCTTTCTACATCCTGTTAGACATACTCGTACGAGTGCATTATGTACCCCCCCTATGATGAGAGGTAGAATCTTTGGGGGAGGCCTATGTTCAGCAGTGGACTTGTGATAGGCTGAAATGATGATAATGATAAACAGAGTAACACTGTAGTTAGAAAGATCAGACGCGTGCCTATTTTTTTATATATTCGCTTAAAGATGAACGGAGCTTAATTCGCTAAGATACGCATAGAAAAAATTAGGTGTATTATCAGGCTTTAAACAAAAGAACTGCTGTACATGAACCTCTCCAAGAAAAAGCGCCAGCGAATGTCAGCGTGCATCTCTTTAATGATTTGCCCAAACTCACCACGCTCGGGAAGGGCGTTGGTGGAACCATTAAACCAGTGATGCTGCACCCCATCGCCGGTGAAATATAGAGTGTTCATGTTCAGATGGATTTTTCGTCTTTATTCGACTGCATGAAGCCTTGTTTATTGGCTAGCAGACAACACCAAGTGCAAAGGTGGTTGGTATTTAAGAAAAAATATAGTATCTATTATTATCATTACCATTTTAGCCTATCACCATGGGCCTCCCACAAAGCTCGGTCCCGAGCTACCTGCATCCATCGACTTCCCGCAACACTGTGCAGGTCGTCACTTCCTCTTGTGGGAGGTCGTCCCACACTGGGTTTGCCTGTACATGGCTGCCACTCGAGAATCTGTTTTCCCCAACGGTTGTCAGTTCTGCGAGCTATGTGGCCGGCACATTGCCACTTCAGCTTGCTGATCCTCGCTATATCGGTTACCCTAGTTCTTTTATCATCATTACCGAACGATATACCTAATTCCAATTCTACCTAAAACCTATATTCCCATTTAAAACAAAGGGTTGGGGGTGGGGTGGTTCATTTATTAATATTAGACATGTGATAATGACGCTCTGATGAATGTGTTTTCGTGAACCGTTCATGGTTATCAGGAGTTACAAATAAGTACATAAAACTATCTAAGCCCGTAGCAGCCAATACTATATAGCGGCTCTTTTGACAACACCATGGAACTTTCTCGAACACAGTTTTCATCTGTAACATTTCCGACATTGTTGTACTTTACCAGCCGTTGGAAAGTAAATTACTTTTTGAAATTATACGACACGTGAGGTCTCCGACCGAACCATGAACATATAAAAGTCGCGTAGGGGTGTAATTAACCTCGTCGTGTTTAGTCATTGTGCGTGGGTCGAGTGTGGGTTAAGTTATGAGCTGTGGCGAATCACTTGAAGCTTTGTAAGTAACAACATATTGCACGACGCGTTCAAATAATTGTACCTTAATGAAAACCCTTAATTGCGATAGCTTACTCTAAAGTAAAGCCTACTTTTAATGTAAAGTACTTCACCTCTTTATATCTTTTCTTTAGGACGTAAGCAAGTGCAAGAAGTGCCTTTTCCTACAAAGCCTAATTTAGGCTTGTTTAAGCTCTTATGCACTGCAAAATCTACAACCGTTCGATAAAGAACACCTTCGTTAAGAAGAACCGGCAAGAAACTCCGAGGTTCTTTTTTTCCTGTCATGTTATAATAGCATTTACAACTAACTTACATTAAACTACCTACAAAATATACAGAGTAGGTTCTTAATTTGTGTGTTAGTTTAGTTACCTCAACAGCCTGTAAATAGTCCACTGCAGAACATAGGCCTCTCCCATAAGGAGGATGGCCAGGCTCGGCAAGCGGATTGCCGATCGGAGTACCAGATACCTCGCACCTTAGACGCTGGTGCCCATCATCGGTCTGGTTCTTTTTGGTCTGATATTTTACATGATCATGGGGAACATACGAATTCTTTATTATCATATCTAAATACGTTCTGATGGTCCAATCCCGTGATACTGTTTTGGACATTTCCTCCCGACCTCAAAAGACTGTTAGGCAAGAAAAAAAGTCAGTGTATGTGTGCAGATTACAATGTATGAGGCGTCTGATAACCACATCACGAAACCCGTTACCATTGGCTATTAATAAGACTATTAACATACTGTGGCGCATATCTTCGTAAGGTGTAACACAATGTAACACATAGATTACATCTTACGTCCATATATATCAACCAATACCGGTTATTGTTGGGAACACAGCGCTCTAAATTGTCGAAGAGAACGTATCATCATCATCATCATCATCATTTCAGCCTATCACAAGTCCACGGCTGAACATAGGCCTCTCCCATAAGGAGGATGGCCAGGCTCGGCAAGCGGATTGCCGATCGGAGTACCAGATACCTCGCACCTTAGACGCTGGTGCCCATCATCGGTCTGGTTCTTTTTGGTCTGATATTTTACATGATCATGGGGAACATACGAATTCTTTATTATCATATCTAAATACGTTCTGATGGTCCAATCCCGTGATACTGTTTTGGACATTTCCTCCCGACCTCAAAAGACTGTTAGGCAAGAAAAAATGTCAGTGTATGTGTGCAGATTACAATGTATGAGGCGTCTGATAACCACATCACGAAACCCGTTACCATTGGCTATTAATAAGACTATTAACATACTGTGGCGCATATCTTCGTAAGGTGTAACACATTGTAACACATAGATTACATCTTACGTCCATATATATCAACCAATACCGGTTATTGTTGGGAACACAGCGCTCTAAATTGTCGAAGAGAACGTATCATCATCATCATCATCATCATTTCAGCCTATCACAAGTCCACGGCTGAACATAGGCCTCCCCTAAAGATTGCCACGACGCTCGGTCCTGAGCCACCTGCATCCATCGACTTCTCGCAACACTGCGCAGGTCGTCACTCCATCTTGTGGGGGGTCGTCCTACACTGCGTTTGCCTGTACGTGGCTGCCACTCGAGAACCTTTTTTCCCCGACCGTTGTCAGTTCTGCGAGCTATGTGGCCGGCCCACTGCCACTTCAGCTTGCTGATCTTTACAGCTATGTCGGTTACCTTGGGAATAATTATCCGGCTCAGCTAGCTTGGGATATTTCGTCCCATCTTCTCGTGTTGTAAGCCTCACAATCCGTGTAACCAATACAAGCCATATGCGGAAGCTCCTAAGTCGCAATGATATCCACAGCAGAAATCAATAATTGAGGATGAATAGTAGAGGAGAAAGATTTTAGAGCGACAAGCACGTAGAGGCAAAAGACAACTAAAGGCAGTTGATAAATAAAGAATTGATATTCATTCCGTTTCAATACAATGGCAAAGAGCTGTGCTTTCTAGCAATCTTTAGGAAACTCTATTTACTAGGTATTCATAAATCAGTCGGAAGCAACGAGAGACGACCTCAGCAGACTATTACAACAAACGGGAAGCGATGGGGTGGACAGATTCCATTCCTCTAACGCCACACGTATTCTCGTTATGGTAAACTATGCTGAGAAGGTTCGCCTGTTCGAATCCGCTGCCGCTTAACACTTACACCGTTTTAAACGCAGTGTAACAGTGCGTGGTAAGCGAAAGTCTTGCGTCGACCATGTAGCGTAAATGATGATAACTAATGAATAAACAAATACATGACACTGATCAAATCTACTATAGGATTAATCACAACCTCAACTGCACTCGGTGCACCATGATGACAAACTGACAAGGACTGCCTACTGATATCGGAAGATCCATCTAAATATGGCGAATCTTAGACAACAAGTGATGGAAAGCAGCATCTCTAATGCAAGGGTATTGCCCTGTGCAACCCAGCTTGGTGAGGTGTGGGTAAATCATCCATTCGTGGCGTACCAGCTATTTTTGTTGGCATCAAGCCATCATCATTTCAGCTTACCACAAGTCCACCCGGTAAGAACACAGTCATCTATAATATTTATATAGAACGTTATATACCCTCTACATATACAGAAAAATTAATTTTACCGGTTGCCACTACGTCAATAATGGTGTTGTACGAAAGGATGGTAGTCGACCATCTTACAAGCATAGGAGTATTTGTGTACCACTTGCACCCATCGTGACAAACACCAGCTCTTTCCTTTTGTCCGCAATTAACGAATAGCGTTACTATCGGTGTAAGAATCTGCTACCCCCCTTCTTCCCATGGGTGTCGTAGCGACACCTTGGAAATCAGATAAGAGGATAACCAACTCGAAAAATACCAAGCGAAATTAAGCAGACCGGCAGCAGACTGATGACGGGCAGCAGTGTCTGAGGTGCCAGATATCTGTTGATTATGGCATTCCGTCCTTATAAGAGATATACAGAAAATATTTACAGGCTGTTAAGGTAAACTCACGAACGGTGATTCGAATTGTTGATGTTCTTTCCGATCGGCTTGATCCAATAACCTTGCGAAGAGACGTAGCATGCATAAGCATTTTGAAGGCATTAACCATGGTGGGTTTCCCAAGGAACTGTCCGAAACAATGCTAGCCGCTGAGTTCACTGAGATCTGCCGCATTGCATACATTTTGAAGGCATTAACCATGGTGGGTTCCCAAGGAACTGTCGACACAATGCTAGCTGAGTTCACTGGATCTGCTGCATTATAAGCATTTTGAAGGCGTGTTAACCATGGTGGGTTTCCAAGGAACTGTCCGAAACAATGCTAGCCGCTGAGTTCACTGGATCTGCTGCATTGCATAAGCATTTTGAAGGCATTAACTATGGTGGGTTTCCCAAGGAAATGTTCGAAACAATGCTAGCTGAGTTCACTGGATCTGCTGCATTGCATAAGCATTTTGAAGGCATTAACCATGGTGGTTTCCCAAGGAACTGTCCGGAAACAATGCTAGCCGCTGAGTTCACTGAGATCTGCTGCATTGCATAAGCATTTTGAAGGCATTAACCATGGTGGGTTTCCCAAGGAACTGTCCGAAACAATGCTAGCCGCTGAGTTCACTGAGATCTGCTGCATTGCATAAGCATTTTGAAGGCATTAACCATGGTGGGTTTCCCAAGGAACTGTCCGAAACAATGCTAGCCGCTGAGTTCACTGAGATCTGCTGCATTGCATAAGCATTTTGAAGGCATTAACCATGGTGGGTTTCCCAAGGAACTGTCCGAAACAATGCTAGCCGCTGAGTTCACTGAGATCTGCTGCATTGCATAAGCATTTTGAAGGCATTAACCATGGTGGGTTTCCCAAGGAACTGTCCGAAACAATGCTAGCCGCTGGGTTCACTGAGATCTGCTGCATTGCGCCAAAGCATTTTTGAAGCATTAACCATGGTGGGTTTCCCAAGGAACTGTCGAAACAATGCTAGCCGCTGAGTTCACTGTGATCCACTGCATTGCATAAGCATTTTGAAGGCATTAACCATGGTGGGTTTCCCAAGGAACTGTCCGAAACAATGCTAGCCGCTGAGTTCACTGAGATCCGCCGCATTGCATAAGCATTTTGAAGGCATTAACCATGAGTGGGTTTCCCCAAGGTACTGTCCGAAACAATGCCAGCCGCTGAGTTCACTGAGATCTGCTGCATTGCGCAAAGCATTTTTGAAGCATTAACCATGGTGGTTTCCCAAGGAAATGTTCGAAACAATGCTGGCCGCTGAGTTCACTGAGGATCTGCTGCATTATAAGCATTTTGAGCATTAACCATGGTGGGTTTCCAAGGAACTGTCGAAACAATGCTAGCTGAGTTCACTGAGGATCTGCTGCATTGTATAAGCATTTTGAAGGCGTGTTAACCATGGTGGGTTTCCCAAGGAACTGTCCGGAAACAATGCTAGCCGCTGGGTTCACTGAGATCCGCTGCATTGCATACATTTTGAAGGCATTAACCATGGTGGTTTCCCAAGGAAATGTTCGAAACAATGCTAGCTGAGTTCACTGGATCTGCTGCATTATAAGCATTTTGAAGGCATTAACTATGGTGGGTTTCCAAGGAACTGTCGACACAATGCTAGCTGAGTTCACTGGATCTGCTGCATTGCATAAGCATTTTGAGCATTAACCATGGTGGGTTTCCCAAGGAACTGTCCGGAAACAATGCTAGCCGCTGAGTTCACTGAGATCTGCTGCGTGCATAAGCATTTTGAGCATTAACCATGGTGGGTTTTCCCATGAACTGTCCGAAACAATGCTAGCCGCTGGGTTCACTGAGATCCGCTGCATTGCATACATTTTGAAGGCATTAACTATGGTGGGTTTCCAAGGAACTGTCGACACAATGCTAACCGCTGAGTTCACTGAGATCTGCTGCATTGCGCAAAGCATTTTGAAGGCATTAACCATGGTGGGTTCCCAAGGAACTGTCCGGAAACAATGCTAGCCGCTGGAGTTCACTGAGATCTGCTGCATTGCGCAAAGCATTTTGAAGGCATTAACCATGGTGGGTTTTCCCATGAACTGTCCGAAACAATGCTAGCCGCTGAGTTCACTGAGATCCGCCGCATTGCATAAGCATTTTGAAGGCGTGTTAACCATGGTGGTTTCCCAAGGAACTGTCCGAAACAATGCTAGCCGCTGAGTTCACTGAGATCCGCCGCATTGCATAAGCATTTTGAAGGCATTAACCATGAGTGGGTTTCCCAAGGAACTGTCCGAAACAATGCTAGCCGCTGGAGTTCACTGAGATCCGCTGCATTGCATAAGCATTTTGAAGGCATTAACCATGGTGGGTTTCCCAGGAACTGTCGAAACAATGCTAGCCGCTGGAGTTCACTGAGATCCGCTGCATTGCATAAGCATTTTGAAGGCGTGTTAACCATGGTGGGTTTCCCAAGGAACTGTCCGAAACAATGCTAGCCACTGAGTTCACTGAGATCCGCCGCATTGCATAAGCATTTTGAAGGCGTGTTAACCATGGTGGGTTTCCCAAGGAACTGTCGAAACAATGCTAGCCGCTGGGTTCACTGAGATCCGCTGCATTGCATAAACATTTTGAAGGCATTAACCATGGTGGGTTTCCCAAGGAACTGTCGAAACAATGCCAGCCGCTGAGTTCACTGGAGATCTGCTGCATTGCGCCAAAGCATTTTGAAGGCATTAACCATGGTGGGTTTCCCAAGGTACTGTCCGAAACAATGCTAGCCGCTGAGTTCACTGAGATCTGCTGCATTGCATAAGCATTTTGAAGGCATTAACCATGGTGGGTTTCCCAAGGAACTGTCCGAAACAATGCTAGCCGCTGAGTTCACTGAGATCTGCTGCATTGCATAAGCATTTTGAAGGCGTGTTAACCATGGTGGGTTTCCCAGGAACTGTCCGAAACAATGCTAGCCGCTGAGTTCACTGAGATCCGCTGCATTGCGCCAAAGCATTTTGAAGGCGTGTTAACCATGGTGGGTTTCCCAAGGAACTGTCCGAAACAATGCTAGCCGCTGGAGTTCACTGAGATCCGCTGCATTGCATAAGCATTTTGGAAGGCATTAACCATGAGTGGGTTTCCCAAGGAACTGTCCGACACAATGCTAGCCGCTGGAGTTCACTGGAGATCCGCTGCATTGCGCCAAAGCATTTTGAAGGCATTAACCATGGTGGGTTTCCCAAGGAACTGTCCAGAAACAATGCTAGCCGCTGGAGTTCACTGAGATCCGCTGCATTGCATAAGCATTTTGAAGGCATTAACCATGGTGGGTTTCCCAAGGAACTGTCCGAAACAATGCTGGCCGCTGAGTTCACTGTGATCCGCTGCATTGCATAAGCATTTTGAAGGCATTAACCGCGGTGGGTTTCCCAAGGAACTGTCGAAACAATGCTAGCCGCTGGGTTCACTGAGATCCGCTGCATTGCATAAGCATTTTGAAGGCATTAACCATGGTGGGTTTCCCAAGGAACTGTCGAAACAATGCTAGCCGCTGAGTTCACTGAGATCTCCTGCATTGCATAAGCATTTTGAAGGCATTAACATGGTGGGTTTCCCAAGGAACTGTCCGAAACAATGCTAGCCACTGAGTTCACTGAGATCCGCTGCATTGCATAAGCATTTTGAAGGCGTGTTAACCATGGTGGGTTCCCAAGGAACTGTCCGAAACAATGCTAGCCGCTGAGTTCACTGAGGATCTGCTGCATTGCATAAGCATTTTGAAGGCATTAACCATGGTGGGTTTCCCAAGAACTGTCCGAAACAATGCTAGCCGCTGAGTTCACTGAGATCCGCTGCATTGCATAAGCATTTTAAAGGCATTAACCATGGTGGGTTTCCAAGGAACTGTCCGAAACAATGCTAGCCGCTGGAGTTCACTGAGATCTGCTGCATTGCATAAACATTTTGAAGGCATTAACTATGGTGGGTTTCCCAAGAACTGTCCGAAACAATGCCAGCTGCTGAGTTCACTGTGATCCGCTGCATTGCATAAGCATTTTGAAGGCATTAACTATGGTGGGTTTCCCAAGGAACTGTCTGAAACAATGCTAGCTGCTGAGTTCACTGTGATCCGCTGCATTGCATAAGCATTTTGAAGGCATTAACTATGGTGGGTTTCCCAAGGAACTGTCCGAAACAATGCTAGCCGCTGAGTTCACTGTGATCCGCTGCATTGCATAAGCATTTTGAAGGCATTAACCATGGTGGGTTTCCCAAGGAACTGTCCGGAAACAATGCTAGCCGCTGAGTTCACTGTGATCCGCTGCATTGCATAAGCATTTTGAAGGCATTAACCATGGTGGGTTTCCTGCTGAACTGTCCGAAACAATGCTAGCCGCTGAGTTCACTGTGATCCGCTGCATTGCATAAGCATTTTGAAGGCATTAACCATGGTGGGTTTCCCAAGGAACTGTCCGAAACAATGCTAGCCGCTGAGTTCACTGTGATCCGCTGCATTGCATAAGCATTTTGAAGGCATTAACCATGGTGGGTTCCCAAGGAACTGTCCGGAAACAATGCTAGCCGCTGAGTTCACTGGGATCTGCTGCATTGCATAAGCATTTTGAAGGCATTAACATGGTGGGTTTCCCAGGAACTGTCCGAAACAATGCTAGCCGCTGGGTTCACTGAGATCTGCTGCGTGCATAAGCATTTTGAAGGCGTGTTAACCATGGTGGGTTTCCCAAGGTACTGTCCGAAACAATGCTAGCCGCTGAGTTCACTGAGATCTGCTGCATTGCATAAGCATTTTGAAGGCATTAACCATGGTGGTTTCCAAGGAACTGTCGAAACAATGCTAGCCGCTGGGTTCACTGAGATCCGCTGCATTGCATACATTTTGAAGGCATTAACTATGGTGGGTTTCCCAGGAACTGTCCGACAATGCTAGCCGCTGGAGTTCACTGAGATCTGCTGCATTATAAGCATTTTGAAGGCGTGTTAACCATGGTGGGTTTCCCAGGAACTGTCCGAAACAATGCTAGCCGCTGGGTTCACTGAGATCTGCTGCATTGCATAAGCATTTTGAAGGCGTGTTAACCATGGTGGGTTCCCAAGGAACTGTCGAAACAATGCTAGCCGCTGAGTTCACTGAGATCTGCTGCATTGCATAAGCATTTTGAAGGCGTGTTAACCATGGTGGGTTTCCCAAGGAACTGTCCGGAAACAATGCTAGCCGCTGAGTTCACTGAGGATCTGCTGCATTGCATAAGCATTTTGAAGGCATTAACCATGAGTGGGTTTCCCAAGGTACTGTCCGAAACAATGCCAGCTGCTGAGTTCACTGAGATCTGCATTGCATAAGCATTTTGGAAGGCATTAACCATGGTGGGTTTCCCAAGGAACTGTCGAAACAATGCTAACCGCTGAGTTCACTGAGATCTGCTGCATTGCGCAAAGCATTTTGAAGGCATTAACCATGGTGGGTTTCCCAGGTACTGTCCGAAACAATGCTAGCCGCTGGAGTTCACTGGAGATCTGCTGCATTGCATAAGCATTTTGAAGGCATTAACCATGGTGGGTTTCCCAGGAACTGTCCGAAACAATGCTAGCCGCTGGGTTCACTGAGATCTGCTGCGTGCATAAGCATTTTGAGGCATTAACCATGGTGGGTTTCCCAAGGAACTGTCCGGAAACAATGCTAGCCGCTGGGTTCACTGAGATCCGCTGCATTGCATAAGCATTTTGAAGGCATTAACCATGGTGGGTTTCCCAAGGAACTGTCGAAACAATGCTAGCCGCTGAGTTCACTGAGGATCTGCTGCATTATAAGCATTTTGAAGGCATTAACCATGAGTGGGTTTCCCAAGGAACTGTCGAAACAATGCTAACCGCTGAGTTCACTGAGGATCTGCTGCATTGCATAAGCATTTTGAAGCATTAACCATGGTGGGTTTCCCAAGGAACTGTCGAAACAATGCTAGCCGCTGGTTCACTGAGATCTGCTGCATTGCATAAGCATTTTGAAGGCATTAACCATGGTGGGTTTCCCAAGGAACTGTCCGAAACAATGCTAGCCACTGAGTTCACTGAGGATCTGCTGCATTGCGCCAAAGCATTTTGAAGGCGTGTTAACCATGGTGGGTTTCCCAAGGAACTGTCCGACACAATGCTAGCCGCTGGAGTTCACTGAGATCTGCTGCATTGCATAAGCATTTTGAAGGCATTAACCATGGTGGGTTTCCCAGGAACTGTCCGACACAATGCTAGCCGCTGAGTTCACTGAGATCTGCTGCATTGCGCCAAAGCATTTTGAAGGCATTAACCATGGTGGGTTTCCCAAGGAACTGTCCGAAACAATGCTAGCCGCTGAGTTCACTGAGGATCTGCTGCATTGCATAAGCATTTTGAAGGCATTAACCATGGTGGGTTTCCCAAGGAACTGTCCGAAACAATGCTAGCCGCTGAGTTCACTGAGATCTGCTGCATTGCATAAGCATTTTGAAGGCATTAACCATGGTGGGTTTCCCAAGGAACTGTCCGAAACAATGCTAGCCGCTGAGTTCACTGAGATCTGCTGCATTGCATAAGCATTTTGAAGGCATTAACCATGGTGGGTTTCCCAAGGTACTGTCCGAAACAATGCTAGCCGCTGAGTTCACTGAGATCTGCTGCATTGCATAAGCATTTTGAAGGCATTAACCATGGTGGGTTTCCCAAGGAACTGTCCGAAACAATGCTAGCCGCTGAGTTCACTGAGATCTGCTGCATTGCGCAAAGCATTTTGAAGGCATTAACCATGGTGGGTTTCCCAAGGAACTGTCGAAACAATGCTAGCTGAGTTCACTGTGATCCGCTGCATTGCATAAGCATTTTGAAGGCATTAACCATGGTGGGTTTCCAAGGAACTGTCGAAACAATGCTAGCTGCTGAGTTCACTGGATCTGCTGCATTATAAGCATTTTGAAGGCATTAACCATGGTGGGTTTCCCAGGAACTGTCCGAAACAATGCTAGCCGCTGAGTTCACTGGATCTGCTGCATTGCGCAAAGCATTTTGAAGGCATTAACCATGGTGGGTTTCAAGGAACTGTCCGAAACAATGCCAGCCGCTGAGTTCACTGGATCTGCTGCATTGCATAAGCATTTTGAAGGTATTAACCATGGTGGGTTTCCCAAGGAACTGTCCGACACAATGCTAGCTGCTGAGTTCACTGGATCTGCTGCATTGCATAAGCATTTTGAAGGTATTAACCATGGTGGGTTTCAAGGAACTGTCCGAAACAATGCTAGCTGCTGAGTTCACTGTGATCCGCTGCATTGCATAAGCATTTTGAAGGCATTAACCATGGTGGGTTTCCCAAGGTACTGTCGAAACAATGCTAGCTGAGTTCACTGGATCTGCTGCATTGCATAAGCATTTTGAAGGCATTAACTATGGTGGGTTTCCAAGGAACTGTCCGAAACAATGCCAGCCGCTGAGTTCACTGAGATTCGCTGCATTGCATAAGCATTTTGAAGGTATTAACCATGGTGGGTTTCCAAGGAACTGTCGAAACAATGCTAGCTGAGTTCACTGTGATCCGCTGCATTGCATAAGCATTTTGAAGGCATTAACCATGGTGGGTTCCCAAGGAACTGTCCGAAACAATGCTAGCTGAGTTCACTGAGATCTGCTGCATTGTATAAGCATTTTGAAGGCATTAACCATGGTGGGTTTCAAGGAACTGTCCGACACAATGCTAGCCGCTGAGTTCACTGAGATCTGCTGCATTGCATAAGCATTTTGAAGGCATTAACCATGGTGGGTTTCCCAAGGTACTGTCGAAACAATGCTAGCTGCTGAGTTCACTGTGATCCGCTGCATTGCATAAGCATTTTGAAGGCATTAACCATGGTGGGTTTCAAGGAACTGTCCGAAACAATGCTAGCTGAGTTCACTGGATCTGCTGCATTGCATAAGCATTTTGAAGGTATTAACCATGGTGGGTTTCCAAGGAACTGTCGAAACAATGCTAGCTGAGTTCACTGAGATTCGCTGCATTGCATAAGCATTTTGAAGGTATTAACCATGGTGGGTTTCCCAGGAACTGTCCGAAACAATGCTAGCTGCTGAGTTCACTGGAGATCTGCTGCATTGCATAAGCATTTTGAAGGCATTAACCATGGTGGGTTTCAAGGAACTGTCCGACACAATGCTAGCCGCTGAGTTCACTGAGATCTGCTGCATTGCATAAGCATTTTGAAGGCATTAACCATGGTGGGTTTCAAGGAACTGTCCGACACAATGCTAGCTGAGTTCACTGAGATCTGCTGCATTGCATAAGCATTTTGAAGGCATTAACCATGGTGGGTTTCAAGGAACTGTCCGACACAATGCTAGCCGCTGAGTTCACTGTGATCCGCTGCATTGCATAAGCATTTTGAAGGCATTAACCATGGTGGTTTCCCAAGGAACTGTCCGACACAATGCTAGCTGAGTTCACTGTGATCCGCTGCATTGCATAAGCATTTTGAAGGTATTAACCATGGTGGGTTTCCAAGGAACTGTCGAAACAATGCTGGCCGCTGAGTTCACTGTGATCCGCTGCATTGCATAAGCATTTTGAAGGTATTAACCATGGTGGGTTTCCAAGGAACTGTCGAAACAATGCTGGCCGCTGAGTTCACTGAGATTCGCTGCATTGCATAAGCATTTTGAAGGCATTAACTATGGTGGGTTTCCAAGGAACTGTCCGAAACAATGCTGGCCGCTGAGTTCACTGGATCTGCTGCATTGCATAAGCATTTTGAAGGCATTAACTATGGTGGGTTTCCCAGGAACTGTCCGAAACAATGCCAGCCGCTGAGTTCACTGTGATCCGCTGCATTGCATAAGCATTTTGAAGGCATTAACCATGGTGGGTTTCAAGGAACTGTCCGAAACAATGCTGGCCGCTGAGTTCACTGGAGATCTGCTGCATTGCATAAGCATTTTGAAGGCATTAACCATGGTGGGTTTCCCAAGGAACTGTCCGAAACAATGCTAGCCGCTGAGTTCACTGAGATCTGCTGCATTGCATAAGCATTTTGAAGGCATTAACCATGGTGGGTTTCCCAAGGTACTGTCCGAAACAATGCTAGCTGAGTTCACTGTGATCCGCTGCATTGCATAAGCATTTTGAAGGCATTAACTATGGTGGGTTTCCAAGGAACTGTCCGGAAACAATGCTAGCTGCTGAGTTCACTGGATCTGCTGCATTGCATAAGCATTTTGAAGGCATTAACTATGGTGGGTTTCCAAGGAACTGTCGAAACAATGCTAGCTGAGTTCACTGGATCTGCTGCATTGCATAAGCATTTTGAAGGCATTAACCATGGTGGGTTTCCCAAGGTACTGTCCGAAACAATGCTAGCCGCTGAGTTTGGGTGCACGATCGCCGATTTCGAATCGAAACGAAAAGAGATTTTGCTTCCTCTAATACTAGTTCCGGATCACTTCTAATCCAATGCTTTTTTTTCGTTTTCGAGAAAGAAAGAAAGAATGATTTATTTAAAACACATATTTAAAATATTACGAATACAAAACACATAGATTGCAAGATGAAAAAAAATACAGTCCATTAAAATGGGTACCAAGTAGGTCTCCAACTCAGCGTGATGTTGCAGAGGTTGCAGCTCTGATATTCAGTTGGAGCCTCGTGACGTCACCGACGAGCCGATGTGCGATCCTACAATAGTTTTACGCGAGGGACAGGTGGCACCTGTCCCTCGCTTACACCGACCATACACCGAAGGCGGTGACAAAAATCCCCACGGCAGGCACGCCGTTGACCCCGTGGCCTAGACCGCTTCGGCGGTAGAGACTCGCGAGCAGAAGGTCCGCAAGTTAGGTATTAATCGAAGGCCTCTTCCTGATGCTCTTCTAATGCTTCTTATTGTTACATAGCTCGTCTCGGATGTTGACTATGGGCGAACCTTTCAAGATACGCCGTCCGGCTTTAGTTGGAGACTTGGAAGTCCACAAAGGTGAACTTCAAAGGCGTCTGAAGCCTATATAGCGCCCGTGTGCAATCAACACCCTAGCGCCCTCTAGTAAGTACTTTCATTGAAAGTGCCGAGGCCGGCGCACCCCTAACACCGCTGCACCCTTGTGCAACGCACACCCCGCACCATAGGTAAAGCCGTCTCTGGTGAACTTGGTAACTACAGAGGTGGTAATTTTTACGGTTCTGTCCTATTTTCTATGAAACACTTATCCGGCGGCAACTTTCTAATTCTTCTTGTCAACTGGGTTATTACTACTTTCTTTATTTCTTCTTTACTTTCTTTCTTCTTCTTTCTTTCTTTCTACTATAGTTTATGTTGCCGCAAGAGGCACTCGTTCGTATTCACCTTCCCGTATCCGATGTAGCGCTTTTGCAGGGACTTTTTTCAGAGACAAGATGAACACAACACAATCGGACCCGGTTACTCATAATTCGTGTTGTCGAACGAATACTGATATCGGCTGGGATTCGAGCCCACATGACCCACGGCTCAGCAACCAGATACGCTATATCCACGAGGCATCCAGAATATTTAAACTTAGTATGGTAGAGGATCATAAGGCTATATTTATTTATTTAATCTTTATTGTTGGCATTAAGATTAAGGTTACAATGGGCGGACTTAATGCCATGTGGCATTCTCTACCATTCAACCCTTGTTATGGTGGAAGGTAGTTGGCAGGTACAAAACAAACAATAAAAAAACTATAGGCCCTATAAATCGTATAATAATACGTTAATAAATACATATAAACACACTATGTAATTAAATAAATATTAATAACATAAAAATTCTATAAAGATCATTAATAAATATACATTAAAAATCGAAAATAGATATGCCGAATATTGTCAATGATCTATTAGGTAATCACGAACTAGACTCTTAAATGATTTGATCTTTTATCGTATTTCGTAATGAGCTTCCTCTGACGGAGAGGAAGCTGGTTATAGCAAACTATAAGTTTCTTAAATAAGCTTAACTCTTTAATATTGCGCCTGTTTGTTGCACTATCCATATAATCAGAATAATACATAAACAGAAATACTTACGAAAACACCAAAACAACTATAACTAAACCAATAACAAAGTCACGTCGCAACGTTTCGAATCCGTCCGTCCGTCGATTCGATAATCGAAAGTGCACAGGCTAAGCGCCGCAGACAACCTGCTACAGACGAATGCTGTATCAGAGGCAACACGCTTTTCTAATACTCTCTTACAAAACTAGCTTCCGCCCGCGACTTCGTTCACGTGACGAAGATAATTTTCACGCAGCTATCCGAGGATGAAACGTAGTAAAGTAACACCCTGTAAGTGACCACGGCCGGGCAAAGCCTTCCTCCTCAAATATCTGAGAGGGTGTAGGAGCCGGGAATGGCCTGCCAACGCCACTTGGCATATTCTCGAAATATTTTTTTTTTATTATAGATGATGATGATGATGATGTCCTCCTGGCCGACTTCGACCACGGCGACATCAACCTTGAAGGCCGGCAACGCACCTGCAGCACCTCTGGTGTGGCGGATGTTCGTGGGCGACGGTAATCACTTACCATCATAAATGAACGGCAAAATCTCCATCGGCAAGAAACTCTCGGGAGAAAGAGAAACACATCAACAAAGGAAACATAAATTTCACTTGTCGAACGTAATTCTATTTAAATCTACCGCCATATCGTCGGTGCTGACTGAAGATCAGCGTTGCGGTTAACCCCGCGACACTGTGCTGAGTCAGCACCGTTTCATTTGACACGACACGGGTTATAAACTACAAAGTGGACCTCAGACGACTCCCCTTGAGGCTCAGCTTCTCTTAAATTATTTCTTTTTATTTTTACATATTTATTGTTTTTTTCTGTATTTCTTGTAACTTTTGAGTTGTGTAAATGAATAAATCGTATCGTATCGTATTTATTTATTTATTTATTTATTCTTTATTGTTGGCATTAAGATTAAGGTTACAATGGGCGGACTTAATGCCAAGTGGCATTCTCTACCAGTCAACCCTTGTTATGGTGGAAGGTAGTTGGCAGGTACAAAACAAACAATAAAAAAACTATAGGCCCTATAAATCGTATAATAATACGTTAATAAATACATATAAACACACTATGTAATTAAATAAATATTAATAACATAAAAATTCTATAAAGATCATTAATAAATATACATTAAAAATCGAAAATAGATATGCCGAATATTGTCAATGATCTATTAGGTAATCACGAACTAGACTCTTAAATGATTTGATCTTTTATCGTATTTCGCAATGAGCTTCCTCTGACGGAGAGGAAGCTGGTTCTAGCAAACTATAAGTTTCTTAAATAAGCTTAACTCTAATATTCTGCCTGTTTGTTGCACTATCCATATAATCAGAATAATACATAAACAGAAATACTTACGAAAACTCCAAAACAACTATAACTAAACCAATAACAAAGTCACGTCGCAACGTTTCGAATCCGTCCGTCCGTCGATTCGATAATCGAAAGTGCACAGGCTAAGCGCCGCAGACAACCTGCTACAGACGAATGCTGTATCAGAGGCAACACGCTTTTCTAATACTCTATTATAAAACTACCTTCCGCCCGCGACTTCGTAAACGTGTACGAAGATAATTTTCACGCAGCTATCCGAGGATGAAACGTAGTAAAGTAACACCCTGTAAGTGACCACGGCCGGGCAAAGGCTTCCTCCTCAAATATCTGAGAGGGTGTAGGAGCCGGGAATGGCCTGCCAACGCCACTTGGCATATTCTCGAAATATTTTTTTTTTATTATGATGATGATGATGATGATGTCCTCCTGGCCGACTTCGACCACGGCGACATCAACCTAAGGCCGATAGTATTGAACTGCGCGATAATGTCTTCAGCGCAGATGAAAACTGCTGTTGGAACATTATAGTGTCATAAGTGTACGAGGAAAAACGAGGGGCATTCAACTTCCCATTCTCTGACACTGAACGAACACACAGACACAAACACAACCACCCGAAAGCCAGTAATATGTGTTTTTTGCACAAATATTGAATTCGACCCCAGGATCCATTCATTCGGCAGTCCACTAAGCCACGCGGTCGTCATACGCTATGTTCACCTATGTTTTTTTGTTATGTTATTTTTTTTTTACAAAAACTTTACCCCCCACTGTAGGAATTTCTCCTGTATCCCGGAGGCACTATACACACATAAGTTAGCCACTACGCCACTGAGCCTCTGGATCAAAATAGGCTGATGTCGTAGTACAAACGGTACGTGGTACGGAACCCCTCCGTCGCAAGTCCAGCTCACGCTTGACCTTATTTTTGTTTTGTTTGTTACAGAGCAGTGCCAACTACGAAGAGAAAACGAGAGAAATCTTTCGCCATTGTCGCGGAACCAGTCGCATCGCGTCCCACTAGTCCCAGATCATTGCCAGTAGATATACGCTCTGGTGCTGGAAGGGTATCCCCCTTTAAAGGTAAACACTTAAGCTGGAAGCATAGTTTTTCCGAGTGTCTCTCGGATAATAATCACTTTCAAAATAAATTAATTAATATGATTTCTTCGATATAGGAAAAGTCTTCAGTTTCATTCTTACAGTCTACCACCGTTTATCAAATGGACAAGATACAGGCGAAACACACTAAGCAGATATCATATTTGACTTTCAGTATCTAAATTTACATCCGAATATAAATGTCGGTCGATTGTGAACGAAATGATTGTTAGTTAACTTACGCTAACGTCCCCACCTGGCCGTTTTCGAGCAGGGCGTAAACTTCCTAAGGCAAATGTCAACTGTGCGGGAAACGTTATAGTGCCGTATGGCTAAACACCGGGGCACTAACCTGTCTTTACCGTACCAACGCTTATGCGATAATATCTTAGGGAGGGTCTGACAAACGTGGTGAATACAACAGAAACATTACTAACCCGAAATTGAATTGCGCAAATATTGACCACGCCTGGGATTTGAACTCAGGACCCCAGCAGTCAGGTACGCCAACTATTAAGCTATTCACTTGCCAAAGTCTTGTTGTGACCGAAAGATGCCATTGTAGTCGAATTAACCAGAAGGGATGTTCATACATACTTAATAAACCGATTACACAGTGGGCAGCGTAATTGTTGAATCAGCCGACCCAGGTCCAAATCCCAGTGGAACATAAGTTTGTTAAACACTCATGTTATGGATATTTGGGTCTTGTTATTTAATATTTTATCACACCCATCTGACACTTCGTCCGACACTACAGACTTAATCGCAATAAGCGTAACATCGGCTATGCGATGACAAAAATAAATGAGGGAGTCTTTATTTTCGGTGTTTACTTGCGACACAAAGCGCAGTTCAAAAGCACGGCGAATCACTATCATTTAAAATTCATAAATATCTGAATTACTTGATTGCGTTACATCGATATAACACTATGCATCTATATGATACCTTATTACACGTGTCTAATTTCCTCTGAAATATTTGTCAAAAGGGTGGGGTTTCCGAGAAGAAACATCACGGCATAATACACCAAAAACGTCAGCGAACAATTCAAGGTGCAGTTCGCCCACAAGAAAACGAACTGACTCTCTATCGAATACCGACAAAATGGCCCAAGTGGCCACAATACCACCTTCTACCATTTTGAGCAGGCCTCGATCCCCGAGGAACTTTCTCAAGGAGAACATGAAGGAAGTGAAAGAGCTGAGTGAATTAAACAGAGAAATGCACGAAGCAGATGCAGAGAAAAAGAGACAAGTGGAAGAAGAAGCTTTGCTTAAAGAAATGGGATTATTAGACAAAACAACGGGGAGAAGTAGAATCGGATCCCGCGCTCATTCTAGGAGTAACTCTCCGAGCAAAATAAATCTCAGATCGAGATCCAACTCGCCTTCAGCCATCCTTCAGTTTGAAAATATACCAGTCAACAACAAGGAACTAATTAACTCCACGGTTAGTAAAATAAAACCCTCGACACATAAATCGAGGGTCAGTTTAGTATCTAAATCACAACCTCAATCAAATGACGCCTCCCCAAGAACATCTAAAATACCCAAAAGACAGAGCTCAGTGTCTCCGGCAAGAACCACAAGAAACTTCATTAGTTATAGACGCCCTTTCGACAATAATTTGAATAAAAATCAACGATTTATTTCTAATAGTACCAGTAGTATACATGAAACTATAAGAATTGGTAGTCAAGTACATGATAAAAGAGCTTTAAGCCAAAGTGCCCAATTTCTCGATTTATCGCCAAACAATATACATAGCAAACCCCCCATTTCACCTGGTAAAGGAGGACCGCCACCTTCAAACCGAACAATTAGCTCAAAACGACTATCGCCAATAGTCGGCACTCCCAATAAAAGTCCGATTGATGAACTTAAATCGAATTCTGCTAAAACTACAGAAAAACCATCTCCCGCCGCGCGAAAAGTTATCAAAACTGCTGGCGGCACACCTGCTACATCTAGATTAAACTCTAGACAAACTAGCAGAAGTGTAAGCAGAGATACCAGTCCCGAAAAAAAGGCCGTTAATAAGGTTTCCCATAATTCTAAAATAACAACGAAAAACAAGGTTGCAACTAGAACGCCCAGTACGAGAACTACACAAAAACCAGTTATTCCAAATAATTCAGAACCCAAGAAGCAAATATACAGAACAAATAGCGTGAAAAGCTTGGCAAGAACATCTAGTACAAAAAGTATTAACGAAAAACCTCCAATAGTAAAAAGTAATGACAAAAAAAAAGGTTTAAACGAGAAAGCTCAGTCAACCAGCAAAGTAAATGAAACTGGTGCAATCGAAACTTCTACAGATATACGTAAAGAAAAACCATCTGGAACAGCAGACAAAGCAAAAGAAGACAAAGCTAAATTAAATGAAGAAGTACGTGCAAGAGAAGATGTAGAAAAAGAAGATACAGGGATTACAAAACAAGACAACGAAACGCAGTATGACAAAATAACTGACGAAAAAGGGAACTTAGTAATACTAACGAAGAAGAATGTAATATCTATGACTACAGCAGCGATAACTGCACAACCATTAGAAGTAGTCACTACAGTTACTAATCAGTTACCAGCTGCCTTAGAAAAAGCAAGGGAAAAGGCAATTTTCGAGAGATTGGGATCAAAGGATTCCCTAGCTCCTAAAGAGGAAGAAAAAATGGAACCCGATTCAATTGAAGCAAATGCAACAAGCAAACAAAATGAAACAACAAAAGATGGTACTTCAAGTAAAGACACTGCTAAAATAAAAGATGAGAAAAATGGAAAAAACGATGATAAAAAGCCTCCAAAACCAACAAAAACCTTATATGGCGATGACAATATTAAGCTAAAACTATTGCAACCACCGTACAATAACCCTCAAGTTGAACGTGTGAAACAAAAAATTGATTCATTACTAAAAGAACCCGAAATTTGTACAGAAAATATTCTTGCTGCAACAAAAAAAGTTGAAGAGAAAATTACTGAAACAAAAGAAGCTTTTAGAAGTGTTGCTGATAAAACAAAAACTGATATAAATAACGCCCAAAGGGAAGCTGAAACTAAGTTAAAGGAAGTAAAAGATGAAGTTGAAAAGGAAAATGAAAAGGTTTCGGCTGATATACGCACGGAAGCGACTAGGATAGTAGACAGCATTATAAGTCCCGTCGAAGAACCTAAAGAAGTACCCAACAATCCTAAACACGAACCAAAAGAAAATATTGAACCAATAGTCATGGTGGTGAATGAAAAAAAGAAAACGGAGGTGGTGAAAGTGAACGAAACTTTAGTGAAAGGGGGTCCAGATGTTGAAGCGCAGAGTTCAAACGATTCAACGCCTGGTGTAGAAAAGATGGCGATGCGGAATAAAATGACAGATGGTAGCGTTTCAGATAAATCTGCGACAAGCAATGGCGGGTAAGTTTTTAATTCTAATATATTTTGTAGTAAAATAAAGTGCATTATTTTATTGAACTCAGTGACAAGTATAGGGACACTACGCGATGTCGCTATGTTATCAAAAGATTTCACAACAATTCCGCGTAAAGTTATTCCCCGTTAAAATTATACTTTGATATTTACACATCCAAAACATAGGTTTTGTTTATCGATAAACGTCTGTGATAAACGAAACCATGTTAAAAATAACACTGCATAATTTTATAGGGTAATGGCGTCACACGGTATTGTTGTGAAAGTGTAGTGGATTTTCGTAAAGACCTTAGCCGACATCATGACAGGTCCCTTACCTAATAGATTTCTTTATTTGTCAATTTTATACGTGGTAGAGCCAAGCGGCGGCTTTTGGTGCTGCTCGAATGGGCCGACTCGACCGGGTTCTCGGCCGACATCTTGTGCTTCTGTGTATCGTTTCGTGAGTGGGTTTACCCGCCTCCTCCATACCCCCTTCCCGCCCCCCTCCACTTAAAGGCCGGCAACGCACCTGCAACTCCTGTGGCGATGCAAATGTACATGGGCGACGGTAATCACTTACCATCAGATGAACCGCTTGCTCGTTTGCCGCCTTTCCCATAAAAAAATAGGCTACGACACCCATGATCAGATAGGGTTAGAGCTATTCCTTCATTCCGACAAACACACGCCTCCTTACACCCCCTTATCAAAATACTTAAACATCGACAAATTAAACATCTTTTATATTTCATTATTCATAATATATCATCATCATCATTACAGCCTATCACAAGTCCACTGCTGAACATAGGCCTCCCCCAAAGATTGCCACGAAGCTCGGTCCTGAGCCACCTGCATCCATCGACTTCCCGCAACACTGCGCAGGTCGTCACTCCTCTCTTGTGGGGGGTCGTCCCACACTGCGTTTGCCTGTACGCGGCTGCATATTATATATTCATCTATTAATCATGAACTTGATTTTTTTTATGGAAAAGACGGCAAACGAGCAAGCGGTTCACCTGATGGTAAGTGATTATCGTCGCCCACATACACCTGCAACACCAGAGGAGCTACAGGTGCGTAGCCGGGCTTTAAGGGTATTTGGGAGATGGGAGAGAAGAGGGGGGGAAATAGGGAGGGTATGTGGGCCTCCGGTTACCTCACTCATCGAACGAAACGCAGAAGCACAAGATGCCTATACTTCACGCCGGTATTCTGCGAGGCCGTGGTACCGATCCGGTCGTGCCGGCCCATTCGGGCAGCAGCTAAAGCCGCCGCTTGGCTCTACCGCGTTTAAATTGATTATTGATAACATGTCATTATTGTAAATCACTTCGCTGGTCAAGTTGTAACCGTTTTGGGCCACGGGTTACGTATCGAACGGTCTGCGTTTAATAGCGTGACCGCGAAAGGTATTAGCATAGGAGACCACCCGTAGGGTTGCTACAACAAAGAAAAAAGAATTAAAAACGAAACTTCAGCGGTACTATCGATAAGAAAAGCTATTACGGAGACAAATTACGGCTATAAGGCTCTGGAACGAAATCCCTCTTGATATTAAAAAAGCTCCTAATAAGTTTGCCTTTAAAAATAACATCCGCAAACATTACAGAAATGTTGCAAATCTGTACTAGTGCTGCTGTTTGTTATTGTGCCGCTTTAGTTGTTTGTCCTGACACATGTATATTTGTTTGTATTTTATATTAAAATTCATCATTCTATGTGTATATGGTATATTTGTATATATTTTATTTATGAATCTATGTATGTATGTATCTACCTATCCGTCTAAGTATATATTTTGATATTTATATCCTTTTACTTGTTTTATTCTCTTAGCTGTATCGCCTCTATTACGTATATATCTCTGCTTAGCGTAATGTTTGACTGGGAGAGAATGCCTCTAGGCATTAAGTCCGCCATGTGTACCAATTTGTGCATAAAGATTAAATAAATAAATAAATTAGGGTTTCTTTTAACGCTAGTACGAACCACCAAAATTGAACCGTGTGTAGTTTACTTTTGGTGGCAAGTGACGGTGACAGTAGCCTATACACGAGTAGCATGCCTGCATTACCTTATGCGGTAAGCAGAGGTGTCAATACTTCCTAATGTCAACACATATATTTAATTTACTAAGTGGTAAATTACTACCCAGCAGGTGTTCATGCGTTACGTCATTTGCCTCCCTAATGAAATTAAAAAAAAATAGTTATTATTCGCTCAAAGTTGAAGTTCACACTCTTGTTTAAAATCGTACACAGCATCATAACGTGGTAGATTGTTAAGGAGTGGCAGAAATAAGCGATAACTATTTGTCAAAGATCAGCGTTCCCTAACGGGCTTCCGCAATCTACATTTTGCCTCGCCGGGAGATAGAACGTTATGTTGTGGCGAGCCCAGTCGCCGGTTTAGCTCCCGGAGATAACAGAGAGATGGGGTTTCGTTATAACATCGTTCAGAACCGTAATCTAGCGGTCGACGCGCACGCTTTAATTTAATTCTCAACGGTGAAGGGAAACATCACCAGGAAATCAGTCTAGAGCAGTGAGGCGAACCTCTTTCAAATATTTGAGAGGGGGGCATATGACCAGCTATTCTTATATGACCATTTACAGCCATTTACTCTATATGCACCCGGAGTTCTACATGTATGAAGCCAGTGCGGGTATCTTGTAGTACAAAGTATAAAGTCAAAGATAGAGTTTATAAATCCGAAAAAAAAAAAGGTTTGCTTTAATGGTTGTCTCGATGTAATTTACTAGGAATTACTTTAAGCGATACATTCTAATTTCCGTTGCGCACACTTAGCCTATTAAATTTCGCCAACCCTATCGTATAGCGCGGCACATTACTAGGTTCATAAAACGGAATATGATTTTATTTAATAAATATGGTAATGAACCTTAAACATTCCGCAAATAGTCCACTGTAGGACATAGACTTCTCCCCATAAGGAGGATTTGCATCACGATCCACAAGCGGGTGCGGAAGCGGTGTCCGGTCTTCGGTCTTGCTTGTTTTCGGTCTGGTATTTTTAAGATGGCGATGTAAGGATTGTCCCTTCGTCGCGTCTTACGGCACCCACGGGAAGTTAGGGTTGTATTGCTTTTGTAATTGTTTTTTGTAAATTTTTAACCTTTGATAGTCGTTATGAATCGAGAACGCTTTTTAAAACAATCTGATACTTGTTAGTATTTATTCTGATCTATTATATATGTATGTATTAAAGTGTTTGTATGTATGTATATATCTGTGTTGTTATTTCTGTATTTATTATAGTATGTATTTGTGTATCTATGTGGATGTGTATATATGTATGCCTATACATTTATATATGTTTTAATTATGTAGTATATACCTCAATTAGCCTTTCATATTTATATTATTTTAAACTTGATGCACCTATCACCACATTTCTTCACGCCCCGGGTTGACTGTTAGAGAATGCCAAAAGGCATTAAGTCCGCCTTTTGTAATCCTTTTGGTGTAGACAATAAACCATAAATAAATAAATAAATAAATGAAAATAAATCATAGCATATTTATATTTTATTTTGATGATAACCGCTCAGTGGTTGTGTTGAATTGTTATCATGCCAATTGGAAATCTTAATGTAGACGCAGGAGTCTTTATTCAACTCGGCCTGCGTGGCGATTATGAAAAATCCTTGCCACCAGAACCACGTCCGTACAAGGACAACAGCAGAGCGCAGGTGATGTAGACCTTTGGAGCAAAGCTTTGATATATTCCGTCTAAGTCCGTCCGTTAAATTTAAACAACATATAGACGTCTTCAATTACACAATGATTGTACCGTTGTGTAACACTAAAAGAATTTAGCGCATTCATTCAGAATAGGCATTTCTTAGACGAAACTATTAGCTTTATTTCTTCATTAGCGTTAATAAAAGTAATTAATTCTCAAATCGAGGCTCGCATTCCCTAGCGTCACAAGGGGAAACCAGACATATGTTCTCAGTATTCATTCGCTTTATTAATTTTCATTGAGCTCCTTTAAAAATAAACAATCCTTGGTGGTTTTTTCCGCTAATATACAGGTTGGATGCGATATTTTTGTAATATAGTGAAAACTTATAAGTACTTGTTGTTCATAATTATCTGGAAACAGAAAAAAAAAACAAATTGAACAGCATCGTAATGCAAATAAAACGCAAGCGCTATTCGTCTAATGACCTTGAAAGAGCGTCTCGCAGGATTGCATTGCGTCGGCGACATCAAACGTGGTCGGACTGGACGGTCGATAAGACCTTTGACCTGGGTGTCGTTGGCCTAGTTAACTAATAGCGCAAACTATATCTTAACGTAAAATAATAAGAACTAAAATTTACCCTGTGTCTAAACTACTACACCTATATAATTGATATCTTGTGTATGACATAGAATTAGTCACTAGAATACGTGGTTAAATTTGATGTCGTTATGTCGCATCCACTCTGTATATCAACTATTAATCCAACGCCGACCATAGGACTCTCCAAGGAAACGCCAACAAAGGCTTACATGTTTTGGAAGATTTATCCATACGGTGAGTATGGGCAAATCGGGCTAGATAAGCTCGTTGGTGAGCGGATTGGCGGTACTTCGCTCTAGTGACGCTGCTCCTCACCCACTAGTCTGTGGGATTTGGTTTCGGCAAAATTTGCATGGTTATTCCGCTGGCATTCAGTCAGAGACTCGTCTGTTTACTAGCAGAGTGTACCACGTACAGGTGCAGATGGCATTCGGAGAAAAAGATGATATATTAGCCATAGCACCCCAACTTTCACCTACTTATACTTCTTACTACTTGTACTATTGTGATCAAATAAAAAATGGAAGATTTAGAAATATAACTATGAATTTTCGCTATGATGTAACGGGGTAAGATTCTGCCAACCTCTTTCTTCTCGTCGATGTCGTAAGAGGCGACTTGGGCGCCTCTCGAGGGGGCATCCTATGGGAGATGCCTGCGTTGAGTAGCCGACTGATTACATGTTGTTAAAAAAATGGGAAGAGTTAGTGTTCTATCATTGTGATTATGCCGTGTCTAGACGATGTTATCGTCTATATTCGCTTTACATTCGTGTTAAAACTACGGCACTATAATATACGCTTAGCAGGTGACCACTTCTGCTCAACTCATCCTTTCTCAGGAGTATTACAATAGATTTTCAGTTGTTTCAAAGGTTTCAATACGACAAGAATCAGGATAATGTTGTGACAACACAGGGGCTAAGACAATTTAAAGAATAAATAATAGATTTCTAGTCTTTAAAATACAGTGGTTGCCAAGTTAAAAACATACAAACCTTTTACCATGTCTGAATTTTTGCTTTAATTCTACGCTCTAATTTAAGTTCTTTCAAATTGAAATGCCATTTTAAATACGTCTGCGAAAACTATTAGCAAAATGGATAATATAGGTATATTTTATACTTTGCGGAACTTTTTTAAAATGTTCTAATAAAAGTTAAATAATAAGAAATTGTTCACTTCACTTTTAGTCACTTCACTTACGTAAGCTACGTAAAAGCAGCAGGAATTTAAAAGAACAGAAGAAAGAGAAAGAGAGAAAAAGATGTTCATTCAAATTTTGACAATGCATTATGTACTTGGTTCTGTTGCAAAAAGGAGAGTTGCAAGTAGCTTAGAGCACTTTTTCTTACTTAGGTAGTTGAATAGTATGTGAAGTAGTTATATAAATCTTATTGTAGTGTGAATATCAAAACAATGAATGTGTAATATTTTAACACTCGAATCAGCCCCTAAGAATTCAATCCTTAAGAAATTAGTTCACGCCATGGTAGCAGTCGACCCTCGCACGTCGCTTGAGACACGCGTCCGCCATTTTGAAATAAATCATGGCGCGAAACTAAAAATTACAAATGTCAAAATTGTGGATATAATTATTATCTGTGATTGTATTAAATCATTCGAAGGATAATGTGGACAATATTATATTGAAAATTTATTAGAAAATTATTGTAAATAATGCTTCATAACAGAACAGTGTACATATTGCCGAATGAATTGTTACCAAAGCGGTACGGGAATACTAACGGGTAATTCTTTTCATAAACAACTATTCGTCGAACATTGAAAATGGTTAAAGATCACAAATTTGTTTCTTAAATAAACAATTAGCTATAAAATGGTTCGTTATATATGAAATATTATATAAATTTTATTACTAAAGGTACTAAATTGGTCACATTTGGAACAGGGCACGTTTTGATTTTAATTTCCAACAATAAAGAATATTAAATTTAATTTTATAAATAAAACTGTCATTCCAATTATAAATTGTAGCTTGTCTATGGTTCGAAACATAATAAATATTTAAAAGTAACTTGAAAATAATCAATATTCTGTGTGTTCTGAATGAAGAATCTGCCAGCCGTTTTGTCCCGTGGCTGTCGTAGGAGGCGACTAATGGAAAACCTTGAAAATCTCATGGCAATATTCGGCTGCAAACTCGGCGACGAGGCTCACCACACCTCAGCTTATACTTCTGCCTATCCTTTTGGGTGACAGGCGTGAGTGCATACAATTATACTATACTTACTTATACCATAGATTCTCCCGGTTCTTTTGAATTTTTAAAATATTGTTATAAAATATATATTTTATTTTTTATAACTAATATATTTTATCAAATATTTTATCATTGTATATTTTTCGATTTCTAGTTTTCCCGGCCAATCTCCATTATTAAGGTAAACACATATTTAGACTATAAATTTGAACAGCTTTCTCTTTGAACATTCTTTTGATTTTTCCAATTATCAAAACAGTCAATACAAAACACAAATAGTTGCTTTAAAGAATATATCCGTACCAATTACAAATGCGAAAGTATCTCTATCTATTTGTTACGTTATCTAGGCTATGCTGCTGTCCGAATTTGACGGAGACAGTAAGAAATGTACGGAGATATATTTAACCGGAAAGGCGCGGGAAAATGTTCTATATAGGTGAAGTCACGGGCAATAGCTAGCAAAATACCAACACGCACGTAAACTAAAGCGATTTTGACGATTAAATAAATCAAACCATAAGCTATCGTATAGCTAAGCCGTATGTTATTAACCTTAATCCTCTTACAATTAGCTTTCATAAAACAATGTAACTCTCTGGGTAATAAAAAAAAAACAAATGAGCCAGGAGTTTGTTAATTATTTTTCACGTTCGTTTTCAGCTTCCCGCAAAGCACAAGTACGACACCGAAACCACCACCTAGAGCCCAACGTCAGGCCAAACAAGAGATTCAGTCATCCCCGAACGATGGGGCGAAAGAAAACACCCCAGATGAGAAAAAACCCAACATTTGCTCGAGGCTTATGGGCAAATGCAAGACGAAATGTTGTTCTTGCTGCGCAAAGCCAAAAGGAGAGGATGAGGAAACTAAAGAAGAGCCTAAAGATGAAAGAAATGAAGAAGGTATGAAAGAGGCAAAGAAAGGAGTCTTGAGTAAACTGAACTGTTTTAAAAAGAAGGATGTGAAAAAAGAAGACTCAGCAGCAAGAGGGGCGGGAAAAGTAAGTGACAAATATTTTACTTTTAAGCTAAGTGAAGTACCTTTAGTTACTAGGTACGCCGGTAATAAATACCAATTAAATTCTTTAATTGCAACTAATCTGGTGTGTAAGACGAATTATACTATCTCTTTCTCCAGATTCCAAGAGTTTGCTGGTGGCAGATTTTACTAACATATAAGTTTCTGGCGGCCGAATTATTTCGAAAAATCCATTCAAAAAAACCAATTAGCATTCCTTGTAAGATTCGCCCGCTCTGAGCAAATCTTTCCGAATGCATGGCCACCGGGGAATAGAATAGGCTGTCGTCGAAGAAGAGTCTCGTAGGTCTAACAATAAAATCATTGGAACAGGCAGCGACCATAGAGTTCGAGAGCGAAACAAAACGCAAACGGAAGCTCCGCGACATAGTTTGCACGTGCTGCCGCCGGCGCCGCGTGAAGGACTCCTCGGAGCAGCCGCGCCGTGTCGTAGACGTGGGCGTGTCGTCGCCGGTCGTCGACGGAACAGGGTGCTGCGGCAAGAAGCGGCAGGACGTGGAGAGGAGGGACAGTATTCTTAGTGACAGGACGCCAAACTCGTAAGCATATTCACCACTACAAACGATAAAATCTATTTCTAACTTTGAATTACTCTCCAAAACTGATGGAAACTGGTTGTTTTCGATATAGTTCTTAAGCGTTTATTCTTAAGCCACTTCTCATGTATCGACAGTGTGAAGAGTTTTTTTTATAAAAACGATATGATACACACAAACTCTTTCCGAAGGTATCAGTACGAATGAGTGGACTCGACCGGGAAAGGACCACGCTCACAATGAATACCTGCGTAAAGGTGCAGCATAATACTGCTGTGTTTCGTACGTTAAGTCTACCGGAGACGCACAGGGGAGACAGTGCATCTTGATTCTCAATCTAGGATAGATTCTGGCGCCTTTGGCTGCGGCGTAGACCTACCATCAGGTGTAGGTTGAATCGGAAGGCACGAAAATGTTTATGTCAAGCGATGGGTGATTTTAATCTCGTATAGATGCTGTAACAATCGTCTGTGCCAATGGATAAGGGGCGCGTGCCGCCGCAAGTCCGAGCAAGCGTCCAGTCCCCGGGCCAGCCTCTTCTCCAAGAACAAGAGCTTATCCCCGACTCTACCCCCTGAAGTGAGTACAGTGATATAAGTATTCTTTGAGATTTGTCATTAAAAGCCGATTGATTTTCATTAAACTGTGTGTAGAGAGACTGGTGGGTTGGTGAGCACGGGCGCGAACGAGAACCGTGGTAGCCCCGTGGTCAGGGGGCTCGCTTTAGTTTCATAGAGCCCGAGTGACCTGGATACGACGACTCCACTAAATTTGTTAAAAGCAATTTTAAGTGCTGTATTTACGAGCTCGGTGGGGAAGGAAAACATCGTGAGGAAACCTGCATGTCTGAAAAATAATTAAAAATATAATAATATTGAGGATATGTGAAACCCACAACTCGGTGGGCCCTTCCAGGCTCCAAAACCCACTCAGATATTTGAGAAGAAGGCCTTTGCCCAGCTGTGGGAAAAAAGCTGCTGCTTTTGGTGAGCGCGGTATCGGTACTAGACTAGACTACTGGCAACGCTGACTCCCATCACTATTCTGTGGAATTTAAATTCAGCAATTTCAGATATGCATGATTTCTGTCAAGTCTTCAGAACCTTGTTCCTTAATCAGCATAATGTATCGCGTAAGGCGACATTTGATAACATCAATTACCTAAACTTTAGACTAGTAAAGACAATTTAAAATCTAGAAGCTTCCTTTTGGTCTTTATACGTGGTAGAGCCAAGCGACGGCATTTGTTGCTGTTCGAACGGGCCGCCTTTGACCAGATTAGTACCATGGCCTCGCAGAATACCGGCGTGAAGTAGAGTCATCTTGTGCCTCTGGGTTTCATTCGGTGAGTGGGGTAACCGGAGGCCCGCTACCCTCCTTACCGAACCCGTTCCTTAAAAGCCGGCAGCTCCTCTGGTTCTAGTTATATAGACGTATTTTCGATATTTTGAAACTATACGTCATATTGAGACTGAGAATTGAAATTTATCCGAAAAGTTTGATCGTGCTAGAGGCTTCTTTTTAATTCTGTATCAAAACCCGCCGATAATGTAATGGACATACACTGATAGTTTTGAAAGACATTTTTTTTTTAAAGTGTTTTGTTTTTTGGTATTCCAAATAAAGACAAAAAAAAAGTAATGAGATAAAGTGACGATTACATTTTAAGAGACGAATACTTAGCAAATTGAGTAAATTTGTCAAGGGTCAGCACCCCGAAAGGCCCTATTTACATTGGCTGTGTGACCTCAGTGAAATGGCCAGCATCGACCCTTCGCAACATCAAACAAAACATTGAGTCACAAATACTCGAAACACGGGAAAATTGCCTCAAAAACCACGCAGCCTTTATTAGGTCCGAACCTACAATTATTTGTGTTCCTTGAAGGAGCAGTTTAAAAAGTAATTTGGGTAGCAATCTTGCAATGCATGTTATGTCGGCCACGAGACGTTAAAGTATGTAATTAGAGAAATATATATATATATACACAATATAACCACAATGCTCTGAAGAGTGAAAAGTGTTTGACGTTTTATGTTTTTGTGTTATTTATTAATAAAACACAGAAGAACTGCCTTATCTACTCTTTGACAAGTAAATCTTTCTGAGAGAAGTCCGACATGCTCTGTGGTTGCAGTGCTGCACGTGTCTTTGAATCAATATTTTCCTCTACTCCTGAAGATATTACTTTTTACTCCTCGTCGTAAGGACGGTTTATAGTTGCCATTCCAGGCGAGCGTTTGGCAACCGCAGTTTTGCAGGAAGATGCTGCTGCCCATCTCCTGGTATAACTTATTTCCTTCTATCGACTTTTACGAGACGAGACGAGACAGCCCTCCGTCCACGTTAATGATTTTTTTCTACCACTGTTCTCTTGTACCATCACCACACGGTAATTCCGTACAGATGTCCGACTCTTTCGACCATTAGTCGCTTGTTACGACACCCATGGTCAGACCTCAGGTAGGGTCTTTTTGGCAGTATACCCTCATAACTATGTTACAATATTCGTTGAATTGAATAACGCAATGGTGCAACGGGTTCGATGGTTGAACGAATATCAGTGAATACTAGTATGACAATGTACAAACATATCAAGGTTTCCTCATACCATAAGTCAAAATTTATTAATATACATAGGTAACAAAATAAACAAAAAAAAACAGATAATAAGATATGACAAATCACCCCTAGAAATACAATATAATACAAAACAATTTAGGTTAGGTGTGATCAGACAAGCAGCCGTGGGGTGTTGGCGTAAGAATCTGATACCCCCTTTTTTCCCGCGGGTGTCGTAAGTCAAAGACCATGACTAAAGAAAAAGGCATGTAACTAGTAATGCCTAGCTACCGATTGCGGGCTAACCATCCCGAACAATACCAGATCAAAATTAAACAGACCGATAAAGGTGCGGAGTTTAAAGCGCCAACAGCCAAATGGATTAGAGTGCAGACTACGAAACATGACGTAGTAAGTTCGAGCCTGCAATTTGACTATTGTCGTGAACCACTCCAGATACAAGCCGTAAGGATCCATCTAATGGAGGGTTAACAAGAATATTAGTAATGTTACTTAATAAATAGCATTGCTAGTATTCTTTTTAAAAAAAAAAAAGTACCAGAACTTTTTTTTTAAATCCTCCTTATGGGAGAGGCAATTGTCCCGCAGCATATTTACAGGCTTAAGGTAATTCAATAAAATTAAACGTCATTACACCATTACAATTAAATCGTTACATATGGCGTGTGATTCTTTAACAACGTTAATTAAATGCGGTAAACTCGCATCTTTTATTTTATGGTTCTTTCTTTAGTAAGAATAAACTCGATTTACACCCGACAAAGCATCATTGTAAAAGCAAAAGTCATTGGTCATGGAAAATGTAGCTGCTGTAATTTCAATGAAATTCAACCTTAATGATTTTTTTTTTGTATTCACCCAAATACTGAAACACATTGAAATGAAACACTCGCACTGGCGAATTGTATTGCGTTAAAGTCCGGAAATATTAGTTTCGTTTCAATGAAATTCAACCTTGTATAGGAAATGATAATTTGTACCCTAGGCGGTGGGACTGAACAGTAATTTAATAAACATTATTGACTCTCTTTAAAAAGGAGACTTTAGTATATCATATGATCACTTGCCTTTTGAACTAGATCATATAGTAATTTAAAAAAAAAATTGTAACTGCTACACTGCACAGTAAAAATGCTCGGTTAAAAGCTTTTTATTTCAGTTAAAACAAAATTTATATCAAATACGATGTAGTAGGATGATGTTGAAATTTAGTTACGATAATATTTAGCCGAATTAAATTTTTTTTTACTCTTTTCGTTAAGAAATTAATAAAGTCTTATGGAATAATACAGAGTTGTTCCACGAAGACCAATTTAACCGATGCCGGTTAAAACAAAACGCCACCGCTAATAGTTCTAAGCAGCTTGCGTGAACAACAACCCATTCTTTATTTACGATTATCATCTAGGAGCGTTACACGAAAGAAACCTTTTTTTTTTTTTAAACAAATAGTATTATGTCGAGGTCAATGGTATAACATACAAAAGCCAGGCATGAATCGATATTATTTCATTAAATCAAATGCTTATAATATGATTAGTTCGAATCGCCTTCTTATTTGTGTGTCTGTGGTTTAGAGGCGTTGGTATCGGTTGTTTTTTAAATTTCATATCAAACACATGTTAACATATCCCTACATTATTAAGTTACTTTATTATTAAAAGTAAAAAGTAAAGTAACTATTATCAAATACTAGTATCAGAGAGGGTTTAGGAGCCGGGAAGGACCCGCCACGCTGCGCCAGTGCGGGTTGGCGGGCTTCACATATCTTCGAAATATAATTATTTTTTTATTTCTCAGACATGCAGGTTGCCTCACGATGTTTTCCTTCACCGCCGAGCACGTGGTAAATGCAGCACTTAAAATAGTTATTAACAATTTTAGTGGTGCCGGCACCGGGGGTCGTACCCAGGTCACTCACGCTCTACGATACTAAAGTGAGCGCCCTCACCACTAGGCTACCACGGCTCTCTTTATTATTATTATTAATAACGAATTAAGATACAATGACGTTTAACTTTGATACGAATAATTAGTTTCGATTCAATTTGACGTTTCGTTGAACAAAAAGAAAAACAGAACCAAAACGCTAAAGATGTCTGTATGTGGTTTTACAACTTGGCCATCTCCTCGACCATCTCGAAACATGAAAATTATCGTCACAACCGACTCTGCCAAACATCGGGTAGCGTTCGAGGGAGATATTGTGACCGTGATTGAGGTAATAACCCGGCTACTGGAACTAGGGTTGCCAACCGTACTGTAATATAATAGGGCTATACTGTATTCCGGGTCTGTGTTCCATATACTGCTGAAGAAATATGAAGGATCATCTCTTTTTTTTTTTGATTCTGAATAATACTAATAATTCTACTATTGTAACCGGCCGAAAAAATGCTGGCAACCCTAACCAGAACCTTCTTTACAAATTGCTTGTTAAGTCCACAGCTGCCAAAAGCCGACAAATCTATGTTTATCAATGTACTTGAAAGCTGATTAAAATCTAATTTTCCTTAAGTCAAACTGTCATTTGTCATAAGAAGCGACTATGGAAGAAAACTTCAAAATATTTGGCGGGAGAACGCACCCGTCAAGTTCTTTCTCCCGGAGAGGAGAAAAATGGGTTTCGGAAGCCCATTTGGCTACCTACCTCGCGCCGAATAACACAGGCGCAATCTCTGTCTACCCTATTAACGTTGAAATTGTTGATATATTTCTCAGGATACACGCACGAAACTCGACCCGTCCTTGGTGGAGCACACAAGTGTGATGCGAGGCGCTATACCTGTGCTCCCGGGGGCGCTCGCTTACTTCTGTCTTTTCTGCAATATCATTGTGCCCGGACTTGGTGAGTTCAACATTAACACTATAATTGTTGTACGTGGACGAGTGGGCCTGCACGGGCTGTCCAGTGCCGGCAGGCGGTCTCGTCACTGCTCATTAAATGACCTCCGAACACATCCGAGACAAGAGCGCCTCCATTAATATGCCCCCGGTTTTAGAGTCTTTAGGACTTTCAGGGACGACGGCTAGAGACTGGACGTCATCACTTTGATCCATTGAGGAAGTGGCAAAGCCCCTGCTAAGGTGGACGCTACTTGCATAGATACATTTACGGCCTCTCATATCAAGCATACATCGACCAGGGCCGGGCCGGCATCGGAGGCAGGTGATAGAGGAAGTGGCGCAAATATACCTCTAAAACGGAAGACGTATATTTTTGTGGTAGTCGCAGAAACGATTGGTCCGTGGGGTCCTGCGCGGTGTAATTCCTTAAGGAATCATTCCAGCGACTCCTCGCAGCCGAGGAGGTCCAGTTTCCAGATCTTATGATAGATGACTTTAACAATTCCTGCAGCTAGCAGATCCTTGGTACCGTGCCAAGAGTATTAGTGCTATAATTTAAATAATTAATTGTAAAGGTCCTTTTCATAATAAATATATACCTCAACGGCCTGTAAAGAGTCTACTGAAGGACATTGGTCTCTCCCGTTAGGGGGATTTGCTATAATCGCCATGCTCGGAAAGGAATTGGCGATTGCAGCACCATACACCTCGCATCTAAGACCCTTTTCCGCCATCTATCACAAGCGATTGCGTCATAGTCATTGCGATTTTTAAAGCTTTTCTCTTAGCCGTCTCTTACAACACCCACGGTAAGAATCGGGGTGGCACATTCTTATACCGACACCACACGGCTACCACCATTGTTAAGTTCGCAGTGTGGCGGTGGTAGGAACAGCCACTGTCTTATCTCATCACACGAGTGTCTCACAAGTTGACCAAGTCCCCCCGTGACCACGGCTTCTATGAAGCACACTAAACGTGGGGAGTATAAAAACAAATTAAACGCCATAAAATCCATAAATAATAGTTTCATTTCAAATGTATAGTGTTCGCGTAAATACAAGCACAAGCTATCATTAAATTGACTAAGATTATAATTTTTTTAAAACTTGGTTGAAAATGTTACTTCCTACAATACTCCCGCGCCCAATGCAATGGGTTTCCGCAAAAAGCACCTTATTAGAATAAGATTTGAAGTGTCACAATAATAGTTTTTCTATTGTAAGAACACGTCAAGAATCATAAATGATCAGTCGTGATTTATCGAGAAACAATGGTCATTTCACCACCCATTACGTTGTCTTTCGGAGATGGGTTCCCTAAACTCCTTTCACTACACCTAGGGTTTTCGTTATTAAAGAAAAAACCCCTGCTCATTGCCTAGCCCAATAGTTGACAGCTCATTTCAAATAGCAATATGTTCCATTATCGTTTTATATTACATAAAACTGTAACGAAGCAACATAGTCTATGTGTTTAAATTACAGTTGAGGTTCTGTTAAAACTTTCAGGTACAATATTAAGCGGCATATTCTGTCTCTGTTTTGGAATACCGAGGTTCGGTATTCACGACAGCCCAAAGCATAGAATAGGTAAGCAATGCTATATTATATTCGTATGCTACTTCATCATTATCATTACAACCTATCACAAATCCACTGCTGAACATAGGCCTCCCACAAAGATTGGCACAAACCACAGCCCCTGCATCCATGGACGTCCCGCAAAACTTTGCAAGTCGTTACTCCATCTTGTGTGGTTCATCCTACACTGCGCTTGCGTGTACTTGGTTACCAATGGAGAATCTTTGTTCTCCAAAGGTTGACAGTCCTGCGAGCCATGTGACCGTTGCCACTGCTGGTGATCCTTACTGGTTAATAAATTTTATATCATAAATCATTAAACATATATTTACCAAGCTCCAACAAGCACCACGTGCAGGTGTATTTTAACAAGCTGTAAGACAAAGGACTGATGAATTTATATTTCAGAAAGTATATTTCTGGATTCAGAAGAGATGCAGTGGGCTATAAAACTGGTGGGTTTTAATGCTAACATAACGTGTCGCAACAATGTAAATTACATTATTATGACACGCCTCAATTTTATTGGCCAGAATAGCTATATAATAGCTATCAATTTATATATTTATTTATTGATACAACCAACAGATTTGAATATGGTTTTTAGAAATTTTTCTGTTGGATCATCAACATCCAACATCGAAACCTTTACGCTACACAAAGAAAGATTATTTTTATTGTATTGCGGTGAAAACCCAAAGCTAACCTTTCACCTGATGGTAAGTGGCCACTGCAGAGTCCATGGGACACCAGCAAACAACTACTTTAATCGAAAAAGGTTACAAATGCGTTGTCAACCCTGAGGACTACAATGGAACGCCTCACAGCCCGCAATTATACAGGCTCTCTATACCTTTCAAATCGGAACACATCGGTGTTTGCTCTGCTTTTTGGTGGCAGAAATTAGTAAGAGGATGGCGCCCGGGCGACTCTTTGATAGGGGTCTACCACCTAACACACATTTCTTGGAGAATGTGTCCAAACGCACCATGCTGGTTGGCAGTACGGGATATTCCCCCGGAGACCTCTGATTTATTTCTGATTACTAAATATAAATAACTGCGATATTTTTTCATCTCAGGTTCCTTCGTCATCAACCTGCTAGTCGGTTGCGGACAAATCTTTACGGTGCTGTTCTGCCTCGTGGGGTGGGGATGGTCTGTATGGTGGGGCACCATTATGGTCAGGATATCACGTAAGTCCTTAAAGTATTAACCTCTTTTCTACAGAGTTTGTGACGTAGAGTAGAAGTTTCTACCGACGTGAAGTAGAGCCATCTTGTGTTTCTGCGTTTCGTTCGGTAAGTGAGGTAACCGGAGGCGCACTCCCCCTTCCCATCTCCCAAATACCCTTTAAGGACCGGCAACGCACCTGGAGCTCCTCTGGTGTTGCAGATGTACGCGGGCGACGGTAATCACTTACCATCAGGTGAACCTTGCTTGCTCGTTTGCCGTCTTTCCCATAAAAAAAAAAAATCCTACTTTCAAAGTCCAATGTTTTATCATGTATGAGAGATTTTTATGTTACGCAAGTGTTAAAAGTCTAGTAGTAGTTATTTGTGTTATTTTTTTTTTAAAAGAAAACGTTACCTTCCGCTGTAGGAATTTTTCCTGTGTCGCGGAGGCAGTTTACATACACGAATTGCACATGGACAGACACCCAGACCGGGAGCTATTAATAATTTGTAGTCCATACAAATACTAGTCCCGTGCGGGAATCGAACCCGCGACCCACAGCGCCGCAGCTAAACGCTTAGCCACTACGCCACCGAGCCGTCTAGTCTAGTTCGATCTAGTTTTCTAAATTTTGGAATACATATTATAAAGCAGTGAAAATGTAAGGTGATATAGAACCGCCATGTCGATATCCTTTTCTGATTTTAAATGATCTGTCTGGTTGTTCCTCCATTTGATCTTAGCCTTAATGGGTTAGGGTGCAGAACATGATGCCATATGTTCGGACCCGCCATTCGACTATTCTCGTGATTCAGATACAATGTAATGCTTAGTTAGAGTGGGTTATTAGTAATGTTATTTAAAAACAGTATTGCTGTTATTCTTTTAAAAAAAAAAACATTACTGATGCCACGAGTTGCCAATGCCATGTTAAAGCAATGGATGAGTAAAATTGCTAATTGCTTGGCATTTGTCCAACATGGACCTACCATGCGCTGCTGGTAACGCTATATGATGTTCCTGTCCCTGTCGCAAGCCTTAAGATTTTGCTCTGTTTTATATTTCTGGACAATTCAGGATAATTCAGGTGGATTCCCCACTGGATGAAATGGATTGTTAAATTATCTAACATGCATTACATTTATGCAATTATTAATAGAAACATTCACGATCGTATACACAATAATGGGGTGATCAGAGCTCTGCTCACTATGCACCAGAGTTTACTTACAAGGTGACGGGTGGTCAGTCTGTTGCAGTGTTATGTTCAGGCCAAAGACCCATGTCGTACTTACGTTTCGAAAAATACATTAGTACATGGGAGTCGAACTCGAGTCCTCCACCGCTCTACTATCCCGGCCTTGTATAATAGTACTTTTAAATAATTACAGGAAAATATCGTAAATTGAGAGCCGAGGCTGCCCTCGAAGAGGCTGAAGCGGCGCCGCCCGTCACAGCCAACAACCACTCGCGGGCGTAGTCAGGGGTTATGCGGGGCGTAGTGACGTCACGAGGAATCCTCTCCTGACAGCCCGCCAAAACGACACTTTTTTTTTAGTACAACATAACAATGACATTAAACATATACGGCATAAGTTATTATAAGAAATGATTATTAATAAAATGTTGTAATGCGAAGAATTGTGCAACAAGAGCAAAATGTTATAAAATAAGTACTTTGTAACTTATAAATAAATAGTTATATGCTTAATTTAATTGATATTCTGAATACTAAAAATTATAAGCAATTTGTATTATAAACGATTTTATCTTAAATTTAATGAAAAATGTAAATAAATAGAAAAATATTTCGATGATTCGATAAACGAAATTAAACGTTTTTATTAGAATTCGAAAGATATTTTAAATTGTTAGCGATTCGTATCTGCTGGTCAGATACGAATGGGCTTTGTTACCATGAACAATCATGGTTTGTTTTTTAAGCTTCCATACGAAGTTTTCCGACCTTTTCGGTCTTTTTTAAATCATATTGTAGGTAGACACGATAAGGATGGCAACACAATACAACGCTCGGTTTTTCGCTCATTCATTTTCATGTGTACTTACGAAAAATTCTGTAATATTTGCTTTGACTGTAATATCAGAGGCATATAATAACCAGAGTCACTTCTGTACTTGACTTTACAATTAAATGGATGTTAATACTTTTCCCGCCAAAAATTATTGAATGACGGAACCATTCGGTTTTTCACTGTTGGATAGTTTGGGTCTTCCTCAAGTTTTATATTTAGTTATGGAAAGTTGTAAAACAACATGACAAGAGTAAGATGAGGAGAGATGTGATTTTAGTATGACAGGTGAACTAACAAGAGAAACAATTACGTACACAAGCGTAAAACTTGATTTTTCATAATAATTGTGGTCACATCCTGTTTGGACCTATTGTTGGTCCGAGATCAACGGCGTAAATGTGTTGCCATATAATAATTCTAAGCCCCAAGTGCTTCAAAAGTATTTTACACAGTAGCGTAGTTTTGTAAGACGGAAATTATATCGGAATTTAGTCATGATTACGATCGTATAATGTACAGAGCTGCATTCTTGGCTGCACGAGACAAGAACTCACAGTATTTCTATTGACAACCAATTAAACCATTTTTTATGGGAAAGCGCTCACCTTATGGTAAGTGATTACCGATACCTACGTACATCTGCAACACCAGAGGGGCTGAAAAATCGTTGCTGGCCTTTAAGGACATATGGAGAGGGGGAAGAGGAGATGGAGGGGCGAGGGGAGGGGGCGGAGAGGCCATCCGGCCTTCCGGCCCCTTCCTACAGCAGCAAAAGCCGACGCTTTTCTCTACCACGTATAAACCATACCATATGTAGATTGATATAAACCCCGATTTGATACCCCAGTAAGTACAACAATTTTATCCTAAATATGAAATGTTCATATGAACATCAATAGAATAATACAAAAATATTTTAAAATAATAATAACTTTCCGGATCGATGTAATTTCCGTCTTGCTCGAGTTGATACGAATATAAGAAAATTTGTATATGACCAAAATGACCTTTTTATTAAATACGCAATCAAAAAAGTTAGGAACGTATCTATAGCAACACTTTTTGCTACATATTTTTCAAACTTTGTAGGTATGTATAGTATTATTATAATTTATCTGTATAACTTCGAGATTATGATAACGCTTGTTTTTTATTAAATCCAAAGACAATTAAAAGACGAATGGTCGAAAAGCTTATATTATTATTATAATAGTGTGGGAAAGTCAAAAAGTCTTGCACACATTCAAGCAACAACTTTTTGACTTAACAATTATACAGACCTCTCCAACTAACATTACACGACTAAAAGACCTCCAAATTGATAATTTTTTTATTTGACATCTGACATTTGACATAGAATTTGTTTCAAAAACTGACTAAACGAGTAAATAAATTTATATTAAATCTAACATAATAAATAATACTGAGCCAATGTTAGTTGATTTTTGGTTGCTTGTATATTACAATAAACGAAATAAGTTTCATTATAACCAGTTACCTCTTTGCTAACGGTAACATATAATGATGTATTGTTTAATTCCAGAGTTCTTCCAATCAATATACACATTTTATTACTTATTTAAGCAACAGGAAGAATTAAACTACGTTAATATTTCGTTAGGTTTTAGTTATTAATAACAGTTGCTTGTACAACAGATAACGAATAATAAAGACTTTACTTTAAATATTGTGTTTGATGTTTTTTTCACATTTTGCTCGTGCAAGACAAATTATACCGAGGTACCGCATGCCCGTCATGTATGTGATATATATATTGAAATGCTCATACAGTCTTTAGACACATAAACTGATATACAGGAACGGTACTTAATTTAAAACAATATCTATTGCGTTGGATACCGACAGGCACACTGATGAGTTCAGCTTTGAAGGATATAGACAGTCAGGCCGCTGTGAGGCGTTACATATTAGTCCTCCGGGGAGACAACGCTTCTGTAACCTCCTTCGCGATTTTTTTTAGTCAGAAACATAATATGACTCGCTTTATACTGATACAGACGAATTCAGTGTTCACGAGTAGGAATATGACTTTTTCGCCTATTGCGAGCCGCTTCCGCGTTCCCACTGTTTGAACACTTAGGCCTCTCCCTGTAGGTTTTGGTATTTTACGTGATGGTTAATCCCCTGTCTGTTGGATGTCCTGAGGTAACAAGGCTTTCCCCTTATTCCACTCTATAACACCCACGAGCAACAAAGGAGTGACATTATCTTTAGCCTATATATACTCTTATATATTATAAAAGTTACCGATATCCCATTACGCGACACAACTAAAATTGATAATTGCAATATATAGTAATGTATTAACCATGTGCTCGGCAGTAAAGCGAAGGAAAATAAAACAAAAATTGGAAAATATAAACTATATGCCCACTCGACAGAATCTTTGCGCCAGATCTCATTTGATATGAGTCTGCCGACTGCGTCCGCCGGACTCATCTTCAGTTATAATGCAGCCAACGGTACAAATCATTTATAAACCAATACTCATTGGTAGGAGCCCTTCACCTTCGAATGTCAGGTGTGGCGTTGTACGCTAAAAGTTAAATTTAATTAAAATCTTTAATTGAGAACTATTGAATACCTGTTAGAGCAAACCTACAAGTGTGATACATTCCAAATTTATAATAAGTTATAGTAAGTAAGAGGTCGAAATAGCCAGGTCAATCCGCTTTCAGGGAAGCAATTACCTTAGCTCCAGCAACTCTAATCGAAGCAGCGGACACTGTCCAGCCACTTGAACTTAGCTACTTATACACCCCGACTGGGGCGAGTTCTCGATTGTGATATTACTAAAGAGTCTTCAGTGCTACATAAGCTGAACTATTTGCATGATCGAACTCGAGTCTCTTTGTTTTAGAGGTAGACAGACTTCAAACCGCTGTCGTGCCGCTACCGCACCTAGTTGAAGAGAAACGTCCTGAAAAATAAAGATATTATTAATTCGAGGACATGGTGAAGTCCGTCAACCCGCGCTGGAGCCACAAAAATCCTCTTAAATGTTGAAGCTTTTGTCAGGTTGTGGGACGTTCACAGGGTGATCCTATAAAACTTGAGTGTGGTAATAAAACTGCATACATATTATACAATTTCACGTTTATTTCATGACGGTTTTCTTTATAATTACAATAAATAGCGATCGTTGGATACAGAATAGTACAAAGGCGATTGCTTGCGAAGATTTATATGTCGCCCGCATTAACTTCTACTGAATGATTCATATTGAAATCTAAGTGACGGACAGTGCTGGCACACGAGCTACGATATTGTTAAAACGAACACGAAAACCGGGTACATATAATTATTTTTCACAATAACTTTTGAAGTTTTTATGATGAGATGGAATGCAACTATTATTTACGGATTTTGTCGCGTTTAATTTTGAAGTTTTATCAGTTTCACGTCTCTGTAGATTGTAAGACTCACTAATCAAATACTTATAAACGATACGATATAATTAATGCGATATTTAATCGAATGACGTTATACATTTTATAAGTATAATATCAAAATTTAATGGGCGAATTTTTTTATACATACAGACAGATTTTTTTTTTAAGTTTATTACCAAACAGCAGCCGTCTCCGTACCTCGTGTATTTCAAGCTCTAACATTTTGTAAGCATGTCACACAAAAAGCTTAATCCTTAACGTTGTCTGTTCGATACGTTTATATTAGTTGGAAAATTTAAACCGATCATTGCTTAACTCAGTATAACTAGTATAAAATATTTAACTACGGGGTTACAGTACCAACTACCACATTGACTGATTAGGCGATAAGTTAATGAACAAAATACACTGAGATCCCGCTTACACCGTTAATATCTATAACATTTAGCGAATAAAAAATAATTATGCTATATTTTATGACGTAAGATGTTAGACCAGATTACAGGTCCTCCGAGCCGGATATCATTACAATTGTACGGAATTAATTATTTCTAGTCTAGATAGACACACTTGAAATCATTGTAATTGTTATATTGCTAAAAACTGTCTTTTTAAAATCTGTCCTTAGAGCAACAACGAAAGCATAGCAACCATGGCACTGTGTGAAGGCGTATAAGGTCATATTTGAAGGCTTTTGTATCTTTGTTCCCTAACAAATTATACAACACTATACGTATTTCAAAATTTGATGATTGATCTTGTATTTTGCCGCAAGTGCTGGTGAATGTGTTCAGTGATCGGAAAATTCAATTCCAGATCGGAGTTGAAAAGGAAATATCTATTTTACCACCGATAACTTAACAAGCTTTCCATATTAACCACAATTACGACATGAATCTGAAAATTGTTTTTTTTTAAAAGGATCTGCTTTTGGTTGATGGATCTTGTAACCAATGTTATATCAAAATTTAAAAATATCAAAATAAGTATCAAATACTCTGTATAGCATAATTACCTTAGGAGGGAAAAGTTTTTAATGCGTTATTATGGTGGAAATCGAAATCAGTTTCATTTTGACTTATCATCAGATTCAGCAGTGAGTCGAGTCTCTACAATTACATCAGAGCTACGCTTCAAGGGAGGCTAATATAACTGCTCGGCATTTCGCACTCCGTATATAATTTGGTTATCGTTCCGAGAAATAATCGGACCCCAGAGGGAGGACCCCAATGGCATGTCTGAATTAAGACATATGTACCGATGTTAAGCCATGAAACGAGATTTAAAAACGATTTTGCTTGTGTTACAGTGGAAAAATGAAATTCTCATAACAATTATTACATTAAACCAGTCTCCTAAGTCCGTATATTAACAATGGCAAAATGATTTTCGCAGACACGTAGATAGTAAAATTATTAATATTGTATACATATTTAGTATATAATGACAGATACTCAATGTGCTTAAACGTATGTTTATTAAAATATCTCAAGACACGTGAACGTTTTGAAGATATATCATAAACTGGTATGATCGTTTACGCCTTTCACCTTTTCATACAAACTATCTAGTCAAAAAAATCTTTGAAATGAATAAACAGATTCAAATTAAACTTGGCACGCATAAGCATGATTCATTGGTGTTAAAAATTAGTAGAAAACTTTTTCGAAATATCTAGTTACATAGGAGATGATTGAAATTATCTTTTATTCAGGAAAATTTAAAATCGCTCTAACTTAGCTGTAATAATTTGAAAGATCGTTTGAAAAGCCGCGATTCGTAAACGCTCTAAATGACATCACAAAGTCGACGAGCACAGTCCGCCAACCTGACGTTTTGTTATGACGTCGTTTCCGCGATCATTTACAATGTTATCTGTGGCATAGGACCATTATGATATTGACGGGGAACTGAAAAATTTCCCGCGTAAATATATCAGAACGGAGGTTAGTTTTTTCGCTCAGTAATATTTTGTGCATGTTTAAAATATGTAATGCTTAATGCGGTATTACTTTAAATATTTTATAAATACGAGTCGAAAGTTAAATATTCATAAATAAGTTACGCAGCTACATTATCTACACCCAGTTCTTTAGTAACGTACGTATTAAATAAATATTGCGTGTAGATGATTATTTTTAACGGCTAATATTTTAGCACCCGAAGATCAGTTTCAAAAAAACTTCGATATACCAGTTGGAAGGAATGAAATTGTCTTTTGTCACATACAAACATTGTTATCTTTCATACGATTTGATACTACACAGTTAAAAAAGAATATTCAGTGTTGCCCTCTCTCTTTGATTATCGCCTGAGACTATTTCTTTAAATAAATATATAGCCTCGATTATATTTAAATGTAAATAATACAAATAATTTAATTTCTAGTTCGAAAACACACGAAAGAAACTCGTATCAACACATATTTTGTGATCCATCAGAACCTGAGGAGTGTTAAAATGAAATTACTTGCACTTTTTGCACATTAACACAATCTACGGTAAACTAAGGTAAGGAGAATTTTGGCGCAAACTCAAAGAGAGATGGCTGTCTTTTATTGAATATTGTTATTTGTGTGTATTTTGAAGTTTTTAAATGTAATAGGGGCAGTGCATTATGCAGCAAGCGCCTGCAATTGGAAAATTAGATATCAATTAAAGATCAGAGATCGAATATATTTAATTTCCATCAATCCAATAAAATCTTTAGTGAAAGTTAACTTCATTTATGTTAATATATTTTAACACGCTTTCCAGTCTTTACATAAATCTGAAAATTGTTTAAAAAAATTTTTGTACAAAAAACATAGTCGAATGAAAATCGGTAACACTTTTTCACTTTTTTTCTATTTTCATTGCATTTTTCCTCAATTGATATTTAATTTTAAACCGTGGGGCGTCCTTGATACGTCATATCTTATTTAAACTTAACATTTCACATTAAAGAAGATAGTAAATATATAATGAATGCAAAATAAAAGAAAAGTTATTATTGTACGAGTCTAAAAATCAACGTATATAAAGAAGGTAAAAAACCAAGTACTGAACCAATTTAATAACTTAACAAGCAGACTTCCGAAGTCAAAACAACTTAATGTGTTTCTGCATCCGCCTAATTAATAAAAAAAAAACTATAAATGGATTGGCTTTATGCCAAAAAGCAACAGCACACCACCTTTTATATTTTTTGTACACAAGGTAAATAAAGAATTGTTTTAGATTATCGCACTAATGCGTAACGCATTTTCTCGCATACCATTAAATATTACTCACAATATAGTGAGAAAAATTAAAACGCAGTTTTTTTGAAAATTTTAGAGCAGACAACATAATGCCTTTTACTAAAAAATCAGAAAAAAAATGTTTCTCGTCAATTATTATTTGATTTTATTTATTTGAATCTAGATTATGAAAGTGTTTTTTTGAAGTTAGTAAAATTACTCCAGTAATTCTTGTCATAATATGTACAAAAAAAAAAAACATTTCATTGTTAAACTGTCAGAGGCAAGACTAATAAAAAATTAAATAACATAGCCACATATAAATAGAAAATTTAAACTAAAATTATTTGTAATATTTACATTACTAAAAACTCATCGTTTTATAATATTCACGTAAAAAAATAAAACGCAACTTTATGGTCGTGTTACAAAAAAAAAATTATCTATGGCAAATTGTACTTAGATATCACCACCGTCCGACTCGTGTATGATTAAAAATGGATTGTATTTTAAAGGGATTCTTTGGTAAACCTAACAATAACCCATATTTACACTGTGGCTACAAATTAGTTATTGCGCTGTAATAAGAAATAAACGAATTAACCCAGATATGTGATCACCAATAATACTTAAGAGAGAAAGCAGAAAGTTTCGTTTTAAGCACGTTTTTTTAAGCAATTTTTTTTTATAGGAAAGGCGGGAAACGAGCAACGGGACGGTCTCCGGTTACCCCACCCACCGAACGAAACTCAGAAGCACAAGTTGCCTCTACATCACGCCGGTATCCTGCGAGATCGTGGTAGCAAACCGGTCGAGCCGGCCCGTTCGAGCAGCAGCAATACCGCCGCTTGGCTCTACTGCGTATAAACTAAATTTGTAACCACAGCCCAATTCCACGATACCACCTCCAACATATTACAGCGTACTAATAAAAAAAATTAAATATTTAGCTATATCATAGGAAACAAACTGAGTATTATCTTGCCAACAGCAGCGAGGCAAAATTTTTCCCTTCCACGTAACGTTCAAAAACGAAAATGATTGAATGGAAAAATTAATTCTTCACCGCATTCCCCTCCTGCCTTCCGCGACGTCCGTACATATACCCGCGCGGCGCTTTCAAAAAATAAATTATTAATTTACATTTACAATACTTTGCACGAACATGAGATAGCTTATGTTGCATAAACATATTTTTTTGTCAACCATCCCGCTTTGTGAATTTTTCCTGTAACACAATAAAAGCTAACTCATAGACCGTTTGTCCGTACGGTTTTTTTTTTGGATTCTCGACTTCATTCACTGCAATATACAGTTGTTTTTCCTTTGTATCTCCACATTTGATAGATTTCGTTCGATTTCATCGTCTTCCGCTATCCTGTGTATTAAACAATAACATTTACATAACAAATAAATATATTTTAGTATGTCCTCCGTCCGTTTAACAGAAATTCCTATTCATGTCTCTTGTCCATCTATGCTGCAGGAGTTTCTCCTGTGTCACACCAGAACACCCAGACCAGGAGCAATAATTTTCTAGTCCATACAAATACTTTGTCGTGTACGCCTGTATGATATCGCCGAGAGAAATCGACAATCAGTAGCGTATTATGTGATCCCCTCCTGTTCGATTTCGACCATGAACACTATCGGCAGCGGTCAACTGCGCAGGTGATACCATAGTGCCGCGAACAAAGATGCACTCGCTCGTCTGGACCTACCCATATCCGATGTAACGATAAGGTCGAAGGAATGAGCAGATACCGTGTCGGAGAAACCAAGAGTTGTGTTTTTCATCAATGATGACTTCGGCTGGTGACTACATAGTATTAAAGTACATGACACTACCTGAACAGTCTAGAAACAGTCCACTGCAGGACAAGGGCCTCTCCCATTCGGAAGATGTGCTATAGCACTTGCCATCAGCAGGCAAGCGGGTTGGCGATGGCAGCACCGGACACCTCGCACCTTATACGCAGCTGCCCTTCACCTGGCATTTTTCGAGATGGTTATCCCGCCATCTATCGGTAGCAATTGCAATCTTCGAGACTATTCTCTTAGTTGACTCTCACGAGAGCCGCGGGATGCTAAACCACACTACACTTTAAAACTATGTAATGCATGATAATAAGCTGATTTCGATATTCGAAAAATAAGCCGACATATTCAGATTCCATATCTGAATATGTCGGCTTATTTTTCGAATATCACTACTCACGCTTTCTCTTGCTCGTCCATCTCCTGAACAAGCCGGTCTCTCTCGTTAACCGCCGACAACAACTCCTGAAAACGGAAACACCATCTTAGTATATGTTATTTTATAATTAGGTATTAACAGTTATATCCGTACATTGATTATTGAAGAGCCGTGGTAGGTAGGCCTAGTGGTCATGGGGCTCGCTTTAATTTCAATATAAGAGATGGAGTAATTTCATACATAATATACCTACACTATACTTTTAAAGAACCACAGTATAATTTTAATTATTCTTTTGACAAACATAAAACAACTTTAGTCAAAACTACACTATTTTCTCGAATCTTCATAGCATAATATTAAGCTGCAATCCATTATACAGCACCATGCTACATTTCAGTAAACTAAACTCCACTACACAGTGATATGCTACACTTCAGTAAGTCAAACTCTACTACACAGGACTAAGTTATCCTCCACTACAATACACTTTAGGAAGCTACACTCCACTTTACAGCATCTCGCTATGTTTCCTTAAGCTGAACTCCACTACACAGTACTATGCTACACTTCAGTAAGCTACCCTCCACTACAGTATACTTCAGGAAGCTACACTCCACTATACAGCATCACGCTACATTTCCTTAAGCTAAACTCCACTACACAGTACTATGCTACACTTCAGTAAGTTACCATCCACTACAATACACTTCAGGAAGCTACACTCCGCTATACAGCATCACGCTACATTTCCTTAAGCTAAATTCCACTACACAGTAAGTTACCCTACACTACAGTACAGTTCAGGTAGCTACACTCCACTATACAGCACCACGCTAAATTTCAGTAGACTAAACTCCACTATACAGTACTACGCTACACTTTAGTAAGTTACACTCTACAACACAGTACTAAGCTACACTTCAGTCAGCTACCCTCCACTACGGTACCCTTCAGGAAGCTACACTCCTCTACACAGCACCGCGCTACTCTTCAGTAAACTAACCCATCCCTGCGCTACACTTCAGCGGGCTGCACTACACTGCGTTACCCAGCACTAAGCTACGCTGCGCTCACCTGTAAAAGCAAGCGCTCGCGCCGCTTCTGTCCGGGAGTTTTTCGCCACTCATCCACTCCCAACGACAGCCGCAGCTCCCGTGCCAACAGCTCGCAGCGTCTGCTTAGGTCCTCTTCCTGCTCGCTGCATCAAACAAAACATTCTGGCACTTTCGAGAAGTATCTCTAAGAGAAAATATTGTCAGCGCTAGACCTGTATAATTCTAACCAGTGGTGTATTGACTCTGTCAATAGTTTATAGTAAATAATAATGTTAGTGGTGTGACTGCGGCGTTAGTAGAATCTGTCACACTGGTTTTTCCAGTACATGTGGCAAGAGTCCACTAAGGGAAAAGCTTTTAATATCATAGTACAATCTCCGGGAGCAAATCCGGCGACGGGGCTCATTACCCGCCACGTATATCTCCCGGAGTAACCAAATATGGTATGCCAACCTCCGTTTAGCTACGCGAGTGTCGCCGGGTGCAATTTCGTAATATCTGTCCACGTATATGGGCTGCAGGCGTGAATGCCGACCTAAGTCTCCGAGCATTATGATATTTATATTCCTCTGTGAGAGTGTGGTTCTTCCCCGGATCAGCAAACCCTATTTGTCCCACACCCACAAACTAAATTGTATCTATATATCTATCCATATTCAAAATTATCGATTATATTATAGATTTAAGTTACTTACAGTATATTAAGTTGCATCTGTCGACGGAGAAGCGCGTTCTTCTTATTTACCAGGTGGAACCATTGAGACATCAGCTTATCTTCTTCCTGCACAGGACATACATTCAAAATGTATTATTACTTTGAAATTAATCCACATCTTCAGGATACGAGTATATATTAATTTAAAAAAAATCCTGCAACAACAACATTGATTGATTTGACATTCACACATAAAAGGAATGCCAATGGCCCATGGATTGATCCCTGAGGTACACTTATTATCTCAAATAACAGATGTAGGTAACATATTTTTATAAAGTAAATAACATAAAAATAGCAACGTATTTAACTATATGAAATTAATATAATAAAAGTCATTACATGATTATGAGATATAAAAAATAAGGTGTAAAAGATAGGAAATATGGAGCAAAGGAAATGGTACCGGATTGTAAGGGACTCGAGTACAGGACAGGAATAATTTCTTCCATTTATTTCCAACCTGAAATATAAAAATAAGCAATGAGCGGCGCCAGGATTTACCTCACGTGCAGGTGATGCTTGCAAATGCAACCTAAATGTTCACGTGCACCTGCTAGCGAACAAACGAGGCTCTGGCGACCGAATGGTGATGGAGAACCCATCCGAATTTGCGGAAATCAAATCCCACAAACTGTAGATGGGGAGCAGCATCTCTAGTGCTCTGGTACCGGCACTCCGCTCACCAGCCCGCTCGCCCAGCGCGCTGAGTATGAGCGAATCTTCCCTTCACGACATCAGCTCAGCGTCAGCTCTTATCAACGCTTCGTATGAAATCCCGAAAAGACTCGCTACTCTTTTATTATCTCCGTTCTTTCGTACTCTGATTTCGGTGATCCCATCCTTTAGTTTTACCGTGTCTGAAGACTGCTCGTTAGTATCCGCGCTCGCTCGCTTGGGAGGAGGATGTTGCGGGAAGTCGATGGATGCAGGTGGCACAGGACCGAGCTTTGTGGTAATCTTTGGGGGTGGCCTATGTTCAGCAGTGGACTTGTAGTAGGCTGAAATGCCACTCGAGAACCTTTTTTTCCCCAGCGGTTGTCAGTTCTGCGAGCTATGTGGCCGGCCCATTGCCACTTCAGCTCGCTGATCTACTTTTACATTAGAAACTATTAATTCTATGTTAGTTTTTACCTCTGTATTATCGGCGGACTCCATCACACGTCGCAACTGCTTTTCTAACGCGGCCGCCTTTTCATCCACCGCGCTCTGTTCTTTCTCCAGCGCTTCCAACTCGCTTGCGATATACGATCCGGTCTCTTTCCCCTAAACACAAAAAGATCCTTAATCCTTGTGTTGTACAAAAGTACAAGTGGGATATGTTTGCTAAATTAAATTTTGTTTTGTCTGTCCGAATGTCTTTAGAGATATGCTTAAGCTACTTAAAATTTTCACAGAACTTAGTGTAGTAAATAGATATGTATTTTCCTTTTATTCAGATCTTTAGCGCGACGAGCGAGCCAGACTCACACTAGGCTGGTTTTTTTTTATTTGTATGTATGTATATATTCACGCGTTGTTCCCAACGGAGTAGGCAGAGACAATCTCCTTCCATTTGCTAGGGTCCTGACATACGTCTTTCGCTTCTTCCACTTTCATCAATCTTCGCATGCATGCTCGTTGGTTTAGAGTACTCTTGACCTGGCCTTTTCCAGAACGTCTCCGATTTGATCGTGAAATGTTCGTCTTCCTCTCCCGACTCTACCCTTTTTATTTGTTGTTTAACTTAAGAGTTTTCACTATAATCTCACCAAGGTTTGTTAAACACCTGGGTGCACTACCGTTGCGATAAAGCAAAACCGTAGAATTTCTTGCATTAACCAACCAATAACCTTTTATTATTTTATTTATTCGTATGAAGCACAAATAACTTTTCCGGGTCTTTCTACATGTGAGGTATTTGTGTCGCACAAATACCTACACAGATACTACACACAATATATGGTTGGGGAGTGGAAGTATATATAGCGGCAGTGGTACTTCGTCAGCGGCGTTTCCGTCCGGCGCCAGGCGCTCCACGAGCGCGGAGAACGAGTGCAGCGGCGAGCGCCGCGCGCCCTCCAACGGTGAAGCGCTGCGCACGCTGCGTGTGTCGCTAGGTCTCTCGTCTGCCGGAATATTATAACGTTAAAGAAATTAAATAAAATGAATTTTAGAAAAAATGTTTAGTCTTCGACGTAAGAAAGGAAATGTATCACCCTTAACCATATTAAGTTCATATTAAAGAGCACGCTAAAGAATTCTGTAGCCCAGTACTTTAAGTTTAAAAATAATTCCCCTGTCTTGTATTGCGTATCGATTATCTTGTAAATAATACGTATTGGTATTAGAGTATTTAAAATAAATGAGTATTGACAATAGTATCAATAAGAAATAAATATGACCAGAATATAGTCCCCTGAGGTAACCCAATAACAATAATAGTATAATAAATCTTATTACCACATTATTAATTAATTTTAAACAGGAAAATAAATATATCAGAACAAAATGTACAGCCGACCCGACAAAAGCTTGAAAAATGGTTAAAGAATTTTTTAATCCTTTTTTTTTTGCTGATGATATTGTCAGGGCCATTGTCGCGAGGTATTAAGCCATGAATTTAACCTAAGTTAATAATTTAGAACAAAGTGCAATTAAAGATGTGACACGAGCATGGCAGAGAGAAGTATGTAATGGAAATGTGCCAGAAAACATATTACAAAGTCACATTAACACATTAAACACAATTTTAAAATTAATCCTCACCAGATCGATCCGCACTACCGAAGCTCCTTGAGCCGGGACTTGGTGGAGAATCAGCACGGGACACCATTGCTTCTAATTGTTCTACACCACCAGCTTGACATCGAGTACAATAATATTTAAACAAAGAATCTTAATATTAGTGTCTAGTTTATCACATGAGATGCAAGGGGAAGTGTAGCAATATTTTCTCCTAACCTCGGCTGGTGGCCGACTGATGTTGTAAAATCAATCTGTATATAACGAACCCAAAATCCACAGACTAATGAAATTCATGTAACGCATGCAAACTATCGTTAGTGCATTCTTCGAAAAGCTAATGTCCACCAGTGGACTAAATTAAATATCCTACATACAATATATATCTATAGGAATAAGATAATAAAAATCCTATATTAATCGACGCAAGACAGATAATTTCTTTTGTCAAATGACAATTCCAATATTTTTTTTAAATCTTCCACCGTTTCCTCAACCGAGAATAACAACCACACAACTAAAGAGGTGCGCTGCAAACGCTGCGTCATACTTGTGCAAACGCTGCACAAGTATGAGCCAGGTGGCAGCCTTTTCCCTCCTCAACCATATTAAAGGAAGTGGACGACCTGCCATACGACGGCGCCGTAAGCAGAGTACTTAAGCTGACTTATAATAACAAAAATAATAAGAATAAAAGACTATAGAACCACATTTCACCTATTGCTCTGAGAAATATACGAGAGACCAGACCAAAAATTACCTGATTAACAATAATTTGCGAATTGCAGAAATTATGCCATATGCAAGCATTATGTATCTTAGATAATACTTATTAAACTTGGATTTGAACTCTTAACAGCCTGTTAACATATGTTTGTCCTTCAAGCCAGACTAAAAATTAAATTCTACTAAAAATGATAAAATTTAATAAATGGTCAGTGTGGTTTTCATACCTGCAGCCAGCTCCTCCATCACAGACTGCTTGCTGATAATCTCTACTGTACCACGATTACGAGACGGCGACAGGGGAGACGTCGGGCTGTTGAGAGATAAAATCTTGTCTTGTCATTACATGGACAAAACATAGCTTAAATATCTTAATTTATAATTTTATATGTCTGTGAACTCCATCTCAAATATTCCTCGTATTATATTTATAGATATATTTACCCGTTTTCGAAAGAAATGTAAATCTAATATCAATTCAGTTGTCGATGAATTGTGTTACAACAAATTCATTCATCCATCTAACATAGGAGAGCAACTGCCAGACATTACAACTGCAAACAACTACAATCAATCTAGCTTCTAGGTAGAAAAGCATTCCAGTAATATTAATATCATTGCAATTGAATTGAAAGGTTTAAAAATTGCTCAAATTATTTCTCGATAAAACATCTACCATGTAGAAACAGAACGTTAGGGATAGACAATGGGAGGAAGCAGACATAATGATTTCTAGTATTTACACGAACACTACACATTTGAAATGAAATTATTATTTACGGATTTTATCGCGTTAAATTATATTTCGATATTCCCAAAGTTTCGATTGCTTCACAGCAGCCGTGGTCACGGGGGGACTGAGGAGTTAGACGCTCAGATGTCATAGTCAACTCGGGCTACCTTCAGCTTTTATTTAATAATTTCCGGTCCGATCTATGCAGAAACAGTTAAAGTTGAAGATGCAGATAACCTTTACGACCTTAAATCACATAAATATTACTTCCTATCATAATATTTCAACTGCAGCAATTTATAATATTTTTTTTATTGGTAAGGCGGCAAACGCGCAAGCGGTTCACCTGATGGTGAGTGATCACCGTCGCCCACGTACACATCTGCAACACCAGAGGTGGTGCAGATGTGTTGCCAGCCTTTTAGGGTATTTGGGAGATGGGGAATGGGAGTGGGCCTCCGGATACCTCACTCACCGAACTGAAACTGAAACGTAGAAGCATAAGATACCTCTACTTCACGCCGGTATTCTGCGAGGCCGTGGCACTAACCCGGTCGAGCCGGCCCATTTGAGCAGCAGCTAAAGCAACTAATTATTATTAGCAGCAGTACAACAGTAAAATCAGTGACACTTTCCATACGACATACGAAGCTATGTCTAAGAGCAAAATCTTTTACTCCATTGCCATAATTAGAGCAACTAAACAAATATTTATAAAATTACCTCACTATCCCTGCTCGTGCGTCCGCTATCAGCTTTCTCGCTCGCTCACGCAGCATCGCTTGTCTCTCTTCCTCTGTCATTGGCTAATGGGTAAGAAAATTGTAAATATAATTACAAGACGTGGTAAACGATAGTGACAGCAATCTAATGCTAGACATAGACCTCTGTGACTTGGGATCGTGACGGATCAGCAGGCGACTATAGCGATACCAAACGCCTTGCACCTTAGACACTACCGAGAGCAGACGTCTGTTATAAGACACATTTTTCAGGCTTTTCACTAAATATTTTATGACATCCCCATGAGGGATGGATGACTGCGGTTGAGATAGAGTTGTGGATTAACTGAAACACGTGGACGGACGGCTAGTTGCTAATACCTAGTGCAAAATATATACATTATAACTAATAAAAGACAATACAATAAAAAATAAAAAGGAAAGCATTAACAGATAGGGAACATAAACATTAAATTAAACAACATTGCCCAAGACTTCCTTACCTTTTTGCTAGGACTTATCTCGCCATTCTTAAGCCCATTTACGGCTTCCGCCTTAATTCCCTCTTCCTTCTCCTTGGAATTCTGTCTTCTATTCTTTTCTTTTTCCCTCGCTTCTCTTTTCGTCGCTTCAAGCAACTGTCTCGCTCGCTCTTTCAGCTCATCGTGTCTCGACAACAGTTGCTGTGCCGTCCAACAATCAATCACAAGGCAAAGCGAGCATCGTATCGTACCCATCAATCAGAGCGAAGCGTTCAATCCAACGGACCAATCACAGGGAAGCAGCCAATCAAACGGACCAATGGCAAACGGCGTCAAAACGATGCGGCCGTTTTGTTACGCACAGGCATGGTTCAAAGCGGTGTCGGTGATGGCAGGAATGGAAGCAAATGAAAACACGTTTATAGTTAATTATTCACATGAGTTGTTAAATTTACAACACGGTCATAACTCCGCGTTTAAAAACAAATTAGCTCTGTTATTGTTTAACTTTACATATCTTTCGGTTTATATTCTTCTACATTCTGAATTCTACAATTACATCATATTGAAATTTTAAACACGTTAATCTACTTCATAGAAAATATTAATGATTTCTTTTTTTAATGAAACACAAACTCAAAAACTCAAGAAATTATAATGAATGACAGACGGCACAACCCTTAATGCAATTAAATTGTTAAGTTTGTAACTCACCGGCGTTGGTTTAGGTAGCTCTGGCGGTGGGGATTGGGACCGAGGCTGCGTTTGTGATTGAGATTGGGGCTGAGTTTGGGATTGGTTTTCGGGTTGCGATTGTGGCTGGGACTGGGGTTGTGGCTGCGGCTGTGGAACTTCTGCGGGAATCCCAGCATTTAACGGATCAGTGATAGCAGCTTCTGCTGTTGGCTTCGACAATGCAGTTACTGCAAAAAAAAAAATATCGAACAACTTCATTATCCCGATACCGAGTTCGTCCTTTCGTCCACGGAAGAGATAAATCATTTTTTTTGTTTTAGGATTAGAGGCGAAAAACGAGCTAACAGTCTGATGGAAAGTGGCTCTACTGCAGCCCATAGACACCTGCAAACGACTTCGATCGAAAAAGGTAACAGATGCGTTGCCACGCCCGTAGACTGTGATTTAATGCTCAGTCTGTAATTATACAGGCTCTCTATGCCCTTCAAACCGGAAGTCAACACTGCAGATTGGCAGCGTTGGCTAGAGACTAAACGCGGTAGAGCCAAGCAGCGGCTTTTGCTGCTGCTCGAATGGGCCGGTTCGACCGGGTTAATACCACGACCTTGCAGAACACGGCGTGAAGTAGAGGCATCTTATGCTTTCTGCGGCCCTACCCATCCTCCTCCTCATCCTCCCTTCCATCTCTCAAATATCCTTAAAGGCCGGTAACGCACCTGTAGCACGTCTTCACCAGACGTACGTGGGCGACGACGATTTAATGACTCACCATCAGGTGAACCGCTTACTCGTTTATCCATTCATCCATCCATCTTAAACTAAGCTTTATAATAGACGAGTTTAATGCCTTGTGGCATTCTCCTGTCGACTCAGGGAGAGGAAGAATATTATACGGCGGCTACAAACTAGTGGTTTTCAAATTTACTAAGGACGCGTTCAGTCTTCCAAAGTTATGCTGCAACTTCACGCTTGTATTCTGAAGGTGCGTGCAACTGCTCTATTATATTTGTTATGCGTTATCCCTTCACGTGAGAAAACAATACGTCAAGAATTATAATTTGAAACAGCTCCATCTTACCAGTGTCATTGTTTATTGTTTCCTGCGTCTGTGGCGGGGGGCTCGGTTCCTCCTCCTCTTCATCGGAACCGAACGGGTCGGTGAGCTCCTTTCTAGTCATTAACTTCTCAGGGCGTGCAGGGATGGGCTGAAAAGAAGGCGTAAGTAATGTCCAGATTAATAAATAACGTTTGGTAAACGTAACACATTTGAGCGTATGCTAACTGTATTATAAAAATTCCGTTAGCATGATCGAGGGCGTCATCGAGTTTAAGCAAAGAGACATCTTGCGGTCATTATGGAAAACTATTGGTGGATAATGGTCTGTTCGCGGGTCCGATTTCCGTAGGAAACAAGTAATTGCTCCGGGTCTGGATGTTTGTTCATGTGCATTTTCTATATGTAAACTGCTTCCACGATACGGGAAAAATCCCATTGGCGATATGAGTTAAAGACTAAAACAGCATATTATGGTGTAAGGTGGCTGATACCATCATTTTCACCAAACGATGGCGGTCAATCCATCCAAAACCGCCGAACCCAAATTCCACAGACTGGGCATCGCCAGTGCTCAGGCACCGGCACCGCGCTCAGCGACCGCTCGCCCAGCGTCGTCAGTATGGGCAAACATTGCGAACAAGATTTTACAGACGCTTTCTTGAAGAGACTCGTGTTTAGCAGTGGACTTGATAAGGTTGAAATAAGAAAACAGCAGGCGCTCACCTCTGTGACCTTGAGCGGATCGGTGAACCATTTGGTGTTGGACTCGCGGGGGCGCGGCTCCCGCGGCGACAGCATCTTGCCCAGGATGTTCTTGGACTGCTGCACCAGCAGCCCGCGCACGTCGCGCACGTCGCGCACGGGGGAACCCCGCTCGGGGCTGCGCTCCTGGGACCTGCCGGCGTAACGACTTCATGGTAGTGGTTCATTTATGTGATACTAGCTGTACCCGCGGTCTCGTTCGCGTTGACTTTAGAATTGACATTTCAAAATGCACGCAATGCAAGTAAATGAAATTATTAAACCCTTATGTGCCAAAGCTTAACATTTTGGAAAGACATGAATACTTGATAAATTAATGTTAATCAGTTATATTATCACTGGATTAAAATGACAACTTGTATAGTTTTTCTAGTCAAGTGATTATATTCAATATAATAGATTGACACTGATTTATCCAAACCAATTAATTGCATAAGTTATAGAATTTTGATTTGAAAATTTAATTTGATGGCTTCAAAGAGAAAGCTGTTCATTGCTGGACACATAAACGGTGTTAACTCCGTAGGTTCTGAAGGGAGAATGGGGGTGCCACGAGGACATTTTAGACCCATTACTATTTCTTTTTTTACATATATGATCTTCTATTCTTGAAGCAAAAGACGATACTTCAGTGATGATCAATGTCAGTCGAAGTCTGAGTCTCTTTCTTTGTGATGTAAATAATTCCCTGAGTAATAATTTGAAAATATTTGTTGTTGTTTAAACTTTTCATCTGGTCTGATGGACACCGCTACAGCAGTCTGCTTTTATTTAAGAATATTGAGAACCATACCACCATTGATTACACTCAAACCGACAATATTTACATGTCAGAGCAAAGTAAGGTGACCGTAATCAGTCGTATAGATGACGTCACTTGGCGCTTACGTCTGTTTAGAACAGAATTAGATTAATTTATGTATATATTCACGCCTAGTTCCCAACGGGGTAGGCAGAGACAATCTCCTTCCACTTGCTACGGTCCTGTCATACGTCTTTCGCTTCTCCCACTTTCATCAATCTTCGCATGCATGCTCGTTGGTTTAGAGTACTCTCGACCTGGCCTTTTTTCAGAACGTCTCCGATTTGATCGTGAAATGTACGCCTAGGTCTTCCTCTCCCGACTCTACCATTTACACTCGCCTCATATATTTGTTTCGTTAATTTACTTTCATTCATCCTCTCCATATGTCTAACCAGCTCAGCATCCCTTTCTCAATTCGTGTCACTACATCGTCTTTCACGCCACAACGCTCTCTGATCACATTATTTCGAACCCTGTCAATTATCTTCACATCAATCACACTTCTTAACGTTCTCATTTCTACTGCATTTATCCTGCTTTCATGACTCTTGTGCCATACCCAGCTTTCGCTTCCATATGTAAGTGTTGGTACCAATACCCCTCATGACCTAGCTTTGTGAGATATCGTCCGGCTGTTCATAAATGTATGCAATGCCCCATTCCCCATATTACCTGCCATCGCTCTCCTTTCAATGTCACATTCGTACCTTCTAATTTAAAAGAAGATATTTATACGAAAACGAAATGTATATGAAAAAACCGGTATTGACCCTGCGCCCCACTCACCCCGGCGCCGGCCGGTCGCCGCGCATCTTGGAGCGTCTCGCGCTCACTTCGCGGCTGAACAGCTCGCTGGGCACCCCGGCGTCGGTGTCGTGCCGACCGACCAGGTACGACGACTCTGTCTCGTCGTTTCCTGAAACAATACGATAGTTGACATTTGATGTTGGTAATATTTAAAATATTGAATTTATAACATCTGTTCTGTTTCTGTTTTAAGAAAAAAAATGACCTTCCGCTGTAGGCATTTCTCCTGTGTCGCGGAAGCAGTTTACATACATGAATTGCACACGGACATACACCCAGACCGGGAACTATAATTTGTAGTATGGACTAATACTAACCGAGCCGCCTAACTACATAACTAGGTACGCTTTTTATTACGCTATTAGAACACTATAATTATAAAGTAATATATTTGTTTTAGTCAAATTTGTTGATGGGTTGCAAAACGCTCGCCGATAGCGGCCGACGTCACGATGACAATAATAAACAAACATTTAAATCTCGAAACAATTTGAAGTCATTTATTTTCATGCTAACATCATCATACAATAATCATATGATTAAATTACAATAATACAAGTTTCAAAGATCACTCGTAAACCATTTTGTTATTGTCCTAGTGACGTCACGATTTCCTAATGGCGTTTAAGTCAAGTAATGTACATCACGTGATAAAAAAAAAACATTTCGTTTATTTAAATATTCATCCTTCTCTTCAAACTTCTGCAGTGGGTGTGCCGCCCAGCTTCCGTGAAAGCTCCAAGGCCCACATAGGTGATGCCACGCATGAAAGATTTACCATAGTCACCACAATGGGCGCCGGCACCAGAGCGCTGAAGGTGCTGCTTCCTCATCACACGTCTCTGAGGTTAGGGTTCGGCAAATTCGGAGGGATTTTCAGCTATCATTCGGTCGCCCAGAACATCGTCTGGTAGTCAGCAGGATACGTCGCATTGAGGTTTTGCCAAAAGATCGTCTATCCCCTCCTACACGCTCCTACATTCCCCCTTTCTTTTGTTTCAACTGAGATTCAATCCCTTGTGAGATTAGGTGACATCATGCGCTAAATACTTAGTTGCCAGACGTTTTAAAACACGCAAATATAGATCAACGAATATCACAATACAATAGCATTTGGAATATAAAAATAACACTGGTAAAGAAATGTAGGTGCAATCAAATCATTACCCAGTTGTTCCACTTGCAGCTCGTTGCCGGTGAAGTGGGCCCGCAGTTGAAACAAGTATGTCATGATCTAAAATTAAATAAAAATACATGTTACCCTAACACCAGTTAAAAAAAGGTTATGCACAACTGCCAAACGCGTGGTTTGAAAATGTTAAAAAAAAATCTCTAAATTTCACCGTGGGCGCCGCACCCGTTAAAACTCAATTGAATTTTAACATTGATTATTCCTGACGTCACAAAAGACGAAACACTATAGCGTCGATAAAATGACGCTTGACTGAGAGAGGGAACAAAGATCATTATAGCGCGTGACGCGTGTCGTTTTTCGTGACGCTTCCATGTCTCAACGCAGTAAGTTACTCTACTGTGCCAAGAGAACTTTCATTTAAAAAATTGTACGCGATTCAGTTGTCACGTGATTTGTTTTCCTATAAAAATTCCTTGTCTGTCTGTCCGATGTCTGTAACTCACAAACCGATCAAATATGAACTCGACTCATTCGTTGACGTTCCAACAACAGGACGTCATTGCAGATGACTGGAGGTAAAACGATGTTTGTGCAATAAGTTTCTGGTAATCTATAAAGCATTTATTTATTTAACATAACTTTTGCTTCTTCGATTTTTCTCAAACGGCTAATATTAAATACAAGAAATCATTATATCAACGAAGATTTATAGTTTTACCTACTTTCGAGATATAAACAATCCGAGAGACAGATAATTTTACAATTCTAAAATCACAAACAAACATTGCCTTTTCATTCGTGTTAGTAATAATAAAGATTTTTTCTTACCGCCAACTTATCAGGTGTGGGCTTGGCACAAACGTCGGCGGCCGTCAGCACCTGGGATATACCCAGCTTGGCGCTTGCTTCTAACGCCACGCGAAGATTCTTCTCCGCTTCATCGGGCTGCAGACCGGAGAAATCTCTGCCGAGGAACAAACAATAAAACTATTACTTACGTTATTTATTTATTTATTTATTCTTTATTGTTAGCCTTAAGCTTAAGGTTACAATGGGCGGACTTAATGCCAAGTGGCATTCTCTACCAGTCAACGCTTGTTATGGTGAAAGGTAGTTGGCAGGTACAAAACAAAGTATAAAAAATAAAATAAAATAAAAAACTCCAATAATAATAAGTTGATAAGTACATATAAACACACTATATAATTAAATAAATATTTATAACATAAAATACACAAATACGTATACAAGTGTATAAAAATCGTTAAATGTAAACAATTTCATTATTAAATTAAACCTATCCCAAGCGTAAGTATTGTTGGTTAATAAATAAGGAGATTATAATGACTTCATAAAGGTTTATTGTAGTAACAATACACAATTAAAGAGCATCGGGTAACAATGTTACAACAAGGTTACCTCGCAGAGATAATGAACGATCAAAAAGCAGAGATAAAAAAGATTATTGATTAAACAGATGGCAGCACATGATATTTAAGATATAACGGAAGGCACACAATCTTATTTACTTCAATAAGTATAAATCAGTTATTATTTAAATCAAATTTACTTCAATAAGTACAAAGTAGTTTAGTTAAGTTAGTAAATAGTAGTGTATATATAACAAAAGTCTTATGTTCACTGTTAAGGTACACATCGCAACAAGTGTTTTGTTAATAATCTAAAAACGTTTGTGTTACTTCCATGGCTGACTTGACATTAAAAAAAAAGTATAAATCATAATTGTCACCAAGCCAACTGCACATGTGATAGATTTGTAACAATGTCTGCCTGAGACCGATTCGAGAGCAAGATTTTTTCAATCCAATCTAATAAATAAACAACGTACTGAACAAGAAAATAAGTACTTACATTAAATCCGGCCGGAAGCGGTGTATGATCGCACAAAACGCCAACCCGGAACGGAAGCTCGTCGTCAAGTTGGTAATGCGGCAGGCGCGGTACTCCCGAGTCACCGACTGGCACCATTCCAGCAGGTCTTGCACCTGCGGGAAATGTGCAGTTCTGATCATATAGCAGCAGCCTCTCCTAACGTCAACCTCGACTTCGCCTGGTGCTCCGCTGGCCGTCAAACGAGCATATGGCGACCGAACGACGGCGTAGCATATCATCATATCATATCATAGATCATAGATCATAATCAATTGAATACCCTGAAGATGGCGCAGGGCGAGCGATATTTAGTAAAATGTGTTGTGGAACCTAGCACAAGAGATAATGATAATTGGGAATATGGTGAAGGCGGAGTAGCCCAGTGCTCAGGGCGCTCATTTTAGTTTCATAGAGCGCGTGTGACCTGGGTCGCGCGCTCGGCGGAGAAGGAAATACATCGTAAGGAAACCTGCATGTATGAGAAATAATGAAAAATATTATTTTGAGGATATGTGAAGCCCGCCAACCCGCACGGGAGTAGCGTGTCGGGCCCTTCACGGCTCTAAAAACCCTCTCAAATATTTGAGAGGAAGGCTTTTGCCCAGAAGTGGGCACTTACAGGCTGCTACTTTAAATCCCACAGAGTATTGATAGGGAGCAGTATCACTGCGTTCACGAAACCGCTTGCCCGACGCGGTGAGTATAGGCAGCCCTTCTAGGAAGTATTTGCCGGTTTTTGAAGGCGCTTTCTTGAAGAGGCCTATACGTTCAGCAGTGGACTAAAATAGACCAATGTAGTGGTAGCAACATTAAATAATGAGCACCTGCATGTAAACAGACACAGCCTCTCTTTAAAACCGTGAATTTGCCAAAGGTTTGAGGACATATGGAATTAAACACTTACCGGAGTTTTGTCCTTATCTAGACCCTTCACGGGGAACAACTTCTCCATATCAATTATAGGCGTTTTCTCACTATCCTCCTCTTTCTCATTGTCGTTCGTATCCAAGCTAATGCTATTCAAATTAGTCTTTAACTCCAACGGCTTAAGGTTCCTTTTTGCTATCGTCTTCGGCTTAAACTGCATCGCTTTTAGATTATCTACCGGCAAATCCTCTGCTAGTGTGTTAACAACTTTATTGGGGGTAGATGTGAATTTGGGTTGTTCAGTTTTCATCGCCATTTTTGTTAGATTACTCAAGTACTCCGGTCTGCTTTTAACGGTATTGGATGTGTCGACTTTGGTCTCGGCCTCCGTCATGTTTTTCGGGGTAGGCGTCGTCGGTGTCGTCGGGGTGTTCGTGTCCGGGGTCATTGGGGCGGTTGGGGTCGCGGAGTTGTCGAAGTTGAGGCTTTGCACGCTGTTGGGGGTGGCGGCCACGTCGCTGTTCGTGAGGCTCTGTGTCATTTCCTCCACTTGCTGCCTAAGGTCCAGCATCTGTGAAGCAAGTTATTGAACATATACAGAATGCAATCCGGAAACGGACGACCTCGTATCTTGAGGTTTCATGTGTTACTGACCACTGCAAAGAATTGATTTAAATTAATTCCAGCATTTTCCATGTTATATTATTTTATAGATTTATAATCTTGGAGTACCAAACAAGCCAGCAGTCAGACTGATGGTGATTGACTACTGCAGCATATAGACACCTGCAAACAACTGTAATCGAAGAATGTTTGAGATGATATTGAAAAAACAACATAGCAAAGAAACAATAATTGAAGACGTTAATTCAGTTTTTGGATTATAAACAGAAAATCCTCTCTGCTTCTTGCAGTATGCGGTTTCAAATAGATTGCAAGACAATATTTTGATTTATTATATATATTTGATTGCATTAGTCTTGCAATCGAATGCAACCCTTTGACCAATAAGTGTTAGATCCTGAACTATTTGAAGCTTTGGGAGCAGTTAATAAAACGCCTTGAACAGTACAACCACCATTTTTTTTATTCCGTTATCTGTATTAAGTCTAAGAAGTGATAAAAAAGATATTACTTTTATAATTACGGATAAAAAGTTGTTAAAACTATTACATAAGTACAACTTCCTATTGTGATAAAACTAGTAAATGAAATTATTGTAGGATCGCACATCGGCTTGTCGGTGCCGTCACGAGGCTCCAACTGAAAATCAGCGCTGCAAACTCTGCAGCACTACGCTGAGCTGGAGGCCTATTTGGTACCCATTGTTATTGACTGTATTTTTTACAATTTATTGAGTGCCCGATCAATCTGGGTACAGCATTATTGACATCTAACAACATACATATGTAACAATAAGTATTTCATTGGTATAGTCTATTCTATTATAACATTACTGGTCGGTACCTGTCTAGTGGAGTTATCGGACAGGGTATAGTCGTCCTCGTCCAGGTCCTCCAGGACTGCGATATCCGAGTTGTTGTTGACCGACAGCAGCGACGCCAGGGACTGCATGTCTTCGTCCCTGTCAAACGAATAGTTATTGTGGGCTGAACAGTAGTGATGAGAAAAATTAAAGTGGAAAGAAGAATCAAACACTATTTATTATTTATTCTTTACGCTTTATGTTCCTGTATATGTATGGGTATATATTGTGTATTTATTTAGATATATCAGTATATGTTTGTGTATATATCAATATATATTTATTATATTATATTTTCACTTCTTTGTAACTTGCGTACACCCTTAACCCTTGCTCACTGGTCATCTGCAAAATGGTTGCCTGGCAGAGATAAGCGATAAGGCGATAAGGCCGCCAATTGTACCTTTGCGTATTTTATGTATCATTTTATTAAAAAAAAATTTCCCATTTTTGCTATTGGTGTACAATAAAGTGTATTTCAGTCATTCATAAACACTATGAAGACCAGCGTAAAGTTGCAGCATAGCGCTCCGTCTCTTATGTGAGCGAAAAAGGTGCTTGTTATGCTACATAGCAGTTTAAAAAAAAATAGCAAGCTATTTCGTTTTCGAGCCTTTTGTTAGTAGCCGTTGGTAGCACGACTAGTGAGTGATTGGAAATAGAGAGACACAATCACTAGGCGACAAATACATGTTCAAGGATGGATTAATGCTGGTATAAGCATCAGATGGATTGCGCACTAGTTTATTACAGATTATAGTATGCTACAAATATTTACCAAATTACCAAACTTTCGATGAAAGTGACAGCAGACAAAAGCTTAATAAACTCTCTCTCTCGTGATCTTAACACTTCACTGTCAAAGTAAAGTCTGTCACCGGTGAATTCATTCCAAAATATCTCATCAGATATTCTCCAAAATAAGATCCCAGATTACAAAGGTGATGTTCATATTTATATATCCTTAGTTTGTTTCCGGCTCGAAGGACCCAATTCTTTGTTATAAGTTATCGTAAAGTTCGATATGTATTCGTTTTTTATTATGTTCTTAATAACGACTTCTGACAATACGACAGTTGCTTTTTTCATTTAGACAGCTACAGCGCGTGGGAGTGAGGAGGGAGGGCTACTGACGTGGCGTGTCCCTCGCGCAGCAGCACGCAGTGCAGCGTGAGGTGCAGCGAGGCGGCGCGCAGGCGGCGGGCGGCCGGCTCCAGCTGCAGGCGCAGTGTGCGCTGCGCCGCCGACAGCGACGCGTGCCGCCGCAAGTCCAGTGCACAGGCCGCCAACCTTCGCCGCTTGCCGTTCGGTGACACCTGAACAAAAGTACATTCGCAATCAATCCGTAACACGATTCTCTTTTCGCAACCATAAAGCATCTATGACTTACATCCTCCAACGCAAACGTCCAGTCCTTATCCTCTAGCTCATTAGTCCGCGGGTCCCTGAACAATGTGACGGTCACCGTCTGATTTTCGGGCACCGCGAATATAACGGAACCTCTGTAAACAAGCAACAAAAATAATTTCTTTAGAATTGCCTAAAATGCTTCCCGCTCCGAGCTCAAATGCGGAAGGCGGTGCTTCTTGATACCGCTCGCATCTTCCACCGGCATTCTTTCCCTTTCCCCCTAACCCTCGGCCGTTTGGTCTCCCCTGCCGAGGGCTTCGGTCTGGTTGGGTTATAATTTATTTATTTATTTTATTTTACTATAATTAAAAAAAATAAAAGATGATTTATTTATTTTATTGTATTTTATGTATGTATACATATTTATATATATCTCCCAACCAGACGAATATATATCTAAATAACCCTACATAATAAATATATAAACAATAAAATAAACACAATTGTTATATAAGAATAAATACGAAAATCGGTATTTTATCTTAGCTCGTAGGTAAAGTCCGACCAAAATCTATGTACGTCGTGTTTATAGATTTCAGTCTAAATGTTTCCTGTGTCGTTATTGGTTTTATGGAAACAAGGCGCACATGTACAAACAAATATTTGTACCGCACAAGAATCGAACACGTAACCTGTCCCGTTGAGGCCAATTAGTTAATCGCTGCGCCAATTATCACGTCAAGTATTGCTTAGCCGCGTAAAATATTAAGAATGTCAACGATAAAGCGAACGCGTTCGCGAATGAACGAACATGAGCTTGAGATATAATCTAAAAATCAAATCTATTGCATTGATACGATATCCAAGTTCGCTTCGCTAAATATAAACACGTCCGACGCAGAACACGACGCGCAAGTTCTTTAGTAAGAGTGTTTTGAACGCGCACTCACTTGAGAGGATCCTTGAGGGACGGCTCCCACTCCAGGGGTTCGGTGACCACGCGGCGGGAACGCCTCGTCCACACGATGCTCAGTTTGTTCGGCTTCCTGCAACATGTTACCACTGTTAACCGAATATGTTCAAATCTATTTGAGCCAACGAGACTATCGTCGCGTTGGCCAACCTAACGATTGCAGTATTGAATAACTCGCAATTTGAACTCTGCCACCAACTTACTGGCAGGTTCAACGCTGCCACGCGGTCTATGTATATAAACACAATACTCGTATCTTTATTGGTTCCCTGTTCATGTTATATATGTATATATATTACACTCATTCTGTCAATACATAAGTGAAACGTCTGATTGTAATGAACCATTACTCAATCGATCATATTGAAACCGTTTGGGCTTCATGAACATCGACAATCAATGTCTTAATTGGACGGGGCCAGGGCTGGATCCTGTTAAGGTATATATATACACAGCAGCTATTAACAGCACAGAGTATATAGATCGCTACTTGGTGAGATACCGAAACACCATCTTTTTTTTTTTTTTTTTTTTATATGAAAGGCGCCAAACGAGCAATAGGTTTACCCGATGGTAAGGAATTACCGTCGCCCACATACATCTGCAACACTAGAGGAGCAACAGATGCGTTGCCGGCCTTTAAGGGTATTTGGGAGATGAGAGGGAGGATCGGGCCTCCGGTTACCTCACTCGCCGAAGCACAAGATGCCTCTATTTCACGCCGGTATTTTGCGTGGTCGCGGTATTAATCCGGTCGAGCCGGCCCATTCGAGCAGCAGCTAAAGCAGTCGCTTGCCTCTACAACTAGGCTATAATACGATATTTCGTCAGAAAGAAAAACTATGTAAAGTCGCCGTTAAGGCAGGTAAAATAAGGTGGTGAACACATGATTTTACCAAACAAAACGGTGGTACGCGGTAACTTCCTATTTTTCGATGAAAAACTTAGATTTGAAGGTCGTGTGCAAAACGTCGTTCGCAATTGTTTCTACAGACTTAAGCTATTGTATCGCGTAAGAGATGTTATCAGTACTGATTTACGTATTAAACTGTATACACTAGTCCTGTCTAAATTGAATTACGCAGATGCAGTCTACGGCCCTCGTCTTTTAGCTCGAACCAAAACCTCAATACAGCGTGTACAGAATGCGTGTGCAAGATACAGTTTTAATGTTCCACCGTGTTCAAATGTTCTCAAAATGAATTATCGTAGGGAGTTACATTTTGCTACTTTATCATTTGGGATTGTTGAACATCGAACGCCTCCGTGCTTATACGAAAAGTTGCAGTGGATGAGCGAGCTGAATTCTGTCTACATAACCGGATCTTCCACCTATAAATTAGTCTTCCCATCTCATTGTTCGGCTGCATTTCGAGGTCGTTTTAAATATAACGCCACTAAATGCTGGACCGACCTGCCTCCCCAATTCGCACTCTGACATCGGTAAATATCTTTAGACTCAAATACAAATCCTAGCTTTATGAGTCTACAAAAATCACGTTAATTTGTTTTTTATATATGTTTAGGTATATATGTTTTATGTATGTTGTGTGCGCATATTATATATCTGATAAGTTTTTAAAAATAAATCGTCCTGTCATTTTGTGGCAATTGAAAATATTTGTATGTATGTGTGGGTGGGTGTGTATATCTGAATATATATGAATGTATATATGTAAAAAGGTAGTTAGTGTACCTTATATAAAGACATACCTGATTGTTATGGTTCTCACTTTGTTATTATAAGCTCATGATTTTATTTCAGGTGGTTTAAGATGTCTTTTTCTTTCTATTTTTTTTATCTTTTTTTATTAATATACCGATGAGCTGTATCTATTGCAGACACTACCGGCTCAACAGTGGTATAAGGCTGCGCTGAAAATCAGTGTTGCGGGAATCCGTGACGTAAAGTGAGCGTAGACCCATTTGTTGCATCACACAGTAGCGCAGAAAAAAAAAACAAAAATCTTGTTTTTTTTTAAATTGTTTTATTAATAACTTGTTAACTAATTGTGGTGTAATGAATAAATTTTGTTTCTTTCTTTCTCTTTGCCCTTTCCCACTCTTTCCTAGCGTTCAGATATGAATAGTCGAATTTCGACCACGAGCTAGTTTAAACAAGTGATCTTTTTTAAGCAAGCGGCAGCTTTTGCTGCTGCTCGAATCGAACGGAGTAGTGCCACGACCTCGCAGAATACCGGCGTGAAGAAGATGGATCTTGTGCTTCTACTTTACCTCTCATCTCTCAAATATCCTTAAGGGCCGGCAACGCACCTGCAGTTCCTCTGGTGTTGCAGATGTTCGTGGGCGACGGTAATCACTTACCGTAAGGCGAACCGATTGCTCGTTTGCCGCCTTTCACACGAATGATAATAACCCTAGGGAATGGGTTGATCGGTCCCAAGCCGTTTCAAAAAAAAATATATTGTAATATTACTATATTAAAACGTAACGTTTTGAAAAAATTACAAAAGAAGAGGGTCATAGGAGAGACAGAAGACATCTCCGTCACAGGTACTTCAGTACGAAACGGTGGTACTCGTAGATTTTTTATTCATTGATTTGACTTACATACCGTGCACGATATAGAAAGCCAATACTGAAGTAACAAAAAATATTGTGTAACGCACAATTAAAACACATTTTTATTATCTCAAATCATGGAAGTGACTCTCTCACAGACTTATAATTTTAACTGCCTTTATTGAGGCCGCGTAATATTCGGGCTGGAATGTTGTCAATTTATATCTACTTCTCGTGATTTTTTTTTAGACAAAATTACGACAGATCCGATAACATTTCGCATTCACCTCTCAGGGGCAGAAACCTTTGCCCCACAGTGAGATGTAGAAAGCTGTATTGTTGGCGCTTGTCTTGTTCTGATTTGTAATGCTTAAGCGATTGATTTTAAAGTTGATTATCGTAAAGCTGGTGACAGATTTTCGAACGAAGGTACCGTTCGAAAATCTGTCACCAGATATCTCCACGTAAAGATATTTACGACATAAGACGACTAAGTTAAATGTCAGCATAATCAAATGGCGACAGACTGATAGCCGTATAACCATTTGGTAATACCGGACCGAAATACGCAAACCGACAGACAGTGGTATATGGTGTCATTAGTGCGATCTGGAACTGGGATCGCCAATGCGTTTGTGCTAAACTTGGCGATTAGGTAAAATTATCGCGCTTTTGTTTCCTGCAGGACAATATGGTACCTTGGAATTGGCTCTGACGATTTGGATAACATTTTGTATTTAGATATAGTTTTTCTAGATAGGTGTCATTCCTGACATTTTTTTTTTTAAATGGCGTATAACGAACTAACAGGACGATGGTGTAGTAGCTACTGCAGCTCTTGGGCAACACCTTCAATCGAAGATGATTACATATTTTTTTTTAATTTCATGTTTTCTTTTTTCTTTCATATTCATATATTTTTTTTTCTTGATTTGTTATTTTTATTACGTATCACCATATCATGTACTGTGTGTAGATGTAAGTGTAGGAATAAATGTGTTTATGTCTTTATATGCGTTGTCTCCCCTGATAATTGAGATGGAACGCCTCGCAGCTCTCTAAGACTTACAAAGAGGAAAACAACAGTAGTTTCACAGCTGTTCACCGCCTGGTATGGGTAAGAATGTGGGATAGAAAAGAAATGGGAAACGTTTACCATTTGGGCGTGGTCTCGATGTCGATGCGGTGGTAGGACGCTGTGTACTGGAACTTCGCGGCGCGCTTGTTCACGCGCTGCAGCCGCTTCCAGACAGACGCCATGGCTCACTTGTCTGGAACAGAACAACAGCTGGTGAGAGATGAGCTCGTGATGTAGACCTCACCTGCACGTGATACACCCTCCTAACGCTAAAAGCTAATAATCGATGCTTTGGCGTCTTAATTTTTATGGTAAAGGCGGCAAACGAGCAAGCGGTTCACCTGATGGTAAGTGATTACGCCCACATACATCTCCAACACCAGAGGTTCTGCAGGTGCGTTGCCGCCCTTTAAGGGCTGATTCGGGGAATGCGAGGGAGGAGCGGGCCTCCGGTTACCTCTCTCGCCGAACGAAACGCAGAATTACAAGATGCGACTTCTTCACGCCGGTATTCTGCGAGGCTGTGGTACCAGTCCGTTCGAGCCGGGCCCATTCGAGCAGCAACAAAAGCCGCCGCTTGGCTCTATCACGTATGATGGCAGAATGTCTATCCGAATCTCATTGACTGGGGAGCAGCATCACTAGTGCGAGTACTGTGTCGGCACTGCTCTCGCCCACCCGTAGTGGGTATAGGCAACAGGACCAAGAAATGTAGACCGACTTTTGTTAGCGCTTCCTCGGAGAGGACCATGTTCAGAAATAGACTAAAATAAAGGACGTCTCAGAATGTTTTTCGTTTTTAGATGTTAAATAAATAACAAAATATCATTTAAATCTCGTTTTATTTAATGTTAATTTAAAGAGCAATTCTTGAAGTTTATTTATGAAAAACAACCGTTTGCACATGCGCACCATTCATTTGTTCACACTCATTTAACCCGGAGCTAAAATTTTCAATAACTCGCTGGAGCATCGCTCTTGGAATAGAGTTGATTTCTTCAGTGATTCTTTGCTTCAAAACATTCAGGTTGGGTGGCAATGGATTGTAAACTTTGCTTTTTAGGTAGCCCCATAGGAAGAAATCAGCAGGCGTTAAATCAGGGCTCCTCGGTGGCCAATTGATGTCTCCTCGGCGACTTATCACTCTTCCAGGGAATAAATCGTGAAGATCAGCTAATGAGTCATTAGTAACATGAGAAGTGGCTCCATCTTGCTGGAAAAAGGTTTTGCGGTTGTAGCCCTTCTGGTTTTGCATTTCTGTAGCCAAAAAAGTCCGGATCATATGGCAATCACGAGTTTAGTTGTATTGTAAAGCAGTCGACGAAATCGGGAATATAGAAACAAAAATTAAATAATAGTTTCAATACAAATGTGTGGTGTTCGCGTAAATACAATAAATCAACTACAGTATAGTTTTAAAAAGAACAGAAAAAAAGTTACACACCCTTAGACAAGTACTCGCGTCTGTCATGCAAAGGGTAGGGTAGGCGGAAACAACATAAATCAAACGAGACCAAAATCGATGTTGACTGTACCAGCCTTTCGGCTCCGTCATGAGGCCCTTCATCATTCATCACCTACAAACATCATTCATCACCTACAAACATCATTCATCACCTACAAACATCATTCATCACCTACAAACACCATTCATCACCTACACACATCATTCATCACCTACAAACATCATGCATCACCTACAAACATCATTCATCACCTACAAACATCATTCACCACCTACAAACATCATTCATCACATACAAACATCATTCATCACCTACAAACATCATTCATCACCTACAAAAATCATTCATCACATACAAACATCATTCATCACCTACAAACATCATTCATCACCTACAAACATCATTCATCACATACAAACATCATTCATCGCCTACACACATCATTCATCACCTACACATCATTCATCACCTACACACATCATTCATCACCTACGATCCTAAACTCGATGTGTTTTGTTATCCGATGTGCAGGCAGGGGTACATCCGCCTCATATAATTTCGTTGTTAATAATTTGTCTGATTAGTTTTACTCAATTATAATCACTTCTTTACTTTGTTTAGTTTCTAAATAAGTTATAATTTGACTATTGTCTATTTAAGGAATGTAATGATAATCTGTCAAGGGTATTTCCTTTAACAAATGCAAACAACAATATTAAATAATTTCATAACAGGGCTTCAAATTTACTATACAATATTTATGATTAATGAAAGCAACAGTCATTTATTTTAATTATGCAATTTCACATACCGGAAACAGCCTATTTATTTTTTATTACTTATGGTCGATTGCCGCATAAAGTCTGTATAAAAGCGCATTAACCTGTAGCAGAGGCATCTTATTGGAAATCAGATCTCAACGCGTAAGGCGAAGCTCTGCCTGTTCGAAATAAATACTCAAAATAGTCTGGAGTATTTTATTAGTTGTAACAGTTTATTGGTTTACGAGGAGTGCCGGTACCCACCTCTCGACATGATGAGACCACCTCCACAGTACCATATTAATGTATAGTCATCATATCGAAACTGAACAAAAATTAAAAAAAAGCATCAAATTATACAAAGATACAATCAGGAGGATAATCGCTTAGAATCGATCTCTACGACAATTAGAAGTTGGTGACAATCGACATCCAAGATTTATTTACAAACAGGCGTCTAATAGAATCATGTCAATAATCCAAAACCTCTTTGATGGTCCGACGGCCTGGGTGGTACTTGTATCTTCAACTGAGGATTGCGGGTTCAGATCCCAATGGGGGCAAACTTTTACGATGAATATAATCTTCGGCGATTCAGTTACCAAGATTCTTGTAAGGAACTAGGTAAACAATCTATTTTTTTACGTCAAACTGAAATGATGAATCTCTGGAGGTTTATTTTAAGATATAGCTGTGCCTCTTTATCTATGATTAATTTTCCAGATATCCCAACAGCATACCAGCTATTGGCACACCTGGGGTAAGACATCGTCAAACGCAGCGGTGGCCGACCTTTTTCAAAGCATGTGCGAAATGAATATTTATTTACAGCTTGGTGGGAGCATGTTTTTTTTTTCAGGTGGGTAGGAGAGAGAATAAAAATAAACACGTTACAATAATATAACAAAATGATTATAGTACATGGTGAATGGTAATCATAATAATGGAATGGTCGCCCAGGAGACGGAGGAGATGAGGACCTTGTTAGAGGAGGCGATTGTGAAAATGCCCGAAACGCCGCACGGGTGTCGACCGCGATTCCCCCGCATACCCTTAACCAAGAAGAAATCTTGCAGCAGGCGCATTATAGATCAACCGTGTGCCTGCGGTTGGCCACCTCTGGTCTAAGGTATACGTACCACTGTCTGCGTTATTACGGACGAAGAGCATTGACCTCCAGGCATGCGGAATTAATAATACCCATAGTCGGGCGTGTTGACAGAAGCATTTATGGCGTTTATAAATCGTCGCTTTGTAAGTATGGTAACTAGAGTTCTAGGATAAAATTTACTAGTTTTATGTGTCGTGTTGCGGTTTCATTTGAACTAAAGGAATGATTTGTCGGAAGGTGGAGCGTTGGGCCAGAAAAAGAGCTTTTTTTTTTATGGAAAAGACGGCCAACGAGGAAGCGGTGCACCTGATGGTAAGTGATTACCGTCGTTCACATACACCTGCAACACGGAAAGGAGGAGAAAAGGGAGGGCGTGTGGGCCTCCAGTTACCTCACTCACCGAACGAAACGCAGAAGCACAAGATGCCTCTACTTCACGCCGGTATTCTGCGAGCCGTGGTACCAATCCGGTCGAGCCGGCCCATTCGAGCAGCAGCTAAAGCAGCCGCTTGGCTCTATCACGCTTAAAAACCAAACAACGTAGTTGAACCGTTCGGCGAACGAAGCTACCAGAGGAGACACCCTCCTCAGCTCCCCATCCCTACCATCCCTCCCACCACCCAAATATATTCTTAACGACCGGCAGCGCACCTGCGGCTCCTCTGGTGTTGCGTGTGTACGTGGGTGACGGTGATCACCATTAAGGCGAGCCATTAGCTCGTTTGCCCCCTTTAGCGAAAATAAAAAATAAACTGAAAGGACAATAATCACATAGGCGGAATACACCATCGCTTCGTCCTAACGTCAGCTTCACCGGCGCGCAGTGCACTCTGCTGTCAAAGATACGAGGTGGACACTGGCTGGTCGTGGCAAGGGCCCGCCCAGCCTTGACAAGCAATAGGCGAGTCTTCCATGCATGGCATGCCAACTTTCGGTTCCGCTTCCTTGGAAAGGTTTTCGTGCAGCAGTGGACTTGATGACTGTTGATGATTGACGCTGACTATTAAAATTACCAATATTCCTATTTATCATCCTAAATAAAAATAAGATAACTAGAATGTTCGAATCTGGAATCTGTCATTACGTTTTCCGTCACTTAAACGAAGTGTTCTCATTGCTGCTATGCCATAAAAAAAAACAACGAAATGTTACATTCGGCTATTGCTGACGATTTTTTATGTTCAGCAGTGGAATAAAACAGGAGTACGTAGTGGTATCTAGAGCAAAAGCTGGGAGGGCATCGCAATCATCGTCCCGGGTTACTATAAGCGTAAAGGGGTCATCTTGAACCGGGCCGTGGGGGTCACAGCGCGCCCGGTTCAGACCGCAACGTCGATCGACTACTGTGACTCATTGCATTGTTAACTAGCCCTACGCGTGACTTTGTTCGCATGGAGAAAACATTGCTATCGATCAGCTCGTGTCGCGAAAACAAAATTAATAATTTAAGCGAGCGGAGGTCGGTCGGTGGTCGGAGGGATAGATATGTCACTCTTTTTGACCCTAGTTTCTATCAGAGCTTATTGGGGGCGACGCGACACGTGGTGAGCCTGTCGCCGCACTTAATGTAGGTTTTCCATTATAAAATTTGGAAATAATTGCATTCCAAAATGTTCATCGCGTTCATGTGTTGTAAATTGCTGCACCTAAAATTGCTATTAACAATTTCAATGTTGCGCCACCGGGGATCGAACCCAGGTCACTAATACGCGAACTAAGAAATTGAAGCGAGCGCCACGAATTGTAGCTCTTAGCGTGTTTTAAAATAGATACTCAATATTTTTCACTGTCATTAAACGAACAGCTTAAAAATCGATATCTTGCCCGGGCGCAGCGTCGCCGGAAGCGATTATCTGTTACAGCCCTTATCAGCGACCGGCGCTCCCGTGTCGGAAGCTCGCTGAACAGTTTATTTATACCGATGACTTTTATAGAGCTCTTACAGGTTTAACATGTTGAGGCGGGATGACAGAAAGAAGAGAGAAAAGCTATTACTGCATAAACTATTTATTTAAAACAAGTAATCATTCAACTGATGTATGTGGATGTCTGCGTGTGTGGATGTATGTGGATGCTGTGTGTGTGGATGTATGTGGATGTCTGTGTGTGTGGTGTCAATGCCCGTATGTAAGCTCCGCTTGACAACAATTTTGTGATCGGAAACTAGGTAAATTTTACATTTATTATATATTTTTTTCCTCTCTTTAGTTCTCTCTATTCTATCACCTACGCCTACTTCAATTCATCTCTGCATCGTCCAAAGGTTGACTGGTAGAGAAGGCTTCTGGCATTAAGTCCGCCTATATACATTCTCATGTATATAAAGTTTAATAAATAAATTAATTAATTAACTAATAAGAGTAAAATATTAAAAAAAAAATTATATAAGACCCTTTCTTATGGTAATTGTGTTAGTGTGGGTTATGTTTTCTACAACGTCGTATTTTGCAGATCGTAGCCATTCCCCTACAACTGGTCTTGCCTAACGAACAGTTAAGACAATTAATTTTTTTTTTCCTATGTTTTTAGTAACAGGGTGACAAACGAGTTAACAGTCCACCCGATGGTAAGCTGCTGCAGCCCCCGGAGGACTAAGATGGATTGCCTCTCAAACCGGAACAGTAGGGTTTGTGTGCGCGGTAGAGTCAAGCAGTGGCTATTGTTGCTGCTCGAACGGGCAGCGCCGCGATCTCGCGGAATACCGGCGTAAAGTAGAGGCGTCTTGTGCTTCTGCGTTTCGTTCGGTGAGTGAGGTAACCGGAGGCCCACACGCCCTCCCTATTCCCCTCCTCCTCCCTCCCATCTCCCAAATATTCTTAACGACCGGCAACGCACCTGCAGCATCTATGGTGTTGCAGATGTGCGCGGGCGTCGGTTATCACTTACCATCAGGTGGGCCGCTAGCTCGTTTGCCCAGTTTTCCATAAAAAAAACTGTCAGTCATAACCAACCCATAAACGAAACAGCCGCGCTCGCACTCAGTCGTCAGTGCTCCAAAACCACAATATTTTTATGTAATCTTAACGTTGGGGAAAAAAGGTTCTCGAGTAGCAGCCGCGTACAGGCAAACGCAGTGTAGGACGACCCCCCACAAGATGGAGTGACGACCTGCGCAGTGTTGCGGGTTACAGTTTGAAAGTCTCATTTAAACGTGTTTAAATAACAAATCTACATCTAATGAGGTGGTATTTAAACACCCACGTGGTACACCAGTCAAATGTTAACTAGAGAGTTTCGATGATGTCATCTCGCAATGTCACTATAATTCGAACTGTGTGTACTATTTTGCATTATAACATTATGCATTACATGTTAATTTCTCGAATATTGTTTTCGTGTTTGAATATTAAAGATAAGGAGATCATCAATATTTCATTCGTAGCTGCTGAGTGTACTTGGCAGACGTTGTCCTGCCCGTTCCGGTAGGTGGCGCGACGAGCATGAGAAATTAAATTTATTAATAACTGGACCACAGCGCTACCTATCTTATGTTCTAGCATAGCTATGAACCATCGCCTCGTCAGTACAAATATATTGTAGGGATATGAGCTCAATTGTTTCTGCTGTTCTCAAGTGATGCGCTTACCGACTAACAGCATTTAATATAAATATATAGCAAAATTTAGCATGACGTGAATATCTTGCCGTGACTCACCGCGCATGGCAAACGGATCTGTTAGAGCAACGCCGATACCCTGGCGCTCTCCGTAAATAGTCTTTGGGATTGGTGTTAGGTCAGTCATAATTTTCAAATACTTTTCGAGCTCGCAGTCCCTATTGAGACACTGCGCTGACGTGTTAATCGGAATCTATACTAGTATATATAATATTATGTGTGTCTGTAAGTTGGAATGAATTAACATTAAAAATTCATTGACGCATTTGATCAACCTTTTTAATTGGATCCAGAAGTCCTACATGTTTTATCGTACTTAATTCAACGAACGAAAATGGGTTTGTATGCTTGTCACATGAGTGAAATTTTACTGACATGTAGATTAATAGAGTTAGGAAATCCTTTTCCTAACCCTATAGGATACTTTGTATCTCAATTAAGAGAGATTTGCTTGCAAAAAAAGATCATGATTACGACGACATAGCCGCAGGCTGACGTTAGTGCGCAATCAAATGAAATCAAATGATTTATTTATCGACGTAAGAAACGTAAATGTCATTTGTCAAACGTAACTTTTTAAATCTACCACCGTTTCGTAATGAAGTCCTTCTGTCGGAGAAGAAACAGGCGAAAGAAACTCCTCTTTTTTGTGTTTTTTTTTAACAGAAACGTTTCACTGTTAAATTTGTACTATGGTTTTTTTAGAAACATCCTAGGAGCAACCAACTCATTCCTAGGGGTTATTATAACGTTGAAAATTAAAATAGTGAAATCTCATGAAATATTTCATCCTACCCCAAGAAGATGTCTATGATGTGTATGTATGTATATATTCACGTCTTGTTCCCAACGGGGTAGGCAGAGACAATCTTCTTCCACTTGCTACGGTCCTGACATACGTCTTTCGCTTCTCCCACTTTCATCAATCTTCGCATGCATGCTCGTGGGTTCAGAGTACTGTTGACCTGGCCTTTTTTCAGAACGTCTCCGATTTGATCGTGCAATGTTCGCCTAGGTCTTCCTCTCACGACTTTACCATTTACAGTCGCCTCATATATTTGTTTCGTCAACCTACTTTCATTCATCCTCTCCGCATGTCCAAACCAGCTCAGCATCCCTTTCTCAATTCGTGGCACTACTTCGTCTTTCACGACACATCGCTCTATGATGTGTATGGAGGTATCATACCATAATAGAGAACTAAAACGGTATGATATCGATTCTGTTCGACTCAGTATTGATACACAGGTTAGGAAAGGGTTCTTGAGTGGCAGCCACGTACAGGCATACGCAGTGTGGGACGACCACCCACAAGATGGAGTGACGATCTGCGCGGTGTTGCGGGAAGTCGTCGGATGCAGGTGGCTCAGGACCGAACGTTGTGCTGACACTGCTGAACGTAGGCCGTCCGTTTCTTGGCTCAACTAATCCATGTTATAAAAATAACACGGTATGATTTTATCGATGAATTAATTCACAAGAAATTGTTTTGAAATTATCTTGTGGTATTATCATAGCGGGTAACAGCCCTTGAATGGTTGTTAACTGCGCATGAGATATTATAGTGCCGAAGGTGTACAGCTACACCTTCGGCTCTACATACACTCGCTCGTCTTTGCCTACCCCGTATTCGATAGCGTCGACCGAAATATCGGCACCGGGTAAGATTCGAACCCACGAAACATCGGAGTCCAGTACGCCAACTTCTAAGCTAATCCTATAACGCCGGGGAAAAGTTTTATGTCTTGCAAAGGTTCCTTGTTCAAGTGGCGAATGCCATTTTATTTGCTGAGGTAACAATAATTGATTATTCGTCATAAAAACGGCATAATTTAACAGGAAATGTCTGCATTGAGAGACAGCAATTAAACTGAGCTCATTAAGGCCAAATTACTTAATGGTAATGTAGTAAATATAACCGTGTGGTGTCATTGTCATATTTGCCCGTACTGTTTCTTATTTATAATCTAGTAAAGATTGACATTGGCATTAAATCGAGGCCCAGAAATGAAAGTAGTAGTCTTTCCAACAAATTTAATTTAAAACCGTTCAGTCGTTTAGGCCTGATTAAGTTACCAACATCTAAATAAACAAAATTTTATAATTATAATATTAAATTAAGACTGCGGTAAAATACATACAATTAGCTTCTGCCAAAGCTTTTCTCACATGGAGAATTCTACAGCGGTTTTGCAAGCCCTATGTTTTTTGCTGGTTGCGTGGCTACCACAGTATCCCTATACCAAATTGCATCAAAATTGGTTCAGCACATTCAGTTTATATGTGACTGAAAGACAAAAACACTTTCGGATTAATAATATTAAGTAGGATATGTAAACACTCAACACCTGTCACATAGAGATAGGCAGAGATACCTATTTGGCATGACTGGGACCACGTCACGAGTGGCGATTCTTTTTGTGAAATTGCCAAAATATTTTCAAGGTCTATAGACCCATTTTTAGTTGTCGTGTCTGTGTGTATTGTGTAGCGTCACATGCGACATTTGACCCTTAATTGGATCTGATCTCCTATGCGTTACATTGGATACCTTCACCTATTCCAAGCAAGTACTGTAAGTGTTAAATGTGGCAGAACCCAGTGGCAGCTTAAGACTACCATTGCATATGAATTTAAACTTGAGATATTGTTTGTGAAGAAAAGATCTTTGATGGACAAACAGCCAAACAGAGGATTCATTTTAGTTTTTAAATGTAAAACCCAAAAACAATTAATTGCTTTTATAATGATTTTCATAGTATTCACAAAAACTTTAATGCAGTAAATTATTTAAGATATAATATTTCCTCCAAATTAAACACACAAACAATACTAAGTATTGATTAAACGCATATAAATAACTTTAATAAGATGATGTCACAGCTTTATTTATGGCGTACAGTAAGCAGATAAGCTCACTGTGGGTAGCATTACTTGAACAGACTTAATACATATTAATAGGATTGCTTTAAAAACAAACAATGTAAGTTATTCAAATTATTAAAAGCAGTCTTATTAAAAAATCTAATGGTTAAGATATCTGCGTTGGAATCATGAGACTCAAGTTTGGTCCCTTTTTGTTAAGAGTTTGTACCAATGAGTTTTTCGAAACATATGTAGGATTTGTATCATAGGCCTGAAGGACTAAAATAGCAACAGGCTCAGCACTTATGTCAGTCTCAAATAATCACCCCACTATTGTTTTATAAGCTTATATTTCTTTTCTGGGACATCACGTAAACACATCATATGTATAAGAACTGCAGTCTCACCTGCATATATTACATGTACATACACACAATGAGACCAAGGTTTATGGTTACTGCTCCAATCCTTTGGAGGTAGCCTTCTATATATCATCATCATCATCATCATTTCAGCCTATCAGAAGTCCACTGCTGAACATAGGCCTCCCCCAAAGATTGCCACGAAGCTCGGTCCTGAGCCACCTGCATCCATCGACTTCCCGCAACACTGCGCAGGTCGTCACTCCATCTTGTGGGGGGTCGTCCTACACTGCGTTTGCCTGTATGTGGCTGCCACTCGAGAACCTTTTTTCCCCAACGGTTGTCAGTTCTGCGAGCTATGTGGCCGGCCCATTGCCACTTCAGCTTGCTGATCTTTACGGCTATGTCGGTTACCTTAGTTCTGCTGCGGATATCATCGTTGCAGACTCTATCACGCAGAGAAACACCGAGCATAGCCCTTTCCATAGCGCGCTGAGCAACTTTGAGCTTCCTCATACGGGGTGCAGTGAAGGACCAAGTCTCGGATCCGTATGTCATCACTGGCAACACGCACTGGTTGTATACTTTTGTCTTGAGGCTTTGCGGTATACTCGACGAGAAGATATGACGTAGTTTCCCGAACGCAGCCCAGCCGAGTTGGATTCGTCGATTGACCTCTGAGTCGAAGTTGGACTTACCTAATCGGACAATTTGTCCCAGGTATACTTCTATATATAAATCTTTGTAATTCCCTTCAAATGGAAAACTGTAGAGAGACTCCTACAACTGATTTATTAGTAAGACCTAATTTTTTTCTATAATTTTTTTTCATGTATCTATAAAATAAAATCTGAATCAATCAATGAAAAATTTGTTTCGTAAAAATGAACATAAATCAATATGGTTCACAAAATAGTGTTAAAAATATAAAATACTGTTAGAGTGGAGACAGAGTAATTATTTGTAGTATAAATTTTTGTACCATATTCAATAATGTCTAACTCTCCTTTTGAAAGGGAAAGAAACATGAGTCCTGAAGTTAAAGTTTTATAGGCAGCATAAATATTTATATTAAAATTTTTAATTCACTACCAATTTCTGCATGAAAATTATTATAGGAACTGCTAAAATAATACTCTATAACTACCAGCGTTAAAATTGCTGATAAAATCATCATACCTCTTTTCAAAAGCATCCAATCATTATAAATATATTTTAAAACCTATTTATATTTACAGAGTTCTATCAATGGGATAAGGGGAAAGTGCCAACAAAAATTAAAGCATGAGTAAATATTTACGCGTAGTAGGTACGGGAGTACAAACAGCAGGGTATGAAAAACAAACAAATAGCAACTGCAAAGACATGCGCGTACTACCCAACTAAAAATAGCACCAATAAAAAGAAGCCGTATACCGATGCACTTGAAAAATTACATCACTGACGATAGAGTTCAAAGAACCAACTGTGATATCACCATTTCCTGGCCGAACACCTCATCGCTAGGTTAATTAACGCGGAAAAAGCAGTGCCCAGCCTTGACTTGAGCCACCTCGGATGTATTTCTAGTAATACTTACAGTGCGAAATTCAATGCCGTAGCATTAGAGAAGTAGCCACAATAACTGCACAATAAAATCACTATAAACTAACTGAAGTTCATTTATTACACAGTCCCGAAAGCACCACTTTAAAATATGTATCAGGTTCTTATTTTTTTACGTGAATCGTGAATTTTGTCAAATACAAAATCTCAAACCATTTTTGACTGACATTTCAATTTTGACGTTTCATGCGCACTGTATTGCAATTTCATTTGCAACATTTATGAATAAGTTTTTGAAATGTTGCCACTTTATTTATTACTTTACAAACAACTATTCCATAAAAGAATAAATAAATATGTGTGATATAACAAACGAAGGCCTTTTAATCACATAAATTATTCATTAAATTTAAATAAAAAGTGTATAATACGCAAAAATTATGTTTTTTTTTTCAGAAACTAAACGTTCTTACATAGACCAACAATCAGTAATTACCGATTCGTGAAATCCGCCCGTATTTGGGAGGTTTTTCGGACAGAAAATAATTAATTTACAGGGAAGTTATGGTATTAATAATGAAATCAATTACATCTTACATTAATAATATATATTTATTTGTGATTTGTATTGTACGTTATCAAACCAGATACACCATGAAGTCCCTAAGTAGTTTGTAATCATTCACTTTCATCAATCATTTCAAATTCATCAATCAATCATCACTATGTTTTATATGGGAAAATATATGATATAATGGAAACAGACTGAAAGAGAAATATTAGATACTAACCGATACTAATATTAATGTTTTTAAGGTTTTCCAATTTATTTCTTAGGTTATTTTGCATATTAGTGGGCGTTGTTATAGATTAAAATAAATAAGTTTTAGATTGTTATTAAATATGTTTAGATACTAATTATTGTTTAAAATATATAATACATATATAATTTTTTTGGGTTTTGATAAATTTCATTCGCATATTTTATTAACTTGTGCGTGTCATATTTAAATGTTTAAACGTATAGGACTATCGAATATTATGAAATATAGGTAATAAGCACCATGATTCATGTAAGTAAAAAAAATTATATTTGAATTTTCAAATAACTACACAGACATGACGTAAGATGCTTTTTAAGATTCTTTATCCTTTAATGAAGGATACGTACAATTTTCAGTTTTTTACATGCAATTATTCATAATAAAAGTATTATACTCAATAAAAATCGCATATTCGTACAACTTATCACATGATGGTATTTAATGCAAGTGCAAGATCCGGGCAATAAGTTCAAGGATCTCTTCCGATTCTGGGCAGTTTTCTATAATCAAAGCGTACCTATTTAATATATTTATTAAATAGGTATGCTTTGATTCAGAGTGCGAGCTAGCTGTATATCGCTTCAGCTTTCAGCTTTGAACCTATTTGTCACCAGGCCTGTGCAGCTGCGTATTCATAAAAAATCCAGGTAAGAAAACCAGTCGCGTTAATACGCTTCATCCTTAGTTCCAAAGAATATAACATAATGTATGTATATATTCACGCCTTGTTCCCAACGGGGTAGGCAGTGACAATCTTCTTCCACTTGCTACGGTCCTGACATATGTCTTTCGCTTCTTCCACTTTCATCAATCTTCGCATGCATACTCGTTGGTTTAAAGTACTCTTGACCTGGCCTTTTTTCAGAACGTCTCCGATTTGATCGTGAAATGTTCGCCTAGGTCCTCCTCTCACGACTCTACCATGTACACTCGCCTCATATATTTGTTTCGTCAACCTACTTTCATTCATCTTCTCCACATGTCCAAACCAGCTCAGCATCCCCTTTCTCAATTCGTGTCACTACATCATCGTTCACGCCACTACGCTCTTTGATCACATTATTTCGAACCCTATAATATAACCACTATGTTTTATATGGGAAAATATTTCTGTGTTCTGGCAAGGCTGATCTAAAATGGCTATTGTATTTGCACCAGTCCGAAACTTGTCAAATTTTCAAAACATGATTATGAAGTGACCTAAAATGATTTTCTAGTTGATTGTTACTTTACTATAAATAATAAAATTTTCTTATGTACTTTTCGTTATATGCAATAACACTATATTGTAACTTTATGTTAGTGCCGGTAGAGGTTATGAAGTAGAAAAATATTTTAAAAGGCCTTGTTGATTTAATATGTTTTAAATATTTACTCTCTTATCAAATATTTACAGCTACAAAAAGTCTTATTCTCATAATGTCAAGAATTTTACATAATCGTATAAGGTAATATATATAAAAATACTAAATTTTTTATTTAGTTTTAGCATTGTTATGTGTTATTAAGTGTATTCATGCAACTTAAACTATAGTTTTATGTCTTTGCAACAACAAGACATTTTGTATAATATTTTATCTGATGATAAAACCAACTGATTATATTAACTATGTTAATAATAAATTCAGTATTAACTAGAACATGCACAAAATGTTAAAAAAAGTGTCCATTACAGATCATCTCTAAAAAAATCAACAGCCTGGTCATGTATAGACAAGAGGGCTGTGGCATTTTCAATATGGACAGGCAAAAGCATGCTCCTTTACAAACCAATTGATTCAATACATATTCCAAGAAGGAAGTATGGTATGTTAGTTGCAAGGGCAATAAGAGGTGTATTGAAGATCAGGTACCTGGTTTTAGGAGGTGCTGTTGGTGGAGGCATGACATTGAATAAGGTACATTGTTAATGATTCTCACTATTTCATAACTAGGTGGTAGACTTCTTCTGTGCCTAGGAGTTGCCTGAGATTTGAAAGGTATAGAGAGCCAGTATAATTACGAGCTGCAGGTGAATTCCATCTTAGTACTCGGGCATGATAACACAACTGTAACCTCCTTAGGTTGAAGTTGTTTGCTTGTGTCCACGGGCTTCAGTTGCCACTTACCATCAGGTGGACTGTTATCAAGGTTTTCCACCTGATATGATTGTGTGCCATGGTTCTTTTTCATACATGAACTTTTTGGACTGATAGCCATTGTTGGCAACCTTGGTTCAAACAAGTGATCAAATCCTGTTCACACACACCGTTTTAGAGTTGTGCCTGTGTTTCATAATAAATAATTTTACTTAAAATATTACCTACTTGTAACTTTCTTACTTATAATATTTTCTTAGTTGTAGAGAGTCACTTTGATTCTCTTACTAATTCAGATGATATTCTTTAGAAATATGCGGAATGGAAAGATGGTCTTCCCGATATGGGTTGGTTAAATGATCTGCTTCCAGACAATGAGCAATGGGACCGTTTTACGACAACGTTAATTAATGCTAAAGATCGTATCGGAGATCAGATGCAAATTGGTAAGCCTTATGTGATATAACTAATTATGTAGTGACAAATGCTTCTGTTTTAAAATATAGTATAAACTCTCACAACCATATACCCAATACAGAGGTGGCCAGAGATCTAAACATCTTAGTCCTTGATCTTTGTGTCTTATGATTTGGAGACAGATCTTCTTACCACTCTGCTATAGCGTTTTGTCTCACTTTACATAGTTTAGATATTGATATTTATAGTTCAGTACAGTAAAGGGTTTTGTTAATTTCCACATTTCTTTAACTAAAACTTACTAAGTACTTTCTTCTTTCTTTCTTTCTAATATAATAAAAATCAAGTTGACAATAGTCATTTAAAAACATTGATATTAAATTAATACAAAATGCGTAAGGAATTAAAGAAGCCCTAATATGCAAAGTAAACACTGATTTACTTACTAATTCTTTTAGAATTTTCTCACGGATTAGCTTTAATATTTGATGTTTATTTTGGTTGGAGTTAGTGAACGTGTAGTTTTCTCCTGACAAACAGATACATATTATACAGTAATAACTTACTATGAACATTCCACTGCTTAGTACTAACTTAAAAGATGTTTGATATGTTGATTGATATAACAATATAAGTTGGAGAAGTTAGTTTATACAGGGAGCATCTGACAATTATACTCGATAACGAATTTTGTTTATGATCTTTGTTAATTGATAAAGGACTAAGATACTATCAATCACCAAATATGCTTTGTCTACTCTAAAATAATATTACTTCGAACAGAGAATTTCCTATAACTGTGAAATACTAAGTTATTTTAGTGAACATCTTTTGATTAAAGCCTTCAAAAGCATATAATTTGCTAATATAACATATTTTCTTCCTATTCGTCAAAGGCGTAGCTATAGAATTCTGTGTTTATTGTAGTCTATATTAACTGATCCTAATTCTCCTTATTTCAAGAATAATTTCCAATTTATATATATATTTAAGTAACTTTTTATATATTTGTATACATATTTGTGTATTTTATGCTATAAATATTTATTTAATTACATAGTGTGTTTATATGTATTCATTAACTTATTATTATTGGAGTCTACCTATAGTTTTTTTTTATACTTTGTTTTGTACCTGCCAACTACCTTTCACCATAACAAGGGTTGACTGGTAGAGAATGCCACTTGGCATTAAGTCCGCCCATTGTAACCTTAAGCTTAAGGCTAACAATAAAGAATAAATAAATAAATACTAGTTACAAAATGCATTTCGACGATTGAAAAAAAAAATCTACAATGTGAAAAGGGCAATCACAGTGAAAGGTGCATAAAGTGTAGTGGCCATCCCAAGGCCCTCTATGGTAGGCGTTAAGTGCGTTTAGAAGCACGGTGTAAGGCAGTATGCGCGCTAGGTCGCCCGCTGACGCTGACGCTGCACGCAGATCCAAGGCTTCGCGACGCTGGCCTGGAGCGGGCTGCGGAACTGCGCGCCTGGCTGGCGCAGAGGTACGAGGATGCAGTCGCAGCAGCCGTCGCCAACAACATTGGTGAGTTTACAACCGCCACGTGATTAGCTCACGACATGTCACTGTTGTAGTTATATTGTTACAATAACGGTTAAGTGGTCCGTGTTAGAAATTATGTGTAACTTGATCAGTCGTGACGAGGAAGCTGTGATTAATTAACCATCAGCTTATGACATTCCTTTACAAAGTTTTCCAAAACAAAACACCCCACAGCTGTTACACTAACAACGTAACTGGACACCGAAAACTCGATACATGTAATATGACAGGTCACATGTTAATTGTACACACGAGTACAACGTATTACACCTCGTGAGACTCGGCTACATTTAACATATGATTTAAGTTCAGAGACTACAGGTGAATTTAAAACAAAGCTTAGGAGAACCAACCGATTTCGACCTCTATTTACCCAAATGTAAAATTTCGATATAATTTTACAATTAAAGATACTGCAGGCCGGATGAGGAAGCTCAAAGTTGCTCAGCGGGCTATGGAAAGGGCTTCGCTCGGAGTTTCTCTGCGCGATAGAGGCTGCAACGATGATATCCGCAGCAGAACTAGGTTAAACGACATAGTCGCTAGGATCAGCAAGCTGAAGTGGCAACGGGTCGGCGACATAGCTAGCAGAACCGACAACCGTTGGGGGGAAAAGGTTCTCGAGTGGCAGCCACGTGGTCAAACGCAGTGTGGGACGTCCTGCCGGCCCATTCGAGCAGAAGCAAAGGCCGCCGCTTGGCTCTACCACGTACAAGGACGTCACTCCTTCTTGTCCAGCCGGCCAATTCAATATTGCGGGAAGTCGATGGATGCAGGTGGCTCAGGACCGAGCTTCATGGCAATCTTTGGAGGAGGCCTATGTTCAGCAGTAGACTTATAGTAGGCTGAAATGATGATGTTTTATTTCATCATTTTCTATAGCGTATATATTCCTCAGATTCTTCGAGTGTGTTAATAGAAAGTGAACTAAAATGAATGAGGGAAAAAATATGTGGATTATGAAAAAATTATGAATATTTAAATTTAACCGGTATATCATATCATATTCGTATTCAGTTAAGACAATAATAACAGATTCACCCATGTTATATCCTAAGTGTTAGGCAGACATTCCAATACTGCCAGAGTCTACACTCTACTCTTGATGGTAACTCTGCACAGCATCTAAACGTGATTTATGTTGGTCCCTCCTCCCACACTGGTTGCTTCGTTTTTCTGATTCTGATACAACGCATCAAAGACGTTCAGCATAGATGTCATGTGCCACATTCTACGACACCCATGAACAAAACTTGGTGCAATTCTATTACATATTTTCCAAACGATGCTGCTCTTTCCAGTTTCTCTGGGAAGATATTCGCCACAGTGGTCCGATCGACCGATTGTTACCTTAGTTAATAATAATAATTATTATCGACGCCACCCGCATCGTCCGCCGGCTCTTCCTTTTGTATGTGGTAGAGCCAAGCGGCGCCTTTGCTTCTCCTCTAATGGGCTATGCTACTGCGTTGTGAAAGAAACAAAAATGCTAACTAAAATAAATTAAATAGCCTAATAATTCAAATAAAACCAAAGCGCATAGTCATGACTAATAGTTTACTGACCTCGGCAAGGGCAGCGACCTCGCACGATTTCTTTGTCGGCGCGTCGGCGGCTTGAGATGCGGCCAGTGGACGCCTGCGCCATCGATAACATCTATTACCTTGGTGTAGTCGAGTAAAAATAATAAAATCCTGTGACTAAACTACTGTACTTATATAGTACTTACATGGTGTATGACTTAGAAATAGCCTGCAGAACATGAGGTTAAATTTAATGTCGTAACGTCGCATCTACACCGTATATTCATTATGTAGGAAAAAACATGGCATACCATGATAAAAAACGTTCAATCAAAATCCATGATATACATATTGATATTATTTATAATCATAACTACTCGTCCTCCTCAGAACCGGCCCCGAAAATCGTGAACAATCTGCAGAGCAGACCGACTCCATCTCCTGCCGATGAGAGAGGATCTCGGGAAGAGAGTGCTACGTATGGTGAGATGTTAATGTTCTTACAACAAAACAAGCAGTCGACGTAGATATTCGTGAATATCAAAATTTTACTTTTCAGAAAAGAGAGTGCACGTCCTCCAAGAGGAAGTGCTAGCGCTCCAGGCTCGTTATCAACGTGAGCTGCAGCGCCTGGAGCAAGAGAACAGGGAGCTGAGGCAGCAGAACATGCTCCTGAGGCAGGGTAGACAACCGCCAGCTAGAAAGTTGAAGGTACAATGGGCGATGCAGGGGTGCTCTGTTAAAGGGTATGAGCCCGAGCTCGATAAATGAGACGACTGGTCAAGTCAAAAGATAGATTATAACTGGCTTAGTAACGAAAGCATACATGTCTTATATACTAATACACATCTCATATGTATCACTCTACTATAGTATTGATGGAAATAAAATTAGGTGACAATGTCGCAAATAAAGTAAATGTTAGGTTTTAAGATTTACTGTATCTACTTGTATTCATTCCGGGAAGTATACACTTCCCGAGAATTAAATTCATCACATGAACGCCACTCCAAACTCCGACACAACATACAAAATGAAAAAACGAAATAAGGAAGGAAATGATAAAAATAAATTCCAGAGAACCAACTTCAATCCAACTTCAAAAAAGAATAAATTCGAATAAAGAAATGAAGTTCTTATAAAATACATTTTCTTTTATTTCAATTTGGAAGTTGAAGAAGAAGAAGAAGGGAGCACAATATGAAATTTCCTTCCCTATTTTACCACTATTTACTAAAGGATGGAATATTTTATTCAAATTTATGGTCCCATATTAATTATAAACCTCTGGGGTTTGGCTTCGGTTTAAATTATTTCAATTAATTCATAAGTTGCCGAGAAATAGTTGAACATAAAACCTCAGCGTCGATAATAGAAACTATTAATACTGAGGTGGTCAGAATATACATTAATTTTAGTCATACCAACCCACTTTTCTAGCTTATTAAGGGTGTATGGTGGCATATACCATATTTTCATCCAAATTCTAACCCCACATGCATGTGGTGCACCCTGCTGACAAAAAACGAAGCTCTGGCGACTACGAATATCTATCCGAATTTGCCGAACCCAAAAACCACTTCTTCTTTTCTTCTTTTCATTAAAAACGTTACCTTCCGCTGTAGGAATTTCTCCTGTGTCGCGGAGGCAGTTTACATACATGAATTGCACAAGGACATACACCCAGACCTTTTTGTAGTCCATACACAATACTAGTCCCGTGCGGGAATCGAACCCGCGACTCAAAGCGCCGCAGCTAAACACTTAACCACTACGCCACCGAGCCGTCAACGGCATTGCTCTCATTCATCCGACCTTCCAAGAAATATATGACTGCTTTTGCAGACGCTTTCTTGGAGAGGTCTATGTTCAGCAGTAGACTTAAATAGACATATACAGACAGTTAACAAAACCATGTTAAAAATAAAACGTTATGATATTATTGTTCCTTTTTGCAGCATAGCGGACAAGGTTGAGAGCCCTGTGTTAAGTGCGATTAGTGAAGTGGGTGTCGCAAGAAGCGACTAAGGGAAAAACCTCGGATATCGCAATGGCAATATCGACAGGTAACCGTCACAAAAAAATATCAGACCATAGATAAGCACATCGATGACAGGCAGCAGCAAATGTCTGCTACTGCGGTCTCCAATCCACCTGCAGACAGGTGGCGACATCATCATCATCATTTCAGCCTATCAGAAGTCCACTGCTGAACATAGGCCCCCCCAAAGATTGCCACGAAGCTCGGTCCTGAGCCACCTGCATCCATCGACTTCCCGCAACACTGCGCAGGTCGTCACTCCCATCTTGTGGGGGGTCGTCCTACACTGCGTTTGCCTGTACGTGGCTGCCACTCGAGAATGTGGCAAATCAAATTAATGGTGGCGACAATGGCAAATCATTCTTAAGAGAGATGCCCAAGTCCTGCAGTGGACTATTTACAGATTCGTCCTTGTACAAATTCCGTTCAGCTTTAATTAGGTACAAATAAAAGTATTTTGCCAGACGAAACAGATGTGTCTAGCTTAGCCACAGTTCCATGAGTCGTCATAAGAGTCGGTTGTGTCCCAGCGCTCGCTCATCGACATGTACTCGGCGGTGCTGGACGAGCTGGGCGGCTGGGACGCGGGCGAGGCGGGCCGGCTGCCGCGCGTCGTGGTGGTGGGCGACCAGTCCGCCGGCAAGACCTCCGTGCTAGAGATGATCGCGCAGGCCAGGATCTTCCCGCGCGGCGCCGGCGAGATGTGCACCCGGTACGTATGCGGGGCCGGCCGTCCGGCTGGCTGGTCTTCAAAAACAACAGGAGTTATTTGTCGATGATACTTTAACACGGCATAAAACAGCTCCTGAGGTACCTGGAGGAACACCAGCTGATCAGTGACCGACAGTACGGTTTCCGTCGCGGACGATCAGCTGGTGATCTTCTAGTTTACCTGACTCACCGATGGGCAGAAGCAGTTGAGTCTAAGGGGGAGGCTTTGGCGGTTAGTCTGGACGTAGCGAAAGCATTTGATAGGGTTTGGCATAAAGCGCTTCTTTCAAAGCTTTCATCTTACGGGGTTGCTGATAGATTGTGCAACTGGGTCACCAGCTTCCTCACGGATCGGAGCATCAAGGTTGTTGTCGACGGTGCATGCTCGGACCCCAAACCCGTGAATGCTGGTGTTCCACAAGGCTGTGTGCTATCTCCCACTCTGTTCCTTCTGCATATCAACGACATGCTACAAATCAGTAGCATTCATTGCTATGCAGACGACAGCACGGGTGATGCCCTATATACAGGCCGTGCGAATATTTCTCGGGAACACGTCGACGAGTGCCGGAACAAACTTGTGTCTGAAGTCGAGACCTTGTTATTTAATTTCTCGGATTGGGGTCGACGTAATTTGGTCCTATTCAACCCCAAAAGACACAGGTTTGCGCGTTCACCGCTAAAAAGAATCCCTTTGTCGTTTCTCCTCTTTTTGAGAACATTCCCCTTATTGGCTCAGCCAGTATCAGAATCCTTGGCGTTGACATATCAAGCGACGTTCAGTTCCGTGGTCACCGGGAGGGAAAGGCTAAATTGGCCTCCAAAAAGGTTGGTGTGCTCTGTAGAGCGGGACAGTATTTCATGCCGGTCCACCGTTTGCAACTTTATAAGGCGCAAGTTCGGACCCACATGGAATACTGTTCTCATCTCTGGGCAGGGGCACCCCAGTACCAACTACTTCCATTTGACCGCATCCAACGTCGAGCGGCTCGAATTGTCGGCTTGATTCTTTGGCCTTGCGAAGAGATGTTGCTTCTCTTTGCATTTTTTACAAAATTTTCCACGGGGAATGTTCTGAGGAACTTTTCGGATTGATCCCAGCTGTTGAGTTTCACCATCGTACATCGCGACAGAATTTGAAGTTCCATCGATACCACCTAGGTGGTTGGCATTCCACCACAGTGCGTTTTAATCGAAGTTTTCTGCCACGCACTTCGATTTTGTGGAATCAGCTGTCGCCAGCAGTATTTCCGAACAGTTACGACTTAGGGACCTTCAAGAAAAGAGCTTATTCCTTCCTTAAAGGCCGGAAACGCATCTGTAGCTCCTCTGGTGTTGTGGATGTTCGTGGGCGTCGGTGATCACTTACCAGCAGGTGAGCCGCAGGCTCGTTTGCCCCCCTTCTTCTATAAAAAAAAAAATTACTTTACTTTTGAAGTTTGCTTGACAGAGTCCGTTCCATCAAAACGCCAACAAAAGTCAGCATGCCCAAAGATTAGCCCATAGACGGGTTGGTGATAACGGTACTCGATATATAACACAGCAGAAATATAAAGCAGTTAAAAAATATAACATACGCTTCCCGCTCTATGTATAGAAGCATTTTTTTTTTGTTTTTACGCTAACTCGTTTTAATTCATTCAATTCAATCATAAAACGCCATCTATTATGAACTCTTCAAATTCCGCCTGCCTGAATTATGAAGAGATTTCGTTGTTTCGCCCTAACACTCACATCGAACTTTATTCCATTGTTATAAGGTCGAAAATCGAATGTATATTAATCGACGTTATGTTACGCTGTTTCGGCCTGCTGTCTACTACCTATGCTGAAACAGATCTAAATGATACATAGAATTGCGCGCCTCCTCGTCACGAGCTATATGTTCTGTGACGCGCGCAGAGTTGTAATGTTGCATTAGAGCACAAAATAGCGCTTTAAATAGAGCGGTATATTCAGATGGACATTTCGCCTTCATTCGTTCGCCAGAGGCTTCAAATCTAGAATTCTGTCATTAGACGAATTTGTAGTTTTGTTTAATGATTAATATCTTTTTCAGTGCACCAGTGAAGGTAACTCTATCCGAGGGTCCGTACCACGTGGCACAGTTTCGGGACTCCGCGCGGGAGTTCGATCTGAACAAGGAGTCGGACCTCGCTGATCTGCGCAAGTAAGCCGGATCACCTTTACAGCACATCTCAAAGTGTTTCATTGTTATATTACATCATAGTCATCAGCACTCTGTTTTATAAGTGTTTTGTAATGTCCAGAGAAAGCTTGCGCATAGTGGGTCCATCAATTTTTTTTCTAATTCTATTCCTCTGCTTTTGGAGTCGTCTGCATCCCACTCTTACCCATCTCCGTGTTCCGCTTTGTGAGGTATAGAAGGCCAGTATGATTACGAGCTCTGAGACAGTCCATCTTGGTCCTCGGGGGTGACGACCTCGGCATCTGTGACCTGCTTCGATTTAGATTGTTTGCAGGTGTCCACGGGCTGCAGTACCCACTTACCATCAGGTGGTGTTGGTTCGTTTTTCACCATTGCAGCCTGCCACAAGTGCACTGCAGAACCTTTCGCCCTGAACGGTTGTCAGTTCCGCGAGCTATGTGGCCGGCCCACTGCCAGCTTGCTGATCCAACCGGCTATGTCAGTTACCCTAGTTCTGCGACAGTAATCGTCGTTACAGATTCTATCCCACAGAGAAAGAACGCGGAGAAGTCATAGGGCCTGCAGTGAAAGACCACGTCTCGGTTCTTTATGTGATCTTTAAATGATCCACGACTACGTCGTCCTTGGAACTCCTTGGCCGATTAATGTAATTGACATAATAAAAAAGCAAAAAAATTAAACTTGATAGAGTCAGTAAACTTAAATAAGCAAACGAAGAATAGTTATATACATATATTGTAATTCGTTACAGCCTGTCACAAGTCCACAGCTGAACGTAGACCTCCGCCAAAATAGAAAATATTCTTTCTTAATTAGGAAATAATATCTAAGTGTGGTAGAGCCAAGCGGCGGCTTTTGCTGCTGCTCGAATGGGCCGGCTCGGCCGGATTGGTACCGCGGCCACACCTTATGTTTCTTCATTTCCACTCCCCGTCCCCATTCTCATTCTCCCTTCTATCTCTCAAATACCCTTAAGGGCCGGTAAAGCACCTGTAGTGTTGTAGGTGGGCGTCGGTAATCACTTACCATCAGGTGAACCGTTTGGTCGTTTGCCGCCTTTCCGAAAATTAAAAAAAAAATTATAGCAACACGCACCCGCTCGTATCTATTTTGCGTATAATATAAGTCTAGTGGAGATGCGTGCGTACATACAAAAACCCATTAATATTTTATTTTTAAGTTACACAGTCGTTTTTAAAATAATCACTCATAATTGCCAATGTGCTTATATTTACGTCACTATAATATTATACCCTACGCCGAGCCCAATGACAATCTCTAATTACTGTTTACTTTTACGTTTACTGTTGTTCCTCAAAAAAAACTCGTTCCCCTCACTGCCAGGGAGGTGGAGCTACGTATGCGCAACAGCGTGCGCGGCGGCCGCACCGTGTCCACCGACGTCATCGCCATGTCGGTGAAGGGGCCCGGCCTGCCGCGCATGGTGCTCGTCGATCTCCCCGGAGTGATATCCGTGAGTGTAGTGAGATAGACCCGCCTGAATACATTCGCTTTCACGCAAACTTTCACAGAGCGTATATCCGCTTGCAATGATGACAAGTGCATCATTATATGAATTTAATTGATGTTAAAAGAACGGATGCTATGAATAAGGTAGTTTACATTTTTATTGCATCGAACTTTTTTAGATGGCGGCCATTTGCATGAGACGTCACCGTGACATGACATAATTGAACTAACTTTTTAAACTTTAACCAAAAAAACACTGTTTTTTTTTTAATTTGGCGAGACGGCTCGGCGGCGTAGCGGCTAATCGTTTAGCTGCGGCGCTGTCGGTCGCGGGTTCGATTCCCGCACGGGACTAGTATTTGTATGGAGTACAGATAATAGTTCCCGGTCTGGGTGTCTGTCCATGTGCAATTCGTGTATGTAAACTGCCTCCGCGACACAGGAGAAATTCCTACAGCGGAAGGTAACGGTTTTAAAACAAAAGAGAAATTTAAAAAGCACTGGGAAATAATTTCGAGGCAATGCTACTGTTCTTAGAATCTAATTGTCTTGTGCTCATGTAATGGCAGTCATGCCAGTGCCATCGGGTAGAACTTGTAGCTTAAGGGATTGGCATTGAAGCCACATGAAATACAGATAAAGAGAATACCGGTTAGATTTATTACATATTAAATAAACGAAAGATTTTAAAGTAACTTAATGAAATTATTGACATTGTATTGACACAATCTTGTGATTCATTTTCGACAGCGTCCATCCTATTTGAATGCGTTTTGCAACTTGTTTTTTTTTTTAAAGCGATGGATGACGCACCGTGGTGACAATAATCCTGGTTGACCTTTCCAGACCCAAACGGTGGACATGGCGGCGGACACGCGGGACGCGATCAAGCAGATGACGAGACAGTACATGGACAACCCCAACGCCATCATTCTGTGCATACAGGTGACACTAATGACGTCATACTCGTCAGCCCTCTCATGTCCACTGCTGAACATAGTTCTCTAACGGAACACCATTGTAAGATTTGCACTTGATCAGAAATCAGAGCAAGCGCGTTGCTGAATGCCCACTGTTGGGCAAAGGACACCTCTCAAATGTTTAACAGAGGCGTGGAGCCGGGAAGGTTCCGCCACGCAACTCAAGTGCGTGTTTTACGGCTGACTTCACACGTCACGATGTTTTCCTTGCTCCACCGTTGAGCATGTGGTTAGATTCAACCCTTAACAATTACTATACATGGTACTATGGACATCGGGGATCGAACCCAGGTCACACGCGTACTAGTAAATTAAAGCAACTAATAGAGCAACAGGGCTAGTTATCAGCGATTTCGGACACCGGAGAAAAAGTTGTTTGCAGGTGCCCGAGATCTGCAGGCGGCCACTTACCGTCAGATGAACTGTTAGCCCTTGTTCGTTGGCATCGTATTATAAGAAAAAGTAAATTTCCCGCAGGACGGCTCGGTGGACGCTGAGCGCAGCAACGTCACCGACCTGGTGTCGTCCTGCGACCCTCAAGGGAAGAGAACCATATTCGTGCTCACCAAGGTCGACCTAGCCGAAGAAAACCTGGCTAATCCTAACAGAGTAAGTGTAAATTTTTTTTTTTGGTTTTTTTTATTAATTTTTTGCCGGAGCTTTTCAAAGTGGTAGAGACAAGCTGCGGCTGGCTCGCAGAATACTAGCGTGAAGTAGAGGCATATTGTGCCTCTCTGCATTGCGTTCTGTGAGTGTGGTAACCGGAGGCCTCACCCGAAGGCCGACAACGCACCTGGAGCACCTCTGGTGTTGCAGATGTACGTGGGGGACGGTAATCGCTTACCATCAGGTGTACCGAATGCTCGTTTGCCGCCTTTCCCATAAAAGAAAAACTGACTGATGCGAGACCTCCATATTCTCTGTCCCCGTCAGTCTCCTCAGTATTCCCGGCTTTCCCTGACTACTCAGTTACCGTGCTGCTCTCTTGTCGCTCTAAATTTTTTTTCTAGAAAGTACTGCGACAGCGAAGTACACGCGCATTATTTCAATGGAAACATTTTGTTGTTCCACACATTGTAAAGTGAATACACACACACGCACACAATGTGTGTATGCGCGTGTGTTAAGTGTTGTATGATTTTCCAAATTAGTGATAGGTATTGGTATAAATATTTGTGAATGACATGGAACACATCCAATAATTGTGTGAGTGTAGCCTGATCAAAATAATGCAATTACCTCAGAGCCCTGTATTTTTTTTTTTTTAATAACTACACGGTATTAAGTCAAATGTATCTTAATTGACATGATGTTATTTATGTTCTGTTGTAGTAAATTGCTTCCAATGATCACAACCATTTAACCATATAATATATTTATCGGTTAAACCTCCTTTTTTCTTTTTTTGTTTGTTAAATGATTCAGTCCTAGTAAGATAAGGTCTGTCAATCGCACAAATGATTTCGTTTTCAGATCCGTCGCATACTAGAAGGCAAGCTGTTCCCTATGAAAGCCCTGGGATACTACGCCGTGGTGACCGGACGAAGTCGCAAGGACGACTCCATACAAAGCATACGGGAGTACGAGGAGAGATTTTTCCGCTCTTCCAAGCTCTTCAAGTAAGTTTTTTTTTGTATGTATAGAAATAGAATTAGGAAAACAAGTCAATTGCAGTGACTTGGTCACAAATGTTGCACAACTGTTGATATACAACTTGAATAAATGTTGTACAATGTGTGTTACTATTAATGTATAACTTAGATCAATGTGTTACTGTTGATGTACAACTTGCTTCACTGTTGTACAATGCATGTTACTGTTGATGTACAACTTGCTTCACTGTTGTACAATGCATGTTACTGTTGATGTACAACTTGCTTCACTGTTGTACAATGCATGTTACTGTTGATGCACAACACATCACTGTTGTACAATGCATATTACTGTTGATGTACAACTTGCATCACTGTTGTACAATGCATGTTACCGTTGATGTACAACTTGCATCACTGTTGTACAATGCATGTACTGTTGATGTACAACTTACATCACTGTTGTACAATGCATGTTACTGTTGATGTACAACTTGCTTCACTGTTGTACAATGCATGTTACTGTTGATGTACAACTTGCTTCACTGTTGTACAATGCATGTTACTGTTGATGTACAACTTGCATCACTGTTGTACAATGCATGTTACTGTTGATGTACAACTTGCTTCACTGTTGTACAATGCATGTTACTGTTGATGTACAACTTGCATCACTGTTGTACAATGCATGTTACTGTTGATGTACAACTTGCTTCACTGTTGTACAATGCATGTTACTGTTGATGTACAACTTGCTTCACTGTTGTACAATGCATGTTACTGTTGATGTACAACTTGCATCACTGTTGTACAATGCATGTTACTGTTGATGTACAACTTGCTTCACTGTTGTACAATGCATGTTACTGTTGATGTACAACTTGCTTCACTGTTGTACAATGCATGTTACTGTTGCCGTACTAATAACTTTACAGTTATATATTTAATCATTACACATCACAATAAGTGTTTTTGGTTAAGCTACAATATTCAATATTACATTATTATGTATTTATTCAATAGCAGATATTGAAAGATGTTTTTCCCGTGCAGGGACGGGCTGGTCACACCGTCGCAGGTGACGACGCGCAACCTGTCCCTGGCGGTGGCGGAGTGCTTCTGGCGCATGGTGCGCGCCACAGTGGAGCAGCAGGCGGACGCGTTCAAGGCCATGCGCTTCAACCTGGAGACCGAGTGGAAGAACACATTCCCCAGGTCGGTACAACTGGACTTTGTCGGATTCATTTACATGGTGGAATATATCATTGCGTCGATACTAGAACGAGAGTCCGTCCGCGTTCAGGCAGCGGGAACTGGATCGGGACGAGCTGTTCGAGCGCGCGCGCGCCGAGTTGCTGGACCAGTCGGCCGAGCTGTCGGCCGTGGCCGCGCCCGCTTGGGAGCAGCGGCTGCACTCGGCGCTGTGGGCCGCGGCCGCGCAGCCGATCTTCGCCGGCATCTACCTGCCGGCCGCAGCGCAGGCGCACGACGACGTGGGTGAGTGTGTGTGCGTGTGTGTGTTGTGGCCGCGCCCTCGCCCTCCTGGGAGCCTCCTGTTTCTCAGCAACAGGGTGGTGGATGATTAAGTGTTTGGTCACTGAAAGCCTTCGCTTCCCGGTCGTTCCATCGACAGCATGAAGACAAAATAATAAGAATTGGTTGGATTCTTATGAAATCTTCAGTGAAGTTTTTTTCTCATTAAGGCGGTCTGATATTGTCCTTTGTATGCCACATCAATTTGATGACAACCTAAAATGTAGCGTTTATCTTAATCAAGAGCCGGCATGAAAAGAAATAAAAACAGATGGCGCATAGTGAAATCTGGAACAATGTAATCAATGTTTTATTTAAACTATCATTCTCATTTTGTTTTCCGTCCTTCTCTCAGAAAGGCCGGTGATGAAGTATGTCAAGTTTAAACATAAGAACACCGGCGACATCACCGTGTTAGATCCGGATCCTTATGATTTTGATTTTAGTAAGATTTGTTCCGTTATCTTATTTGTCAGTCGAAAGTGTTTAGTTAATTTCCTCTACTATTGTAACAGTTAAATCATACCGTTGTTGACTTGAATAGTTTGCATCGATAAGGAGAACCATGGTAGTATAAAATTACATTCAAAACATCTTCATTCGAATTTAAATGTACGGAAGTCATTAGATATAGATTCAATATAAAATAATATAAAACTCTTAGTCTTTCACACATTAACACACCTCTTTTAACATATAGTTTGAAAATTAATTATGTCTAAATTAAGACAACTTTTTAATTTTTTTTTCAGTACTATTTGTTATTAATACATTGATTTCAATAAAGCCTTAGTCAAGTTCTTACCTACAATACATCAAAAAAAAAAATTACTTCATATGGATTCTGGGAGAATGTGGGAAGGTTGAAGACTTATTTGGACAATCATTATCTCTACTTAGTCGAAGACGAGTTAAACTCTTATTCTTTTGAAATTACATCGGGTGTGCCGCAAGGTTCACATAGGGGACCCTTTCTATTTAACATTTTCGTAAATGATATAGCATTGTTTCGTTGTTCATCACTGCGATGTGAAATTATACCAAAGGGACTTATAAAATAGACAATAGAAACTGGTGTGTGGTAAAAGTTGATAAAGTGAAATTCTCAAAGATTGCGCGAACATCGTCTCAAATACACAGACCAGTGTTAATTGCAGTTTCCAAAATTGAAAGTGTCAGTTACTGCTATCGCCAATCCGCTTCCATAGCGTGACGATGGCTGTGAGACCTCCTCCTGTTGTATCCTGCGCAGCCGTTGTCCAGCTGTGGACTTTTTGGACCTCTTCGCAATTATTTACAGGGTTCCATGATCGTCAGTAGCCAACTTAACATCAGATGGACTGCTAGTTCCTTTGACACCCCGACCCAGTCTTCCCATTTGCTGAAGGTCGCGTTGCTTGCGTTGGGGGCGTTTGTTCATAGTCTCCTAATACAATACTAATAGAGATAAAAAATATCCTCTATCTTATATCAAATATCATTTATTCTGTATTTTACAAGCCTTAAATTATGAGCTATAGTGCGTGAACTCAATGTTACGTGGCATTCTCTTTATTTCTTACGGCGTGATTGCGCAACCAACGTTCGAACTTAAAAACTTTCACATATAGCTTAGCCTAGCTTACATGTTAATTATTTGTCTCTAGTTACATATATAGAAGAGCAGTGTTATTGTTTTTTTTTTATTGAAATCATAGTATAAATACGTATCGTACATTTTTTTTTTCTAATCCTTAGACAAGTTCAACACGTCGGTAGATATAAAACTGCGCGAATGGGCGGAGAGCGAACTGCCCACGCAGTCGATCCGCGCGGGCCACGAGGCGCTGAAGGAGGAGTTCACGTCGCTAATGGGCCGCACGGCGGAGTCGGACCCCGTGTACGAGCCGGTCAAGAGGGCGGCGGTGGAAGAAGCATTGAAGAGGCACACGTGGGAAGAAAGAGCTCAAGATGCGAGTATCTCATACATCATAAACATAATCTTATAAAGGATGGCTGCGACGTTTTTTACGAGCGAATTTAAAACAATCTGAAATAGCCCTCTGATCCAAATGAACGTTAGCTGATCTATGGAAGAGCGGCGACGTCGCAGGTCATTGAACGCGAATCGGCGACTTCAAACACGGACCGTCCGCAAGGTCTTTGTTGGGCTTGTCTGAGCTGTACGGCGGGCGTTCCTATGTTTCAAAGCCCATTCTTTGTCTAGCGACCATGGGGTGTTATCGTGTCTCTTCCGGCGTTTCGTCAACCTCTCTCTCTCTCTCTTTCCAACATTCATAGGGAAAACGCCTATTATTTCTAAACCATAAAAAAATAGTGACAATGAGTTGAGTGCAGTTCTCCAGTTTTATAATTATGCACTGTCCTTAAAAAAGTAAAAAGTGGCAGCCCACAGCTGGGCAAAGACCTCCTTCTCGGATACGAGTATCAGAGAGGTTTTTAGTAGCTGGGAAAGGCCCGCCACGCTGCTCAAGTGCGGGTTGGCGGGCTTCACATATCCTCGAAATAATATTTATTATTATTTCTCAGACATGCAGGTTTCTTCACGATGTTTTTCCTTCACCGCTGAGCACGTGGTGAATACAGCACTGACCACTGGGCTACCACGGCCCTTACTGTCCTTATACGTTCGGATTTCTTGAGAATGTAAAAAAAAACAATCTCTCAGAAAGCCGCATTGTGCCTGAAGTGATGTGAAGTAATTGCAGGTGCTGAGAGTGTTGCAACTGAACGCGCTGCAAGACCGCTGCGTCGCGTCGCGCTCCGATTGGGACGCTGCCGTCTCCTTGATGGAGACCGCCTTGAAGGAGAAACTCAATACCGTCGATGAAGAAATGAAAGCGCTCACCGGTAAATTCATGATGTCGTTATTTCTTTCCCGGCGACATCTTGTATCAAAATCAGTAATCAAACATACCTAGCGTGTATACGTAAGCCTCGGTTGGCCAAGGACTGGTTATGTGGGGCTTGCGTCGACCCAATCGCCAACATGTTCCGTGACACTTCTTTTCCTATTCCGCATTGCCAGGAGGCACTCTGCCTTCAATCACACGTGGGTAACAGACCCCGCGGCGCATCGGCCGCATCAGCGGTGCGGGTGCCCGCCTCCCCGCCGGAGCCGCGGAGGATAGAGACGTGGCGCAATATAAAAACATGGCATCCCCAGCAACTCCAGGGCAAGGCACCGTGGGAGACCAAGCCACGGCTACTATGCCCCCCCCCCCACTCTTCTTATTTCCACTGCGTTCACAAACCTGCTTGCCCAGCGTTGCGAGAATGCCCTATATTTCATGCACGTAATCCCAGTTTTTGGAGCTTTCATAGAAAGGGTTATGATCAAGCTGTGGGTTTACACAGGCAGATAAATAAGAAGAAGAATATTAACGTACTGTTTCGACATTCCGGCAAGGAAAGACGGCAGCCTTTATAAGAGCACCCAATTGTTTGTCCGTCGATCTCAGAAACTATGCCCTCATTATTTTTCCTGGGGAAAGTGTCTTAAATCCACGGCGATGAAGTGCTTCGTTGGGTTTGCAGACTCGGAAGCAAGAAATTAAAAAAAACTTTCAGTCAGCCGGTACTGTGGAACGAATTTCGAGTCAACTGACTCTTTATAAAATGGGCAACTCGAAAAAAAAATGACTGCATTGTGTGAATATTGTGTGTACACGCCAAAGCGTGACGTCACAGAGTTCACCGGGACGCCGGCTGCGCGGGCGCCGTGCTTGTCCATGGCCATTAGAGTCGTCGAGTGAGGTCGCGGCACGCCCTCTCGTCTCGATAACTAAAAGCTACGAAACGAATATCAACCAAAGCCAAGATCTCGCCCTGGCATTGTGGGTAGTCGACGTGGCATCGAGTATCGTGACGTCATTAGGACAATAACATTCATCATCATCATCATCATTTCAGCGTATCAGAAGTCCACTGCTGAACATAAGCGATAACGATTTATCAAATTTTATTGTACGCAGACTTATTTATCGAATATCGAATAGTCAGCATACATCATCATCATTTCAGCCTATCAGAAGTCCACGGCTGAACATAGGCCTCCCTCAAAAATTGCCACGAAGCTCGGTCCTGAGCCACCTGCATCCATCGACTTCCCACAACACTGCGCGGGTCGTCACTCCATCTTGTGGGGGGTCGCCCCACACTGCGTTTGCCTGTACGTGGCTGCCACTCGAGAACCTTTAATAACATTGCTTCGAAACAATTCGCCAGTGGTTCTTTAACTTCCATCGTTATAATAATTCAACGCTGCATACTAGTTATAGACCCCGTGATTTCGGCACAAGCTGCTATACGTTATTTGACTCGTCACAGAACGATTCTTGACACATTACAGGACCTGGCTTCAGAGAGAAATGGCTTTACTGGCAATCGAGCACCGAGGAGCAAAAGCGTAGAGCCGAAGTCCGCGGCGAGCTGGAGCGTCTCGGCTCAAGCCGGCCCAGCCTGGCTTACGACGAGCTGGTGGCTGTTCGCGACAACCTGCGCCGCCGCGGCGTGGAAGTGGACAACGAGTACATACGGGAGACTTGGAAACCGGTCTATTTGAAGTAAGCGGGGTTTCCGCCACGGTGTACAACTGACATATTTGTCACGAATAAAAAGCAGGTCACAGCGGGCCGAAGTCTCGTCGGTCCGGTGCGTGCCGGGTTGACTTCGCCTCGTCTTCCTTCACGACATTTTTTTTTTTATATAGAAAAGATGGCAAACGAGCAAGCGGTTCACCTGATGGTAAGTGCTTACCGTCGCCCACATACATCTGCAACACCATAGATGCTGCAGGTGCGTTGCCGGTCTTTAAGGATATTTGGGAGATTGGAAGGAAGGGAAGGGGAAAAGGGAGGGGGAGTGGACCTCCGGTTACCTCACTCACCGATCGAAACGCAGAAGCACAAGATGTCTCTACTTCACGTCGGTATTCTGCGAGGCCGTGGTACCAACCCGGTCGAGCCGGCCCATTCGAGCAGCAGCTAAAGCCGCGCTTGGCGCTACCACGCTTAAAAGATAATTGTATTACTACGAAATTTCGGTTTACGAACATTCCGGTTCCTTTACTAGGGACTACTTCTACTTCACCGCTGAGGGAGTGGTAGACCAGTTCCGGACAATAGTAAAACAATTTGAAGCGAGCTCTATACTGTATCATATTAGCAATCACTTGTTTTTCCATATATAGCAACCATATATATATATATAAATGTATATATTCCCATGATCGCCACGCAGACGGTCCTGGCCGTCATCGGTCCGGTGAATTTTCAGTTCGATATTTTTTTTTACATCGGAAAATAAATAATATATCAGCATATATATTCCGTGTGGCTGTCGGAAGTAAAGAATAGCGCCAACCCTATCTAACCATGGGTGTCGTAAAAGGCGACTAATGGTAAAAAATTATATTAGGAGATGGGCAGCAGCATCTTCCTGCACTAGAACAAAAAAAAAAAAACTGCGGTTGCCAACCCGCTCGCCAGGCGTGGCAACTAAGGCAAACCCCCTCATGATGAGAGGTAGAAAGCAATGGCCCCCAGTCCCCGGCGGCCTCGCTAGTCCTGGCTATGGTGGCAGCCATGGTAACGGCAAGGCAGGGGGTGCGAAGAATCACCGGCTGATTTCTAGCTGCCAACCCAAACGACTGGACCTGGCAACATATAACGCACGCACATTGAGGACCGACGAGAAGATACTAGAACTGGAAGAAGAAGTAAGCAAGTTACACTGGAGTATTATAGGGTTGTCTGAAGTCCGAAGACAGGGAGAGGACTCTATAATCCTAAAATCCGGTAACTTGTTCTACTACCGGCAGGGTGACCATCTGTCCCAAGGAGGTGTCGGGTTTATCGTCCACAGGTCTCTCATCAACAACGTGATCGAGATCGGAAGTGTGTCGAGTAGGGTCGCGTACCTTATACTCAGAATAACCAAAAGGTATTCGCTGAAGGTCATACAGGTATACGCACCAACCTCGACACACCCTGATGATAAAGTGGAGGCAATGTATGAGGATATTTCAAGAGCCATGCATTGCTCTACGACTCACTACACGGTGTTGATGGGAGACTTTAACGCAGAACTAGGTACGAAAAAAGGCGATGAGCTGATAGTGGGGAACTTTGGAGTAGGGCAACGGAACCCAAGAGGGCAACAGCTGGCTGACTTCATGGCAAAGGAGGGATTCTTTATGATGAACTCCTATTTCCAGAAGCGGCCCCACAGGAAGTGGACATGGATGAGCCCGGACGGTACCACAAAAAATGAGATCGACTTCATCATGACGACCAAGCGTCAGCTGTTCAGTGATGTCTCTGTGATCACTAGGGTAAAAACCGGCAGTGATCACCGAATGGTAAGAGGCACATTGAACCTTAACGTTAGGCTCGAGCGGTCTCGTCTGGTGAAGTCTACGCTCCGCCCACCACGTGCCCTTATCCAGAACCCCGAGAGCTTTCAGCTCGAATTGCATAATCGCTTTCAGTGCCTAGACGATTGCGTTACAGTGGACGATACGAATAGCAGGCTAGTGGAAACTGTCCATGCGGTAGGAGCTAAGTTTTGCAGGACCCGCCGCACGAACAAGCCCCAAAAGCTCTTTGATCACACTCTTAAACTCATGAAAGCCAGGCGTGAGATAAAGCTGCAGTCTACAACGGATGCGTCAGCGTATCGGCTACTGAATAGACAGATCTCCAAATGTATGAGGCAAGACTTACGCAAATTCAATACAGCTTGTATTGAAAAAGCGATAGAGCGGAACCAAGGCTCCAAAGTCTTCGCCAGAGATCTGTCTATCGGAAAGAGCCAACTGACCAAGCTGAAGACCGAAAGCGGATTTTCTGCATTTCTGCTGGAGCCGAGATTTTGAGTGAGATCGAGAGATTTTACGGACAGCTGTACACAACGTCGTTGAAACCACACACTGATGTGAGTAACGACCCAAGAGCCAAGCTTATCCGACATTACTCCGATAACATCCCGGACGTCAGTCTGAGCGAGATTAGGATGGCTCTCAAACAGCTTAAAACGGCAAGGCGCCGGGTGAGGACGGAATTACAGCTGAGCTTCTGAAAGCGGGTGGAAAACCGATACTTGTTGTCCTTCAGAAGCTGTTTAATTCCGTCATTCATGGCGGTGTTACGCCGAAAGCGTGGAGTAGAGGCGTGGTTGTCCTATTCTTCAAGAAAGGGATAACTGCCTTTTGAAGAATTATAGACCGATATCGCTTCTAAGCCGCGTCTACGTGCTGTTTTCGAGAGTCATCTCAAATCGTCTAGTGAACAGACTTGACGACTTCCAGCCTCCCGAACTAGCCGGATTCCGAAAAGGCTATAGTACCATAGACCACATACATACTCTTCGCCAGATTGTACAGAAGGCCGAGGAGTACAATTTGCCATTATGTCTAGCGTATGTGGACTATGAGAAAGCCTTCGATTCAGTCGAAATTTGGGCGGTGCTACAGTCTCTCCAGCGGTGCCAGATAGACTCTCGGTATATCGAAGTGCTGAGGTGTTTGTACAATGAGGCTACGATGTCTATCCGAGTACAGAATCAGAGTACGAAACCAATCCAACTGCAGAAAGGTGTAAGACAGGGTGATGTCATATCCCCGAAACTCTTCACCGCTGCATTGGAAGATGTTTTCAAGCAGCTGAACTGGAAAGGATACGGTATCAACATCAATGGCGAATACATCACTCACCTTCGATTTGCCGACGACATAGTTCTTATGGCAGGATCGCTGGAGGAGCTTAGTACGATGCTCAATGACCTCAATAACGTCTCCCAACAGGTTGGTCTTAAGATGAACATGGACAAGACGAAGTTCATGTCAAACGTCCATGTCACACCAATACCGGTTGTTGTTGGGAACAATAGGCTCGAAGTTGTAGACGAGTACGTATACCTGGGACAAATTGTCGGATTAGGTAAGTCCAACTTCCACTCAGAGGTCAATCGACGAATCCAACTCGGCTGGGCTGCGTTCGGGAAACTACGTCATATCTTCTCGTCGAGTATACCGCAAAGCCTCAAGACGAAAGTATACAACCAGTGCGTGTTGCCAGTGATGACACACGGATCCGAGACTTGGTCCTTCACTGCAGCCCGTATGAGGAAGCTCAAAGTTGCTCAGCGTGCTATGGAAAGGGCTATGCTTGGTGTTTCTCTGCGTGATAGAGTCTGCAACGATAATATCCGCAGCAGAACTAAGGTAACCGACATAGCCGTAAAGATCAGTAAGCTGAAGTGGCAATGGGCCGGCCACATAGCTCGCAGAACTGACAACCGCTGGGGAAAAAAGGTTCTCGAGTGGCAGCCACGTACAGGCAAACGCAGTGTAGGACGACCCCCCACAAGATGGAGTGACGACCTGCGCAGTGTTGCGGGAAGTCGATGGATGCAGGTGGCTCAGGACCGAGCTTCGTGGCAATCTTTGGGGGAGGCCTATGTTCAGCAGTGGACTTCTAGTGGGCTGAAATGAATGAATGAATGAAAAAATATATTATTTATTAATGAACAGCATTGTACAATAATTTATAGAAGAAAATCATAGGTTGCTTAATTATTTCATTATTTTTGTTATTACCTTTCTTTGTTATAGTTTTACTTTAGATGAGCAATAGATCTGATTAATATTAATATTCATTTAACTTTACTGGACTGTGTCTACTGGCTTTCCGTGGTCGCCTTTAAGTAAGGTGGCATATGCTATTTTTTTTTTAAAAACATTTTTATATAAAAAAAAATTGTTATGTGTTAACCTTGTTGGTAATCCTTAATAAATAATTTAAAAAAATGGACGTCCACTGCTGGGCAAAGGACTTCTCTCAAATATTTTTCTAAGAGAGGTCAGAGCCGAGACTGTTGCGGCAGCATTACAGTTTTTTCTATCACAACTCGCACGTCTCCTCGCGATGCTGTCCTCCCCGGCACCAGCGATCGCTGTTGACAGTTCCAGCGTCGCCGGCGCCGGTCACCGAACCCCATTGCTGCTTAATTAAGGTGATTATTGGATATAAACAGTATGATGATAATTTTTCAGAAACTTCCTGCAGCGGGCGCAGACGAGAGCGCGCGACTGCAAGAAGAGCTTCTATCTGTACAGTCAGCAGAACGGAACTGGGGTAAGGATAGCAATTTAGTTGTATCTTTCTTTGTTATTACGATTGGTAAAATCGAGAAGAAAGATAGGTAAGTAATATTTATTCTTAACCAGTGGTTGTTATTTTTCTTAATAGCGACGCGTACTGAGATAAACAAAAAAACTTATTCTTTTTGGCGTCGCTACACAGTCAATGTTCGTTTTAAACGTGGTAGAGCCGTGCGGCGGCTTTTGCTGTTGCTGAGCGGCGTGAAAGAGGCATCTTGTGCTTCTGCGTTTCGTTCGGTGAGTGAGGTATCCGGAGGCCCACTCCCCTATTCCCCGGGGGATAGAGCCCCCTCTTTTTCATATCCCCAAAGGCAGGCAACGCAGCTGCAGCACCTCTAGTTTTGCAGATATGTGTGGACGAGGTTAATTACTTACCATCAGGTGAACTGCTTGCTCGTTTGCCCCCTTTTCCATGAAATGAAAATTCTTCACAACCCCTCCTATTTTTTTTTTTATTTCCGCCTCTGTGAAAATTTCAACCGGTTTCGGTTAAAAAAATGCGGAGACTGAGAGACTGCGTAGGTTTATTAGTAACAAGGTTAAGGGATCTTGGATTAAAAAATGAAGAAAACAGAGTTCGATCCACAACGTCGTGGCGTTTGTAAGGTTGTAGGTTAAAGGTGTTTTGTATTTTGTTGCTCGGTTAAGATTCAAAAGCATCAGAAGGTACAATATCCATTATAATGAATAATAAAATCACAGATAAATAGACTATAATAAACAATAGTGTAACGTTTTACAATTCACTACTCGTTATTGATATTGAATTTCACCTGCCATTTTGCTGCATTCGTATTTCGCACGCAGTTGAACGCCGGACATAACGCTTTATACGGAACACAATAGTAACGTTCATTTTATTTATTTTTTATGGGAATGGTGTCAAACGAGCAAGCGGTTCACCTGGTGGTAAGTGATTACCGTCGCCCACGTACATCTGAGCACCAGAGGTGCTGCCGATCCGTTGGCCGTCTTTTAAGGGTATTTCGGAGATGAGAGGGAGGTTGAGGAGGGGGAGCGGGCCTCTGTCTACCTCACTCACCGAACGAAACGCAGAAGCACAAGATGCCTCTACTTCACGCCGGTATTCTGCGTGATCGTGGTACCAACCCGGTCGAGCTCACCCATACAAATAGTTTATGGCTGGTTTTGCGTGTGTATGTCGTGTAAGTGTTTTTTTTTAACTCGTGACGATGTTTGACGGTACCGGTAAGTCTCTGTCCGTGTGCAGAAGGAGTGCTGCGAGGTGGTGATGTTCTGGCGCGTGCAGGCCACGCTGCGCACCACGGCCAACGCGCTGCGCCAGCAGATCGGCAACCGCGAGGCCGCGCGGCTGGACCGCGAGCTGCGCGAGGTGCTCGACGAGGTGAGCGCGCGGGGCTGCACGGTGTTGGCTGCGCATCAGCGGAGCGAGCCCGCGGGGACGCCGAGAGCGGCGTAATATTTTTAGAGCGCGGCGGACCTTACTAGTCTCCAGAACTCTCTTAAATATTAAGAGGAGGTCTTTGCCCAACTGTGAGACATTTACAGGCAGCTACTTTACTTTTTTACCAGTCAAACTTGAATGCACTACAGACATGGCGATTTTTGACTCAAATCGAACGTAATGAGGATTAAAAATTTAAGGGTCAATATACTGTCCCTTTCTTCATATGGCAAACTTGCCTCCACTAACGAGACTGACGATCGAATGATGGCGAAATATCCATTCGAATTCAGTCAGCTCTCTGGTACCTGCAATGGTCTTCAGCCCGCTTGCCTGGTGTGGTGAGTATGGGTAGACCTTCCAAGAGATGCACGACGGCTGTGACAGGCGCTTTCTAGGAGAAGGTCTATGTTCAGCAGTGGACTAAGATGAGCCAGATTAAAATGTAGATTTCAATGTTGCATTATTTAGTTAAACCTTATCTAAAATCAAAGAAGTAATTTTCTGTGTGAATCAAATTCAACGTATTCGTCCTACCCACGTCACAGATGGCCGCGGACCCAGAGCTCAAGAAGACGCTGCTGTCCGGCAGGCGGGTGGAGCTTGCCGAGGAACTCAGTGAGTATACGATCTATGCACTGAGTCACTTCAGCAGTGTTACGATAGATTTGCCAACACAGCAGAGAGGTTAGAGGAGCTGTCTCCGAATAAGGTTTCATGTTCCTAACCTCTCGAGTGCCTCGCAGCGGCCGTGGTCACGTGGGGGATTGAGGTGTTAGACGTCCAGATGTCAGTCCACTCGGGTTACCTTCAGCTTTTTATTATTAATTTTGATCCGATCTACGCAGAATGTGCTCACAGGATCTTGATGTCGTGCAGTGGTATGCTTGGTTTATGATTTAATTTTATTTATTACTGGATCTCGAGTCGGTGGTAGTGTGGGTGATGAAACGTCGGGAACATAAAAACTTGAAATGTGATTTTTTTTTATTATTCCTCAGAGCGAGTGAGACAAGTGCAGGAGAAGCTAGAAGAATTTATAGAGGCCCTGAACAAAGAAAAATAGTCGTTATATGTAATATATGATAGTTGATGAACTCATTTAGTTGTATGTTGTATTATTTTTGTTATTAATTTAACAGCTTGATCTAAGTTATATTTTTTAATAAAATAAAGTGTTACAAACATTTTTAGTTTTTTATTATTAACGTGAAAAATACTGTTGGTGTTACGAGTATACCAGCATAAACAATCGTTAAATACATATAATGAATACTGCTATTAAAATTTAAAAACAATAAACAAAACTTTGTTAACACATTTACAAACACGAGTGTAAAAAAGGTATTACAAAAATATAAATAAGTCTATAAATTTTAGTAAATACAAGAGAAACGGGAAGTAAGCGTGATGCGAATAATGTTTATGTATAAAAATCTTGTGTGCCTCTGTGACCGCGTAACTTTTGGACAAGTTGACATTCCTAACAATATATTTGTACTGTTGAGACGATGGCACGTAGAGGGTATGCTAGGACCCGATATGAGGCTCTATGGTCGAGTGAACAATTTTTTTTAGTTCTCATACTCATCCCGCCACCTACCGGAAACAATATAATAACCGGCTGGAATATATAACATTTCCATGGGGCATATGGACGCAAAATTCATTTAGATTGTGGTCCTCGACGTAAGAGGGGCTCACGTCCTAGAACTAAGGAATGAAGGATGAGATACCCTAACAGAGTTCCACCAGGGACATGAACTAGTTACTAACACCCCGTCGGGTTTATACGTAGGCGGCTCGTTTGCACACAAAAAACCATGATAAATCTTAAGTAAAAGTCAAAATCGAGACCGAATAACGTTAATAACATATAATTTATACTTGCGATTGTTGTAACTTGGGCAAACTTCATAATTTTGACAATTATTACTATCTGTCGTACCAGTTTCACAACACATTGTGTACATTTATTATGTAAGTAACCGACCGATAGAATGTTTGCTCAGAAGCACTTGACGGACTTGACGTCAGGGTAGAGATGAACGGTGACGTCATTAATTATTTAGGTTACGCTAATGCCACAGAACTTCTCGCCTCTTCGATAAATGATCAACAAAATATCCCTAGACACTTTGAACGAAAATAGCGGAAGCCGTTTTATCGCTCGACATTGACAGGACCAAATACATAGTCGTATCCTGAAAATCTTTAAAAAAGCATTGGATGCTTGGGGCGTGTCGTCTGTATAAATATCTCGGTGCTTGAGTAAACGAAGCACACGACGCTGATCAAGAAATACAAAGCCGGATAGACCGTGCATTTTTGATGAAAAAGAAAAGTATTATGCTGTTGTTATATCAACATCATTACATTAAACTTTGAACGCAAATGATCCACTATAACAGTGCACATGGTCTGTGGTTCTTTGGTAAGACACTAGACATACATTTCAACACAAAAAATAAGAAATGAAAAAGTTCTCCAACGTGTTGAAATGTCCCGTAAACTAATGCAGACTATTATGAAGAGTTACCAAAAGTTGAATATCACAGACATCTGCTACGCTATGAAAATTATCAGTTGCTTCAAACAATTATCATAGCTGGAAGACTCGCAGACTCATAGCTGAGGAATATTCCGGAGTGGACAGTAATCACCAGCGCCGGGCAACTATATCGTATGGCCAAAGGCAGGAAACAGTTTACTGAAACTCTGACGGCACTTGAAAAATAAAAAAAATCTTTTACCGTTTCCTGTCTATTAATTTTTAGAATCAAAATATTGTAAACATGAATAATAAAAATTAAAGGCATCAAAATAAATAAATAACTCAAATTACTAAATAAATCGTTCAAAATAGTAATTACTCCTTTTTTTTACATTTGTGATTGAACAATTCACAAATGTAAAAAAAAAAACATATAAAATTAGTAAGGCTTATGTTATAATACTTGTTACATCTTAAAACTAAATACTGAAATTACATAAAACAGCGTTTGAAACATATAGTAAATACACTACTTGTTAATATTCCATTTCACAGCTTTTAGAAATCAAATGACTTGGTTATTAAATTAAGCGTAGGATATCAAAAGGTGTGCTGCCAACATAGGCCACTTAACTTAAAGACACCACTTTGATTTTACAATCAAAACAGAGATGCCAAAAATATGGCGGACGTGGATGGGGATAGCTGTGCTCCAATTGGTCAGTTTTAGTACAGCTGTGAGCTATACCAGAATGATAGGGATGTGCCCATAAGATAATCTATTGTTGTTTTTCTTTATTCTTTCTTCTAAAATTCATAAATTTGTATAGTGTAGTAATGGTATGACAACGCTGAAACATTCGTATAAGTATTTTGCAATAATTAATTGTGATAACGAATAAAATAAAATATTCAAACAAACTTAATAATCTAAACGAAATCTAACAAAACGTGTTATTCACAACAAAATAATATAATGGTCATTCATATAATATAATGGACACAATTAGTTATCATTATTACCAAAAAAAATATTTATATAAACATCGGTAATGATAATACAGATATTTTTTTGCATATCGATCTCAATCCTAGCAAACAAACGTCATGGAAACTGTCACTTAACGAAAATTATTTTGTAAATGTAATACTAAGGAAATAACCTTACCGATGGTAAGTTATGCACTTACTTAAGTTGTAATTATTTTTGCCACACAATTTCAAGGTACAACACTGCAAAGTACCGACAATTTTGTTTTCTTTTTTTGAAATTACCTCAACACAACCTCTCACGAGTGGCAGAGTAAACATAATGGGAGTAGAAGTGGACGGGGCCGTTGTTGAACATAACATTGGCTGGCGCGACTGTCTGCTATGCTATTTAGGTTAAGTGGTCTATGGTCTATGGCAAAAAGTTTTAACAAATTAAGAGCTAAAATATTTCCGATAGACAGCCGGAGTACATGTCAGCGTACAAAAAGAATTTAATTTCCTCATTATTTCTGTCCTTTAAGGTTTTTAATACCTCCTGTCTTTCGGGACCGGTGTCATGCCTGAACCGATCCTGATGCATCACGTATTCTGCCACACGCAAAGCCTCAGTGCTGCCAACTTCTAACAATCCTTTTATGATTGCAGTTATAAATCTGTTCCTACTCTCATTATACGGAAAATGTTCCCGTAACAATATCACCAGGTGTTCTTGGTAGAGGCTTATAACAGAATTGAAATATTTCGATTTCAGCTCTCGAATCTCCTGACCGATACATTTACCGAACAATTTGCCAACTATGGTGGAGCCTTCGTACTGTTTTATCTTAGCATCTGCAAACATTTCAGGGTGTAGTTTGAGGCTTCGGTGAATAGAGTTGTGATATAGCATAATCGCGTGTATTGTTACAAAGATATGGAAATAACCTTCCATCGGTAGAAGTTTCCGGAAGTCAGTAACGACTCGTTCCAATACTGGCGAACATGAAACTAAACTTGTATCAAAGAAAGCCTTGTTGTATTTTAATGCTAAAACAAAATCATTTATATACTCCGTGGTGGTTTCAGTGCTTCGACTTAAAAGTGACGACAGGCGATCGAAGAATGGTTCCCAAACGGTGGCGAGTCTCTCTGTCTGTTCGGATTCGCTTTTACAAAGCAGCAAATACTTGGCAATAATACGGACTTGCATAGAATTACACATTTGCATGTTATAGTCGTCGTCGGAAACCTTATCCCAAGTGAATTCTATTAGAAATTGTTCAATCACCGTCTTTATAACATCTGGATCAACTTCTGAAAGAAGATTTTCAAGCATGCAAAGAATTGGCATTGATTTCTTTTTGGAAATCTTCTCAAAGGCTTTAAATACATCAGTCCAGTACTCGGCTTGCATTTTCGATGGAATAAAGCAAGCTTTAGCGAGCGATTTTTTTAAGTGACGGCGCTGCTCTACAGATAGATCTAGACTCTCCAAACCCGGAGTGACCGCCCGCCACACTGCGAATTCTACATTATCACTATTAACATTTCTTCTAAAGTAGGAAAGCGCGGCCCGTACCGCGGCACCCGGCTGCTTTCTCACAACTATCCCGAATACCTGCGCAAGTCTCCCACCCCGCCCGCTCCGCTCCGCCAGAAGCATTGCCAACTTTCCTGTTCGGCGCCACTCAAGCGACCTTTCTATATATTTTTCGACATCCACAGCTTTGCAAGTCACCACTCTGTTGGCAATTGCTTTCACACCCACCGTCTTCCAATCTATTGCCTCTATGTCTAAAGGTTTACTTTGATGGCAGTTGGCTAGAAGCGCGGCTTCTAATTGTTTTCTGGGACTTCCCTTTGGTTCTTTGTGGCATTCATCGCGAATGGAAAGAAGATCGGCCCGTAACAGGGCGAGCGGTCGAGCGAGGCACGGGTGAGGGTCGCTAGTGATGATTACGTTGATAGCTTCTATGTGAAAAGCTGCCAACCCATTACTCTCTCCAAAATACAGCGCCAGTTTCCTTAGAAAACCATCGTAATTGAACGAGTGAGTTTTAAGCGATTCTCCGAAGTCGTTTGTTGATCTCAGAAGCGTCGCGTCGTGACGCAATACGTTTAAGTAGGATGCGTTCGTTTTCATCAGAGCAAAGTTTTCGCGGAACAACTCGCGCCTGGCAACACGTTCATTGTAAAGCCGACGCAGAAGGCTTTCAGCTGCGGACGGATCGCGACGCACTGTCTCTACCAACGCTTCGACCGCTCCGGGGCAGTCTTTCACACGCAACTTCAACGCAGTCAACGCATCTAACAGAAGCTCGAAGCGCTGTAGCGCTGCACTTGGTTCTGCCACGGCGGCGGCTAAGAGCATCGCGGGCAGACGTTCCCTAATTAAAAGATTTTCAACTCCATTTAATTTGTACTCGGTGAGAGTTGAAAAGTTATTCAGGAAAGCGACGCGTAGAGACAGCGGACATTCCTCGCCTGACAGCAGGACTCGCAGCACGGACGCGTGCATCCCTTCGCGGCAAATTATGGGCGAAGCTCCGTCTAACCCTAACCCTCGTGCAAAATCCAGCAACAGACCCCAAGCGGTGGAAGGTAGACGCCAGGCACACGCGCGCACCACCATGCTCCGTACTATGGCTGCGCGCAGGTTGCTAGATTCACTGAGGTGTCGTTCGACAAGCAAACGCATTAATTTCTCTAATTGATCCATATTCTGTCCACATTTGCTGACTAAGACGAGCATCATGAACTCCCGATTCTTCACGGAGCTCTCTGCAGCGAGCAGTTTCCTCAGCTCGAACATTGTTCGCTCGAAACTGAAAAAGCGATAGCGATCAAACAGCTGATCGAGCAATGTTTTCCTCTGCATAGTACTATAGCACTCCATTGGACATTCGTATATGTAATCCAAAGCCATACATTTTCTCTTTTTTATTAATCGTTTTAACTTTCTTTGTTCAGGGAACTCATAGTCTTCAGGCCGTCGCTTGATATCATCGAAAACGGTTTCCAACTTTTCTCCTTGTATGCCAGACGGTGGAGGGTACGGCCAATCTTTCACTTTCGTGCCTATCTCTTTATCGACAAACACTAGCTTTTTGAAAGCCGCCCTCTCATCGACACTTATCTTTTTAATAAGCGGCTCTACGCTTTTGTACGAAAACCAATAGTTAAGATATTCCGCTCTCGCAAGCTTCAGCACAAGCTCTTTTGTTTCTTCATTACTAAGATGTTTGGCCAAAGTTTTCATGTCTAGAAGCGAAACTGCGTAGAGCTCCGGCTTGTTCATGAACCTCTGTTTGTGCTTTTTCATGACATATTCAGAGGTAAGAGGACTGAACTTACTGAATCTGTACCTTTCGAAATATTTTTCAATTACATCCAAATATAAATCCGTGTTTGTCTTAAAAACACATTTATAGCAATTGAAGTAAGGTTGATTCATACTTAAATACTTATTCAAGGCTGACAAGTTTTTGCTCAAGTTTTCATAATATAACATAAACACTTGTGGGCAGTATTCACAAAAAATTTTTAGGTATTTCGGTGTTACTTTATCCATTATGTTTGGAAATTCTTCCAATATAAACTCGGGGGCACAGTGCCACAGGAACTTTACACTCATACCGTAATCGTTCTTGTAGTATTTGTAGAACTCCAGGCATCTCCGAGAATCCCGCAAACTCAATTGTAACCAGTCCTTCATTTTGTTGACCGCAGGTGTTATCATTTGTGGGTACAACTCAGTTTCTAAATAATCAGGATTGATGATGCCTTGATGCTCCGGTTCCAGGAGCCAAGTACATTTTAGGGCTCGGCTTACGTACACCATATCCTCTTGCTTAAGGGTGTTTAGGATAAAATCTACATACCGGTACTTTGACGCAAGGTCAATTTTAAATAGCTTATCAACAGGAGATGATTCGGGTAGCTCCAGAATAAGTTTCACAGGTAAACTTTTCTGGTAGGTATCTTCGATCAAAGAATTCAGGTGATGATGTCGTTCACCCAGATTGTCACCATGAAGTGATATTGGTATAAGTGCAGACATCTGCAAAGAAAGATAAATAAATTTAATTGCAATAATGCATACAGCAACACAAAAATATATTAACTATATAGTGTAACAATAAACACAATTGTTAAAGAATAAATGAGAGGTTTTTGTTCCACTACAAAGCACAAGCCTCTGATTTTAGGAAATAAAAATATGTCTTTGATATTTAAAGACAGTCGCAGACTTTATGTTGATGATACTGCACACCCTATTATAAATATGTAGCTTGCACGGTATTGTCACTTCCACATTGGCACTCAAGCTAAAACAACAAACAAGAAGAAGAAATAGAAAACTCCTAAGAGGAACATGAATAGTACTTGTAATAGAATCAGTGATTGTCAGATAATAAGTGTGATTGTCTATGTCTTCCATTAATAATTGGTATTTTAATCCCGCAATCCAGCATCTCAACACATTTACATGTATGGTATACAGGGCACTTAAGACTTAAATCTATCCAAATTTAACATGCAATAAAAAAAAGAAATAAATTTCCTGAACACACCATATTTTACATAAGTAAAATCTTATTCATTATGAATGGTACTTGCATTTCATTTAGATTATTAGGTTATTTAAGTTGTTGATAAAAACAGGGACATTAAATACCAATATGTTTACCAGTATTGAATTACTCTATTGTAATTTATAACAAAATGTTTACCCTTAATTTAACTCTCATTTCTGTACCAAAACCTAATTCCTGTTTTATGTTCAATATTAGAATAAGATTAATATACGCATTATACTTCTATTAATGTTAAAATTCTCTTCTAATCACATGACATAGGCTCCTTAGATTAACCTATAATTTTCTCTTTATTCCATGTTTTATCCATTTTAGTTTTATAAACTATATTATCTCCTTCCTTAAATTTAATTTCTTTTCTTCTCACAAACAACTCCTTTATAACTTCAATAAAAATTCAACTCAAACAATTAAATTTATTTATTCATCAAACTCAACAATTACAGCATGAAGAAGGCCTTTTAAATACTAACAACTATTGTGCAGATAAAGCTTATGCTTACGTCTAGTGCTGCTATCTGTGCTAATAAGATAAATTTAGCACGGCCCGTGCATGACCATGTGCGTTTATTTTTAGATTCCTCATATAATTCTTCCTCCTACATATAATTCTTCCATTACCATTTTCTTAAGTATATTTCAATCAATTTACAGAAATGATCAATGGGAAAATAAAATTTGTTTCTCAATTTCCAACAATATAAGCGACTTTCATAATTATTGTATACCACATATTAGCACATCATGACGCTTTAAAAGATGAAAATACAAAGTTACAAATAGAACAAACTATTTAGAATAGTTAAATGCAGTATTATAACATTAATTACATATATATACATAGAGATACAGGGAATCTAAGAATTCTAATGAAGATATTTTACCCTGAATCTAGAATCTCATAGTCACAACTGAATCAGCCGATTAGTTTTACATCTATCTAAACGATATATAACGTATAAAACGCTTATTAATAACATGAATTACTTACTTTCAGTTTAATATTTAACCCACAGAAAAATTATTTATGATGAAGGGGGGTTTCGGCTAAGCTGGAGGAAACTTGTCAATAGTCATTTTGATATTTTTGATTTCCAATCTCCAAATATTTAATAGTAATCTGTGATTTCTAAATTCATTCCATCTATAACTATAGGTTCTTCCAATAACATTGAAGTTAAAAGGTGACATTGACATTAACCTATCTGATACAGAATCGATATAGAATAAGGACTTACAATAGACATATATTATTCTATGGTACTCAATTATAATCTTCAGATGCAAAAAACGTCCCACGAATGAAAATTTCACTCAGCTATGGCCGCGGCTGTCATGATAGCCTTGGCGCTGATTTTCAGTGAGACCAGTCATAAACAGAGAATTTCGGTTCATCTGCAATATTTTTACGATAAAAAAGAAAATGTTGTTTCTGCTTAAAATTTCCTAATAACGCTTGCATGCTCGTGTCCAACACATCGCTCTTATTTCTTACCGTAAGACTGTCCGAGCTTTGGATACAAATCAATTATAGATTTATTACATTGTTCTCTTGTAATATTCTAAATTCTGCCTAAAAGAAATATTCGAATTACTATATCAAACACCAATCAACTAAGTATCTTTATTGCTAAACGATACGTATTAAATATATGCATGGGAAAATATTACGCAAGGCAAACGTGCAATAAGAAAATATACAGTATGTTTCAAATAACAAAGGTAAATTAAAAGGACGAAGAAAAGAAGAAGGAAAAATAAAGTAAAAGCTAATTAGATAAATAACGTTAAGGAACCATTCCAGAATTCAGATATATGGTCCTAGGTTTAGTTGAAATGGTTAAACAACGAAAGGTACAGAGGTAAGAGATTTTATAGATAAACTTAAAAGAAAAAGGCATGGTGATTATTTACATTTTTAAAACTCCAACATGAAGTACCCACGCTAGAAATATTCTCAATGGCAATTGCTTTGTTGTAATTCTTTTATGCCTTAAATATATTATTTAGAACGTATTATGTACATAAGTTAATATTACACCTTTCTACATCCCATATTCAAGATGAATTCATATCATTACCTAATAACAAAAAGTATATCCACACAAAACGTCAAGTGCACGTACTTTAGGCACAACGCCGTAACCGAAGTCAAGGCTGAGCGCATGTTTAGGTACGGGTGTAAGGAGCGCAGTACCTTAATGAACTCTCGTTATTACAAGGTTATTATCTAACTATTTAGTACGTAGTTGTAAGGACATACAAGCAACGAAATTTTTAACTTTTTATTTAACATATTATATTTGAATTTTAAGTTAGTACGTTTCGGTTCCAGAACCAACAAAAAATCACGGTGTATATGTGAATAGGGTTGCTCTAACTTTCCCCGTATTTATACGAATGTCCATACATCACTCGACACACAGGCCCACTGAAAACCAGCGCTGTAGTCTCAACTGCAGCATTAAGCTGAGTGTGGTCTGTTTGCCCCATGCGCCACGCAACGCGTCTAGAGGAGGCAACGTTAAACATAGTTTGTGTAAATAACTGTTTGATTAAATGTGTTGCAATGTTTGTTTTGTTATCAAGTGGCGTATTTGTGCAATAAATGTTTCTTTCTTTCTTTCTTTCTTTCCTTGATTAACTGGAAGGAGAGATTCCTTTTTAATTTCCATTGGAGAGGAGAATTTACCACAGTTTTCTTGGAACAGTTTATATTTAAATAGTGGTTGTGTAATCACAGGAGGGAGAGAGTAATGAAAAAGTGCTCATTACTGTAAGACATGTGTATTACTGACTAGGTCTGAAAGGCGGAAAAAAAAACAAATGAAAGATGCGAGTACCAGAACCATAATTCCGTACGCAAAGATTGAGATGATGTAATATATTTATATATATTTTGGCACGTACCAAGCCGCGGCTTACGCTGGTACTCGAATGGACGCGTACCGAACAATTTTTGTTTTCGGTGATGATTTACACTGTGGGGTAAATAATACCGAGCCGCTGGGGCGTAAATTAATTCTGACCTGTTCCGCCATAATAATAGCAATATTGCCTTTCGATTCAGCCACTATATTAATTCCGAAGGAATCCATTGTTTTAACTGGTACCCGCAACCCGCAAGCCCGCGTTATATGCGCATCCAGCACACTATCTTGTCGATGATTAAGTAAAATTATTCGTAATGTAAAGTTTAACGTTAAATATATTTAACGGTGGAAAGTTCCATAAGAAACGTTATATGTTATACCGTCATTGTCTCAAGCAGCTCTAAAAAAACAATTTTTTAACCGTATTTGCCCGGTCTTGTCAATATCCTCTTGTCATTGTCAGCGTTCAAGGTCAATGTTATTGTCTATATAATTGAATAGACTCGGAAATCATAGAACAGATTACCACTGTAGATTGGAAATCCGATATATAAAAAAATACTAATGACGAATTTCGAAAGAGTACCTAAACAAATACTACGTTACAAAGTTTCTCCAGCTTAGCTGATAAGTGATAACACCCTTCTGAATAAATTATATTTGTGTTTTAACCTTTAATCTGAAAGTAAGTGAATTATTATACTAATTTACTGTTGCCTACCGTTTGTACAGACTTAAAACAAATCTGGTGATGTTATACCGTCAGTTTAGTTGGGACTACGAGATTTTTGATTAAGAAAAAAGTAAAGTATCTTCATTAGAATTCTTACTTTCTCTGTATCTTCTTGAGCCGCATTCTTGTGAAAACGTATGTAATAAATGTTTTAATATCTCAGTCGCCTACTCTAAATAGTTCGTTCTAGGTAAATTTAGACTAGCAACAAGACTTGCTGCATGTCGGAAGTGTAAACACCATTTTAAAAATTTCGGCGAGACCTTGATGCTTATTTTGCAAATATTTCTCTTTGTTTATGAGCAAGTATAATGTCCTAAAAAGTTTGGATGCATAGTGATAGTTATGGGACACGAAATGAAAAGTTTACCATAACAAAATTATAAAAAAATTTCATGCTGCAAAATCTAGTGGTGGAGATCACCACTACTATACAATACATTATTATTAGGTCTTCCTTGCCCTGCACTTAAAGATAAAAAATGTTTTGTTATAAATTACAATACTGGTTAAATTGGTATTTAACTTTTAATTACCGATTTACCACTCCACCTTAATAACTCCCTGTTTTTTTCGACTAAATAAATAGCTCTATAATCATAATGAATTTAATCTGATCCTAATAATTTTTCTGACCTTAAATATGTTGTGAATTAAACCATGGACAGCAGTCCATAAGGTCGTTAATTAATTTAACTTTGCTGTAAGACCTAGAAATGGCCTGTAGAATATGAGGAATACTGTAATTCAGTTAATTTTATTTGGAACTAAGGCAAGTTTACAATATGTACGAATGTTGTATGGCAGTAAGGTAGTCAAGGACTGAGTTGCAACTATTAATGCCCAAACTGAAATGGAATTTGAGCTTGATGGTGACAATGCTTGAATAACCATGTAACTGCTTATTACAATATAATTATACTAAATATGTTTATTATTCATTTATTGTACACAATGGCAAATTTACAAAGAAAAGCTAAACCCTAAGCAGAGTTCTCTTGCAGCAGACCCTTGAGAAAAGAGAGATATGTTATCATTAACAAGTAGAAAACTGTACTTATTAATTACACAAATTCATAAATTGTTTAAATATTGCATTTTAATTAATAAAATATATGTTAATATTACATAACATATTTAATAATAATCACCCATACAATGCATCTATGCATAAAATATTTATTAATTCTAAGTAGATAGATAGTGCTCTGTTACTCTTTTCCGGAATTTTTTATGAGAAACATAGTGCACATGTCAAGTAGTAGTGAGTTTCACAACTCAACCACCTTTTCAGTGAAGGATTTACCATATTGCCTTGATGAATGGGAGGGTGTTTTAAGGAGGAAAGATTAAATGTTCTAGCACAGTTATGGTGATAGTTGCTATTCAAATTTGGGGCTTATTCAAGTGTAGTAGTAATTTGGTTACAAATTTGTTAACTGTTTACAGGGCATCCCTAGCCTGTCTACATTCTAAATATTTTTCTATTTTTCCAGAGTTGTGCATGCTAGTTAAATGTTTAAACCGAAGGGGTAATGGGATAAAATGTAACGGTCATATAGGACAAAGATTAGAACCACCTCATGATTTCTTATCCGCCGCGTCGTTATATTTAGAACCGCTGGGACCTTTTATCCATTGATTTATATTATACAATATAAATGAACAATATTTATTTTTAAATTGAAGTGAGTGTGAGTGGGTGTTTGTGTTTGTCTATGTGTATGGGTGTCTAAGTACCTCAATAAATCTTGAGATTTTATAAAATTATCAGTTTCTTCATAATTTAACGAAAACAACTATTTTATTAAGTTGGGTATTTATTGGTCTGTATAAAGGGACAACAAAAAATTTGTGGTGGCTTGTTCTTAGTTTCATGATACAATGGAGTATATTTAATTTTTTTTTATTCGTAAATGGGCAAATGAGCAAAGGCTCACCTGATGAATGTAATCCAAAGCGACTGGCACTGGTGGGCTGCGACTATGTGCGTCAGTGTTCCCATGTCCCTGCTGATATGTTTGGTGTTTGAGGCGTTTCGTTCGGTTAGTTAGATAACCAGAGGCCCACTCACTATCCCCCAAACCCCCTCCCCATCGTCCCTTCATTCTCCCAAATATCTTTATAGGCCGGCTACGCACCTGCAGCTTCTCTGGTGTTGCACATGTACGTGGACCTAGGATCACTTACCATCAGGTGAACTGCTACATCGTTTGCTAACTTTCCCATAGAAACATACAGATTTTTTAATTGAATGATCAGTGTAGATAGCCGTATAGTGCGGACACCTGTATGGGCATAAAAAAAACACAAAGTAACAGTCTGAATGATGGAAAATTATCCAAAACATGAGAAACTTGTTCCCAGCTGGTGAAGCACACTAATTTATATGTTAGAATATTTATTATGTTCGTTTGTGAGTTTAAAACTTCTCGCAGATTAAATTTAATTTGTGTATCTTTCTTTGCAGATGTCTGCAATTGTACCAATAACACTTCGCGGTGACAATCTGGGTATACGACATCGTCACCTGAATTCCTTGGTCGAAAATGCTTTCAAGGAAAGTTTACCTTTGACAGTTATTCTGGATCTACCCGAGTCATCTCCTGTTGATAAGCTATTTAAAATTGACCTTGCGTCAAAGTACCGGTATGTAGATTTTATCCTAAACACCCTTAAGCAAGAGGATATGGTGTACGTAAGCCGAGCCCTAAAATGTACTTGGCTCCTGGAACCGGAGCATCAAGGCATCATCAATCCTGATTATTTAGAAACTGAGTTGTACCCACAAATGATAACACCTGCGGTCAACAAAATGAAGGACTGGTTACAATTGAGTTTGCGGGATTCTCGGAGATGCCAGGAGTTCTACAAATACTACAAGAACGATTACGGTATGAGTGTAAAGTTCCTGTGGCACTGTGCCCCCGAGTTTATATTGGAAGAATTTCCAAACATAATGGATAAAGTAACACCGAAATACCTAAAAATTTTTTGTGAATACTGCCCACAAGTGTTTATGTTATATTATGAAAACTTGAGCAAAAACTCGTCAGCCTTGAATAAGTATTTAAGTATGAATCAACCTTACTTCAATTGCTATAAATGTGTTTTTAAGACAAACACGGATTTATATTTGGATGTAATTGAAAAATATTTCGAAAGGTACAGATTCAGTAAGTTCAGTCCACTTACCTCTGAATATGTCATGAAAAAGCACAAACAGAGGTTCATGAACAAGCCGGAGCTCTACGCAGTTTCGCTTCTAGACATGAAAACTTTGGCCAAACATCTTAGTAATGAAGAAACAAAAGAGCTTGTGCTGAAGCTTGCGAGAGCGGAATATCTTAACTATTGGTTTTCGTACAAAAGCGTAGAGCCGCTTATTAAAAAGATAAGTGTCGATGAGAGGGCGGCTTTCAAAAAGCTAGTGTTTGTCGATAAAGAGATAGGCACGAAAGTGAAAGATTGGCCGTACCCTCCACCGTCTGGCATACAAGGAGAAAAGTTGGAAACCGTTTTCGATGATATCAAGCGACGGCCTGAAGACTATGAGTTTCATGAAATTACAAAATTTACACGTTCAATCCAACAGAAAATAGGTATGCAGTCGAACTTTGCATACGCATGTCCTATGGTGTGCGAGAGTATTACACGGAGGAAAACATTGCTCGATCAGCTGTTTGATCGCTATCGCTTTTTCAGTTTCGAGCGAACAATGTTCGAGCTGAGGAAACTGCTCGCTGCAGAGAGCTCCGTGAAGAATCGGGAGTTCATGATGCTCGTCTTAGTCAGCAAATGTGGACAGAATATGGATCAATTAGAGAAATTAATGCGTTTGCTTGTCGAACGACACCTCAGTGAATCTAGCAACCTGCGCGCAGCCATAGTACGGAGCATGGTGGTGCGCGCGTGTGCCTGGCGTCTACCTTCCACCGCTTGGGGTCTGTTGCTGGATTTTGCACGAGGGTTAGGGTTAGACGGAGCTTCGCCCATAATTTGCCGCGAAGGGATGCACGCGTCCGTGCTGCGAGTCTTGCTGTCCGGCGAGGAATGTCCGCTGTCTCTACGCGTCGCTTTCCTGAATGACTTTTCAACTCTCACCGAGTACAAATTAAATGGAGTTGAAAATCTTTTAATTAGGGAACGTCTGCCCGCGATGCTCTTAGCCGCCGCCGTGGCAGAACCAAGTGCAGCGCTACAGCGCTTCGAGCTTCTGTTAGATGCGTTGACTGCGTTGAAGTTGCGTGTGAAAGACTGCCCCGGAGCGGTCGAAGCGTTGGTAGAGACAGTGCGTCGCGATCCGTCCGCAGCTGAAAGCCTTCTGCGTCGGCTTTACAATGAACGTGTTGCCAGGCGCGAGTTGTTCCGCGAAAACTTTGCTCTGATGAAAACGAACGCATCCTACTTAAACGTATTGCGTCACGACGCGACGCTTCTGAGATCAACAAACGACTTCGGAGAATCGCTTAAAACTCACTCGTTCAATTACGATGGTTTTCTAAGGAAACTGGCGCTGTATTTTGGAGAGAGTAATGGGTTGGCAGCTTTACACATAGAAGCTATCAACGTAATCATCACTAGCGACCCGCACCCGTGCCTCGCTCGACCGCTCGCCCTGTTACGGGCCGATCTTCTTTCCATTCGCGATGAATGCCACAAAGAACCAAAGGGAAGTCCCAGAAAACAATTAGAAGCCGCGCTTCTAGCCAACTGCCATAAAAGTAAACCTTTAGACATAGAGGCAATAGATTGGAAGACGGTGGGTGTGAAAGCAATTGCCAACAGAGTGGTGACTTGCAAAGCTGTGGATGTCGAAAAATATATAGAAAGGTCGCTTGAGTGGCGCCGAACAGGAAAGTTGGCAATGCTTCTGGCGGAGCGGAGCGGGCGGGGTGGGAGACTTGTGCAGGTATTCGGGATAGTTGTGAGAAAGCAGCCGGGTGCCGCGGTACGGGCCGCGCTTTCCTACTTTAGAAGAAATGTTAATAGTGATAATGTAGAATTCGCAGTGTGGCGGGCGGTCACTCCGGGTTTGGAGAGTCTAGATCTATCTGTAGAACAGCGCCGTCACTTAAAAAAATCGCTCGCTAAAGCTTGCTTTATTCCATCGACACTGCAAGCCGAGTACTGGACTGATGTGTTTAAAGCCTTTGAGAAGATTTCCAAAAAGAAATCAATGCCAATTCTTTGCATGCTAGAAAATCTTCTTTCAGAAGTTGATCCAGATGTTATAAAGACGGTGATTGAACAATTTCTAATAGAATTCACTTGGGATAAGGTTTCCGACGACGACTACAAGATGCAAATGTGTAATTCTATGCAAGTCCGTATCATTGCCAAGTATTTGCTGCTTTGTAAAAGCGAATCCGAACAGACAGAGAGACTCGCCACCGTTTGGCAACCATTCTTCGACCGCCTGTCGTCACGTTTAAGTCGAAGCACTGAAACCACCACGGAGTATTTAAATGATTTTGTTTTAGCATTAAAATACAACAAGGCTTTCTTTGATACAAGTTTCGTTTCATGTTCGCCAGTATTGGAACAAGTCGTTACTGACTTCCGGAAACTTCTACCGATGGAAGGTTATTTCCATATCTTTGTAACAATACACGCGATTATGCTATATCACAACTCTATTCACCGAAGCCTCAAACTACACCCTGAAATGTTTGCAGATGCTAAGATAAAACAGTACGAAGGCTCCACCATAGTTGGCAAATTGTTCGGTAAATGTATCGGTCAGGAGATTCGAGAGCTGAAATCGAAATATTTCAATTCAGTTATAAGCCTCTACCAAGAACACCTGGTGATATTGTTACGGGAACATTTTCCGTATAATGAGAGTAGAAACAGATTCATTACTGCAATCATCAAAGGATTGTTAGAAGTTGGCAACACTGAGGCTTTGCGTGTGGCAGAATACGTGATGCATAAGGATCGGTTCAGGCACGACAAAAATCCCGAACGACTGGAGATCTTAAGCACCTTGAAGGAGACAAAGAATGAGGAAATTAAATTCTTTTTATACGCTGACATGTACTCCGGGTGCCTGTAGGAAATAATTCAGTTATGAATCTGTTAAAAAAATTGGCGAACGCACTGCTTTATATGTTATTCTTAAAATAAAAACAAAGTTCTTTAAATTTACTATATTGACTGTATTGCAATGCTTGAAATAATTTTAGTATTAAATTTTATGAAGTAACAAGTATTATTATAAAGTAAGCCTTAATCAGTTTTTGTATAATTAATATTACTTATAATCATTTACTTATTTATTCATTATTGTTAGCCTTAAGCTTAAGGTTACAATGAGCGGATAATGCCAAGTGGCATTCTCTACCAGTCAACCCTTGTTATGGTGAAAGGTAGTTGGCAGGTACAAAACAATGAATAAAATAAAAAAAAACTATACTAACGAGTTACACAAATACGTATACAAATATATAAAAAGATACATAAATAAATATATAATGAAAATCGAAAATAGATAAGCCGAATATTGTCAATGATCTATTAGGTAATCACGAACTAGACTCTTAAATGATTTCCTGTCAGGAGCTGCTTTAATTTTATCGGGCAGGGCGTTCCAGAGGAGTATAGCTTGAACAGTAAAAGAAGAGTTACAGTATCCTGTATTATGTTGTGGAATGCGAATTTTAAGTTGGTTTATGGAACGAGGCTCTGTCATGAGCAGAATAAAGATATTGGAAATTATTCTTAAGATAAGAAGGGAAATTAGGATCAGTTAATACAGAATACAATAAACACAGAATTCTAGAGCTACGCCTTTGACGAATAGGAAGCCAATTAAGCTTGGAACGATAAGAAAAGACGTGATCATATTTACGTAAACCAAAGATAAATCTAATGCAGTTGTTAAGAAGGCGCTCCAACTTATCGAGACGTGATTGGAATATGTCCGAGTCACACACATCTGCATAGTCGATACTATATTACATAATAAATAACATAATTACTATATTCTATACCAAAAAGTTATGAACAGAAAATGTTTAATTTATTTCATGCTGTTTTTTTTTATATTTGGAAACATATTTACTCAAGTTCATAAGACTTTTATATTTTTATAATACACTTATAACAATAATTTTTTATTGTGGTAAAGTTTTGTTTTATATATATTTTTTATTTTATTACCAATATTTATAAACTATATTTTGCGACTGTTTATGCTTGTATACGGGTAACACTAACTGTAATTTGAATTTTCAAAATAAAAATCTAAAAATGTTTATAGATATGCATTTTATTAAAAAGCTGTCACTTTCTCATGCTGGTTAATTAATAACAAAAATAATACAACATAGTTACACACACATATAACTATACGTGTTTAACTTTAAAATTTACTAATAAATAAGACTAATTTCATTGTTCAGAATCTCTTTAAATTTATTTTTTCCTAGAAAAGGCGGCAAACGATCAAGCGGTTCACCTGATGGTGAGTGATTACCGTCGCCCACGTACATCTGCAACACCTGAGGTGCTGCAGGTGCGTTGCCGGCCTTAAAGGGTGTTTGGGAGGCGGAGGGGGAGGGGGCCTCCGGATACCTGAACGAAACGCTGAAGCACAAGATGCCTATACTTCACAGCGGTGTTCTGCGTGGCCATGGTACCAACTCGGTCGAGCCGGCCCTTTCGAGCAGCAGCAAAAGCCGCCGCTTGGCTCTACCACGTGCAAAATAATAACAAAAGAATTTAATTTTACGAGGGGAAAGGTGCTAACACCTATCAATAACCGAAGGCGGTGACTGCTTATGTCGGGTTCAACATTAAAGATGTTGGACCGACTAAAACCTCCACGTTAGATATGCTGTTCCCCCAATCGTCTTGACAGCTTCGGCTGTAGAAACTGTCGGGCAGAAGGCCAAGTTAGGTAACAGTAATATGTGAATCTAGAAATATTTATACTACATTGGGGATCGAACTCTAATTTCATGATTCGCAGGCAAATTGCCTTACTGTTCAGAGATCGTTGCCATCATTTTTATTTTATGTTAATGTTATTAGCGCCAAATTACGCCATTTAAAATTTCATTTACAAATTTTGTACGTTGGCACTAACGAGATTCCACAGAATGTCGCTATTTACAAAAATAATATACGGACTACTGGTTGAGAATTGTATAACTTAATGTTTTTCTTATCATAATTCTACGACACGGATTTAAATTTTAATTTACCTATCATCAATACTAATAATACTCTCTCTGTAAATAGACACATCCCTATTATCTAACAACTCTATCACCTAACATCACACTGTCACATAACATCGCACTGTCACATAACATCGCACTGTCACATAACATCGCACTGTCACATAACATCGCACTGTCACATAACATCGCACTGTCACATAACATCGCACTGTCACATAACATCACTGTCACATAACATCGCACTGTCACATAACATCGCACTGTCACATAACATCGCACTGTCACATAACATCGCACTGTCACATAACATCGCACTGTCACATAACATCGCACTGTCACATAACATCGCACTGTCACATAACATCGCACTGTCACATAACATCGCACTGTCACATAACATCGCAACGGTCGGTAACGGTAAACGGTAAACAAGACGCACATAAGCAACTCATCCAACTTTTTTTTCAGTGTTTCTACAATGAACGGTTAACCCTTTGAGGGGAAATTAAGTTCCAGAGGGGGAGAAAATGGAGGAGGAGGATGAAAAAGGGTTACATGATACTTTTATCTTTATCCACACCAAACGAGGTTGGAGGAGGTTTTATTTATTGACAATTATTATTACCTCTTGTTCTAGTTTCACAATTAAAATTGAATACCCGCAAGGCTCAGTAGGTTATCTTAATAAATAAAAATGTTGTAAAACTAGAAGAGGAAGTAATAATAATTGTCAATATGATAAAGTTTCACAAAGTGACAAGAATCAATTGTAGGATTTATTTAGTTAGCACGGGAGTTTGACATAATTTCTATTCATAAAATATAACGCTAATGTCTTGATTAATTCCTCTGTTTCAGTCTTTAGGTCTGAGAATTGGGGATAATCAGAATGGAACATAGAAATAAAATCATTGAATAATCCAAGACTATAGACAAGAATATAGTTCACAAAATGTATTTGGCATTTTATTAAAGGGATTTCTAAAGATTGGAGTGTGTGGGGGTTCCCATGTGTTGGATTTTCGAAACTTAATTTACTTATTTTTCATTTATGTGTGAATCTATCCCACTGTTCTCATATTCTTTTCACCTGCTTTAGTATGCCATCAACATTAATAAGGTTCGACTTCATGGAAGGCTTAAAAGTTTTTAAAAGCAACAGTATTTTTAGTCCTCCTACCAAATTGTACAAATTTTCGCACAAGATTCTAAGCTTGGTAGAATGCATAACTAGACACCAGATGGATCATACGACATGCACATTTTGAAACAAATACTTGCGTGTAATTTACTCGGATAAGTTGAGATACAGAGTTATGCGACTCTATTGTAACTCCAGATGTGTCAAGACAAAAGCTTATCCAATATTAATTACGTACGTTTATCTGTGACTAGTCGTGTTCACAACGACTACAAACAGAACGCGTTAGAACGAAATGTTCTGTATGGACCAATAGCAGATAGCAGTCCCATTTATTACAAAGAGCAATCTGCGTAAGCTATATTTTATAACTGCTTTATTTATTTGCTGTGTCAATATACGAGCATCTATATCTGTAGTTTACAAATTAAAGATAGACTTACAATTTAAAATAATGGAAAATAATTATTATTGATAAATTGATATTGGTCATGATGGTTATAAGTATAAGCAACACTTTAAACAAAATATTATTAAAAAATAATGATTTTTGTTGCCTTTGTTTCGATATACTTTTAAAGGAAGATGCAATTCAAATGGAAGATGAAGTTATTATGAACGAGAACGACAAACATATTACTGTTATGGCTGATGTTATGACATCTATCATACCTCTAAGTGTAAGAGTTATAATCAGCATAATTATCTGCTGATTAAATATATTACAATCATATTCATAAATATAAATGTAGTACATAACGAATATACCATAACATTTAAATTTATGAATACTGTTATTCAGAATAACTATTATATATAAAGAAATTCAAGTAATGTCTGTCTTTATAGGTTCCGCAACACATTGTTAATAATGGAGTGTGTGCGAAATGTGCAAAATTGGCAGTAAGCAGTTACAAATTTGTTAAAATGTGTAAAGAAAACTTGGGCACTATGAGTAACACAATTGAAACATTAGATGCATGTTTAGATTGTAATTTAGGAGAAATTATTACCAGTAAAAATCTATTTATAAGCTTGGATACAAAAGACTTTACACATAAACTATGTACAGATCAAAGAAGCAAAGTAATTTCAAAAAATGCTGCACCTAGAACACTCTCCTATGTTAAAAATAAATCTAATAATTGTTCTGCACTTGAAGTTGACATTTCAAAAAGTAATGGTGATATAAATGCTAAGAAAAATGTATGTGTTACTAAAAAGATTCAATCAAAAAGAACAAAGTATAAAACAAATCCATTCGCAGATATGTTGAATAATGAAAATGATCTTCAAAATAGCAAATGCAACATTTGTTTTCAAATTTACCATACGCCATATAATTTAAAACTACATTTTTTAAGAGTGCATGCCCCAAAATCATTTAAATGTCCTGATTGTCCAAGAAGCTACGGCTCAGCTTGTATACTTGAGCAACATAGACAAGAGAGTCACACTAAGGCTGTGTGCAGTCAGTGTGGAAAAACATACAATAATAGACATTCATTGAAAGTCCATGAAATGGGACATAAATTGAAACTAGTCTGTCAATCCTGTGGCAGACAATACAAAACCAAATCAGTATTTAATAAACATGTAAGGCTTAAAGAATGTAATCGACCCAGAATGACCCCTTCTCAAGCACAGTTCACTTGTGACTTATGCGGTAAGAAGTTTTGCCAAAAATCAACACTACGCGTTCATATTAATTTCGAACATGGTAGAGGAAAGACTCATGAATGTACATGGTGCAATAAAAAATTTTATGCTCAGAGCAAGCTCAATGCTCATGTTGTAAAGCATACAAAAGACAAAAAATTTTCATGTCAGCAATGTGGAAGTAGATTTGTGAGTAAGGAGTCTCTCCTTTACCACACTCGTATTCATACCGGGGATAAGCCATACAAGTGTGATTACTGCGATGACAAATTCCTGTCCGCATCTCGTAGAATGCAACATGTTAGAGGGCGCCACATGGCTGTGACTCATGAATGTGATGTTTGTTGTAGTAAATTTAAATCCAAATCTAGTTTGATAAGACATAAGAAGAAACATTTCGATCCTAATAGTAAACTGCAGAATGCCATAGCTTAAGTACATATTATTTGATTTGATGATTGTTTTCCCTTAATCTTAACAACCTGTAAATAATTCACTGCAGGAACCAGGGCTCTCTCTCAAGGAGTATTTGTCTTATTGGCCAGCTCAGACTAGCAATCTCAGTACCACCTCATGGCCTAGATGCTTCTGCGGCCCACTTAATTTTGATCTGATGTTTTTCGAGATTATCATCCTACCATCTGTCGGTAGCTATTTCAAGGCTTTTCCCTTAGTTGCCCCTTACGACACCGACAGGAAAAAAGGGGGTTGGGTGGATTGTTCATGTCCATGACTGTGGCCAGGTGGTGCTTACTGTGAGCTCTGAACGCGCGCGTTTGAAGCTTGTATCTGAGTTTATGATTTAAAATTAGACGAGAATCTTAAAAACTGCGAAGCACTTAAATTAGGAATTTTTGTTTTATTTGTGAGTAATTTATATCTTTAATTAATAGTCAATTAGGTAGAGTCGGTACCACAGAACGGAAATACGAGTTTGGTACTCCTTTTTGTCTATACACAACGCACGCCATTGTATTTATGTTCGTGTAAAAATGGTGAATCTTTTATTGTTTTCAGTATAGTTTTAATGCATTTGTATGTTACATAGCTTTTTAAATTTTTCATTGGTTAATGACCTACATTACTTCTTCAAATGCTAGTAGAACGGCTGTGTACAACCAATAAAATATTCAGACTTTTAAAGATTTATTTCAAACAAGCAGAGTTTAGCTTTACACGTTGTTTATCTTATCGAAAATCAGATACATTTGCTGCAGATTAATACGCTTTTATACAGACTTTATGCGGCAATCTATCATAACTCATTAAAAAATAAATAGGGGTACTTCCGGTATGTAAAAATGTTTAATTAAAATAAATGAATTTTATCTTCATGTTTAATTCACCTTTTAAGAAATTATTTAATATTGTTTCATTTTGTTAACGGAAATCCCTTGACAGAAATTATCATTACAATCCTTAAATAGACCATCATCATCATCATCATCATTTCAGCCTATCAGAAGTCCACTGCTGAACATAGGCCTCCCCCAAAGATTGCCACGAAGCTCGGTCCTGAGCCACCTGCATCCATCGACTTCCCGCAACACTGCGCACGTCGTCACTCCATCTTGTGGGGGGTCGTCCTACACTGCATTTGCCTGTACGCGGCTGCCACTCGAGGACCTTTTTTCCCCAACGGTTGTCAGTTCTGCGAGCTATTCTAGACCATATTCAAATTAAATTTTGTTTAAAATTAAAAAAAAAATAAGTGGATAATAAGTTTTACTCAATTATAATATTGAGTAAAACTAATCAGACAAATTATGATAAATTATATTAGGCGGATGTATCACTGCGATTTACAATGGAAAACAGTAGTGATGTTAAGAATATTAAAACTGATTAACAATACAGGACCTGAACTTGGGAACCGATTCTTTACGTAAAATATGGTTCACGTTGAACAGGAAAAGCCTCCAACAAAACCAATTTGATTACATTTTGCTTTTTGTGATAGGGAAAACTAAAAATCTGAATAGGTATGTTGGAGTTTTTTTTATGATAAGCAAATCACGTAATCTTATTGTTATATGAAGAATCAAGTATGATGCAGTATATTGCATGTTATATCGTATTTACAGGGTACATGAAACGTGATTTCTAGGTACAAAAATATTATAAGTATAGAAATTTGTCTAAATTTAGAGTGGGGTCCAATGCACTACCTGATTTTAACAAAAGTATGACTGTTATGTTTCATTAGATCAGGAAATACGCCAGCTTCTACACTACTGTTAAACATAATGCAATTAAATCTATTATTGATGCAGTTACTTCAACTTCCCCATAGATCCCCTTTTTTTTTTAACATAAATAGTGTTAAACATTTTTATAACATCTTTGAGACATTTGTCTGAAATTAGTTAAATTCTTGCAAATAATGTCACGATAACAGTAGGAGGAGAATTGAGTGACATTGTAGTCAAAATTGGAATCCTAGTAAAGAATTCCTCAAACACATCAGCTACCTCCTAATCAGTCTGTTTTTTTTTTTAAATATCAGCTGCTACTGGAGCTGCAGATGCGTTGCCGTCCTTTAAGGATGAGAAGGAGGACGAGGAGACGGGGATGGCGAAAGGGTGGAGTGGGCCTCCGGTTACAACCCTCACCTAACAAAACGCAGAAGCAAAAGCCACTCCTTCACGCCCGGTATTCTGCGAAACCGTGTACTAAACCGGTCGAGTTGGACCATTCAAGCAGCAGCAAAGGCACTTGACTCTACCACCTACCGTCCAATACATAGATATTCGTACCGATATATAGTTATTGTATTTATGTACGTTTTGTTTGGCCTATGCCTATGTTATTTTACGAGTATATGTTTATCCGGCAGACAGTTGAGTTTTGAGCATAATTTGTTCGAGTTTGAGAAACAGAAAATAGCTTTGTATGTCTGAAACTAATCATCAGATTGCAGTTAAACTACAATTTCCATTGCTTTTAGAACCTTTTAAAATGGAGCGCCGTTTGACATCATCTGACAGCAGTCAAAAGGAAAAATTAAATTAATTAAAGGAATTAAAAGTTTCTGTATATGAAATAAAATAATAAACTAAAAACTCATGCCAGATTTACCGACCCGTGCTGACCAGCTCCCATAAGCACCGCCTGTTCACAAACATGTCATCCATCCTTTGTCCGATAAATTGATAAACCGCGTGGTTTCCCCGTGGAAATAATAACAATCGAGGACGTGGTATTAACTGTCGTGGTAACAGGATTAAGTATGTAAATACTTTTTCTCCCACAGAGGAAACCCAAAAGCAAAATAATAATTGAAGCCATCAAAATACTTCCTCAAACTCTCAATACTACCAGTTTTTTTTCCGACCTAATATTTAAATTATGTCAATAGACAGTAATATAAAATACGTACGTAATTTTTTAAAGATAAAACATTTTTATGAGTAATTCACACAGGAGCCTCGGTACGGCAATTAGTAAAAAGATATGGCTAGTTTATATATAACAATAGTTGTTCATTGTTAAAGGTAGACATCTCAACAAGTGTCTTCTTAATAATCTAAAAGCCGTCATTTGACGTTTGTGTTACTTCCATGACTGACTTGACATTGGCAGAATTCGTAATAACTAGATTGTCACTAAAAAAAAAAAAGACGCGGCCGAAAAAAGCCCATATATGACAGCTTCATTATTATTTCTGCGAGTGGAATACAGTTTCATCCATCTCCTATAAAGAGGATGACTTAATACATGTAAAGAACGAGAATTGTAAAACAGAATTCGATTCACTTAGGGCAATATAAAGTTGTTAAAGACTCGGAGCCTAAAGTAGTAATTTTAAATGATAGAGGTAAAAATAATATCAAATGTTTTTATATATATGTAATATTGTGTTTTCTTTTTCTTCCCTTTAAGAGGGGCGTATAGTGTATGATAACATGTTTCTCATTTAACATGATGTACTCTTATTTAAGGTAGTGATAAAGGATTATTAAATGGAGTCGGTCGTTGTCATTTAATTCCCGTCTCCTCACCTCCCCATGTCCTTTGGGTGGCAGTCTCGGAGGGGTTCCTTTTACTCGCGTGGAATTGGAGATCGAGTAGGTAGGCCCGTCTAGTCAGGAGGGAGAGAAATACCATGAGACTTGGCTGGCGAAGTGCTTGTCTAATGTTTAATTTTCATAAAAAATACATACTATACAACATAATTTATCATTATTATTACATAATGTAAACTCTTAGCACTTTGAGAGCCCTACATGTTATATCATCCATGTTCGAACTGACGCGAGACGCACGTCTTGCGATACTACCAATGAAATTGCTTATGAATGAAGAACGAAATTGAAATCAATGTAAACTAGATATTAAGAAAAATCTCAATAGCAATAAGTTTATAATTTTTCAAAATACAATCAAGCATTTACAATAAAATCAAGTATACTTTTTTTAAATGTAAGAATATCATTACGCCATGTTGAATTGGTTGCCAACCTGTCAATCTGTAATTTACGTAAAAGATTCTTGAACGAAAAAGTGCCAAAGCCCGCGGAGATTTTGAGTTTAATTATGAAGTTTTTTAATTTATATAGTGTGATTATTATTATGAACATTTAAGTTCCTAAGTTAAAATGATGGATGATATAGATTTAAATGCTCTGGTTTCTAATATAGTAGCTGAAAATCGTTACAGCCATTGCAGGTTATGTCTCAGTGCTATTCAAGAGCAATACGTACGTTTTACAGACTCTGTTTCCTTAGACCCAATAAGTGGAAATTTCCAACCACTTCATGAAGTACTCACAAAATTGTTTGGAGATAGTGTAAGTACGGACTATTCATACATTAGTACAATTTTAGCATAAAGAGTTAATGTCATGAATTTATTGTTTTAGTTGAATGATGAAGTTCCTGGCATTGATGCAGTATGTATCGCATGTATAGATAAAGTTCTGGAAGTCATAAGATTCATAAAAAAATGCCAAGATTCTACAGATTTAGTAAATAAGGTATTTAATAACCTGTCTGATGCTTTAAATGTAGATATAGAGACAATTAATAAAGACAGATCATTGTACATAATTGTGGAAGAAAATCATTCAAAACTAGTTTGGATGAAAAAGGAAGAGAAAAGAAGAAATAACCATAATGAAAAACAAGAAATTATTGAATGTGTCCCGTGTAATGAGATATTTCATAGTTATTTTGACCTTAAGGCCCATAATTTGGCAAGCCATGATAGTTTTACATGTGAAAAGTGCTATGATACATTTTTAAGTGAACCTGAATTAGTTCTCCATGAAAGCAAAATACACAAATACCAGTGTTCAGATTGTCTTCAATTCAAAACTACTTTAGAAGCTTTAAGCGAACATCAGGAAAGAACCCACAGTATCATTGTATGTACAGAATGTGGCAAGTCTTGTTATGGATTAGATAAATTAAGGATACATGAAGAGAAACATAAAACTAAACTTGCCTGCCCAAAATGTGGTAAAACCTACACTACTAAAGATTTCTATTTAAAACATGTAAAGCTTTGTCTGGACGATCTGATAGATCCTCATCCAACAAGAAGCAGCATTAAAAAGAATTACACTTGTGAGAAATGTGCAAAGGCATACAGCACTCCAGGGGGATTAAGGGTCCACAATAGATTTGTTCATGGCAATGCAAAGCCTCATGTTTGTAACGAGTGTGGGAAGAAGTTTACTGCTCCTAGTTATTTAAAAAATCACATGATCAAACACACTGGTGAGAAAAACTTTGTTTGTGATTTGTGTGGAAGTAGGTTTGTTACAAAAGAGGCTTTACTGTACCACACAAGAAGACATACAGGAGAGAAACCATACTCTTGCAAGTTCTGTAATGAAAGATTTGTAAATGCATCAGCCAGGGCAGAACACATTAAGTTTAAGCATGTTGGACCTACACTAATGTGTGACATTTGCCCAAGAAAATTTGTCACATCATATTTCTTAAAGCAACATATAAGCAGACATCATGATCCATCAAGCAAATTGTATTATGGTAGGAATATGATACCACCGAATATGCCTGGTGAACAGAACATGAGAACATTTCAAATTGAATATGAAAAATGAGAATGGAAGTTGGTTGGCTATTAAATTAAATAATTGAATGAGCCAGCATGCTAATATGAGTTTATATAAAAGAGTTTTATCTTTATGTTACACCTATAAATAACTTGCTTGTCTAATGAATCTAAAGGAGAAGAGCTTGATTTTATATATCTAAATAAAAAGAACACTACTATATATCAAGTATTTTCAATAATTCCTTTTCATTTATATAATTGCTGTAAGGATCAGCAAGCTGAAGTGGCAATGGGCCGGCCACATAGCTTGCAGAACTTACAGCCATTGGGGAAAAAAGGTTGTCGAGTGGCAGCCATGTACAGGCAAATGCAGTGTAGAACAACCCCCACAAGATGGAGTGACCGCTTTGTGGCAATCTCTGGGGGAGGCCTATGTTCAGCAGTGGACTTGTGACAGGCTGAAATGATGATGATGAATTACTGTATATTTTTTAGATTTTGATGATACAAGAAGTACTGCAAGTAGAAGTTTTACCTACAATATTTGATATGAACTAATATTGCATTAATTGTTTTTTTTGCTCACACTTAGTGTCAATGACTTATGCATTATGTTCTAAATAATCATTTGCACCTACACTTTACCACACTTTCCAGTCTGAAGGGGCATTGTTTTATGTGAGATTAGAACTGGACGCTTTAAATAAATTTATGTAAATATCATGAAAACTTACAATGGTGTATAGGAATTTTTCTATTTATAATACAAAAATGTCTGTCCACCAAATCTATACAGTAACATTTACCAGTTATATGCTATCAAAGTTTTATTGGTGGCATCCATTGGTTTGTTTTATTCCTAAGAAACATTTAGGGAGTTTTTGTTAGATGACAATTCTTTTTGCCTTTATGATCAAGAAAATGTTGAAATTATTGAGTCAGACTACTGGTATATAGTATACACATAGAAATTATTACATTTTAATGAAGCTGTGCCATGCTGGGCCTTTTAAAGGCAAGGCAAAAGTCTCCAAAGAGGAGGATTTGCCATAATCACCATACTTGGGAGAAGGGTTGGCAATTACTATAATACCAAAACCTTATACATTAAAAGCTTTAAAATCCTAACAATTTGTGTTTAGAATTAATATAAACAATCAAGCACATTATATACAAACATGGTAAAATATGAATATGTGGTTAAAGCAAACTCAATGAAAATGAAACACAAATATCAATATACTTTACTGTTCATTAGAAATCGTTAATTATTCCACTTTCCCAGTATCGGGCACATACAGCTTACTGTGAGGGTTGGAATGCCTTTGTACATGTTTTCTTAATTGATGGCCTGTTACAAATTTGCCAGGACAAATGCGACACTCCTGTGTTGGTCCAAAATGCTTCCGTCTTTTATGTTCCATCCTCCTAGATGCCGAAAGAAAGCTTTCGCTACACATGTCGCACGGAAATGGTCTCTCACCTGTGTGAAGCCTTATATGATAAACTAAAGCCGCTCGAGTTACAAACTTTCCACCACACTGGCCACAGTGGAAATTTCTTTCTCTTGTGTGTTTAACCATATGATTCTTTAGTCTACTGATTGCATCAAATTTCTTATTGCACCAGTCGCAAGAGAGTACTTTACCAAAGCCGTGATCTGTTTTCAAATGAGTCCGTAATCCATTTTTACGCACATAACCTTTTTTACATATGTCACAGAAGAAACTTGGCTGTTTCTCTTTCACATTACCACACGCTTTTATGTGAAATTTATATGTGTGTTTGTTATTAAAGTTCTTATTACAGTGCAAGCATCGGAAAACCTCATGCTTGCCCATGTGGGTTTGTAAAGCTTTTCTTGATGGAAATTGTACACAACAGTGTTTACAAATGGCAGTAGTATGGTACATTCTGTTGTGAATTTTTAACATTCTCTCTGTACTAAACATTTTAGCACACTTTGTACATTGTAACACTTTTGGATAATGAACACGCTCTGCATGCTCTTCTAACTGAAGATGTGTAGAGAAAATTTTTGGACACATCTTGCATGGGTTACTAAACTTTGTATGAATTTTCATATGCCTGATAAGGAGGAGACTAGAGTTAAACTGTTCACCACATTCTTCACATATAGAGTCTGTAACAGCATCTTTCCCTTTTGAATACTTTTGCCTAGCTTTCATAATTTCCTTTATTTTAATTAAAGCAATTTGTTTGCTTTTACAGGAGTAACTCTTTCGACTAGTAAACATTATACTATTAATTTTGTTAATCATAAGATATATACTTTGAATATTATTTCCTATACTACTAGCATTAGCCAGACTTTCATTTAATTGATATAGTATTTCATTCCATTTATTGTTAGAAAAAATACAAAGTTTTCGAAAAAGGTAACAATTTACAGTGTTTGTAGCACAGGACTCGCACAGCACTTCAGGCAACAGGGGTTCCATTGACACCTATGGCAAAAAATTGGAATACAGTATATGGTGTTGTGTGTGTTTTTTAATTCCTATTAACATTACCAAGTAATAAATAACTAGTGTAAGAACATAGTTAGATTTTCGATATAAATTTAACTCCAAACCAAAATTATACTTTTTTAAATAAGTGAAAATATAACTCACACCAAGATCACGAAACATTGTAATAAAAGTAACCGTTTCATCAAAGTAAGATCTCTGTACTTTGACACTGTCTTCCATTGAAATTTCTCTGTTTTCAGTCAATGCAAAACATAACCTACAAACATGTTCATTTTCGCCACTGAGAAATTTCAACGCAGACATCGTGATTATATCGCTGGACTCCATGTTATTTTTGTTCATTGTTCGTCTTGTCTTAAGATTTAACATAAATATAATATGACGTATTCTGAATGTATATCGTTCATCAAATTAGGTATACAGAAATTGTTGTGATTTGTTGTTGTTCTACGGATGATCGATTATAATCGATGTTAAAGCTTAAAAGTTAAAACATCGATGTTGCTATATATATTTTTTTTAAATGGCAACCTAATGATTACTGCCAACGTCCAGCCATTAAAATAATTGAAATAAAATAAATGCTATATATGAAACATCATGAACGCAGTATCGGAGATCAAGACATCGATGTAGTTGACATAAACAAGCAGAGAAACTAAATCGGTCACCTTATTCAGAAGTACCAGGCAACCAAAGGCGAATAACAAACCTTATACATACATATATGAAATAATGTAATATATGTATAAATATGAAAATATACATACATTCAATCAGGAAATCGGATTGTAATGCATTAAACATTATGAGCATCAGCTGAGATCAGGAGATGACATCGTTATCAATAATTTTTTTTTTCATAGAAGAAGGGGGCAAACGAGCGTGCGGCTCACCTGATGGTAAGTGATCACCGACGCCCAAGAACATCCACAACACCAGAGGAGCTACAAATGCGCTGCCGGCCTTTAAGGAAGGAATAAGCTCTTTTCTTGAAGGTCCCTAAGTCGTAACTATTCGGAAATACTGCTGGCGACAGCTGATTCCACAAAGTCGAAGTGCGTGGCAGAAAACTTCGATTAAAACGCACTGTGGTGGAATGCCAACCATCTAGGTGGTATCGATGGAACTTCAAATTCTGTCGCGATGTTCGATGGCGAAACTCAGCAGCGGGGATGCGTCATGCTGGCTTTGAAATACATGAGCATCCTCCATATTTACCAGGTCTTGCTGTCTCCATATCACCTAGTGGGCATTAAAATCGCCGAGAATCATGATCTCTGCGGATGGGATCTGTTGTAGCACGGAATCTGTAGCCATTTGGATGTGGTCGATGAGTCGGTCAGTTACGGTATTACCGCTATGGGACCTGTAAAGGCACGCATAGACGCGCGGATGGTCGTCGCTGTCGATGCGCAGCCAAACGGTAGATAGGTCCAAACCTTCAAGACTACCGAGGCGTCGAGAACAGATATCATCTCTGACGTATACGCAAACTCCGGCACGGGGCACAAAGGAGTGTTCCAGTTTGTACCCCGGGTAATGGAGATAAGAGGTATCAGCCGGAGACGATATCTGAGTCTCTGTAAGAAAAAGCAAGGCCGGCTTCGCCGTTTCAAGATGGTAATGAACGGCGCTAAGGTTCGAGTGGAGTCCCTGATATTGCAGAAATCCACGGCGAGCGCGGTAGGGGTGCCATAGTTTCCTTGCTGCGTTTGCCTCGAGTAGGAAAGAAAGAGAGCGGAATATTGCCCCCCCCAGAATACGCGGGGCAGACTGAGCATCCACGATTAGGTAGCGTAGGAAAGCCTGAACGTGGATGCTCAGTGAGGGTTTCTCCAGAACCGTAGGTACTGGTACCCTCCTGGGGTAGCTCAAAATTATATACCGCTACCATATTTGGGGAGCGGGGAGGGGGGAGAGGGCCTCCGGTTACCTCACTCACCGCACGAAACGCAGAAGCACAAGATGCCTCTACTTCACGCCGGTATTCTGCGAGGCCGTGGTACTTATCCGGACGAGCCGGCCTATTCCTGCGACAGCAAAAGCCGCCACTTGGCTCTACCACGTTAAAGTCCAGTTAAAGGTTATCCAGTCCATTACTTTTCTTCTTTTCAGAAAACAACAAAGGAACACATTCCATTCCATCTTAGTCCTCAGAAGTGATAAGGAATCTGTAACTTTCTTCGATTGAAGTTGTTTGCAGATGTCCATGGACTTTTAGCTCATATTTCACGATGGTTTTAAGTCTAACAATATTTCATTTTTCTCAATTCAACTTGCATCATTCAATACAAAACAGTCCTTCAAATATGCTTCTAACTCAATTAGTCTATCAGTTCAATGCATTCAATATTCAATCAATTCAATTAAATGCGATAAATACGAAAATCGTTTATTGTTGTGTTTGACAGTTAACGTCCTCGCTGGGTAGATTGGCAATTCAATTTAGAAAAATGTAGTACATATTATACTCGTATGTATAATAAGCAGCCTGATCTTTATCTTTACTGGTATTTGCTATCTGCTCGACTACATTTATAATATAACGCCATCTATTAAAACCTTTGAATTGAAATCCTGAAGAATATCAGCGGTGTCAAGAATGTATTTAGTATCTAAGATTATCAAGAGATGTCGTTGTTTTAGTGCAATAATTCTATCAAAGTTTATTCTATTAATGTACAGTTAAAATCCAAATATAATGGCAGACATGCTTAATACTTTAAAGGACGAAGCAAACATAATCACTGAACAAAATATATAAGTTTCAACCGATCCCTAGGGTGGTCATCGATAAAGTTTAAGGCTAAAAATATATCGAGTAGAGGAGTAGTGCGAAATAGTCGTCTCGACCGAAATCTGTTGAATTATTCAATTGATGTGCATTGTAAAATAAATAGAAATATAAAAGTATAAAATTTATTTGTTAAACTATAGACTGTATTGTACATAGAACTTTCTATGGGTGCTTCGACGATGAGTAAAAGACACGACAGTTTCAACTTTGTGATTGCTATATAGCGTGTGGCATATGAGTGTTTGTCGATCACCGCCGTGTGAAACAATTACGTATGCTGATTGCCATCGATGACTGCAGCAACTAGTACTACATAATCTGTAAACACAACTTATTACTAACAGGAACAAAAGAAAGCAAGCTGAAGATGATATTTCTACAAAACTTGATGACTTTCAGAAGAGCATAATAAAATGATTTGCGGATACGACAAAAACAATCAAATAACCTGAACAAGGTATCGGATGACGTTTATCATACAAAGGATCAAATTAGCAAGATTAAATATACAACAGAACTACTTGTATTTCTTCAAAACAAGCTGCAACTAGGCAATTAAACAAAATTTATATCTGATATAGAACATAAAATTTAAATCGTGGTAGACCCAAGCGGCGGCTTTTGCTGTCGCAGGAATGGGCCGGCTCGTCCGGATAAGTACCACGGCCTCGCAGAATACCGGCGTGAAGTAGAGGCATCTTGTGCTTCTGCGTTTCGTGCGGTGAGTGAGGTAACCGGAGGCCCTCTCCCCCCTCCCCCCTCCCCAAATATGGTAGCGGTATATAATTTTGAGCTACCCCAGGAGGGTACCAGTACCTACGGTTCTGGAGAATCCCTCACTGAGCATCCACGTTCAGGCTTTCCTACGCTACCTAATCGTGGATGCTCAGTCTGCCCCGCGTATTCTGGGGGGGGGCAATATTCCGCTCTCTTTCTTTCCTACTCGAGGCAAACGCAGCAAGGAAACTATGGCACCCCCTACCGCGCTCGCCGTGGATTTCTGCCATATCAGGGGACTCCACTCGAACCTTAGCGCCGTTCATTACCATCTTGAAACGGCGAAGCCGGCCTTGCTTTTTCTTACAGAGACTCAGATATCGTCTCCGGCTGATACCTCTTATCTCCATTACCCGGGGTACAAACTGGAACACTCCTTTGTGCCCCGTGCCGGAGTTTGCGTATACGTCAGAGATGATATCTGTTCTCGACGCCTCGGTAGTCTTGAAGGTTTGGACCTATCTACCGTTTGGCTGCGCATCGACAGCGACGACCATCCGCGCGTCTATGCGTGCCTTTACAGGTCCCATAGCGGTAATACCGTAACTGACCGACTCATCGACCACATCCAAATGGCTACAGATTCCGTGCTACAACAGATCCCATCCGCAGAGATCGTGATTCTCGGCGATTTTAATGCCCACCACACCGATTGGCTCGGTTCTCGCATAACCGATCATGCGGGGAGATCTGTTCACGACTTTGCATTAGCATATGGCCTGACACAACTGGTAACCTCGCCGACGCGGATTCCAGACGTGGAAGGTCATACACCTTCCCTGTTGGACCTTTTGCTGACCTCAAACCCGGACGGATATTTGGTCTCAGTCGATGCCCCTCTTGGCTCGTCGGACCACTGTCTGATCCGGAGTGTAGTGCCTATCGCGCGCCGATCCCGAACGCGATCTGCGGGCTTCCGCCGTGTGTGGCACTATAGGTCGGCAGATTGGGATGGAATGCGGTCTTTCTTTGCTTCCTACCCATGGGGGCAGGTTTGCTTCTCGCTGGATGATCCCAACGCCGTTGCAGATTCTGTCACCGATGTGGTACTTCAGGAATGGAACTTTTATTCCGTTCTCTGCAGTGCCTGTCGGAGGTAAATCCCAGCCTTGGCTTGGTCGCACCTGCAAAATAGCGTCACGCCGAAAGCGGAAGTGCTACCAGGCCTGGGCCGATGCATCGGCGTCTCGGGATGCAAAAACCAGTGCTCTTAAAAACGAGTACATCTCTGCCTCCAGGTCCTTCAAAAGAGTTATCGCTGCGGCAAAGTTAAAGCACATTGGCAGAATTGGCGCGAGACTAGTTCGCCTCCCATCGGGATCCCGCGCATTCTGGTCTCTCGCCAAGGCTGTCCAGGGGAATTTCTGTCAGCCATCTCTCCCATCTCTACACAAGGAGGATGATTCGCTGGCCCATACTACAAAAGAGAAAGCCGATCTCTTGGGCTCTCTTTTTGCATCCAACTCGACTCTTGATGACCGGGGAAACTCTCCACCTACCATCCCGAAGTGTAAGTGCTCCATCCCGGAAATTCGGTTTCTGCAGAGCTCAGTGCGAAAGGCACTCCGCTCCCTGGACATTCATAAGTCGAGTGGGCCGGACGGAATCCCTCCAATTGTGCTGAGGATGTGTGCCCCTGAGTTGGCACCGGATCTCACGCGTCTTTTCCGGCACTCCTACTCTTCAGGCGTCGTCCCGGAATCTTGGAAGACAGCATTTGTGCATCCAATACCCAAAAAAGGCGACCGCTCTGATCCGTCCAACTACAGGCCTATTGCCATCACCCCCTTGTTATCTAAAATAATGGAGTCACTCATCAACACCCAGCTCCTGAGGTACCTGGAGGAACACCAGCTGATCAGTGACCGACAGTACGGTTTCCGTCGCGGACGATCAGCTGGTGATCTTCTAGTTTACCTGACTCACCGGTGGGCAGAAGCAGTTGAGTCTAAGGGGGAGGCTTTGGCGGTTAGTCTGGACGTAGCGAAAGCATTTGATAGGGTTTGGCATAAAGCGCTTCTTTCAAAGCTTTCATCTTACGGGGTTGCTGATAGATTGTGCAACTGGGTCACCAGCTTCCTCACGGATCGGAGCATCAAGGTTGTTGTCGACGGTGCATGCTCGGACCCCAAACCCGTGAATGCTGGTGTTCCACAAGGCTGTGTGCTATCTCCCACTCTGTTCCTTCTGCATATCAACGACATGCTACAAATCAGTAGCATTCATTGCTATGCAGACGACAGCACGGGCACCCTATATACAGGCCGTGCGAATATTTCTCGGGAACACGTCGACGAGTGCCGGAACAAACTTGTGTCTGAAGTCGAGACCTTGTTATTCAAAGTCTCGGATTGGGGTCGACGTAATTTGGTCCTATTCAACCCCAAAAAGACACAGGTTTGCGCGTTCACCGCTAAAAAGAATCCCTTTGTCGTTACTCCTCTTTTTGAGAACATTCCCCTTATTGCCTCAGCCAGTTACAGAATCCTTGGCGTTGACATATCGAGCGACGTTCAGTTCCGTGGTCACTTGGAGGGAAAGGCCAAATTGGCCTCCAAAAAGCTTGGTGTGCTCTGTAGAGCGGGACAGTATTTCATGCCGGTCCACCGTTTGCAACTTTATAAGGCGCAAGTTCGGCCCCACATGGAATACTGTTCTCATCTCTGGGCAGGGGCACCCCAGTACCAACTCCTTCCATTTGACCGCATCCAACGTCGAGCGGCTCGAATTGTCGGCGACCAAGCTCTCTCTGATCGGTTTGATCCTTTGGCCTTGCGAAGAGAAGTTGCTTCTCTTTGCATTTTTTACAAAATTTTCCACGGGGAATGTTCTGAGGAACTGTTCGGATTGATCCCAGCTGCTGAGTTTCACCATCGTACATCGCGACTGAATTCGAAGTTCCATCGATACCACCTAGTTGGATGGCATTCCACCACAGTGCGTTTTAATCGAAGTTTTCTGCCACGCACTTCGACGTTGTGGAATCAGCTGTCGCCAGCAGTATTTCCGAATAGTTACGACTTAGGGACCTTCAAGAAAAGAGCTTATTCCTTCCTTAAAGGCCGGCAGCGCATCTGTAGCTCCTCTGGTGTTGTGGATGTTCGTGGGCGTCGGTGATCACTTACCATCAGGTGAGCCGCACGCTCGTTTGCCCCCTTCTTCTATAAAAAAATAAGTAAATAAATATTCCACTTTACGTGTGCGAAATTATTTACAGTTATTTATTCCAAATTCTTTAAAATATACTTTATTTGCCACGGCTTTTGTTATATAAGTGCTAATCTAGTATAGATTTGATTATTCACAAAGGATTGGAAATGTTCGTTTAACTTAGCTAACAAAAAAAGCGTCAGGAATAAAAGACTATCAGTTTACGAATTAAACGTGAACCATACATTGTAAATAAAGTAGTTTTGGCCTTGTAGTCAATGCCATAATAAATATAAAATCTCTCTGTCATTGAGGTAAAAGCAAAATGGCCGAAACTCGTTGGACACTAACAGACGTCCCGTAAAATATATGCGCTAAGTTGAGTGGTCATCGTTGTAAATAAATAATAAAGTGGCAGTGTCGTCATCTTTGTAGTGCTCAGTTTTCGTTTATGATGTGTTCACAAAATTGATAGCCCTGTGGTAAAACCTACATAGAGGAAAAGTTTTGTTAGTGTTTTGTGCCTTGTTTTTAGGAAAACCTTCGCACTGTCGTCAGTTTTGGATTTATGTTTACTTGAACACGGTAAGTTTGCTTTACAAAATTCACCGTATTTAATTGATAACTTTTATTGTTTTGCTCAATAGATACGTCTAAATACTTTTGATTTTTAAAAGTTTTGACAGCTCCTTTCGTCGCGCTCATTGCAATGTTTTTACGCTCGAGTGCGAACGAGACGGTATCTTAGGCATGTTGGGTTGTGTCACTCCCAATTCTCCGTGGAAAGTGTGCCGTTCATTGTTTTGGTGGCGAGGTATTACGAAATTTTAGATTGATAGACTGCCCGTCGGTGGTTTGAATGCTTAGGCTAATTAAGCTATGACCCTTCTAAGATTGAGCGTGACCTAAGTCGCGTAGGCCGAGCGCCCTTGTTACCAATAGAGACAATTTTTGCAAATGTAATGATTACAAATGATTATTATTACAATTACCAATACTTGTCATGAGCGCAGAACGGTAGGAAGATACCCATAACAAGTTTACTATTAGTTAACAGTACTACTTTATACAGTTGCTGTTATCGAAGGATGTAGATAGAGTAGAGCAAAGATAGTCTGTGAGACATGAGTTTCTTGACAAAGAGTTTGTCCAATAGGTTTATTTAATTTGACACTTATCTCAGTTTTGAAACGTTTTTCACACCCCATCTGTAATAGTATTTATTAATTTTCTTTAGTTATTTATTTTTCAACTATTTTTGTTATAAGTGTAAATATTTGTCCCATTTACATATTTGTCTATATTAATTAAATCTAAATTATACTAATTAGTATAATGTGTTGTTTTATGTTATAACACTTTAATTATGTTACATATTGGACCTTAGTATACTCGTAGAAATTAGTTAAATTGCTAACCATGGTAACTTATAGGTCAAGCCATGACACATTCATTGTGTGATCACAGTGATCTGGGTTTGAATTCTTGTTCCGATATTACTATAATTACAGGCTGAAATACAGTTTTCGCCATTTGTTTGCTTTTAAAGAAAACCTTATGAATATTAATTTCCGAAATATGATAAAAATTATTCATTGATGTGATGGGCATCGAATTTCCAATGCAGCAGCAGGGTGGTGGATTTTTACCAATTCAAAATTACTCATAAAACTTTTCAAAGGTGAGAAAAGAAGATTATCTGTTCCAAAACATCAATATACAAATGAGTAAATTCAGCATAATGACAAAATCACCACCCTTTGCTGGAGGATTGGTCATTGCAGTTCCAGATGCACTGCAGATTGTCTCAGGTCTGCATGTTTTTTGGTATATGTTTATGGGTTAGTTATTCCCCTATGGGTTACATTTTCCTAGTATAATCCTTTGTGAACTCTTTCAACAGCCATAGCTTGAGGTGGGATAGTACTATACCTCTTCATATTTTTATATTTTTATGTAAGAAAGGATAATGTGCAAATTTGTATAGAGTTTAGGCCTCTAACAAATATTTTTGTTTTGTTGAAATTTTTTTTGTGGGTTCTGGGCAATGGTGTAACCACCAACCTGTCACTGAATATATGAAACTATTTTCATATGCAATTAGAATTTTTAATGTTTACTTACTAGGTTCTGAGATAAACAAATGTGTGTGTACTATGAAGATGACAGTTTGTTATCAATTGTAAGCCGATTTCTGCCAATTTCTTTTGGACTGTGTAAAAAGAAAGTAACATTTATTTTTTCTATTTAAGTACTTTTAAAATAAACCACGTGGGATAGGCAGCACTTTTTTCAGTAGTAGTAGTTAAAAATAAGAAATATATTATTTGTTGACACAACCAGAGCCTGTGTCTGGCCCATTCTCATTTGCGTTTAAAATATATTTGCCTTTAAAATATTTTCTATTTATATAGTGCAAACATGATCATCTTGTTTGCAAAGTTATCTTTATTATCTAAGGAAGTGAAACTGCAATGAAATTAATTATTTGTAACCATGCTAAAACGGGTTCTTACTTATTATTCATAAAGTTTCATGCAATAGCAACTTTTATTGTCAATGTGTTATAAATCAATCTTGCTTGCGACTGAAGCCAATAGATGCAGTCAGATGTGTTTGATGAGATGCTTGAGTAATTATTACGTAAGCAAGTCACGAATAGAAATATAATTGTGCTCTTTATGTGCATTAGAACAGGTGTATGAATGTTGCAAGTAAAACGATGTTTGATGTTGAATACTAATTCTGTAACAGTTTTTATAGCTTCGAATTGTGTACATAGCTTAGAGAAATGAACTTGCTTTGCTTTGCAACAATTATTGTTATTTGAGTGGCTTTTAGGGGTTTAGAGATTTTTCTTTCATTTAGGCTTCTTTCTCTAAGTCACATCATACAACACCAATGGAATGTAAAGGGATGTCATATTTATTACATCTATATATAGAATTTTAAGGGATAGATGACAAATGCTGGCACAACACAGCTGATTATGTTGGTTCCTATAACTAATGTACATTAACATTTGAAGCATCATTAAGAAATTACCAAGGTTCATCCCCACCTTTTTGCCTAAATGGAATGCATACCATTGACATGTGCCTACTCTTTGTAAAAGATCTGAGGATCTGTGTCTCATGACCCTGATATAATTTTAATCCTACCACACTTCTGATGCTGCACCCTATCACCAGTTCGTGTTTCTTCATTTTTAGATGAATTGAATGCCATACACGTTTTTATGCCAAATGAACCGTAACCTCTGCTTACTTAGGTAGGCAGGTAATCATTGTGTACACAAAACAATTGCGGCAGACGGGTTGTACTTTCAGAATATTAACCTCTACGTATCAAGTCGGAGAAACTACACGGTTTCCGTAAGCGATGCCCTTCACGGCCCCTACACACGCGTGCACGTGTGCGTGTGCGTGTGCTGAGCTCGTGTGATATACCGACAGTCTGCGGTACGACCGCGACAACTTTGGAGCTTACTCTGGGCACTGCCGCCTCACTTTTGGATACGAATTTGTATCGTTAGACGCATGCGACACTCGTGCGCATACTGGCTACGTTTGTCGCCCGTCGTGGTTGGTTTTATAGCATTCGTTATAATTCTTCGGTGCTCAATGATCTGTATCCTCTGCGTAATACTTTTCGGATAAGAAATACTGCGATGGCGTCGCAGTGAAAAGCGTAGAAAGCATTTAAAAAGAAATAGATTCGGTGACTTTCATCGTAGTTATATTCTAAACACCACTTTGATAATGTCCCATCGCGTTGATGGTCACGCAAGCGAAAATATTATGTTGAATCACTTTTGATCCCACAAACAATTTGTTTCGTACACCATGTTTGTTCATTATTTGCGCATTGACAAAATGAACATAAGACGGACTGTATGCCAAGAGGTGTACCCTGAAGGGTGGGTACCAGTTGAGCAGACTTTATAAAAAAAATACCTAACAAGTTAGAATTCATTGCGGATGTCGACGTATACGCACGTCCGGCTCGCACCCCGTGTACGACCTATCATAGCATTACTACTGGGTGGATCGGGAGAGTTCGTCTCTCTTCGTATGTGTTCGTACGATTCAAATTCGTACGAAAACGAGTCCAAAGTGCGGCTGACCTTATTCCTTATTCTGCTTTCACATTTATCCATATATATTTTCGCGCCCAAATCGATGAAATTTAGTATGGAGACAGTTTGAACCCCTGAGAAGAGCGCAGGCTACTTATTATCCACGAAAGACGCTTGAAAACTTTCCAATCGGACGAAGTCGCGGCCAGAAGCTGTTATTTTAATTTCGGTAAGAAACAAAACGTTGGAATAAAATTCATGTCGGAGGACTATTTACTATAGGCCTAATCTAATAAGTACCGATATTAAACGATGGTTCTTTAGTATATATAAGCTCCCACGACCGTATACCCTATGCTGGGGTTCTCAAAGATCTAGACATTTTAGCCCTTTCCGCTCCCTGACCTTATTTATAACTACGTGTCGGCCTGTAGCGGTCTTAATTTCCAAGCCAACTATGCTATTCTACGTAACGTAAGCAAGTCTCGAAAAACAGATTGTTACGAGCCGTCCCCCTCCCTTGATTCGGAGGCCGGTCTTCTATCCATTCCACTATCGTGGTTCGATGGTTCGTCCGAAAGTTATCATCATCGTCATGATCATTTCAGCCTATCACAAGTCCACGGCTGAACACAGGCCTCCCCCAAAGATTGCCACGAAGCTCGGTCCTGAGCCACCTGCATCCATCGACTTCCCACAGCACTGCCCAGATCGTCACTCCATCTTGTCGACCCCCCCGTCTCACACTGCGTTTGGCTGTACGTGGCTGCCACTCGAGAATCTGTTTTCCCCAACGGTCGTCAGTTCTGCGAGCTATGTGGCCGGCACATTGCTACTTCAGCTTGCTGATCCTTGCTATATCGGTTACCCTAGTTCTTTTATCATCACTACCGAACGATATACCTAATTCCAATTCTAAACAATCATTACGCATAATGCCGACCGGTTCGTTAAATTTAGACGAAAGAAACCGCTGGCATAGGCTAGTCAATATTTAAGTGGCTCATGTCTATAATTACGTAGCCCGACGCATTCATCATCAGGTCATTGCATCAAGCCCGTGTGTGCGTGGGTCCACGCAAGCGATTAATGAAATCGGACACCCGCGAGCGCCGGCCGCTGAGGGTCACCTTATCCTCACGACCGCACGACTTATGGGGTGAACGATTTAGTTTGCAATGAAAACCCGATATGGGTTTGATCTCGGCATGTCGCAACGTGTAAAACTTTTCGGACAGGGACGGGGTCAGGACGCCAGTGATTGTCTCCTCGATTATCGTACCAAACCCAGCATGGTTACGCTGTCACTTAACGTTCGTATTCTGCGTAATAATATCCTGAGTCAACGTTATATCTAATTCGTAGTTGGGCATTAGGTAAACACAATTAAGTAGGGTTGTACGTGTGGTTCTCGAGTGACGAGTCCCCACAAGATGGAGTGACGACCTGCGCAGTGTTGCGGGAAGTCGATGGATGCAGGTGGCTCAGGACCGAGCTTCGTGGCAATCTTTGGGGGAGGCCTATGTTCAGCCGTGGACTTCTGATAGGCTGAAATGATGATGATGTACGCTGACTATTCGATATTCGATAAATAAGTCTACGTACAATAAAATTTGATAAATCGTTATCGCTTATTGTCTGTTAAGGTTGTAACGGCCGTTGGGCTCTGTACCAACATACGAGTACTTACAGTGGGGCACTATGATGTAGGGAATTATAATAACACAATTATACTGATATGTAACGGAGGAAACTTAAGGACAAAGGATTTATCATAACGAACTTATCAAGATAGTCGATGGGAGACTTGAAGCAAGTAACAGTTGTTGAGTTAAAACGGGACCAGTGAGGTCTGTTGCAGGACGTGCTACTCGTACATGCTCGACTAACCGTGGTTTACTTGCAATCATAGGAAGTGGATTGCATCACTGTGGTTGACAAAGGCGCAAGGTACGGAAGAAGATTGGAAACAATGGACCGGTGAGAGTCTTAACTAACTAACGTCCATCATTGGTCTGCGGGATCTAGTTCGTTATATTTGGAAAGACAGAAAGAAACACTTTTATTTGGCAATCACACAACAAAATACAAAATAAATTAAAAAAGATTAATTCGTTGTACGATATCAAAAAGGTTCCCGTCTCAGTGATACCACAGCACAGTTTTTTCAGTTGAGTCCTTCATTGACTTCACGAACAACCGGACAAGAAGCATATTGTACATAGTTATTATTATTATTATATTATTATATATTCACGTCTTGTTCCCAACGGGGTAGGCAGAGACAATCTTCTTCCACTTGCTACGGTCCTGACATACGTCTTTCGCATCTTCCACTTTCATCAATCTTCGCATGCATGCTCGTTGGTTTAGAGCACTCTCGACCTGGCCTTTTTTCAGAACGTCCGAACGATTTGATCGTGAAATGTTCGCCCACGTCGTGCTCACCCGACCCTGCCATTGTACATAGCACAACGATATAACATAAACTATAATTGTACAAACCATTAAAATTTGTGTGTATAAATAAAACACGAATAAGACACGACGTTGGATATTCCGCCCTCAATCAGTCTCCGGGACCTCGTCTGATAGTCAGCGCGGTGTACGGCATGCGGGTGAGGTTCGTCTTTGGAGAAAACATGGTATATTCCTCCTCCATAGCATAGCAGCTTAAGCAACGTTGGATATTTTTGGGTTGGAGTGAAAAACAGTGGGTTAACAGCCCAATTAATAGAAGCCAGTAAGTGGCCACGCCAGCCCATGGGCACTTGCGGACGGCTCCAATCGGAGTAGGTCACGGATACTTTGTCACACCTCGAGTGCTGCGATGGAACGCCTCGTACCTTTCGAACGGGAACACAACGTGGTAGAGCCGAGCAGCGGCTGTTGCTGCTGCACCAATGGGCCGGCTCGACCGTATTGGAACCACGGCCTCGCGGAATACCGGCGTGAAGTGGAGGCATCTTATGCTTCAGCGTTTCGTTCGGTGAGTGAGGTATCCGGAGGCCCACTCCCCCACCCCATCCACCTCGCTTCCATCTGCCAAATACCCTTAAAGACCGGCAACGCACCTGCAGCACCTCTGGTGTTGATGTACGTGAGTGACGGTAATCACTTACCATCAGGTCGTTTGCCGCCTTTACCATTAAAAAAACAAACAAGTAGTTGCTGATCGGCGGCGGATGACTCCTAGGCAGAGTAGGAATCAACCTACACCTACATCGCAATCCTTTGAGAAAAATGCATTATATTTCCCTCGTCGCTTTTCCATTCGATATGCACACGATGTGTTGTTCAGATCCGGTTCGAATGCGAAGTTACGAAGTCACCGAACGTCCCGTGAGCGACACGTCGCGATGATGTCACGAGCGCACCCGACCCGTGCGATGTTCGCCAGCCGTTCGCTAGATAACAGTATTACTCATTTATAAACTGTACGAGGAGTACATTTGTAATCACCAATATTAGTATTATATTAAGTTTTGATTATTTCATTTCAACTGCTACGATATGCAGACTTGTTAACTGATCTCCCACCACATCATGCGACCCGAGTTCGAAATGGAGGGGTCGTACCAAACTAATGTACGATTTGTATCCTGACGTTTTGGCCTGTACAATAAATTGGCGATTGGCTAAAATCAATGCCTAGATCTCGACCACTCCACCCCAGTACAGCCAGTGTACAGGTTCATGGGGGAGCGTATTTTATATTTAATTTTGTATAAATACACAAATAATTAAAATAGTAGTGTCGTCACTGTGTTTGTCTGTTGGTTTTACTTCTAAGCCTTGAACACCGTAGACGAGTGGCCTGCCTCTCGGTTCTCTTATCGGATTCATCTCGGAGAGTGTGCGGGAGGTTTTGCATAACCTGATACCCCCTTCCCCATTACATCACCAAACGACTAGACGCGGCGAGCAGTTCCACCCTTATGTTGTAGACATTCCTCCATTACGCACGAAGCGGTTTGCCTCTTCTTTTTTTATGCGGACGGCTAAGGAGTGGAACTCCCTGCCGAGGTCAGTATTTCCGGAAACCTATAACCTGGATATCTTTAAGGCCAAAGTGAACAGACATCTAGGCAAGCGTGTATCATCCTAGGCCTCATCTTCGCTTTCCATCGGGCAAGATTGAGGTCAAACGCAAGCCTATTTTTCATAAATAAAAAAAAAAGTTGGAATAGAAGAGGTGTGGAGTTTTCATACGTTATATATTCTGGGTACCAAGGACTAAACCTTTGTTGCCTGAAGTTAACGCGAAGTAGACACAGTGCATAGGAACTAAACATCTTGGTCTATTCGCATGGAATATATTTTCTCTGGAGCGTGACAGAAAGAAGAAGTGGTCGGACACAAAACATAATGAATTTATTTTTGTACATATATTGCTCTTCATCTTTATCGACCTATTTAAGCCCACTGCTGAACATAGGCGAAACAGCACCGACAAAAGCAGGCATGGGTTGCTTGTAAGGTTTGCACATACTCACCACGCTGGGTAAGCTGGGCGAGCCCAGCGCCGGCGACCCCGCGTTAGTGTCGCCATCTCCATTCTGGGGGCATTGGTTTCGGAAAATTATTTTCTTTTATTACACTGCAGGGAGAGATGGGCGTTTTGAGAAAGGGGTGGTAGTTTGGTAGACAGCCCAGCGCAGCGCCGCGGACTAATCTAAAAATGCTTACAAAATAATGAGAGGAGGCCTGTACTGTCCGTATGCGATGTCCGCTCATCCTGCTGGTATGCTCCGGTTTGAAGGTCATAGAGAGCAAGTGTAATTTAGATGCAACTATATTAACAGGCTGTGAGGCATTCCATCTGTCTTCAAGGGTAGGTGAGACAATGTATCTGTCATCTGATTTGATGGAAGTTATTTGCAGGTTTCCATAAGCTACAGAAGTCACTTACCATAAGGTGGTCTGTTAGTATGTTCGTCGCTCCAATGTTATGAAATAAGTTAATGTTCAATTAAAAATAGACGGTTAAGTGTGACTGGGGGGTTCGCTGTTTTAACAATTTATTTTAGAAAACCCTCATAAGTATGTTAAATTAATGTACATATGCGCGCGATCCGCTTGTTGAGCATAAGACTGTAAGGTCGAGTGTTGTAACGTTCGATACACCTTTGAGAGCAGACCGAATTCGCTATGCTTAACATCAAATAATAGACGTTTGTTTTTTTTTTGTTTGTCTGTAAATGTCGCTGTACCTTACCTAAACCGGCCCGTAATAAATTCACTGCGGAACATGGCCCCTCCCATAAGAAGCATTTGCATATTCACTATCCTAGGCAATGGATTGGTGAAAGCAGGACCTGACACCTCGGGATCGTTTTCAAAGCTTTTCCCATAGTCGCTTCTTTCGACATCTACGGCAAGGAATGGGGTGGCAAATTTTTACGCCGATATCACATGGCCAGTTAACATCCGCTATGTTTAGCTCTATTAACATTTGTTTTAGAAACCCTTATAAGTATGTTAAATAAATGTATGTATGCGCGTTACTCGCTTGTCGTACATCAGACTGAGTAAGGTCGAGTGTCGTAACGTTTCGCTGTGGTTAATTGTATTCCATTCCATTTTGATGTGAAACTATGTATTGGCGCGCTTGATGAAACTACGCGACGCGATGGAACGACGCCTGATTCGGTCAGTCTCGTGACACATCGGCTCTTTCCGCCTCGACCCTAACGCTCATATCTCCTTGCCTGTATTGTTAATATTACTTCTTTAAATATATTACGTGTGGATGTATTTGTATTATAAAAATTAAGCGATTACACACGAGTATGAACTATATTTTATTGTATAAATTAATTAATTTATTTCACATCTATATACCCGACGTACCGAGGCAGTTTACCTTATTTTTGAGAAACCCTATTAAGTATGTTTAATAAATTTAAATTTGCGAGCTTGTTGCATGTCGAACATAATTCTGTAAGGTAGAGTGCCTATCCTGTCGGGCTCAATATCGCTGTGGCTAAGACGTGCCTGAATACTGTTTTAAGCGTGCATCAATTTCCACTGACGCAGGTCCACTTTACACAAGCGCTAATTAGCAAGTCGTGTGTATTTTTTTTTATTTCAACGCTGAAGCACGGCAGGTTGCATGAGCGGACCGACAGATGTCGCAACCGAGCGGCACGCAACTGTGTCGTGATCATTTTATTACGCGCTAAAAGAAAGTCGGCAGCTTCTCTGTAATACACGTGACAGGGCAATGGCAGGAGCACGCAAGGAACACGTCTATCTATACCACTCAAAGTTATTTAAAAGCCCTTTCTTAGTGCATTAAGATCCGCTTTAACTTCATAGTACGCCCGACCTAGTTAAGAAAAGAAATTGATGCGATTCTAAATGCTGACTCGGTCGCGTTCTCAGCGGTGATGAGAAACATCGTCAGGAAACCAGCATGTCCGGGAAGTATTACATAAAAGAAATATTTCGGTGACATGTCTGCAATAGAAAAGTTAAAAGAATCGTTACTAACACAAGAATCGGGTGGACAGTCAGCACGTTTTTCATCTCGATCCGAAAAAAATTCAAAACAAAATGATCAACTGAACCGACACAACATTAGAAGGCACGTTACAATATTAGATTGATTGCACGCTTTGCTCCGGTCAACTTCGTAACACCGCGCCGACTATAAATACGGATATTGAGAGATTACTACAACGAGCAAACGGACTGCGTAAAATGAATTTACTGCGATATTCTACGGTGTTAAAGCTGATGTCACACTGGTGCGAACGTCTAGCGAACGCGCGAATGTCGAAATCATTTGATCGATTTCATTAATAATAAGCATACAGCGTGGTGAGTATAGGCAAACCGGGAATATACATGCCGGCTTCTGTCGACGTTTTCTCGGAGAGGCCCATGTTCTATCGTCGACTTAAATAGACCGATTTAGTGAAATTGAATTCCCATTCGAATATCACGCGGTACTATAACATACACCCAGCGATGTGTGAAACGATGAACAACATCGAACGACTTACCGCGTGCCCTAATGCTGTCTGTTCCCTAGTCCCTCGCGCTTCCCGAGATGTCTCACAGCTTAGGTGTTGAAACGAGCCACGAGTGGGCAATTGTACAGCATTGATCATGTCAACTGCTATCGATAAATTTATTTTTATTTATTTATTTATACTTTATTGTCTACACCAAAAGGATTACAAAAGGCGGACTTAATGCCTTTTGACATTCTCTAACAGTCAACCCGGGGCGTGAAGAAATGTGGTGCTAGGTGCATCAAATTTAAAAAAATATAAATATGAAAAGGCTAATTGAGAAATGTACTACATAATTAAAACATATATAAATGTATAAGCATACATATATATATCTACACATACACATAGATATAGATATTAATACATACATATATAATAAATCAGATAAATACTAACAAGTATCAGATGGTTTTAAAAAGTGTTCGCGTACCAATCGTTTGAAAGAAATTTTATATGGGGCTTTTCAAATGTCTTCGGGCAAGGAGTTCCATAGAAGTGTAACATGAACGGTGAAGGAACCACCAACAAAATGGGTAAAATATGCTACAACATAAAAGTTACAGCCGTAAAGGTTTGTGCAAAAAGAGGTGAACGATAAAAGAAGTTATATCTGATTGCTTGTTGCGTTGACTCCTTGCGCTCTAATGTTATCGCAACCTAACTGGTCAATAGGAAAACGATAATTCTCTTCGGCATTAGTATCGGCTACTGTACCATCGGAGCCGAGGCGAATTCGTGTTGCGTTCAGTGACAGGTTTACGATCACCCACGTCCGCTAACAAATGGACGATACGGTGGTGGTTTCGGTAAGACAAACAAACATCGTCGTTACCTTTGATGCGCTCAGCGGAAACATAATATATGCTCATATACCATAGATAATCGACGGCTTTGTTGGCGCACTGGCCGATCGTTTGGCATCGAAGCCACGGGCCTGTGACGTACGGATTTTTTGTTTAAAAGAATAATAGCAATGCTATTTAAGTAACATTACTAATATTCTTGTTAACCCTCCGACTAAGCATTACAGCTTGTATCTGGAGCGGTTCAGGACAATAGTCGAATGGCGGGCTCGAACTTACGAACTCGTCATGTTTCGTAGTCCGCACCCTTACCCATTCGGGTATTGGCGCTCAAATCTGGTGAAGAGGCTGACCACACCACACGTTCTATCTCCCGGAAACCCTAAAAGGTTACGGAAACTATAAATCGTGTCGAATGATAATTCGTAATCACCGCCTCTCGCTATGGGTTCCAGGCAAGGTTTTATTTTTATTAGGATGTCGTACGCAGCCCTGTTACGAAACCTTCGATGTCCTTTCCGTCTGTCCTGCATTTATAGGGCGGTATCATCCGCTGAATATGTCTTCTGATGAAATTTTCACAGAATATGTCTTCTTAAGGTAAATAATCCCAATGAATACAATAAAATAAGGCGGGTTAGAATACAAGACCATACAAGAAACGTTTTTTTTTGTTTTAGTTCCATCGTGAAAACGGTAGTTCATACCAATACCGTATATAGCAACGTCAAAGTTAAGCAAAATTATAGTGCAGCACTTAATAAAAACAACAGATAATAAGGACCGAGTGGGACATTTTTTTTTTTGGAAAATACATGAAACATTCATGGTGTACAGAGCCTGGGTGTGCGAGCCCGGCTCGTCGCGTATGTCCGCTGAATTATTTTCGCAGGAGCTTTATTAGCACGCTCCAGTTCTCACGTTCCTTTCTATCGCTGGACGCATGAACGACTTCCTCCCCTTTGTCATAGACACCCGCACGAGGCGTTGTGTCCGAGTCTATTACTTATGGTTCATGAATATCTAATGCAGTTATTTATAACTTGTCTATGAATATTTTTGTAAGGTTTTTATTGTTTACTTTAATTCGTTAGTTACACACGCCGCGCCCTTTCTTCCCGTGGGTGTCGTAAGAGGCGACTAAGGGAAAGCAGCCTTTGAAAAACAGATGGTGGATCTACTCGGAAAATACCAGACTAAAATAACTATAATTAAATCTTGTCCGTCTGTCTGTCTCTGTTCGGTACAAATTTTGCAATATTTTTTAAACTAACTTTCCGATGAGCTAGAGACTAGAACTGGTTGGCAATGCAAAATTTAATGTGTTTGTTTGTCTGTTTAGTTAAAATTTTGCTAACGATTTTAAACTCAGCCCCCCCGAATCGCTTGAGACTTTAAGCTTTAAACCATAGTTCAGAACTGGATGACAAATAATAATATATGTATATTTGAAAAGTGGAAGAATTTTTTTTGATGTAACTGAACATTTTGACGACAAGCAGTGGCTATTGCTGCTGTCCGAATGCGCGGGAAGAGTGGGATAGTACCACGGCCTCGCAGAATATCGGCGTGAAGTAGAGCCATCGGTGATCATCTATTCTATTCTTACCACAGCTCCCTTCCCCTTTCCCAAATATCCCCATAGGCCGGCAACGCACCTGCAGCTCTTCCGGTGTTGCAAATGTACGCGGGCGTCGATAATCACCTACCATCGGGCGAGCCGCTGGCTCGTTCGCGCTTGCACCCTGTTCCATAACTAAAAATCTTATGGCCCTATCGCGGACGTCAGTCGTTTCGACTTAACGAACTCATTCGCAATACAAAAAAAAAATAAGTCAATCAACGAAAATACTCGTTGTCGGTATTAAACAGTTAGTTGGCGCGAACCTCCCGGAACCGGTCCAGCCGAGTGCGAGACGCAGCAGCGCAGCGCTGACGCGGGCCGTGTGACGCGACGCCGGCGCCCTGTTCGCTGCCACGCCGACGCTGCCGGTGGGTGGGCCGGCTCCCAGATTCGACGCGCTACGTCTAATTATTTAGACAACGAACGGTCATGTGTAGACGAGAATAAAAATCGCAAGTGCAAGCTTAAATACCTCGAGTTCTATAAATGTTTCATAGTACGTACTGGTGACCGAGGTTCGTTCCCCGTTGGCGTGAGCATTGAAATGGCTAGTAGCGACTGAATTTAGTATAGTCTGAGAACGTCTGAGATACTCTTAATCAATTGAAAGGAAGCGTTTGCCCAGTAGTGGGACATTACTCTCTTCCTCACAAGTGACAATAAACCCAATTACCAATGTTTACTGATCAAATCAGCTTTAACACTGAGCTTACATGTATTCAGAGGGTCGAAGGATATAGAAAGAAAGAAGACTTTTTTTATTTATTTTACTTTAAGTAGCTTAATTGTAATGTATTTAAAGATAACTTATTTATTTCATTGTTGTTTATGTCTGTATACATATTAATATATATTTTTTTTTTATTGTAAAACGTTGCCTTCTACTGTAAGAATTTCTCCTGTGTCGCGGAGGCAGTTTGCATACATGAATTTCACATGGACAAACATCCAGACCGGGATCTATTATCTGTACTCCATACAAATACTAGTCCCGTGCGGGAATCTAACATGCGACCCACGGCGCCGCAGCTGATCGCTCCGCCACTACGCCACCGAGCCGTCCTCCGTCACTAAACTAGACGAGTTCATATCTAAATAACCTCAAATAACATATAACACAGTAATGATGTGGTGCCAAATATGCCTCCAGCTCAGCGTAGTGCTGCAGAGGTTACGGCTCCAACTGAAAATCACAGTTGGAGCCTCGTGACGTCACGGACTAGCAGACGTGCGATCCTATAACAGTTGGGCTTACTCGTACTAATGTAATACAATTTTTTTTTATGAAAAATTGGCTTGCATTTGACCTCAATCTTTCCCAATGGAAAGCGAAGATGAGGCCTAGGATGGTACACGCTTGCCTAGATGTCTGTTCACTTTGGCCTTGAAGATATCCAGGTTATAGGTTTCCGGAAAAACTGACCTCGGCAGGGAGTTCCACTCCTTAGCCGTCCGCATAAAGAAAGAAGAGGCAAACCGCTTCGTGCGTAATGGAGGAATGTCTACAACATAAGGGTGGAACTGCTCGCCGCGTCTAGTCGTTCGGTGATGGAAAGGAGAAGGGGGTATCAGATTATGCAAAACCTCCGCACACTCTCCGAAATTAATCCGATAAAAAACCGAGAGGCAGGCCACTCGTCTACGGTGTTCGAGGCTTAGAAGTTTTGCCTCTTCTAGTGAGTCACTGCCTATGATCCTCTTCTAGCTGATGTTTGGCAGAACCATCCCAGAGGTGGGAACAGTATTCCACGCAAGAGCGGACTTGAGCTTTGTATAGTACAATACACATGTAATAGTATGAACAAGTCTTCATTATATGCTATCACCTTACGGATTTATTATTATAATAGAAAGCAGAGCGCGTCGCATGAACGTATTGCCAGCATAATTTCTACATTAACGTAATGAATGAAATGAAAGGAAATTCTTTATTCTTCGACGTAAGAAAGTTAATTTCATTGTCAATTTTTTTTACAATCTACCACCGCTATGAGATTCCTCTGACCGAGGAGAAACAGTTGAAAAGTCTGTAGGCAGCGACCTTTCAAATTTTTTTTTTTTATATAATTGTAATGTCATACAATATGATATAGTAAAAAGGCGCGGTCTCGTAGGCAACTGAAAGCATGCTTTAAGAATAAACTCGAGCAGGGCCATAGGCAGCCTCCATAGGCAGCCTCCATGGGCAGCCTCCATAGGCAGCCTCCATAGGCAGACTCCATAGGCAGCCTCCATAGGCAGCCTCCGTAGGCAGCACCTGTTCACAAGTATGAAGCATTAAAGGGAGATGGACATCCCGACACCCGATACCTCATGAAAGGAATCTTGAATCATTTGAATTCTTACAGGATCAGTGGTTATTTTGTACGAGGCCGTTGGTTCGATGCTCGTTAGTTGGAAGGAGCAGAGATTTGATTATTATTTATAAGGTTGTCCGGCACGTTCTATTAGCCGGTGAGGCGTAAAGTAGTTACCGAGTCGTGTCAAATGGAAATCTATTACCTTTATCCACCCCCTATGACCGACAGCCGTGAGTGCTTATGTATATTCATTATTATATTTTGATGGGTGTACTAGTGACTGGCCGCGGCTTCGGCCGCGTGTTCTAAAAGTTTTGTCCCTTGGAAATACTTAACGTCATCCGTGTTCAGGAAACGCTAAAAATCCTACTCTTGTTACGAAAAACTCACCGGTACGAGCCCTCCACGTTGGGATTCGAACTTGTTTAAACCACCGTGACAGGTGGTAGGTTTGACGCCGTCTCTGTGTTCGGGCCAACGGAAAATTTTCCTTCAATAATCGAAATCGGGTCACCTGGATTCACAGACAGGGTATGCCTGTCTCTGACCAATCGACTATTATATTACAATCAGTGTACTATATTTTTGAGCATAGAGTATTTGTGGTAGGTACACATCCCGCGTGTCTACCTATCTCCCGCATCTATGGTGATGCCATCGCAGTAAACATTTCGACACAAACAACGCACGGCGCGGAACATATCGGCGTGAATTGATGTGACCTTGGCGTCCAGTTCACGTCACGTCCAGCCGCCGACAGGTGGGAATATACAGTGTAATTAGCTGCAATGAGAACTTCCTCTAATTAGTTGTGTTACAGTTTTCACTGTTCACTGTTTACATCAGATAAGAATACGTTAAATCGTTTGTAGTTACCTGGTGAAGATTTTCTTTCCGTGTGTGTCCTAAGAGACGACTAAGGTTGAGGCCTTGAAAACCTCTGTAGGCCGGTCGGCAGGATATCCATCTCGAAAAATGCCAGACCAAAATTAAGCAAATCGGTGACGGGCATCAGCGTTTGAGTTTTAAAAGGTGGGTGGCACTCCGGTCGCCAATCCGCTTATTTGTTATTGTATGTCATGTCTTCCTTGTGGCCTTCGAAGTGCTACAAGGAAGACCTGACATATAACAACACTCCAGTGGACTATATACAGGCCGGTATAAATTTATCTTGTTGCAGGTACGATAGTCGTGAAAGGGCTCCCCTAATTCAGCATAAAGCAGTGGCAAACCGTAGTGCCTATATATTCTGCAAGTGACACATAAACTTTGTTTATAGTAGACTCTTGAGTCCTGGTGGCTTCGGAGCACGTTTTAAATAAGTACGCGTACGACTCGGGTTCGATTCCCGACGCACTTCTAAAATTTATCGTCTCATCATTTGAATCACCTTTTTTTTTTTAATGAGAAAGGTGGCAAACGAGCAAGCGGTTCACCTAATGGTAAGTGCTTACCGTCGCCTACGTACATCTATCAAAAGACCCGCAGATGCGATGCCGGCCTTTAAGGATATTTGGGAGACGGGAGGGAGGATAAGGAGGGGGATGGGCAGAGGGATTGAGCCTCCGGTTACCTCACTCACCGATCGAAACGCAGAAGAACAAGATGCCTCTACTTCACGCCGGTATTCTGCGAGGCCGTGGTACCAATCCGGTCGAGCCGGCCCATTCGAGCAGCGGCAAAAGCCGCCGCTTGGCTCTACCACGTTTAATAACAACTTGCAATAGAACGGCTGGCTCACAAACGCGGCTCCGACGACCGGCTGATTCCGAATCCGTCCGAACTCGCCGAACCCTCATTCCACAGACTAGTGATGGAGAGTTAGCGGTGCGCATTTAATTCAACGAACAAGTTTTTAAAAGAAAGAAACTATTTGTTTCTGCTAAAAGCAAAGAAGGAAAAAAAATATGCCTTTGACAAACGAATTCATATTTAAAAGAAGACTGATACAATTAATGCTATTGACCAAACAATCGTATCAAGAAAACCAAAGATTTAGTTATTTTTGATACAAAAAACCGATTCATATAAAGCTCGCGTGAAACGCAACATCGTTATCATTATCAGAAAAACGATAAATGAAGCTCGTTTAAAATCTGTCGAGAACAGTTTTTTCCAACTGCTATTGATTGTAAAGAAACGCTTGCAATTAATAATTCCTCGAAAACCGTCAATAACCCACCGCCAGTGAGGGTGCCGGCACTGCGTCAACCTGCCGCCCAGCGTTGCGAGTGCAGGCATACCTGACCACGAGCTACGAAGAACCTCATTTGTTTTATGGGAGAGGTGGAGCACCAGCAAGCGGCTCACCTGCTGGATAGTGATTACCGTCGCACACGAACATCTGCAACGCGCGAGGAGCTGCAGTTGCGTTGCCGGTCTTTAAGGATATTTGGAACATGGGAGGGAGAATGAGGACGGGGAGTGGGCTTCTTGCTGATTTGAATAGACTGATAAAGAGGCAGAAACGCTAATAATAACAGCTGACGCGTACAGACTATAATTGAGTGATTGTAGCCCAGAAGCGTTTCGAAATGCCTATCTAAATATTTGCGTCTTTATACGTTGACGTTTGATATTAAATGCCACGGCCACCCGACTTTGGAATTTAAGTTTAAAATAAACATTAATGGATAATTTGTGAATCGAGCTCACGCAGCGAAGGTTCCGTATCGAAATTAAGCTAATATTGTATGCATCTATTTATATTTTTAACCCTATTACAAAAAAATCTTTTTTCGTTTGGCGTTTCGTAGAAGCAACATGTGAAACAATTTTATTCAACACTAATATTACAAATATCCGAGTACGGAGGTATGGAGATACCTTGAATCATGGGAAAATACATAGTGCTTTTAATAGCAGTATAAAATCAAATTGAAAATGTTAAGGATGCTATAGGAAAGGACCACATAAAACTAAGTCTATATTTAAGTGCATTTGCAAACCACGTCAAAACAGCACCCCCCCCACAGGCAACACGTGTTAATAAGTATGTCACGCATGCGACGGCTAACGTTCTCTTTAAACCAGTACCGTACACCATATACCAAAATTATTACAAAAACCGTTCCAAAGGCATATGAAAGGGAAGCCGCCGCCTTCGCTGGAATTAAAGATTGTTTTGTTATTCCGCAATCAATGAAAAGGTATGTACGTAGCACACAAAAACCGTTCGGACACTTGCGCACACATATGATAAAACTCTTTTTAGGCGATGCTGCTACACGTCTTTACGAAAAAGTAACCGCTGGTCGTGTCCGTCGGTGTTGCAAAACGCCGGAGACATTTCCGCAAGGCCGTTCCAATTCAATCTCTATTAGCGTTAGGCTACCCGCAGACTAGCGACGGTTCTCATCTATTAACGACCGCGCAGTGCAGCGGTCAGCCTGCGCTTGCGCAGTTTGTGTGTCTCGACATCAAATCGTTTCGCAAAGTGACGCAAATTTTGGTTTATGAGCCTTAAATATATTTGGCTATATCCAATTATTTCATAGCGGTTGATTCACTCTGCAGTTCGACACTGATCAGGGAAAAAATCAGACACATGTGAGAGCTTACACTGATTGATATTCATTTTTACGTATTGATATAAATTTTTATGTTTTTTTTATAAACAATATATTTTCATTGTATTGTTTACGAAAAAAGTTAAAAAACGCTAGCTCACGCCCTCGGGTCATTCGCAACAAATCAAACGTGCGCCGGCGGTCACCGGCTCGGTACCAAATGACTAAGTCACAAACCGGTGCGACGATTCACAGACAGATGAAATCGTATTTCAACAGTTTATTTACAAACTTAATGAGCTTCCTCATAATAAACTTCACTGAACATAGTAAACGCGTAACAGTTTAACATTGAGGACGGCGCTGCGCCATCGTTTTATTTGGGATCACCACGCGAATTCAGATACGACGTTAGACGTGGTAGAGCCAAGCTGCGACTTTTGCTGCTTGTTGAATCTGCCGGCTCGACCGGTTTGATACCACAGCCTCGCAGAATATCGACGTGAAGTAGAGGCATCTTGTACTTCTGCGTTTCGTTCGGTGAGTGAGGTAACCGGAGGTCCACTCCGTCTCCCATGCCCCTCCTCATCTTCCCTCCTATCTTCCAAATACCCTTAAAGGCCGGTCACGTACATCTGCACCTTAGATGTACGTGGGCGACGGTAATCACTTACCATCAAGTGAACCGATTGTTCGTTTACCGCGTTTCCTAAAAAAAAAAATTCCATCGCCCCGTAGCAATCGTAGGTCTGTTTCCACCCTTAGTCATTCATAACGATCGACTGTGTGTTACGTTGCGAGTTATTAATTCCGCGAGATTAATGGTTTGCTCGAAGTGTTGGGCCCTGAAAGGCCAGCCGGTGACCCTGTCCTAATGACTGCTGTCTTTGACGGCTGGTTAGCTCTACGCGCTCGGTCTGCAATGCGCGCGCGCTATGCGCTTGCCTTTAGATACTTTCAATATAATGTTTCGTTGTAGTCTGCCGCCGTTGCCTTTGAGTAACAAAACGTGTGTTACACTCAATCCTAAATAGCGTAACGATATCGCTATAAACAGTCTGCTGTCCTCGATCGCGGTGATAAATAATCAGAAGATCATGTAAAGTAGCAGCCTGTAAGTGCCCACTGCTGGGCAAAGGCGTCCTTCTCAGATACGAGTATCAGAGAGGGTTTAGGAGCCGGGAAGGGCCCGCCACGCTGCTCCAGAGCGGGTTGGCGGGCTTCACATATCCTCGAAATAATATTTTTATTATTTCTCAGACATGCAGGTTTCCTCACGATGTTTTCCTTCACCGCTGAGTACGTGGTAAATACAGCACTTAAAATTGCTATTAAGAATTTTAGTGGTGCCGGCACCGGGGATCGAACCCATGTCACTCGAGCTCTATGAAACTAAAGTGAGCGCCCTGACCACTAGGCTACAACGCCTCTGTGTGTGTGAAGATCATGTGACGAAGTCTATCTAACCGTGAGTGAATATCCCCAAAGATTACATCGGATTTGACCACGCCACATATCGTTGCAAAAGCCCATAATTTTTTCAGTTTTTTTTGGGTTTGTGTTTTTCTCACCATCACCCGGGGTTGACCGGTAGAGAATGCCACAAGGTCCCATGTCCGCCCGTTGGAACCTTTAGCCTAAAGTGTCAACAATGAAGGATAAATAACACCTCAGTCCCAGCGTGCCTGTAAAGCATCGGAAAAGTGAGGAAGTAAATAAATCATGCCAACGTATAACTGAAAAATTATATTATATTTCACAAATATCTGCCTCGGCTGAGATTTGAACTTGGGTTCCATGGATTTAATGTTCAGTTATTGGATATATAATAATGATGAAGATACTGTCGTCGTGAACCGTCTCTCCAGTCTTTGTCTTACTTGAATTGTTGAACAAGAATTGTAATTAGTACTTACCGTATTTTTTATAATCCTCCGGGTGATTTGTAATGTCACAGTAAAACATAGTATGTATATGTAATGAATTCACTGAAAGTTTCGAGTTAGACACCGGATGGGACAGCGATATTCAGAGTGTAAAATATATTTCTAAGTAAATTTAATCATGCCTATAACATTTGGTTTTTATAAGACGATGTCCTATGAAAACAAAATTTTTGCAACCCGAACTACATCATTTATATTTAACACAAGTATTATTTTGAATGTAACGAATTTAATTAATTTATATTCATTTCTTTGTGGGGTCTAATCCACTATGCCACAATTCGTGTGGTATCGTTCCCCGATTAAATCATATGGCTCTCTACCCTCGACGTGGTAGAGATGGTTTAAGCAGCGGCTTTAGTTGCAACGCACCTGCAACCGTTCTGGTGTTGCAGATGTACGAGGGCCACGGTAGTCACTTACCATCAGCTGAGCTGATTGCTCGTTTGCCCTTTCGCATAAAAAATGGAAGTAATGCTTTTTTTTATTATAGCACTGCACATATTTTAGAATCCAAGAAATGTTGCAGTTTTTGCTGAAGGCATATTACCGGATGTTTATAATGACAATTTCAATGATACGCAAAATAACGCGTCATTTGAAATGAAGCCGAGCATTTAGAAATGAAATTGCAAGGAACTGAGATGTACAATTTATTGAAGTACAGTTGGGGGGGAATTGTAATTGTACATTCCTATAAACACCCATTGGAGTGTTGGCAGTAAAGCGGATGGTGATCAATATTTTAAAATGTCGTACACTCATTACGTATTTATAGTGAGGGCACAAAGTCTAAGTATATGAGGCGAGTGTAAATGGTAGAGTCGGGAGAGGAGACCTAGGCGAACATTTCAGGATCAAATCGGAGACGCTCTGAAAAAAGGCCAGGTCAAGAGTAGTCTAAACCAACGAGCATGCATGCGAAGATTGATAAAAGTGGAAGAAGCGAAAGACGTATGTCAGGACCGTAGCAAGTGCAAGAAGATTGTCTCTGCCTACCCCGCGTATAAGGCGTGAATATATAAATACATACATACAAAGTCTTTCAGTCAATAGGTGTGTAAACTAATGATGACGAGCAGAAGAGGCTGCGAAGCGTGATCACGGCAGATTGTATGTATGGCGAGGCATATATCTTGGATGTGAAAAATATCATGGTATTTCTGTACGTGGTAGAACCAAACTATGAGCCGGTTTAACCAGAGTAGTACCACGACCTCGCAGAATACCGGTGTGAAGTAGAGGCACATCTTGTGCTTCTGCGTTGCGTTCGGTGAGTGAGGTAACCGAAAGCCCACTCCCCATTCCCCTATTCCGCCTCCTGATCCTCCCAATATCCTTAAAGGCCAGCAACGCATCTGCCAGACTCTCTGGTGTTGCAAATGCACGTGGGCAACGGTAATCACTTACCATCAGGTGAATCGTATGCTCGTTTGCCCCCCTTGAACTACGCTGTGGGCACCGTGGCGCAGTGGTCATGCGTTTTTCTCCGGCATTGCGGGTCGCGGGTTGGATTTGAGCACGCACAAGTATTCGTATGCACTTATTGTAATAACTCTCACAACACGCACAGAGAGAGTCGGTAACGTTCTTTGGAAAAACGATATGCTAATGAACGCTTTAGATCTCTGTCACAGCATAGATAGAAGATGGCTATTTAATGTTGCTATAACATATATATTTGTGACATTTCTTCGGTAACGTCTCAAGTTAAACGTACGTCACTTATCATTAGCTTGTCCAAGTTTGCATACAAATTAAACAAAAAAAACATTTAATTTTTTTTATTAATTCTCTCCACGATCTTGCCGACATTATGCTTCTTGAAATAACTAGGTGTAGGTAGATAGAGGCTGACGGACGTCAACGTGGACGTCACGAAGCCGCGGCGGAGAGCTGGAATATAAAATGATCCCACGGACTAAATACTTTTTCTTATCCGCACTTGCGTAGGCGAATATATTGCGCGGTATTGTGAGGTGTCGTGTCAGAGACGCGTGTTCCGGGTTAGAATCCCAATCCCGAGACCGACATTTGTGCAAAAATATGTTTGGATGTGTGTGTTTTGCGTTCCGTATCTCACTGACACTGCATCCAACTTTTGAGAGTTTGAATGAAATATAAATATCAATGATGTGAAAGTAGTAATGATGTTAATAATTTTGACTGCTGCCGACAGTAGTCGGAAGTTGTCCCCAGTGGACGAAATCGGTCAGGGCTCTAATCCGGTATGCCAACGAAATATTTCACAAAATTTCCGTGCGAAGTCATTCTTCACGAAAATCATAACGTGTTGTTATCTTTCACAATACAGACATGGTTTCGTTTATGGGTAACTATGTCTTGGATAAACGTGATCATGTTTGAAGGAAAATTAAATACGTCACACGGAAATATCGTCAATTGTTATGTGGTGCCTCATATCATCATAATCAGTGATAATTTAAAGTGTCTCATGTATTGGTTAAGATTTTTGTTTTTGCATAAGAATGGGTCAGTGCTTTTATAATTTAATTATAACTCACTTCACCCGCGGCTTCGACCGCATGGAATATTTTCTCGCGACCTTTTCGAGATAAAAAAAAATATATTTTATTCGTCCCCACCGTATCCACGTACTTAGTTCATCTGATTCGGTTCAGTGGTTTAAACGTTAAAAAGTAACTGACAGAAAGACAATGTTACTTAAGCATTTTTTTTTTTATGAAAAAATAGGCTTGCGTTTGACCTCAATCTTCCCCGATGGAAAGCGAAGATGAGACACGCTTGCCTAGATGTCTGTTCACTCTGGCCTTGAAGATATCCAGGTTATAGGTATAAATATTTATAGTATTAGTATGTATTTCCACGGTTTACATTTAAACCTAGGTTAGCGGATGAGGATTAACCGGTATCGCCACGCCTGGCAGATGGATTGGCGATCGGAATACTATGTAATATACTAAATTACTTTCATTTCAAAGAGAAGATTTCTCATAGAGACGTTTACGATTGTTCTCCACTGACGTTTATTATTATTCATCGACACATTAGATTCGTGTCTGACATAACGACTGACACATTGGCGCAACGCCCAGTGTTGGGTCAAGAAACTTTTAATTTTCATATTAGCGATACCTCCGGCGACTTTCGCTACCAATGCGGAAGACACGAATGTGTGGTATATTGGTGGTTTTAACCAGCCAAATATACGTATAGCGTTATAGGAGAACCCAGTGTAGGCAGACATTCCCCATCAAATACAAATACCATAGAATACATGATGGTGTCAACCTATACCCTCTAACGTTTTATATGTTGTAGAGCCAAACGGCGACTTTTGCCGGGATAGTCCTACAACCTTGTAGAATACCAGCGCGAAGTAGTGGCATCTTGTACTTCTGAGTGAGGTAACCGGATGCTCTTCCTCCCTCCCCACCTCCCAAATATCTTTAAAGGCCGGCGACGCACCTGGCAGCACCTCTGGCGTTGCAGATGTACGCGGGCGACGGTGATCACTTGCCACCAGGTGAGCCGCTCGCGTGTCGGCCGGCTTTCACACAAAAGAAATATGAAAATAACTACGCGTTGCAACAGATGCAGGCCGGATGAGGGAGCTCAGAGTCGCTCAGCGCGCTGTGGAAAGGTTCCTCTGCGCGATAGTGTGCAACGATGATATCCGCGGCAGAACTAAGGTGACCGACATAGCCGTAAGGCTCAGCGAGCCGAAGTGGCAACGGGCCGGCCACATAGCTCGCGGAACTGACAACCGCTGGGGAAAAAAGTTTCTCGAGTGGCAGCCGCGTTCAGGCAAACGCAGTGTAGGACGACCCCCCCACAAGATGGAGTGACGACCTGCGCAGTGTTGCGGGAAGTCGATGGATGCAGGTGGCACAGGACCGAGCTTCGTGGCAATCTTTGGGGGAGGCCTATGTTCAGCAGTGGACTTCTGATAGGCTGAAATGATGATGATGATGATGATGATGCAACAGATAGAAATATTTGTCGAGATTCGTACGAAGTTCATCGTTTGACGTAAAACTGTAAATTTTCGTTGCTTCCAAAGTTTTTTACGATACACGATATTATTTTTCAGCTCTGGCATCACTTCACGTGGCGTAAAATTAAAATGATGATGAAACTGTCGCATCGCCGTGTCAACGAAGAGCGTAAATAAGTATTCGCAATATTCGGTATGTTAAGTGGAGATTTTCGTGATTCAATAAGATATCTTGGTGCAGCCTTGCGATACTCTAAGAGCTACACAGCCTCCCACTCGCCGCCGTCGCGTTCTCTTATTCATTAGCTTCGCTCGCGCATCACTAGTGCCACGAGAATTCGCGGCTTTTAGTGGAACTGTTCAATGTTGACAATATTTAAATGAATTTTCGCTGTTCGAATTCGCTGAGCGCAAACGGCCTTTGACGATCGCCTCGCCCACATTCTCGACTTTACTTGTTGAAATGAACGCCGCCACGAATGGTTACTTTAGAGCTCAGCTGGAACATGAAAAATATAAGCATAGTCTGAATAAAGTTCACAAGTAATTTGGGGTTTTGCGAGGAAAGCGAACTAACAGAGATTGCGCTCTCTAGTCTAAAGGGGTGTTACGTATGAGATTTGAACTCAACGCAGTTAACGAATTTATATAGTATAATGCAAATTGACATTAATGTAAAGGGAAGGTAATAGCAACAATTAATGTCGTCTAATAAAATCTCACGTGCGCTACTTTACTAGTTATAAGCTCAAAGTTGCATCAGTACTGGTATTCATTTTATACCTCTCTTAGAAACGTTCGAGAGACTGTCATTGCTTGATTGCATCGATGATCAACAAGCGTTTAAAATGATCCTCTCGCGTGACATCTTTTGGCACTGGCACTTTTGACATTGCATTTGTTTGCAGAGGTGTACACATGCCAATTTCTGCCGCACAACAGCAGTGCAGTAACTATTGTTTTCCGGTTTGAAAGGTTAAGAGAGAAAGTATAATTATGCGCTGCGAGGCATTTCATCTTAGTCCTCAGGGGGTACAGAGCACCTGTAGCCTGTTCGCCGGTGTCCATGCGCTGCAGTAGCCTCTTACCACCTGATGGACTGGTCAGCACGTTTTTCGCTTCGCGCTGCTTGCACTCCCAGACGCACCTGAGCTGGCGGAAAATACGTGTTACGAATTCGAGCGCCACCACCACCATCTCCGCCACCTCGTCGTCCAGAAATAGACATCAAAGTGGTTTGTAGCGGCGAAACTAATTTTGGACGTTTAAATAAAATAGTTTAATAGTTATAGTTAACGACTAGACGCGGCGAGTAGTTCCACCCTTATGTTGTAGACATTCCTCCATTACGCACGAAGCGGCCTCTTCTTTCTTTATGCGGACGGCTATGGAGTATAGGGAGTGGAACTCTCTGCCGAGGTCAGTTTTTCCGGAAACCTATAACCTGGATATCTTCAAGGCCAGAGTGAACAGACATCTAGGCAAGCGTGTACCATCCTAGGCCTCATCTTCGCTTTCCATCGGGGAAGATTGAGGTCAAACGCAAGCCTATTTTTCATAAAAAAAAAACACAGCTAAGTTTATACAAACGCAGGCGTACTCATGCAAGAGCACTTAACGCCATTATTCTTTGCACTGCGAACTCCTGACTCGGCTCGGCACGGTTAGCGTATCTGTGTCGCATGTGCCGTTGGTTCGAATCCAAACCGACATTGATACAACTGTCATAGGCCTACGGTACACGCCGCCTGCTCCATGTACGCAATATTCGATGATATTTAGTTGTCTTTTATGCCATCCATGGATGGAGGGGTGGTGGGCAGTCGGGTACCGCGATCGCCAACCCTCTAAGCGATTGTGGTAAAGTAGGCCAGCAGTGGGCTGTTTATAAGCCGATGAAGAAAAATTTACGAACTACGTCACTATGTCCTTTCTAGACGGTCTTAGTGTTTTTCTTCAGTCTACGTCACCAGCGGAACAAAAACGCTTGATTTTAATTTTAATTAACCTTTCAGGCGTATTTGCGTAGTGTGGTTATCTAGCTTAGTTCGTGTATATGAGATAACGTTAATGTCTAGCTAAGTGATAAGCACAAAGGCACCGCCGTGAAGAGCAACGCCGCCGAGACCCAGCATCGGATAATTATTTCAATTATCAGCTGAGCGTGAGACGCAGTTGCATTAACGCGAGTAAACAAACACTGTTTTCATAACCTGTAAGGTTACCGATTACATCGCTCTCCTTTATACAGAACGCGTTACGTCAAATGCGCGAGTTGGCATAACGGCCTTGCTGCCGTCGTCTACAGCGTGATAAAAAAGAAGAAAAAAAAACAAAAGCTATTTGCCCGCCGTCATTCTCGAACGATGAGTCATCGCGTACGGACGTCTCCGTTGTTCCGTTCAGCACTGACGGGTTTTGCGGGTTATCTGATAACGATTTGTTTTTGTTCCACGTCTTTGTAGGTGTCGATTGCCGATCCATGTCAACGGCGGTAAAAATGGCGTTGGACTATTAACAAATATTATTAGTCATTGCATATTTTATATGATGTCGAAAGTGTGGTGAGAGGTTGTCTGTTACGATGCGATGCTGTAGACGATTATTTCTCAATTCTTTTCCTTCAATTGTCAACGAATATCTCTGCCCGTATCTGTAGCTCATATTAAAATTTTTATTGCAAATATAATATTAAAATGTGAGTTATCATATGAATGAATAGGATCAACAAGGATTACGATAACATATCTTATTTCTGACATATCTGAGTTCAAACAAGAATGTTTTAATGAGTTCTATTAAAACGCATACTTAATCCCATTTAGAAGTATTTTTATCAATATTTATACATCAACAAGAGCTTCGAAGCCTTAAATTTTAAATTTATCTATCGTGATGCAGCAGCAGCACTTTAATGAGTCTGTTCACTACAGGCTCGAATTTACTCGAATAGTCGCTGTAGATTTCTCTTTTTATTAGCAACGTCGTTCCAGAACTTAATTCGCGTTTCAGACAAATACGACGATGGGAACGCCAACAGAAACCGTCGAGCAATCGACCACAATCCTGGGTATAGTTGAGAGATTGGCTTCTGCGGCTAAAATCATTTATGCAACATAAGAAACACACGTGTCACTTGTGGCTTGTGCGCACAGTTCACTTGCAAAATACTTGTTAAACATTTTTGAATTTATTGTTTAATTCCTCGTTTGCGATAAGTTCTATAAGTTGTTCTTCCAATGGGCACGATCCTGCTGTGTTGTACGGTCCTGACATACGTCTTTCGCTTCTCCCACTTTCATCAATCTTCGCATGCATACTCGTTGGTTTAGAGTACTCTTGACCTGGCCTTTTTTCAGAACGTCTCCGATTTGATCGTGAAATGTTCACCTAGGTCTTCCTCTCCCGACTCTACCATATACACTCGCCTCATATATTTGTTTCGTTAACCTACTTTCATTCATCCTCTCCACATGTCCAAACCAGCTCAGCATCCCTTTCTCAATTCGCGTGTTGCCATTTGAGAAATGATCCAGCACCCAGTCCGGTATGTTTGTTTGTTGTTTAAAAACTTCCCGTATACGGTCCTTGTAATCACCGTGTTGGTTCTCCTGAGTGTTGACCGTAAACTGGCAAGTAGTCTTTGTTCAAGGATACTGCTGATAAATAACTGGAAGTTATTAAATACGCTTAGTGAGGTTAACAGGGATCTTAGTAATGTTAATAGCATAACGAGTATTATTAAAAAACATTTTTCTACTCATTCTGGGAGAAAATCTATTCTGTAATCAATATTTTAAACGACACGTATGATTCCTGGCCGTGTTCGACCACGCCGATATCCTTCGGACCATACAGTGCCGGTAGCAACGGCGAAAATACTTTTTTCCCCCCGTAACCGATATAAAGCTTAATAGATAAGTTCTTAGGAAGGGCTACGTGCGGTATATCAAAGTCAAAATCTTAATACTTCGATGTAGGAGCTCGAAATTCACGCGTCCACTGTTTCGTAGCGAATTTCTTCTGACGGAGAAGAAACTGACAAAAGAGTACGATCACTACGTACAGGTCTATAACAATACATCCAGCACTGTTGCAATAGAAAACAAACCTTGTACAGCTCACTCGTCTGTCACTGAATAACATCACACAACCCTTGGGTACGAACTAACCACACGCCTGTCCACATTTATTTTTATTTTAAAACACTTTACTGCTTACACCTTATAATTTAAGGTTACAAAGGGCGGACTTGATGCCTATTGGCATTCTCTGCAAGTCAACCCGTGGGTTGGTGAGATAGCCGTAGCAGGTGAATTTATTTAACTTAATAAATTAACTAACTAACAAAATTATTTTAAAACAAATATATAAAAATATAAATAATATATATGAATACATAATGATATATATCTAGATACACACTTATAACTGAATAAGTCCATTTAAATTTAAAAAATGATCTCTAACTTATTTTTTAAAAGAGTTCCTGTTTACCGATTTTGGAAGAGTCGGGCAGGGAGTTCCAGAGCAGTATGGCCCGGACACATTCCTAATGGTTAAAGGATACATTTTTCTACTTGGCCATTTTTTCCGTAGCGAGATCGACAAAGTTCGGAGCGTTGCGATTTAATCTTGTACCGCAACATAAAACAGGAATCTGCGATCGACCGGTTGCACTTAACGACAATGATGAAACAGTCAGGAATCCGAACACCCCGGCCGGTCCCGCAGGTGGGAGGGAAGTAAAGGCAGTCGCGTGACTCAGCCTGCAATATATCGAAACAGTGGACCTTCAACGTTCGGTTGACAAGTGGTTGAATTTGAATCTCGTTGGACTTTAAGAGCCGAACGCTAAGTTTTAGTTTCGTAGTTCGTTTTCGTTTAAGTTTTAGTCTGGGTTCGATCCCTGGTGCCGGTTATACTAAAATATTTGAACCACTGAATTTACTTTCTTTAATATACGGGATTATGGCAATGAAGAAAAACATCTTAAGTGAAGACCTGCATACTTGATAAATATTTCGTGGACATGTAAAGTTCACCAATTCGCATTGCAGCAGCGTGACGGGCTCTGTCAGGCTCCGAAACCATCTCAAAAGTAAAAAAAATCCTCCAGAGTGCTCGATAAAGATATGAATAAAATATTGCAGTGCAACATTTTGAAATAGAAAAACCGTAATCTTGAATTATTCTATAATTATACGGCGGACGTGACATAAGCTTGTTGGAGCGTTGACAAGCACGTGGCGCTCCTCCAGGCACACAATTCGGTGCCGATGATCAAATGTTCAAAGGCACATACACACTCGCGATCTTTTTATATCGTCTGAAACATGTTAAACTCTGTCTATGCATTCGATTTATTATTCTATTTGTGGCAGCTGGACTTCTACCGAGTTAAAATATGTGCAATAATTGCTAATCTACTCAAACGCATGACTATGTTATATTTATCACATTTAGACCCTGCTCCTTGTCTGGGTGGGTTCCTTCCCCGCAGTGTATATAGAACTGTACCATTTAAAACATTTTTTTCTCCAACTAGTTCTATAATAATGTCGGAATTAAAAATTTTAAACTACAGAGACAATTACTTTCTGATAGTATCAGAAAAATGGGTTGGACAAGTTTGACATGACAGCTCGAATAATATCCATCATAATTTTAGTTAGTTAAATTTTTTACTTCTTTACTTCAGTAAGGGTAGAACAAAAAAAGATATGAAGCGCTGGTTACATTTTGTGATGGGCAAGGATCATGAATTTCCTTAACGAATAAATAAAAAAAGTTTGATAACAATTAAATAAATAGCTAAATTTGTAGTCCGTGTGCAAGGATCCTTATATCTGTCCGCCTCCGGGCGACGCACCGTCTGCCATCAAATGGCGGAAACCGTTCCAAAGTATTGTCGGTGCTGATTTAACTCGGATAGTTTTAGATTTATAGCGGCCGGTGTGAAGGTTGGCGAGCGGGCGCCGCGCCGTGCCCAAGCCCGCGCTCGCTCCCATTCTATTTCCACCGTTTCTAAAATTCCAATGGGTAATGTAACTTGTGTGGGGGAATATAACAGAATATCAATACCTTCCTCACCAACCGGCACCACGCAGTGACCAACTCTACACTCTTTACAGGACGTCGACGAGGATGAAGAAACTAACTTTGTTCTTTGACGAGAGTCATTTGCTTTGATTATTTAATTTGTTGTACGTGGTCGAGCCGACCGGTGGGCTAGTAGAGACGACCGGGGTAGTACCACGACCTCGTAGAATACCGGCGCGACCTGTTAGTGCTTCTGCGTTTCATGTCGGTGAGTGAGGTAACCGGAGCTCCACTTCTCCAACCTCCCTCCCCAACACCCAAATATCCTAAAAGGCCGACAATGCACCTGCAGCTCCTCTGGTGCTCGTTTTTGCTCGTTTACACGTTTCTATGCCATAAAAAAAATTTTCGAGAGTCACTCACTCGTTGATTGAATAAGTACAAGTTAAGTAAAGTATCAACCTGCAAATGCGCAATGCGAAGGAAAAAGAAGAGAAGGCAAATTTTCCCCAAAAAAATAATACCTGTGGAGTTCGTTACTTCTCCAATAGTGGGCTCTTCGCGAAACGGTGGTAGATTGTAAAAAAGATGACATACAAAAGAAACACAAATGTGAAATTTGTGTTTCTTGTTGTCTTATGTCTAAATACTTAAATGATTTGTGTTAGAATAAATATTGAATTCCTTTTATAACAGTAATGTCAAACGGTCCACCTGAATATAAGTGACAACGGTGGAAAATTCTTTATGGATACCCAGCCTCCTGGGGGACAGCCGGGTTATGTCGGACTCCCACCTCTTTCGCTTGGCTAAAATCACAGTGGCTCGAGACCTCTTCGAGCGTCCTCCTCGGGTTCGTTTTACTGGACATCGGTTGTCCACGACCCCAGAGGCTCCGTTTCTGTTCGGGGAACACCATCAATATATGGAGGCACCATGACGAGAAGGACGAGCGGAATCAGACAGAGAAGGAGTCTACCGCCTAGTGCGGCGACAGGAAAGTTATTCTGCCGCAATGCGGTAGCGTTCATTGTGTCAGTGTAACATCTGCCCTCCCCCACCCCCTTCCTTCCTTCCTTCCCGTGGTTATTGCCTCATACGACTTAGGGCTCTGCTTCAGAACAGGCGTCCGACCAATGCTGGAATATTCATCTCTTAAAAACCTGTCACTTCAGTCCGTGAGTGTGGTGAGAGCCGACTAAGGGAGAAGCTTTGAGCTTCTAATATCCCGAAGCGATACGTGGCTCACAGATAGACAGAAATAAGTGAATACAGCAGCGCACGGACCTGAAAACACCTCAATCGAACATCACTTCGACTACTGGATCCGAACCGCCGAGCCACGCGTATCTGATCGCCGGGGCGCACGGTCGTTGAATGCGATCGGTGAGCTAACCGCGTTACGTGGTGCACAATACAAATAATGTACATCCTGCACGGACAGCAGTCCCGTGTGGTGACCGGAAGCGGGCGGTCGGTCCGCTCGAAACCGATTAATATAAAGTTTAACAAGAGCGGCCAAGCGCGAGTATGTAAATAATCTTCTTCATCAACCAATAATGTTCTACTGCCGGAGTTAGGTTAGGTGTCTCCCAGTGGAAGGATTGTCTATAATCAGCAGGCTTTATTAGGTGGTAGTAAAGAGTGGTAGGAGTACTCCTTCTCTGCCTAGACTAGCCTAGAGATAAACACATTATAGGCGATAGAGCTAAACAAAATGAAACAAGTTAAAATATATCAATATCTAAATATATACTTACACAGATAGATAGATAACATACATTCAACATATACAAATATGTATGTCAGGATGAACCACTAAAACGATACGGCGATTATCAGTCACATTTACAAACTTGCAGTATCTTTGTAATGTTTGCGGATTTTATTTTTAAAGGCAAACGTGTTAGGAGCTTTTTTAATGTCAAGCGGTATTTCGTTCCAGAGTCATATAGCCGTAAAAGCGTATGACTTAGATAAGGTAACCAGTACGGTGTAAAGGCGTCAGAATATCAGTAAGGTTACTTAATAAATAGCATTTACAGTATTCTTTTATAAAAAAAAGTTACTGTCAGATTCGTACGTCACTACTAAGCGGCAAAATGTATAATGTATAAAAGTCAAATTTATTTACATTTTTTTTTTATGGAAGAGACGGCAAACGAGCAAGCGGTTCACCTGATGGTAAGTGATTACCGTCGCCCACGTACATCTGCAACACCATAGATGCTGCAGGTGCGTTGCCGGTCTTTAAGGATATTTGGGAGATGGGAGGGAAGTGGAGGGGAATAGGGAGGGTATGGGGCCCTCCGGTTACCTCACTCACGGAACGAAACGCAGAGGCACAAGATGCCTCTACCTTACGCCGGTATTCTGCGAGGCCGTGGTATCAATCCGGTCGAGCCGGCCCATTCGAGCAGCAGCTAAAGCGGCCGCTTGGCTCTACCACGTTTTACCTCATATTTACACGAATGACATTAACTACCTACGTTTTTTAATAATAATTAGGGCTCTTTCGTCAAGGGTTCGCCGGTAGAGAACTCCCGCTTAGGGTTAAGCTCGCCTTTGTACTATTTTCTTCTATATTATTCAAATTGTAAATTGATCATAATATGTACAATAAAGATTAAAACGGAATAACATTTTTTTAAACAAGCAGTTTAACGGTGCATTTGATACGGGTCACGACAACGCACACAGTTTCAATGGTCTAGGTCAGGGATTCCCAAACTATTTCGGGCAAGAGGCCCCTTTTCCAAAATGAACTGATACCTCATTATTTATTATTTACATATTAAAAAAAATTGCGGTTGGTTAAATGAGTAAACTTGACATCATTCTCTCATCAAAATTTAACGAAATAAATAAACCTAAAATTCAGTAAATATAAAGATATCGACCACTTTGGGAATCGCTGGGCCAGGTATTGCCTGCGTTTATTTAACATTGTTTTGACGCCGCGGCGCGTGTTGCCACGTACAAACATTCCGCACCGTCTCGCCTTGTGAAGTTTACAAGCTATGCTGAACATAGAGTTATGCAACTGTGCTTCAGATGGGTTAACTTTACTTGTGGGCGTGGTCTATGGTGGCGCGACGAGTTAGTCGGGGCGTACGCTCTGATATGCACTATGCGCGAGTGTGTGACCTGGGTTCGATCCCCGCTGCCGGCGCCGCTGCATTTGTTAATAGCAAATTTAAGTGCTGCATTTAGCACGTGAGCACTTCACTTGCTTTACTTGTGGTGATGGCGTAAGGAAGTCTGCCAGTGGGATTCCTACGACCCATATCGAAAAATGAAATACTGCAATGGCATTTTATATTTGTGATAGACAGCTGCAGCAGAGTTTAAGATGCGCAGCTCCCATGTCCAGCGTGGCCATCTCCTATCAGTATCTCCCGCTGCGAGCGACCTGTGTACGGCAGTCGGCCATCAGAAGACTGATGGAGAAGATTTAGAGTTGCTTAAAGTTTCGACATTTAAAGTAATCGAATTTGTTTCTGCGTAGATCGAAACAAAAAATTTAATAAATTCAATAAATAAACACGTCAGACATCTCTGCCTCCCCAATCTTATTTTTTTATGAAAGAATACTAGTAATGCAATTTAAGTAACATTACTAATATTCCTGTTAACCCTCAACTAAGCATTGGAGCTTGTATCTGGTGTGGTTCACGACAATAGTCGAATAGCGGGCTCGAACCTGCGACGTCATGTTTCTCAGTCAGCACCCAAACACATTAGGCTATTAGCGCTTGATCTAGAATATTCTAGACACCGCCTGTAACATTGATCTGCTTTGCTGCACGCCGCGCCCTGTCCTTGCGTTGTTCTTTCGTCATTCTTTCATTTGCTTATTTTGTTACGAAATACTTTTATTTCTGGAAAGTTGAGCTTGTGTTGTCGAACAAAAGCCAGCAATGGTTGGTTATCAATCATATTTATTTATTTAATCTTTCTGCTGCTTCCTTGCATCTATTTTGAATAATATAAAGTTTGTGTGTATGGCTACTTGTTTCGCTGCGGCTTCCTTCGCGACGCCTTATGTTCAGCCGTGGACTTAAATAGTATGATGAAGAACAAAGTTTGTTCTAAAGTATTTGGTTTCCATTAAGCTGTATTTGTAGCTCGCGCGGGTAAATGAACTGTTGCAGTGTTACACTGCAGTGCACCGAGCGCGGACCCTGCGCCGCCTCCCCGAAGCGCGGGCAACATTAATTAGACCTTAATATTATTTACTTTTTTTTAAATATAAAGGTTGTGTATTAGTTGCAGATTTTAGATTTTTTTTTACTAATTTAATTATTTACTCTGTATTTTCGTATATAATCTTGTTGCACTGTAAAGTACTCGATGTATATTTGAATAATAATGACGCACATACATTTATTGATACGTTTGGATTAAAGTCTGTTCAATTAAAAATATGTTTATAAATATTATGATAGTACGCGCGAGTCCGGAATCGAAGTCGCGCCTTCCTATTTGTTGAGAGCCACACTGGGCTTTGAACTGTGTGTGTACACTCGAAGGGTTGTTAAATGAAACCGCAACTGTATACACGTCTAAGCTGGTATATTTGAACATAAATATTTTTTTTCTATTTTTAAAAAATACGTTACCTTCCGCTGTAGGAATTTCTCCTGTGTCGCGGAGGCAGTTCACATACATGAATTGCACATGGACAAACACCCAGACCGGGAGCTATTATCTGTAGTCCATACAATTACTAGTCCCGTGTGGGAATCGAACCCGCGACCCACGGCACCGCAGCTGATCGCTCCGCCACCACGCCACCGAGTCGTCTATATTAGATCAACATTGTTATTACCGTTATAAAAGGCAAACCATATCGCGTACTAAATATGTCTAGCGCCATCTAGTTTGTTTGTAGAAATTTACATAAGATATTAAGAGCAGTTTGAAGTATACATTAATAATATGCGTCTTTAACAATAATAAAGAGACGATAACATATCCCGCTCACCAAGTACAACCGCATTACGTGCCGCGCGCGATGTTTTTGTTACGAAATCAATCGGAAAGGTCGGAATGTGTGTCAGGAACTGCTAGCGCGGTGCCCAAGTGCACTGCTTAAGGAGTGAGGTCTATAAATACTCGACGTGGTGGAGCCGAGCACCGGCAGTGCATAAAATGAGTCGGCCAAAGTACGCACTGAATAATATCCGCGTTAAGTATCCAGCCCCCCTTTTGAAAACATTCGATGACTTTTTGCAGTACCATGAACATCTGTAAACAGCTTTAATCAAAGATGGTTATAGATGATTTTGTATGTGGCAGAGGAAAGCGGGGGTTTTGCTGCTGCTCGACTCGACAGAATATCGGCGTGAAGTTCAATGAGTGAGGTAGCCGAAGGGCCCCCTGGCGCAACCTCGCAGGACATGTTACAGTACCGCGAATGTACAGTTGACACACTTGACCTTCTCACCGTGCGATGAGATCGGAGGAGCAGTCAGATGTCAGAGGTAAAGGCGCTGGTCGCGAACACAACACAAACTGCTGTTTGAAAATCTAAAATATATGTGTGTGTCGCAAGATTGGACTCCGTGATTGGATCGGATTGGAACCCAAGATCAATGGCCCGACATTCAGTGACGCTCATCACCACTGAGCCACGCCGAGCGTAAGGTTAAAACGTAAAGTTATTTGCGCAACATACAGTAAATTCAAATGTGTAATACAATGATCAGGTACTACGCCTTATAGATTGACAAATTTGTACAGATGTCAGCAAATTTTTTTATATTTACTAGCTGTTGCCTCCGATTTTATCCGTGTGTCTCATTTATGTACACAGCGTAATTTTATTTATTTTGTTTTTCTTCATAGTAGATAGAAAAATGTTGATTCGTTGACTTTCAAGTCATATCTAAGAGCGGCGAAAAATAAACGTAGATTAAAACAGTAATTGTTATTACGCTTTTAAAACTAAAGTAGCAGCTTTCCTCTGCCCACTGCTGGGCAAAGCCTCCTAAAATATCTGAGAGGCTTCGCAACGCTGCACCACAGCGGGTCGGTGCCCATCAAGTACTATCCCGTAACCCGCACAAAGATTAGTGATGTACGCAATGTCAACACTGGGAACAGCCACAAGCTTGTAACAACAGTTACTAAACTCCGTAACTAGACTACAGACAGTAACCTGTTAATAGGGCAATGTAAACGTTTGTAACTATCTGTACTAATATCAATAAGTAAACACAAACTTATGATAGTTATTATATTTATTAATTCTTTATTGTGTCCCTAAAAAAAGAAAGGAATACAATGGGCGGATTTAATGCCTGCATTCTCTACCAGTCAACCCTGGGTGAGAAAGAAAACATGTTGGCAGGCATAAATAATAAATATAAATATTAAATATATAATCCTTATAATATACTTACATACTTATAACATACATAATACACTCTACATAAACATATAATACATACATAAACAAATTAAATATGGAGAGAAAAATCTCAGATGGCATTTGCCTTCAGATAGTGACGACGGAGCAGGGTTTTGAAGGAGTTTTTGTTCGGAGCTTTCTTGATATCATCGGGGAGAGCGTTCCAGAGAAGTGTGGCTTGAACGGTGAAAGAAGAAGAAAAGAAACCAGTACTATGTATATTATAATAGTTAATGATGAAAGATCACCATTTGTTTCAGTCTTCAGTCAATCTGTTACTAAAAGTTTTATTGTAATAATATAATACTCTATAAATTTTGTAATATTTAAAAAAATATACATTGAAAACCATAGAGGATACCTACGCAGTTTCTTACGCCTGTTCCTTCTCCGTCAGAACAACCTCATTACGAAACGGACGTAGATCAAAAATAATGTTATAACTATTGACATGTTATATCTGTGTTCCTGTGTCGGGAAATAAAGATTTAGATTTGATTTGATTCGCACCTCTGAGCTTCCGGATGTAAGCGGGCGTCGCTAATCACTTACCATCAGATGAGCCGGTTGCCCGTTTACCTTTCTCATAAAAAAAAACAGGGGTGATCGATCTTGTGTGTTGTGTGTCTGTGTGTGTGCCTGCCGGTTGACTGTTGTTACCGCTTACCCAGTGACTCCGGTTTCATGTCCGCTCGTCTGTCGGGGACCCCTTTAAGAAAAAAAAATATGTTAAAACGAGCTAATGAACATCCGGTGCAGTTGTAAGCGCGCGTTACCTAACAACCTCTCACCGTCTGCAGGTAGCTTTAAGATAGTTAATGAGCAGTTCCGATCGTGCGCCGTGACCGCAGTCGATTCAGGATGAAATAGTCGAGTGAAAATAGAACCCGATACGACTTGGTTAGTGCGAAATGGTTAGATTTTGTTTGTGATGATTATTTTTTTTATATAGGAAACGTGGCAAACGAACATGCAACTCATCTGATGGGAAGTGATTACCGTTGCCTTGAAGGATATTTGGGAGATGGGAAGGAGGATGAGGCGGGGGATGGGGTGCGGAGTGGCCCTCCGGTTACCTCACTCACCGAACGAAACGCAGAAGCACAAGATGCCTCTACTTCAAGGCGGTATTCCGCTAGGCCGCGGTACCAACCCGGTCGCGCCGGTCCATTCGAGCAGCACCCAAAGCTGCCGCTTGGTACACGAAAATCTTCGTAAGACAATTTTCATGTCCGTACGTACGTATATAAAAGAAAACGGTTCGCGGCGCGCTGGAACGTGTCCAGAAATGTCACGGAGCTCCTGGATCGAGATCGCGCTAGCGGCGCGGGGACACGCCAGCCCGACACAATATTTATGAACGCTACTTTATGATTTAAATAGGTTCAAATTGTAACGCTTCAGTTAACCACGGGTGTGCTGTTTTCTATATAAAACATAAATAATCAAATTGCATAATGATAGTACCAAGATCTATGAGATCTATCCTCTTTATAGCACTCACAGCTGCAACACATACAGAGGTGTAGGCAGAGAACCCTTAATCGGTTCTTACGACACCCACGGGAAGGAACCAATTGGTACGTCGCTCTCAACCGGCCCTTAATACCCCGGACATTAATACGGTGACAGGATAGTTATTCTGCCGCAATGCGGTAGTGTTCATTGTGTTAGCGGTTCGATGACGGCGACGGCAGCGTAACATCTGCACCCTAACCCATTGGGCCATTGGCGCGCCTTTGCCTTGTTCGTTCCCCACGTTAGCGAGCTAAGCGGAAGATGGTCGATCTGTGTGCAAACCGTGCGCCGGCGGCAGAAGACTTTTCCTCCTTCAGAGGCAATTATCTATGTATTACCGATGCTAACATTTATTTAGGTAACAATATTGCAACGGAGCGCAGAGCCGTAGTGTACTGTTACGTCCATTGATTGTCGCAATAGCTTTTGTACATCTCGTTGATGAACTTCCAGCATTCTTTTTTTTTAATTATATCCGTAGCGGTTTTAAAAATTGACGCAGACGGAAGGACGGACTACTTTTGACCCTTTTATTTTTTCTCTCTCTTTCTCCCTGATACCTGTACACATGGTTATTGTATTTTTATCTCATAATATTACATAATACTTTAAATTTGATTAATAATACAAGTAATCCCATATTAGCGAATGAAGCCTCATTGAAACGAAACACCGTTTGAAAAAAAAAACCGTCGATATTTTTGTTTACTATCCGGTCTGCGACCGGCTCATGGCGCATATGCGATGTGCTTTTTTTTAACCATACCATCCGTGCTTGATGTTAGAAATGCGAAAGCAATTCAGTATGTCTGTTAATGTTTTGTCGCTTAACGGCTGAACCGATTTTGATGCAATTTACATTGAAGATACATCAAATCTAAAAGTAATAAGAAGCTAGTATTAATCAAAAGTATTTTTTATATATTTTATTTTTGATGTATTTTACTTTAGGGCCTTGGCACTCAACAATAAGGCGCAGTGGGCTCGTAATAACGTATACTTGGATGTGAATTCAAGTGCCGGCATCGCATAAATTATTAATGCAGTTTCATGTGCCCAATTTACCACATGTCGCAAAACATGACCAAGAGAGTAAAAAAAATATTATTTAGAGGACACGAGCTAACTCCTACTTATATATAATTAATAACTTCATACAAATTTTAAGAAAGCGCCTAATCCCCTTTTATATAATACTCAGTGACTCTGGGTACTGATACCCCAACCAGGAAATGGTTTTAGAAAGAATTTACTCGAGTGGCGTATCGGGCATACTTATGTTCTTCAGTGGCTGAAACACTCACACTGTATATGTACAGCAAGTTGGATATTTATCGAACGGGTATGTTTACGTCCCCATCAGTTATCGGTATGATGGGCGCGAGGCGTGCGCTTGCGCGGATCCGCAAGCTCAGACCTTCGTACGTCGCGTGAGTATATCACAACGGCCTGTTTTAGTCCACTGCTGAACACGGACCTCTCCAAGAAAGCCCCCGCGTAAGCCGGTGGATGTTTCTCTTGGAAGACTTGCCCCGTACCCACCGGGCTTGTTGTGTCGGGTAGCACAGTGCCGGGTACTACAGCACTAATGATGTTGCTCATCGTCACTGGAGTCTGTGGGATTTTATCCTTATCATTCGGTCGCCAGAGCGTTTTTTGGTGGCGGATTGGTTGCATAATGTGCAGAAGAGGTTGTTATTTGGAAATGTTCTCCCTTGCAAATTAATATGTATATATATATAACATTAGCTTGGTTATTATATAAGGCGTGTGGTAGAGTGTGTCATAAGACGCGACACTAAGGGAAAAACCCTGAAATCTCATGGTGGGCTTTGAGAGACACATTTGGCTTCGGCTATTCTGAGCGATGTCTGATATTAATACATAGTATCTGTCTACCCCTATGTGTTACAGATATTAATCCTTTTATAGGAACCTCATTAAATAATACTATATAGTTATATTACATAAAATAATACTGTATTGTATTATTTTATCAGTTTCCTGAACATAAGCTCGTTAGCCTCGTCCAACCTTCTCACTGTCATGTTCGAATGCTCATTGTTACCCCGGTCTGGGAATACCGACGCCGGCAAATAGCTTCAATACGGGTCGCGCTAAAAACGACGTCGTTATCTGTCATGATAGCTATTTCTGCCATATGACGTTATTTATAGTAAACGACACGAACCGCGCCGCATTCGTGGGTCTTGTCCATGATAAATAAACGTAGAATTACTTTGTCAATTAGTCCTCGCTATGTTTATCCATATTTCTTACGGAACTCCAATTTTCGGTCACCGGAAGTAGCCAGGGGCTATATTGGAGAATCCACGTGGCCGTCTAACAGTTTGAAATGAAACTATTATTTACGGATTTTATCGCGTACATATTTTGTTTTTATATATTTGCCGACGTTTCGAGTGCTTTGCAGCCGTCTTGGTAACGGGGGCCTGCAGTGTTAGACGTCCAGATGTCATAGTTAACTGCCCGTGAAGCCCGAGTTAATTATGACATCATCACATAATAAAGTTAAACGAGATGAAATCCGTAAATAATCGTTTAATTTCCATTGTGTAGTGTTTGCCTAAATACAACTAACCATTAAGTGACAGAATATTGAAGATTCTTTACGCCGACTAGTGATGTAATTGTATTGGTGTTTGTTGGCAGGTGATGCTGGGCGGGGCGGGGGAGCCGGGCGGCGGGGAGTTGCTCACCGTCACCGTGGTGCGCGACGAGAATGGCTACGGCATGAAGGTCTCCGGTGAGTACACTGCTATATACCACCTTCGCAGACGAGATGTGGTCGACGGCGGAGCCATGGACCAAATCCACTGCTAGCATCGAGAGGTCGATGGTTCCGAGTACTTGCCGTTCTGACCCCACTCTACTTTCGGGTGGCGGAAGACATCTCCAAACAACTTAAAATGGAAGAAGCTTACCGATGCGTTGTCACTCCCGGGGACTATATATATATAGACCCAAACGGCTTTTGCTGCTACTCGAATGGGTCAGCTCGATTGGGTTGGTACCACGGCCTCGCAGAATACCGGCGTGAAGTAAGAGGCATAATGTGCTTCTGCATTGCGTTCGGTGAGTGAGGTAACCGGAGGCCCACTCCCTCTCTTAATCTCCCTCCTCATCCTCCATCCCGATTCATCAGATTAAGACGGAATGTCTAACAGTTTGTAAATATATATGCTCTCTGTACCTTTTAAAACCGGAACACGACTTTTTGTTGCACTGTTGATTGGCTGCTGCATGGGTAAGTGTGTGACACCTACCCGCGGCGAGTTTCAGGCAGAGTAGGAGACTACCACATAGTATCGCCCCGTAGGTACTGGAAGTCGTGTAGGAAGGCGTGCCTGGTGGAAGAGGGAAAGGAAGAGTCTCTTGTCGAGAAAGGGCCTGAATTAATTACGCGTTGGCGGTGAATGAACCAACCGCCATGAAACCTGCATGCCCGAGAAATAATGCAAAGATAAAAAAATGGACCTGGCATGAGAAGCAAGCAGGACGGGACGCAGTAGAGCAGCGCGTGCCGCGTGTACCTCTACCTGGCCCCCGGACCCCTCGCTCATTGGTTGGCAGACAGTGCTGGCTGCGACATTAACTTTTTTTATTAGACATAATTAAGAGTCGCGCTCGTGACGACGTCGTTCATGAGTCAGGAACACGAGTGGGCAGACGTTGATTTGTGCTCCGAGCAAGTTGCTCATCCGTCCACACTTCGTCTGCCTAACGATGCCCGAGCGATGAATATATTATACGACAAGAAGACGCCGAGGAGGGCCAATGTAATTAATTCTGGTCGGAAAGAAAAACAAAACACAATCGATTCGATTTCTAAAAATATTCAGGTCAGGTTAGCGTATTTTAGATCTGGCGAGACTGTGGCAATCTTTGGAGGAGGCCAATGTTCTGCAGAGATTAATGATGATGAAGGAAATTTGAAACAGGTGGAAAGTCTGCCCGAAAGCATAAGATTTTTCTGACGTTTCCCTTAGTCGATATTTTTCTAGACCTGCCACCACGATATGAAAAATGTGTTAGTATGGTTTGTATGGATGTTAGTCATTTATAGAATGACTATTTTAATGATATAATATTGTTATGGGGATTAAATGACAAACATGAATTTCACTTTGTCAAACGTAATCTTTTCTCTACCTCCGTTTCGCAAAGAGGTATCTTGGGCTGGCTCGATCGGGGTAGTACCACAGCTTCGCAGAATACCGGCGAGAAATAGCGGCTTCTTGTACTTCAGCGTTTTTCGATCGGTAAGTGAGGCAACCGGAGGCCCACTCCTCTGTCCACTCCACCCTCTCCTACCCTCTCCCCAAATATGCATAAATGCCGGCAACGTACCTGCAGTTTTTCTGGTGTTGTAGATGTACATGGGCGCCGGTAATCACTTACCATCAGGGGATCCGTATAGACGTTTACCCCCGTCCCCAGGGTTTAGCCGTCGAACACTTTAACTCGATTCTATTTATATGCCATGTATGTGAATATAGCTAATGCAGGCGTCGGTGTTTTCCAGGCGACAACCCCGTGTACGTGCAGTCGGTGAAGGAGCACGGGGCGGCGTGGCGCGCCGGGCTGCGGGCCGGCGACCGCATACTCTGCGTGGACTCGGTGCACGTGTACCAGCACACGCACCAGCAGGTCGTGCGCATGATACGAGGTGAGCTACCCGCAGAGGTGTCTCGATGCCATTCAGACTGTCCGACTTCAAGGGCTGCGATGTGTTGGCTGATCTGGCTGAACAGCACACGAACGAGCTTATAGTCCGCCTGGTGGTGAGTAAGTTGCAGACGCGTCGTCTCACTCTGACGACTAAGGCGGAGTGAATCTGATCTGCCGTTTGGCGCCCCGAATGGGTAGGAGGGTGGTCTGTCTACCAGGATCGGCGGCTTCTAGACCACAACCGGGTTACTACAGGTGGATGCATTACTGCAAGCGATGCGGTAATGGGGCGGTGTCCGTCATTACGTTTTCATATATTTTTTGTGCGCTCCTTGAAAGCATCGTCTCTGTTGGGTATTTACTCATGTGCCTAGACACAAAAGGAGCATATGGTGTAGAAACACAATTTTTGGCGAATGCGCAACATAAGTCATATTGCTACAAGTATTCTGACAGCCGCTTCCTAGTCTCTACCCGGTCTTTCTGTATTTAGTAGATGCTGGTCTCCGTCTCTGTCCGGGAGTTGTCTGGATAGGTACTCAGGGGTCTGGTTAGTTCGTCACTGAGGTGCGCACGAATCCAAAAAAAAAAATCTTAAGAAACAAAAAAATTGTGAAAAGTGTAAGCGTAAGGTTTTCTAATTCTGTAAAAACAGCGTCAATAGAAGTGGACATGGAATATTTGACGCCACGTTAAGCGGATGGATCGGTGAACGCAATTCTCTACACATTTACGTTATGCATATGTTGTTTGCATCTCGGATAATGAGATAATTCAAACGTACGGTGTTACGCCAGCAGGAGGCGGGCGTAAGTATACGCTCTGATTACATTAATAGAAAGAAAGAAAACTTAACTGTCTGTATATTAACTCATTAGTTTACATAAGTGCTAAAAAATATACCACTATATGATAGTTGTAACAGCCGAGCGGTTAGGGAAACTGCGGCTGAATCAGCAGACTCGGGTTCTATACGTTTTGGGCTCGTACCATTTCGAAACTTGCGTCCTTTTTGTATCGTCGGTTTAGACACTGAGATGAAAAGTTGGTTGAGAGGAATAAACGTCCTCGGAGGGAATTCTTTTTAAGTGGTATATTTATAAAAAATACAATATACGTTAAATAAATAACTGAGCGGGGAAAATTCAATACCGAATAAGTATAGAAAGAAAGAACGAAACTTTATTCATTACACCACAATTAGTTAACAAGTTATTAATGAAACAATTAAAAAAAGGATAAAAACTGAAAAAACATCGAGATTTTAGATTTTTTTTTCTGCGCCACAGTGTGATGGTCAGTTTACGTCACGGATTCCCGCAACACCGATGTTCAGCGCAGCCTCATACCACTGTTGAGCCGGTGGAGTCTGCAATAGACCCAGCTTATCGGTACATTAATAAAAAAATAGAAAGAAAAAGACATCTTAAACCGCCTGAAATATAATCATGAGCTTATAATAATAATTTTTTATTATATCTTACGAAGGAACTCACTAGTAGAGGCAAAACTTCAAAGCCTCGAACACCGTAGACGAGTGGCCTGCCTCTCGGTTTCTACGAACGACTAGACGCGGCGAGCAGTTCCACCCTTATGTTGTAGACATTCTTCCATTACGCACGAGGCGGTTTGCCTCTTCTTTCTTTGTGCGGACGGCTAAGGAGTGGAACTCACCGCCGAGGTCGGTTTTTCCGGAGGCCTATAACCTGGATATCTTCAAGGCCAAAGTGAACAGACATCTAGGCAAGCGTGTACCATCCTAGGCCTCATCTTCGCTTTCCATCGGGCAAGATTGAGGTCAAACGCAAGCCTATTTTTTCATAAAAAAAAAAAAGACGTACCCAACTCGTGAGCCAATTGATTACGCGTTGCAATGCTCTTTGTTAGTTTCGGCTGCGGTTCGATGCCGGCCCACAGATTAGATAACACTTAGTGCGTAAGTCGAGCTCCGCGTTGAAAATTAATTATTGGTTGTTTTTTTTTTTTTTAGTTATTGATGAGTTGTGTCGTCAACTCATCGATTGTAGACAGTAAAGCCAGTTTCTAACATCTCATACTATTATCGGCGGTTGTCAACTGCGCGGGAGATGTTATAGTGCCGTCAGTGTACGTCGCGAACACAGAGACACTCACTTGTCTTCATATTCTCATCACCCAACGGATAATGCTTATGAGATAACACGGGACGAACACACACAACCGGACCCGAAAACCAATAATTTGCGATTTTAGACAAATTTTTACTTCGGCTGGTATTCAAAACGACCCATGGTTGGCGGCAGTGGCCAAGAACAATTATTCCCTGGAAAAGTGATAACACTTCGCTTTGGTATGTTATCCAAAAAAATAATATTACCTAATGATTTTCTAGATTACATTTCATTAGGTCAGGCTACTTTGTTTCGGTCGGATTTGTACGTTGCCCAATTAATTATGACTCGGTAATTATGAAAGACAACTTATTTCCAAATGATTGTTGCGAGCCTCGCTTTTGACTCGTTAAGAAACTCAATGACACGTAGAAATCATAACGTGTTAATGATATTACATATTGTCTGCATGGCTTAGTGGTTAGAGTAGCTGTCGGCTGTCGGGGGTTCGAATCCATACCAAATCCAAAACAGATTTTCTACCTCTCGATCGACACTCGAAGAGAAGGTAGAGACGTGTGATTGTCTCTGTGTTTGCTTGTTATATACCTCTAATATTTCCATTTTTTTTTAATAAGAAATATTCTTATTTAGCAATGCTATTTTTAAGTAACATTATTAACATTCCTGTTCATATTCTGGATCACGACAATAGTTGAATGGCGGGCTCGAAATTACGACATCATGTTTCGTAGTCTGCGCCCTAACCCATTAGGCTATTGGCGCTAAAGTTGTCGCGTAGGTCGGATCATTGATGAATGAATGGATTGAAAAAATTCAGCCTGCCTCGGGCCGGTGTCTCGATTAGACCTGCTCGGCAGTTGGCAATCACAGTTTCTACCAGACGATGCTTTAAAGGTTCTTACCACATCGAGATTGAGTGCTGAATTCTCTGACCGCCAACCCGGCGTCTAATTTTCATGTACAGATTGCACATAAACTGTAATGTTCAGTACATTACAACTGCGAAGCCCGGCGGCGAGTGGCTCGGTTGGCGTAGAGGTTAAGCGACCGGATTAAATGTCCTTAGCGTATGATTCCCGCACCGGACGTATATTTCGTCGGTACGTACAGATACTCGTAATTGTTCCGGAGCTGGAGCCTTATCCACGATGCCTCATTGATTCCGTGCGATAACATTCCTTGATAACAGAATGTCGTGTGATTTTTCGCATCCAATACATGGTTATGCACATTTGTGTCACCTCTGTGGGGTAAGACGATAAAAACATCACAGTAATTAAAGTAAATAACATAATTATACTGGCTCTCTATAAACCATAATTGCGCTGCTGTTATGCGCCTGAAGTGAACAAGAGGATGGAATCAATCCAGACGACTCCTCGGTAGAAGGAATCTACGACCTGCCGATGGCATCTACAGCCCGTGTTCAGCTGTGGACTTAAATGCGACCCACGATGCATATGTATTCCTAATGACGTCACAATTTCCGTTCACAGCGAAGCCGACGACCGTGCTGACGGTGCAGCAGAACGGCTCGCGGAACAAGACGCCGATCACCGCGCCGCTGCCCGTCAACGTGAGTGTACACCTGCCCCATCTCGTTACAATCTCCCGATCAAGTGAAGGTTGCCGTGATCGGCTCTAAAGTGAACAGTGAAGTGAAGTAGCAGCCTATAAGTGCAGTGTCCACTGCTGAGCAATCGCCTCCTTCTCAAATACTAGTATCGGAGAGGGTTTAGGAGCCGGGAGGGGCCCGCCACGCTGCTCCAGTGCGGGTTGGCGGACTATTCGGCTAAAACAAGACTTAGACATAAACTTTATATAATAAATATAATTGTATTGGTTTCGTCACCTCTTCCACATTCATTGAAAAGATTTTGTTTTAAACTTCTAAGTAAAATTTCTGTCTTTGCTAAATATAAAACTATAAATAATGGTTAATTAAAGATTGGCCGCTGCCTTTCTTCCCGTTGGCATCGTAGAAGCGACTAAGGGAATCTAAAATTGTATGACAGTCTTCTGAAGCAAGCCCGAAAGGAGGCTATTTTAGGTGGCAGAGCCAAGCGGCGGCTTTTGCTGCTGCTCGACGGTCTCGCGGAATATCGGCGTGAAGTAGAGACACCTTGTCCTTCTGCGCGTAGGTGGGTGTGATAACCGGAAATCTCCTTAACATATTCAAAGCTTCTCGCCTCTTTCGACAACCAAGGGAGAATGGGAGTGGGGGGAGGGGGGGGGCGTTCGGGTTCTTACGCCGCCACCTAACGTAGGTGTAGGTAGGTCCTACCAACATTTGTATATGATTCGGTTATATTTGAATACGTAAGCAGGACAATCCAGCTGGATGTAATCGTTGCGTCCCGTATTCCGACATCATCAAACTATGCAATGTCTGTTTTCCAATCGTAGGGACGGACGGACGCACTGCGAAAGATCCTTGGGCGTCTAGAAATCGTTGCATCTGTACAAACAGTAGCGGCTTTGAGGTCGTCGATGAAACTGTACAATTTGCGCCGCTGCGTTGTTTAATCTGTTTGTATATTTGAGTATATGGCGTGGTTGTAGTTATGTGGAATCGATTTGTTCTGTGTCCAACGCTATTATGTTGGTCTTAGTTATCTTTGCATTGTCAACGCAGTATGTTTGTTGCAATAATGTATTCACTATATGTAGTTTTATGACCATAACTTCTTGCAATTGTCTCTTGCTTGGTAATTTAAATGTCAAAGGACTCTTGTCAATATTTCACGTCGTAGAGCACTTGGTTAGTTCAGAACTGAACAATTTTGGTGATGCCGTCACCTGGATTGCAATTCGGATGAATCGCGTACTATGAAATAAAAACGAGCTTGAGTTCTTACCGCGACACTTGTTTAATAGTAATTATATCAGACCTCTTTAGGATACTCTTCCCATCATGACAGGGTACAGAAACAAGATTTTTGTTTAGTGTTTTTGTCATGGCCCTTCGAACTGATGAAAGATTTAGATGAACGGTTCTCGAATGGGCATCTTCGTACACCTCCATAGTGTTGCGGTATGTTGCTCAAGACATGGTCTTTGAGGGAAAGCCTATATTCAGCATTGGCATGATTAAAACAATCTGAATATAGGAGGGAGATTTAATCTATACGTGCAATATCACAGTCTTTGAGACCATAAAATTATAAATATAGAAAAATTTATTTAAACCAAATTGTTTCTTCGCAGCCGGAAAACCAGAGGCAGCTGGAGGAGTCGAAGGTAGTGACCATGAAGCTCATGCTGCAGAAAGAACAGAAATACATCAGAGAGTTGCGGAGTGAGTTGGTTAATTTTTTATTGTCACTGTTAAGTTTTACTACGCCATTTTTATCTATTTTTAAATGGCAAAATACACCGAAACAAGTTAAAGTCAAACAAGTTAAAAAACATTAGCAAGGAAAACAATGTTGCTTAATGTAGCTTTCTTTTAATATCTTTCAGACGAAGTGCATAAAGTTCCGGACGTGAGGAAACAGGCCCAGCTGGAAGCGGCCATACAGAGATGCACCAAACTGCAGCACGAGATTGACACGACAATGTCCGCTCAGGTAATTTAAAACTTTACGCTTAGCGCTGTAAGGTCTATATTAGCTTCAGATTTCATTCAGCGCGCAGTAATTTAATTCGAGCAGTAGTTACATGACACTTGCAATTATCATTTGCTGCAGAGCTGTGCAATGTTTTTGTTTCACGCGCGCGGCGCCAAGACAACCTTTGTTTGTGTTATACAGGTTGGATGCGACGTTGCGACATTAAATTTAACCTCATATTTTACAGGCTATTTCTAAGTCATTCACCAAATTGCAAGTATATAGGTACAGTAGTTTAGTCACAGCTTATTTCTTATTGTATCTTGTACGTTTTGTGAGCCTTCAAGGTGGCCGCTCTTACCCTGCTCAGTAAACTATAAGTCAAGACGAATAGCTTTTCCTTTTCGTATTTGTTTTATTAAAAAGGATTTGTTCATTTCATTCGTATAAAAAAAACTTGTCTCTTTTATATAATTACAACCACTGGTACTAATATTTTTTTACTCAATTTCAATTAGGTCGCATCCAACCTCTATACTATTTTCTATTTAAAAAACATCAGTATCTTATTTCGGATTAATCTGCACGTAAATCATTCACTCTGAAGACGGTTATTTTCTAAGACTTCTTTTCAATATAGCGGCCTCTTCAGGCTTCAAACATTCTTCTTAGCTATTAAAAAAGCTAATTAAATGTTGACAGTTGAGTCTCCTTGAGGGTAACAAACGCGCACAAAGTCCACCTGACGAACGGTGGTCCATATACATCTGCATCTGTCCTCGATTACGAATCGTCATCCGTATACGAGTCCGTATTCTGTGTGATTGTGTGCTCCATGTTTGTATTGAATATATCTCCCTTCTCTATAAACAGCCTTATTAGACTCTAAATCAATCTATACGAAGTTACAAAAGCCTGAGTTGATTTTAGAAACGATTTGATTGATTCTTCAATAGTTTCACTATTGAAGAATGTCATTCTAGATATGTGGAGGGTTATTTCCAAAGGAGCCCGCAACCGATCGACGAGGAGAACGCGTCACTAGATATGGCAATTAGGAGAGCAGAGGACAGCATAGACATAATTATTGGTACATTGTTGTGCAATACTTGGACACGAAAGTATTCAGTTTTGATACTGTCGTCCCATAGCGTTCTAGTGACTAAACTCTTGGCATGTCGCAACAATAGAATCCACTATTGTTATGACACGTCTGGGTTTTATTATTTACAGGTAAAAGGGTCAATAACCAAATATGTTTTGTCTTGTCACTTGTTCGCTTCTGTGTATGTTTGTTTTAGATAGACTTCCGTGTTAATTTTTTATTGGCTTTTGTGACCGTGTGCTCGAAGATGGTATTTTACAAAAAAAATCTAAATCGTGATAGAAAGAAATAGAAAAGTTTTATAAATCTTAAATTATATAAAGTTTTATAAATGATTATCTGAAACATGCTTCGATATCGCAATGTTCAATGTGAATATAAAAAATTATGCACAGTTTAAAGTAAAATTATTTTCCATCTACATTTTTGTACTTAACCAATAATAAGTGTTGATTTGTCATACTTGTCTTCGTTTTTTTGTTTGTGTGGAGTTTGGGAGACGTATGCTTATGAGCAAGATGAAGTAATTCCGTTAAGGCTAAACCAGTTAAACTCGTAAAAAAAATTAAAAAAACATGTGAATTTAACCACTAAAAGAGCGACGATCGAATTGGTCCTCCGAGCCGGATGTAGATGCCAAATGTCCGCACAAACGCGTCCGTAAGTCGTCCGTTGCACCTCGCAGGTGTTACAAACGCAGGGCTCGCAGCCGCCGGGCACACCGCGCAGCTTCCTTAGCGGCCTGCCGCGCTCGCTCAGCAACCTCACGGGCCAGAGCCTGCGCAACCTGCGCCAGGCGCGAGCGAGGCAACACGATCCGTTGCCCGGCCCCCCGCTGCCGTCCGCACCCCCCGCGCCCCACTCGCCCCCCGCCGTGCCCACCACGTGCCTGGACAACGCGCCGCCGCCGCTGCCGCCGCGCCGCAGCCCCCCGACCCCCCAGGGCGCCACGTTCCCCATGCACCAGTCGGTGCCGGGGTACCGCTCGGAGCCCAAGTTCCGACGCTCGTCGCACTCGCTGGACGGCGAGCTGGAGGGCCCGCAGCCCAACTCCATCGCGCTGCAGATGAGCTACCCGCTGGTCAACGTACCGCCGCCGCCGCTGCAGGTAAGCTCGAGGTTACCTTCATCGACCCACCTCCACCTACTACCAGCGAACCTGCGTTGGAAATTACAACGAAATATGAAACTGGTATATATGTGTTGTCTCCCGCACTTCATCACACATTCACTTGTAACTGCCGCAGCTTGTTTGCTCTCACTGCGTCACGGTAGCTTTATGTGTGCGTTACTTTTATTATTCACAACACATTTACACTACATTTTGAAAGTGAATAGTAATAATGATCGACTACTTTAAGTAAGCTTAAGAAAGATTAAGAAATGAAATTTTGTAGAATATTATAATTAGAAGTGCAGTAATTCTGGTTTGTCGAACTGTATTTGTCCCAAGTTATGCTTCAATATATAACTTCCGTGTTTTCTGTCTATTACTGTGACTAACATTTTATGTTTTGATCGTTTGTTAATTTCTCACCTGTTGTATGAAATAATATCATCACTGATGTCCTTTTAAGTCCGGTAAAGCATTTTAAAGCCGTGCAGAATCACTTTGCATTTAAATTTTCGTAAAAGATGTGACAAAATATAACGGGAACTATGAAAATAAAGATCTTTCGCTCCTCGCATATTTGATGACAGAGAACGTAGGCAAACATTGGGAGAAAGGAAGCGAGACGTCGTTGCATCTCTTGCTTACTTAAGAGCCAACATAGAAGGATAGAGCTATAAGAAAGACGAGTGCGTCTCGACACTTTGTTGCTGTAGATCTGTTCCTCTCTGATGGCCGTACAGTTGGGGCGTGCCGGTTGGAGGGGGCAAGGGTCAGTTTAATGACGTAATGTGTGTCGTCAGACGGACGTCCGGCGTGCGCCTCCACTGCACGCGCGCAGCCAGTCCTCGCCCGAGCAACTGGACCTCACGCCGCACCAGCTGCCGCAGTCGCCGCAGCCGCCGCCGCGTGAGTCCACGTTGCGTTCACACCAATTCATGTGCTGTAAAGACTACGTCTTCGTTTGTGCGAAGTGATCTCGAATAGTTTATCTTATTTCAAATTAAACAAGTATAAGTAATTTTACTACTACTTAGTATAAATAGCTACTTATTAAAAATGGCGTTAACTAAAAATAAAAAATTAAATCATTCACAATTTAACAATTGCTATTAAACTGAAATTTGAATACGACTCAATATGCACGAGACACTTTGTTCGTTAGTATATCGCGTGTGAGTGTGTGCGTGCGTACACACGCGCGTTATTACCAACGAGGCATTCCACCATAGTCCTAAGAACGTATCTTTCTTCTTTATTATAAAAATTGTATTGTCACCTGCCCGCTGGCCGGCGTGCGAAGCCGGCCCGACCGGCTGGAGGCAGCGAGGTCGTTCGTAATGCCGGGACCGGCGATGGACGGAGCGGCGAGTGGCGCGAGCGGGCCGACTCGCTCGCCCAGCGTGTTGCTTCGCTGGGCAGGTCCTCCACGCATGCCACGCGCGTTGTGAAAATGTCAAATGTAAAGATTGTTCAGCTTAGCTTATAAGCAATTTGTTCCCGTTTACTTTCCCGAGTTTTCTACCCCCTTTTACTGATTACACTAAATGCACTCGTGTCACGTGAGATGATGTGCCGGCAGCGCTCCCGGAGCCGCCGGGCTGCGCGTGGGAGCCGCCGGGCACGCCGCCGCCGCCCTACGCGCACAACACGCAGGTTCGGATCACGAATAACATATCTAGTAACTAATTATTACACAGTTTGTCGCCCTGAGGGGCAGGAGGAGATGTCTCGAGTGCCACCTCTCCAGAGGATAGGAAGTGACGACCGACGAGGTATAAGGTATAAGATCTGGTTCGCTTCCGGAGATCGCCATGAGCTTAGTCGACTTTTAACACAAACAAAACGAAAAAGCGGCGGCTTTTGCTGCTGCTCTAATGGGCCGGCTCGACCGGGTTGGTATCACGGCCTCACAGCATACTGGCTTTAAGTAGAGGCATCTTGTACGTGAGTGAGGTTACCGGTGGCCCACTCTCCCTTCTCATCCCTCCTCCTCATCCTCGCTTCCATTTCCCAAAATACCGTTGAAGACCGGCAGCGCACCTCCAGCTCCTCTGGTGTTGCAGATGTACGTGGGTGGCGGTAATCACTTACCATATATAAAAACGACTGTTTCTTACCTTAGTACATTTGTAATCACTGAGGCTGTGGGTTATGTAATATTGGATATTGAGCGACTAATTCTTTTAAATTTTTCATCGTCCTCTGACGTAAATATCTCCATTATCGTTGTACAGTTGCACGGTTTTCGTGTCAGCACTAAGCCGAGCTCGAATGGTATCCCCTAATTCTAGTGCACAGTGCTAGATACTGTTGCAGCTTCTGTGACAGGAAGGTCTACCTTCGTCGATGTCCTTAACAAACAATAAAGGTTCCACAAATGACTCCTGATCTGTTCGTGATCTTAATGAGTTACTGCAGTCTCTCAATGCGATAGTCATGTTTCAGTCGGCCATTGTCTGTCATTAATCTTTATCGGTGCACGTTACAGCCGTGTGTCGATCCCCAGAGAGCGATCATATCGATGGAAGAGGACGACTCGCCGGCGTCGGTGAGTGTTTACTTCTATGGTTTATTAAAATTATATAAATATAATTAGAAGCAAATGCCTTATCGTCTGTATGTATCAACAATTGATTATATTAAAAACAATCAATCTGTAAATAACTCACTGACTCTACCGCGCAGGTGCTTGTCAGATGCAGGAATATGTACGTAATTAATTAATTCTTCGTGAATAGTTATCGTAGAAGCCTAATGAAATACAGTCGTGAATATATATATATATATATATATATATATATATATGCGTTGTAAAGATACATGATCATGTTGTGAGTCGGACTCGTTCACCCGCAGGTAAACTCAACTTGTTCCGGGCTGTTCTCCAATCTCCGCTCGGTCAGAGATTCCAGAGCCAGAATGGCCGTGCTGCTCAACTGGCTCATTGGCGAGAGGAGGTGCGTACGAACACGTTGTTGTTGAAGCTTTGCGCCGACGTCAAAGGACGATGGGCTCCGTCGTCAATGATACATTTCGTTCAATCGCTTGACATTGACGTGCAGCTGTACAGAGTACTGTACTGACCTGAGTACTGACTCGGGACTTGCAATTCGATTACATAATGCTTTGGTATAGTACCTGCCCGGGCAGGCTTTGTTCTGCCCTTTGAGGTAGGTGGCGCGATGAGTATGAGAAATAAAATATATTTTGTAGTTTAGTTAAAATTTTTGTTAAAGCTATTTTCCTTACTCTAGCTTGTATCTATTTCCTGGGTTTTTATTGTATAGAATGGCACAATACCTCACAAGAGTCGGTAAATAGTCCACTGCAGGGCATAGACCTCTCCTATAAGGAGGAATTGCGTGGTATAATACAATATAATTATTATTTTCAATATCAAATCATCATCATTACAGCCTCAATGATACAATTCAATGCCAATCCTGACAATAATCCAACAATATTTTGTCAACAAGCATATTCTAAATAAAATGCTCTGCTCTACTAATGTTATTATACATACATGTAACGGTAGCGAGGGTGCATTCGGAGTCAGAAGCTGTGTAAGGGCGGTATAAAGGTTGTGTGTTGCCGCAGGTGTCCGTGCGCGTGGCTGGTGCTGGTGCTGACGGAGCAGTACCGCACGGCCGCCGCGCCGCCGCCCACGCTGCGGCGCTGGGCCTACGAGATACACTCCTCCTTCCTCATGCCCCACGCGGTAACACCGGTGTGCTAGCGTGCGTGCGTGCGTGCGTGCGTGCGTGCTTGAGCTGAAATCTTTTGATTGAACAAAATGTTAATGTTTCAAATCTTTTCAGGTATTACAATTGAACGGAGTTGACGAACACATAGCAAATGAAATCGAACACGTTCTGCTTTACGGTGAGTGTACAATGTATTGTGGTAGAATCATATCTGTATATTTGTAATTATATAATTGTGTATGTAATATTCGGTGTCCATCCGTCTGGCATAGAGTACCACAAAGAGGAGATGCTCCGCAACGTGTTCCGCAAGGCGCGGCAAAGGCGAAGGAGGAGCTGAGCGCGCAGCTCAGCGAGTTCCAGCTGAAGCGGCAGGTGGGGCTCGGCACGCTGTACGGGCCCGACGACGCCGTGCTGCACAAGTGCGACGTGGACAAGGCGCAGGTCAGTCGAGCAGGCGCGGGGGGCCGCGCTCCGCCGAGGAGCTGGGAGAGTCCCCTGCGTCACGCCTACAAAAAAATATTCTATATTTGCCTGTTCTAAGTTCTACCCACTTAAATATAGAGAAATAAAATAGCGTAAAAAGTGTGATAACGTCACTTATACGGTTAAACGAGATTGGAACATTCACCGAAGACTAACATTATAGAATGACATGAATGGGTAGTTAAACGTCAATGTGACTTAACCTTACCCTAATAGCCTGTAAATGCAGGGCAATGACCTCTTATATAGAGACGATGACTTGCGATGATGGCCAGGGGGACCAGGGGATGCTGTTGACCGTCATCGATCTGCTCAATGTTGATCTGGTAACGTTCGAGATGGTTTTACTCGCCATCTGTCGCCTCCTACGATATCTACGGGCAGAAACACGATGGCAGATTCTTACTCCGATGAATGTCACTTCATCATCATCATCATCATTTCAGCCTATCAGAAGTCCACTGCTGAACATAGGCCTCCCCCAAAGATATATAAACTGCGGTTGCCAACCCGGTCGCCAGGCGTGGCAATTAAGGCAACCCCCCCCCCCCATGAATGTCACTTAAATGTTTGTAATATCAATTGTTTTTATGTGAATATATTGTGTCTGTACTTATATACGTCTTTCAAATCGCTCGTCTCTGCCGCAGCGACAGCTGCACAACAAACATTGACGACACCGATATCTATAGTTTTCTACGGGACAGAGTACACGTAATATTGAGGCAGATCTAAAATTATCTGCATCTTTAGCATTTCCGTATTTATAAAGTATGTTAATGCAAGTAATGTAACGCAAGTAAAGTATGTATGCATGTGGCAATAAAATTAATCTACTTCACACTTAAAGTGCAACTCGTTACTATTCTTATTTATTTATTTATTCTTTATTGTGTTCCTAAAAATAAGGAATACAATGGGCGGACTTAATGCCTTTTGCCATTCTCTACCAGTCAACCCTGAGTGAGAAAGAAAACATGTTGGCAGGTTCAAAATAAATATTAAATATAAATTAAATATTAGTATTAAACACATAACCCTAATAATTTACTTACATACTTATAACATACATAATACACTATACATACACATATAATATATACATAAACAAAAAGATAGAAGGAAATATGGTCAGACTTACGCAAACCGAAAATAAATCTTATGCAGTTATTGAGAAGGCGCTCCAGTTTAGTGCGAAGATATTGCGGTGGATCTGGGTAACACACATCTGCATACTCGATAATGAGTAGAATAAGTGAATGGACCAAGCAAGAGTTTGGTTTTCAAAGGTGGGAAATTCTTGAGACGATAAAGAGAAAGTAAGGAACAGAAAGAGGTTGCATTAAACCTATGGAAACAATTGTTTTAGACCGGATTGCAGGATACAACGAAGAAGTCGAGGCAAAATGACAATTAATGTCATCCAATTCAAGATCTGAACCATAATCCGGTGAAATCTCTTTTCCAAAACCGAGAGATCTTAGGAATTTCCACACATCAGCTGCCGACGAATTATTAATATTATCGTGGATATATCGGCGTTTAGCATTTCGTACCATCTGATTACATCTATTTCTTAGTAATTTGAAGCGAGCCCAGTTCTCTTCTGAACGTTGTCTTTTAAATTTCTGAAACGCCCGATCCCGTCTTGTCATTGCCACCCTTCACTACACATTAATGTGAACTCCGTTAACTTCCACATGTTTTCATTTTAACTTTTGGGTGCTATATGAAAAGAGCGCGTGTAACTCGGTGCACGTGGCGGAAGTGGGACTTCTACTCACTTGAAAATAACTGTTTAGAGTTTCAATTGCTCGTGTAACTAACATCAACAATTGTAGTTGACGATATATATTACTCACTGCTGAAACTGTGTGCGGTATGCAACATAAACAACTTCATATTACACACTTTCAATACGAACATGAAAGACACGCATAGCTTGACTCACATGCCGCCCGAAGAAGTTTCTCGAAGATTTGCGGTTCCATATAATGATAATGTGCATGGTTATGCCGGCCGCAGGAGCAAGTGGTGGTGGAGCGGCTGATGTACGACGTGATCAAGAACGTGTCGCGGCCGCCGCCGCTGGGCTGCTGCGGCGCGCGCTCGCTGCCCGCCAACCGCGCGCTGCTCGCCGCGCTGGCGGCCGCCGCGCTCTGCCTGGACTGCCGGTGAGTGCGCCGCAAACACACTCATGCGGTATAGCATACGGTATAGGTAACGCACCTCAGCGCACTTACGTGCCTCTTGAGCGGGTGACATTAGTATGGGTACATTAAAACAAACTAATTTAAGCTGAATTTTTATCCATCTGCATCGAAACGCGGAGTTCGCTGCAGAGCTCATGAACTAGTTTTAAATTTGTCAAACTTTATTATTTTCTCCCTTAGAACGTTCGAACAGGAGACTGGTGAGACAGCAGGTAAGTCAGCATACGTTCTAGATGCAGCTGGACCGGCAACAATGGTTTCCTTGAAAAGCCAATAACTTTTAAATGTGTCGGCGTGAAGGGGTTTGCCTGCCAGTGATCAAACGAGGCTGTGACGATCAAATAATCTGTGGAATATCCATCCGAATTCGACGAACCCAAATCCCACAGACTTGTGTCGGGGAGCAGCATCACCAGTGCGCTCTACGACCCGCTTGCTCAACGTGCTGACTACGGGTAAACCTTCCGAGAAATTTATTTCGGCTTCTGCTGGCACGTTCTCGGAGTTGTTCAGCGATGGACTGAAAGAGACCGATGAAGTAGCAGTGGACACAGACATTACATTTACTAAACGATCCGGGCAATTTGTCTTGGGACCGCGCGAGTCCACGCTAGCTTCGAGATATATCATATCGTTGTTTATACATTTTACATGGAACAGGAAACGTCATCATCTCCAGCCACTAATGTTTGACGAGCCAGCGCTTGGCCGCCGTTTTTGTTGCACGATCTTTTCTTTTATTTCAAGGTCGAGGGAATTCTCATTTGGAATGTTTAAAACAACTAAATTTAGAAATTAGACCTTCCAGTCGACGGTGTTTGTGCGAGCGACGGGAACACTTGGTCGGTCACTTGTAGGGGAAAGTGCGCGGTGCAAGCTTCAGTTCAGCCGGGTGGCTGCATCAGCGCTATTGGGCTAAGATGAGATACAAACGAAACAGACAGTCCATAGCGCGTTGATGAGATTCGATACTACATCTGAACGATAGTTTCATATCTAGATTCATTTAGAATTGTTTATATTTTGAACGTAAACGTTAGGGCCGGACGTTCCCTCACCGTGCATCAGATATACGAGTAGCTCGTGTACGCGGCCAGGAGCGCCGCTATCTAGTCTCCAACTGATAGCCGATAGCCGATATCGCAGGCGGACTCGATCCGAATGTCCCGGTGCGGCGCCGGTGACGCTGCTGTACGGCAAGCGCGTCAAGCGCGAACCGCTTTATGCATTTATGTTACTGTCTAGTGATTTGTAATGAGAGATTAAATCAAATCAAATTTCCGGCAGTTAGGATTCTATTGAAACGTAGTCATTTCTTTGAGACTTAACTAGGTAGTTTGGCCATGCTTAAACATGAGTGGTAATCAAATGGGCAAGAAAACAACGCCTTGAATGTTCTCGCAGGGATGCTGATTTGATAAAACATAGTTGTGTGGGAATGCTGACATTTGTCATACCCTGATGCTCTCATATATGTACGTATGTATGTGTGTGTATATATTCAGGCCTTGTTCCCGACGGGGTAGGCAGAGACAATCTTCTTCCACTTGCTACGGTCCTGACATACGTCTTTCGCTTCTCCCACTTTCACCAATCTTCGCATGCTTACTCGTTGGTTCAGAGTACTCTTGATCTGGCCTTTTTTCAGAACGTTCGCCTAGGTCTTCCTCTCCCGGCTCTACCATTTACACTCGCCTCATATATTTGTTTCGTCAACCTACTTTCATTCATCCTCTCCACATGTCCAAACCAGCTCAGCATCCCATTTGTGTGACTACATCGTCTTTCGCGCCACAACGCTCTCTGATCATATTATTTCGAACCCTGTCAGTTATCTTCCCATCAATCATACTTCTTAACGCTCTCATTTCTACTGCATTTATCCTGCTTTCATGCCTTTCTGTCATACCCAGCTTTCGCTTCCATATGTTAGTGTTGGTACCAATACCCTATATATATCGTCTGGCTGTTCATAAATGTATGCAATGCCCCATTCACCATATTACCTCTCATGACTATTTTAAAAAACCATGTCTGCAATTAAACAATTTTTTTTTCTAAATTTCCTCTTGTAATATTTTCATTGAAAACCTGTCTTTATTTTGATACGTTGTGGGAGGTCTCCCCACAAGACTCTTTAGTCCACGCTGCTGCAACGAGGATTATGCGGACTCGTCATGAAGTTGAAGTAGGTCAGCTGTTTCTCCATCACGCTGGTTTCCTCGCGATGATTTCATTCACATGGTGAATTCAGCACAAAAAATTCTGGATACGGGGAATCGAATCTAAAGTAGCTTAAAGCACAGCTCCACAGATGTTACGGTTTATTTTTCTTTGCAGAGATTAGGAATGTTTTTTTTAATAACAACATTTAATTGAATGCACAGAACTAAATTTAACTAAACTGTTCAAATAATGAAAAAAAGGAGAGGTTTTTAAACGAACATACGGTACTCTAAAGTGTAAACGTTTTGACGTAACACATTTATGTCGCGTCGCACCGCCACAGGGAAGTTCGGTTCGGAAGTGCGTGTAGGTGGGGAGGGTACTTTGAGACTTGCGATGGACGCATCGCGGTGCGACATTACACTGCGCCTCTATCCTTGATGGTTCCATTTATTTTTGTTTAAAATGCTCCTAACTTTTCCTTCAATGTCGTAGTCGGAGATTAGATATGTGCGTGTTTGAGACGGTGTGGCGTCGTTTATCTGTGTTCATTTATGAAAGTGAAGTGCGCTTGGATGATACGCTGTTGGGAGTAGGGATAAAGTGCGTGATGGTGAACCTGAAGGAGATAAGTGAGTCGGAGGCGAGGGAGGTAAGAAAGAGATGGTGGCAGTCGCCGAGGACGAAGAAAAAGACGAAATTGACAAAGTGAGATTCCAATTATAATCGATGTTTGCTGACAATAGTTGAATTGTGAGGGACTTTTTTTAGTTCAGATAATTTCCTAAAAATGTTGTTTTTTTCCGTATAAACAATATAAACACGCCAGACCGACAGGACAGTGTACGTGTTTCAAGGAATGAATAAAACGTTATTCAGGTTCATCTAACAAGCATACTCTGGCACATGAACACAATCGTCTGCGGTGAACTGGTCGGGGAAACGTTGCGAATTATAATTAAAGCGCATTTGTTGCGGTCGCGCGCGCACAGCGACACGGGACCGCGGCGTGAACCTGTGGCTAATCGTCGTGTGTCATTGCCATAATTTACCTAAAACGTCCCACATGCGACGTCAACGTCAGTCGCTTTGCGGTGAAGCATAGTCAGTTTATTACCTCACCTACCGTACCGTACCGTTTATAGTCTAGGAACAGTCCACCGCTGGACATAGGCCTCGCTCATAAAGAGGTTTCCCCACGCTTGGGGATCGCAGCACCGGACACCGCGCACCTTAGACGCTGCTGCTCCTCGTCGGTCTGGCGCTTCTCCAGATCCCGCCATCTATCGGCAGCCATTGCTCTTTCAAGGCTCTTCCTTTGATCGCCTCTTACATCACGATGTTTGATCGACAAAATAACAACTTATAGTGTTATTCTCTATAATCTGAGATGTTTACGTCACTTTAGTAAAATATAGGAATCATACGACGGCCAGCTGGTAGCTGGAACGCTTTATTTAATGACCAGTACATACATGAATTAATTTTATCTTAGACGCATGTATTTTAGGGTACATTTCAAAATAAAGTAATTACTGTGTCAGGTTAAATGTCAAAGAAAATACAGACACAGGATAACTACATCGATCTAAAGTGGTGGTAGAGCCAAGCGGCTGTTTTAGCTGCTGCCCGAATGGACCGGCTCGACCGGGTTTTATACCACTACTTCGCAGAATTCCGGCGTCAAATAGAGGCATCTTGTGCATTTGCGTTTCGTTCAGCGAGTGAGGTAACCAGAGGCCCACTCCCCCTCCCCATTCCCCTCCTCATCCTTTCTCCCATCTCCCAAAGAACCTTAAAGGCCGGCAGCACTTCTAGTATTGCAGATGTACGTGGGCGACGGTAATCAATTACCATCAGGTGAAACGCTTGCTCGTTTGCCGCCACTAACACGAACACCGGCTTTTCATCGCGATATACGTGTCGTCTCACCTACGACATTTAAGGTGGAATGTCTTCATATTTACCATGCGGGAGAATCCTTCCGCGCCTAAGAACAGCCTAGGTAGGTTACCAACCTCTTAAGCCTTCCGGTTTGGTGGGTGTTGCGGGGCCAGTATACGCTACGCTAATGGTATAATTTTGGCTGGAAGGCATTCCAACTTACTCGTGGGTGATAATGCATCGTTGTAATATTCATGGATACCGTCAAGGGGGCTGTTTGCTCGTTTGTCACTCGAATACAAATGAATTAAACTGTTGTATCCCGGTACACGTCACTCCGCCTGTTTAGGCTGTACAGGTACTTCTGCGGCATTTATACAGCTGAAGCGTACAAGAAAAGTGCTGTTAATGATAGGGTAACTTGCTCGGCACCTGTCAACTTGTTCTAAATCACCTCTGGCGAACAGTGGCTTGAAACGACTAAAATAAACGTCCAGACCTCTAAACACCACAGCATTGGATCATGAGAGCTTATATTATTTAGATTGCTTTAGCAACTGCCCGCGGCTTCGCTCAACACAGTATTACATGGCATTATCTAGATCTCTGTCATATATTCATATCCGTTAATTCCTCAAGCGCAATAGAACGACAAACATACAAACATTCCCATTTGTGTGTTACATTAAGATAAAACATAGCCAATAGCACTTTTGAGCAACATTAAAAAGAGTTCCATCAAAATCCGTAAAATCGCTGATTTATTTGAAGAGCTTACATTTAAATTCAGCATCTAAATCGCTATATTATAAATTGTATGCCAAGAAAAGCTTCCACGTGCCTGCAAGCTTTTTACTTACACAATCTAACTTGAGCTTGAAACATTACTTCACACTCTCAGCATTTTAACGAAACAGGTCCAAAACGTAGTTTTCGGTGTACTTATCAAATATTTCATCACACACACACACACACACACTTTTGTATACTAATTTCGGTACGGTGTGCCCCGCAGGCCGGCGGCTGTCGCGGCCGCGTCGTCGCCGGGCGCGCGCGAGGCCTTCCTGCAGCGCGACAAGCTGTACAAGCAGCGCCTCAAGCACATCGCCAAGCAGCGCCCGCAGCCGGTAATGTATCGCCACACATCGCCTGCCGTCGCCACTGTCCGACACCTCCCGCTCGGTACGGACTTGTCATCCGCGAAGGATTCGTTGGATCGGTAAGCGGCTACTGAAGCCTATGGACACCGGCCAATAGCCTCTTTAATGGAAGAAGATTACAGATGCTTTGTCAACCGCTGAGGATTAAGATGGAATGTCGGCACAGTGGCCATGCGAAAGGTTCGGGAAGAGTTCAAGAGATTTTTTTTTAAAGAAAAGACGGCAAACGAGCAAGCGGTTCACCTGATGGTAAGTGATTACCGTCGCCCACATACATCTGCAACACCATAGATGCTGCAGGTGCGTTGCCGGTCTTTAAGGATATTTGGGAGATGGAAGGTAAGAGGAGGGGAATAGGGAAGGGGAGTGGGCATCCGGTTACCTCACTCACCGAACGAAACGCAGAAGCACAAGATGCCTCTACTTCACGTCGGTATTCTGCGTGGCCGCGGTACCAACCCGCTCGAGCCGGCCCATTCGAGCAACAGCTAAAGCCGCTGCTTGTCTCTACCACGCTTCAAAACTATAACTAAACTACCAAATAAGCCTATTTTAGTCCACCGCTGAACACAAGCCTCTCCAAGAAAGCGGCCCTGCATAAGCCGGAATTAATTTAATGGAAGATTTCTCCACACTGATCTCCATGGGCGAGCGGGTTGGTGAGCGCACTGGTGATGCTGCTTGTGGGGTTCTACACTAATTTTAAAGAAAACTCTATTCTTCTTACATATATTTTGGTAGTACTTTTTAATTTAACGACCGCCAATGATTTCTGTGCGTCTTGTCGGCCGCTTTCCCACTGCTGTAAGGCATAAGAGATAACAGAGCGAGCGTTTCCGCGTGCAGTACGTGGTGCGGGGCCACCAGCTGCAGCTGCAGGCGCTGACGTCGGCGGCGGACTGCCACCACTGCAACCTGGCGGTGTGGGGCCTGGCGCCGCAGGCCTACGTGTGCGTCAGTGAGTAACACGCCCCTCTCATTGCACATATACACTCACTCGCACACTGACGCTACGACTAGGAAGCGGACTCATCTACATTCGCCCTTCCGACATACATACTTGACTTATAGCATATAAGAAAAGAATTGTTGCGGTCCGTATGTATTAGGTAAGAGAGCACAGAAAGAATAATTAAGAAAAGCGAAGATCACCATAATTATGCTCCAAACAAACGTTTCGTTAAATTCATTATTTTCAAAGTAAAATCAATTTGATATTGAATTTATGTTAGATACAGCGTGTATGTAAACGACTAAACTTGCATACGTGTTGACAGACTGCAACCTGCGCGTGCACCGCGAGTGCGCCAAGTCGGTGGAGGAGGGCTGCGTGCTGGACGGCGAGCCGCACAACAACCGCATCTCGCGCTTCATGGACCGCATACACCACAACAGCCAGCCGGGTACGCTGCACCGCGCATTCGCTTCTCCTTAGAAAGATTTACGTTGTGCTGCCGGTTGTTGTCGGGTGTGGCGCGGCGATCTCCTGGACCAAATTTCCGCGTGTCCTGAATAACGTGATCACTGTGTGTCCCCCGCAGAGTCTTGTAGAATATGTCGGCCGGGACTAGTAAAGGTGTTCTTAAACGACTACAAATACAATACAACTTTTAAACCATCATAATCGAATCTTAAGTTCTATAACGATCATGGACTGGGACTAACGCGACTTTCCAAATTTCCCCTCGCCCTCTCCTCTTTAGTCTGCCCCTGTGTTTGCTGTCCCGGCTGATGCAATGGCCTAGGACTGCTATCAGCACTTTGATGCCATCTAACGATAGTAAATAGAACCAGCTTTTTACCAACCAGCCTTACTTTGCGGAAATATTTTATTTTCGCATGAACAAATTAATAAAACAGCATCCAGTCCGAAGAGAAGAAGACCACCAGCTCCCTCACCGCAACTGTCACCCGCACAAGGTTATATATATCGGCGACATTGAACACGCGACACGTGTTGAAGCAGAATTTGGAAACTGGACGTAACTTGACCAATGATCGTTCCATTGAAATTTTACACATATGTGATAAAGGTGTGTGCGTGTGTTTGCTGGAACAGTTAGAGATAATAAAAATAGTAATAACCGTTTGCGATGCTGGATGACCAGACCGATGTGTCACAGGTCGCCGCTCATGCACATCTAAACTTTACTAACGACTTACTTAAATGACCAATCGTCGCTCCTGCAGGTCAGGACACGAGCGATAAGAAGTCGAGGAAGTCCTCGGGCACCGGCCACTTCTTGAACAGTAAGTTTTTATTATTTAAAATCAACGCCGAAGAAAGGAACCGCCTTCGAAACTCTTTTTTAAAATATAAATCTAAAAGCCAAATGTAATAAATCTCTCTATAGGTTTCGGTCGGGGATGTAATGGGGAATGTACCACCTCAACCGCACGCTGTGCAGCTCTGGCGACCGAATGATACCATTAATATCTATCCGAACCCAAAACCTACAAACTGGTGATGGGGAGCAGTGTCACCGGTGCTCCGGTGCCGGCGCTGCGCTCGTGGACCTGCTTGTCCAGCGTGATGAGTATGAGGAAACCTTTCAAGAAATGCACGACATCTTCCGCTTTAATCTTGTACCGTCTCGCTCAGCCTGTATATGTCCTTGCAGTGGAACGAAGCTTCAGGAAAATGGAGGACGAGCCGACGTGGGACCAGACGCTCACACCGACCCCCGTTATAGGTGAGTCCCTTACATTATTTTAATGTCTCATGTGTTCTTATAGAGTTTGCTTTTCAGCAGATGTATTCGATTATTTCCTATTATAAGCAGTTCGGAGTTTTTGGGGACGCCAGTATTGTTGATATTTTTATCAGTCAATATTAACTTCACCTGGCGATTATTTTTAGATTTTATGATTTCAATGTTATTAGAAGAAATGTTAGAAGAAGGTATTACAACGAGAAACTTATAAAAAAATCTACAGTTATTTTTAAAAGGACGCACATTAAAATAGTACAAATACTAAATAAGTACTAATAAAAGAAATGCTCCGTGCTATAACATGCCCCAGTTAGTGAAGCACATTGTGAAAGCATTGATTCCCGCAGAGTGGGGAATGTCCGAGCTTTTCAATCAGATCGGGACGTCCTCGACGGTTCGATCGGTTACCGGCATACACCTACATGGACAGCTAAATGGTCATGGATATAAAGCTGAAGATAGTTTATCTAGATGTGTCTAGAGCGCAGTTCATCTAATAATAAGCTTTTGAGTATGTTTTCGAACGACAACTGAAACTAGGTCATGTAATGCATTCAATTTAAGCTCGTATTTCACAAGCTTTTTGTGGGATCAGGCATTAAACGTCAATTGTTTTTTGTAATTATTTTATCTCAAGTTTTATCTGAGGTGATAGTTATCAAGGCCAACGTAAACCTGGTCAAATTTTCTGATCTTATTGACTGTCCGCGCGCCGGGTTTGAAGTCGCCGACTAAGAAACCCGTAGTTGCCGCTCTTGTTGAGGCCAGTGAACTGCTGATTGACGTTTTTTTTTTGGTTACGATTATTAGGCTGATTGTTTGAAAAAAACATGTTTTATTCTACAATTTTTTCTACAAATTTTATTACTTTTTGTTCATAGTTTCTCTTATACCAATAAACTTTGACACCACTGACATAATATATCTATGTTTCTACGAAATCATCTTTAAAATAGTATTCTAAAAAGAAATTATCTTTTGCATAATGCACCGTTTTATTTAGCACACTACTCCTGGGATCCATTTATTGCAATCGAGTCATTCAAAATCTAAAATCACTAAACGTACCAAGGCCAACATGACCTGTGAATGATTATCTGTGACATTAGGAAAACTAGTTTTTTTTTTTGGGTCACTTCCAGTAAGCGTACATCGCAGGCAGCGCACGTCCAGCGAGCTGTAACCCCCGCGTCGCAGGAGCGGGCGCCCTCGCTCCGTTCGTTTGCCGGAGGTTAGGATAGCGGCGGCGGGTCACGTTACAGCGGCCGGCGGTTTGTGTACAAATGCCGTGCTATTTATAGTTTTGTTAATTGTTCAGAACGCCGCGCGTGGAGCTGCCGGTATGCCGGTAGGATGTCTTTGAGAGCGGAAGCTATCGGCTGGACCATAAATGTGTACCGAGCGTGGTATAATCGTTTGGTTTCGTAAACATATTTAAATATTGAACCCTTGCAATTGGCTGGTTAAGTAATAGGAGTCCGTACGGAACCCTTAGAATAATTCAGTGTACACGGTACATTGAGACGTGAACCACAACTGTCATCTGTCCTGTCACTTAAAAATACTCAAAAGGGCGGCAACGCATCTCTGGTGTTGCAGATCACTTACCATCAGGTGATGCGTTTGCATGCTCGACCCGTTTCACAAAAACCAAAAAACAGCTACGTTCACGGTATTATGTATGTAGGTACCGAGTTCGAGTCCCAGTCGAGGTCAATATTTGCAAATGTTTTCGGGTCCAGTTGTGCGTGTTGCATCCCGTGTCACAAAAGGCTGCATCCGGACCTGTCCTCCAATTCTACCGCATCGGATAGGGGAGTGGTGGAAAGAGTCTGTTTGCGCCGTTTGTCCGCGGCACTTCAACATCTTGCGCAGACGCACAGTTCCGACGGCTTCTGCATCGGAAGTTGTCATCGTCGATATTGAAAAGGTAAAAGCTCGGGGATGTGAGTCCAGGATGTAGTGACACACGTGTTTCAATTTATTGAAATGAACGAGGCTAGTAATGTTAAGCTGTTTTTTTTAACCACATGCTGAACCGTCATGAGCGAAAGCCGTGGCTCCATCTTCCCGGTTTACTTCCTTCTTTTAAATGACAGTAGACATGTCGCTCCACTATGAAAATCTTTAGTTTATCCATTCATGAAGCAGCCGGGTGGGTTACGTCTAGTTTCAATCTATGCTGACGAAGTAGAGCTCGGCGATGGAGTTAGTTTTGCAACATTTGCAACTTTTGCAGAGAACGTACGAAGTCATCGTACGTTCTCTGCAAATGTACAACTTACTTTTAATTGTTCTATATTAATATTAGTTGTAAATGTCCATTTGTCTTGTTATTTATATTTTGATCCCAATTGTATACCTCATAGGTAGGTGTTACTGCAGTTGTGGCAACATTACTATAGCATTACGCTCAATAAACGTAATCTTTTGTAATTAAGTTTTATTATGTGATACCTGAGTTGGGGTAATGAATAAAGAACTTTTATTTCCTTCTTCTCAATCATAATTTATTAAGACTATAGGCCTACGTTACAGACAAACCATACCGCGTTGCTAAATCGATGAACGTCAGCTAGCGACAAATTATCCAATTAAACCTTTAGTCGAAGAGATAGAACACTGATTCTTAAATCTCTCAGCTGAAATTTACATAACACAGAACATAGTATGTCTGAGAGCCAGGTAAAATTAATTAAGTGTTAATCGAGCAAGTTGCATTTTATTGCAACCATTTCTATATTGTTGAATCTCATATATATATTGCGTCTGAGGATCGATACGGCCGCTTGACCTATTGTCGTGAATAAATAATCGGTTTAAGCTACGTTTGGAGCAGACGATAATATTTCTAATCTGTTAAATGGGTAGAAGGTCACCGACTAAGTGTGCAAGTGTAGACACTTATTTGACGGGCCGACCCGGGCGGTAGTTAAAATAATCTCGACGAAAGAACTTTTGATTAATTGTCGGTTCGCAGCGGAGGTGGCTGTATTTATCTGTTCCGTATTACAAATTACATATAATAATAATTATGTAATATACAATCACACACGTCATCCAGTCCCAAAAATAGGATTACCCTGTGTCTTGGTAATCGGATGGTGGACATATATTTATAAATTATTATCTATGTATAAATAATCATGTATACATATATAACCTTCCACGACTCTGTTATCATCATACAACCGTTTGCCGCCAGCTGCATTCGAACCCGCAACGAAACTATTGTCGCAGCACGTGACGAGGCGACGGTTAGCATTATCCAACGCACCAACGTAGCGTAAGTTCGCCGCGGCGAGCTGAACAATCCGAAAGTTCAGTTCAAAGCGGCGTGCCGACGCCGAGCACGTGTCCGTGTAACTTCAGCTTTCGCGCTGGAAGCGAAGTCGTCGCGGCCGGCCCGCGGCGCTCGGACGTGCGGCGCGCTCCCGAGCGCTCCCGAGGGCTCCCGAGCGGTCGCAGTGCCCCCCGGGCCCACCCCGGGCTCCCCGCGCCGGTCGACACGGTGGAGATTGAGCGGAGATCGGAGATAGTATGCTAGCTTGTTGCCAGTTTTGAGTGATTTTTTTTTTGGTTTTTTTTTTTATGTTGTAGTAAGTGCGAAATGCGGCCAGTTCCGTGCCAGCGCTTTCTTTTGATGTGTTGGACGGGGTTTTTTTTCTATTAATTATTTTGCAAAAGAGTTATCAATTTTTGTTCGTACGTTACACGACATGTCTGCCGATTGTGAACCGATTCTGATGATTCCATGGGAGAAGAAATAGAAGTCGTTAGTTTCTCTTAAACTTAGTTTTAAATTCACTTTTAGTTACAAAGGAATTACTATTGTTGTAGTATCTGTACAGTTTGTATTCAATTGAATATATTGAATACAAAACAACGGTATTTTTAGGTTTTAAACTGAACCCGGTTAGGGACAGAGAATACTTGATACTTTTTGTTTAATAACTAAAATAAATATTTGAACACGAGCATTTGATGAGAGCGGTGGGTAGCCCAGTGGACAAGGATCACTGCAATTGTTAATAGCAATATTTCGTGCTGAAGGGAAACATCGCGAGGAAACGTGCCCAGCTAACCCTGGGGCAGCGTGCTGGATCCAGCCTCCTCTAATTTCGCTCAGAAAGTGTTTGAAAGGATGCTTATGCCCAATTGTGGGCATTTACGAACTGCTACTTCACTTCATTTTGTTTTGTTTTTGTAAAACTCATTTAGCAAGTGATGCTGCTGTGTCACATGGTTTCGCCCGCGTTCATTTTTGATTATACATTAATATACTCTAATTATTTTAAATAATTAAACTCATTCACACCAAGGTGCCACTGCTCCGCTCCTGGTGGGTGGTAGCGTGATGTTACATACCATTTTTTTTAATTTCGAACTAGTCTGATATCAGCGCGTTCAGACACACAAACTTTACAACTTCCATAATATTAAGATAGGTGCTAACCGCTTATTGATAACTTTTCGTTTTGTATATTTTTAAAACCATCTGATACTTAGTATTTATTCTGATTTATAATATATGTATGTATTAATGTGTTTGTATGTATGTATATATTATAGTATATATTTGTATATCTATGTGTATGTGTATATATGTATGCTTATACATTTATATTTGTTCTAATTATGTAGTATTACCTTTTTCTCAATTAGCCTTTTCATATACATTTCTTCACGCCCTGGGTTGACTGTTAGAGAATGTCAAAAGGTATTAAGTCCGCCTTTTGTAATCCTGTTGGTGTAGACAATAAAGTATAAATAAATAAATTTTGGAAGGTAATTCTTCCGTAGGTACGTAACGTACAGTAAACAAGATAAAATTGACAGGAAAACCGTGCGCGCATTTTGACCGCCAGCAAGAAGAAGTGCGTTGAAGTCACCGCTATTAATATAATATTAACATTTTGATAATTACATCGTTCCGTTCGCGTGTTTGTTGCTTTGATAAGAGCAGCATTCGCTCGTGTTGCCCGCACTCGTTCGTTTGTTCTATGAGAAAGGCGGCAAACGTCTCTTGCGACCCAGTGATGCCGGAATCCCACGGACTAGTAATGAAGCAGCATTGCTCTACAATCCTTGCCCCTACAAGGCTTGCCCAGCGTGGACTGTATGTGCAATCCTTACAAGAAATATATGAGTGTTTGCTGACTTTATCTCGGAGAGGCATATGTTCAGCAGTGGACTAAAATAGGCTGACGTTGTAGTAGTAGTAAATATTGAGAGGGCAGATTAGGAGGTCTAAGCCCAAAGGTGGGATATTTACAGGCTGCCACTTTGTGATTTTAGTCCATAATGGAGCTTTCTACCAGTGGATTGTTTAGGAGATACAGCCGACTTCAACCACTATTTTCCCTACCCTCAGGAGTGGAGTCAATAAATAAAGTATCTTCAGAATCGGTTCACAATCGGCAAAGACATCACGTAACAAGCATACATTACCAAATACCGCGTATTTATAACCTCGTCTTTTTTCGTAATCGGTTAAAAAATCGAGTGTACTACGACAAAGGGAACATGATGAACCATCAGTATCAACTAACGCAACACACGAGTAGGTTAAAGCGAGTATTGTAATACAAGTTACACGGATATTACGCACGATCTGTTTATACGCAAGGCATGTAGTCTACTGACAATCCAATTTTCTGAACCAAGCACGTGATCGATACCCACTGTCTTGTATAATCGCATAAGGGACGCGGCTCGTGCGACGCTCGGAGATGCTCGGTTCCAGTCTGCGTCGAGTTAAATCGCAGTTGGAAGCTGCGCCACAGCTTGGGGGCATAGTGTCGCTTATGGGATACGTCGGACGACCGCACTGTTGTTTACAGACCTGTATTGAACGGAACTACTATCTGTAGTACGTACGAATACTAGTTCCGCCCCGCGAGCCGCAGCGTCGCAGCTAAACGCTTTGCCACTGCGCCGACGAGCCGTGCTGCAAGTGTTCGCGCAAACACTCGCTCGTCTTCCCCGCCTCGTATGCGATTAGATGGAAGAAAAAGTCACATGCAATGCAAATGTTGACCAGAGCTGTGATTCCAACCTTGCACCCATAACGCTAGCCACTAAGTATAGCAGTTATTGGTTTCATGGTTCACGTTCGTTAATAAGTGGATGATATTAGGTACTGTGAACGAACACATATTTGCCAACCTGACGCTGATTGCAGGTGGAAATATGAAAGATCTCGATCGCGTACCTTCGTACGCGAAGGAAGGTGTAGTAGGTAAGTAGAGGCATCTATTGCTTTTGCGTTACGTTCGGTGAACTAGGTAACTGTGCCCCCCCCCCCCCCTCCCCAATCCCCTAAAAATCCTTAATTGCAACCTGCAGCTCCTCCGGTGTTGCAGTTGTACGTGGGCGTCGGTAATCACTTACCATCGTTTGACCGCTTTTCCATAAAAAGAAAATATAATATGTATATGGCGTAAAATAACGTACCGTTATACGGGATTTTTCAATTCGGTTTTTAAAAACAGTAATTAGCGTAAAATTCAATAAAAGACAAGTTTCTTATTAATTATTTGGCAAGCGTGTAACGTGTTTCGAGGATGGAATCGGACTGATGTCTCTCATGCGAGGTCCTAGTGAGCTCAGAATGTTGAGTGGGCAAGTTCGGAATGCTGGCTTTGCACGGTAATCATTGTCAGCATTAGCCCTTATAGGTTAGGGATGCAAAAAAATCAAACTACTTTGTTCGTTTTACGATCCCAATTTTTCGATTAGCATTCCACTGGAACATTGCACGGCAGCCCGGTGTTGGGGTAACGGAATCGCTCGTGACGTCAGTCACAAGCCTGGCATTTGTATTTTTATTAATATGACATTCATTTGGAAAGGTCGGTAGCGTTTTGAGTGACATTTTGTGCACGTTTGCGGGAAGACAAGCTGAATGTTTCCATAAATGACTATTGTTGTGTCGTTCTCGCATGCACAATATGTGCAATTTTTTATATATTTAGAAGAAGAAGTAGAAAGTACTTTATTCATTGTCACAACTCAAGTAACACATAATGAAAACTCAATGAACTATGCTGTAGCCATGCTAAATGAATAGCCATAACTACAGCGCTGGTATTCTGGAGGAACCCTTTTTTTCGCGAGCAGTCGTCAGGCTTTTTGGCTATTGTGAATTAATGATTACCAAAAAGCCTAACGCATAATAAAGAAATTTTACATAAAATGTTTAGGAAAAAGTCACTTAACGGAAGGCACGGAAAGCCAGTAGATACAGTCTAGTACTGATAAATGAATATTAATATTATTCAGATCTATTACTTATCAGATGATAATTATACGTAATAATGATTACGATACGATGGGATTTATTCATTTACACAACACAAAAGTTACAAGAAATACAATTATACATAAAATACGTAAAACAAAAAGAAATAATTTAAGAGAAGCTGAGGTCCACTTTATAATTTATAACCTGTGTCATGTCAAATGAAACGGTGCTGACAAAGCACAGTGTTGCGGTTTAACCGCAACGCTGATTTTCAGTCATGATCAGAGAGCGTTGTGGCGTGAAGGACGATGCAGTGACACGAATTTAGAAAGGGATGCTGAGCTGGTTTGGTTATGTGGAGAGGATGAATGAAAGTAGGTTCACAAAACAAACATATGAGGCGAGTGTAAATGATAGAGTCGGGAGAGGAAGTCCTAGGCGAATATTTCACGATCAAATCGGAGACGTTCTGAAAAAGGCCAGGTCAAGAGTACTCTAAACCAACGAACATGCATGCGAAAATTGATGAAAGTGGAAGAAGCGAAAGACGTATGTCAGGACCGTAGCAAGTGGAAGAAGATTGTCTTTGCCTACCCCGTTGGGAACGAGGCGTTGGGAAAATATATACATATACATACATCCATTACTTATCTAATATAAGACTATAGTGAGTTATAAGAAACTACAACTTGATAACAATATTATTCGAAACAAAACAAACGAAGAAGGATTCATAATTAAAATAAAGACAATTGAATAATGAAGTAAGCTAGGATTCTCTTCTATAAATGATACGTTAAAGTAAAGATCCATGTCTCATCGTAGAAATAGATTGCAGCTGAAACGAAACAGTCTGTCCGTGGCTGCCGGCCGCTGAGGCGCACGCGGGCAGCCGTGCGAGAGAAACCAATGTGTGTAGCGCTCACTTGTCTTACTGTTTCATGTATTCCTGGTTACGTTCCGTTATTCTTGTTAATTCTATATAAGAGCTTATTTTAGATATATGCATTAAATTTGAGTTTGTTTGTTGTGTCATTATCATGATTACGTATTGTGGTGTGATTTTTTTTCTTTCGAAAAGAATTACGATTAAGCATTTAGGTTTCGCTAAAAAATGTCTCTTTAGATTTCTAAATTGGATAAATTCTCGATGGGACGGTAAAACGGACATTCAGAATCTAACTCCACCATAGCAGAGATGATGGCATTTTTTTGGGCTTTTTCACAATTATGATTAAAAAAAAACACGTAGAAGAACATTAAATCGAACTTCAAACAGCTTGAAGGTTAGTGTTCCACAACATAGTACTGGTTTCTTTTCTTCTTCTTTCACCGTTCAAGCCACACTTCTCTGGAACGCTCTCCCCGATGATATCAAGAAAGCTCCGAACAAAAACTCCTTCGAAACCCTGCTCCGTCGTCACTATCTGAAGGCAAATGCCATCTATATTATATGTTTATGTATGTATTATATGTTTATGTATAGTGTATTATGTATATTATATTATAAGTATGTAAGTATATTATAAGGGTTATATATTTATATTTAATTTATATGTATTATTTATTTTGTAATTTATATGTATTATTTATTTTGTACCTGCCAACATGTTTTCTTTCTCACCCAGGGTTGACTGGTAGAGAATGCCAAAAGGCATTAAGTCCGCCCATTGTATTCCTTTTTTTTTTTTTTAGGGACACAATAAAGTATTAATAAAAAAAAAATAGGTTAAAAAAAGGTTTCCACGAGTGCAAAGTTCCGTGTATCGGTCAGTCGGTCAGTACATCTCCAAATTTATATATATTTTTTTTATTGGAAACGCGGTAAACGAGAAAGCGGCCTTTAAGGATATTTGGGAGATTGGGAGAGGATGTGGAGTGCGGAGGAGTGCCTCCGGTTAGCTCACTCACCACCACATTCTCTCTACCACATGTAAGATATGGGACTGTATTGAAAGTATGTCCGTTATATTGAAGTGAACGATATGATCGGTTCAGAAATGGATATATCAGGGAGTTACCAAACAGAAAAATACAATCGAATTGAGGGACCTTTTACAAAAAAAAGGAAAAGATCTTTGATGAAAAAGGAAGATCAGAGAGGTCTGTAAATTGAGCTGTGATGACTGTGTTTACATTGCAAAAGGAACTTTAACACGATGATCATAAAGTATAAATGAAACATGCCGTCTCCATACGAGTAGCGTACCATGTGATGCAGAATGTAACAATGTGTTGGTCGAATGCTAAGGTTCGACGTAGAGCACATCTAGATCAATTAGGCACCGCGCCGCCTCCGTGGTCGATTTGACGGCGCTATATCGGACGATGAGTGCTTCAGTCCGTCACCGGGTCCCCATTCATGTTCTACTCACGAAATATTAAGATAACCTAAATAAACCACCAGATCGCCTAAATGATCGCATTCACAATAAATGCATTCGACTAGTTTCCAATCCTCGTATGTATGACCATGTGTCCAGTAATCGTTTACGATTATAGTGGCTATCGAGGGGGAAAGATACTATCTATGTCGGGATCAATAAATAAGTTGCTGGCCCGACTGGAATCCCCCACGGTTGAGATACGCTCTTCGCCCCATGGCCTTGGCAGCTACGGCGGAATAGACAAGCCCGCAAGTCGGGGTGCGCTGTAGTCTGCGTTCACTCATTACCCTTGATTCTATCCTGGACCCACTTTCAGTATCTTTGCTCCGGTCACAATGGAGACCTCCGCTCGTCCAATAACCTGCTACTTGAGCGTCCCTCTGTCACAGCTCTGGCTACATTCATCATCCATCCCCATTCAATACATTCTTCCGCGGAACGCACCACCCTATAGGAATCAGGACGGTTAAGGATCGATTCGCGTTTAAGTTTAAGGAACTGTTTCTTAACAAAATGGCGGAATTGTGTTTAATAATATATTTTTTAATTTATGTATGTTGTGTGTGTATATGTATATATATATTATTTGTATTTCCGTTATAATTCCGTACGTATTATTTAATTTCTATACAAGTATATATTTGTATTAAAGCATCTAGTATTATAAATATGCAATTAAAGTATACTTGGACATTCTCAGCATTTGTTGTCAGAACACCCGCTTCATTTCATCTCTGCATTATCCGTAGGCAGAAAATCATGCAGGCATTAAGTCCATAATTTTTATATACCTTAGTACATAGTTTTATACATATATACATAGTTTAATATAAGAAGTTAAATGAATACATATTTATAAAAATCTAGTTTATACTATTGGGCCATGATACCCGAGATGTAAGGGGTCTTCGAATCGGGAGACCTAACTTCGTGGAGGATCCCGTATCAATGACTAATTTTAATAACTAATGTACAATTAGTAATGTTGGCTTGAACAAACAACATCTTGTTACGGATGGTTCTTCTACTGGTTCTCTATGGATTGGTCTAGCTACTTGTTCCGGTCTCTGTATGCTTACTGTAGCACAGATAAAAAAAACCGGTCAAGAAGGAATCGGACTCGCAGCACCGAGGGTTCCGTACGACCACGAAATAGAACAGCACTACCAGTGAACAGGTGTATTAAACAAAAAAATTGTTCATTTAGAATGTGTCACGAGTTCGCTCTATAATCGCGGCCAAGTTTGACGCTTTTGACGCGAGCACCATTTTTAGAGCAAAACATTAGAAAAGTTTCTTGTACACGGAGGTAGGGGCTAACCCCTTAACCTTTGTTTATTTATTAGTAACTCCGCCATAATAACAGATATTCGGTGAAGATTGCATTCGGCCAGCTAATACGGTTCTAAAGAAACAGACCTTTGAAAGTAGGACGGACAGACGGCGCAGGCGGCTTGGGAAGCCCTAAAAAAAGATTATCCCATTTATAATCGTAAATAGTTTTCAATTGAGAGCTTCGTTAGTGCCGGTGGGCGAGTTCACGACACTCATGACGGAAGTAACCGGGTCACACGGATCGCGTTACCCGGCTCGCGCTGTGGACCTTGACCTTTAAATCGCTCCGTTTAAATGCTTCCGATAAATCTCTCTTGTTCCTGGAGAATGCTAATGGATCCCGAACCAAATCGCGCGCGTTTGTTTTCTTTGCAGCGTTGTCATTTAGTGCTTCCGAAGATAACACATTGTAATTCGACTTATTGAATTTTCGATTGATTAATAATTTGGTGAATACAAAGTTACAGGAACCCATTACGCAGCTTCTTTTCTTCCCCTGGCTGTCGTAAGGACTACCAACAGGTGACGGGATAACTATCTCGAGAATTAATGGATTAGGGCTAATCCTCCTTGTGGGAGAGGCCAGTGTTCTGCTGTGAAGGACAAGGGGTTAAGGTATAGCTTAGTATCCATAGGATAGGTGCTCTACCTCTGCTACTTCCTCCTTCCCACCTGGCTGACCAGTATTCGCTCCTCGACGCTATCGCACGGCACACGTCGTACCAAGTGATCGGTGGGAGCAGAGCGAAAACAGACGTGTTTCGATGTTAAGCTCTTCTAGAATAGAAGCGTTGCAAGCCGCGGTATGCGTAACATCTTCCACCAACACCACATTTTAAATGCGTCTGTTCTATTTGTTTTTAATTTTCATTTTAGTGTCGGTGTTTCAGAGGCGTATAAGAAAATAGAGAAGATTAGGGAACGTATTAGTTTTATCTTAGGAGGTTATTAACATCTCTTCTCGAGACGTTTAGTTATGGTACCAGGAGAACCTTTCAAAATTGTTATTTTTCAAAATATGCTGTAATTTTTCTTCAATTTATCTCCAACGCTCTTAGTAAAAGCTTACCTCATTAAAACTGCTAAGCTTTGAGTCATTTGGTTTCGAACTAGCAACTCCAATAATTTACAAATCTTACGTTGCAAGAACTTGCTGCCGATGCTGTGTCGGGAATTAATAACTTTTATTGCGTTTACAAAATTTTAAATAATGGTTATTTATATGCATAGCATTTCAGAAAAAGATTGTCTCTTATTTAACGTTTTCGGCGTCTTTGATTTAAATATATATAATATTTTCTTTTTCACTCCCTATGCGTATAATTAGCATTAATCAGCTAAGGCAAGATTGCCAGAGACATGGGTTTACATGCAAAAGGTGATGCATATACCAAAATGATTGTCTCGTGTACTCGTATATGATTTGCTGTTCTAATTTTTAAATGTGCCGAATTGAAACGGCATTTATTTCGCAGTTCTAATTCAGAAATTTCAAATTGAGCAGCTGATTCGTTCCTTTCCTTAGGATGAAAATAATGTTCTTAGATGGCTCTCTTTGCTCCGAAACAGTCAAGCGCGGAGAGGAAGCTCTGGCTGTAAGCGTTCCGTACATAGTATCATCTTAAAGCTTTAGGTCTGGAAGGTCTGTATAATGGCGGCGCTTGTGCGCATATTCCTTAGAACGCTATTCTTTTTTACTGCAGTATTGTAAATCTGGAAGTTTCTGGCTATTTGCTCATTTTCTACCTTGAAAGGAGTGAAAATGAAAATACGTATTTAAGAGGCAGTATCCTCTGATCGCCCGGAGAAGCGAACAGTGGGTTGCGGTAGTCCCGTGGGATACGCTGATTCCTACTAAATATTTAAATAAGCTTTCATTTGTTATCATCATCAAGCATCATGTCCACTGCTGAACACAGGCTCTACCCGAAAACTCGCACAAAGCGGTCCATCCATCGACACCATCGTCAGTTCACGCTTTGGGTAATCGTCTTGACTGCGTTTGCCTATACGAGGTTGTCACGCTAGAACCTCTTTCCCCAACGGTTCCCTCTGTCCGGCCAGCCCATTGTCGCTTTATCTTGCAGATCCTTACGAGTATGTTGCCCTGTTACATCTACTCGTACATTAGCCCATTTTACTCCACTGTTGAACATAGACCTCTCCAAGAAAGCGCTAACAAAAGCATGCATACATTTCTTGGAAGGTATGTGGGCTAGCGAGTGGGTGAGCGCGGTGCCGGTACCAGAGCTCCAGTAACGCCGCTGCCGATCAATAGTCTGTGGGTTTTGGGTTCGGCAAATTCCGATAGACCTTCCATCCTACGGTTTTCCTTAGCTTTTCTGTATAGCAGTTAATCATTTAGGTACGCATGATCAGTGAGCAGAACTCCACGCGAACAATAGATAAGTTGTACGCGTTCACTTCACACGGTCTGACTTTGTAGTCATTATTCTAAATTAGCGGGGCAGTGTCGCCGGCGCCGCTGAGCGCTGCTCGCCGATCGCACTAAATAACACAATGCACTGTACGAGAGTGCGGAACTTTGGAGTTTTATTTTATTAACGCGATAGAGCCAAGCGGTAGCTTTTGCTACTTGCCGAATGGGCCGACTCGACTGGCCGACAACGCATATGCAACTTATCGTCAGGTGAGCCGTATGCACATTTGCAACCTATGCGGTAAAAAAAAATCACGAATATAGAATTCAAGATCCTTTGGATAATAATCTAACAGGCTTCTCACATCGGTGGTTCAGTCCCAAACCAGGATACCCCGTATGCATGGCATTGGTAGGAATAATCGTTATCATATTACAAGTATAATGAAAAAAAATCGTATCACGTACCAGCACAAACTTCACTATACTTATCTCAATTAAATTGCTGTTTATCTTTGAGATACCTGATAGAAGAAAGAAAGAAAAACCATTTATTCACGACACAAGTACAACACATTGCTTATTATAGAAAGAAAAAAGAAATAAATACAAAACTTGACAAAAATTCAAACTAAGCAAAGAGAAGAAAACCAAAAAAACAATTTTGATGATTTTCTTTCATTTCTTGTTATGATTACTAAGCATCACATCTTGAGTTATTTACTGAAAACATGCGTGACTATTAAATGTTCTCTCACTCAAGTTGTACAGCTGCACAGCGTGTCCAGCTGTCCAGCGTGAGTACAGTTGGATTGAAACATTACCTGATCAGCCTGTAATTAGGCCACTGCAGGACACAGGCCTCTCACACAAGGAGGGTTTGCCATAATCGTCACGCATGGCAAGTGGATTTGCGATCGTAGTACCGGACCCCTCGCACCTGACACGCCGTTGCCCGCCATCTCTCCGGTAGCTAGTCGCCTCTTGCGACAGCCACGGGAAAAAAGGGGTTCGCTGAATTATTGTTAAGCCACTAAAAGCAGACTTCGATCCCCACGTGGAAAGCTCGTAGAATTTTATCGTTGGCTTGAACTGTAAGTCTGATCTATATGATCTAATCTAGGTATGCATGTATTTAAACGTTTAAATTTTATAGTTTCACTGTTCGTCCTTTTTATATATTTCTTAATTTGATGCTCCTATCAAAATATTTCCTCACGCCTTGTGTTATCAGGGAGAGAATGCCCTAAGGCATTAAGTTTTACTTTTGTAATTCCATTGGTGAACATGGGTATAAATAAACAAATATTTCTCATCCGATATCGTTTGCGCTGGATGCGAAATTTAGGTAAAGCCTTAGGCCTTCGCCTCAATTTATGGAATATGTTATTAATGTACGTATTCGACGTTTGGTCTTGGAATTATTTAAGACATTTAAGGTACACGTCAAAGGACTATGATCTGTTTCGTGTCGATTTTCGATTCAGATGGCCTCGGCGATATCCTTTGATGTTCATTTTTGTTGCGAATCGCACAAGGCTAGTGTGATGTTAAGCTTTTAGTTTATAAATTTGAACGGAAACCTTCTAGTTAGTAAATATTTAACAGGGAAGGAATAGTCACCTGTTATAGTCATTAAGTTGTCTTCCATGTTGTCCTAATGTTTACGGCCTCTGTCATCGATTCGGGAGATCAGAGTTCGAGTCATCATGTAGTGGTGGTAGTGGCGACCTGTGAGCTTTTCGAAATTTGAACGCGGTAGAGCCAAGCGTGATGTAGAGGCATCTTGTGCCTTTGCGTTTCGTTCGGTGAGTGAGGTAACCGGAACCCCAATCCGCCTCTACATCATCAACGCACAGGCAACGCACCTGCAGCTCCTCTGGTGTTGCAGATGTACGTGGGTGACGGTAATCACTTACCATCAGGTGATCCTCTAGGTCGTTGTCCTCTTTCTTATAAAAAAAATCTAATCTACGTATTTTAGCTTGGGACCCGCTACATACGGACACCTACCTGGGCTGCCCCTGCCCACGTTTTCCCTCTAACTGCTCGGTGTTGGAGTATAAAGTCGTGTGAGCTTATTATTTCTATAATCAACCTGGAGCCGGGAAGGGCCCGCCACGCTGCTTCAGTGCGTGTTGGCGGGCTTTGTCTTTGAAGTATTCTTTTTTTTCTGTTATTTCTCAGTCTTGCTGGTTCCCTCACGATGTTGTCGATCACCGTGATGTGACACAACAACTTTAGTGGTACCGGCCACCGGGAATCGAACCCAGGCCACGCGCGCTCTATGAAGCTTAAGTGTGCGCATTAACCCATACGCTACCGCGACGCCGGCATTTGTCTAATAATCATAATTATGAATTATTAAAGCCCGACGACAGATATCTATTCCGAATGTAAATGGTACACAATCCGTCCGTATGTTTAAAATTTCACGCCTCTCGTGTTCGCAACGGTCGGGAAGAAGGCACGTATCTCTTATTTGTGTTGATTAATGAACGACCGACGGCCGACGGTGTAAGTTATCCGAGTGACCCAGTTGCGACGCGACGCGAGCGCACCCGGGTGGTCCCGCGAACGTCGAATCGTTGTTACATTGCGTGTCCCCTTGACGTGTCACAACAGTGGCAACAGTCACTTGCATTGCGCGTCGTAATTCTTCTCCAATTGTTTCTTGCCCCCTGGTATTTCTAAATGTGAAATAGAGGCATCTTGTGCTTTTGCGTTTCGTTCCTCACTCCCAAATACACTTAAACGCCGGCAACGCACCTGCAACTCATCTGGCGTTGCAGGTGTAAGTGGGCGACGGTAATCACTTACCATCAGCTGAACCGTTTGCTCGATTGCCGCCTATCCCTTTAAAAAAAAAAAGAACCGTTGAACACAAGACTAACAAGGAAACCCCGTTAATAGACGTCTTACGGCTTCTTCACAGTGCTCGTTGCTGTGGACAGCACTTGAACGTCGATGAAACCTTAGAAAATGGCTAAGTACAATGTGGTTAAACTCAGAATCGCTGTAGAAGTTTTGATGTGTAATTCGTTTTAGTACTTGGGGAAAGAAACCGAGGAAACGTGTACGATGCGTAGGCATGCCGGCAAGGTTACGTTAGCACTGGACCAGTAGCTGCGCTGGATGATTATGAGGAAGAAATATGGGTCTATAACACCCTGCCCCTTCTTTTTTTTTCATGGGAAAGGCGGCAAATGAGCAATAGGTTCACATGATGGTAAGTGATAACCGTCATTCACATACATCTGCAACACCAGAGGAGCTACAGATGCGTTGCCGGCCTTTAAAAGTATTTGGGAGATAGGAGGGAGGATAAGGAGTGGAATGGGGAGGGGGAGCGGGCCTCCGGTTATCTCACTCTCCGAACGAAACGCAGAAGCACAAGACGCCTCTACTTCATCCCGGTATTCTGCGAGGTCGTGGTATTAATCCCGTCAAGCCGGAGCAGCATATTGACGTTTACTTTTAGAAGAATTAAATAAACATTATGTAACACCACGGCCTATTGGCGTGAAAACAAATTTAAATAATAAGGTATACTTAAAAAAATATATATACACGTTTTCCTCTTCATCGGGTCCTTCCCGTTAGTTAAGATAAGTAGAATACGCGTTAAGACTAATCTAATAGGACCAAACTCGATGGGTTCACTAGTTAAAATCAAGGGTTAGGTTACATACCTTCCATATTCACCATCAGACCAATTCGTTGATACCATATTATAGTATTGTCATCGGTTCTTAAGACGTGTGCGAAATTGCGAACTATTAGAACGTCTAGGAAGTGACTGACAATTTAGTAGAAAGATTCAATTATCATACATAAAGGTTAAGCTAATAAAAAAGCTTGAAAAAAAACATTAACATTAAAGCAACCGATGAATGTGCCAGGGCCCACCGCAGGGATCGATTCTCGAAAAAGTTTTTCACTTCCTCCGCCCCCTCTAGCGTGCGAGCGAGGCTGAACTGCTCGGTTACGACGTTCGTGCGCGCGCTGCGTTGACGTTGTGGTGAAGAAGGACGAAGGTTGTGGTGCTTTGTCAATGCCGACCCACGAGGGCGAATGAGAAATGTATGCGTTCACGAGCCGGTGCGCACTGTGATTGGTCCTCTCTCTGTGTACTAGCTACGCGCCCTGGACTCGCTCACCGGACGTACGTGGACGTTCCTCGCAAAAGTATGGTTTCTACTAATACATTTTTAGAATGGACGCCGCAGTTTTCGAGATCACTCTCACATATAACACCATATTTTTAGGATATCGTAAAGCTAACCGTATTAAGCAGTTCGTCCTCGCTTTAAAGGGCTGTATCTTTAAGCTGGTTGGATTTTTCACCATGAAATACAAACGGGTTTTTCATCGTTTTGTCTCCATCGTAATCACGGTAATAAAATAAAATCTAGCCAAGTGTGTGTCGTCAGGCTCAAGGATCTGTCTGGTTGTACGGAACTCTCGGCGCCTGAATCCGACTCGCACTTTATTTTTTACGGATAACATTAGTAGCTATAGATTTGATTACTACCGCATGGCTTAGTAGACGTCGAGCCACTAGACCTGGTGTTCGGGTCTGGTTGTGTTGGGTTGCGTATCCGTGATCCTAATGCCGAAGACAAGCCGAGCCGAGTAGGGACATACCCTACCAAGTTCGTATTAGTTTAGTTGAGTGATGGTCTAAATAAGGACTTAGGTGGGGCGCGGCCTAGGGGCTGGACCGTTAAGGCGCGGCTTTTGGATTGTTGAACGTATGAATCTTTAATAACTTTCTTTAAGTTTTGAACGTAAGAAATTCAAAGCCTTCTAAATCTGTGTAATCTTTATTAGTCAGACTGGATTAAATTAAATTTTTATAAATACGGGTTTTGAACACTGCAGTCGGTTGCGTCAATTGCCAAGTAAAAGGAGCTATGTCTTGCAAAGGACTCTGCGTCAAAGAAGTCGTAAGAAATTGTATTAAGTATTTACATGTGTATGGTAACAGGCAACCAAGGGAAATAAATATTAATTGTCAGCCACACGAGGTGGTAAATCTCTGTTAGCAGACAAGGCGTCGAGACTTGTCACTCTTCACGTACTAGCTTTATTATTGGAATAGGTTGAAAAACCAATTAACAATCCACCTGATGGTGCGTGGATACTGTAGATCTGCAAAAAACTACAATCGAAGAACAACATTAGGACTACGATGGAATGTCCCACACCTTGTAATTATACTGGCTCTCAATACCTTTCTTGGACTGCTGTTTCGCGGCAGAAATGGATGAAAGAGTGTGGTCCCAACCCACTCCCAGGCGACTCCTAGGCATTGTAAGAGTCTACCGCCAGTTATGTCTGAACTACTTCATGTAATGATATTGTATTAATCACACAACGAGAAATGTCGAACGCATTCTATAACAAATGTGGCCTTGTTGAAACTGGAAGCTGTAAAGTTTAACGGCTCTCGAGCCTTGCCAAATTCCCCTCGCGATCCGTGCATCTCGTCAAAGGCGGCGTTACCATCCAGCCGTTGATTAACGACATCTAACGAGACTGGATGCTAACGGATCGCATCCCGAAGTGGCGTCATTCCTTGGAACACTACCAAAGCAACAGAAGTGCTCTGCAAGTGAAAAACGTTTGTAATCGTGAGATCTCCCACGTGTGCGTTACTGTTTTATTTTTAATCTCACGGAGTGGTGGTAGCCAATACATTAGAGTAGATGCTTCCCGCGATCACTCACATTATTAGTTTTTCTCTTGACTCAGGTCGTCCGTCTCCGGGGATAATGGTTTTCGTGCGACCACTTCCCCAAAGTGCCTACACCTATACTTCCTCACAGTTTGCGTCCAATTTAAATATATAGCTTCCTGTGTCCATAAGCAAATCAATCAAGCAGAGAGCGTTGTGGCGCGAAAGACGATGTAGTGACACGAATTGAGAAAGGGATGCTGAGCTGGTTTGGACATGTGGTGAGGATGAATGAAAGTAGGTTGGCGAAAGAAATATAATAATAATAATAATATTAGAGTTTGTCAGAACATCGCGTGATGTCAGAACATGTTTAATTGTGGGTCATTTATTTTAGCAATTTTTGATTTGAATTGTGTGGTGATGTTTCATACAATAGCAACGAATGGGTTCATACGCGGTCTTTAAATAAAAAAAGCCTGCGGTAAAATTTACATTTGTTGAGTACTGTATAAAGAAATATTAATAGGTATACCGTAAACAAATAAAAAAGACTAAAATAAACAAAGTAAAAATAAAAAAAGTACTCACAAGTAAGAGAAACTGAGCATGTGATGATCATTAGGATGAGAGAGTAATGAAAGGAGAGGAAGAGGACCGAGGCAGACAACACTGCTAGACATAAGCCTCTGGAAGAAAGCGTTTTTCATTTCCTAAACTCTAGGACTCATGGCAGACGCTTTCTTAAACCCTCTAGGACCTAGAGGGTTTTGATCATTCTCACCACGCTGGGCGAGCTGCTCGGTGAGCACAGTGCCGGCATTTGAGATCCTGCTCTCCATCACTAGTCTGCGGGATTTGGGTACGACAAATGGGGATGGATTTTCCACCATCGTTCGGTCGCCAGAGCCTCGTGATGGTATTCCCCCTTACCCATACTTTAATTTATTTATAGCATTAACAGTATCGTTTGTTCACCTGTCATGCACCGCGTGCATGCCGCCACCCGGCATGCACGCGGTGCATGACAGGTGCAGGCGAGGTTGCAGGTATGGAGAATAAGATGGCATATTCCCACTTAGAGCCCCTTCCCTTATACTTTACCTTTTCACAGTCAGGCGTCAGTAGCGTAACGTAACGTATCGTAACAATTTGGTGAAATGCGATCGGTTTGCGAATAGCGCGCGGGTCATGACGGGGCGATACGCGGCAGGATGCGATAGCAGCATCCACCGAGATAAGACCGCCTGCCCGTACGTCCCACAGCGAGTTGAGTGCGGCCGGGCCGGAGTGCGCGCGCACCGGGTTCGAAGCCCGGCCCCGGTTGAGCGGCGGCTTTCGGCTTAAGTCTTTTTATTACATACGAGTAGTGCATAGTTGGTTAAAGTGATTCGGAAGTGTTATAAGGGCTGTATAAATGTGTTGTAGTTGGTTTTGAATATATTAATGCGCAAGTGGCAGTTTATACCGTCTAGTTAGTTATTGCAGACGAATTGGAAAAGTTTTTTTTTATTGCCGGCTTTTTATTACATCCTTGTAAGTACGCATAAAGAAAATTATGTTTGTTTTTCTTGGAACCGGGATAGATAAGAAGGTGCTCCTTCCTTTGTTTGCCTGGTATTTGTTAATAATCTCCATTCATTACATATTTCATTTCGATTTAGGTAATGTTTAAGGCAACATAAATACATAAAATCGATTTTATTAATCGAGTTTAGGAACAGATTCCTTTCCCATAAAGCTAAACTAAAGTCGTCATCCGTAAGTGATTAGTTAATTCTTTAAAATACTTAATTTCCTAGTAAAGTAGCAGCCTTGTGAATGCCCATTGCTCGGCGAAGGTCTCCTCGCAAATATTGGAGCCGAGAAGAGTCCGCCTCACAGCTCCAGTGCGGGTTGGCAGATTTCACACGCAGGTTTCCTCGCGATGATTTCCTTCACCACCGTGCACGTGGAAAATTCAGCAGCTCGCTAAACTCTAGTGTTCAGTTCCGTTCAAAGCGCGGCACAGTATTGTCCCGCGTCTCTGACACAGCATCTGAACATTTCTCTTCATCTGATCTTTTAGAGTAAGCGTTACATGACGGTCGCGTGAAGATAAAGAGTGATTATCTGTTTGCTTGCGTGTACGAGCCGCGGTAGCCTATTGGTCAGGGCGCTCACTTTACTTTCATAGAGCGGGAGAGTGAGTGACCTGGGTTCGATACCCGAAGCCGTAGTACACACAAAATTGTTAAAAGCGATTTTAAGTTCAGCATTTAGCACATAATCGGCTGTGAATGAAAACATCGTGAGGAAACCTGCATGTCTGAGAAATTATTAAGTGTTTATTAAGTTATTAAGTGAAGCCCGCAACCCGCACTGGAGCAGCGTGGCGGTCTCTTCCCGTCTACAAAACCCTCTTAGATATTTAATAAGAAGCCTTTGCTCAGCAGTAGGCACTTACAGGCTGCTATTTTACTTACGCTGCCGGCACTATAACATGTCCTGCCCGGTTGTCACGCGCTGACGGTGTTCGCAAGTTGCCGCAGTTGTCGGAATCGGTTAGGACATAACTGGCGCTGCGGGTGTTATGATCGGTTGCCGCTGAGGATATAACTCAGGAGGAAATGTCTTCGTAGTAACGTCGGAGAAGACGTGATTGAATTTGACGGCCCGATAGCCACCGTTCGAATCCCGCTGGATTTGAAACATTTGCATGATGAATATGAATGTTTGTAACCGAGTCATGCAAGGTCGTCCATGTATATATGATTATTTGTCTATGTAGATAGATATAAATCTATATTTAGTTTAGTACTGAATGACGTGTGTGTTTGTTAAATATATTTGTATGATTGTGCCCTTAGTAAACAGAATATGATTTATTTGTATTCATTATGGTGTGTCGGCTCCGTGACGTAGTGGCGATGCCGTGCAGGTCGCTGGTTCGATTCCCGCTATCCCGATTATAAATAACTGTTCCGGGTCAGGGTTTTGGTCCCAGTGCAATGTACGTTTGTAAATAACCTCGAGTACATGAGATAATTTTATACTAGGAGTAACGTTTTTCTAAAAGAAGTAATTAAATATACATTTAATTAAATTACGTAGCAAGGTAATCTTAGATATTTTAGATATTTCACGATGAAGCCGAGACGATGTTAAGTAACACTAATAATTTAGTCAAAAGCTTGCATACACAGTAACCTTCAATCTCAAAGTTTCTACAGCAACAAACAAACAAACATATTTATTGAGCCACTTCAAATTCATATTTAGGGGAGCCGATACCTAAAGCTGGGTACCTAAGGCTGGCTGGACATTGGCAAAATGATTTACCTCTGGATCGATACCTAATATTTTTTTATGTGTAAGGGGGCCAACAAACAAGGGGCTCTCCGGATGGCAAGTGCTTGCCGTCGCGAATCTGCAACATCAGAGGAGCTTGCTGGTGCGTTGCTGCTCTTTAAGGGTATTCGAGAAGATTGTGGGAGGAGGGGACATGGTCTCTTGTTACTTGGAATTTTGCGATGCCGTGGTACTACTCCGGTCGAGCCTGCCCACCCGACCAGCGGCAAAAGCCACCGCTTGGCTCCACCACGTACGTGTATCGCGAACCGCTGTAGATTTTAACGTTCATAATAGCTCTAAACAATTTTTAATTGAATAAATGGTTAAGACTTTAATATTTTTTCAATATTTTGACTTCAGAACATTAAAGAATTAAACCTTTTTAAAACGGGATAAAATGTATTTGTTGAAATAAATAAGTAAATAACTTATAGTTTAGGCAATAGTTACGTTTCTATAACTTTGATAAATAATATATATAAACTTTATGCTCTCATGACTTCTACCTAATGCTGGGGTTGTCAGAGGTCTAGACATTTATTTTTGACGTTTTAACCTACTTTTTACTTGAGCTTATTTGGAACAATGTGACAGGTGCTGAGCCTGTCGTCTCTTACCCTCCACAAAGGGCATTGAACCTTGGACTCTGAAGAGATAGATCCCTTACCAGTCGACTATCGTGGCCACTGTTACAGTATTTATGAAACAATATAATTTATGTGGTATTTTCACCACAACGACTCACTTATGTAATAGTGAAATAAATTTCTTTGTCTTCCCCTGAAATTACGACTTGATTGAGAAGTAAGTTTGACACTTTCCTATAAAAAAAAAAAATAAGTAAATACACAAAAGTATATCATCATTCATCATGTCTTCAGCCTATCACAAGTCCACTGCTGAACATAGGCCTCCACCGAAGATTGTCACAAAGCTCGGTCAGGAGCCAAAAGTATGTACGTATGCATAATTAAGAAAATCAACAGTAATGATAAGACCTGGCTTCTCTGACGGAGAAGAAACAGGCAAAAGAAACTCCGTAGGTATACTCTTCATAGTAGTTTTTTTTATATGTTAAATAATAATTCAGTAATGTGTGTGTTTTTGTCAATGTTCACGTACCTCACAGTACACGCGCGCGGTGTCTCATTATTTATAATTTGCACTGTTGACCTTCAGCAATGTCACGCTTTATCTACTAACAGACGACAAGTCCCGTCACTCCCGACCTCACATAGACAGGGTCTGCAAAAATTGGACGCGAAGCGTGTCGCGTGACTCGCGTGCCGCGCTGTTGCGGTTCTTCAAATAGGGTTGGCAAAAATCCTCTAGTACCGTGACATTTTCCTAATTATTATTTAAATTGTAATTGTTAATTTGGCTGCCATCACGCTTTAAGCGTTACGTTAACGTTACGTAACTAGATCATTGCACATTCTAGGAATAGAAACCGTTTATAATCCTATTAAGTTAGAATAAGGTAACGATACACAAGAAAGAAGTACAAGGTATATAAGCATAATCTGTAACCTTCTTCGATTGAAGTTGTTTCAAGTAGTTCTTTAGTTGCATTAGCCACTTAACATCAGATGGGCTGTTAGCTCATTTGTCGAGAGTAAAGTAGGCTTAGCTAGCGAGGGGTTTCTCACTTTCATTTAAGAGAACCCTGAAGTTGACGAGCCCGCACTAGAACAGGGCTGCGAATGTATGAACCCTAGTATCCTAACAAAATGATTTCAATTTTGAAGTATATTTTGAGGGTTACAGTGAAGTAAATCTGCGAGCCCTAATGGCACCTAACGTCGTGGTCTACGTCAAGGGCGGCTCTAATTGTCGCTTCACTGTCAACACAATGACAATGAAGGCTCGTAACTAGCGTCGCGCGGCTCTAACCCCTATTGCCTACACGCTAGGGGCTACAAATAGCTCAAGCGCAGCAAATAGCTTTCGCGATGCGATTGTTTTTTTTGTAGGTGTTGCTCACATTTGGGCGCGGTAAACAACGAAGTAATTACATAGACGTCGTTGTGCAGGCCCTCTCGCCTTCGTAACGCGGCATCGATCCCTGTGCCGGCGCTACGGCAATGTTAATCGCATGTTTGAGTAACCGTCGGTGTCAGCGCTCGTGAAGCGCTCGCGGTGAAGATCAAAGCTTTCGGCATTTTAGGGGGTGAGTTCTTTTCTGACTAGGGGCCGGTCTGGGTTCCGGTACCTTTTATTTAATCCTGCCGCTAACCAGCAGCGCAGCGACTGTTGTGTTCCGCTTTGAAAAGGGTACAGAGATCCGTCTGTAACCTTGAAGGCTTGAAGTTGATTGCAGGTGTCCATGCAGAGCAGTTACAGTTGGACTGCTAGCTCGTTTGTTGCTCCAATGTCAAAAAGAAATTATATCTCGGTGTTTGTCAATGTGTTCATATAGAATAGATTAGGAAAAAGAACGATAATTCTAGATCCCTCGTCGTCGATCAAGATTAAACCAAATGCTCATAGATGTCTGTAACGGATATCTCGTTTCCAGAGACTCTCTAATAATTATCAGTCGTTGATTGACGCGGAGATTGCGGTCGGGATGGGGAGAGAAATGTGGTAATCCAGCGTAAATAATGTGAGATTATTTCCGTACAGGGTAAAGTTTATATAAAGGAGTTCATGCTTTTAATCTTGAAAGGTAGGTAGCTTGTAGGGTTTATAACTCTTCTTTGTCTGTTTGTCGGTCTGTACGGAACCAGTATAATTACAGGCGGTGAGGCATTCCATTTTAGTCCTAAGGGGTGACGCATCTGTAACCTCCTTCCATTTAAGTTGTTTGCAGGTGCCCTTGGGTTTCAGTAGCTGTTTACCATCACGTGGACTGTAAGCTTGATTGTCACCTCAATCCTATCACCTGTAGACTGATGGGAGTACTTAACTGCCTGAGACTAAGACTGCCTCATCGCAATAGCCCAGCTCGGTAGTCAAGTTTGGGTTGCGGTTTCGAATCCCGGTCTTTCCATAACAGTGTACGGTGCATCGCACACAGCTCCGGTTACCTCACACACCGAATGAAACGCGGAAGCACAAGATGTATTCTGCGAGATCGTGGTACTACGCCGGTCGAGGCGAACCATTACAGCAGCAACAAAAGCCGCCGCTTGGCTCTACCACGTATAAATATTAGACTCGCCATGAGTTTGCGAAGGGCCATCTGGTTACAACGATCTGTAAGCCCTGCTAAAACCATGGGTGGTCGCCATCAACGCTGGCGAGGGGTCACGGGATCTCCGTTCGGACCACAACCGTGGTCCTTCTTTCGAACTCCACACGGGAAGCCCTGCTCATGGCTGCCCTAACAAAGCATGCTAAAAAAAATTATATTTTTCATATTTCTGTGAGGAAATGAAAGTGTTTTAAGACGACGGCGGTGTATGCGACACTTGGAACATCGACGGTGCGACCGGCGTTCGCGGAAATATATAAATAGGACTTCCCGCCTTACGGCACAGCGCCTCCTCTCCAGGCGGTCGATCAGTTGGCTCTTATGGACTTTCTTGTAAACAATATAAGTGTGTCGTTAAAACACTAGTATATTTTGCGTGCCAGTACGCTGCAAGTTAATGTAGATTTATGTTTTTAATGTGCCTTCGAATAATTATCGGATATAGATGTACTGACAATATAATGTAAACACACTCGGGTGACAGCCACGGGGATAGACAGCGCTTACGGATTTCCATTTCCGGAACTTGGCTAACCGCTTTTCGCCTCTCTGTGAGACCGAGCGTGTTGGGATAGATCGGTGAGTGTCGTGTCATTTTCAAAGCTTTTCCCTTAGTCGCCTCTTACACCCACGGAAATAAAGGGGGAGGGGGGTGTTCGTGATCACGTTACAGATTAAACACTCGAAAATACTGAGAAAACTGCGTTTCGATCATTTGTATTTCATATGCTTATTGGCACGATTAATGTGAATTTATATATATGTTTACGGGACTTTTACTAGTATGAAGAGAGCAACTTAGGCTACTTCATATCCGTGAAATGTACAGGATGCTTTTGCGAAAATTCTAAAATTAGTGGTTGATCATCGGAACTTCCCAACTGCCTCTGCTGATTCATTTGAGTTTTTTTTTTAAATTTTACAGCTAGCAAATACTAAATAGAATTAGAAGAAATATTTGGAAGTTCAACGGAGCTAAAAAACAGACAGGCGCCCTAATACACGGCCATTATAGTGAAAATAAATAAGAGCACGCGTGGCGTGCGTACACAGAGATGTTTGTGTATGTATGTACAGAGGGCAAAAAAATTTCAGTAGTATATTCTGGAAAGTTAGCTGCGAGCGTCTAGCATTGGAAATGGAAGTGTGTTATATTAATTCGTTTATGTATTGCACGTGTTTCTACAGTGAGCAATATTTATAGGTAATTAATATTTATTGGTTAATTAATAATTGTTATTTTCAAGTGGATAGAAATTTCACTTCCGTCACGCTTACTGACCTTTTTTAAGTCCACTGCTCGACAGTAGCCTTTTCCATAATACACCTACGTATACTTCACAACCGCTATACCCAATTGTGGGTGTGAAAATTGACTTTGTGAATTGAAAATTGGCGTAATAACCATTTGAAGTCAGCCTGAGTACTAGGTACTTCAGACCTGTGACAAGCAGGAGCGCCCTTTTTATTACGTCAAATCATCATATTGAGTGATGCGCCTCATAGGGAGAAAACGTATACTAATATTTCCACTCACACCCCATGAGGGTAATCCGTAAGGTTCCATAAACTTCTTCAGTATATTTTGTAAAGTAAAGTAGCAGCCTATAAATGGCCTAAAAAGTGGCAAAGGCCTCCTTCTCAAATACGAGTATCAGAGAGGGTTTAGGAGCCGGGAAGGGCCCGCCACGCTGCTCCAGTGCGGGTTCCTTCACATATCCTCGAAATTATTTCTCAGACATGCAGATTTCCTCACGATGTTTTCCTTCACCGCCTAGAGCGTGGTAAATACAACACTTAAAATTGCTATATACAATTTTTAGTGGTGCCGGCACCAGGGATCGAACCCAGGTCATTCGCGCTCTATGAAACTAAAGTGAGCGTCCTGACCACTAGGCGGCCACGAATCTTTGCTACCACGGCTCTTGCTATATAGTTGCATTTCGTTGTGTTTTTGAACTGTTCTTGAGGTGTTAGGGGGAATGAACCCCTGACACCCCACACCACCATCCTCGCCCTTCCATCGGACCTGGCCGAGCCCAAATGCCGTAGTCCAGTGCCGGGAACAGGATGACCGGTGCAAGGGTAGAGGCCCAACGCTCAACGAACCGGCTTGCCCAGCGCTGTGAGTATGGGCGAAACATTCAGTTCAAACACAGTTATGTATACCGTTTTTGCTGCCGGCTTAGAGCGGCCTGCGTTGTTCAGCAGCAGAGTTTAGATGGACAGATGTCATAGAAACAATATTTTAGATCGCACGGTTGCTTGCCGACCGTACCGCTGACCGTACAGAGACGGCGGTGCGCTGAGACGTGTACCCGGCCCTAGCGCCGTGTTCCGGCCGGACATCGGGCCGCAAACATTTCTATACTATTTCGGTCGCGGAGCGCACGCGCTTGATTATTTTGTTAGCTAACAGCGGACGAACATACCGACGAGTTTCTTTGGACAAACCCAATCGATGCTATCCTACAAACGCGAAATACAATGATAGATAAACGAAATTCAACTGATGTGTGCGAAGTTTTAATGTTATTCACCCGGATGGCTGTGGGCTTCAACGCACGGACAGGCGTCGTAGCTCACCCATGGGCTGTCACCCCTGAGACAAATACTGTTGCCCCCGCGCATGCCTGGAACCATTATGGCTTCCTATACCTTTTGCTGGTGAACTGAACGACAACAGTGGCTGCACTACAGATTGGCTGTAGAAATGGCACAGAGGCGGCTGGCTTTAGGACCTACCCTAGCACCTACCGCTGACATGTTTAGGAGGAGCTTCCACACTGGCACTGGCACTGGTATCTATGACCTGTCGGCATTGAGTAACTCTAATAGTATTAGCTATCGGTTTCATTGTGACGTTTCGAAAGATTCAGCAGACAGTTCGGACAGATCGCGTCGTTGCACTTCTGGATTCTTTATTTTCCATAAGAATCTAATTCACTTATATGTGAGATGATATCACTAAATTAACTGTTGATAGAAGGATGGTTAACAAACAACATAATGTACGGAATCACCTAAATATTTTGCAGTTGAATGTTTTACAAAGAACTTGTCTAGTTCAATCGAAACAAAACTTGACGGCCCGATAGTCTTGTCGATAGCGAGCCTGCCTTCGAAGCTGTGAGTTGCGGGTTCGAATCGCACGTTGCATGACGAGTCCCGAATTATAGATGTTTATTTATGTATATATGGATATTTACCTGTGTAGGTAAATGCATTCTTATCACCGTCCAGGTACAGAGGGCCAGAGGATCCTAGTTGGGGAATGAAGGACGTGTACGTTTGTTAAATAAAAAATATTGAAAACAACGTTTGTCGGTCACGCCTGCCCCGATTGGGATTACAGGCGTGAATTATGCAAGTGCGATGGATGGTGCAGTAACGGATGGATCTGTCTATGTGTGGAAAGCCACAATGAGTATTTTTACGTAATAAGTAAAGTTTTTCACTTATTACGTAAGTAAGTCATTTGGGAGAGCTCCGGAGCCGGAAAGGGTCCGCCACGCTGCTCCAGTGTGGGTTGGCAGACTTCACACGTCCTCGTAATATTATTTTTTCGAAATGCACTGTTCGCGATGTTCTCCATCACCGCCGAGCGCATGGTAAATTCATCGCCTAAAATTGTCATAAACAATTTTAGTGGAATCGAATCCGGATCATTCGCGTATATTAAAGCGAGCATCCAGACCACTTGGCTTCCACGGCACCATTAGATTATGATTATGTTAGTCCTTCCGATAATACTTAGTCATATTCCATCGCTGCACTCTCTTATAGTTTAGCGCTGAAAATGTTTATTTATAATTCGTGTCGGCGCGGAATGTTATAGCTTATTATATTAAGTTTCTGACGCCGCCCGATAGATATATGCGAGCGTTAAAGGCAAAGCTTTTTTCCGTGACGGGGAATACTCGGTGATTCACCGCCGCTGGAGCAAGCGCGGCGTGAAGGTCGCCCTCCGTCTGTTACGGACGGACTTAGTATACAGTAATAGGTACGGCATATGCTTTAATAAATATTACGTACATCTTAATATACGTGGCGGGCCATTCCCGGCTCCTGCACCCTCTCCGATATTTGAGAAGGAGGCCTTTGCCCCGCAGTGGGCACTTACAGGCTGCTAATTTACTTTTACACCTTAAACTAAGCTATTATGAATAGGCCACTGTAACCCACCGACAAGTTCAATCTAAGAACCGACTCTTTATCTATATGTATCGGTTGGTATCGACCCCCATCGGTAGGAAAATAAAAAAAAGAGATAAGATTTTTTAAAGTAATTTGGCTGTGGGTCTGAGGTATCAGCCCATTTTGGAAAAGGGTGTCTTGCCCAAAATATTTTGGGAATCCCTGATGTAGAGAACCGAATCTATACCGAAAGCAAAGCTCTATATAGAACGTAATTTTGTATACCATTCTATACCTTTCAAACCGGAACAAAGCTTTAATTGCACTGCTGTTTAGCGTCAGAAATGGGTAAGAGTTCGATACCTACCCAGACGACTCCTCGACGGGGATGGAATATGCCAACGCGTTCCGCCCGTAGCCGCTGTGCATTGAGGCATCACACGTCTGTGATGACGCCCGGGCAAAAGGAATCTCTTGACATAAGTCCGGATTAAGAAATAATATTCGAGAATAAGCATCGGAATAGCGCATCTCGCCGTGACCTATATAGCGCTGTTACTTTTTACGATACGAACCTTGAATGCATCAACGTATTTCTGGCTCATGCAATGACTCATCGTACACCATTGAAACTCCGTGAAATCTTCCCTTGTCCTCTATAGTATAGATTCCAGTTGAACAGGTGTTCGATATAAAGCTCGCGTAAATTAAAAAAAAAAGAGAATGACGTCAAAAGGGCTGCCAACGAAACTACTCAGTTGAAGCAACGATGGAGTGGTGCCAAGTGAGTCACTGTCCTCAGGGTTCCCCCGGTGTGGATCATCCGTAACATATCTTCAATTATCATATCTATCTCTTCGATCGAAGGGTTATTTTTCAGCGAATCCATGTGTCTAGTCCTGTTGGTATTCCAGTTGGAATAATTTTTAACTGAACAAAAGTTTGGAGATCGAATGATGGAGATATATTCTTTTCTTTTTGCCGAACCCAAATCCTTCGGACTAGTGACGAAGAGCAGCATCACTAGTGCGATGGCACCGGCGCTGCGCCCACCGACCCGCTTGCCCAGCATGGTGATCATGGACAAACCATTCCTAGAAACCTATGCTTTTGTTGGCACTTTCTTGTAGAAGCCTATGTTCAGCTGCGGACTAAAGAATGCTGACGTAGTAAGTAGTAGAACCAAATTTATGATAATCATCGAAGTTAAAAATGATCATTATACACAACACGTTCACTATCGAAGTCGTATATCCGCTGGTTTGGTCAACGGATAATAAGAGAAGCCGGTAGCAGACGAGGGTAGAGGCAGTCAGTGCTATGTAGGAAGAGCGCGGGCAGAAGCCCACGGAAACAAGCACGGCTTTATAGCGGGCCCCCTTCTAGTTGGTAGGAGCTCGTGGCACTGCGGCCACCTCCGTTCCTTGCCAATCATCTCCTCGGCAATCGTATTTAATATTTTCTTTAGCCAATGCGTCCTTAAACAACTCATCCCATTGTTCTTCAATTCTTCAGCGTTGAAGTCAATGCGAAATGTCAAGAGAATACTATTTTAAATATAAATTCAAAAACATTTTTTTTTTCAAATGAAACTATTATTTAAGGATTTTATCGAGCATAATGATGTTTTTACATTCCCGTCGTTTCGAGTGCTTCACAGCAGCCGTAGTCACCCGGGGGACTGAGGTGTTAGACGTCCAGATGTCATAGTTAACTCGGGCTACCTTCAGCTGTGTAGTGTTCGCGTAAATACAAGAAATCATTATAAATATTTTTAATTTGGAATAACCTTATGTCCAAATGAATTTAGTAATAGAATAAGAACGAAGAAGTTATTCTATTGTATCTATTATGATAAATAAAACACTACCAGACGACATTGATAATTTTAAAGTATAACAGTGTGTCATACCAGCTGTCATAGAACTATAAGATTATAATTGAAATGTAAAAGAAATACTATAAATAAATTGCTCAACTATTTAGCAAATTTATGAGAAAAGATGTAAAGACCAAATATAATTTAAAATGATACACTGAATATGTACACTGAGTATATATGGTGGGAAACAAGGAAGTAAAAGGTAACAATATACACAACATTAAACGGTGTCTTTGAAATTTCTCCGGAATTCTGTCCATCCCACTATCAAATGCTTGTCTTTATGTAGACAGACGATTGCTTGTATTGTGTTAAAGTATTTCGGTTCAGTTTAAACTTTTACGCTCGGGCGGTGTAATTTTTTTTAAATTGAATGGAGTCGCTCCGAGACCTAAATTTATTAAATATTAACCCTGACCTATTATTGCAGCTGGCATCACAAAAGGGCCCGTTGTGCCATCACAGTCACCACGCCTGAACTGTTTGCACGGGGGTGGTGTGGGTAGTCTAGACGGGGGAGGGGATGGGTTCAGCGCCAATGCCTATCGCACTGGAGGGTAGCCTGGATGTGGCTAACGTCCACGCTGAACAGATTACACTTTTGATCCTTCCCGTGAAATGAATGGTTTATTTATGGAATAAATTTCATTTGTTTCAAGTTTTTTTTTTTATATCAAAGTATAATACTTCGACGGTTCGGTGGCGTAGTGGCTAAGCGTTTAGCTACAGAGCGGTAGGTCGCGGGTTAGATTCCCGCACGGGACCAGTATTTGTATGGACTATATGCAATAGTTCCGAGCTCTGGGTGTTTGTCCGTGTGCAATTTATGTTATGTAAACTGCTTTCGCGACACTGGAAACATTCCTATAGAGGTAGATGTTTTTCTAATAAGTATTAAAACTGACGTATTAAATGTTTTGAGTTTAAAACCATGTCATTAAAAATTTTCAAAAGTTTGATATTACGACATGGTAAAGCCTGTACAAGATTAATAAATATTTTTACATGTGTTCACTGGTGAACAAAGGTATCTGCCAATGCGCTGCTGTCCGACCTTCTGGTCTGTCTATTGTTAGTTTTCACTACGCGGTACAGCGAAGCGGCGGCTGTTCCTGCTGCTCGAATGGGCCGGCTTGATCGGGTTGCTACTACGGCCTTTCAGAATACCAGCCTGAAGTAGAGGCATCTTATGCTTCGGCGTTTCGTTCGTTGAGTGAGGTGTCCGAAGGCCCACTCTCCCTCCCCCTCGCCCTCCTCATCCTCTCTTCCATCTTCCACCAACGTACCATCAAGTTAACTGCTTGCTCGTTTCTATCTGCAATCTAATTATCATCAACCCCCACCCCCCCCTCCTCCCTCCCCACATACACATGTGTCACATAATCTCATTTGATTCGTATCTCGACCGTTTCTATCGTGTTTGTCGTGATTTACGTTAACCGTGTCCAGTGTCGCGGCAGTGTTGTGCTAAATAAAATATCACCGGTGAAACGATCCGATCACCTGGCGGCGTGCCAGCGCGGCGCTGCTCGTTGCCAGTCCCAGTCCGCCGCACAGCCGAAGATAGAAGTGTTTGCATCAATAAAAACACATTCATATTGACTCTTGTCGAGTTCAGTTTAATGTTTACATGTTAGCACAGTGCCGAGTGGTGTTTCGAGTAAGTTCTTCTATGTGGACGGCTCGTAACAATGAGTTTAACTCTGGTTGAAAGTGGCTTGAATGGACTCCTCCGACCGCCCCAGGTTAGCGATCGCTGGAGCTTATATTATATTAGATGTTAACGAGATAACCGAGACGCGTAAACAACTTTATAATGATGGTTGCTTCGGAAGAATTGTTAGTAGATTATTGTATTGTATTTTATAATTATAGTATTCTAACTTAATTATTATTCCACTCTTAACTACATCTCCTATATTCTATTTGTGAAAGGTTTCTTACGTCTTTCCCCGGAAAAAGAACCTCGCTTATATCCTTACCCACGGTTCACGGTTTCAGCGTTTTAGCCGTGAAAGACAGACAGACAAAATCACTTTCACATTTATAATACTACTACCAAAAACTAAGATTATTTTAAAATATGTTAAAGCTGCCTGAAAAAGTCCACTGCAGGACACAGGCCTCTTCCATAAGTAGGATTTAACATAATCGTCACGCGCCTCCTCAATCGCCAATCGGCACCTCGCACCTCAGACGCTGCCGCCCGTCATCGGTCTGCTTCATGTTGTTCTGGTTTATTTCGAGGTAGCTGGCCCTAGAGTTTTTCATGGCACCATTAGTCGCCTCTAACTACAACCACGGTTAGAAAATGGCCGATGGATTCCTACGCTGATATCGCACGGCTATTTGTTAAACGATTAACGTTAAATGATTTATTTATTTATTTATTACGGATTACCAACAAGGTTAACACATAACAATTTTTTTTGTAAAAATGTTTAAAAAAAAAAAGGCATATGCTTGCTTAAACGCAACCACGGAAAGCCAGTAGATACAGTCTAGTACAGTTAAATGAATATTAATATTATTCAGATCTATTACTTATCTAATGTAACACTATAAGAAACTACAACTTGATAACAATATTAGGCGATTATTCGGCAATATGATAGAGTAATCTTATTTATTTTCGGACTGTTGTTCTTTTATAATCTCCAGTTCACCAGGAGATGTGCTCCCTATGTTAGACAGAGAACAGTCCTAACTTCGCGCTGTCTGACGACACATCGTTCTATTCTCATGCATAATAAAGCTCTCGATACAGAGGATGCTATAAAATTTATACGATTTTCTTTATCGGCGATGCAACAAAGTTTTTTCCCGCGATTGTACCAATATGCGATATGTTTAGCAAATTTAATGGTTGATCATTAAAATAATGTTATCGCCTCCGTCTAATGTGGCGAGTTTGAAAATTGTAATTTTTTTTTTATCAAAATAGCTGCAAACGAGCAACCGGTTCACCTGATGGTAAGTGGTTACCGTCGCTCATGTATATCCGCAACACCAGAGGTGCTGCAGGTGCGTTGTCGGTCTTCAAGGGTAACTGGGAGATGGGAGGGTGGATGAGGTGGGAGATGGGGACGGGCAGTAGGTCTCCGTTTATTTCACTCACCGAACGAAGCGCAGAGGCACAAGATGCTTCTTCTGTATTCTGCGAGGTATATAGACATCTATCTTATCACCGTCCGGTTAGCAAGATACACGGCATCCTTGTCAGGAACTGGTTGAAAAAAAAATCCCTGAAACATGAAATCCAAGACTCAGTTACATTAATTTTTATTCATCATACGTATGTTTGCTATCAGTATGATTCGAACCCGCAACCCTTAGCTTCGACGGCAAATTCACTACGAGCTATATCACCAACACAAGTAAAATATCAAAACAGGTATAAATTACGAGAGTTTTGCCGGTCAGACAAGCAGTAACAGTTTTTAAAAACACGTATACGAATTTTCGAATTATACAAATAGTCATAATATGAAGTTAGGAAAATTTAGTAACATCAAAATCACGGACAGACAGACAATAAAATTTTATTTACATGTCCAGATTGATTGAAGAATAAAATGTTGCTTTATATCGCTTGTATTTATAACTGAGTTTCGCTTAGTGTCATCCTGATATTAACCCTAAAATTAGCGTTTCACGCTTTAGGGTCTTTCACGCCGCGTTATCCCTCGAGGGCGGGCTGCCGACCGAAAACGCCGCGTAAGCATCGAGCCGTATGAAGCCGGACAGGGCTGCCTGTCTGTTTTTTTTCTATCAAGTAGTTGTATTTGGTCGGAACGGGTGAATCCCTTTAGAGTTTAATAACTTTTTTTTTCGGCGATTCTCGTTGGCTGCCTGAAGTATTGCACGACCCTTGTCTGTTCACGGGTGTCGTAGAAGGCCACAATCGGCAAATATGTGTGACATCATTGCAATATGCACAATTACATACGCCGCAATACAACGTCAATTACATACGTCGTAAGAGGTGACTAAGGCCAAAGCCATGAAAACCTTGTTGTAATCTCCAGCACAAGCAAACCCGGCCACAAAAGTCAATAACGAACTGCCTTTTGACAGTCGCCAGTATTCGCTCTGCTGCCTATACCGCGAGTGACAACGGGTCGGTGCGTTCGTGGTGGTGTGCGAGGGCGTTTATAATATTCGAATAGATGATTATATCCTAGCCGTTTAAATGAATATGTTTGCTGCGAGCTCGGCACTTGGAGCTGCGTTCGCAGACTCAAACGTCCGTTGCGTCTTCAGGAACGTTTAATTTTTATGGCACCTTTTATTTTCGCCAGATGTTCTATCGCGCAGACATTCATGATAGAATGAAGACTTTTTGTCAATAATTGTGACTCAGGAGAAAGCTAGGGATGTTCATTTGGAATGGATATTGTAAACAAATTGAATAGGTTAATGCTTAACTATGATGTAAAGCGATCATGACTCATCAGGTAACGAATCATTAATATACACGCCACGGTCGACGAGTGGTTAGAAGATCTGACTCGGAATCACGAACTCGAGTTCGATTCTGTACATCAAGGGGCTCGTAGTAATGTGTTTTTCGAAGACCAGCCGGTTGTTCCCCAATAAGCTCTAGTGGTTTGAAAGTCCCAGTATTGGGAGTCGTGAGACCTATATAAATACATAATAATGACTAGTCTATATTGAAATTGGCAAATTTTTCGTTGACGTTGATGAATAATAACAATTTATTAACTTTTATAATCGACAACCCTACGCACGTCGGAATAACCATCGGAGCATTTTTATATCGATGCTGCAGACAATAACGTTGAATCACAAAGCTGAAACGACGGGAATGGAAGCGTTAAGAGCTGAGGAGCGAGCTGGGCATCTGCCATTGATGCTCATTTAAATCTCAGTTCATGGAGTCAGCAGCGCGAAATTCCTATCGCTGTCATTCAATGAAATGTCCCCTTCTTCATCAGTCACCGACTGGTTATGTTGGGATCAGCATTAAAGATGCCGGATCGACTAAAACCCCCCCGCGCTTTAGATCAAACACGCTTTTGACCCGGGGGTGTTTACGGCTTCGGCGGTAAGTCTCGCGGGCAGGAGGCTCGTGGGTTAAAGAAAATTTTGAAGAGCAACGACGCTGCGTTGTTGGTGCGTCCTTCGAAATTTTTGATATAGAACACCACCAGGTCTCCTGGTCTTCCGGCTCGCTCAAGCCACGGTATCCTATGTTTTGTTTCGAATTTTAGCATCGCAGAGAAGACCACGAATCGGTCTCCATTTGTGGCAGCCGGTCTCACTTCTATTGTCTATCTCGCGTACTATTAAACAGTTATACGCAATTATTTTTAGTGTTAAATAATACCACGTGTTCTGCGGTGTAGGAAAACAAACAAGACATCGGGAACGCGTGTATTCCGGCCACCTGCACCGGAGCAGCGCGGTGGGCCCTTCCCGGCTGCTAAATCTTTTCACTAGCAGTATTTTGTTTATAAATATTTCTTGAAGATTCTTTGAATGATTATAGGCCATGTTCTACCTTTATAATTTTACATAAGTTAAAATTTTTATTTTGGTCCTTGAGTCACGCCTAAATGGGTGAACGAATGGTAATGAAACTTTGCAGAGTAGTGTAGATTGTGCCTGGGAAGAAGACAGACGGACAGAATTAAAATTAAATTAAGCGTTATTTGGGGACAAAATGACTAAACACTCGGGTAAAGCCGCGGGCAGCCGCTAGTACGTGGCAGGTATTAGTTATAGCAATAGAATTTCGTCCACGCACACGCAGCACACGCGGCACACGCGGCCAGCGCTCCGTGGCGCAGGATGTGAGAACCAGTAATGTAATTAGGACTAATCCGAAAGACCTAATTTAATAAAGTCTGTGCAAGTAAGGCCACGAGTTCACCGCCGGGTGCGTAGCGCGAGATGTGCGCATCTTCTATTTTGTGTTGCGAACTCTTTGATTAACCGACGGGCGGGGCTCGGGGGTGGACGTCGCCGACCGTTGACCCCCACGCCCCAGGTTATTAGGGTCCTATAAATACGTGTTCGCTCTTGACAGAGGAATTTAAGGAAGTTGTTAAATTTCACTTTTGTAATTATTTGCGTAAAAATATTACTACAAATTAGAATGAGGTCTGTCAGTATACCTACTTAAAGTAAAGTGTCAGCCTGTCAGTGCCCGCTGCTGGGCAAAGTCCTCCTTTTCGAATATGTCAGAGGGTTTTGAAGTTGGCGGATATTTTTTATTATCTCTCCGACATACCTACGGTTACTTCACGATGTTTTCTCTCACCTCCGAGCACGTGGTAAATACAGCACTTAAAATTGCGATCGAACCCAGGTCACTCGCGCCCTATGAAACTAAAGCCTACCTTAGTATCCTATTTACTACATACAACTTTATCGATCTATTATAGTCCACACCTGGACATAGGCTGCTCCAAGAATTCTAAAGCAACAGACGGATATTTAGGATATTTGGGTTAATTTTTTTTAAGTTTCTTATTCCCGTATCGTGCGATATGATATGTGCAGTGGCACGTGGTGGAGTTACAAGCGTGTGCCGCGCCGTGGGTGGGTTGAGAAGTGACTAAACGAGGACCGGGCCTTGAAAATAACTCGGTGAGTCTAGAACCGTTACACGTGCCAAATGAAAATCCGTAAACTCTGCTTACTATTCCGGAGAACATTGGATTGGATGTTATAATATAATAGAAAATGTTGTTTACCTTGGCTACCATACGATCTAATGATTAATGAAGGTATTACAACAGTTAATCTCTACACTAGCGCATTCTCAATGTAATCCTCCGAGGGACGAACCCCCCGACGTGCCCTGACGTCCGGGGTCCGACGCAGGCACCCGACGAGGGATGGTCCCCGTACATATCCCCCGTGAATGATACTTGCGTCGAGTCGAGGTTTTTTTTATGGCGGCAAACGAGCAAGCGGTTCTCCTGATGTTAAGTGATGTACATCTGCAACACCTGAGGTGCTGCAGGAGCGTTGCCGGCCTTTATGTGTGTTTAGGAGATGGGAGGCAGGATTAGGAGGGGGATGGGGAGGGATTCAGAGAGGCCGCGGTAACAACCCGGCCGAACCGGCCCATTCGAGCAGATGCAAAAGCCGCTATACTACTGTATCTATTTTATTTTAAAAAGTGCATAACGGACCGAGGAATATATATTTATGTATAAATATCTATAAAGTTATTCAAAAACCGTTACTCCCACAATAGGGTTTTATCTCCTGAGTTGTGGAGGTGTTTTATAGACACATTGTACATAGTACAACACACGATCGAAAGTGATAGAATTACGTGTTTCGGGTGGGAAACGAACCTTTGCGAACGCATCCAACTGCTTAGCCTATGCGCTATTCGAACTGACATAACCAAAAGTGTTAACTAAAAATGTTGTAATATTTACTTTAGTTACTCTTTGATCTATCGAATAAATGTTAGGATAATGCGAAGGGAACCGACCTAATCAAGTTTAAACGCGACAGCCCTGGTGTTCTCGTATGTAAATACTTAATTGCATTTGCCGGCCCTATGTCGTAGCTTCCTGGTATTAATCGATTGGATGCGGCATTTACGATATCAAAGTGAAGCTTTAAAATCATCCCTCTCGGCTTTATAACTGCTTGGTGTTTTTGATGAACAAATTAAATCAAAAACATTATACAAATATATGTGTTTATAATAATAAAGGAATATATATATATGGTATTTATTTATACAACCCAACCAGATGAGTAAATATAGAAATACCCCAAAAAAGGAATATATATATATATATCATCATCATTTCAGCTTATCACAAGTCCACTGCTGAACATAGGCCTCCCCAAAGATTGCCACGAAGCTCGGTCCTGAGCCACCTGCATCCATCGACTTCCCACAACACTGCGCAGGTCGTCACCCCATCTTGTGGGGGGGTCGTATGTACACTGCGTATATATATATGCGTATATCTGACGACTCGGTGGCGTAGTGGCTCGCGGGTCCGATTCCCGCACGGGACTAGTATTTGTACGGACTACAAATAATAGTTCCCGGTCTGGGTGTTTGTCCATGTGCAATTTGTGTATGTAAACTGCCTCCGCGACACAGGAGAAATTCCTACAGCAGAAGGTAACGTTTTTTTAAAAAATAAAAAAAAAATATGAGTAAATATAGAAATACCCCAAAAAAAAGAATATATATATATATAAATGTTAAATATTATTTAGGTATGTGCGACCGGACATGACTCAGTCGATGAACAGTTAGGGGTCCCAGCTTTCGGCCAGTGACTACATGTCAGCAGTTTCTTGTTTATATCTATTGACAATGACATTATGTGTCTGACGACCGCGTGCTTCAGTGGTTGGCATACCTGTCTGCTTATCACGGGTAGCGAGTCCGAATCCAGTCGGAAGTTAATATATGTTTTTTCTGGTCTAGCTGTGTCGAGGTGTTAGATCCGTGTCTCTGACACTTCATCTCGACTGCATCGCATAAGGAGATTTATCCACGAGCGGAGTGCCGGAGTGTTTGCGCGTACACTTCCGCCACTATATTATATACTGCTTAGTTAACAACTATATATATATGAGCCACCGTACCAATATGAAAGTACCAATATGAAATCGGGCAGGAGAAAGTCATGTGCGCCGGACATTGTTCCCGGATCGTGTTTTAGAAACGGATTTTGTAACAATCCACCCCGATTTGCTACCAAATGCCCCATCCCATTTCGTCCCGTGGGTGACGTAAGAAACGTCTAAGTATATATAAGTATGTACATATATATTCTAAGGGAACAGAAAATCTCATGAAAACCTCTGGAAGCTTTTTTTTCTTTTATGGAAAAGTCGGCAAACGACCAAGCGGTTCGCCTGATGGTGAGTGATTACCGTCGCCCACATACATCTGCAACACCATAGATGCTGCAGATGCGTTGCCGGTCTTTAAGGATATTTGGGAGATGGGAGGGAAGAGGAGGGGAATAGGGAGGGGGAGAGGGCCTCCGATTACCTCACTCACCGAACGAAACGCAGAAGCACAAGATGCCTCTACTTCACGCCGGTATTCTGCGAGGCCATGGTACCAACCCGGTCGAGCCGGCCCATTCGAGCAGCAGCAAAAGCCACCGCTTGGCTCTACCACGCTTCAAAGCTTACCATTGAGCGCTTAATGCTCAATTTATTTCTTGTAGGTTTACTGAACTTTTACATTGGATCTGTGGATCGGAATTAACATAAACTGTACGTATTAGAAGAACACGTTCTGAGGAGATTTGCAACAATTTCGTATTTACAAAACAATCTGTAAGTAATCACTACAGTAGAGCGAATTAAAGTAGTTCGAAGTATTTACACACACATGCCTGTTATCTATAGAAATGGGCCTTATGGGCCCATGAATGGGCGAGCCTTATCTCTGGTCTTGCTCACAGAGATCGCCATGAGATTTCCTCTCGCGCGAGAATCTCGCACACTAGAAAGTGGACATCGAAGACCTTGTTCTAGATAATAAATAAAACATTGTTTATCCCGCAGTAGACTACAGTACATAGGGCTCTGATATAAAGAGGATTTGTCATAATCGCCACGCGGACTGGCGATCGCAGCACCAGACCTTATACGCCACTTCACGTCAACGGTCTGCTTTATTTTGGACACTTTTTTTTTTTTTTAATTTAGTGGTATTTTGGTCTTGTTTTTTACAAGAGGGTTATCCCGCCATTTGTCGGCAGCCGTTGCGTTTTTCAAATCTCTTTCCGACGACTACATCCGACTGGAGGGTGTTGGTGCGTCTACTGTCGTTAATATGGATGCTTTGCACAAGTCATAGATTGGCTTCGTTTTATGTAATTTCGGCACTGGTCCAAAGGTTAACAAAGAACAATCGGATGACGATTTGTGCAAATGAACATCGGCGCGGTGATAATGGTATGGTCTAAAAGGCTCCACTGCAACATAAAGCCAGCATACTATCAAGGATGAATATTTTTTCTTTTGAATTTAGAATTATATCTTCGCGGATAGTGAACAGTTTGAATTGCCGACACGCGAGGTGGCCGAGCATTGTACATCACCAGTCAATGCAGCGGGTTGTGTTGAAGTGAAGTGCGGTGCGCCTAGTGACTTAAATAGAGGTGCGTCCGACGGCGATGGCGCGCGGCCTGCTATGAGCTCCGCGGAGGAAGCGGGCGGCGTGCGCCGGCGCCGCAGCATCAAACGTCTCCTGCGCAGCCTCACTGCCGACAAATTGCAGACAGGTAAACGTGTTGTCATCATCGACCCGTTAGCGGTCCACAGCCGGGCGGGGTCTCCTTTAAATTCACAGGATTTGATCGTAATAATCACGCTCGGCAACCGAGTATGTTCTAAGACCTGAGTAGTGCAATACTGTTTATTTGAGTCAAGTTTCAAATTGGCGTCTAAGGAACTGAATGTTTCCTAGCCAAGGTACGAAGGTACTTCACACAGGTTAGTTTTTTAAATGTATAGAGCAATCTTTTGATCTCTCGCTGCCGTAGACCAGCTAGCGTCTTCTAACTCATTTGAAATAAGTACTATTAAATTGTAGATGTTTTACTTTTTAATTAATGCAAGTCACCAAAGCAAAGCAAGAACCGATCACCAACACAAATATGTGACGATTTTCTCTTAGTTGATTATGTTTTGGAGAGCGGAAGCTACATTCATTGATTCCGGTAGCATAGTGAAGGAGATATCCATATCCTTCTCAGCCGAGGCAATAAAAAAAGCCATTAGGACCGTGTTTGTATATTGTGTATTTCAAGTTTAGTTTCTTTTTTGTTCGTATGAAAATGATCACAATCGAATCACGTCAGAGCATTAATCAAAATAGGAATGAATCGCGCAAGCAACTCGAGTGCATATTCAATATAAATTATTTACGTAAGGATCGATCGACGAAACGTAAATCGTGGAATCAGCGCAATGCGAATATTCCGCACAACCTTGGAGAGCGCACATCGCACAACAATAACATAATCCACCGTTAGTTTGTTTATGAACTAATCGGGAATTGAATTTATTCGATGTTTTGCTTTACAATGTTTATCTTCGGGAAGCTGATTCGCGAATGCAGGATTATGTTTATTTACTCGATACCATTGAGTAAAATTCCTTCATCCATTCAGGAGTTCTCCTACACTATGTTGCAGAGTTGGGGATCTGCGATCTGTTCTTATCGATGCTATTCGATATTTTATTGTTGACTGTTATTTGAGCGTGTCGGTTTCTTTTACCATTTAGTTGATTTCGGGAGTCGCTCTACAACCCATGCTAGCTGTAGAGCTGATTAGACACATATTTGGGGCATGGAAGAGTTCTCTGAATGCCTTGGGTGTCTTTTGTGATCTCTCCAAGCCCTTAGAGTGTGTGCATTGTGAAACACTTATCAGGGAACTGCATCATTATGTCATCAGAAGTGCAGCTATTAATTTAGTGCGAGATATTTGAGTAATAGAATTCAAAAAGTTGAGTTTCGCAGGGCACTATTCTCGGCCTCGATTTCTTTTATACTTACATTAATGACCTTGCTTAGTAAGGGCTAAACATGTCATAGTGTTACTTGCTAATGATACTTCATCATTGAAAGTGTGTGGAAGCTGGCGCTTCAGTTAGCATCAATCAACTTTCATATGCTATGGATTCACTGCCTCAACTGCTTTATGTCATGGAATGTATATTGACAAGACGTTTCCTACTCCATTGTGTTTATCATTAGGTGTGCACGCGACGTGAAGTTTTTAATGTATTCGTAATTCTTTCTGTTTTTATGGGAAAGGCGGCAAACGAGCAATCGGTTCATCTGTTGGTGGTCACCTGAGTGATTACCGTACGTACTTCACGATTCACTTGCATGTTGCAGATGTACGATTCACGTACATCTGCAACATGCAAGATGCAGGTGCATTGCTGGCCTTTAAGGGTGTTTGGGAGATGGGAGGGAAGGATGAGGAGGGGGTGGGGAGGAGGCCTCCGGTTACCTCACTCACTGAACACAAGATGCCTCTACTTCACGCCGATATTCTGCGAGGCCGTGGTATCAATCCGGTCGAGCCGGCCCATTCGAGCAGCAGCAAAAGCCGCCGCTTGGCTCTACCATGTTTGAAAATGGAAAATTGTGGCACATGTGATATATACGACTAGATATATAAGTTGTGTACATATTAGGGTGAAAGCTTGTAAAGTTTTTTAGTTTTTAAATTAATTTATTTCGAATAGATTTCACCTCGCTTTGGTAAACGCAGTGAAGTTTAGCCGTCCCATTAGATACAGCAATATAAGCAAACGTGCGGAGTCGATGGATGAAGGTCACTTAGCACCGTGCTTACCTTCGACATTCCTTTGGGTTTCAAAATCTTTTTAGGATAACTATAATCTCCTGTGTCAACCTACTTTCATTCATCCTCTCCTACATGTGAAGAGGATGAATGAAAGTAGGTTGACGAAACAAATATATAAGGCGAGTGTAAATGATAGAGTCGGGAGAGGAAATCCTAGGCGAACATTTCACGATCAAATCGGAGACGTTCAGGAAAAAGGCCCGATCAAGAGTACTCTAAACCAACGAGTAGGCATGCGAAGATTGATGAAAGCGGGAGAAGCGAAATACGTATGTAAGGACCGTAGCAAGTGGAAGAAGATTGTCTCTGCCTACCCCGTTGGGAACAAGGCGTGAATATATACATACATACATAATCTCCTGGCATAGAGAAGCAAGTGACGGGAGATAATTCATATCACTAGTTATGTAAGCGGAAACAGCTGTCTCAATTATTTTTACGCTTCCCGGAGTTTTGTTTGAAATCCGTTAACGGTGGTGTCGTCACCATTGAAAGCCGTGACTTCTCTGAAATTGCGTCGCTTTTCGTAGTCTTGTCTCATTGAGGCATTGCGTTCGCGTTTTTAAGTTTACCTGCGTTGATACAATATAGTTTCAAGCGTATTCAGAAGGTACATTTAGTCTATGAACAAAGGGTTTATTCGCTCACAATATATGTGAGTTTAGTAATATGTTTTAGCAACTTCGAAATTCTGAATTATTTAAGCATTAATTTGTGTAATTAGCTTACAAAATTCCTACGAAAATACTTAATTCTCGCATCTTTTAATGTATCTTCTTTCGTCCGAATCCATGGCGAAGTGAATATATAAAACAAAATGGTAGAATGCATTTAGTGTTCTCATCTGGGTGGTAAATATAATACGTAATAGATTGTCGTATAATATGATCTTAGCTTAAACTCCTCGTGTCGTTATGTTCTTCGGTTAGCTGTAAACTATAAGTCTGTTTCGTTTATTTCAGTTTAATGTGATAAGTAACATAAAATTACCCCGACGTTTGTTAACTATGAAATATTTTGTGATGATGTGAGCACGGATGTTGGCCATGGCATTGATACAGTTAAATTTTTTTTAAACATCGCAATTTATTACGATGTGAACGAAAGAACACGGCTTTGTTTGAAAGAAAGAATGAAATCTACTTAGACATCTGAAAATGCACACAAAAAGAAATGTATTTCGTGGACTTTCGTACGAATACAACAAAAGGTAAAAAAATACAGGGTTTTTTGGAGATGAAAGTGAATAGAGAATAATACGGTCAATTGAACGATGCAATGTGAGCATTCGGTTACTTCATCCTTCTTGACACTCCTAGCTTCATCAGTACTCTACACGAACCGCTTGGTAACATAACATAGCTTATTGAGATGTGTAGCGCCCGAGAGTCTGGCGCTAGAGAACGGTCCTGTCCGGAGACATGTGTGGGGAGAATCAGATTTCTAGTTATTCCTACACGGACTCGAGCAAGTTCAGCCCTCTGTCCTTTTGCCTTGCTGTGAATGAACGGAAATCGAAGGCGCCGCTCTGAGTCCACCAGCGCATTCACCCTGAAACCCGTCGGCGTCTAGTTACTTCGCCATCCGTACTAACCCATTGCCCTGGTTCCATACTGATTCGAAACCTCATGTACGACTGTAAAGTCGTTTTACAACGCGACTTTGCAAGTTAAATATATAGGGATTATGGTTTTCTGAACTACGTTGTTACAATCTGTAGACATACGATGTGTTGCGCCGTCTCTTCCGTTATGTTCAGGGCTTGTAGTAAGTAGGTTGAGGGTTAAATAAGTACGTTGTACTCGCTTAGGTTGAGCGGTGAGCTTAGCGGACTAAGCGTGGTAGAGCCAAGCGGCGGCTTTAGCTGCTGCTCGAATGGACCGGCTCGATCGGGTTGGTACCGCGGCCTCGCAGAATACCGTCGCGAAGTAGAGGCATCTTGTGCTTCTGCGTTTCGTTCGGTTAGTGAGGTGACCGGAGGTCCACACCTCCTCCCTATTCCCCTCCTCTTCCCTCCCATCTCCCAAATATCCTTAAAGACCGGCAATGCACCTGCAGCATCAGGTGAACCGCGTGATCGTTTGCCGTCTTTTCTATAAAAAAAAAAAAGATTGTGTTGCGTCCCGTGTCTCTGATACCCGATTTTTGTCTTTGTGTTTGCGCGCACACTTGCTGCACTTGTTGTCGTACAAGCAATTTTTTTGCTTTAACCTTTAGTTGTTGACTTCAGTGAGCCATCCGAAAGTGACATGACAAACCAGGGGAACGCGTTAGACCGTGCCTCGCGGCTGATAGGGTAGTTTGGGATTGCATGAGGCTTTCAACAATGTCAGAATATTCTCCATTAAGTATTTACTCAGCGCGTAACCAAAAGGGTTTTCACAATCCACTATTCGCCCGACCAGGAGATGGAACATGACCTGAGACTGCCGTCGCTACCATTAATGTAATGACGTCATTGTATCGATGTTTACAGGACCGTTTCCCGAGAATCCCGAAAGGTTATCGTATACGTTATATTTGTGAATGAAGATTTGACGTGAATCGAGTAATATTGAACAATGCACGCTAATCTTAACTCTCTAAATTTAAAACACTTTGGAATACGGTTTCAGTAGTAGTAATGGATTGCTAACGCGATAACTCAATGTGCTCCCGCCCACGTTCTCTAGATGCTTCCATGAAGTCTGTAAATACATGAACACGACTGTCGCCCAAAGCGCGGTAGGCCAAGTTTATAGATTTCCAAATGGCTAGTATCAGTCTAGCCAAAAGAACTCGCGCAATCGCCATGTGTTTTTTTTTTAAGGCTTTTCCCTTATAAGCGTCGTCCGGGTGTCGTACACCCATGTGAGGGTGCCACATACTTAGACCTATACCAATTATAATACCATACTCTGAACAGTGGATTTTTTTTTAAGGCGAAGATGAGGCCTAGGATGGTACACGCTTGCCTAGATGTCTGTTCACTTTGGCTTTAAAGATATCCAGATTAAAGAAAGAAGAGGCAAACCGCTTCGTGCGTAATGGAGGAATGTCTACAACATAAGGGTGGAACTGCTCGCCGCGTCTAGTCGTTCGGTGATGGAAAGGGGAAGGGGCTATCAGGTTATGCAAAACCTCCGCACACTCTCCGAAATGTATGCGATAGAAAGCCGAGAGGGAGGCCACTCGTCTACGGTGGTTGAGGCTTAGAAGATTTGCCTCTACGAGTGAGTCACTGCCTATGATCCCCTTCGCTCGGCGCTCCAACGAGTCCAAAGCATCAAGCTGATGTTTAGCAGAACCATCCCAGAGGTGGGAACAACGTAATGATTTGTAGAATAAAATTACTATTTACGGATTTGGTCGCGTTCAACTGTTTGTTATTCCCAACGTTATAGGTGCGTCACAGCACCCGTGGTCACGTGGGGGACTGATCACGACACTGTGAGCACATTCTGCGTAGATCGGACCCGAATTAATAATCAACGCTGAAGGTAGCCCTAGGTAGACATTGTTCACTGTGACATCAGGGCGTCTAACACCTCAGTGCCTCCGTGAGAACGGGTGCTGTGAAGGACTCGAAACGAACGAATAAGAACCGTGGTCATGCGGGGAATGTATAAGTCAAAGTTAATTGAAAGGCCGACGATAGCTGCCTTAACTATGACAGGAGGAAGTAAAATAGTTTAAATTAAACGCGACAAATTCCATTAAATTAGCATTTCAATGTTCTCTTCTGTCGTGTTTTAAAATAAATACTTGTAAATAATAAAAGAATCGACTGCAATCGTATCTTTAGTGCGTGCTAACTTGCTAACTATATACAAACGGTCCGCCAGGCCGTTCGTCCGCAAGCAATCGGAGGCTCCGATGAGTTTTTAATCAAGCCTATTGTATGCAGTCGGTAACTCGCTGTCCTTTTGTTTGTTCGCGCATTTGTTTGGTATTTGTCGCGAAACTAAGGGCTGTACCGAGCTTGCCTCGACGTCTGGAATTAATCATATGGGATGTAATGTCCTATGGAATACTATGGAACGGTCACAGTGTAAGATGGCCGCGTCAATGTGGTCACACGAAGATGGGGAATCGGACGGAGTGTTGGCGGGCTTGTTAGCATTGGTCCAGAACAGATGTCGAATTTGCCTCCAATTTTACGTATATTTTTTAATATAAATCTTGTATGTTGTTTCAGTAATAATGGTGAATATAGTCTTTAAACTTTAGACAGATTTAACTTTTTCCCGAAGTTAGTTGCGTGCTAAAAATCGGCAGTTCAACTTCCAAGTAAATGAATTTTATTAATGTAGATTCATTTGTTTTTATTTAAATATACTTTGGTGAGATTTAAACGTATGTTCTAGGTCTTAAAATTAAATACGTAATGCATAAGCAAAAATATGGAAATCTTTTTTATCTGTTTCAGCGACTTGTATTTAGTTACGAGATCTGAAAGTAGTCATATGGAGAGTGGAGAGCGCTTCTCTTGTTACTCTTACTCCGACGTCTCTGCGAGGTCGTCTGCAGAAGCAGATGTCACGTAGGGTTGCCACATCGATTTGTTCAGTAATTTATGACAATATAAGCACACACGATCGTATGTCTAAATATAATACTGGAGTGGTCAGAGATCTAGACATTTATTTTAGTCGCGTCAACTCACTTTTAACCAGAGCATAATTGGGAACAAGGAGACAGCCGGTGAGCCAGTCTAGGCCATCGATACGTAAGTTCGAAAAACGAATTGATACGAGCCCTCCCTATGGGGCTTCGAACTCGGGTTTTCCGATTCATAGATTGATCCAGTAACCAATCGGCTGTCGAGTCTTTTTTTTTAATGATCTACGTTTTTAATAAAAATGTTAAATAAAAAAAAAATAGCGGCTGAGATATTTTATCATTTTGAAATGAATGTAATCAAGTTTTAGGCGGTAAGTATATTACTAATTCTTGTTCTTAATTAGCCTGTGAATAGTTCAATACTAAAGATAGGAAAGTGGGTTGGCGATCTCAATACAAGACGCTTCTCATCTGCTGTCAAACCACGATCTGTGTGTTTCCGCTCTGATATGTCTTAAGATGATCACAATTCACACTGTAAATTGTTATAACTTGAAAAATTTAAATGTATTTTTAAATCCTTTCGGCGATGTGACAGCCCTACGGCTAGATGGCTCTATGACACTGGGCCGCTAAAGGATCTCCTTGTGAACTTTTATTTTTCAGTAGTACCTCGCGGCTCACATCGAGGAACATTCCCCGGGATTTCATTTTATCTCGCTATTATAATACTTAATGTTAATAGTCGATTAATCGCATCTTATATTTATGACGTGTTAACATTTAATCATCACGTCTGTGTGCGCGTGATTGATTTCATAAAGCCCAATCGGGGAGAGATTTCGGGCGTTGTCAAACGTGGGTATTGCCGGTAGCATCAAAGTGTACGTCCATGACATGTCCCGACATTGGTTTATCGGTAAGTGGAGTTGTAGGCAGGACCTTGTTTCTGTTGTTCATTATATTTTTACCTTATCAGCGAGTCCATAGGCTTTTGGCACCTCTCGAGTTTAATTTTACGTAACCGTATGGGGGGTAATGAGTGAGTGATCGCAGGTAGGAGAGATCAGCGACGCATTTGGGCTAAGCCCGCAATGTCCTCGTCCTGCTGACAACCAGACTTCCTTTGCGTTTCTTCGACTTTTTAAAGTATTTCCGGAATGACAGAACTTGGACACCGATGGCTTTGGTACTCGTATTAAAACCACTGACGGGTCTTCAGCTCAACCCTAGAGTAGACGCTTCCACAGATTCACACCATTATTTTTTTTTCAGACTTTTTAATTTGATTAAAAAAACGTCGGAACTGAGCCATACATTCACGCCACATATTATCTAATATTGATATCTCATTACACGTTTTAGTGTAATTATTTATTTTCCATATAGCACTATATTTCTTTAGAAGGGAGTTTTTTTTTCTAGGTAAATGATTTTTTTTTGTATCGATTATGTCTATGAATTGTAAAACTAACTTTTTGTATATGATAATAAGTAATGTGAAATGTGTCCTTCAATACTAATTTGTATTATTTTGTTTCAGGTAAGTTATTTTTGGCAACAGTTATACTTATTCCTAAGGTAAGTAATGCTATGTTTTTTTTTGTCAAGACTAATTATTTTAACTCTCGCCAATGTATAAAGGTATAGCGATATATTTAAAAGGGTTTTTTTTGCCTTTTAAGATAATATTAAATACTTTTCCGTACCAAAAAATCTCTAATTTCTAATTTGTTCGCCGACGTTGAGTACGCCATCTGTTGAGAACTCAACATGTTTTCTTGAATATTTTTGCTGGTTTATGCTTCGTTCACTAGATGGCAATGTTGTGTAATTGCATTTTTGAAGCAATTACTTTATTTTTAAGGATCTCGGTTGTTCCGCTATTCGCCACTAGATGGCGTTTACACTCAATTGCCGCATACCTCGCGAAGATATGTGCTCTATTATCATCTTAAAATCAAGATTCACTCAGCTTAAATTATTTCCGCCAACTTTATATTACACTTAATTGTAAAGAAAGTACACATTAGTTTGCTCCATTAGAACCACGCATTGAAATATCCTGTTGACAAAGAAAAATTCTGTCATAGTTATAAGTTCATTTACTTGGACTACTATTAATCAAAAGCCAATTGAACAAAAATATTCGTCGACGTCAGTTGTCAATAACTTTGATTTAATTTCACTAGCTTCGTATTTTAATTGTATGAAATTCTTTGGAATATCTCAATTCTGTAATCCGTCACGTTTATCAATATTTAAATAAAAACAGCAAACCAGATGCTTACAACAAATAACAAATCCGCCATCTTGTCTTCACATATATTTGTAATCTTGTTTTTTTAATCAAGTAAGTACCTAACGCGGACCTCAATTTTGAATATTTCAATTTACTTCTAAATTATAATCTTAAATGAACGTATACATTTTCGAATGCGATTATTTGGTCTAGTATATTATATTTGTGTTTTTCTGTTCTCTGCCCGAAAAAAAAAACCCGATTGATGCGCTTTTAATGTAAGTTATCATCGTAATACCTATGTGTTAAAAAATATGGGGTTTGTTAAGAGTTTCTTTCTAGAACTTTGGACTTGGTATTTACGTTAGCTCCATTGTATATATTGATCTGGAAACAGGGCGTACCGTTATATATATAACTATGTAGGAGTTCTTGCATAGTAAGTACATCTGTGTAATATAAATTCATAATTAATAGACTCATAAATCAGTATAAAAGAAATTAAGAATTTCTTTTATCTTTTTGTAAACGAACTCTCCGAAACCCCGAATATAAGCGTACGATGAATACTGTTTAGATCGTACCTTGTTGTTCGAATGCATAGCTTCGCTCGATACACACGTATTGCAAAAAAAAAAAACTGGATCAGGAGCCAAACATCTGGTAGAAAACAGGTGCTTCCACTCGAGTTACGTACGCTAGCCCCTGGTTGTCTTGTTCTACACACGACATTTATTTTTGTTGATTTGATTCAGACAATTTTGTTCTTTACTCGATTTAAAAAGAAATGGAAAAAGTTGTCCACTCAGTGAACAATCAGCAATACGATTACACATGTAATTAAATATAAACATATAAATCAAAGTATTCACGCCTGTCTCACATAGTGGTAAGCAAACATTAAGAATATTCATTTGGCACGGTTATCACAACGGGCTTCTGCAACAGACTCCTACCTCTGGGAACCGACTGAGATTTAGTTCCTTTGTCGCCTCTTACGACACGGGAAGATGGTACAACATTCATACGCAGTAAATATTGATAGGGAAAATGATCCCGAGTACGTGGCAAATACAAGTCTGGTTTGGCTGGTTCTTGCAGCCTCCATTCGACAGTGGGTCCAAAGGTAGACGATAAGGAAGCCCACGAGCTCTCGTCTCGGTATATTGCTCAAATTGACGTTACATCAGCGCATGCTCCATGAATGATTTATTAAAAGAAAAAACGGCCAAGTGCGAGTCGGGCCCCGCTCTTTTACCGGGTACCGTACATATGATCAATTAAACTAGACTCCCACAACATCCCGTAACACCCAAACTACTCCAAAACCAGTTCAGTTTGTTTTGGTTACTTAGCTCACAAGCTACATTATGGATCCGGTGTTTTTTTAGGTATTTGTAGTTTAACTAAAGTATACGGTACCTACATAATCTAAACAAATTCCAATTTTTTTGACGTTAAAAGAAAACATTATGATGGATTGTTCATTCACATGATCCATTAAACTTTTGTTTGTTAACCAGCAGAACCTCCGCGCGCTGATGAGGTTGTCATTTGGAGAAACTGTATATTCGTTTCTGTTCGTTTCTTTTTAAAAAACATTATCTTCCGCTGTAGGAATTTCTTTTGTGCACTGCACATGAACAAACCACCCTGACCCGGAACTCATTATTTATAGTCCATACAAATAATAGTCCCGTGCGGGAATTGAACCCGCGACCGCATAGACCGCAGCTTAACCGAACCGAATACATATTTACAGGCGATTAGGTATTAGTGCATATGAGTCGATATCTTGCAAGGGTTCCGTTAACGTTTAGGTAAGGAACTCTAAAAGTCGTGTCAATAGAAGATCCGAAAGAGATTTGAGCGCAGCCTGCACACACGCGCGGGGCAGGTGCCCGGCCCGACCATCTGTCCCGGCGCACCTGCCTCCGCGCCGCTGCGCCTTGTGCGTCGCGCCGGGGAAGCGCACAGATTTATCTGCCGGCGAATGATCTCGGACGGAGGGCGAGCTGGTTGTGACGAGTGCGCCGGTCCCGTATCCTTTCCGTGAGTGGGATGCAACGACAATGAACCGAGTTTGCTTTGATGCGTTTCGTGATGACCTAAAGCACGTATTGTTTATGGTTTAGCATTTGTAAATATAAATAGCACTCAAAATTAACAGACAATACAATAAACACACAAACAAAGAAAAGTTAAGAAATTCTGCCACGCTCTTTCCGCCCGTGGGTATCGTTCGTTGACCAGTCTCGCCACTAGGCATGTTCTGGCTCTGAGCGAGGAGAAAAAACCAAACGGAAGTCCGTAATCTATGTAGCGGCTATGTACACCTATACGACATGTCGAGCGGACGGAGGCGAGGTAAGGGGGGTGGGGGGGAAACCCAGAAGCAGTAGATGCCTCTACGTCACGCCGGTGTTCGGCGAGGTGTATCCGGTAATGTTACGCACGTCGGCCGGCCAGTGCGTGCTCCAGCTTACCCCTTAACACTACCATTGCCTAATATTATGTAGTGGGAAGGCTGTCAAAAGAAACTACTTGAACGATCACAATTTTTTTTCCTTATTCAGTTCAGCTGTCTAGCTGCTGAGACAGCCATGATTGCCTAGTAGACAGGCTTTAGTTTCCTAGAGCGCGAGTGACCTGGCCGGCCTGCCAAGACCGCTAAAATTGTTATTAACAATTTTAAGTGTCGAATTTACCACGTGCTCGGCGGTGAAGGAAAACATCGCGAGTAAATCTGCATGACTGAGGAATAATAAAAAATATTATTTCGACGACATGCGGAGGCTGGGCAACCCGCCATGGAGCAGCGCGACGGATCCTTCCCGGCTCCAAAAGCCTCTCCTGTATTTACACTGACAGGCTGCTACTTTATATAGCTGCATGTTTGATTAAAAAATATGTATATATCTATCTGTGAGAGGCCGGTGAGGGTCGCTGGTGCCTCAAAAGGCAGCAGTACCATCAAAACACGGTGATGTAATCTCAAATTTAATACTAAACAAGGAAGTTCCGCGTGCGGCCTTGCACGGTCGGACTTGTCAATTCTCTGTTCGTATAGAATTTTATTTAGATATTTGTATGTAGCGAAAAAAAAAAACCAATGTCCCGTCCAAAGGTCACAGATTAAACACCAAAAACATTTACAGCGACATTACGTTGATCGTGCCGTTTTATCTCTCAACAGTTTTAAAAAGGAACGTTTACACGCAAGCTCGCCATAGAATGTGTGGTGGCTGTAGACAATTGAATGTTATTACGAATTGAATGAAACGTGTTTTTTTTAACGATTATTTTTGTTACATACATATATACATACATACATACATACGTATACGAACAAAACCCGGTGCGATTATAGTGCAAACTAAACTAAAGTAAAACAACATACAATAAAAATCGGCCAAGTGTGAGTCGGGCTCGCGCTAAGAATGCCGAATTTTTTTTTTGTAATTATTTAACAGAAACAATATGTTTGGCTGTACCGAACACTGGGCGCGCTATTCTATGCGCACATCGGTTATTCATAATCTGTCCGTTCTTCAGTGCCTTTATCATCAATGTGTATGTTATTTCGTACGTGGTGGAGCCAAGCGTTGATACCGGGGTAGCAACGCGGCCTCGCAGAATACCGGCGTGAAGTAGACCCACATCTCGTGCTTCGACGTTTCGTTCAGTAACTAAGGTAATCATCTCCTCTCCTCATCCTCGGTTATCACTTACCATCAGGTGACCCGCTCGCTTGCCTCCTATCTCATAAAAAAACGATATCAGTCTATCGAGTAAGTAAGAGTGGTTGCTTGCCTCTGTAGCAATAATTAAAAACTCACTCAATTTGACTGGCAAACTCACACAGACAGACGCAGTTTATAATACATTGACGTTGATCCTGCACTGTCTCGCGGGAGGTCGATCGATGCATGTGGCTCAGGACCATCCAAGCCTTGTGACATTCTTTGGGGCGAGGCCTATGTTCAGCAGTGGACTTGTGACAGGCTGTAACGTTCATTGAACACACAGCTTTATCGCACACCGTTTAACCGCCTGGCGTCCTGCCAACTGGAATGGTCGAGGTCCGACTGCTGCTCCCAGCTAAACAGCTTCACATTTATATCGTGTTTCGCAATAAATTGTATATTTACTTGTGCTATTATTATGTACGTCTGGTTTAACTTCTCTGGTCAATTGGGTCAATTGAAAGTGCGTCAGACGTTGGCGGGAATGGGCTTGGTTAATGTACACAACTAACGGTGGTTCTTTATCGTGGTAGAGCCAAGCGGCGGCGTTTGCTGCTGCTCGAATGAGCCGGCTCGAACAGGTTGGTACCACAGCCTCGCAGAATACCGGTGTGAAGTAGAAGCATCTTGTGCTTCTGCGTTTCGTTCGGTGAGTGAGGTAACTGGAGGCCCACTACCCCTCCCCATCCCCCTACTCATTCTCCCTCCCATTTTCCAAATATCCTTACCATCAGGTGAAACGCTTGCTCGTTTGCCGCTTATCCCTTTAAAAAAAGGGTTACGAAGGTCTCACTTATTTGAAAAGCCTATAAACAGTCTCAGATATCGGGTCTTCCCCCGGAAGCACCCACTAAAACTATCATTTTTTACAGGGAAGATTTGCCCTATCAATGGTTTGTGCGGTTTGGGGTTTTCTTCTTTTTAAAAAAAATACATTTTCATTAACCTTATTTATTTCTATTTATCGGCTGTATAGATACTAGGCGCACATTGAAACGAAACTAATGTTAATAAAATATTCGCAGTTTAATTTTTCTTCTTTATGTCAGACGTTTCGGCTGCTTCACGGAAGAGTGTCCCGCGGGCGGTTCGGTTAACCTCCCACGGGTTCAAATCACCACGCTAACTAAGCTTGTGAATCAACATTCACGACAGCAGTTTAACGCCGGACTCGTAACTAGAGGCGTTATGTTTCGCAATTCAGATCACGAGGTTAGGCTACTGGCGCTGCTATAGGTGCAGATCACTAGGTTAGGCTACTGGCGCTGCTATAGGTGGTTCGATATATTCGGGACGATTAATCGCCATGGGTAGGTCACATGAGCCTAGTCTATAAGTAAACAGGATGTACCGCGTGCAGATGAAGTTCACATTTGGACAAAAAAGTAACATTATTACTACCAACTACCAACGCCATCTAGTATTTGAACTCGATAAATAAGCTAGTTTACATATGGGAAGTGTTTTTCCTTTTATAAGATATTCCTACATCAATTTACGTTAACCCCTCAATAGCTACACGTCCGTTAACTATGAGCAAACTGAACAGTTTCTAGAAACCATTTGCATATAACTTACAAGAATTGTTCGTTCGTTTATCAGAGAAGAGTTCCTAGAGAACTGCTCTGTAGTTTTAGAGTACACGGCTTCGATCGGAAGCTTTTGCGAATACGAAGAAAAGGCTGAACATAAGCAATGTTCGCCGACGTTCACCCAGTCTCGATTATGCTAGCTCAGGGATTCCCAAACTATTTTGGGCGAGAAACCCCTTTTCCAAAATGAACTGATACCTCCGACCCCCATAGCCAAATTACTTTAAATATCTGGTTTTTTCCTATTGATACAAAATGCTTAAGAATCCTATTGATACAAAATACTTAACCCATGGAGGTGGATACCGACCACTTTGGGAATCCCTGTGCTAGCCGTACGGAAATCTATAAATAATCAAGACGTACCGGAATCCGTCCTCGCGCCACGCGGGAAACGTAACATGTAGAATACCAGTTATACGCTAGAGCTTCCGTTACCCAATTTTCGCTTCTACGGGAGATCGAACGCGAGGGGTGGAGAGCCTCGTGGTGACTTTGAGGGTCTTTCCCTCCGCGGCGTGTGGGTGGTGGCACCACGGCTAGAGAGAGGGGGAAACTTTGAAATAATAGAGTAACAAGAGAAACGTAAACCCGACTACGGAAAAGCACAAGTTCAAGTTAAACCTGCGCTAAGAAGTATATACGAAACCAACCTACCAACTATCTATTATATGTATGTATATATTCACGCCTTGTTCCCAACGGGACTAGGCAGAGACGATCTTCTTCCACTTGGAAGAAGATCGTCTCTGCCTGGTCTGCCCATACTCACCACGCTGGGCAAGCAAGTTGGTGAGCGCGGTGTAGGTACCTGAGCACTAGTGATGCTGCTTCCGTCATTACCCTGTGGGATTTGAGTTAGTTAAATCTTACAATCCATCTATGTATGGATACAAATTCCACCAGGTTCTTATTCGACTGCCCATATCTTGAGAAAGATAAGAGGTAGACTTGAAATTTTAATCCAATACGGTTGATGATATAAATGCGGAAACCCTTCTTCAACTATGATCTACGGGTACTAGGGGTTTCTTTTTCTTTATTAAGAGGCTTAATCACATATGCGATTATGTCGCCCCGAAAGTTTTATACATCAATTACTTACTGCCTAGAAGTAACCAGTCTACATAACAGTGCAGCCACGTCTGACAAGGGCTTCGCCAAATAATACTACAATCGCCCAGTTCCGAAATCAAATGAATAAGAGGTCTCCTTGTATTTTCGTTTTGGGCACATTCCATCAGTCCATGGTAAACATCAATGACACCACAGACAGTGCAATCAGGTGACGGCGCTTTGCGCATTATGTATGCGAATTTGTTTGATGGAATGTGTCCAGAATTGCTATAAGGGAGTTGTGTCTGTTAATACTAGCGTTATCTATCCAAGGATACCTTTGTGGGTGTGACTGGACCGTTCTATACCAAATTCCTTTTTCCTTATCGAAATATTCATCCCATAATATATAACACTGCTTTTTGAGCACATGTAAGTGATTCGTATATGTTGGGTTCATTTTTAAAGATATACTATCTGTGGCTTCTCTCGCTAGTCTGTCCACCTTCTCGTTACCAAGCAAACCAACGTGAGATGGAATCCACTGAAGCACTATTCGTTTTGTGCTGCCCTGTAGTCTATGAATCTGTTCCAGAATAACGTAGGCTATCGGTGCTCCTCGAAACATCGAGGGGCAACGAGCCAAGTGTTGAAGAGAGCTTTTAGAGTCTGTCATTAGTACGATTTTATCATGACCAGTGGACTCTATGTAAGATAGTGCCTCAGCAATTGCTACCAACTACGCAGGTACTAGGGGTGGGTGCGCGTAGGAAGACCGGCTTGTATTCTTAGACCGATCGATATATAGTTCTAATATATCGAAGGCTGCGACACGGACAAATAGTCGTTTGTTGTAAATATTAAATTGATATTTTTCACTCAACACACGCGTCGTATACGTGTGTGTGTCCCGTTTGACATTGACCTACACAGCCACGCACACCAGCACATGGATTCTCAGTAACATCTGCATAATGAAATAATGCAACTCTATTAGTCGGTTAGGTTCATGCGTCGTACAGCTACAGACTTTGATAATTAAAGACCTTACCACATAAACCTGTACGGTATAACCTTTGATATAAGGAAAAAGAAACCTCCGTATATGTAATGTTTAGAGCTCCCAGCGAGGGCGAGGGCGAGGGCTTTCAGATTAATGTGTGAACAGGAGATGAAAATGCTTCACAACAATATTCGAATGTTGGATTCGTACCGGCGAGTTTCCTTTCCGTCCGCAAATTATACCATTTGGCCATTCGTTCTTCGTTTAGTCAATGCATCCTTATTGTTCACTCAATGTTGAGTTGCATTGTCACTAAGTATATTTGTATAGAGATGATATCATTGTATCCAAGAGTATTGTTTATGCGTGAAATTGTTGTGTACATATTTTACTCGAAACTCATTTGCTTATTAATGTTCGTCGATCCGCTTCCATGCTCCACGCCAACGAAGGCTGGCACGCGTGGAAGAGCTTCCCGCGCTCCAGTTTGGGTTCAGCGCATCGGGACGAGCTTTTACCACTGTCAGTGGAACGTCAGAGTCTCGAGACCGTTATCCCGCAAGTTGCGCGGCGTGCAGGTGGACTATACCTTTGGTTTGGAAGTTTTTTTTTTAATCCCTCTCAGTGTATGACAACCGCTTAGAACTCTGACTAAGTCCTCTTTACTTATTGAATGGATATATATATATATATGGTATATATGTATATATATTATGGTGGCGCGTGCTCACGGCTCCAGATTTAGAGATCGTGTCATCGTAATGATTGCTCATAACCGCTTTACTAATAATTCGACCTGAACAATCCTATCGCGGCGATTGTTTGCCGTCCGACGGTGACGTCTTTGCCCCCCCCCCCCAATACGTACCGTCGCGGTAAACAAGTTACCTGCTGCGTTATGTCATCCGCGCGCTCCGTGCGCCTCGAGATGAGATCTTTGAGGAAAATTGTCTTCTGTTTGTGCCATTTATGTTAGGTTATTTATTAATGCGTCAGATCTTTAAGTATATATATATACACGGTTTAACAGTTGGTGAGTACGCGAGTGGTTACGGTCTGAGTATGGGTAAATTTTGTAAGTGGGGGGCATGTCAGTTCAGCGCAGGGTTGCGACAAATAGATACGACGCAGATGGTTCAGCTCAGGACCGTGCTCTGTGGTGACCTATTGGAGAGTAGGAAGTGAGCTTGTTGCTGCAAGTGGTGTGGGTTCCTGGGCAGTAAGCCAGTGTTCAGACCTTTGGGCTAACACGACTCCAAAGATGCAGTTTAAATAAAATTGTCAGTTTCATCACAGCCTGCGTCATAGCACACACAGGTCCACTGTTGAACACAAGTTTTTTTCCACCTGGTAGAGTCGAGCAGCGGCTTTGGCTGCTGCTCGAATGGGCCGGCTCGACCTGCTCGACCTAACAGAATAACGTGAAGAAGAGGCAGACCTTGTGCTTTTACGTTTCGTTCGGTGAGTGAGGTAACCGGAGTCTCTCTCCTTAAATGCTGGCAAACACACCTGCAGCTCCTCTGGTGTTGCAGGTGTACGTGGGCGACGGTGATCACTTAACACCAGGTGAACCGTTAGCTAGTTTGCCCCCTAATCATAAAAAAAAATTACCCAGTTCCAAAGACTGTCGCAATCGGTTCTGAGCCACCTGCATCGATCGACTCCCCGGAAAACCGTGCAGGTCGTCACTCTGTCACGTGGGGGGTTGTCCCACACTACGTTTGCCTGTGGGAGGTTGCCACTCCAGATCCTTTCTACCTATCTATCTATATATATATATATACACGGTTTAACAGTTGGTGAGTACGCGAGTGGTTACGGTCTGAGTATGGGTAAATTTTGTAAGTGGGGGGCATGTCAGTTCAGCGCAGGGTTGCGACAAATAGATACGACGCAGATGGTTCAGCTCAGGACCGTGCTCTGTGGTGACCTATTGGAGAGTAGGAAGTGAGCTTGTTGCTGCAAGTGGTGTGGGTTCCTGGGCAGTAAGCCAGTGTTCAGACCTTTGGGCTAACACGACTCCAAAGATGCAGTTTAAATAAAATTGTCAGTTTCATCACAGCCTGCGTCATAGCACACACAGGTCCACTGTTGAACACAAGTTTTTTTCCACCTGGTAGAGTCGAGCAGCGGCTTTGGCTGCTGCTCGAATGGGCCGGCTCGACCTGCTCGACCTAACAGAATAACGTGAAGAAGAGGCAGACCTTGTGCTTTTACGTTTCGTTCGGTGAGTGAGGTAACCGGAGTCTCTCTCCTTAAATGCTGGCAAACACACCTGCAGCTCCTCTGGTGTTGCAGGTGTACGTGGGCGACGGTGATCACTTAACACCAGGTGAACCGTTTGCTAGTTTGCCCCCTAATCATAAAAAAAAATAAGCCAGTTCCAAAGACTGTCGCAATCGGTTCTGAGCCACCTGCATCGATCGACTCCCCGCAAAACCGTGCAGGTCGTCACTCTGTCACGTGGGGGGTTGTCCCACACTACGTTTGCCTGTGGGAGGTTGCCATTCCAGATCCTTTCTACCTATCTATCTATATATATATATATAAATAAGTGATTAATTCTAAAAATATACCTCCACTAACGCTTACCGCGAAACTAGCTACTTCCTGTAATTGTAGGTTAGAGGAAAATGTTTTTTTCTATAATAAACGTTGGCTTCGAACTCCGCCCGCCTCGGGGCAAATGTACTGAATATCGATTATGCCACGATAATTACTCGGAACTGATCTTTGGTTATTCAACTAAAAATACGCAAACCGGAGCCGAATACCGGGAATCCATTCTGTGATAGTTCAGTAGAAAGCATACGGTTTGTTCATTAAATATTGATTTCATGCGAGGGTTTCGCGAATTTCAATAGGAGTAAAAGGAGAAGCGCGAGGAGTAAGTCATATCTAAAATTATAAACTATTGTATAAACACTTTACATGCATTTTAAGCTTGGTAGAGCCAAACGGCGGCGGATTGGTACCACGGCCTCGCAGAATACCGGCGTGAAGTAGAGGCATCTTGTGCTTCTGCGTTTCGTTCGGTGAGTGAGGTAATCGGAGTCTCTCTCCTTAAATGCTGCCAAACACACCTGCAGCTCCTCTGGTGTTGCAGGTGTACGTGGGCGACGGTGATCACTTAACACCAGGTGAACCGTTAGCTAGTTTGCCCCCTAATCATAAAAAAAAATTACCCAGTTCCAAAGACTGTCGCAATCGGTTCTGAGCCACCTGCATCGATCGACTCCCCGGAAAACCGTGCAGGTCGTCACTCTGTCACGTGGGGGGTTGTCCCACACTACGTTTGCCTGTGGGAGGTTGCCACTCCAGATCCTTTCTACCTATCTATCTATATATATGAATAAGTGATTAATGCTAAAAATATACCTCCACTAACGCTTACCGCGAAACTAGCTACTTCCTGTAATTGTAGGTTAGAGGAAAATGTTTTTTCTATAATAAACGTTGGCTTCGAACTCCGCCCGCCTCGGGGCAAATGTACTGAATATCGATTATGCCACGATAATTACTCGGAACTGATCTTTGGTTATTCAACTAAAAATACGCAAACCGGAGCCGAATACCGGGAATCCATTCTGTGATAGTTCAGTAGAAAGCATACGGTTTGTTCATTAAATATTGATTTCATGCGAGGGTTTCGCGAATTTCAATAGGAGTAAAAGGAGAAGCGCGAGGAGTAAGTCATATCTAAAATTATAAACTATTGTATAAACACTTTACATGCATTTTAAGCTTGGTAGAGCCAAACGGCGGCGGATTGGTACCACGGCCTCGCAGAATACCGGCGTGAAGTAGAGGCATCTTGTGCTTCTGCGTTTCGTTCGGTGAGTGAGGTAACCGGAGGCCCACACCCCCTCCTTTCACACAGACATTCACAGAATTCTAGAGCTACGCTTTTGATGTATAGGAACATCTTCCCTATCTGGAAACGGACAAAAGAAACTCTCGTATATATATATATATACATTACAGAGTGCTAGCCGCTCCAAATAAACAAAGTCTAAAAGCATCAATGAAACGTGGGAACACGTAGTTCTACTGAACTGATGGATAAACTTTCCTACGCACACCAACAAGCGGAACAATCTTTTTTTTTTCAGTTAGTCTAGTTTAGTTTCCATACGCATGTTTGGCATGTTTACTAAACAGAACCGACAGAGTGCCGACAGTATAACCGTGAAAAATAAAATAAATTCAAAGTGCGCCAACGTGCATCATCGGAGCGGCGTGGCGGACCCTTCTCGAAGCCAAAACTCTTTCAACAATTGAGAGGGGGCCTTTGCCCAACCGTGCGACATTTATAAACTGCTACTTTAAACTCCTGCGATACTTCGACGGTTCAGTTCGGATGCTACGTTCAACACACGGTGATTCTGTATATCCCGGAGACCGACAGACACGGTAGGCAAGCCTACATACATCTGCAACACCAGAGAAGCTGCAGGTGCGTTGTCGGCCTTTAAGGATATCTGGGGTGATAGGGGGAGAGCGGGCCCACGGTTACCTTCCTATTACGGCATATATTGCCCAGTCCGAAGAGAAGAAGACCACCACCTCCCTCACCGCTATTGTCACCCGCACAAGGTTATATATACCGGCGACATTGAACACGCGACACGCGCTGCCCCGCGCAACTAGACATTGTGAAGTGATGAGGGACTCGCGATAGTGCGAATTAATATCTTCCAGCTTCCTTAAATCTAAATAATGGCCCATCTCATTCGGGATCCGACGCCATACGGCCCGATGCATATGTTTAACTTCTCAATACATTATGTGTATCGAAAATATAATGCAAAATGTTAACGCGTACGGCGTACGCGACGCATGTCTTAAAATGTCAAAAAATATGTATCGAAATCGAATGAAACGAACAAGTATCGGACTTAATTTAACAGATGTCGTCCACCTGGCGCGAAGTTTTTTTTTTTAAGTTTGGCGCCTACCGACTGCTCTTCAGTCTTGTGCCTTATTATAATCGAATCGGGACTTTATTTAAAATATGTCACAAATAAGTCTAATTATGTTCGCTTATTTTGTTATATTTCATCTTTTTTTTATTTATTAAATCTTGCTTTGATGCTGTATTGATCCAAATAAATTAACCATTATTCTACAGTTGGGAAAGTCAGTCTTTATTAGTGACTAAGGAAGGTTTCATGGTGAACGAAATAATCCCAAAGAAATAATTCATCTTTGCCAAGCTGTTACTAATTTTTTTATCGTACTTATGAATTATACCAAAATTAAAAAAAAAATCTATAAAAGCGTACGGAGTTCGCCGTCAGAAATGCTTTATTATCAAAAAGAGTTACTATGGTAATTTTTGTTTACAAAAATTTGTATTTTTTTTTACGTCTGAAGAATGAACTTCGCGCAGCGGAAATAATACAAAAATAATCGCACACCTCGATTCCCGCGAACTGATAGCAGCCAGCCTCGCAGGATGCAGGGGCGCGCCGGGAGCGGAGGCAGCAGAGAGATGGATGTTAAGCGAGCGCTGTTGTTTTTCACCAAGTACAAGAGCTTCTATTTCAGAGCGCGAACCGCGGAATTCGGCAGCACGCGTACGGCTAGGACTTTAGTGATGGCGCGAGCGATAAGCGGGTCAGGGTGTAAGGGTTATATTTTCACTATATAGTTCACATACTTTTATTCACAATCTGACTATGGACTGGTGCTTTAGTTCCATCTTGAAAATAAGTTAAAATGATCAGAAAATGCGGTTTTTTTAAAAAAATTTAGCCCTTTAACGATACATATTTCTGTAACTATTTTATAAAGTTTGATAGGATGGTGGAACTTGACCGACAAATTTGCGATTTAAGTACATTATGTATGTAAAATGACTGTGTGGCTCGGCGAGTGTGACTTTTCGAAGGTGTTTCGGGTCCTGTTTTTGAATCTCGGTTCAAGCAAATCAACATTTATTTGCTTCCTTAATCAAGAAGAAAAGAGGCACTTTTTTTAGCGCCCTCAGCGAGTTCTTTAGCATCTTGTATCTTGTCCACTGCTGGACATAGGCCTCTTCTAAAAAGATGATCGCACCACAAGACATTATAAGTAGACTGTGATTACCTCTGGTTACGATTGATCTTAATCTCAAGAATAACACTGTCGTAGAGTGATAGACATAACGTCATTGGAATAATGTAACACGCGCTTCCCGCTTTCCGCTCTCCGCTCAGTCGAACACGACAAACACACCACAACGCTTGTGTCATTCTCGAGGTTCAATCGAAGTAAACCGAATGTTTGTTGACGTAGCGTGGAATGTTCTGAGAACCGTCATACAGCTATAATTCTCAGATGGATCACACTGAGGAGTTTGAGGAATCTCTTTGTATTTTGAAATTGTGACTTACAGTAACATGTTTTAATCTACTTTTTAAAAAATTTTGATTCTATCAAACTCAAATTCGACTACTCTAAAGCTGTTACCCATAGCGCTGCAGCTGTGTGCCTCACGTCTTTACCTCGGTGTATTTTATGTAGTGACGTATTCGAGGGCCTTGAGGCTTATGTAATAAATAGCCAGCAAATAATGTTTCAAGGTATTCAAAGTCCCGGTCAAATGTGGTTATTGTAACTTTTAAACTTTAACAACTTTTTCTTTTCTTCTCGTTGTCGTTCATCATTCGATTTAACTCGATTACCTGGCATTACATTTTCGCCATATGTTGACCCTGACAATAAACTTTACAAAGCACGGTACGTTTATTCTGTAGTGCCGTTTTTGTACTCAAATTTCAGCATTATTGCCTTTGAAGCAAGCTTTAAGTCGTAAAAACATATTTACTTTGTTATTACGTCTTCTATAATAAACCATTACGACTCTGTAATGCATGCAGTCTCGCTCTATTAGAGCTATTGTTTTATTGCCATCTCGTTTTAACAATCATTCAATTTTAAGTGCACAGGTGCACGCTGTCGCCGTCTCGCTTGCACAGCTTGTTTATCCATTCATTTCATTCGCAGGTCAGTCTCCCGGCCCGCGCGGTTTGTGACTGACGTCGTGGCGTTCGAAATTTAAATTTTCGTGTGAATTTTCTTGTGTGTTGTCTCGGTGTCTTGTGCGTTTCACATGTTGAATTTGAATTTGAAGTGCAAGTGTTTGGGTGTGTTCGGAAGGGTTTCGCTGCGGGCATTCGACCATTGCGTCCGGATATCCTTCTGTTCGCGGGGAACGGTACGGTTTTCGTCTTCATGTGTTCACTTCGAGTCGCATTGTTGCCCCGGCAATGTGCGCCGACAACAAAACGAGCCAAAGAGTTTGGGTATTTGTGGACGTTTTCGTTTGTTTTAGAGTTTTATAAATCGGCAAGCTCTAATGGTAACCTCAAAGCACGATTCTTGTATTATTTATCGTTAGGACCAACTATGAATACGTTAGTTGCTAATTCACGCATACTTCCATGACAATAGGACCATAAATATGATCAGCAGATCCTTATTCTAAAACTAGTTTACCTAATTATTAAACTAATAGCGTCAAATCCCAATATTCTAATTCCCTTTTTGGCACGCCTTGACAAGCGTCTGTTGTATTTTTAAGTCCCAAAATACCACGGGGCTATAAATGTCAAATTAACAAACCGTGGATTGTTGAGACCCCTAACGCAAAGGCGAATCAGAAGTCAAATTGAACGAGTTCTGAATCATAGCGGACATGAAATAAAGCAATTACGACGGACGGAGTTACCTGCCCCGGTAGTGAATGAAACATAAATTTTATATATGCATATGTGTATTTACTGTTAATATTTTGCATATATTTATCTCACCAACCTGTCACACTAATTAAAAAGATAATGCTGTAGTGTATACTTATTTCCTGCTTTATAAATATTTAAACCGTAGTGTGGTATCAAAATGAGTGTATATGAAATGAAACGTATATTTTTGATGTGCGAACGCGACACGTTTGAAATGAACGAACTACGCAGATTGTGCTCACAGTATGTATATAATATATACCAAAATACATAATCAAAAGCTGAAGTTAGCCCGAGTCAACCATGTCGTCTGTACGTCTAGCAGCCCAGACCCCCCGTGACCACCGCGGCTGCAAAGCACTCGAAACGACTGGAATATGAAAATAAAATTAAACCAGATTTTTATATGCTTCTACCACACTTTCAGTGATTTTGCGCAAATGTCGGCTCTGTTCGTTCGCGGCACTGCTACTCGCGGGTTCGATTCCCGGCATTTATTTTATGCATGTAAACTGTTTCTACAAGAGAAATTCCGACAAAGGGGTTTACAATGTTTCCTTAAATCTAAATTGCATTGGTTATAATCATGGTCAATTATCCCTGCGACTAACCTAATTTTAATAACAACTCCAAACACGGCTGAATCAACGTGCGTTCTAAATTCTAAGAACAGTCTCCGGGACTGCAGCAAGTCCATCGCTGAACATAGGTGGGGAGATACCTGATCTATGGACTACCCCACAAAATTTCACAGAATGTCGCGCACCGTCTTTACACAGCTCATCTCGTATTAACGTAGAGTTTTTGTGTGTCATTACGTGTTAGTGTACGTGTAAGTCTGCATTCAATTCTATCAAATTAGTTTCACACGCTTTTTGTTGCTACAAAAGTTAAGAAGTGCAACGCCCCCTCGCCAGTGAGTCCGAATCTCCCCTGGCTTAAGTGGAGGAGGGGAACAGTTGGAATGACACTTCACCACTGCTGACCGCAGATAATTTATGTTTATGAATATTTAGGTAACTTTTTTTCTCCAAACATCTCGACTAGACATCTCTCATCTTTACAAATTACTATTTAAGTGAAATACATTTGTGCTATAGCAGCTTTGAATTATGTTTTATCATTCTTAATTTAAATAAACTTAACTGATTCGTTAATTCTAAATTTAAATCTATCAATAACATCTCGTAAGTAGATTAATATGATTAATTATTATTTTATTGTAATAAATAATATGCGTTGAACTCGTACGCTTGAGATATTAAATACACGAGATTATAAAACTGGCTGTTATGCAAATTGATAAAACGGTCCCGGCGGTTGAGTCATTTAGCAACTATGAACTTAGATAAAAAAAAAAACAATCTCTATGCTTTAGCTATTTGAATGTTAATGCCATTGTTATTTAAGTTTAAGAAGTATTATACAAAGGCGATATAATTTTTTTAAATAATTTACTTCCCAGATGATAAGTAGGTAGTCTATATTTTTAATCGTTCCTTACTAACACGTGCGTGATACGCCAGTATTACTGTCTACTCTGCAGGGTAGAGTAGTCTGTGAAGCCACCACACCACCACCAACTTCTGTCGCCGAACAGCAGTCTAATGTTATGTTCCGATCTGTCAGGTATAGAGTGCCGGTGTGATATAATCACGGGTTGCCAGGCGTTTCATTGTAGTCCTCAGGGGTCTCAGCGCATCTGAAACTGTTTGTAGCTTGAAGTTGTTTGCGGGGGGTGTCCACTGCTTGGCTCTCCCACCTATCCTTTAGTCTACGGTTTTCTTTTGAAACTGTCGAATCGACCGTGAGCCAAGTGTCTATATATATATGAAAATACATTGATTGTTACTAACGTTACGTAACGTTAAATCTAGCCGATTGTCCATTTCAATGTTTTCCAATTAAATGTCACGCTCCCAATGCTACGCTCACCAACCCACAAGCCCCGTCGGTGAGTTTGAGCAAAAGTAAGAAAATAATGCCGGCTTTTGCTGCAGCTTTCTTGGGGAGGCTTATGTTCAGCAACTTCAGTTCAGTTCAACTAAAATAGCTGATGTACACGTATAGGATCTGCCATCCCATCTCACTCCCCGGTTGTCGACTTAGGTAAATGTCAGACAAATGTCCTGACCCCTGTGATTGGCAGCAGCGTCCGTGTATTGTCTCGCGAATTCTCCCATTGGGATAAGCCTGTCCAGCTGTGGACTGAATTTACCATTATAGCTAAGAGTTTTTGATTTGGAATACTCCGCCTAACCCCCATCTGCAACTTTCGACAGTAAAGAGTTCCGTTAGCAGAGTGTACAGCGGATCTACCACCGAATCTGGTGACCGAAGTTCGATTCGCTATGCAAATGGCTCGTACCGACGACTTTTTCGCAACGTACGGCAGGCTCAACACCTGCCACCTTGTTAAAAAAAAGCTCTGGCCATATATACATTTCCGGATTTGTCTTGTAAAAGTAGAATTAATACCTCGAAAGTCGCGCTATATCGTCAACGAACGGGAAGAGTCAAAGTTAAAATTGAAACTCTTTTAACCCGACGATTGAACCCCGTGAGTAAACGAATCTTCCGCTCACGTCACACGGGACGACTTGACAATAGGCTGGAAACGAACGGACGTTCGTGACGTGACGCTGACGTGACGCACCGTGCGAACTGTCGCTCGCAACTGTCGGCTGCTCCGAGCTGGACACCGTGCGTGCACTGCACACCGCGACGGATGCAGGGATGGATGGGGTGGGTCGGCGAGGCCGGGGAACGATCACACTCTCGCAGAAAATGGTCAGAGTTCTGCACGTTTTGGTCCTTTTCAATACACACTTCTCCACCAGAGCAAATTTGGGACAACGCGATGAGCCTGTCGCTATATTTGCGACCAAGCCAACGATATTCTTAAGTCAAAGGCCGGCCTGCCGTAGCGCTGTTTTCCTTATATATATAACGGAGCAATTTGACCGACAGGGTTTTTTAAAGCAGTGACGTCAGCGAAGCTGCAGTCACCATTCTCGTTGTAAATATTGCTCATTGCTAATAATTAAGACACTGATTTAACACTGAATTTGTTTTAAAATTCGAACACTAGGAATAATATTAGAACAAAGTACTCACAGAGTTTCGTTTTGAGAACGTCCGTTCACCACCAAAGTTGGAAAGATAATGCCGCCTCCGGCACTCTAAACGATTTATGAAACCATCGCCTGTCATTATACTTTCCGTACTAATTTAAGCTAATTTCCGATTGTTCGAGTCAATATTACATCTTAAATTATTATCATTTTTATTAGGAAAGCCAGTAATTTAAATCGTCGTCGCGGCATATAATTAAGAGTGTCCGCAACAGCAAGCTTCTGTTCGTTAATATAATCTTTGACGTTTTCTTTGTAGATCTATTAACGGTGTTTCTAATAATTTTATTCACATGATGATGTCACGGCTCGCGTGTGCTCCGTCGCTTCGTGCGAAAAAAAAAACCCAAACAAAAACTACTTCGCTCGACTTTTGCGTCCGCGGATTATTTTTCAAGAGTTGTAATGGCAGGTTATAGCAAAAATTAGGATATACGATTATATGTTTGTTTATAAGTGAAGTAAGAGGCGACTGATAAGGAAGGCCTAGAAAATTTCATGACAATCTCACGGAGCAAACACGGCCGAGCTCGCCGGGCCTCAATTCCTCGTCCTGTGTGGAGGGCACGTAACGATTGAGTTTCGGGCTCTGTGTAACAGGTTCCCCGTCACGTTGTTCCTGATAAGCTATCGTGAAAGGATGGATTGAAACGACCGTAGAGTAAATTAAATGCCTCTTGGACTCTGACGACCCCAGTATTTGGTATGCGGTCGGGAGAGCTTATTATTTATTAGTTAATTTTTTATGAATTACTGCCTGTAACTTGAACAAGCGCAAACAACGCTTTAATATGACTATTTGGTTAATTATTCAATGTATAAGGAAAACATTTTTGCTTTCTATATTCGGTGTCATTGAAATTTAAATAAAATTTGCTCAGTTTCATGTTTTGTGCTTTGGCGTATTAATTTACCTATTTTTTAGTAAAATAATGACTACGTCGAAATGTTCAATGCATTGTGAAGCAACGTGCCAACCCTGTGCGTACAATAATGGCATTGTAATTGTTTCTCGGAATTACAAGCACCAACACCTACGGGTCTCCTTTTATTTTAATTTGTCTGCAGTAGCGATGCTGTCTGTGGGTGTGTGTGTGTGTGTGTGTGGAGAAACAACTTATGAATCTTTACGTGTATCGTTTCTTGTCAAAGAATTCGTTTGGTTTTCTCTATTTCAAAACCATCTCCTTAGCCGGTTTTGACATTAAAAACCTTTTTGGGATTCCGTGCTTGCAACGTCAAAAGATCCGGGCGAGACTCATGTCTGTGCTCGCGTATGTAAAAGATATTTAGGCTCTTCAAAATTATAAGATATCTCTACTCAAGGGGAACTAGAATTACATTGTTTCTTCTATCTAACACATATCAGATCCGTTACCTGTATTTTAAGAAATAAAAACAAAATATGACCGACATGTGTCCGCGAACCCGCGGAAGCGGTCTCAAGTCAGATTTCAGAAAAAGAAGTATCATCATCATCATTTCAGCCTATCACAAGTCCACGGCTGAACACAGGCCTCCCCCAAGGATTGCCACGAAGCTCGGTCCTGAGCCACCTGCATCCATCGACTTCCTGCAACACTGCGCAGGTCGTCACTGCATCTTATGGGGGTGTCGTCCCACACTGCGTTTGCCTGTACGCGGCTGGCTGCCACTCGAGAACGTTTCTTCCCCAACGGTTGTTAGTTCTGCGAGCTATGTGGCCGGCTCATTGCCACTTCAGCTTGAAAGAGAAGTATACCAAGTCTAAAGCTTTCAACTTTATTTTTATTAATTATCTTCTCTACTGTGCAGTCGGTGAAGGCGGGGCCGCCTACCGCACCAGCGTCACTTGCCCACCGGAAACCGTTTGTTATCGAGCACTCGGCGACATTGAACATGGCGTTATCAAAACATTAGCACGAACAGTCGCGAAGGACTCGTGCGAGAGCGCATCTTGTTCGGGTCATCGTCTGCTGTCACACTTCACATGACCGTAGGTAGATGTTTTATCGTGTGATGTCTCAGTGATGGTATCCTTAGCTAAACCTATTCTGTTTGGCACCGGGATTCGAAGCATTAAGGATTTTTTAATTATTCCACTTGTACTGAATTCTATTTCAAATGATCTCTCCTCTCCATCTCACCCAAGGCATAAATTTTAATCTTTATTCGACTCATGACTTCCGAGGGCGCTGGTTTCCTTGTTTCCTTCCTATCTTTCACAGTACAAACTATACTTCGTTGGAACGCCCTACCCGATGACGGTCAACGGCACATCCAATAAAAACACCTTTTAAAGAATGACCCATGAGTATTTTTTTTTGAAGAATTCCACATAAACAAATCGACATGTATTTTTTTTGTTATTTTGCCTTAAGTGTTTGATCGATTGTATGTGTTGTATATTATACGTATCCCTATATCTGTGCACTACGTTATTATTATTTCGCGGTCTATATTTTACCTATCAACGAAAAGTTATATAATTAAGTATGGAATCCAATTAAAGTAGGTTGACGAAACAAATATGAGGTGAGTGTAAATGGTAGTCCGGAGAGGAAGATCTAGGCTAACATTTCACGATCAAATCGGAGACGTTCTGGAAAAAGGCCGGGTCGAGAGTACTCTTAACCAACGAGCATGCATGGGAAGATTGATGAAAGTGGAAGAAGCGAAAGACGTATGTCAGCCTCTGCCTACCCCGTTGGGAATAAGGCGTGAATATATGTATGTAGTGTAATGCACAGTGTAAGATATATTTCAATAATTGTTCACACCTACCATTTGACCAGAGTCGAGTGGTGGAAAATACCACTTGGCATTAAGTCCGCTCATTGTATCCCTTAGCATAAGATAAGGCAGACAATGCAGTATGAATAAATATTTTATACTGTTCGCGTACGTTGTTACATAGGCCGTGGTAGCCTAGTGGTCAGGGCGCTCGCTTTAGTTTCATACAGCGCGACTGACTCAGGGTTCGATCCCTGGTGCCGACACCACTACAATTGTTAATAGCAATTTTAAGTGCTGTATTTACCACGTGCTCAGCGGTGAAGGAAAACATCCCGAGAAAACCTGCATGTCTGAGAAATTAAAAAAATATTATTTCGAGGATATGTGAAGCCCGTGTTCACACGCACTGGAGCAGCATTGCGGGATCTTGACTCCAAAACCATCTTAAACTATTTGAGACGGAGGCCCTTTGCCCATCAGTGGGCACTTACAGGCTGACTTTACATTTTTTTTTACATAGTTACAACACTACGTTTGCTAAAAGAGCTTGTAACCGTAATATGAAGATGCATGTTGAATAAATTCCTTTATTAGGTAGATTAAAAGTATCACACGTTAATCAAGCGCCAATAGCCAAATGGATTACTACGAAACATGACGTCGTAGGTTCGAACCCGCCATTCGACTATTGTCGTGAACCGCTCCAGATACAAGCTGTAATGCTTAGTTGGAGGGTTAACAGGTTTTTTTTTAGTTTTACGTGGATAAAAGGTGCTCGCACCTAACCGTCACCGTCTCCGGTGACTGGTTATGTCGGGATCAGCATTGAAGATCACCGACTATAACCCCCCACGGTAGTTAAGCTCCAGTTGGCCCAGTGGCCTTTACAGCTTCAGCGGTAGAGACTCGCGAGCCCGCGAGTTATGGTTAACAGGAATATTAGTAATGTTACTTAAATAGCATTTTTAGTAATCTTTGTTTTATAAACAACATTACTCAGCTACGCGGGTAACAAAGGCGCGTTTACCATTTTGTAAGCGGAAGTTGGAATGTGCAGGCTGCTGCAGTGCAGCGTGCGACGCTCTTTCCGCCGAGGTTCAACTTACCGATCTTACTTCATTTGAAAGAACGAAAGATAAATGTTTTATTCCACATGTATAGCCACAGTACAGTATACGGTATACAACAATACAACACTATACATGTGGTGCAGAATACAAAAGCAATAAATAAACAATATTAATATGAGTATTGAACTGCAGCCACAAAAAGGCGGTCGACTCACATACTGCAGCGCTGATACTCTGCCGGCAGCCTTGACAGAAGTCCTGCGCGCAGCCGCCTGGCACTATCTTTTATTTGAATTTACTAGCAAGTAAGAGATAATGTCACTATTTGCAGACTGTCTCTTCGATTTATCTTTTATAAATAAGCTTAGCAAAGTTCCTTTCCGTGATTCGCATACGTAGGTTGCGTTTCGTTTATTTTTTTTGCACATAATGTATGTGTCTTAGTAAGTCTCCTTGGTGCCCTTCATTGTTCTCAGTGATTCATAATAAAGTTTCATAGCGAAACGAATCCATTTACAACCGCTTTTATAGAATATTTAGTATGTTATAGTAGGGTCACCGCACTCTTTGCCGACGGTGCCTGACTTCGTTATTTCTGTATGAGAAAAGGTTAGAATTTTGGTAACAAAATTGGAAGCTGCTTTCTTGCTTATGTACTACTAGTCCTTCTGTCTGTGAACTTTTTCTTTTATTTTTATTTTTTGTACGAATCTTTCTATTAAATCTTTACATCGACGACTGAAATAGCAGGGCTGGGTTGAATTCCAGACTAATCCAATATTGGTTTTAGGGTCTTGTGTTATGACTGTCCGTCCACTTGTCTCCGACATTCCATCCGAGCCTCCCTCTACGACTCTATCCCCACCGTCATTGCGTTAATATTTCCAGCACCATAATATATCCTGTACAGAGTCGTATGGTCAAGCTGAACATCACCACGATGTCTTGTAAGAACCCATATATTCTTTGTAGAGCGCCGCTACAGATTGTAGCACATTAATCCGTCGGGGAAGCGCTACGCTCTTACCGATGGTACTGGGTACTGCGGCGTCACAAAATATGAAACGCATAGGTAGCGCTTTACTAATGCTTGACAGTGAACTGAGCACGGCAGCGTATGGTCTGTCTGTATCACCTTTTGTTACTCTTGTCATCTCCATTTGTCATCACATATTGAATTTTGAATTGATATTGTTCTCTGGGACTGTGTACACAATGAGCCTATCGATAGGTCGCCTTAAAGACCGCCCATAGCCGCTAATTCAACCGGGCGATGTGTCACAGGCTCCGAGATGAGGTCACCCCCGCCGCGTTCGCGCTAATTCGGTGTCCGCTTTGGGTGTGCGAATTTTTACTGGTTGCTGCTATTTTTAGATGGTTTAGATAGAGCATCTTTTAATTTGTATTCATTTAAGGATTTTTTGAAGGAAATACTAAGGTTTCATGATGGCTCGCGTGCGCAAACTAGTTTTGTTTGTATTTCAAGTTACGCCGAAGTAAAAACTGCAATCCCTGCTAGGGTTAGTCTGCTTCCTCTGACAACTACTTCGCGTCTGGCAAAATCGAGCATATTTAAGCATATTTAAACATTCTATTATCTTTTCCAATATATCTCTAAGATGTCCAGCAATTTATTGTTATGCGATAAGCAACGGACCCACTTTATCGTCTTTACGCCAACGGACGTGCAGCCAACCGGGCCGGGCTCGGAGCTGTGCCGATGATCTCTTCTGTCACACTTCACTTTTTTGGGCACGTTTTTATTACTCCGCGTCCGGTCATTCACCTCTTGCTAATTTAAACAATGATAAGTGTTACATTAAGACGATTGAGGAGGATATTTCATATATGTGATATCTTGCCAAAAAAAAAAAACTAAAGATGATTTTTTTTTGTGAATTTAAGTGCCGTCTCTATGTCAATGATAACACTAGTTAATGTTCGCATTTGTCCTGTTGTGCGTTATTCACGCACACAGTGGTAAATTGTATAATGTTTACGACTTTAACGTGTGTAGTGGATAAAGCTGTTAAGTTATATTCTGTAGCAGCTAAATATACCCATCAAGTCCAATCCGTTCGAAAACATTTTCACACAGCATAATGCTGTTATTACAAATTTAAATGATTTTAAAATACCCCATAATCAACTACTAGTCGAAAATAATATCTTTGAATTAGAATCTAGACGCCAACATCTTCGAGGGATGTCACTCTATGAAATAATAAGTATGATTGCATGGAATTAACTAAAATGATATTATACAATGTACCAATTAGAGCATCGCGTCGCCCCGGTTGTGACAGCCCTGCGTTTGTTATTGTTAGATGTCCAGCAAACGATCAGCAGGTAGAAGATCCCCCCCACCTATATGATGATCAAGTCGTTTAATAATACTTTAAATGATATTGACATTTGCGGTTAAAATATCCGTAGGTTAAAAAGAAAATTATTGAATAAGTTCCAATACTCAAGTTAGTTAGACACCATTTAGTGTGTCGCTTCTGAACCATTAAAAATAAAATTCGTGGTCATGTTGTGGTGGTGTTGGTTGCGCTGTTGTGTTATGTTTTATAATCAATTTTGTTTAATACATAGTGTATTCTGTTTGTTGATTCGAATATATCAAAAGAAAAAAAGAAACAATAGGTTCAATTTTTGAACACAAAAATGATTGAGTTTTCAGATTTGTTTGTGTCCCGTGTCTTTGATCACTGCATCTGTCACTTCCTGCAATATTGTCGTATAAACGTTAAGGATAGGTATAGGAGGCTGCTGAAAAACAATGTAATTGTTTATAGTAGTCGAAAGCTTCTGCTGCTGCTCGAATGGGCCGGCTGGACCGGGACAGGGTCGCGACCTCGCTCAATACCGGCGCGAAGCAGAGGCGTCTGCCGCTCTGCGTTTCGTTCGGTGAGTGAGACAACCGGAGGTCCACTCCCTCCTGAATATCCTTAAAGGTGCCGGCCGCACCTGCGACTCATCTCGTGTTTTCGATGCACGGGTTTGTACCGCAAGCTGGTACGCCCCCTTTGCCGAGGTCGAATCATTTTCATAGATTATTTCATTTCCTTTGGTGTCGAAAAGCGTCGAGTGAATATTACACTCATATAACTCAATCAACAGTAATCAGTAAGCTTTTAGTATTCGATAGCTTTGTTTTATCCGTTTTGCAATAATTTATTATTGTCAGATTTGGATAACTACCTGCGACTATAGACTTCCAGCGCACAAAAGGCAGACATTTAAGGCAGTGTTTTTCGAACAAATATCGTTGCCAGTTGTATGACATTGAATTTCCCTATACTATGGTTTGTGGCGATGGCTGCAGCATACTAAATGCTTGTGAATAGACGCTGTTTGCGGGGGCTGATCAGCTCGGAGAGAAGCTCAAGAGTTACCTCATTAGGAAACTGTGGTAGACTGTGAAAAATTATTGAATTCCTTACGTCGAAGATCAGCCTGTTAATAGTTCACACTCTGGACGTAGATCTCTCCTGGGAATGGGAGGATTTGCCAGAATCCGCCACGCTTGTCAAGTGAGTCGGCGGTCTACTCTATCCCTCTTCACGGTCTACCCACGGGAAAGGGTGGCAGATCCGCGGTCGCCTCCACAACACCGCAAAAAGGTTTTGTCTGTTGTGGTGGAAACTCCGTTCCTGATAACAGTCAATATATAATGACAGGAAAGTTACACAGATTAATAGAGAAACTCTCTGATATCTTTATGTCGCTATATTTCAAAGCATTCATCTTAACCGTAGGCTTAGCGCGAACACGTCGAAATCGTTTCAGCACGCTCGCAAATGGCAAAGCTATAACGTAAGCAATGAAACACAGAACGCGTCACTATACCGCCGTTTACGTTATTCGTATATAATACAATGACCTTGTGTCACAAAGGGTGTCTACCCACCTGACAAGCCGCCCACCTGTTCAAAGCACACGCCGAGGTCGTTTCAACGTACCGTTACGCAGCGGTGTAGGCCGACAATTGTGTTGCTTACATTAATTTGAAAATAAAATAAGCGACCGATGAAAGTACTAATGTACAGTGGAGGAGAAAAGTCAATTATAGAAGGATACATAATGTTACTATCTAACAAATTGCAGCGATAGTACCGATGAGCAGTTTTCAAATCTCGATTGTTTGTTGATTGTCGATAGATTCAGCGTCAAGGATCATCATTAATATAATATTCCCGAGGAGGCCGTGGCGGATATTATTTGCGCGATGAAATATTTTCAAATTTGCACCGCCGGGGGACGCGCGAAACGTGGCAACGGTGCGAGTGAGCGACCACTATTGGGCATGCGCCTTGCCGAAGGGCGACGCGCCATAGATTTTTAAACGGGAGCGATTATCCGGTCTTCGTCTTCAGAGTCCTCGCGAGACAGTGAGAGCATTTCAAGCGTGAAAACTTTTTAAAACGCTGCTCCTTATGACTAGAATTACAGCATTTTGACTCTACGTAGATATATGACAAGACTTTTTTAGTACGCCTTTAAGGTAACGTAATGAGTTCTTATATTTACGCACTTGAAATGAGACCATTATTTACGGATTTTATTGCGTAAATTAATAATTATAAAGCGGACGACGACTGCCGGGTTGACATGACATCAGGACGTCAATTGACTCAATACCCTGATGGTGACCACGGTTGCTGTGAAGCTTCCGAATCCAAGGGATATAGAAAATCTAATGAAACATAAAGGTCGTAGAGGTACAAAGGACCTGCGAAGTTCACCTATCGGGCTATATCTTGAAACGTTAAGTTACTGGCGCTTACATTAGTAGTGCATTCAACAGTCACTTGAGAAGACACGTTATCGAAAGTGAATTTAAGTTACATTGCCGTAAGATTTGCTATCGTGTTTCTGAAGTTATGCAATAGTATCATTTCGGTTTTGGAGAAATGCTTTTACGTTTATTCATAATATGCTAACTTCGATCAGGTCACGATGTGAGTGTTTTCAGTGCTGTTTCATTGGCCACCGAGCCAAACATATATTAATAGCTCAATCTAGACAAGAGATTGGAGCAATGAAATATCTGTGTGGTTCAACATACATACAACATATTACGTCTTTCGTTCAATGAGCAGAGATAGTGCTGTCATTTGGCATTGGTCTTCATTGCAATCATACTGCGGTTGCCAACCTTCGAACTGAACGTGACAATGTTTGCTATGAGATAGATAGATGAAGAGGTTTTCGAAGGACTTGTATTGGTTAAAGTCTCCGCTTTGTTTATATTGACTGTAGTTTAAGTTTTTGCATACTAAGATTATGTCAAAACATTATCAAATGTATCCAATTATTTGTGACTTGTGACATGTTTATCATCTTCGGAACCCGAACAAACCGGTTCATTTGCTCTGTTCACCGCATTCCTGTTTTCGTATTGATTCAATTATAATTTGCTTTGGCGGACTTCCTTAATCTGTTTTTAAATTCATCCTTCGCTGGAGCGGCCAAATAATAAGTCTATGGTGTGCTTTTACCTTGTATCAGTATTAGGACAAACATTTTGCAAAAGGAACTTACAAAGTGTGGTACAGGAGTTGGTTGGTTGGACCTTATTGTCGCCATTATCCGGTTTAGAACTCGCTGCACAAGACGAATTGTGTTCGTAGGCAATTGACGAAGACAAGCAAGTCATTCCACTCCGGGTTTGTGCCACGCCAGCCCGTAACCGAAGAAATTATGTAGAAATAAAATGAGAATATGAAGCTTTGTATTTCTGTACTAAATGTACTGTGTACCACGACAGCAGACGTGGTTCGCGTATCCGATACGCTCAGTAATTTCCCCAGCGATAGTCCCGTCCTCATCATCTGCCACGCGTGGTGATTGTAGCAGATTCACCTACTGGGTGAAGTCTATTAGCGGACTCTCAGCGGCTGTTGAAGAGAACGAACAATGTTAAGATAAGGGTCGATCATTTCATTCAATGGCAAAAGGTTTATCTTAACATATCTGTTTTATATTTGTTTACATTACACGTATCCATCAACAGATGCCTAGTCACTTGACTAAGCCACGGCATTTGTTTCGGTTTACCTCTGCGATTATTTCAAGTGCGCGCAAGGTCGGCCCGCGGACCGAACGAATGGACGCGCGTCTGTTTTGTATTCGGTTTTCATGTAATGCGGCCACATTAGTGACCGTATCGAGACAGTAACCGCCCTTGCTGAATGTGCGCTGTTTGTCAATCTCTTAGTTAATTTGCATTTTAGATGGCAAATCTTTATTTCTTCTGTCTTCATATCTTTCTGAAAATTCAACATCGTCAAGCATATCGCTGATGTTCATTCAGTTGTTTCATACATTGATATCGTTGATCGATATTGACCTTTTCAAAAATTCACTTCTTTTATTGTATATCCTATGTCTTTGTTCCTGAACACGGTATAGTTTTTAAATGAAGACTTGCAAAATGGCAATAGCTAATCGTGTACGTTCCGTTCGCACTACACCAGTACGTGTGACTATGATCATGTTGACCAGTTTGCATACTTTTTCCTTGTTCCCACAGCATTAATTATCAGTTTTGTCTGTCCGAATACAGAGGAGCGGGGACTCCTATCGCGAATACACAAATTTAGGTTGAGTTTTTCATTTTTATGTCACGGGTAAAGTACGATGGTCGTAGTAGGTAGTGTACTAGGCGATCAAACCTCTGTCTTATTCATCTTTAGTAGTTTTAAGATCACACACATTACGACAGACTGGACAGGGAAGTCATATCAATATCTATTTGTATATTTTCTTTTCTAACTCTCATACAAGGTATCTACAGTGTAAGCTGTAATCTTATCCACGAAACTATAAGATATAGTGCGGCGTGCTTGCGGCTCGGTCGGGCTGCGCGTGCGCATGCTACGTGACAGAATGCGCGAGCCGCGATCTATTTCCGCGAATTATAGCCGAGGGCGGCCGCTGTCGGTACGACCACCGTGTTTGGGCTGTCGGCGCTGCGAACCGATCGATGTACCCGAGAACGTTACAACTGTAGGTATTAGTAGAAATTGTTAACTACAAGTTTTGTTGTGTAGTTCTTCAGAGCGAAAGAAACAATTAATGTACTTACAATCTTTGACCTAAATACCACTTAGCGTAAGGTTGTTTTGTTCACCACATGTCAGACAGTTCGCGATAAAATCTAAGAAAGCAGTGTCCGTGACACCGGGAGAGCCGAAGTACGTGGAGGTCCCAAAACGTAGATCATTTTGTATGTTGCCACAAGTATAGTCTGCCACCGGGATTTGAACAGAGGGCTTACCAGACACCAACACGACTCATCAATCTATGCCATTAAACTATATACAATACTTATACAATATTATAAAGCTTGTATGTATGAACGCGCTAATCAGGAGCTAGAAATACAACTTGAAATATTATTTTTGCGTTAAATAGCCCGCTTATTGTGGAAGGCATATAACATCACACTACGACTCATATGAACGGGACAGTAAACATAAACCTTGATCATGTACTCTTTATCTATATGAAACAGTCATCTAAAATCCAAATGTAACGCATCTTAAACAGCGGGGCATACCTAGTTTAAATGTCGTAGTCACAGAATTGTTGCTGAAAGCGGCTCGCTGTTTGTAAACCGAAGTTATTATACCGAGTCGCACGCTGCGCCACGACGCCATGTTTGTTTTGTTCCATTGTTTGTTTTGATAGGAATGCTGTGCTATCAGTTTATTGATTGAATTGATCATATGGATGCTATCTCGTATGAATGTGCTTCTGATTGATGCTTAATTGAAAATCTATTTAGACGCACGTTTAGCGCTTTCACTGCGCGTAACGAATTTTGTAACGACTTAACGCTTGAGCGGTGCTCGAGGTCACCTAATGAAATGTATGCTATTGCATATATTTCATGTGTCATATATTTCCTCGCAATATTTTTCTTTTTTTAATATATTACATTCTATATAACGTCAGACTTCTCTTGTCTCAACTTTGTAAGTATTAGCCGACCCCTTTCTTCCCGTGGGTGTCGTAAGTGAAAATTGCAATAGCTACCGACACAGCGGGTTAAGATCATCTAGAAAAATATCAGACCAAAATTAAGCAAAGCGATGAGGGACAGCAGCGTCTGATTCAACACCGACTTTCCCTGTACAAGGAACTCGGTCAATGGAGACCGTTTCTTCCCCAACTGTTGCCAGTTTTGCGAGCGATTTAACTATGTAAGCTTGATGATCATTAAGAGAAGATTCCTGGGCTTGGAAACATTTAATTGTCTAAACTGAAATAGTCAGATTCACTGGTCTGTAGTATACCTGCTTACCATAAATACCAAAGCTTGTTACTTATTCCGCAATGGTCACAGTTAGACGCTGTTATATTTCGTAACAGTTTGGAATGTAACAAATGTTTATTGTCTCTATCTGTCTAATCGAACTTGTCACAGCTATTTGTGAAACAAACAAACAAATCCTAGTAATATTTTAAATGTGAAACTTTGTATGTTTTACGCTCAATCACGTCTAAATTTAATAAAATTTGAGATTGAAGTTGCCAACCTGTCCCCTACGCACATCTTGTGTTAATGCGTCTCTGTTCAGTGAGTGAGGTAACATGAGGTCCCTCTCCCCTCCCCTCGCCCTGTTTCTAAATACCCTCAGAGGCCTGCAACGCTTCTGCAGCTCCTCTGGTGTTGCAGATGTAAGTAGTCGCCGGTAATCACTTGCCCATAAAAAGTACCACATCTTGAAGATATGCATTGCTGATAAAATCACCAAGTTTTCAATGCAAACCAACCAGATAAATTTCACCGATCCACGCATGACGTTCCTCCATTGTTACATTTTCGACATATCGCACTTCGCTTACGTCGGTGGCTTCTGTCATTCATCTGGCGTTGTTTGTTGTATCACGCTCACGTCGCCACGGCGCTGCGGCGTTTGCGTTTATGTTTAGTTTCAGGAACAGCGTAACTTTCTATATAGGTATTTAGGAAATGATCTGAACCAATGTTTGAGCAAAACACAAATAAAACTATTTGGTTACCCACTCTACATTACTTACAAAATTATAACATTATTTACTTGATTGTCTCTCCTTATTAAGGAGAATTGAAGTAAGATGCCTCATACCTTATCATACTCGTATATCACCGGGCACACTTGGGATGGTTCTAGAAGAAGCGCAAACTGCAAGACTATTTCGGGATATCGCTCGATCGACTTCTCCCCTGAGACAGTGAATTGTGTACCAATGTACACAACTCAGTCTAAAACGGAGCGGTTCTTTTAACGGACATAATAATGCAATACATTATGTCCGCCATTGATGACAGCCACAGTTTAATAATAGCAAAGGTGAGGGGCCATTACGGACACTTTAAATTTAAATTATAATTATCATTTCACTTTATCAGCGGGGCACATGTGCTTTTAGTTTTAAAATTCCGTGAAGATATAAAAGTAATAGCCTGTAAGTGCCCACTGCTGGGCAAAGGCCTCCTTCTCAAATACTAGTAATCAGAGAGGGTTTAAGAGCCGGGAAGGACCCGCCACGCTGCTCCAGTGCGGGTTGGCGAGCTTCACATATCATCGAAATAATAATTATTATTTCTCAGACATGCAGGTGTCCTCACGATGTTTTCCTTCACCGCTGAGCACGTGGTAAATACAGCACTTAAAATTGTTATAAACAATTTTAGTGGTGCCGGCACCGGGAATCGAACCCAAGTCACTCGCGCTCTATGACACTAAAGTGATGAAGCGCTCTGACCACTAGGCTACCAAGGCTCGTGAAGGTATACTTCGAGAATATTTTTGTGTTCATAGTCCTACCGGAGCTGTTCCCGGATGTTGTTTTGAAAATCAGTACGTTAAGTTACACACGAGAGTGACGTGGCTTCGATTCTAGGTGCTCGAGATCGGTAAATGCTAACCTTTCAAAAAAGTTTGAGTTCCTAAGATATCTTCAGAGTATTTGTCTCCCAGAGCAGCATCGAAAGTCTTGGATAGAGTAGGCGGCGCCGAACCAGTAGCTATCTGTAATATCCCAAGGCTTAGTCACTATATAGCGGGCAGGTGACTTTTTCTGATGTGATCTCTGCTTGTAATCGATCCGTGGTCATACAGTGCTTAGGAGTCGGTGCGCGCCTTTTGGACTCAACACCGGGACGCAGAGTTGTCAAGGCTTCAAACAACGATGGTAATGGGTGGACGTTTAGTTTAGTCTGTTTGTTTATTTATTTACCGTCGCCTTTTAATTGATGCAAACGGCATAAAGTTTCAACGCTTTCAAGGTTTTCAATTAAATTTTACGCAATAAATGCTGTCACACTTAGCGAACGATGTTCAGTGGGCACATTCGCGAATTCGTGGTGGTTTTGAAGTGTTACAAGTGACACTCGAGTGTGAATTTCTTGTTTGTTTGTCCAAGTGCCGACGTACAGTGAATCAAGTTGACGACTTCAAGCCGGTTTCAAGTTGTAGCATTTCATTGTTTGCTTACTTATTTCTCCAACGCCTCTGGACTATTAGTGTCTCGAGTATTATTGTTCATTGCTTCGTATCTGATGACCTTGTGTAACTTAATATGTGGCTGCTTCACGTTTGTCCATCTTATCTCTGTTTCATGGAGTTGATTTAAAACAGTAGTATGTAAATGGTGTTTCGAAGTAGTGAAGCTTGTAGAGTACTACTTACCTTCTCGAGGTTTTTAAATAATCTGCGATGACGTCATGCCACAACACACATGTGAATGTTTACACAAAAGTTAAGTTATCGTCGAAGCTAACGTTAAAAGTTCTTCATTCACTTTGGTTAGCTTGCTTAAAGCTTTTATGAATTTTAAAGATGGCACTCGAAAAATAAGGTCTATTGGGACTGGGATGAAATTAATTCCAATGCCATTTTGCTAATGCAGTCCCTTGTGGTCTCATTTGGTAATCGAACCGTAAAAATATGAATAAAAGACATTAGGGAATATAACGATGTATTTAATTACCTTTATCTTTTCATTTCCTTTCTGAGTTCTGTGGTCCGCACCAACAAAGAACGCAGCTGTGTAATCGACGGAAACCATGCGTCGTTGAATCTAGGAACAGAATTCTCATTGTCGTGCTATAAATCCTATAAAGGCATTATTATTTACAATCAACGCTTCATTTGCTTGCTTGGCATATAATATTTATTAAACAATTGAAACTCTATTGTCAAGAGTCATATCTCATATCAGGATATCAATGACATTAGAAGGGTTAAAACATTGTAGCACTGTATGGGTTATATGTGGGTTAGACAGGGATTTCAATCTAGGTCTTCTTGACATAGCAGACAGGTATATACGGTTACGCTCGGGTTTCTACAAACTTAATATGGCGGAGGACATGTCGAGACTAGTAAAGCGACATTCCGGTTGCGTCGCGACGAGGAAAGTGAACGGAAGACGTAACGCGACTGTATTTGGTGAGGTGGTCGTGGATCCAGCACTGGCTGGCTGGCTGGCTGGCTGGCTGGCTGGCTGGCTGGCTTTCTGTCCGCGGCCGCGTCAGCGTGACACGCACGAAGGGAATGTACTTTAAATGTTGTAGGTAGGATATTTTGATTCATGAAGACGTTACATTATTAGAAGTAAGTGATGTCGCATACAAAGATCTTTAAAAAGTTGCTTGCCTCATTTGGTAATCGAACCGTAAAAATGTGAAAGCTGTGTAAGCTGTGTAATAGACGGAAACCATGCGTCGATGAAACTAGGAACAGAATTCTCATAGTTGTGCTATGAATCCTATAAACATACATACATACATACATTAACGCCTTGTTCCCCACGGGGTATGCAACGACAATCTTCTTCCACTCGCTACGGTCCTGACATACTTCTTCGCATGCATGCTCGTTGCTTTAGAGTACTACCTGACCTGGCCTTTTTCCAGAACGTCTCCGATTTGATCGTGAAATGTTCGCCCAGGTCTTCCCCTCCCGACTCTACCATTAATCCCATAAATGCACTATTATTTACAATCAACGCTTCATTTGCTTGCTTGGCATATAATATTTATTAAACAATTGAAACTCTATTGTCAAGAGTCATATCTCATATCAGGATATCAATGACATTAGAAGGGTTAAAACATTGTAGCACTGTATGGGTTATATGTGGGTTAGACAGGGATTTCAATCTAGGTCTTCTTGACATAGCAGACAGGTATATACGGTTACGCTCGGGTTTCTACAAACTTAATATGGCGGAGGACATGTCGAGACTAGTAAAGCGACATTCCGGTTGCGTCGCGACGAGGAAAGTGAACGGAAGACGTAACGCGACTGTATTTGGTGAGGTGGTCGTGGATCCAGCACTGGCTGGCTGGCTGGCTGGCTGGCTGGCTGGCTGGCTTTCTGTCCGCGGCCGCGTCAGCGTGACACGCACGAAGGGAATGTACTTTAAATGTTGTAGGTAGGATATTTTGATTCATGAAGACGTTACATTATTAGAAGTAAGTGATGTCGCATACAAAGATCTTTAAAAAGTTGCTTGCCTCATTTGGTAATCGAACCGTAAAAATGTGAAAGCTGTGTAAGCTGTGTAATAGACGGAAACCATGCGTCGATGAAACTAGGAACAGAATTCTCATAGTTGTGCTATGAATCCTATAAACATACATACATACATACATTAACGCCTTGTTCCCCACGGGGTATGCAACGACAATCTTCTTCCACTCGCTACGGTCCTGACATACTTCTTCGCATGCATGCTCGTTGCTTTAGAGTACTACCTGACCTGGCCTTTTTCCAGAACGTCTCCGATTTGATCGTGAAATGTTCGCCCAGGTCTTCCCCTCCCGACTCTACCATTAATCCCATAAATGCACTATTATTTACAATCAACGCTTCATTTCTTGCTTTTGCATATAATATTTATTAATGATTCGTGTCACAGTAAGTAGGCTAAAACTGCACGCACTTGAAATTGTAGCGTTGCGCCAGTTTTAGACCGGCGCACGATGGCTGCACCACCGGGATGCGCGTCCGTAGCTATTTCTGAACTGTTAGGGTTCGAATGCATCCGAGGGCGGAAAGGAGCCGCGTGTTCGATTCAGTGAGCGTTGTTCGATTAGCGCGAGAGAAATGTAATAGAAATGCGCTTCTGAACCCCAATTAATTTCATATTCAAATTATTGTATTCCGTTCGGTTTAATACCAAAGTGAATATTATATATATATTAGCTAAGACTCCACTCGGTTGTAAGTGGCTTGCAGTAGCCCATGGACCTGCAGAGACCTTCAGTCAGAGGGGGTCACGTCCTCCACTGAAGGAGGCGGAACGTGACGGCCGAGGATGGGTTCCTCCCCCAGATCGCCATGACACTCTCAAGACTTCCCGCCTCTCATCACATCTAAGGGAAGAACTCACTCATTCTAGTTTAAAATACACACAAAAACACTGTTTGTCTCATTTTAGAATATCAAATCAAATCTTCGCTTTATACTTTATACACTATACACTGTATATATATCGTACTCGTTTGTCGGTGTGTAATACTCCGCGCAACTGGTACAATTAAATTAAATGATTTCGTTAAACTTTGCCTAGTGCAACCCTAATCGGTCGGTGGGGTCATTTTCCACATGGTTACTGTCCTCGTGTCATTAAATCTCACATATGAAGTCTGCTTCCTTCTTTAATAAACTTTGAAAGAACATTATTAAATTGTTTTTGACCAACCGCTGTAATGCTTAATTTACATATATTTGCTTTTTGATGTTCAAATGATTCAATTACTTTAATATATTCCCATGGGAAGGAAGGGGGAGGAGGATCGGTTTAAACTGCCGCTGACACGGCATTTGTTCAATACTATCATATGAGTCCGTCTCCGCCCGGTGCCTGTTGTATGTCTAGATCACAGATAAATATATAGTTTAACCAACCGAACAATATTTCGCATAAGGAGTCATTAACTGCATTTGCAGGTTCAGAGATATCCATATAAAATTCCATGTCTGTATGTGATTCGATTGTCGAGATAAGGGCAGTGAAAAAAATGGATAGACATTATATATTACCGCTCTTAAGTATGCACTCAAGTAATGATCTTGTATTAGTATAAATTATAGTTCTCATGTTAAGTGAATTGTCTTGTAATTCTTTAACGAGAATAAATATCTAGAACCACATACGCGTATATTATAATAGATTAGTATTTGTTTAAATTGCGCAGTAACATGCTTCTCATACCCTTAGAACCTCATTGATAACTATTTCGGTGTCCCCACGTATTCACACAGCTCTTTCCTATTCAGGCAATTGGAAATGGATGACGTATTTGATTGGTCGATATATTAAATCATTTAGTACACGCTCACCAATTAAAAAGTTCTTCATGCATGCATTTATATTGATGTTTTTTTTTTGTTAAAAGAATTCTAGCAATTCTATTTAACTAACAATACCAATAATATTAGAAGTGATGTGGATCACATATCGCCATATGGCGATTACTGTATGCTACCACCGGCTTGGAATGCAGTAATAAACAAGATTAAATCTAAAACCAAGCCACTGCGCGACCTCATGTTACTGTGATCACATTCTGCGTAGATCGTACAAAAAAATTTATTAACAATCAAAAGCTGAAGGTAGCCCGAGTTAACATCTGGACGTCGAACACCTCAGTCCCCCGCGACCACACCTGCTTTAAAGCAATCGAATGTGTGCGTGTGCGCGTAAATACAAGAAAACATTATTACTAATAGTAGATATAAACAGGGATTTCCAATTTATTCGTAATTCGGACAAGCGGAGAAGCCATCGCCTTCGCCCCCGCGACTGAACAGAGTGAACTTGAGGCGCGCGGGAGACCTCACACGCAAAGACCCATTCTTGTCTTCGTTCAGCCTATGATCCCGCCGTCTGTCCGTTTGTTTGCGGTAGACATTAACCAAGACAACAGAAACTCACCTCCGCTATCCCACGCGCAGGGGACGCGAGGCGGTGTCTCAAGCTGCCCTCCCTGTCCGCTGCCAACGGCGCAATGACACTGACGGACAGACAACTGAACCCTGAGTAACTGAGAATCCTCGACGACAGTCTTTAGTGTCTTTCGTATGGCTTCGGTACACGTCAGCACCTACAATTATACATTTTGACGTTCGCAGAATTAAACTTAGATTACTTTTTGTTGTTTTCATTATTTTAAATTCAAGTTTAAAATATGTTTATTTCAATTGACAATAGTTTCTATCAGATAGAAACGTGGAAACAATAAACGATGTCAGTGTGCCTTTTTTTTGTACATTCCTGTACGGAGCAGGCAAAAGCCTTGAAAATTCGCGATGGCTAACCGATATGGCGAGCGGGATAACCATCTCGAATAAAAACAACCAAAATTAAGCAGAGCTTAGACTGCCAGCACCGTCTAGATGGTAATGATGGTAAGTGATTACCTTCACCCACGTACTTCTGCAACACCAGAGGTGCTGCCTTTTAGGGTATTTGGGCGATGGGAGAGAGGACGGGGAAGGGAGATGCGAGAGGTTGGTGTAGTAATCCGGCTATACGGCTCACTCACCGAACGAATCGAAACACAAAAGCACCGATGCATATGCCTCTACTTCATCTCAGTATTAAGCGATGTCGCGGTACTGTTCCGGTCTAGCCGGACCCTTCGAGCAGCAGCAAAAGCTGCAGCTTGGCTCTATCGCTTTTTTAAAAAAATGTCCTGCAGCGGACAATACACAAGGTGTTAAAGTATGGTAAGGATGGTAAAAAGTCCATCTGCCTAGTGATAGCTGCTCGAGATCGCTAATTAAGAACTGGTATTGTCACAATGCGTGCCGTGTTCGTTGTGCTGTCAATTCACTAAGCCGCTGGTAATTCCATTCATCAGCATCGGTATTGCCCGAACATGTTTATTAAAGCTAGTTTTATTATCGATGCGTCATACGAAGGTCACACGATAACCTTGGCGGCATTTGGTCGGCGTCGCGGAATTATTGTGTTTTCCTGTCACCGGCAGCGCTGTTCCAATTCATTACTACGTGTTGACGGAGTTACAAATTAATGTAGTGTTGGCCGAGTGGTACGGGGATCGGCTTCCGGATCAAAAGACCCAGTTTTAATCCCCTGTCAGATAAGTGTTCCGTAACTTACGTACGATTTTCATTGTCGACCTGAGGACTACCAAGAAAATGACTCAGCGGACTATCAAGATGTATCACAACCTATCCAAATAAGCTCCCGTTAAAAGTGGGTCTGTAACGACAAAAAAATGTCCAGACCTCTGACCACTCCATTATTAGGTCTATTACATTACTATTGGGGTAGTCAGCCAGCCTACCTCCACACTAGGCTTACCTATTTGTATACTCTCAAGAAGTCATTTATCATAAAGAAATGTTATTAAATTATATTAGTTCAGATAGTTAACCATTCAATTTATTTTTATTGATATTTGTGTACAATAATGTATAATTGAATTAAACACAGTCAACAAAAAAAAACTGTCTAAAAGCTTTTTGTAGGTGTGGAACCTGCCTCCCCCATACCCCCCTCCCCCCGCCCTCTAGTCTACGACTTATTGCAGTTAACGCACTTTTAAGTGTTTTTCAGCGTCTGGCGCGCGTTCGTCGACGTTTTTTTTAATAACGGAAGCTTTTTTTGTACGAGTTTGCTTGTAAGCGCAGTTGTTTATTCTACTTACTTACTTGGATTTTGAGTTTAAGCATAATTGTAATTAATTTTATGTTTTGGGGTTCCTTTAAAAGGCAGCGAAGCACTGAATGAATCCCAATCGTGATTGCCAAAACTGTAATTAGTGTATTTGGTTCGCTCAATTACCCCTAATTTTTTCGACTCTTAGTCCTCAAGGATGTACACGAGCCGCGATAGTGGATACTGCTTACCATCTGGTGGACTGTTAGCTAGTTTCTCATTCTAATCCAATTAACAAATGTTTATATATATACTAACTTCCGTCGGCGTCTCAAAATATACCCTTCACCAGACTTCAAAGTTTCCACAAGACAAATTCCATCAAAATCGGTTCGGCGACATCAGTGACATGACATGACAAACATCCCAACGAACATACGTTCGCTTTTGTAATGAATGATCGCAGTTGTCTGATCGTGTCTTGTTTCGGTGGAGGAAAGTACGATCGTTTTCGTAGCTCCAGGGATTCCGTGTTGTTGGTCGCCGCTAAATAAATGCACCGCTGTATCCCACCGCGAGTCTGAAATATGCTTAACGCCTTCGCATGCCGATGCTGTATCAGAGAAGCCATGGGCTGCCACCAACACTATGTAGGGATTTGTTTGTGAATCGATGAGACTACTGTGTCCAGTGTTCGGGTCGGTCGAGAGAGCTTATATATATATATATTGTTAAATTCCGAAATGCTGTTCGGCTATCGGAGCGCCATACCCTTGTGGTTTCCGATGTCGTAACAAATTGGACGATGGGTCAGCCGCCGCAGAGCGATCGCGGCGTATCGTGACGGAAACGCTGAGGTCGTATCCTACGTCGCTTCCGCTCGTATGCGTGGCGCGCGCGACGAGCGGACGGAGGTTCAAAAAGTCTACTGTTACCAGAACAACTGCTTGCAAAAGCTGATTTTTTTTTTAATCTTTTACGTTTATTGTATAAATAACGATTTGATGTCACTGTCACAAGGATTGTGCTGCGCTTAACGAAGATAAATCTAATGTTGAGTGATGCGTGTGTATTAAATAATCCGGAGACTCTAGTTCGATCCCCTATGTGGAAGGCTTGTACCAAATAAGATTTCCGAAACTTACGTACGATTTCTAACGTAGGAGTAGGACATTCAAATGTCGACAGGCTCACTACCTGACACTTTCACCCATATAAGCTCCGGTCCTCTAGACCGGTGTCGGGTAGACCCCTGACATCCCAAATATAGTGTTATACGGTCGTTAGAGTTTATTATATACATAGAAGATTATTCATATCAGAAATGCGCCACTCCTATGAAGGCGAGTCCTTTAATAGTATTTAGCAGTCACATGCGCTGCCAGGACGCATGCCTTGTGAATTAGGTCACGGCTTACACACCTTACTAATTATCTTTATTGGTTTAATGAGTGTTTGGTTTAATGAAATGATAATTCTTTCACACCGAAGAACAAAGTAGTTCGCCGTGTTCTTCGCGATAATGTTTACGTCAACGTGGCAGATGTATAACTTCGCTAAAATTAAATTTTTAGTTTCACGCACTGCTCAAAACGTCGTATGGAGTGCTTTGAAATTATATAATATTTATTGAATTTATTCGGAAAGGCAATTACTTATTTTCAGTTTATTAATACGATTGACATAACATATTTGATAGTAAAGTATGTGATTCAATTATAGGATCAATAGGTTACAATGTTCTTTTAGTAAATTTTTATACAATTGACTATTTTTTTTACAGATTGTTGTTTACATACCACTAATGTTAAAGCAAATCCCAAGTTGAATTCTTAATTTTGTAATAAATGGTGATAAGTTTTTGAATACATAATAGTAGTTGTGTGCAAGTATATCAAATACGTCGCTCAGCAAGTTGTTCAATGTATTCCTCGGCACTTGTACAGGCATCCAACGACCTGCAGGCCTGCCGGTGCGCCGTCTGCGCGGGCGCCGCGACCCGCTTGACTGTTTGTTTCTGACACTACATCCGTTCCTGCTTCTTCGATCTTCTCGCATAAGCATTACTTAGCACATTAGCGTCTTGCGGCTTAATAATGTATCCGGGTTAAGTGGTGGTGAGCTTCTTCTCTGCCGAGGAGTCGTCTGGGTAGGTGACCATTTCTGTTGCTTCTGAAGTCAGCAGCGCAACCACAGTCGCGTTCCGATTTGATTCGAGGCATAGAGAGCCAGTGTAAGTCGTCAGGGGTGTCAATGCATCTGACACCTGCTTCGGTTCAAGTTGTGTGCAGGCACTATACACCATCAGGTGCACTGCCATTGCAAACTTCCTAATTGCGAATCGCATATAATTCTCAACCTAACCGTCCTCGCTCGAAGTTTCTCCCTTACGCCACGACGACGTCCGGCCCGGTAAGGGCACGGTACGTCGATGCGATCGTGATACATCTTAATTTATCTCCGTGCCGCACGATCACCGCGCATTTGTTCGGCTCGGCCGTGCGTTGTTTCGCTTTTGACTTTTGACAGTGAGCGAATAGCGCTTTTGTGGTGAAGGATTGCGTTCAATTCACGCTTGTACGTATTTAGAATATGATCAGGTGTTTATGTCTTCACAATTTCAATCTGGTACAGTCGAGATTGCTATTCTACCTTCTATCCAATTCCTTGAGATTACCGGTCACTTGTACGAATTTTACGACGTATACAGACTGAGATGATATAGCACTTGTTCTTATACCTCACGATCACATAGCAAGGAATACAGTTACTCAAATAAAGGTTTACAAAAGAACGACGAACCGTTCACGGGGACCCCTGTATACTGTTGCATCCATTCTCGATATAGTTCAAATGTTGTCGTTTCGACCCTGAGGAGGCAATGGCAATGTAAGGTCCAAGAATGCGCGATGTAACCGGAAAAGTTGCTAGGTCAATCACTGGAGGTTTGATCACGCACAGGTAGCACCAATGTAATCGATCGATTACATTGAAGAACTTCGCGTGGCAGCTGTCCATTGGACAGATGCAGTGCGAAAGGTCATGATTGATGTCGGTGTCTTCGGAGAGGACGTCTCTGAAAGAGTTTCCTGTCGCCAAACAGCACTACCCGTATAATTACGCGCAGCGTGGTGACCGTCCATTTTATTTCTCAAGGGTGGCAACGCATTTGTAACCTTCTTCCGTTGAATTGGTTTGCTGGTGTTCATGGGCTTCAGTAGCCACTTACCATCAGGTGAATTTTCAGTTCGTTTACCATTCAAATAAAAAATGTTTGGTCAAAAGTCCAGACCCCATCATTGAGTGGGATTAAAGATGGGAATAGACAGAAGAGAGAGAAATTACCTTATCGTTGTTTTAAGGAATTTTTCCTAATAGTAAATTACTGTGAATAAACTCTTTGCAACACACTCCCTTAGCATTGGCACACGCTGGCACACATTGGCATACGTTACTCGGCTCCAGTGAGGTACAATACAAAAGGTACTTCAATTTAAGATCCCAATTAAAAACAGTTGTGTTAATTGCTTTGAACGTTTCGGACGCGCAGGTGCTCTTTCTGTTTCCTGCTGCTCGGAATGCTGTCAAGTAATTTGCGTACTGACGGAAGTTATTCATTGAATTGTAGTAGTTTATAGTTTGCAGTGAAAAGGCGACTAACAATATTTGACGACGTTTTGCGGTAGTCAAATTTACCATGATTGAATTAGTCAAACCAAATTCGAACCTGTTGTCCGTCCAGTAATGTATTGATATGTGACTCGATGATAATGTGCCCAGTTAGGATCTGCCGCTCCGTTTCTTCCTGTGAGCGTCCCAAGAAGTGATTGAGGGAAAAGTCTAGAAAATCTCAATGGCCACCGACAGATGGCGGTATAACCACCTCGAAAATTACCGAAATAAAGCAAACCGCAGCAGCGTCTTACATGAGATATGTCCGATGCTGTGATCGCCAATCCGCTAGCGGAGCGTGGCGTTTATGGCAAATCCTCCTTATGGAAGAGGCCTAAGTCCTGCAGTTGACTATTTACGGACCGATAAGGTTAATGTAACTAGTAGAGTCGGTAGAGGAAGACCTAGGCGAACATTTCACGATCAAATCGGAGACGTTCTGGAAAAAGGCCAGGTCATGAGTACTCTCAACAAACGAACATGCATTCGAGGATTGATGAAAGAGGAAGAAGCGAAAGACGTATGTCAGGACCGTGTTAATAATAATTTCCATTAAGATGAAGTTTCATCAAATGAGAACAATCACAAGGATAAATTGTCATTCATCATCATTCACCTTTACCTTAAGGTATATATTCCCGCCTAGTTCCCAACGGGGTAGCCAGACAATCTTCTTCCACTTGCTACGGTCCTGACATACGTCTTCCACGTTCGCCTAGGATTTCTTTCCTGTCTCTACCATTTACAATTTTATTGAATAGCGTATTATAATTGAATACCCTGAAGATGCCGTAAGGCGATATAATATATTAATTAAGGATTAATTATCTTTTTTTTGTAAATCCCTACGTTTCGTGGTCTGACTGACTGAAGCGTTTGACGTCCTGTTGTCATAGTTAACCCGGCTACCTTCAGCTTTATAATTACTAATACTTTTGGTCTAGGCAGAATGAGCTCACGTTGTCATTAGGTCGTGCAGTTGTATGCTCGATCTTGGATTTCATTTTATTAATTATCGGAATCCAAGCAGGGGTGGTAGCACCCAGCCATATTCTCCTTTGAAATAAGGAGGTTTTTTTTTTTAATTTTAACCGCCTCGCGAATCATCCTTGGCAGGAATCGGTTTCGTTTTGCGGGGGACATGCGGTCTGTCAAATCTAATGTAATGTAAATGATCACAGATTGCAGACATTTAAAAATGCTAATTAAACTCAGACTCAGACTAATAAAGCAGCCACGGGAACAAAAGGGGGAACAAAGACTTTCGATTCCACCTCACTGCAATGTGGTATGGTTTTACGAGAATAAATCAATTAGATGTTTACAATAGAACCTATATATGCTTGATATACCAACCTACTAACTTTGAGCCAGGTGTATTCCGTGGAGACGTAAAGCGGTCGTTAAGACAATAGTGACGGGAACAATGTAGAAACATGCGTAACACAGATCGTGTATTGCTATTTACGTGCCATTTATAATTAGGCTGGCGTACACACGGGGTGACAATGTGCGACTAAATATAAACACGCGGCGTATGTCGCTAAATGCAATGTAACAGACGATGCCAACAGCGAATCAAAGAAATCCTAATTTCACAGGAGCCCGTGCCGAGAATATGATCTGACGAAGTAAACTAATAACAATCTCATTAAACAATCATTTAAACTATGCGCCGTCGGACTGCATGTGACGTGTCTAGAAATTACATCGGTTGAATACGTACGTTTTGTCAGTGCGAAAGGATCGACGAGCGCCAGTGTTGTGTGAACGACGTTGGTTCTGCACCATTGAACCTATGGTCGGAATGATGTGGTTCAAGAGGGAACCGAAGCCGGCGTCGGAGAAATCCGTCGAGAACGGAGTAGTGGGCAAGTTGAGGAGGAAGAAGGCCGTGCTGCTGAAGCCCACGAGGGAGTCCAGCGAGAGAGAGACGTCGACGGAGAGCGACAAGGAAAGGAGACGGTACTCTGATATACTTGATATGAAAGTGTCGATGGGTATGTATGGTTTTTGTTTACATTGCAATGCAGTATCATTGGGTTTTCCTTGCCATTTACCAGGTAATTTTACTCATCTTCTTAATAAGCGTTTTAATTACATTTTATACTAAGAAATGGCTGAATATGTTTATTTTTGATAAAGATTCCAACTGTGTAGGTTGTCCGAAGTAACTTTTACACGGACAGCTTTTAGGCGTTCGGCACTTGCCAGGAGGTCGTTTGATGACATCTTTTTTGGTTGACACTTCTTTTAAAACTTAACTATTACAGTGAATTTACAAGTACAATTCCTACAAATTTTATCATCATGATGTGCGATAGAACTTGATACAAATTGAGAAATATGTATGAATGTAAATGTCGGCTAGGCCTTTTGAATTTTTTCACAATATTGAGTCTATATACAGTCGTATCCATTTCTATATGAGTTGATAAGGATTCTTTATGTCCGAGAGTTTGTTAACTTGCACCGAGAGCCCCACGAACAATTCCGTATCTGATAACTATACAGTTAATTGCCTTCGCTTTTTTACGTTACTTATTTAGCATTAAAGGAGATGTTGGGTTTCTTATTCAAGAGAAACCCAAGGTGAAAGGTTAATGTTATTGATACAGTGCATGTTCTAGAATCGAATTTGTTTTGATTTTAAAGTATCCTCTTAAACAGAACAACCAAGTTTATATTATATGATGTCATTATTAACATCATTATATTTAATTAGTCATTTCTACTAACTACTACTAACTGAACCTGTAAACGTATGTATTATTATTAAATAATTTTTCATATCGAACGGGTAGATACGGAAGGACAGACATAAAGCCTAGTTCCAATTTCTAACAACCAGGTCTAACTCACTCAAAAAGGCTTTAGCTTTAGTAAGACTGTAAAATTTTGTATTTTACCCATACGGTTTGATAACTGTTAATAAAACTTTGGTATGATTTGAATAACTAACGCAACTTGCTTTCGACCACATCTAGTAAGATCCAAGCCGGGGGTTACCTCTATGTTGAATATTTACTGGACGTTATGTCCAGTTTCATTCAACAATTGTTCAGTGGAAGGTCATTAACTCTAAAATCGCGTAAAGATATTAGCGAATGGCGTCGGATTAAACATTAAATAAGTCAATTAAAATATTCCGTGACTGTTTTAAAAACATCTATGAAGACTATCTCACGTGCTTTTGTTTTCGAAACGTGAAATTCGGAAGATAACAATGAAATTTTTAATATTTTATAGAGTTAGCAATATTAGATTCTTTGGAGGATTTAAATAATTGTGCATGCCTCAAACCACTCATAACAGAATTGATTACGAAAGCCGTACTATTATCAGATAAAGAACCGTATTTTTCATTGCAGTCTTATCGCCCGAGGCTGGTGTGAATCGTCCCGTTACTAATTAATTGCACTGTCGTGGAAGCGAGCGAGTTGGGGAGATTGTGGTATTTCCCCGGTCAAGACATTTGTCTAGGTACTACGTATAGTAGCTAGGTAGCCTAGTGTTCAGGGCTCTCACTTTAGTTTCATAGAGCGCGTGTGACACCACTTAAATTGTTAATGTCAATTTTAACTGCTGTATTTACCAAGTGCTCAGCGGTGAAGGAAGACATCGTGAGGAAACCTGAATGTCTGAGAAATAATAAAAAAATATTATTTCAAGGATATGTGAAGCCCGCCGACCCGCACTGCAGCAGCGTGGCGGGCCCTTCCCAACTCCTTAAACCCTCTCCGATACTCGTATTTGAGAAGGAGGCCTTTGCCCAGCTGTGGGCACTTACAGGCTGCTACTTTACTTTTACTAATTATAATAATTTTAATTGAAAGAAAACCCAGCATCAGTCACATTACTTACAAGATAGAAAAAGCAGTTTCGACACATCTCCTGGCCGTTGATCGTGGCTCTTGGTTCACAAGGCGTGCCACGATTTTAATTATTTATCTCATTTCCGAGCAATCCCGAGACCTAATTGCAATTTCTCCCTCGGCATCCTCCCTCCGGCTCTGCGGTCGATTCAAAAATTGCGACCATTTATTTCAGGTCCATGACACGGACGTAAAGTGACACAGATGACTATTTAAATATTAAAAGCACCTTTTAAAACAGTTTGATACATCATCACCACTCGGACTGTAAATTAACGCATGTTGCGATCCCCTTATAAATGATTTATCGGTACCTAGTTCCGATTTAAATAGCTCTTTGTTCATAATAATCAAAGTTATGATATTGCTAACCCTTGTTATTATAGAAACATAGCTGTCTAACGAATTAGGCCAATCTATTCCATTGTTTCTATCTAGACTAGCATTTATATGCGGCTCGTCCACTTCCCTCCGGATACGGTTGAGGAGGGCGATGGCTGCGACATATGCGACCTGCTTTTAAGTGGGAACTGCCATGCATGGGCTGGTCTGCTTCATAATTCGGTTTGTTTTTTGTGGTAGGGGGCATAGTTCGTTTAGGTTTGTATTTCTTGATTTTTTATAGTTTCTGATTACCTTCAAAATATGTTAAATGAAATGTTAAAAGAAGAACCGTTTGAGGAACCTGAATACAAAACGGCGGTTCGTAAAACGAGATCGGTTTCTAATAGATCGGGGAAAAGTTTTTTGTATTTTATATACAAATTTAAGATATTTTTGTCATAGTTTATGTACATTTGTTTATGATATATATGTGCAATCTTGTTCGTTAACTTGTTGCCATTTTGTAGGAAGTGTCATAATTCCATTGCAGTAGAAATTTTGGGACTTGTGATCAAAAAAACTGCGACATGCTGTCTGACAGTCCTTGGGACTTGTGATCAAAAAAACTGCGACATGCTGTCTGACAGTCCTTGGGACCTGTGATCAAAAAAACTGCGACATGCAGTCTGACAGTCCTTGGGACTTGTGATCAAAAAAACTGCGACAAGCAGTCTGACAGTCCTTGGGACTTGTGATCAAAAAAACTGCGACATGCTGTCTGACAGTCCTTGGGACCTGTGATCAAAAAAACTGCGACATGCAGTCTGACAGTCCTTGGGACTTGTGATCAAAAAAACTGCGACATGCAGTCTTGACAGTCCTCTCTTGATGTTAACCTAACGCTATCTAAAGAAATCTGAAGAAGCCGAAACAATATTTGCCGAGTGGTTAAAATCAATGCTTCAATAATGTATTGCAATAACTAACTTCAATATGGGCTCTCCTCTGCCTGAACCGTGTCAATATTTAGCGCCTTGTCTTGTACTAATTCTTCGTCTTGATCTTATTTCTACATCTTTACGCGTAATGACTGGGTTAAGAACTTTCCAATCAAGAAGGAAATCTAGTCCATGTGTTAAGCAAATAAACAAAGATACATAACGTAGCGAACTTAATTCGTCGCTTACTTCAGCTAAGTAGTAACAAATAACTTATTGGCCATATAAAATGACAGATCGCTACGTCTGCGACTTGTTGTACGTGAATCATGGGCTTCCTTATTCTTTGTTGCACATTCTAGAACAGGTCGAGACAAGTTACCATAAAAGGAGGGTCGTCAGCAATTAAGTCAATTGCCGTGGAAGCTAGCTGTCGCGCGCTGCGCTGTCTGAAGTTAGAGTTAGAATTAATCGTCCGATAGATGGACACAAATAGAATATAATATTTTAAAGCCTGCTGCTGCGTTAGGATATCTTTTAGCTAGAAGAGTCTAACCAAATTATAGTCTCCACGATATTTCGTAGAGACTGCAAAACTTGTTGCTCACCGTTATTATACATAGGACTTTTGATGGGTTCGGTTTGAGTGATTCTATGGTTTGCTTTTACAGCCTCTATTTAGGAAAAATTTAGTCCTTACGATTGTGGAAACAGGTTCTTGAAGAATTAGAAAGAAAGATAGAAACATATTTATATGGCAATCGCACAACAAAAAATTCAACTCAAAGTGCTAAAAACAAATAAAAAAACGATTTATTCGATGTCCGATGACAAAAAGGATCCCGTCCCACAAAGCACTGGTTTTCAGTTAGGACCCTCATTGTCACAAGTTGGGAATTACAAGTCAATTTAACCGGAGATATTCCATGTAGTTTTGTTTTTAACGCATAACGTCACACAGATGTAACCCCGACGATTCGAGATGCTTACACAAGTTTTAACGATTCTTTAACCGGCTTTTATCTGAAATTTACACTGTAAAGATTTACACGTAGAATCACGCTCACTGCGCCATAATGCCTCATAAATCCACCTTTAAAATAACATAGATAAGCCCACACTGCCGCTTTGAGCAACCGTGCTGGGACCTGTCATGGTGTTTGCTGTTGTGTAATGCGTGTGACGGATTAATGCAATGTTGAAGTTAGTAACATGGAAACTAATTACAAACATTGGATTAAGTAAGGTGTACTTATTAAGGAAAGTTGTGTCTGTTCGTGAAATGAAGAGTAATCTTTATTAAGATTTTACTGTCTGTAAAGTGCACACTTCCTACATCTAACGGTTTCTATCTCAATGACGTCTGCACAGTTAAACTTGTTATTGAAAAAAGGTTAGGATAGACTAAGTAATAAAAGTGAAGAAAAAAATAGGTCTTTTAAAAATAGGAATTGATGCAAAAAGTGGGCTGAGTTAAAAATAGAAAATAAACCGATATATTTAAGCCCGAAGCCCAAAGATGTGACTTTGATCCGCGGTAGCGCACAACATGCTTCCTGTCTGCCACTGACTGACAGACAGACAGACAACAACGACGCTGTCGACAATAATTTAAGCGCGCGGAGAAATAACTTCACAGAAATAGTTTGCTTTGAATTCGTTTAGACGATTCGACTAAAAACAAACTACATCTGTTTAGTCACGGTACGCGAAACTACGTCACAGGTTTCAATCAGCTGATCATCAGTGTACGTGGTAGAGTCACGTCAGATAGATAGGTGATAGGTACCGCATAGAGCTTTGCTGCTGCCATTGGTCCGTTGGGTGAAATAAACGAAAACTCACTGACGTGCTCGATCAAAGTTGTCACGTCGAAGCTCCAACATTTTTGTTTTACGTCAAAGCTGGGTGTATTCTTGGCCGCCTCGGGGCCACACTTAGGAATAATCAGTTATATTGCAGTTATAGAGCACTCTTACGTGAAAACTGAGTTACTCCGTGTAAGTGGATTTAGATATATACTCGTCTGGTTGGGTATGTATACACCTAAAATACAATAAAATAAATGAGTTATCTTTATTATATATTATAATTAAAATACATAAAATGAAATAAGTAAATAAATTATAAACCAACAAAATGGAAGCCCACGGCAGGGGAGACCAAAAAGTTAGGGGGAAAGGGAAAGAAACCGGCGGACGATGCGAGCGGTATCAAGAATGCCTTCTGCATTTGAGCTCGGAGCGGTCCCAGCCGCCTCAGATGTTCCGAGAGGCTGACTGGGATTAACCCATTCGCAGAGACAACGATCGGAATAATTACGGTCGGCATACCTCCCCACATGTCGGTCACCTCGTGAGCCAGGTCCAGATATTTCGTTTTTTTATCTGTTTCGGCTTTCACGAGGTTCACGTCATATGCAATGGCGATGTCGACCAAAAATATCCTCGACTGTCCCCGCCCAGTCCAACAACACGATATCAGGCTTCTTCGCAATAATCGTCCTGTCCGTGATGATGGACCGGTCCCAATATGGATGGATGGCGCGGTTATTTTCGAGCACGACTTCCGGCGAGTACTTGTAGTAAGTAACTCTGTGATCCAAGAGACCGTATTTCAGAGCGAGCTCCTGATGTAGGATCCTGGCTACTTGGTTGTGTCTGTGCAGATACTCAGAGTTAGAAAGCGCCGACAACCGGAGATGACATGCCGAAGCGACCGAGATTCATTATTGTAAATATTATTAACATATTATTATCCAAAAATTAGGAAAAGTCATTGTCTCTTTAGCAACAATCGAGATTGGCGAAGCTTAGGCATGTCTTTGAAAATCGAAAGTATTTAAAACATTTTCGCCCGATGCATTGTTTGTTTTAACACGAGAAGCTATTTACATAGATTTGCTTTCTCGTTTCAATCTCGAGTAAAGCCACCTTTTGTTGCGTAGAAAGTGACATGCTAGTCTTAAAGGTCACCCGCACTCGGTAAGAGCGGATGTTTCCTGAGATTTGCGTATAGTTGCGTAATACTTTAGTTTGTGCTCAACCCGACACATGCCTCGAGATCGTTCTGTTATCCCCCATAACATACGTCGTTATAAGGCCCTAGCGGCGACTTTTACTGCCGCTTGAAAGGGCTGGCTCGACCGGGGGAGAACCACGATCTCGCAGAATACCGGCGTATTGTGCTCCTGCGTGTCGTTCGGGGAGTGAGGTGGCCCACTCCGTCTCCCCCATCGCCTTTTCTATCCGCCACCCCAAGTATTCTTTAAGTCCGGCGACGCAGCTGCAGCACCTCTGGTGTGGCAGATGTACGTGAGCGACGGTAATCACTTACCATCAGTTGGACCGCTAGCTCCTTGCCACCTTTTCCATAAAAAAGAGAGATAGGGCACGTAATTGTTTTAAAAAAATTATGAAAATTCCATCTGGTGGCAACATTTTTGTACCGGTAATAAATTACTAGGCTTCTGTTTTAGACACATGTCTAATGAATGTGGTTTCTGACAGCAACAAAATTTCCTCCAGAAGTATCACTTGGGATACGAGGCAGTGAAAGTGAGTGGATGCTACGGTCCTGGGGCAGCTAGGTCCGATCACTTTCATTTTCAAGGTTTTAACAAATTCATAGCAGAAACTAGGGCCTTTCACGCTTTATTCAACAATATCTGCCTGAGAAAGTCTCATCGGATTACGTGGACGCGTCTTCAACCTTTATTGTATGTTAAGCGCAATCTGTTTTTGTGAAGCGTTTGTCTTGAATTCAAAACGGTCCATGGTTGCGTAATTTCCATTGTTTCCGTAATTAGCGATAAGTCATTGGAATATTCCAGTTTCATTCGGTCAATTATAGGATTTCTCGTGCGTTTTCTTATTTGTAATCACATAATTCGTGTTGCTCAGTTTCAAGGACTCGAATCAATAACTTTACTTTTGTTGAATTAACAAAAATTAGATTTTCATGCAAATTGTATTCGGCCATTTCTAGTTTAAAATAATAACGTAAATTATATATCAGCTGTCAGTGTTTATGTAAGTGGTTATTTCAAGATTCAAATTGCAAACAAAACGACCGGTACTGGAATAATTTTCTTTCCAGTATCCACCTCCGTTTGATTGAAAGTGGCAAGGAAACCATAAATAGTTATCATTTAGTAAAAATTTATTGTGTATTCTCCAGAGCGTCGCGATGAAAGTGACGAGTCCCTCTACGAATCGGCTGATTGTCACAGTGACGCTATCTCAGCCAGCGATGACGCACTGCCAAGACTAAGCAAGACACCAGCAATGAGCAAGGAATCTCTCAAACTAACCGTCACCGATGAGGAAGTAGATCAGACGAGAGGGAAGAGAGGACATCGAAAGACAATGTCGCTATCGAATCCTTTAGAGATGGTAAAGAGTTTAGGAGATGAGTGGTTTGACCACACGAAAAAAGACCTAGATAAACACTTTGATAAAAAGAAGTCTAGAGAATCTCTTTGGAGTGAAGAAGACAGAGATTCTATTCATGGGTCAACAATGAAACTAGATCAGATTAGAAAGAACAGTAAAAAAGATGACAAAAGTAATCCTGAAAGTAGAAAAGGCAGCGCCACAGATATCTCTAAACCTAGAAAAGGCAGTAAAGGTTCCTCGGTAAGCGCTTTGAATTTTCTAAGAAGAAAAAAGACACCTACTTCTTGCAAATCAGTAGAAGTTGTGATGGAAGTTGCTGACAGAATAGCGACCACGGATGAGATTTTAAACTATACAAAGTTTTTCTTGGAGGAAGAAAAGCGTTATTCGTCTCTGTGTGAAAGCAAACCGGCAGTAGAGACCGATTCAGATGACGATCCACCTCCTCCCAAATTAGTAGGAGAACATAGAAGGAGATTGAGTAGACAAACTTCAAGAAGTAAAAGCAAAGTCAGAGGCAAGAGCCAGTCGTTGAAAGTGAACACGTTAAGAAAATCTCACAGTGGGACCTTAAAGAAGGGAAAGAAGAAGAGCGCGAAGACTCCGTCAGCCGGCAGAAGTAGGCAGGCCAGTATCGTAGATCCGCCTTCTGTACCTAAGAAGAATGGTTCGGAAACATTCAAGCAACACTCCTGGCTTTTTAGCGCATCTACATACAGAGGTTAGTTAATTTTACTTATTAACTAAACTAGGCAGTAAGTGTTCATATTATTAATACTTATTTTTTTATTTACAACCACTTTTTTAGAAGTAAACTGATAAATATTTTTTTTAATTTATTAGGCCATCGTAATCTAAATCTTATAGCAACTAAAAGCATAGCGTAGCTTGTTCTTTGCGTCTGTTCAGCCGGTTTATGGTATCATTCCGTTTTAGTCTTTGGTATTTTTTCTTCTCACACAAGATCAATTTAAAAACAATCTCAAACCAATGACAGCGTAAAAATAATATATACATTGTACTCATAAATATTTGATTCGCGAAATACAGTTTGTTTCTCCAATTAGATTACTCGTTTGTACTTTTATTTACTTTATAGTAATTTTACATTCAAATACATCATCACACTACTTTTCGTATAAATCTTTATGCTTGAACTGTTCAATAGTTCTATAATCATTGATTTATTTAAAAAAAAAAACGATGTATGCGTTTTTCGTAACGACAAAAATGAACAAAACGGTATTACAAACTCAGGTTTGAAATTACGTGTCAAATAACAGCTATTTTCGCAACTTTTCTCCGAGCTTCATTTCTGCAAATTAAAGGTTCAAAACCATTCCAAATCGATTTTCAATACAGTACAGCACTGCTCCTCTATGATGTAGTAACTACGGCTCATCCGCATACATGTGCACATTTGGCAACCGTTTAATCGTTTTAACGTTTCACAGAATAAAACTCAATTCGAAGAAATGATTGTTTACACTTGAAAATGAGTTTAGAACAAAAGTTATAGGTTTTAAATGACATTAATTTCAATCTAGAAGGCCGGTGTTTTTTAAATAGAGATTATCACGTTGATTCCATGCCTGAAAACTAAATCTTATCTTAAGAGGTTCGTTTCTTGGAAGTACGTTCATTACTTTCAATAGCTAGCAAAATTCGCTAATAAGTTTAACTATTCAAGATGAATAAATAACCCTTCTTATGAAGTCTTCAAGTAACAAATTTGAGCCTTTGGTTGCAGTTCGAATTGTGGTCGGTGGAAGTTTTTTACATTGTATAATCTCATTACGAATATTTTTTGTTATGAAACATTTATTTATGCTAATGTAACGGGTGTTTGTAATTCTTTTGTAATCGCGATCAGGTGAGACAGTTATTGGCGAATCTTTTTTTTGTTACGTTTTCATTTTGAGGTTGCGTGGCGCGTGCGTTCGTCTTCCTCTAATGTCTGTGAAAAGACTCAGTTTAATCTCTACACATTGACTGAATTACGTTGAGCATTCGGTGGCGGTAATTTGTTTTGAATTATTATTACGATTACGAAAGAAACAACAATTCTCGCGTTACTTCTGGTATGTCAAGTAATCGCTCAGCCCAAGGTCAATCACGATTTATTTGAACTCGATTGGCACAAAACCCGGATATATATCGATCTGACCACATGTTAGAAAAACTTTATAAAAGAGAATCTGTATTTGTGAGACTACCCTATTCCAAATGATCTCCAGGCAAGTCTCATAGCTGCTCTGTTAAAATGTCATCCAGATAACAACAAACTTCACCCAGTTTCCAAGCAAAATTTATTAGTTGATCCGTTGGAAAGATATTCCTTAGTCCGCTGCAATTTAAACTAACTTGTCAGTAATAAACTGTCAGTCAATGATGCATAACAAGCGTTTAAGTCTTAATACGAAACGGTCGCGGCACGAAATCGCGCGGCCGTGAAAAATGAAATAGTTGAAACGTCCAATAAAACGAATCGGAAAGCGATAAAGTTTAGAACGGAAGATGTGGCCGGAGCCGATGTTCGGAACGTGAACTGTGAGCTGATTTGTGATTTGATGATTGCCTGCCTACCCGTGATTGTAATAACTTCGTATCTATCATTAGGGTTTCTGGGTCTCGTGTTGTAATGCAACTGCTGCAACCATTCGCAATAACAATGGTCCTGTTTTAACAAGTTTTCGCATAGAATCATTGTATGCACTTTAAACAAGTATATAAGTACTGAGAATCGCGTTGTAGGCCGTGGTATTTTTATCAAAATACCTACCTTACTTCAATTACCTGTAACCACGGTAAGCCAGTAGTTACAGTCTAGTATAGTTAAATGAATATTAATATTATTCAGATCTATTACTTATCTGAAGTAACACTACAGAGTTATAAGAAACTACAACTTGATAACAATATTAGGCGAAACAATACAAACAAAGAAGGATTAGTAATTAAAAAAAGACAAAGGAAATAATTAAGTAACCTGCAATACCTTTCGCGTTCTAAGCTCAGACATTTTAGTTGAGAGAATGTCCACGTCCACTTTTTTTATTCCTCATTATATTCCTAACCATTCTATTTAGAGGCGCATTAAATCCTTTATTCGTACAAGACATTTCTACGGCATGCAGATTCAGATATTTGGGAAGGAGGCCTTTTCCCAGCTGTGGGCACTTACAGGTTACTACTTTACTCTTCTATGCAGACTCCCTCTTGATATCTGCCCCCGTCGCCGCGTACGTGGTAAATTCAGCACCTAGAATTTCAATTAACAACATTACTTGAACGGAACCCAGATTAGTCGTGTAACATGACATTAAAGCTTGCCGCCCGCCTTCTAAATCTACCACGAATCTTTACGTGTTGCTTACGACATTGGTTTTGTGTCACGAGTCCGGTACTATATTTTTTTGCCTAGAAGGTGTCTGTTCACTTTGGCCTTAAAGATGTCAAAGTCTTACAGGTGTTATGAAGGATTCACCTCTTTTCCTTGAGTAAAAAAAAATATCGTTAATAATTCTTCTCGTCTGATAGCATAGCGTGCAGTTTTCGAGTCTGATGTTATCATAAAAGACGAATCCCATAAGTGTTTTCCATTAGCCGTGATCTGTTCTACAAACACAAATTGATCATATTCGTAGATGTAATTTTTTTCGTTGTAAATTTAAATGAATAAAAGATTAAGAATTAAATGAAGTTTTGTTGCGACATCTTCATAATTATTGTTGATAAATGTCTGTGTGTCTGTGTCATATCACCTCATGACATTCAACATGTGCGAAGTAATATTTTCCATTTGTTTTTCGTTAGTTTACAAATGAGAATATGATATCATTCTAGCCGCAACTGTTTCTTCGTTGTTTGCCTGCACACGCGCACACATAACTAATAATACAAAGAGATGTGTTTTCTCAAGCGGCTCTATTGATACTAGGCCCGGTGCCTTTGATCATCGCAATTTATTTTCAATGCTTCTGTTCGGCGAAAATCATTTTACGATAGTAATAGGTAATCTGAATGTAATGTGTTAAATACTACATTACTAACAATGTAATAAAAATATCGGAGCCGTAGCAAACAAAATCTAGAAGTAGGTTGAATCTCGAGCATTCATTCACTCGTCCCTAGAGCTAACCCTAAGCCTAAGTTTAGCGTGACTTTTAGGCGGAGTACGATAGAGCTGTGATAATTCACGAGTTATACAAAGAGCTGTGATATTTCACGAGTTATACAAAGAGCTGTGATATTTCACGGAAAATCCACATGTTTGAGAAATATACAAAAATGTATTTCGTGAACACTTAAAGCTTACTCACACTCAGATCGCAAACATTGATAAAAATATATTATAAATAAATGACTATTTAATATGAAGACCACCTCGATTAAAATATAGAAAAAACAGATAGGTATTACTTGCGGTAATAAGAGGTGTACGGTAATTGTGTATAAGAAATGTACTTTCAGGTACGAAATCATCAATACTTTAATTTATTCCAACATCATCAACTCCATAACCTACGCAGGATCCACTACAGCGTCAATACCTTGATCAACAACATCATCGAAAAGTTTATTTTTTATCCAATCATCATTTGAGAATTAATTATTCTCTCTAGATATCAAATCGATACTTCCCAGTATTCTCTCTGATCTACTTTAATACATTATAACCTTGGACCCGTTGTTCTTGTTCAACTCCACAGCTCCTGCCATTCATACGCTCTGTCCCTGACCCAACGCATTCTTGGTCGTCTAAGTCATTAATAATGTTCAGGGTTGCCTCTAATACTTTAAGGCCTTGATTGTTAATACTTTTATTGCTTGTTGAACGTTTGGTTTTTCATTCGGCTAAGTAACCTTCTAATCAGTTGTTGCCTAGGGTTGGAACTCCAATATCGAAATCAATATCGATCAGTCGGTCGGTCAATCTAGACATTTTTTTTTACACTAAACTGACAAAGGTGCTAATAATCCACCTGGTGTTATGTGGCTATCGGAGCCCATGGATGGATACAACTTCCATCGAAGAAGAGAACAGTTACGTTGGAACCACTAAGGACTGGGATGGAAAGCCTCGCAGCGTCTTTATTTTATGACTCTCTTTAAACTATTCTTCAAACCGGAACACTGCTGACTAGCGACAGAAATATGTATGTAGGTATGAGGGAGACCTACCCAGACGTGTCCTATATAGAAAAGAAGTCTGAACAAGACTGGAAATTTACTGGAAATTGAAATTTACCACGGAGAATGTTCTGAGGAACTGTTCGGATTGATCCCAGCTGCTGAGTTTCACCATCGTACATCGCGACATAATTCGAAGTTCCATCGATACCACCTAGATTGAGTGCGTTTCAATCGAAGTTTGCTGCCGCGCACTTCGACTCTGTGGAATCAGCTGGCGCCAGCGGTATTTCCGAACAGTTACGACTTAGGGGCCTTCAAGAAAAGAGCTCATTCCTTCCTTAAAGGCCGGCAGCGCATCTGTAACTCCTCCGGTGTTGCGGATGTTCGTGGGCGTCGGTGATCACTTACCATCAGGTGAGCCGCACGCTCGTTTGCCCCTTCTTCTATAAAAAAAAAAAGACTGCCGGTGTGAAAAGACCGTCGTCGACATCTGCTAACCTCCTCTTCATAACCGTTGTCTACCAACCTTCTATTATCTCCCCCTCTTTCCGTTAAGATTTTTTTTAATGTAGCGAAAATTACGACTTCAATATGACACTGGTGAGTAATATCTCCCCGTTTAAAGATATTTTAGTCACACGGAGTAACACTTTCTCCTTTTCCTTTCGGTTTCCTTTCGTGGCTCACATTTGAGGTATTTGTTACTGTGTAACATATGAGCTGTCGACATTTTGTTTCTTGATTCTCGATCTTCGTTGCGTGAAGAGAATTTGTAGAATGCTTAATACTGTTATAATGTTAAGAAATATATTTTCAACAGTAAGCGGCGTGCTCTCGTGTTTGCGATAAGTCTGTACATTATGAACACGGTGCAGTTTAGTGTTTGCTGATGTCTTCGTTTTTTATTACTGTGACGGTGTACGTAGACCAAGAAAATATAATCAGTTTTGACTTTTGACTGTCCTAAAGCGAGTACGTCAGTATTTTAGTCAAATTACTCCGTTAGAACTCAGTATGGAATCACGTCGGTTATCAATTTAGCAGATGGAGGTGCGAAGGAAAAGGTGGAGTGATCGTGACCTGGAGAGGACGCCTCCACCTACCAGGGTGTTATTTGTATCTTGTCATATTGTTTGTCTCTATAGAAACTTTCATGGCACATTTATGAATTTATTCGCACGATGAACTGCAAATTTTCAAACCATATTCAAACGACATTTTCTTATTGAAGTCTACCATACCATTTATCCTCGCGCTTCTTTCATGTGTGACATACACAGATGTCGCTGCATCACTCCCTCTCAACCTAACCTACTTTAGAATACGGGGATAATATATAAATTTATAAGGCTTAAAGGCACTGTAATATAACGGGTGGTGTTTGATCAGTTGACAGCCCCGGAAACTTGGCATCACCGGGTCTGTCTGACGGTTCTGCATTCCTTCGTCGGTCAATGGGCCGGTGGGTTTATCGCGAATCGGTTTTTGCGTTCACACATGCGCCTGCGCTACTACTCCGGACATAAGAAACTGCTGTTCCGAATGAAATTGTAACGGATAGGTGGATAGATTTATGTTTGATTGAACTAACCGGTTCGTTTGTACTGGGGAACCAGGATCCCATACGGCAACAAGTGACTTATGACTCAAATACGTTGTTCGCTAATCAACATTTGTATAATTATAATAATAAATCACGTGTACTAATATAGCAATATCGAGTATTTTTAAACGATTATGAAGCAGTAAATGTACAGATCTCCTCTCCCCTTTGCCCGTCGCTGATGATTGCCTCACGTCAGTCGATTGTTATGCGCAAGCACATCCGTTGCCCGAACGGGAAGCGTGGTATAAATATAAATAGCGGGATACCCTTGCGCGCTCAGTGACTCATGGCGGCGTTCTGCTAACGCTGTCGTCTCGTTCGAATCCCCCCGAAGCTATTTTCGGGCATCGTCATTGTGAATCGCTCGTACTAATCGACGTAGCCTCGGATTTATATAAAGACATTAATAAATAAAAACCCGACATAATGTTTGTTAGTTAGAAGGAACATGAGTAACTTTCAATTGGTTCAATTCAAAGACGTCTTGTCGCATTTAGAACCGTTACATGTCGCGGAGTAATCTCGGAGGCGAGCGACTAAAGATCTAAGAAAAAGTTTAGCTTCGTCTCGGTTCCATTCCAAGACCAATGACTGCTCGGTTAACTGAGCCTTGTATTGTGAACGTATTATTGCCTGTAGAAATGGTCCACGAGCATCGGCAACACATTGAAATGTAATACATCATATTATCCACAGCTTTCTCATTATGCTATAATATTATCCAAATTCTCTATTCGACAGTCGAATGACTAGACACCCAGGTGGCGTTGCTGTCGCGTTGTTTAGTTCCTCGTTTCCATTGCAAAGCTATGTTACGTATGACGTAAATGTTAATTATCAGTTCTAATTATGGAACGTTCGCGCGTATGTGTCCGTGCTCACTGTGTGGTGTTAGATATTCGCGCGCATACGGACGGACAGATGATCGGCCACGGCTCCTCCGTAGCGATACTGGTAATAAATTGAAACGGACTGGCCCATTTCGCAGATTTTTTTTTTTTTATGCTGTCGGAACGAGACTTAATGAGCTTTTCATAATAAGGTTAAGAATTTGTTTTTTTTTTTTAAATAAATATTTAATGAGGGCTCTCGGTTTAATTTAGTCGTGTCAACCCGCCTGTTCGATCAAGTTTATTTGGTTTAGTTGTATAAGTTTCGAAAATTTATTGGTACCGTACAGGGGGCCCTTGGCTTACTTAAAACTAATTGTAGATAATTTTATTACACATAAACATTCGGTCCGGCTGACGGAATGGAACAACCTCTGCACACCGATCCGCCCTGTCTCGTGTCTTGTGTCGAATATCGGAAAGGAAGCGATGGGCTGATGGATAACATGGCACGACTTCATTCTGTATACAATTATCGTTGACAGTTGAACGTATTGGCTTCTGCCTACGCGACAAAAATTCATCGTCTCATCATGTTAGATCGCCTCGCATCGCATCGCATCAAACCCATCATCCACCGGAATGCAGTCGAGTGCGTTTTAGGCGATCGAATGGAGTGAACGACCCGGGTGACGTGCCCCGGGGGCTCGGCGGTAGGCGGCCGTGACTCAGCCGGGACGCTCCCGGGTCATGACATAACGTACAGTTGTATTTTTATTTGTCGAAAGCCGTGTCTGCAATTATGTACTCAGTCGGCGGTTTTGCCTTTCTCGTTTATGTTCGTTTAGATCTCGATCAGTTTGTAAAGATGTATGCGTACATGAATCATCTTATTAATCAACCCACTGAAGTCCACTGCTGAATCCAAGCTCCAAGCAAACGTTTCCTCTAAGATTTACCCGTACTTATCACTCGGGGCACTGAATGCTGCTCCCCATCACTACGGACTGTGGGATTTATTTTCGCTGTCACACCGAGCCTCGTTTATTGAGTGAATTTGGAGAAATAAAAATGGATAATTAACTAATTTATCAAATTCCGCATTCTAAAATGTACTGGTTGTTCATCACCGTCTGATCATTTCTGGACAGTGACAAACAAACGAGCTAACTGTCCATCTGATGGTAAGCTAGCGCAGCCCAATGGGCACGTGCTAACAGCATCAATCGAAAGAAAATACAGATGCATTACAACGCAGAGGAATAAGATGGAGTGGTACACAACTGTGGACTGCATTGGTAAGCAGCAGCAGGAATAGGTAAAAGGGATCCTACCCTGACGGCTCCCAAGCAGAAAAAGAATACTTACGGCTATAATGAAGTCTCTGACTGGGGAGATACGATCACAGATTCCTCGTTCATCTCTCATTTTACATAAAGATTAAATCATTACTAATCATTATGTTAATTAATGATTTCTTGTATTTACGCGAACACTAACATCCATTACAACAGATTTGATAGACCACAAATCCTCCCGAAGGAACATCGATTCCTGCCAAGGATGATTCACGAGGCCATTGAACTCGAGAAACATCGTCATTTCAATAGAGAAGATGGCTTGGGATCCAGTGATAAATTAAATTAAATCTAATACCGAGCACACCACTGCACGACCCCTCAAGATACTGTTAGCACATTCTGTGAGCTTATTCTGCGTAGATCGGACCAAAATTACTAAATAAAAGCTGAAGGTAGCCCGAGTTAACTATGACATCTGGACGTCTAACGCCTCACTCCATCTGTGACCACGGCTGCTGTAAAGTAATCGAAACGTCGGGAATATAAAAACCTAATTAAACGCGATAAAATCCGTAAATAATAGTTTCATTCCATATTATCTTAATTAATTAAAAAAACACCTAAAATTTAAGTAGAGGAATCATACGAAAGGTACCATGACATTTGCCGTTATGGCTGCTAAAATAAAGTGAACACATCCAATATTTATTTCTACAAGACGCTTTAATCAATAAATGAAAGCTTATTATCTGAAAAACGAGCTGTCGTTCGTTAATAACAGTTCGTTAATGTAATCGGTCCTTTACAAAAACAATTGTTCTAATTTCGACCACAAGCGTAACTATTAAAAATGAATAGGTTTCCAAATAGCATTCCCCGGCCCGGCCCCTCCTTGGAAGTTCGCGGCCCGTGCTGGGGACACGCCTAGCCACCCGACCCTATTTCTCACGGCCTAAATTGCAATGCTGTTTATTATGATTTATGCTTTGTTTATCGTGACGAGAATTATTAAGAAGCGATCTTGTTTTAGTTTTTAGAGCGCGCGTTTAGTGTTTTCATTTCGTATAAACTAGCTGCGCCCGCGAATCCGTTCGTGCGGATGGTATTGAATTAATCTTAGTGAAGTATGAACAAGTATTACAATTTTTAGTATGTGGTAGAGCCAAGCGGCGGCTTTTGTTGCTGTTCGAATGGGCTGCTTGGATCGGGTCGGTACCGCGGCCTCGTAGAATACCGACGTGAAGTAGAGGCATCTTGTGCATTTGCGTTTCGTACGGTGAGTGAGGTAACCGGAGGCCCACTCCCTCTCCCCATTCCCCTCGTCATTCTCCATTACATCTTCCAAATATCCTGAAAGGCTGGCAACGCACCTACAGCACCGCGGGTGTTTGTTGCAGGTGTACGCGGGCGGTTTTTATAGGAAAGGCAAAGGTGCTGGTTGGGAGCCCGTTCGCACAGACAGACCGACTGAAAGAGTTGCTTCTATTTTGTATTATATGGACGACCGTTTAAATGGGCACGGGGATCGTGTTAGTCTCGAGTGTTTTCCACGTCGTGTGTTTGTGTTAGAGAGTTGTGATGCTGTGATGGGGTTTACGAGTTCGGTTCGGGAGTCGGTATCTGGGCAACTGGGTCTGCGGTGACGCAGTGCGTTAAGATGAAGAGCATTACCCTCAATTCGACTTGTTATTTCTAGTTTTACGACGTTCAATTTGTTTGATTTTCTTTACTAAGTTTGAAATAAATTCAGTACAAGATTTTTTGTTATAAATGTGTGTCACGCATGCTATTTCTGAATCCATCTACATAAGCCCTCACACCTATCACCTACAGGGGTAGGCAGATGATACTGAGATAGGTATGGAAAAAGAACGTGACGTATAGCGAGGCGCGCGGGTTTGTTCGCGGAAATTGGCGTGTGATTTTTTACTTCCACACTTACGAGACCCCCCCCCTCCCCGAAAAGAAAGGATGGGGAGTGGCATATTCTTCTCTTCTTCTTCAATGCTGTTTACACAGTGATAAAACAGTTTTATACAATAGTTACGTGACGGTATAGGTCTATAATAGAAACAAACAATCTAATATGTATATACTGGTCCAATATTCGCTTTCAAAGATTTCATTGATTCATCGCTTCCAACATTTTTTCAGCAACGGAATCAATGACAATGACACGAAAGTGCATAGATTATAATGGTACTTACAGCGAATGGTTAAAAATATAATTTCATGAAAAAAAAAAAATGTTTTTTTTTTCTCCATATGAACGTTAATCCGCCTCAGAACGCTCGCGCGGCGACCGCAGCGCCGTGTCGCAGCGGAGCGTTGCACTCGCGAGGATACAGAGATGACGTCAGCGCGGCCGCTCGCTGCACGCCCGCACCCGTGCGCACGGACAGAAACACTGTTCACATACAATGTCCCCGGTTGGTAGTGTGTGACGAATTGTTCTTCGGCGCGTTAGTCGATTTGTTGTCGAGAATAAAAACTTTCTTTTGTTATTAATAATAATATCATTTATAATAATAAGACATGCATTATAACCTACGGTTAATTTTTTTCTATTCGTCTATTTAAGTCCACCGCTCAACAGGGTGGGACTTAGCATAGAGTTCTAGGCGAAGAAAAAGGTCCATCATCCCGACTTTGGTACATGGTATATGCACGAAAAATACAATGTATACATAGTAAAATGAGAGCTGCGCTTGTAGAAACGTCGCAAAATTACGTGTTCCATAGAAATCACGAATCAAAAAGACATTAAAAAAATTTGCGAAACATAATGTTGAAAAACATAATCGAGGTGTATACATTGTTTAGTAATTCTATGTTTAGTAACTAGTTTCTATCCTACCTAATCAACGTTTCAGTGCATTAACTGGCTCTGGGAGGAGCCAAGTCACGCGGGATTTGTTGGGAATGCGACCGACAGAAGTGCGCACCCGGCTTGCTATAGTATTTAAAAAAAAAACTGTTAAAAAAGTAGTACTAGTGTAGTACTTAAAAAAACCCCCACAACAAACAAAGGGTATAATGACTTCTTGTATTTACGCGAACACTTCACATTTGTAACGAAACTATTATTTACGGATTTTATCTCGTTCAATTTCGCGTGACCCCGCGACCACGGCTGCTGTACAGCACTCGAGACCTCGGGAATGTAAAAACAAAATTAAACGAGATAAAATCCGTAAATAATATATTTCAAACAAAGGTATGTTTGTTAAACTTATATGTGTTTAAAAACTAAGGGATTCGTTTATTTTTTCGAAGTCGAAAAAAAAAAAAGATTGATCCATTTGACCGGAATATAGTATTTTTGCGTAATTGTACTCGTACATGCCTTCAATAGTATATAGTCCGCAGACCTGTGAAACAGTACAATGCTATATATTACAATAACACGGCAACTACCACTTCTAACTTTATGGGTTACTGTATGATTCGCTTTGTTTCGTAGGCGTGATAATACGCAAATATTTATGCTAATAAGATGTTGATGAGTTACAATGGCAGTGATACAATGGCAACCTCCACTTATGTAAGTGAACGTTGCTTGTGATTGTAACTCGTACACACGAGATCATTGCTTGTCGGTTAGTACGAGAATGTCTGTCGGTCAGTTCGTGCTCTAGTAACAATGGCGGAGATACAATGCGACGTCGATAATATATCTTGTAAGGGTTGGATATATATTTATGCTTTGCTGAACTTTAGGACGGAAGTAGAAGTGTTTCGTAAGCGTTTCGTTTTACTTGAATCTACATAATTACTTCAATTAGTGAAATCACAAGAAAAATTTGCCTCAGTTGACTCTGAAGAATGATTTAATAATTTAGTGGTGACTTAATTACATAATTTTATCTATTATTTACTTTAAATACTAAAGTGAAGGAGGTAGACGTACAAAGTATTGCTTATGTTCGTATAAATAACAAAAAAGGCTATTTAATTAAATTTCATTATGTAAGATATCGTAGTAATTGTTTCTATTCTAAACATAGGGGATGGAAGACGTAATTTTAAATGCTGCGTGCACATACGCACATATGCACACAGAAAGTTTACAATATTCTAATTTTTTTTTCTTATGCTTATTTTTTTTAAAAAAAGTTACCTTCCGCTGTAGGAATTTCTCCTGTGTCGCAGAGGCAGTTTACATACATTATTTGTAGACCATACAAATAATAGTCTCGTGCGGGAATCGAACAAAAATGATAAAGCTGTGGATTTTGTAAATTATAAAAAATTAATAAAATAAATTGTTTCAACTTTTGTTAAGTATGTTGCATGCCAAAGTAAAATATATTCAATAAAACATTTTAATATACTACTAAATCTGATTTCTTTTGTATTTCTCGCTATTCTTTACTATTTGACAGCTGGCTTCCGCTGGTTCTTGCCGCGCCGCGCATGTCGATATTTTTTTTATATAGAAGAAGAAGGGGGCAAACGATTGCGAATTTCCCAAAAATCCATACGCAGAGTTAGGCTTGCAACCTTCTTGCCGCAAGTGATATTCTGTTTGTCCTGTACCGCTATATACCATCATGTCCAGATCCGTGTGCAGTTTGCGCACATCTATTTGAGATGAATCTGCCCATAAGCCGTTCCCTATTCTTGCTGTTTGTTAATTGAAACGAACGAGCGAACGGTGCGACATGACGACGGACGGTGACGTCGTCACGTCAGGCGTCAGGCGTCAGGCGTCGGAGGTGGAGCGATATCGATGACCCCGGGTTGTAACTTTGTTATAATTAAATAATTACATCAAATTATTGTATTCGAAGAATGACCGTGAATGTTTATGTCAACCGTACACTTAATTTAATTATTTTAAGAAGCTTTTTATTACTAAATTAATTCTTGGTTACTATTTCAATGAGCGAAATGTTCGAACCTTTAAATTGATCTTTAATTAGGTTCAGGAGCGAGCAGAGACGGAGAAAATAAATTGAGTGAAGAGCTATTGTTATAAAGTTTATTTCTATTTGCAGGAGAGTCGAGACGAGAAGGTTCCACTGAGGAGCCGAGCGCCCCGGAGGCAGACTTGGACTCTGCCGACACCACTGTTAAAGAACAACCAGATAAGGAGCAAAGGTGAGTAGTTGTTTATTCGAAATATTGAACACGTAACGCCATCTGTAATAAACGTTTTGAACTAACGTTTCGCGGTAGTTCCGTTTGCGTAGCTAGAATCGTATTTTTCTTTTAAAATAATTGTTTTTTACATTCACAAATCTGAAGAGAGTCATACGTCACGTAATTAACTGTTATAGCAATTATTTGAGATATTAAACATGATTATTTTTAATAGAACAAACTAGAAATGTATTCCAACACTGACCACTAGATGGCAGTATTAATAATTGTTTTAGGTTAAGACTCGCGAATGATTATTATGAATTAAAATTAGTCCTCGAACAAAACAATAATCGTTTTTTAATTAAAGAATACATTTTGTTTTATGTCACTTGCCACTTTCGGTGGCGTAACATAGCAGGAGCATAGCATAGAACGACTCGTCACGTTACACCCATTGTACTCGCTGGAGTGTGGACTAAGGAAATAGGAACCCAAGTACGAGTAGCTCGCTCGAACTGCGTCCACTCTGTATATACAATGCCAGCATGAAGTCGCAGCACTCCGTTTCTACGTTACTAGCGTTGCCAGTACTGGGGACATGTCATCCGATCTCATCAAGCGAGGCCCAGCAATTGCGCCTATTTTCTTGTAATAAGCACTTATGCCTCTCTGTGGGCAAGCTTCCGTGCACTGTTTATGATCGCGTGGCTCCGTGGGTAAGCTTACCTGAATGCGAGGCGAGGCCATGCATGGGCAATGAGTTCGTATCCCAGCCGCAGCTAATGTTATTACAAACACACAAATGTTTCTCTGACATGGGAAAGTAGGGCACTATAATATGCCCTGCGCAGTTGACAGCTGCCGACAGTGATGTCCGCCTTGCCGATTGTGACCACAGCGATAACTTCCGAATACAACCGACAGTTAGGTATCAGATGTAATGTGTACGTACCTATGCGATAGCAACGAATGAGGAGCCGGATGCGGATTCAGACATAAACAGCAACCCAACTCAACTCAACTCGACCCGAAAACCAATCGTTGCTGTGTTTGCACAAATCTATATTTGTGCTGAGTCTATCCTCCAGCCCTGGGATTCGACTACTACTGAGCCGCGGTACGCGGTCGATGTCGCAGCAGTGTACTGTTATGATGATGTTAATGACGTTCACTTGTGTGTTTTCGTTCGTTCAGTTGGCGGGCGGGGGCGGGCGGGCGGGCGGTGAACCGCGCGGAGAGCTGCCGGGAGCGCGACGCGCCCCGCCGCGGCAAGCACCGCAACGCCTCGGACCCCAACCGGCTCACCGCGCACCACAACCAGTGAGTACACCGCTTGCTTCGTTTGTTTATCCATCCCTCGACAGGTGGCGCTGTTACACAATCGAACCGTCTCACTAAATATCTTGAGAATGGTGTTCTTCGATCTGAGACTGCTTATTCTACATTTTTTCTGTTGTATGACAAAATCGGAGGAATGGTCAAATGCAATACTCTTCAATACGCATAACGTCCGGAGCCGAATCCATGTAATCAAATATAATTCACCGCTGGATTTTAAAATGTTATAAATATTTCTATTAGGTAAAAAGATTAAGGTAACAGCCGACAGTTTTACGAAATTCATTCCATTATCGTTCATTTTCGAAAATATTTTAAGCCATTCCTAAATTTGCCAGGTTAATAAAATACACTGAACAATATTTATTACAACGCCATCTCATGGTAAATAATTGAACTACACACGAAAATTAAAACATATTCTTGTTAAAAACTATACATTATAGAGATACACTTCCTATTATTAATAGCCTCCCTTCATACAAACTACCACATAATTAGGCGATTGACGTCATCGTAGAAGAGCTATATCGTGGCGTTAGAGAAACGAGAATGGAATCCGAATCATACTTTGGTCACCGCAATCCTCCACTGCAGGTTAGCGATATGGGAACTATCACATACCGCAGAATGATATAATTCTAGAATGTTCTTGAATTAATACGTATTTTTTTTATTAATGTATTAGCCGATTCGTAACACAAACCGGGCATGCCTATTATTGGCAAGACACTCGAAATGTATTGCAAGTACTATGCAAAATTGTATACATTCCTTAGTGATTCTAAGTAAATAAATATTAGTCTAATACTATTTCATTCAATCAATTTTTTTTATGGGAAAGGCGGTAAACGAGGAACCGGTTCAAGTGATAGTAAGCGATTACGGTCGCCCACATACATCTGCAATACCAGAGGTTGTGGTACTACCCCGGTCGAGCCGCCCCATTCGAGCAGCAGCTAAAGCCGCCGCTTGGCTCTACCAAGCTTGGTGTGCTCTGCAGAGCGGGACAGTATTTCATGCCGGTCCACCGATTGCAACTTTATAAGGTGCAATTCGGCCCTACATGGAATACTGTTCTCATCTCTGGGCACGTTAGAACATCATAACAAATTTACCTACTGTGTCTGTGTATTTGTTATGATAAAAACTGCAGTTTCGCCATTCCGTCGCTAGAAATAAACATGGAGCTGTGCGCCGACACGCTACCATCTTTTTTTTTATCTTATTCAGTCCATTATAACTATCTCCCGACTTAATTCAAATAGAATGGAATGGCCTAGACATTAAAACATCTTATGTAGCTGCCTGCTTAAAAAAAAACCCACCTTATGTTCACTATGTAAAGGTTTATATTACCTCGGCAACTTGTTGTGGTTATAATTTGAACGAACATTTTTCGACCATTCTACTGTTTCAAAGCTTATTATGTAAACAGTAAAGTTACGGTAATTTTATTATTTTCCCAGTTGTATTGAGAACGAATTTGTACTTAATTATTATTTTGTTTCATTAATAGATCTTATAAAAGTTACCATTGCAAGGCCTCTCGTGAGACAGATATTAGACAAAGATGGAGACTGTACGACATATTAAAACGATTTGTCCTTCAAAATGTGTGTGTAGAAATGAGCGTTCAAAATCAAGTGTTTCGCAGGATCCCCGATTTCTTAACGTGTAATGTTCAGAGGTAGGGATGGAACGTCTAATGGCCATTTAAACGAGAGCTCTTGTATCAAGAGATCGAATGAATGTGGGGGGAGTATTTACGCTGGTTATTGTTGTCTTCAGCGGCACCGCTGGGAGGCGACGGCGGTTTCAGTTTTCAGTTCAGCGCAGCGCGCGCTCGCGGGCGCATTGCGGCCATTTTGTAATTTTATAATCTGTATTAACAGGACACGTCAATTTATTGGTGATCAATGGATGTGTATATTAATGTAGATAGTTGTAGTTCCGCGTGTTCACCTATTTGCACGGACTCAACTGGTATGGTGTACTTTTCTATTTAACAATTAGCGGACGTACTTTTCAATCATATTCAAACTTAAAAATACAAATAATTATACTTAAAAACCCTGTCGTAGTTTAGTTATTATCGTTTGGGTAAGCATACGCATAATTATATTACATAAGCGGCATTTAATAAAATAGAAATTGTCCTTTCACCACGTGATCATTTGGTTGAAGGTTGTATGCAAATATATATATAACATCAATAGTAGATCGGTTTTTCAAAAGGTGTCATGAGAAACAATAACAATTGGACCGGTAGACATGTTGATATCGACAATTGTTATTGTCATCACGGAGATTTAATTTTAGGGATGTGTTTAGTACACGTATCGATATATCAAATGATCAACTTTAAAAAGTCTAACCGTACACGGTCTGTACTATACCACTCAATCAGCTATGTCTGTCTGTTCGCACACATCCGGCATCGCGACGACAAAGCGATTACCATTGACACCCCATGTCACCGAATGGCATAATTTATATCCCGCTGTTGTATTTTCCCGTTAGGTGTCTGTACTTTCTCATAATTTCCCGTTCTCTTTGTGACAAAATCATGAAAACGTCGTTGTGAGAAGAATACTCGTCTACAGGGCTTGGTTACGGAACGTATGCCGTCAAATAACTGAGGGAATCGTGGCTTAATAAGAAAATTATTGGAAACTTTATCCGAGCAGGATGTAGTACGAGTGTTGCGCACATTAAATATTAACCACGTTCCGAAAGGTTACTTCAATAAACCTAATTATTTTTTTACCCCGAGAGTTAATATTTTTATTGCCATAAGAATTTGGAACACAAAGTATGAATTCCCTGACATCCGTGACGTGCTTGGTTAAGAACCTGTATTACAGAGGTCAGTGTCTTCTCCCAAGTAGATTAACAATAATCATTTCTTATAATAACAACTAGAATAGTCTAGATATTTGTACAGAATTACAAGAAAAAAAAATAAAGAGTAACTTAATGAATGCTTTGAGCCTATATGTCTATATCTACATATGTATAGGCAAGAAGGAGTTATTACATGCATTTGAAAAGATTCTCTCTGGACGAAGAACGCTCATCGTCGGAGTTTAGGTATCCCTTGGGATCCAGAACGTCGCGAATCGGATCTCTGTCTTTACGGATACTCAAAGAACGTGTTTTGTTAATCGATTTATTATATCGATATATCGTATCAAAGGAACAACACTACACTTTAGTACGTAGGTGTGCACTGTGCACGAATGGACAATGGGCGGGACGACAATAGTCGATGATATCTTAACTGTACGGTGTAGCCCGCGACTCAGGTGTGTGCGGTCTCGGAGGGGTCCTTTGCTCTTTTGTTTTGACAGATCAGTTGCGCTCTACGCGGAAGAAACCGCCTTTACCATATGTATTTAGTAGTGTCGTTCATTGTTTAAATCCAAAGGTAGTATGCTTTTTATAGTATTTAACTGTATCTAAGGGTCACTAGTGGACCTAGGGACAGGGCAGTTTCATAAAGCGCTATTGACCTGGGTTTGCCACGTGCTCGGCGGTGAAGGAAAACATCGTGAAATATTAAAAAAACATTTCGAGGAAATGTAAAGCCCGACAACCAGCACAGGAAATGCATGGCGGGCCCTTCTCAGCTCCATAACCCTCTCAGATATTTGAGAAGAAGGCCTTTGCCCAACAGTGGGTACTTACAGGCTTACTTTACTTTTATGTTGTGATAAAAAATACGAAATTTATAAAATCTGCAGAAAAGAAGAAAAATCTTTCTTCTGTTTCTCCTCCTTCAGAGGAACCTAATAGGTGGTAGATTGTGAACAAAAAGATACATTTGACAAATAAAATTTTAATTTCTAGCGTCAAATAAGAAATTTTCATTCATTCATTTGATTTCGAAGAAATAATAAGAAACACAGGCGCTTTGGGTTGTTTTACAGTTAATATATTAGTTTCATGAAAGGCCGCGTCGTAATGCAGATTTGGGGTTTAGAAACACCCTTATCTGGACAACATCAAGAATCAATATTGTATTGCGTGATCTTCCCGTCTCCCGTTTATCTCACCGTCTGATATACGCTTCATCCCATTAAGAGAGAATTGAAGGGTAAATTGTAGAATTCGCAATCATAATCATCATCATCATTTCAGCCTATCACAAGTCCACCGCTGAACATAGACCTCCCCCAAAGAATTCGCAAATGAACATTTAAAAAAAAATCCTGGTACATACGGGATTCGAAACCGGAACACTTGTACTAGGTATCGGAACACTTGATCTGTCGCGGATCAATTATTTGCTGAATTCGTAAATGTTATCCACTACGCTACAATATACATGTACTTACGACGCGGCACCCGTCGCTGTTGCGGAACTATTGTAGTCTGAAAGTTGTTATCAACTAACTGACAGACAGACATTATTTCCGCGTCGAGGGAGTTCTGCTCAGCCTTATGTATTATATAGAGGAGCGAGAATAGGGGGGTTAGTTATCTGTTTGACAGTTTGACGCCTCGGATGCTCAAGTGACACCCCTGCGATGCTTCTAACTTTTCAAAGTTTCTTTTGAGCGCAGAGAATGTTCGTAACCTTAACTGTAACTTTAGCAATTTAGCCTATTGACGGGGCGAAATATTTACTTGGGAATTCTCTCTCGTCCGAGCTCCTGATTATTTGACAGGCTGACGCGACGTACGACGTAAAATTGATTTAACATAATACCGAGTTACATTAGTTTTATCTTAGTTAAAAATAATGTTTTGTCATGTAATGTGATATCGCGAAGATGTTTTGGTTAAACCATAGATATCAATATAATTAACCTAACCTTTCACGTGTCATAACTTTGAAACAATTGAAATTATTTTGTTTCGAGTCGTTTTAGGACTGACGTGATTAGATATCTAAATATATCTTCAGAAGAAGAATATTTTTTTTATTTTAACTTTATTTAAATACCTTTTTAAAAAAGTATTACAAAGGGCGGACTTAATGCCTTCTGGCATTCTCTGCCAGTCAACCCGAGGCGTGGAGAGATGTTATCAAGGTGCAAAACATAAAAGTTGTGAATAAATCAAAAATACATGAATAACTCATAGAAGAATATATATTTAGATGTTTCTTGGAAATAATATTTTTCATTATTTCTTCTTCTTAGACATGCAGGCTACCTCACGATGTTGTCCTTCACCACCGAGCAGCAAGTGGTGAATATCAGCACCTAAAATGGTTATTAACAATTTTGGAGGTGCAAAGCAGCGAGCGCTCTGGCCACCGGGCTACCTCGTTGGCGTGTTGAGACCACATTAATGCTGCGCGAAATCCGCAATTGAATACCGTCGACGATGCGGTGAAGATGTAGACGATCATGCTTCCCCGGTCGATCGCGACCACGTCGTTGTCCGTTAACAAGCCCAAGTGCTCGTCCGGGCAGGCAAGGCATTATCGTGCCTGAATCTCCTCAGCACATAACTCGCCAGATAATCGGCGCTGGCTGTGCTACCCGCGTGCCGTGTACAGTTTTATCTCTCGGACATACGTTGAAAAGAAAAACAAATATGTGCGTGCGTACGACGGAATGGCATCGCGGTTACTCGCATCCTCTGTCGTAACCCCGGTGAGCTGGCCGCCGGCCAGCACACTGAGGAATGGAGCATGGGACATGTTAGGAGCTGAAGCGGGAGCGGGAGCGTTGGCGACTGTGCGAAGTTTAAGTTGCATTCGTGCGCCATAGCCCGAATATCTTGATAACCTTTGAAGTCATTACTGTAAAACATAGTCAGAAAAATTATAGGAATAATAATGAAACCGAATATCCCACAATAGCCGAGTGTTGCGAATCAGCAGACTTGAATTCGAAACACATGCCGAGGGCCGGTAACGCACCAATGAGTTTTGTCGAATCTTAAATACGGTTTGTATCCTTCGCCTGGATACACTAAGACCACCTCTCACCGGCTCACCACCCGCCACGTTGTCACAAATAAGTTCTGGGTTGAAGGGACTAAAATGTTCGTACCTCTATATACCTATAACCAATAGTGGAGTGGTCCAGTATACCAAATTTTATACCCAATACTGGTTCTTTTGATCAAATGTCCTTACACCGCTTGGTAGGAATATACGAACATTTTTTGCAAATGCTAATTCCCCCATCGGATCCCTAGACGCACCACAGATATCCCGCCTTTTGTTGTGTATACTAATATACTTTGGATTTATACTCACGCCGAACGGCGAAGCGTATATCCAAAGGTTTTCGGGTCTGGTTGTGTTGGAGATTGTCCAACACAACCAGGTCGCAGTGTTCGATGTGTCAGGTAACCATCCATCTTCATTTTCCTTAAAACCCGGCAACGCACCTGCAGCACCTCTAGTGTTGCGGATGTACGTAGGCGACGGTAATCGATTGCCGTCAGGTGAGCAACTTGCTCGCTTGCAGGGGGCAGCTTACCATAAAAAAAATCGTATTCGTCAGGTGTCCCTGTTCCAAATCGGGCATGAGCACATCATTGTGAAATTTTCCTTTGATATTTGTTACAAATAAAGCCAATCACTGATCGCTTTTCGGCCGTCCCTTGCGCCGGTGCGAATGTAAATTTATTACGAACTTATGTCACGCGCGTCACTCCGTGTTTACGGCAGAGTTCCGCCGCTCGCCGCTCGCCGCTCGGGGTTCGCAGAAGCTTTCGGCCTCTTCGGAATCTGACGGACGAGTTAGTTCAATTCCACCAAAATTGCGTTTGCAACGCCGTATTCGATTAATATCACGGATGTTTGCGAAAATGGCGAGAGAGTTCGAATATTGTTTATTTCTTCGACTTATAAAACTTACATCTCGTTTGTCCAAACGTCAGTGTGTTTACAGCAGCAGTACTATAACTGGAATACGAGAGAGACTATGAAGAGTTTTTAGGATTCTAGCACACTGTTGTTTTAGGGAGATTGAAAATAACATATCGTGGTCCCCTGGGTCACTATGGTGACGATTGCCAAGATTTCTAGATAATTTCGATTCTATTCTGCAGCGTGGAGAACTATAGCCATAGCCTCTTTCGTAGTGGAATCGTTGTATTGTAAAAAATCGATTTAATGGTTCACTCATTGCCACCTGATTTAAAAGACACAAAGTGATCTTTCCTCCTTGTCAATTATACCCATCAATGGAAAAAATTGATCCAGATGATGTTTCACTTTAGGAAAAACATTTTATTTTTCCCAAATTAAAATGTGAATTCTTATCCACAATTCTACTTCGTCATACATAATATAGAATAAGGGGTGAGCAGGAAAAACTTGGTAAGAGAAAATCTATATATAAGGGTGTGAATATTTATAAACGGAGATACGTTCTGGATTACAAGGAATGCCTGAAATGCGACATCGTGTGTTTTCTTTGCAGTGATTTTATTTAAATGCATGCTATAACTCTCGGGGTGATGCAATCAATCAGGTCTATTGAACCTAGTCTTACGTGGAACGTGGTCGACATTTAATGTACGTAACAATATAACGTTTCTAATGATTTAATTATTTAGGCACACGTTCCTTAGTCGAACCTTGTAGTCAGTATTCACCTTCACAACGATTCGCAACAAATTCGGGTTCAATGCGAACATTATACGTACTAGTTAACTGTACGGCAGAGTTCCGCCGCTCGCCGCTCGCCGCTCGCCGCTCGCCGCTCGCCGCTCGCCGCTCGCCGCTCGCCGCTCGCCGCTCGCCGCTCGCCGCTCGCCGCTCGCCGCTCGCCGCTCGCCGCTCGCCGCTCGCCGCTCGCCGCTCGCCGCTCGCCGCTCGCCGCTCGCCGCTCGCCGCTCGCCGCTCGCCGCTCGCCGCTCGCCGCTCGCCGCTCGCCGCTCGCCGCTCGCCGCTCGCCGCTCGCCGCTCGCCGCTCGCCGCTCGCCGCTCGCCGCTCGCCGCTCGCCGCTCGCCGCTCGCCGCTCGCCGCTCGCCGCTCGCCGCTCGCCGCTCGCCGCTCGCCGCTCGCCGCTCGCCGCTCGCCGCTCGCCGCTCGCCGCTCGCCGCTCGCCGCTCGCCGCTCGCCGCTCGCCGCTCGCCGCTCGCCGCTCGCCGCTCGCCGCTCGCCGCTCGCCGCTCGCCGCTCGCCGCTCGCCGCTCGCCGCTCGCCGCTCGCCGCTCGCCGCTCGCCGCTCGCCGCTCGCCGCTCGCCGCTCGCCGCTCGCCGCTCGCCGCTCGCCGCTCGCCGCTCGCCGCTCGCCGCTCGCCGCTCGCCGCTCGCCGCTCGCCGCTCGCCGCTCGCCGCTCGCCGCTCGCCGCTCGCCGCTCGCCGCTCGCCGCTCGCCGCTCGCCGCTCGCCGCTCGCCGCTCGCCGCTCGCCGCTCGCCGCTCGCCGCTCGCCGCTCGCCGCTCGCCGCTCGCCGCTCGCCGCTCGCCGCTCGCCGCTCGCCGCTCGCCGCTCGCCGCTCGCCGCTCGCCGCTCGCCGCTCGCCGCTCGCCGCTCGCCGCTCGCCGCTCGCCGCTCGCCGCTCGCCGCTCGCCGCTCGCCGCTCGCCGCTCGCCGCTCGCCGCTCGCCGCTCGCCGCTCGCCGCTCGCCGCTCGCCGCTCGCCGCTCGCCGCTCGCCGCTCGCCGCTCGCCGCTCGCCGCTCGCCGCTCGCCGCTCGCCGCTCGCCGCTCGCCGCTCGCCGCTCGCCGCTCGCCGCTCGCCGCTCGCCGCTCGCCGCTCGCCGCTCGCCGCTCGCCGCTCGCCGCTCGCCGCTCGCCGCTCGCCGCTCGCCGCTCGCCGCTCGCCGCTCGCCGCTCGCCGCTCGCCGCTCGCCGCTCGCCGCTCGCCGCTCGCCGCTCGCCGCTCGCCGCTCGCCGCTCGCCGCTCGCCGCTCGCCGCTCGCCGCTCGCCGCTCGCCGCTCGCCGCTCGCCGCTCGCCGCTCGCCGCTCGCCGCTCGCCGCTCGCCGCTCGCCGCTCGCCGCTCGCCGCTCGCCGCTCGCCGCTCGCCGCTCGCCGCTCGCCGCTCGCCGCTCGCCGCTCGCCGCTCGCCGCTCGCCGCTCGCCGCTCGCCGCTCGCCGCTCGCCGCTCGCCGCTCGCCGCTCGCCGCTCGCCGCTCGCCGCTCGCCGCTCGCCGCTCGCCGCTCGCCGCTCGCCGCTCGCCGCTCGCCGCTCGCCGCTCGCCGCTCGCCGCTCGCCGCTCGCCGCTCGCCGCTCGCCGCTCGCCGCTCGCCGCTCGCCGCTCGCCGCTCGCCGCTCGCCGCTCGCCGCTCGCCGCTCGCCGCTCGCCGCTCGCCGCTCGCCGCTCGCCGCTCGCCGCTCGCCGCTCGCCGCTCGCCGCTCGCCGCTCGCCGCTCGCCGCTCGCCGCTCGCCGCTCGCCGCTCGCCGCTCGCCGCTCGCCGCTCGCCGCTCGCCGCTCGCCGCTCGCCGCTCGCCGCTCGCCGCTCGCCGCTCGCCGCTCGCCGCTCGCCGCTCGCCGCTCGCCGCTCGCCGCTCGCCGCTCGCCGCTCGCCGCTCGCCGCTCGCCGCTCGCCGCTCGCCGCTCGCCGCTCGCCGCTCGCCGCTCGCCGCTCGCCGCTCGCCGCTCGCCGCTCGCCGCTCGCCGCTCGCCGCTCGCCGCTCGCCGCTCGCCGCTCGCCGCTCGCCGCTCGCCGCTCGCCGCTCGCCGCTCGCCGCTCGCCGCTCGCCGCTCGCCGCTCGCCGCTCGCCGCTCGCCGCTCGCCGCTCGCCGCTCGCCGCTCGCCGCTCGCCGCTCGCCGCTCGCCGCTCGCCGCTCGCCGCTCGCCGCTCGCCGCTCGCCGCTCGCCGCTCGCCGCTCGCCGCTCGCCGCTCGCCGCTCGCCGCTCGCCGCTCGCCGCTCGCCGCTCGCCGCTCGCCGCTCGCCGCTCGCCGCTCGCCGCTCGCCGCTCGCCGCTCGCCGCTCGCCGCTCGCCGCTCGCCGCTCGCCGCTCGCCGCTCGCCGCTCGCCGCTCGCCGCTCGCCGCTCGCCGCTCGCCGCTCGCCGCTCGCCGCTCGCCGCTCGCCGCTCGCCGCTCGCCGCTCGCCGCTCGCCGCTCGCCGCTCGCCGCTCGCCGCTCGCCGCTCGCCGCTCGCCGCTCGCCGCTCGCCGCTCGCCGCTCGCCGCTCGCCGCTCGCCGCTCGCCGCTCGCCGCTCGCCGCTCGCCGCTCGCCGCTCGCCGCTCGCCGCTCGCCGCTCGCCGCTCGCCGCTCGCCGCTCGCCGCTCGCCGCTCGCCGCTCGCCGCTCGCCGCTCGCCGCTCGCCGCTCGCCGCTCGCCGCTCGCCGCTCGCCGCTCGCCGCTCGCCGCTCGCCGCTCGCCGCTCGCCGCTCGCCGCTCGCCGCTCGCCGCTCGCCGCTCGCCGCTCGCCGCTCGCCGCTCGCCGCTCGCCGCTCGCCGCTCGCCGCTCGCCGCTCGCCGCTCGCCGCTCGCCGCTCGCCGCTCGCCGCTCGCCGCTCGCCGCTCGCCGCTCGCCGCTCGCCGCTCGCCGCTCGCCGCTCGCCGCTCGCCGCTCGCCGCTCGCCGCTCGCCGCTCGCCGCTCGCCGCTCGCCGCTCGCCGCTCGCCGCTCGCCGCTCGCCGCTCGCCGCTCGCCGCTCGCCGCTCGCCGCTCGCCGCTCGCCGCTCGCCGCTCGCCGCTCGCCGCTCGCCGCTCGCCGCTCGCCGCTCGCCGCTCGCCGCTCGCCGCTCGCCGCTCGCCGCTCGCCGCTCGCCGCTCGCCGCTCGCCGCTCGCCAGAACTAAGGTAACCGACATAGCCGTAAAGATCAGCAAGCCGAAGTGGCAATGCGAATCAAATCAAATCATTGTCGAACGTCATCTTTATTTAAAATCTACCGCCGTTTCGTAATGAGACTCCTCTGAGGGAGAAGAAACCTAAAGAAACTCCGTAACGTTAATATTACAAGATGTTTTTCTGGAGACGACTCGGGAGCGATCCTCTCATTCCCAGGGATTATTATCATCCATGTACTGCTTTATATTATAATAACCATTTTTATAAAGTCTTTGTTTAACATTTTTTTTTAAACATATTGTTAGGAAGACTGCACACTATCTGGGAATTTGTTGTAGAAACGTATACATTGCCCCATGAACATGTTACTAACTCTATGGAGCCTTGTAACTGTCATCACGAGCTTCTGCTTTTCCTGGTGTTTACCTTAAGAGTATCACCATTCTCAATAAATGTATTTATGTTATTATGTACATTCACTTTGTTGTATCACTGTTTATTTAATTACGCGAAACACCAAGCGCCGGCAGGGCGACATTATATTCGCGCAACAGACACACCCATGCGAATGTATGAAGGTTAAACCCGAAATATGAAAATGGACTCTAACGTCATTCAGTTTTTGCTAAACGTTAAACTAGACTAGACTTGAGACTAGGCGCCGCAATGCAGGAGCGCCGCCGCTGACGGTGGGAGGGCGTTGTACGGCTCGAGTTGCCAGGCGGGGTCTTAGGCGATGACTTTCTCTTAATTTGTGACAATTTAAATATAACTTATTTAAATTACCTTTGATTTAACTTATATTAAAATATCATTTATTCGGTGAGTCAATTTAAATTTTTTACTAAATTTTTTATTAAATGAGTAAGTGTTCGGATTGATCCCAGCCGCTGAGTTTCACCATCGTACATCGCGACAGAATTCATCCATCGATACCACCTAGATGGTTGGCAGTCGAAATTTTCTGCCACGCACTTCGACTTTGCGGAATCAGCTGTCGCCAGCGGTATTTCCGAACCGTTACGACTTAGGGACATTCAAGAAAAGAGCTTATTCCTTCCTTAAAGGCCGGCAGCGCATCTGTAGCTCCTCTGGTGTTGTGGATGTTCGTGGGCGTCGCTGATCACTTACCATCAGGTGAGCCGCACGCTCGTTTGCCCCTTCTTCTATAAAAAAATAAATAAAAGTAAAGCGGAAATCTATAAATGTTCCACTGCCGGGGAAATGTCTCTGATATATTTCAGGGGGATTGGTCCGTCGTGATACTCTAGGGCGTGTGCGTGTTGGGTGCACTTAACATTACTAATATACATAGCATCGCTGGTTGCAGGTGAACGTGGGCGACGGTAAACCATCAGTTGAGCCGCATGCCCGTTTGCCGGCTTTCCCATAAAAAAAAAAGCTCGTATCTGGAGTGGTTCACTTGACTATAAAGGAACGCTCGCTAGGCTCGAACTTGTAACGATGTTTCGCAATCCGCACCCGGAACCAATTTGCTATTGGCGCTTCAATGGTTGTAAAAGTAAAGTAAAGTAGTAGTCATTCAAATATCCGACAGGGTCTTGGTGCCGGTGAAAGGCATACCGGTGGACTTCACATTTCGTCGAAATAAAATTTTATTATTTCTCAGTCATGTACATTACCACACGATGTTTTCCTTCACCGCCGAGCACGTGATAATTCACAACAGCTAACAATTTTAGTGTTCCCAACACCGTGGTTCGATCCTAGGTCACTCGCGCTCTACGAAACTAAAGCCAGCACCCTGACCACTAAGCTACTGCGAGTCCTAATATGTATATAAGTTGGCAACATAGCGACGTATCAATTAGCCGGTAGCCGGACGGATAAGCCTCTTATCGCAAAGATAAAACCCGTGCTTTTTGACGAATCACTAAAAGCCGGGAAATCGGACAGTATCAGAGAATTCACGCGTATTCAGAGAAGTGAATAGACGCAAATAATCCTCGATATTGACCGCCCACGCGACTCATGTCATGTCAGTGGGAATGATATGATATTATATATACGTTATAAACACACACCCGGATACACACACTCGTAGAACTGACAATGGTTGGAGGGAAGGTTCTCGAGTGGCAGCCCTGTGGCAGGCAAACGTCGCATGATCTACATGACTGAGAAAAACTAAAAAATATTTCGTCGACATATGAAATCCGCCAATTTGCACTGGAGCAGAGTGGGTGGATCCTTTTCGGCTACAAAACCCTCTCAGATACTTCAAAACGAGGCCTTTGCACACACCTGGGTCACTTACACCTCACAATTTTAGTGGCGCCGGCACCGGGGCGGCACGGCAATAGAAACAAAACTAATTTAAAGAAATCTATTTACAAAAACAGCTAGGTGTTTCGTTCATTTGTCATTATTCATTGAAGCGCCGAGATGCGCCGAGATGCGCGTCGAACGGGCCGTGGTTGCGTCGCGGTTGCGTCGCAGGCGATCGTTTCCACCGTTTCCGTTCGACGGACGCGCGAAATGGAAACAACGGTCGGCCGCTTCGGGAATAGAACCCGCCACTCGGTCAGGGGCGGCCTCGTCGTCACCGGCTGCCCGGTGCACCGCCTCCGAGCTCGGCGCTTCTGAGCGCGATTGTTCGACGGGCCTCGGACACATTTGCCCATCGTTCATCTGCTAGATAGGTGATGATGATGATGATGTTGTTGTTCTCTTGGCCGAGCACAGCGACCACTCGTTCTTACGTCGAGGTCTCTGCGGCGTCTGTGGTGGCTTCTAAAACTAGCAGGCATATGGACGAACTCCTAATCGAACGATCACGACATTAGGACATCATTAGGGCATGAAGGTTTTTTGGGTAGAAAAGTGATATATGTCGTTCACCCACTAGATGGAGCAACCGTCTTTCCAAGTGTGACAGGAAAGCAAAGGATGCAGGTGGCTCAGGCCTTTGAAGGGAAGGTGCTTTGCTTTGGGCTTACGATTTAAAGATTTGTTAGTTTAGATTCAGCGAACCATTTTAATTCCATAAATCAAACGGCGCCGAAATGAGACATGCACAGAGTTGGCGGTGTCCAGACTTTCCTTCGATATTAGAATATTCTCAGACATAATATTGTCATATATATATATATGTATATGTATAATAATATTATTTTTTATTTCGCTTGCGGCACCACCCATTTTTGTCTTTTTTCCTCGACAATAGAGACCTTGGTCCCTATATACACATTCATTATTTTTCATTAGTAACGAAATAACATATTTCTCGTTATCCTGCTTAGCATCCTGTGAGTGGGAATTGGCGGGAAATTGATCCAATGTTGGCGTAATCATGAATCGAAGATGACGTACCATTAACTAATATTAGATATATATATAATATGTTTGATAATACATAAATGTTTGATAATCTTGGCTCTCATTTAAGCGTCTGTCAGACTCACGGCAGCCTTATGATTGTGGTTCCCCACTGTGGGGATATACGTGTGGTTTTTCATAAGGTCTCTGCCACACACTGCAATGCCATATTGCGCCACGGATTGTCGGGCTCCTACATGACTTTTAGTAAATTATTGCGAAGGCATTTGAAAATGGTATTTACAAATTTTTTAATGTATGTAAATATTTTTGTTTTTAGAACTGAAATATGTTCCCGATATTTAAATTCTTTTCTAAATAATTTACAAGCGTACATGAAAATATCCGTAGTTTGAGAATCACTGAAGCTATGCTCGTATAGTCGTTGCGCTCTGTTCGTGATCGATTCGCCATTTCGCAAATCTTAATATGTTCTGGTACAATATGTGAATCGGATTTTATCTCGCAGGCGTGAGTCAGTGCTGCTCATTGAGATGATGAACGGCCCATTAGCCCCACCTCGCGGAGAATTTACGGTCAGTTTTATGAAATTAGATGGAAATGCGTACTTAGGGCTTCGGGTTCATTGAAATGAATCCTGGTGCACGTCTGTGCCAAACGAACATCTTTTTAAAATGTATTGTATTGTCGATTCCACTATACACACACACACATATATATATATATATGTATAAATATATTAACCGTCACGTCTGTGACCCATAAGAATGGGCAGAGATTATGGACTTCCATTTGGCGCAGCTCAGGATATCCAAACAGTCGTCCGCTTCCCACCTTCATCCTCTCAGTTTTGTCAACTGTTTGCCACTCACACCCAAGGTCGTGGAAGATTCTGACACCGCCACATATTGGATCTGATGTTCACGCTGAAAATGTAATACCTCTTCTCTCTAATGTATGAGATACACACTTTTATATTTAACCATACCTGATGTGGAGCCGCGATGTGAATCAAGATAGTGATAAATTACGCCTGGACGGTGTCCGCTCTTTCTTCAGCATCATTACGGGTCCATTACGGGTCCATTACGAGTCCGCTGCTGAGCACAGGCCTCCCAACGGATCGGCACTGAGCACGGTCCTGAGTTGCAGTGACCACTATTGCGTTATTGGAACAGTCATTTCTAATAGCACGCTATATTAATTGCTGTAACTATTTCTTGTTCACCGCGAAGTTGGCACTATTTCGTACATTATGACTAAATAGGAGAAAATATTGACTGACCCGTAAAATCGAAAACAGTTTAATGCCGTAATTAGTGAAGGTGTACATTTATTTAGAGTTAGTTATAGACAAACGATATGCTATTTTCATATAGCAAGCTAACTGCGATTTGTAAAGTCGTTCACTATATTATACGCTGTATATTATAGTTGTCATTTCTTGTACCGAGCAGTCTCTTGTATCTCATGTATCCATCGACATCCCGCACACTAGAGAGGTCGTAGATGCGTACCGCCAGGATGCTGCGTGAGAAACATTCCATCCACGTCCAATGCCACATTGTACTGTGAAAAAGCATAATAATTTTCCCAATAATATGCTAACTCTTGAGGAAACTCATCCGTGCAAAATAGTTTCGTTTTCTTAAATAATATTTGCGATACTCTGAACCAAATTATAATGTTGACTAGCATATATTATTCTGGGTTATCACAACATGGCCGTAAACGTGAAAACCCGCTTACTGAATGAGATTCTCAACGATAATAATCCAACATGGTTTTATAAGTTTAGAAAAACAACGGATTGGTAACAACGTGAAAATATTTTGATAGCGCGATTTAGCTTTTGTTTTGGTCAGGATTAATCATCCCATTGTTTTGAGGAATTGTGTTTGAACTGCAGTGATGTATGCGCGATCAGTTCATTCTCGGGTTAATGTGGACAGGTGATAAATTGATGCGCAATGGCCGAGTGGCTGCAGGTAACCAAGTGAAGGTCACCCACTCTAAAGCAGTCAAATTAAATTTGTTGCGTTCTGTTCTATCTACAATGGAAAGCTTAGTTCTTGACTAAGGTTCGCGGAACAGGTTCTTCCCATATTCTCCAGTCTGCTCACCGGCTCTGAGCTTATGTTCGCATATCATAAATATAAACGGGCCCGCACGGACGTATACCAATATTACTCCAACCTTATTTACCTTGGACCACCAATCTAGATATTGGTTTTAGTATTTAAACCACTTTTCACCTGAGCTTATTTGGAACTACGGCTCAGACGGTGAGCCAGTTGTCGTCTTAGTATTTTCACACACACGCACACACGCACACTCGCACACAACAGTTATCAGTGTGCGCTCTACGCATAAGAGATCAGACTATTCTGATTGCGAGGTGATCCCTTTGGCACTCCACGGCCACCGTTGAAGTACTAATTTTCTTATTTATAGTAGACAGATTTTGGTACACCAAAAAGTACATATGTAAATAGAATGAGTTTCTATTTTTGTGATTATTGTTTGACAGTCCGCTCATCATTTTCATATCTGCCAGAACCTGTTGAGGTACTTGGCACAGAAGAAAATGGACAATAGTGACATTGATCGAATTATTTGGCAGTTGAATAAGTTAATGCATATAAATAAATCAAATATCCGTGTTTTTAAAATTACGTAAACTCAACGTTTACGTATCTTTTGCGTCTTCAGTCTGAACAATTAGCATAAGCCTTCTGGCCTAACATCCGAGTGGTGTAGGCAGACATAACGGATTTCCGTTCAGCGCGAAGCTTGGCTGTCTTGGTATCCCGCATGTGTGTTACTTGATCATATCGAACTTTATGCCAGTGAGGTCGTTTTCGTTATTCAAATTACTGCACCTGCGGCAATACAACATCAGCCTACTTTAGTCCACTGCCCAACATTGGGATCTCTAAGAAAGCACCAGCGAAAGGCGACATACATTCCTCAGATGGTTCGCCCACTCTCACCCCGCTGGGTAAGCGGACTGGTGAACTCAGTGCGGGTGGGTGGGTGGATACACCTCGCACTCGATTTTAGTGATACGATGTATGATGGGGAACGCACCATAGGTGTGAGATTTGGGTTCGCCAAATTCGGATGTATCTTCACACATAAAACAGGCCTCGCCAGGGCCTCTTACGTTAGTTTATCCCAGGTAGGTGCGGCACGTGCAGGCGTGGGACTCAGACATACACACGCACGCACGCACGCACGCACGCACGCAACACCTACGTCTTGCTTTTTAATGAACATGTAAAAATTTCGCAATATATTATGTTGCAATTCGTCACGTATGGCCTTTGTTTTGTTTGTTGCCTTCTGGGACACCCACTCGTATTATGTATTGGACTTCTATTGCTCTTTTATGCCCTGAATAAACCTACACGTTCCCCGTTAACCCGGCCAGCGTGCCGGCGCGGCAAACAACCACCGAGCCAATGACGTCATCGCTAAGGCCGAGCCCGCCCTGCCTCGGGAACGGGCGGACGTTACCGTGGAACGACCATAGCAGTGCGCCGTTATGTGTTTGAACACGCGTGGGCTGTTCGGGGCGGAGGAAATGTACCGGCGTTTGGAGCCCGCGCCATGTTTTGTACTATCGATCAAACTTTCGCTACGAATTATGGTAGATAGATAACGCTAATGAAGTGATTTATTGTTTCAAGATTTAAAAAAAAAGCTCTCACGATCGTATACTAAAAACAGGAGTATGTCACAGGTCTATACATTTATTTTAGTCGTTTCAATCCATTTCACCTGAACTTATTTGGAACATCATGACGGCGACTGGTCTACCAGCAACATAAAACACGCAACACGTGTTTCGCCTCGTAACAAGGCATTATAATATTTTCCTAATATCCTAAATAGATTACCGCAAAGCAATGCTTTTCCTTATGCGGAGGGAGCATTGCATTGCAGGAATCGGAATGGGCTCTCCCGATTCGGAGGCAGTTCCCCAAGCCAGGCTTTTCGAACAGATTCAAAATAGTAACTTGATCAGCTTGTTGCATGCGCTCACTCGAGACTTGGCACCGTCTCGCACGAACATGCCGGTGCCGGCTCCCGCGGGGATTTTGATTTTAGAGATTTGACTTCATGTTATCTTGTTGATTCCGTGGATTACGTTCTGTGATGCTGTGGCTGTTTCAATATTAATATACTTCAAAGTTTCTATGTTGCAGTACAACAATGCAACAAAGTTACCTACATTGATTCATTTAAATGTCATCCCTTAAGATATATTACGTTTATGTCTCCTGTGACAATATTGTTTTTAAGATTAGTCCACTATCGAAATAGGTCATATACTTCAGAAACAGATGGTTTCGGTACTTGGCTAGGGAAGCGGGTGTCTACACGGGACAAGTAGTCCAGACCAGGTGACGATCGGCAGTGTTAGACTCCTCTCACCTTGACTCTGACGCTGCTGCCCTGTACAGCACTGGTATATTTTGCGGCCTTCAGTCGGACGCCATTTGACATTATGAGGGCTGTTCCCTTAGTCGGCTCTTACGACACACGGGGCGAGTGAATGGGTGGCAGAGTTACACGGGCGCATCTAACCGACGCGGTACCATGCCGCACGTCGTGGCCCGTGTGTTCGCGGATTTAGTGAATCTGTTAGTGTCAGAAGTAAAGTTGGGTCCGAAGTGCTTTTATTCCCTTTGACGTTGTCTAACGTTAGGTGATATTTCTAAATGGTGATTTAAGCCGGCAGCCGATCGCCATGGTTCGCGTAGCTACCGGCCCCCGGACTGGCAATGTCCCGGTGCGGTACACACGAAAGGTTTATTTTGCATCGCAACGGTCTTTAGCAATTCATTTACGTGCATTGAGTTACATTCCTCGTAATATAATACAATTGATTATTTTCCGTTAGCATGACTGTCGAGTTTTTTTTTTATTTAAAGCAAAAGGGAGCAAACAAGCACGCGGCTCACCTAAGTTATGTTGCGATGACTGAATTTGATGCGTTTCTGTTTTTAAACTCAAAGTTCACTCTCTCTTGCTCTGTTTTTAAACTCTTGCGGTACGAACTGTCTTGACAACTTACCTCAGGATCAGTTATTCGTGAGGTTTTCCAATGGGAATTCATAGTCTCTGCCAACCACTATACAGCACAGACGTGATGTTCACCCGTGTAAAAATTGTACACAAATGATACGACAAAAAACAATTTTTCGTTTGTAATTGTAATATGTTAAATTTTGAAACGCTCTTAACTTGCACCACACCGTCTGTGTACGAATGTTTTATTTTAGATTTTCCATTCTAACTTTTCTTACGCTTGCATTGACATCGTCGTCCCGGTTATCATTTACCGGGTCTGGATGTTTGTCATGTCTCTATTTATGCATGTGCACTACCGCCGCGACACGGGAAATCCCAACAGAGGGAAAGAACCCTTTTGTTTGAAAATAGAAATCGAACAAAATCGCATTATTATGTTTTATTTTAGATTTGTACTTTTCATATTACATGTTGTCCTGGTAGCTCATTAGCGACCAGTTTTTCAAACTAATTTAAACATCGTAGGGTTGTCATTATCTGTTTTTGTGGTGTCGTGTGCCGTGGTCGCTTAATGATCAGGTGTCCCGGGTTCGATCCGGCACCACTAAAACTGTTAATAGCTAGTGCTGAATTTATCTCCGGTTACCTCACTCACCGAGCGAAACGCAGAAGCACAAGATGCCTCTACTTCACGCCGGTATTCTGCAAGGTCGTGGTAGCCCATTCGAGCAGCAGCAAGAGCCGACGCTAGGCCCTACCGCGCACTACCGGCAGTTGTCAACCACGCACGGTACCATCCCCTGTCCGATGTAAGCGATGCTTATGCGATACGACGAAGGGACGCAATGGGATGCTGTGACACGTGTCGCGATACTGCGTCCTGATTGTCAAACACAACCAGACCCGAAAACCTTTGGATATACGCTTCGCCGTTCAAAATGGCGCTCTGACACGTACAAAATGGCGCTCTGACACGTACAAAATGGGTTGTGGAAGCCTGTTTCGCTCCACTGAGTGGTGGCGAATGGTAACCTGTGCCACGTCTGCCTGCTCGTACGGGGTGGCTGGGCGCGAGCGCGTACTGGAGCTCCGCTGCGCCAATATAATGTTGTTCGCTGTTGAAGCAAACAGCACGTGCGAGCGAACGTTTGCTCGCGGACGCGCGTACGCGTAAATTTTCCGCCGCCGCCCATGGGCCCGGCCCTCGGCAAACAGACGGACGGAAACACTGGAAAGTTTCCACGTGCGGGCAAGGACAGGCAGTTACCATTGCATATCTTAACTTGTTCGAGATTAATTAAAATTACAGAACAATTAATTCTCGTGTAAACTATCTTCGGCGGATTGGTTACGAACACAATATTTTTGCGAGGCCCAATGTTTTTTTTCGGGTCTGGATAATGTATACTCCTGGCGCTGCTTCTGGACCTTACCGCTGTGTTGTTAAGATTATCATATCATCATAATCGTGTCCTCAAATACCTGTCTCTCGTACAGAATATTTTTAATTAATTACTTAAACAAATTTTTTTTCAAGTTCTAGAGAAGTCAAATTATTAAAATTTATGTAAACAGATACTGATATAAGGTAGAGAGACAATCCGCTATGCCACAAATGAACTCACAAAAATTCCGTGATAGAATCATACCGTGTATTTAATATTATTAGATACACAGTAGTGTTTCGTATATCCAAGACATGGTTACCAATAAGCGGTAACTATGTCTTGGATATGAAAAACACTGTGTGATTAATCAGGGAATGACGTCACGCTAAATTTTTGTGAATTCTTTGGTGGCACCGGAGATATCTGCAGTCCAGCGTATATTGTCGGCGAAGAATCTATGCAACCAAAAAAATATATCAAACGAGCCGTGTTGTTTTTCACATACAAGATGTGGTTTCGTTTATTGGTAACCATGTCTTGAATTTATAAAACCGTATTCAAGAATAACACGGTATGATTCTTTCGGGGAATAATGTCACACGTAACTCCTGTGATTTTTTTTATGGCATAGCGTATAAGCTCTTAAAGTTGGAATGCCCCATTGTCAGTGAACTCACATCCACAAATGTTCATTGTGCACGGGAATCGAACCTGCTATGCTAAAAAAAAATCGGCTCCGCAAGCGTTAGAAAGTTCGTATCATAGCACAAAGCCACGACCGCTTCACGTCGGCACAACAAAAGGACCTCCGTGTCGCGAGACGACGTCGCTCCAGTAGCGTTCGCGAAGTCCGACACAGCAGTCGTGTGTGTCCGCCCGGGCTGCGGTGCAGTGGCGTATAGTGCCGTAGCGTGCGTTATCATATTGACGTTGTTTGCGAACTTACGTAGTTAAACAAAATATATGGCATTAGAGTGAAGAGTAAAGAGTTTTTTTAAATTAGAGTAAAGAGAAGAGAAGAAAAAAAGATGTGATTCGTTTTTCCGTTTTTTTTTTTTTAGTTTAATCCAATTTTGGCTTTGAGTTGATATTTATTATATAGAACTAGTGGACTATTCAATTTAAACTGGCACGTTTCTGAAGAACCGCTAGACCGATTTCGCATATAAGACTTACAAAGGTATTTAGTACCTATTAGTTACGTTGTGGCGAAGCGATGTTTAAATAATTATTTAACATTTTTAATTTCTCTACTGCTATAACATGAGTGGTCATCACGGGCGCGAGGAAAAGCGGGAGGTGAGCAGCATCACCAGCCTGCGGGTGGGAATCGGTTTCGGTGTATACTGATAGATTTTTACTACCATCATTGCTCAATTTACACCGTGCTACATATCAAGTTTGATTTGTTTTTGTTTATCGGAGCATCGTGACTGCTCACGCACAGCACGCACAGCACTGTGGGGTGACGTGCAACAAGCAGACATACAAGAAAGCAGCTGAATTGGAACGAACAAAGTGCAAAATTATCATTGCTAGCTAATCCGCAACGCGATCATAATAATTAATACTGTTCAGGGAATGAAAAGGAACCCAGTAGTTGTCTCTTCTCTCCCGAGTAGGATTAACAAGGCATTCGGATGTCGGTCCGTTGATAAATATAGTTATATGTATCTTAGTGGTTAGGACTGGATAGGGACCTGGGATCGATCCCCGCTGCCGGCGCCACTAAAATTGTTTTATAGTAACGTGGTCGGCGGTGAAGGAAAACATTCCACGTGAAGGCCGCCAACTCACTCAGATATTTGAGAAGGAGGTCTTTGCCCAGCTGTGGGCACTCACGGACTGCTACTTTTATGAATATTAGCTACTCGCCGATCCCGCGACACGGTACGCGTTTACTAATATGGTAAAGTGAGAGTGTGGGGTGATCCCCCGAACTAGGATGGACGTGTTATAAAATGTCTTTAAATATTTGAAATCTACATTGCTGCAGCATCACAGGATGCCCGATCCCCGAAAAATTGAGATCCGTTCCGAAAGTTCGTTGTTCGTTATAGATCCGCTCTTAATAAACCCATCAATACCAAAATGGCACTTATTAATATGAGTTATCTGTAATAAGTTCAACGACGATAGCTTTTCTAGTTACCCAATTACCTAGACGGACAGACTCTATAAGTATTTCTAGCTGAATATCTAGCTTAGACAGCTGAAGTGTGGCTTGTGAATAATAAACTCGTAACAGCTGGCTTTAATCCTGGCTTAACGACGAGGCCAGCATCTCGCTCTGCATTTTTCAACTTCGCTCTGTCTGTCGCCCTCGGAGCGCTATTAGTATTAAGACGTTCCCGGTGCATGCCGTAGGTGTTCGTTTATTTCCTAAAAATACTTTGAAAGTCTTGAAGCGTTGAATATACATTGGACGGTATCGCTGTCGACCCACTTTCCCAAAAATTTCACTGCGGCGACAATTCATTGATATGTAATTAGTTGTCGCTTCAATGAGCGTTAAAAAAAAAACAAAATTATACGAGGTGTCTGGCGTTGCGTTCTAGGTTTCAAACTTCGTTCGTCGATATATAATTTATGTTAGCTCTCATGGCCACATAAGGATCCAAGGATGTTGTGGTAATTTTGACTAATTTCCACCTGAGCTTGCATTCGGAGCTACGCCGACGGGCGCTGAACCTGTCGCCCACTCAGTTCTGGGGCCAACGATATAAATGGTACATGAGCTTCGTAAACGTAACTCGATCGTTACGAGCCGTCCACATGAAGGTCTCTATCTCTATCTCTGTCCTAAGAGACCATTCGGTGGCAGGTCCTTACAGTACTCGTAAGTACACGAAACACGCTCACTGTTAAAGTAGCACCGTAATGCTGTTTCCTACACCAAATGATGAGATTTAAAATGAGAAGACCCAATGCCGGTGTTCAGCGGTGACAATCCGTCTGATCCTTTTCTTTTTTGGGTTGACGTGAAAAACGAGCTAACAGTCCACCAGGTGGTAAGTGGTTACAGCAGCCCACCTCTGAGGACTAACGGGAAAGCTCAAACTGAGACCACGACAGTAATATCTCTGCTGTTCGCCGAAAGAAATCGGTAAAAGAGTGTGCTACCAACCCAGACGAATCCTAAGCAGCGAAGGACTCTACCATCTGGTGACGATCAGGTGACCACTCACCAGCAAGTGTCCGATTCTCGCCGTCGGTAAAATTAAAATAGGAATTACCTCGACTCTCCCCGGCGGGGGCGTTGTTTCAGACAGCGGGCTCGCTGACCCCTTACTAAGGAAGCGTCAACTGTTCACTGAAGATAAAAAAGTGATATAACACATTCCACAGTTGTTTGTGTTAGCGCGTGACAGCGCGCCGGTGAATGTTGTATTACGATACGATACGATAGGATTTATTCATTTACACAACACAAAAGTTACAAGAAATACAATTATACAGAAAAAAAAAAACAATAGATACGTAAAAACAAAAAGAAATAATTTAAGAGAAAGACTTCATAATTTATAACCCGTGTCGTGTCAAATGAAATGGTGCTGACTGAGCATAGTGTCGCGGGGCCAACCGCAACGCTGATCTTCAGTCAGCACCGACCCTGTTGCGCGTTGTACTTAGCATGCTGTTTCATAATCGCACTACGCAAGATATGTTTGCTGTAAACGAACCGTCTTCCATGATTTACCTTCCATATACAGGCATAACCACGTTACTTATAATAAATTAATATAAAAGCGACAATTAATGTATAAAACGAAATTTTCTTTAAAAAAAACAAACAAAAACAGCATAATATTACACACTAAAAAACACTACCATATATAACCAACAATGAAAACTTACAACAATCAATCCAGTTTGAAATAAACATATTTAGTATATATCTAAAGAAACAGAGTATGTATTAGTCAATTTGACTTTTTGCAAATTTGTATTATGTATTTAATGAATTTATCTCACAGTCGCCTTGCTATTAACATACTTCGGTATCTATATAAGTTAAATGGTTTACTGAATAACGCGCAAGGGAAGACCGCGTGTTCAATTGTTTAATCAACACCTCTCGTGGCATGATCATAGCAAAAGAATGTCTATTGTTACACGGTACGATATCTCCAGTCCAATGTATCCTTCCGTGGCTCACTTCACTTCACGTAGAGGTAACTATAAGTTATGGTTAATCATGGATACTTATGTGTACGAAACAGGCTTTTATAAACAAAAATTTATCACGGGCGAAACCGCGGAGCACAGCTATATTTATGTTGTTATTATAGTACAATATAGGCAGCGCCGCGACGGCCGGCGCCCGGCCTTGCGGGGCGATAGGCCGTGCAAACACGTGTCACCCAAATTATTGGGTTTCTGGCGCATTGGTTGACGCCGGAGGGCTAACAGGAGCTAAGCAAATGTTAAGTCCCTCCATATAGTATTCGATCAAGACGAATTTGTAATTTCTGTCTGGGGGTGTATTACAGAGTTCACGACAGAATCTCTTTATTTTCACCCTTAACATCCTTTATGTGGAAAATGTTCCATCTTCAAGAGGGGAAATCAGGGTTAGATATCTTCTTCTCTAAAATTTTCTTTTGAATTCTTTTGTAGTTATTTCGTCCCCCCTCTTTGCACGAGCTTGTTTTAAATAACATCACCAGGCTATGAGCCTGTCGCCGTCTCTAACTCTAACTTGGAAGTTTAAGCGTGAAGTCGACAAATAAACGCGCATAGTAGTTTAGTTGTATTTGCCTCCAGCCTCATTGAATTCACTGCCTCAATGATTGCATCCTGAACCGTGACGATTCACTAATTATCACAAACATTCCCAATTTCTATTTAGACCGAGGATTCCCAAAGTAGTCGATATTCTCTCCCACCCCATGGGTAAATTATTTTGGTAAGTATTTTGTATCAATAGGGAAAAAAACTAGCTATAGGATCTTTAAAGTAATAAAGAATTGGGGTCTGAGCTAACAGTTTTTTCCCTGATTTTACAATGTGCTTAGTTTAGTGCGTTAATTATTCTCGGGTGTCGTATATTAAATGTATAGAGGCTAGGTAAGTTAAACAACCAACTAGAGAAGGTTCATCGCTGTACTTCAGCGGTGCGCAACAATTCAAATGCATGTCTTAGAAAGATCATCGAGGATATATATGAAGTCCTCCAATCCGTATCATAGCCACGTACAGGAGGTTCTGTGGTTCTAAAACCCTTTCAAACTTCAGTAGATGTACTTACAAGCGGACAAATTAATTATTGGCCGTTTCTTTCAGGGATCGGTTTATGCGTTTCATTTAACATTTACTTGGCAAAATATTCGATAACGTACAAATTAATTTGTACGTGCAATACGACTATGGAACACAAGTAATGGTTTATCTATAAACATTAAAACGACTATGTGTATGTTCTTGCGTAGTACGTTTCTAACGTTCATAAATCTATCTTGGTTCTCGACAAGTCGTCTCAATTAGGGCTTACAAGTTCCTTTACTCTATAAGTAGATGCGACGTCTACGACAACAGTCAATAAAAAAAAGCCTAAAGATAATGCTAATCGGTGTTTAGATCAAGATTTCCGCTATCGTGTCCTTAGTTAGTAACTAAAAAGGTTGCATGTGATTTAACTACGTCACAGCTATGCTAGCCCCTTAAGAACCGCGGCCTTCCTTCATTTTTTTTTTCTCATAAAATGTTGTTTTTCATTTAGTCGTGATATGAGTGCGTGATATGAATAGATGAATTTTCCCTTGAAACATTTGCAGTTTATTTACTCTACAGATATGTGTATTTGGATCGGCTCCCGGATCTGGGCGTGTTGTGTCTCTCCCACAGTAACTTTCCGATCTCCTTGTATAAGAGTTACATCGGATGCGTAAAGTCAACGTTTGCCTGTTTGTCGCTTTTAATATCCTATGGCCAATGTTTAATTAATTCCTAATCGCATGCGTGAATTGTATAATGGCTGAGAATCTGCCACCTTGTCGTTGAAGATAACTAAAGATGCTAGAAAATATATGCCGGACCCAAATTATCTGGAGCGCTGACGGGAGTGGAATCTAATGGGGGTGATTGCTTCCGGAGAATCCGACGATTGAGGAATATCTTTGTCCGGAAGTGGTGTTTGCGAAATTTAACATCGAATTTTTTGTACAATTTGGGCTTGTGTCTTAAGCTCTTATGAATGTCAAACTCTACACAGATTTGAAGAAGAACTTTGCAGAGAAGAAGCGGCAAGAAACTCAGAGATTCGACATCCACGATCGACTATTGTCATGTTCATACAATTGCCAATATTATTTTTTAATGCTTAATAGAGTCGGGCGTTACTTTGCTTCCGCAAAGTTACGCAAGTCCATTATTTTACAGATGTTAGAAAAAAATTTTGCACAATACAAAAACATGAAATATATTAATTCAAAGAGAAGAAGAGTACCTCCCCTCCTCCCTCAACAACCACAACAAGGTAGTGCTTGTGCGGTTGAACGTTTTTAAATTTTCTGTTAAATCTCTGGGTTACAACCCTTGTCGCTACAACAGATAACGCCATCCGCATTGACGTTTTAGTTTCTGTATCATTTGGTCTTTACATTGCGCCCTGCGCTGATATAACAACTGGTGTACTAAAATCAGTAGTAACATTTTTACTGTTATTTTTATATGTAACCTAACATATTTTAAAGGCGCTCACACATCAATGTGAATGAGAAGAAGCAACGTTATAAATTTCCTTCCCGTATCCGATATAACGCTTGTCGTATGAAGACCGGTAGAAGGTCACATTGCGTGCAATGTCACAGACATGAGTTATTTGTATTGCACAGACGTGATTTATATTTGGGGATACGTAGCGCATGCCCGCCAGGTCGGGTTATGTCGGGCTTGCTTCGCCTAAAACCCCACGGCGTTCCACCTGCGTCGCGCTTCGTCCGACAGGGCCACGGGAACGCTCTTCCTCTCCGATGTGCTACCACCTTAACGAGCACTGCACAGTCTTCAAAGTAATAAAACATGTAGCTTGTACTATATTTTACTATCGTATCGGACGCGGAGAATCGGTAAATATAAATAAACATTCACGGCGGACGATAAATTAGCGAAATTCAAACAATTTTTATGAAGCATCGCGTATCAAATATGAGATGCGAGCGGAAATGTTTCTTGAACCCCCCCTCTTTAGTGTATGAGAACGAGTTTTATTTTGAGATGTGTTTCCTTTGATTTATATTCGGCATAACGGTTTCTTGGCTTTGTAATTGGAGTACAACAGTTGTCGTTTAAGCTATTACGCTTTTTCTTTGGAGATAAATACACTTATCTCCACAGATAAAGATTGGATTCAAATCATTTAGTACCTAATTGCTACTAGTATAATTTGGAACTTCGGATGGTGTCGACTCGTCCGCGCGCTCGGTGTAACTCACTGCACTCGGAAAATTCTCAATAATCGATAATCATAGAAAACAATATATAAACATCAGAAAGTCGAAACCATATCGCGAACTACTATACAACTAGTGCCATCTATAATGACGACATGCACTTATATATTTTACAGTATTATCTAACACAAAGAAATTTCTGCCCCGCAGTACACTACTAATTTAAATATAACGATGATGAAAAGCGATCATTTAAATACTGCTAAATCATATCAGTATAAAATGAAAATTAAAATGACGATTGTAATGGAAGAGTATCATAATATATTTAGTAAAGAAATGAAACAAATAGACAACGGAAACTGAAGGACGCACATGTGGCATACCTACCTAGCTACGTGTGTACGGGCTGGAGAAGCCACACCTAAAATATTAAATGCACTGCCATCCAAATTGCTATTGGACATTGCAGACAAATTTAGTTAGGACGTACTTAATGGATTTATAGCGTAGGTTATAGCACGACGTAGTAATGTGCCGACCACTCGCACTGCATATAAACCTCGTGACGTTTCTGTACGCGTTTTTAATTTTATTTATTTTTCAAATGTGTGTTGATTTAAAGTTAAATAAGTATCAATGTTATAATAATCCGTATTGATCATTTGTTTATGTAGCAAAGTGAAGTAACAGTTTTAAAGTAAATTGAACTTAAAACCCAAGTGTGGAAAGACAAGTATGTGATTAGTGTTTGTGATAAACGGTGTTATCAGACGGGGTGTGATTGTGTGACGTTGCCATGGCGACCCCGGCGACCCCACGGGTGTCGAGGAACGTTTCCCTCCCAGCGGGAAGACATCCTCCATCGATCGGTATGCTGGCGAGGAGGACGCTGTCGGAGAGGTATATGGAAGTGTAATTGATTTAATTGTTAATACATGTATATATAGAACTTGTCTTTGCTTTTGGTTGGAATTGTACTAAACTGTACTTTATGTCGAACTCTATGCATTACCGTTTGCACACTCTAGAAAAGTGGTACTTCAGATCGACTGAAGGGCATATGCAATCTATTAACTTTAAGAGGTTAGTATTTACAGTTTACGACGAAGTATCATAATATTAAAATCGCTCTGTTTTATAAACCGTGTTGTAAATTCAGAGGAACGTCATCCCGAAAAGGACAATTGTTCTTTTTACGTCAAAATAAAAAAGTTTTGTAGTACTAAAATTATATTGAATACCCTCTTGTCTGTTTGTCTCTTTTTTATGTACATTACATGCTAATACTCATTTATTTTCTCGTATAACAAATGCAATATAGGAGTATCATCCGGTGATAAGTATGCTAAACGTTTGGAGTTTCGAACCAATACGAATATATACGAATATACGAATATATATACTTTATAGATATAATACAGTTTTAAGATACGGTGGAACTATGTAGTCTCACATTATCAGTTGTTATCTTCAATTGTACGAAGTAAATATCAATAAAAAGTAATCTGCTAAAACTGTCATTAAAAGTTTTTGAAGCGTCTTGGTAATTGGTTTAGCGTCTGATGTCCACTATTGCATATATATAATGACGAAACCCACCCGATGTTACTCCTCAGATTCAAACAATTCCATAGGCAACATTTTTTTATGGTATTTGGGGCAAACGCGCATGCGGCTCACCTGATGATAAGTGATTACCGGCAAAAACCAGAGGGGCAGCAGGTGCGTTGCTGGCCCTTAAGGGAGTTTGGAGGGCGGATGATGATCGAGGATGGGGATGGGAGAGGGTCTCCGGTTACCTCTCTCATCGAACGAAACACAGTAGCACAAGATCTCTACTTCACGCCGGTATTCGCCGAAGCCGTGATACACACCCCGGTCTTGCCGGCCCATTTGAGCAGCAGCTAAAGTCACTGGTTGGCTCTATCACGTACAAACGTTTATAAAATTAGAGATATCAAACACATCGTATTTGTTCTTTTCTTACTTAATAATTCATACTTAAATTTATTACATTGTCAGAAAAGGTAATGCCCTAATCTCGGCTTTAATGCAGTCCGGTGAAAATTTAAAATTTCTACAACGCTCTCTATATTTCTGTACAATCACCATAAATAGTATTGCTAATTGAAGAAGGTTACAAATACGTATTATTAAAAAAAATCTTGAATCCTATTATATTCTCCTTGTTCGTTATTGCAGTATTATTGGCCGTAGCTTACGTTGGTCCATATAATGCAAGACTTCATTAACAAAACGCTTTTGAAACCTTGTTCAATCATCTGCTTTTGATATTGACTCTGTACCATACGATTTATCTAATGGGGAATATTTTCCGGACGTTTATTTCTGGACGGACTGTCTATCCGTATACATGTCTCTTACCTTATCGGTACTAACGCACTGGACGATTACGATAATTACTTACGACTTTGTCTGGCTTTTTGAGCGAACTCCATTATAAGAGTTGCTTTAACATGATTAATTTAAATAACTCGCAGCTTGGTTTAAACAATAGAAGTTTATTTGAAGTAAATATTTATATTTCTACCTGAAAGTGGTTTCGTTTTGTCAGTGATTTTTTGTATACAACATTTAGACTTGAATCTTCGTATTTTAAAATTGTGTACTGTGTAATATTTCTTTTAAAAATCACGCATTTATAACTGCAAATCAAGTACAATTTTTAATAATTTTTTGTATAAACGTGGCAGCTTCGATCCACTTCTAAAAAGTAACCTTTTTAAAATGGGTCACCCAGTTAAGAACCTTGGGGTACTCAAAGGGTAACTTTACTACCAATTAGACTAAGTCGCCATGACATCCTTCCATTGCTCTTAATGGCTTCATAGACCTTCGCGCGGTTGATTTTATTGCAACATTACAACATATTCTACCCCATTGATGTCATACTTGTGCTAGATTGAAAGTTTTATTAAAATGATGCTCTTTATTCTTTTATTTTGTGCGATGAGTTTATTAAATTAACAACAGCCTTCTGCAGGAGATACGGTTTATGGCGGGAGTAATAGTTCGCCGCACTAGACGATCACAGCACAGACAGACATCTCGGTCCTAAGCCACAACCACGTATCACTGATTTTAATAATTGTGGTTTTTCCAATTTGTGTGTAGTATTCTACTATGTAACACTGGCCGTGCGGTAGCGGTGTAAACATCTGCCACCACTTGTTTTCATTGTTTTATTTATTATTTCAGTATCTCATCGTAGGTGCCGTTAGAGGCGACTAAGGGAAAGGCATTGAAAGTCTCATGTCAATCTCCGGGACCTATCTATGCCACGGGGCTCATGACTTGTTACGTTCTATCTGCCGGAGAGGTGAAAAGTGGGTTGATGATCCATAACCTCCGTCTAACCCAATGGCCGACACACTTAATCGACACTTACGGCACCCAAGGAATGAGATGGGGCGGCAGATTAAATCATACAATGTTGTTCTTGTTATTCTGTTTGTGGAGTCTGAAACTTTGGAACAAACAAACCTTTTGTTACAATCTCGTGTTATCCCTGAATGTCAAGGTGAACACCTCGGCGTGTGTCACACGTGCGTCGTTCGGCACGGTTGCTATGTGTTGCCACATTGCTATCGAGTCCAGAATTAGCCACCTTTTACAACTTCCCGTCGATGTTTGCTTAGCTGTTTCATTCGGGCCCACCTTTGATTTTCTCTGATTGTTATAGCTCAATAAGTTCGCTGTTTGTTGATTAAACGTTTTATTTCGTGATTGTAGCGAAAGCTTAATTAAAAGTTTCAGATAGCACATTAACGTTAATTGGTTGAATTTAGTGAAAAAGAAAATTGTAATTATTAAATTGTTTTGTAAATAGATTGGTTTAATATAATACTTTTAAAAAAATGTAGCTTGACATTTACATCGACTGAATATACTTATTTGATCAATTAACATAAAGGAATTTTTCCTGAAATGTTTTCAAATTATTTTTATTTCCTTTCCTAGTGATTTGGAACCAGGTGCAGCGACGGCTCCATCTGGCAGCTCAAGTAGTTCCAGTTTATCTTCTAGAAGTAATGAGAGTAATACGGTTGCCGCGGAACAGCAAGGTTAGCTAATATTTTACCCAACATAATTTATTATTTAGAAGTTTCATACAATTTTTTCTAAAACTTTTTAGTTTTGAAATTATAAGTATCATGACTACTTAATAGGGTACTTAATTATATATTTCCAAATTAGTAAGTAGGTGATAAAGACCAAATTGTATTAAGTATGTCAGAGCTAAAATATTGAGTCCAGTCCCAATCCATGCCAATGAAGTCGATTACGGAGATCTATCTCAATTCTAAATGTGTACTGTAAATAATTAACGATGTGTAGAATATGAGCTTGTTACCAATTTTATAGTAATCCATGACTAAAATGTCTTAGCTTCCCAATCAGACTGGTCTGAAGAGGACGAACCGCTCGCAGCGCAATGGGCAGACAATCTACCGCCGCAAGTATTGGACTCCTTGCTATTGTCTGCGAGGCTGAGGAAACGTCAAGAGGTTATTCATGGTTAGTGGAGAAATTTAAGCTTTATCTTTGTTCTATAATTGCATATATGTTTCAAATATGCACTGGACCAGCACAGCAGGTCGTTCCCGTCTACAAAATTATCTCCAAGAGGCCTATCGTCAAACGTATCAGGTTACGCCATAACACTTGAATCTGTAAACTAAGCTGGAACTTAATTCAGATGTTAAACATGAAATCTGCTAATTATTGTTTTTTTTTATTGCTGCAATGCCATTTGGTTTAAAGAAAGCTCTTTCATGCTTTCTGACTGTAGGGAAAGTGATAGCTATTACGGCAATACTTCTAATCAGTTTATTTTACTGCTGGACATATGCCTCTCTAAGGAAACGTCAACCAAAACCTATGCTTGGTAAGAGCAACGCCGGTACCCCCATACTAATGATGCTGCTCCCCATCACTAAACTGTGGAATTTGGGTTTGACAAATTCATGTGGACCAGAGCATAGTTGGTTTGCCAGTGGTGTGCCAGGTGCACTTGAGATTGAAATTTGATGAAAGAGATGCTATACTTCCCATGGCTATGCTTGTTTCGTGTTTATTTTTAAGTGTTTGTGTAATTAATTGTATTTACATATTTCCTCAACAGAGTTAATAGTATCAGAAGGATCGCACGTAAGATGGCTTAAGGTCCTCGATGGCGTGTTCCACCGACCGCTCCTCAATCATCCGTCACTGTTGCCCAGTGAGGATCTGAGAGCGCTATTTCCAAATTTGCCCGGAGTGAGGGAAAGGCACGCGAAATTATACGCAGAATTAAGGGCCGCTAGGAATGAGGCGCCTAACCATATTGTTCAGATCGGACCAGTGGCGGAAGCCTTGCTGAATACGGTAAGAAATCAAATATTTATTTGAAGTAATCTCGTGTAAAACATTTTAAGGGATACAATGGGCGGACTTACTGTCAAGTGGCATTCTCTGCCAGTCAACTCTTGCCATGATGAAGAGAAGATGGCAGGTGCTTACCAAAAAAAAAACGACGATGTTTGCGAACAAAAAAGTTAATAATTAATTATTGTAATTTTTAACGACCTTTTACCTTTATGTGAAGTTGGTAAGGCACATAATCACTACTTAAATGAAACTATTTTTTTTTACAACAATGTCAACTTACATCTAAAACTATGTATTAACTTTAGTTAATTTCATCAGTTGGGGGATTCAGGCTACGCGTCTTGCCTTTCCCGCTTCTGTCGCGGTCAGCGTATGGCTTTGGACGCATTACGCGAACGACGACGCAAAAACAAGGAGCTACATCAGTTTCTGTCGAGCCGAGAGCAGTTGCCGCTGTGCGGACGGTTGCAGCTGAGGGATCTATTGGCGTGCGTTTGGCAGAGGTGGGTAGTTTGAGATGCTTGTAAGAAATTATAGCATTTTATACATTTAAATAAAAAATATTAATGTAATTTGAATCGTACATTTCTTCATCAGTCTATTTTAGTCCAGAAACAGATCTTTCAGATTAATGGAGAATGCCTTAAATCGTTTGTTGCCGGTGATAGTTTTCTTTTTGATAGTTGCATCTGTAAGCATTTTTTTTCATATTTACCACGGGAGGAGTTCTTCCCGTGAAACTATTAGCCTCCACAAGGTTTTGACAAATCTAAAACAATTACAAGGTCTATCGGTCCGCAGACTGACGAAGTACCAGCTGCTGCTGGAGGGGATCCTGAAGACTGTGAGCGAGGCGGACGGCGACAGCGCTAGCGAGGCGGGCACGGCGCGGCGCGCGCTGCGCGTGGCCAAGGACGTGCTGCACGGCGTCGACACCGCCGTCCGCGGTGCCGAGAACGAGCACAGGTACCGTATCCAGCCCGCTGCGGCCCGCTGCGGCCCGCGCACGGCTGACCACTGCTTCGACCGAAGGGTTGCCTCGTCACTCACGCACATTCAGACAGAATTCCTCTCGGCCTGTACTTATGAGCCGTCGCGGCCTAGTGGTCAGGGCGCTCACTTTAGTGTCAAAAAGCACGAGTGACCTGCATTCGATCCCCGGTGCCGGCACCACTAAAATTGTTAATAGCAATTTTAAATGGTGTATTTACCACATGCTCAACGTTGAAGGAAAACATCGTAAGGAAACCTGCATGTCTGAGAAATAATAAAAATATTATTTCGAGGATATGTGAAGCTCGCCAACCCGCACTGGAGCAGCGTGGCGGGCCCTTCCCGGCTCTGATACTATTATTTGAGAAGGAGGCCTTTGCTCAGTTGTGGGCCACTTACAGGCTGTTACTTTACTGTACTTATACTAGTTCTCTATATCCTTCGAACCGAAACGCAACAGCGGTTGCACAGCTGATTAGCGACATAAATGGGAAAATTCCAAATGCTATCGGCAGTTGTCTACTGCGCAGGGGATATTATAGTGCCGTAGTGTATGCACAAACACAGAGGCGGCTCACCTTCCAATATAATGCCGATGTAATGCCTATGCGATAAGACCCGAGAGAAGGGTCAGTTCGAGACGAACACTGCATGATCCAGTCCCGAAAATCAATAATTTGTAGTTTTGGTGAATAAAATAAATGTTTCAACCTCTGACGGCTGCCGCGCGCATCATTCGAGGTTGGGTTTGCAATTAGTTGTTAAGGCCGGTTCATTGTTGCAACCCAGTTCTCAACGCTATCGATGTGTCGTGAGAGCTTATTAATTGTTAACGCCTGTAGAGGTGTCCCACTGAAGCGTAGCGACATCCACTCGCAGGTTGCGCACGATCCAGAGCAAGCTGGAGGTCCGCGCCGGGCCCGAGTGGGACGAGCTGCGCCGCCTGGACCTCACCGCGCGCTCGCTGCGCCACGAGGGCGAGCTCAACCTGCGCAACGACTCCAGCAAGCGGCTCGCCGTACTGGTCAGTGCTGCACCGCCGCTACATTGTTCTGTTCCGGCCTGCCCTTGTTACTTGTAACAGCGCCAACGGAAGTCGGCGTGCCTTTATTGAAAGCTTTGCTGTATTCACCATGCTAGGCAAGCGGCTTAGTGTGCGCAGCGCCGGTACCAGAGCTCTAGTGATGCCGTTCCTAATCCCCAGTCTGGATGTGTATAGGTTTTCGGACTTCGTCATATTCAGATCGATATTCCTTCATCATCAGGACGCAAAATCCTCGTTTCTCGTCTAGCAGTCTCTTTTAAAGAAAAAGTGAAGCACCACGTGCAGGTGAAGTGAACATTTGGAGAAAGAGATAGCACATTATCCTTCTTCAGCTAGTTAAAATCCACTGTTAAACCTATGGCGACGTCACAGGCACGCTTGCTTAAACTATGCCTATTAACAAAATCACTGCAATTAAGTCGACTCGCGCACCGATGCGATTCTCTACAATCGCACAATATATCTGTAAAAAAAATGTGTTTCCTTTTATTCAGTCAAGACAGACAGAAGGACGGACGGACAGAAGGACGGACGGACAGACGGCATAAACTTAGTAACAGGGCTCCGTACGTTCTATGTTCCGGTGGCTGTGACAGAGCGATGCCTAACAATTAACCTTTGTACTTTTCCGCAGGCATTAATGTTGGAAGACTGCTTAGTCCTCCTGCAGCGTGAAGGCGACAAGTTCATACTGAAGCCCATAAACCATCCCAGCCAGCAGGGACTACTATCGCCGCTTATCAAATGGTACGATTTTTTCCATCTGACTTTCGTATGGGAATAATAACAAGAGAATTATTATCGAAGAAATAATCTCGTCGGTAATAAACTTTATAAAAGTTCTACATTGTTCGTTTGGCCAAATGTTAGTTATATTAGGCACAAGCTTTAGTAAAATAAATCATATATCTAAATTTTTTAAATAAAAGTCAGAAAATCTTCATTATTGTCGATTATCAAAGCATTGCTCGCTCGTGCCACGCAAGCAGATCGTCGCCATGTTTGTTTACCTCGGCAGTTTGAACTACTAACATAAATAAACATGCAGTATAAAGGATAACCCAATTCCAATATTTCTATTCTGTATAAATATAGATATCTATTTGGGTTGTATATTAATAGAACTATGTGACGCTCATGTGGGGACGTTTCTGATCGAATTTTCCGCATTCTTTTTCTGACTAGACATTAGTGTATAATGGTTATAAAATGAGTCCGTTTACGTAGCCCTGAGATAACAACATTACACGTGGCGTTTACATTAATTTGTATAGTCTTATATATATACAGCTTGTATTGAAAAAAAAAAACATGAACACATTACCATTAAAGTTATGTCGCTGTTTTCACGTTTTTTTAAATTACTTTATTTTGATACATTAAAAAATTAAATTGTGATATATGAACCGGCGTGTCAATTATTGTCGAACGTTACCGTTCTATGCTGATTCCTGATTTTCTTTTCGAACTAGGTACTAAATTATATAATTATATTATTTTTTGAGTTTAGTGTGTGATCACTGAGTATTATTTTTCTAAAATCTTTGGACTTGATATAAATAAATGTAATAAATACTTATTAGAACTAATACGATTTTAATTACACATTATATAGTTCTTATGAAATAACAGATTACAATGAAATATACAAGTTTTCATTTGAAATTTTTAACTTTCACATTTATTTAATTAATAACATTATTAAACGTAACCTTATTACATTTAATCAAATAAAGTAGTATCAGCTGCGTTATACGATAGTAATGGAATAGGGCTGATTATGTTCCCCATGGAACTATTTACCTAGAAGACATCGAGTTAATTTTGATGTTTGTCATCTTGAGGACATAGGCCTCCCCCAAATATTGCCATCTTCTGCCTCTCATCATGGGGAGGGGCATAGTTGCCACGCCTGGCGAGCGGGTTGGCAACCGCAGTTTTTTTTGTTCTATGGCAATCTTTGGGGGAGGCCTATGTTCAGCAGTGGACTTCTGATAGGCTGAAATGATGATGATGATCTTGAGATATGTATTGATGCAGTCTTAATTTTTTTAAATTATTTCATGAACTCTTAGCGACCCGTACGTAGTATTGAAAATCTTGACAAAGAAATACATTTTGGGATTTAATAGTTTACAATATCCATTTTCTTACGAGTTTCGGATCGGCCTATTTTACTGCTGAACATAGGTTTACGCCAGCTGATCAAGCTGGCCTGTCGGGGGCCCGCACCGGTACATCACGGCATATGGCTTCGGCAGATTCGTATTCATTGTCCGCTATTATTCGGTCGGTTTGTTAGCGTAAAGGGTGCAACACGCACGGGCGAGGTGTTTGGAGAAAGAGTTGATGTGTCACCACCTTACAAGGAACTAGGAAGTGTGCTTCGTGCATGCGCTACGAACTGAAATCGTTGAGAAGTGAACTTTATTGTCATAGGGACAAGGTGCTGTTCCGGCCGAACGCCGCGGTGCGCAACACGTTCTTCCTGATGAACATCAACGGCGTGCAGATGCACGAGCTGTCCGCCAACACGGCCAACGAATACGCCACGTGAGCTTCCCTTATATATATTTTCCAATACTATTGTTAAAGACGCATATTAGTAATGTATACTTCAAACTGCTTTTATAATTTTATGTAAATTTCTACAACAAACTAGATGGCGCTGGACATATTTAGTACGCGATATGGTTTGCCTTTTATAAAGGTAATAAGAATGTTGAGTTAATATGTTCAAATATACCAGCTTAGACCAGTATACAGTTGTGATTTTATTTATCATCCCTTCGAGTGTACACAAACAGTTCAAAGCCCACTGTGGCTCTTAACAACTATGTCGATCGGTCTACACTATACTGCGACTTTTGAAATTGGTTTTAAGGAAATTAGATCGTTATAAACAAATATGTTACAATCACATCGCGTCTTACTGTGTAATCAGAATTTCACTCGTTCTACACTGTGATGTGTTGTTGAAGATAAGTCTTACGTGCAATGTTCGAAAAAGATGTGCTTTTTAAAAAAAAGGTCACTGATGTCGAAAGATCTTTTCCAATCTTTTCCAATCTGTAAATGTATTTTACATGTAAAAAGAAATAAACTGAAGATAAAAATTTTGTTAAAAACCAATGATCATTTGTTATAGTTGCATAATTTCCGAGTTGTGATTTACTGATGTTAAAACTTAAGGCCTATTCTTTTTATTTATTCTATTAATTAAAGTTCCATTTGTTACTTGGGTTTGTTGTTCAGAGTTAATAAAAGTTTTGTTGCTAGCTAATCATATCTAAGTACGGTCTAAGTTAATCACGGCCAAGTTGAAGGTGCATAGCTAATGTGTAGTATTTCAATTTGAAGCATGTCCATTATGATCTGTGTGTATACCAGGTGGGTGCGCCACATCCAGGAGGCGCCGCTGGCCAAGCTGACAGAGCTGAAGCACCAGCATCAGCACCAACACCAGCACTCGCGCTCCAACGACGACTCCGGTAATCTTTTTTCATATTATTTTTCGCATTGGCTACAAGATATTGATAGCTATCAGCTGACAATAAAACTATAAATAAATTTATACGATTTATCGATTTATGACATCAATACCATTGTCTGAAATTTTGTCAGAATATCGATAGTAAATTGATAGTAATTTTACTGAAGATTTGTAGGGACTGATGGAACCAGAAACAAAAATCGACGGCCTTGGCCTGGAATCATAATACACCAAAACTAAAGCAAACAGGAATTGCTAAATGTCATAAAATACACAGCCATTATTTTGTCATCTAGTTGTAATCGTACAGACAAACAAACAGGTTGGATAGTTAATTAATTTACACCTTAACACATAAAAATGACAATAAATATTTTATTACCGTGTACTGATGTATTTATTGAAATTCAAGGTATAAACGTGTCCCGCAATCCATCGGACGCGTCCGAGAAGTCGAGCTCGACGGCGGCCGCCGACGACGAGCGCGAACGCGAAAACGAGCACGAGCATGAGCACGAACACGAACACGTGCCCGAGCCCGAGCCTGAGCGCGAGCCCGAGCAGGTCGCTGAGCGCGCTGCGAGCCCCGCCGAGAGGAACGTGTCCGATCACGAGAGGGAGGAGCGCGAGGACGAGAAGCGGGAGGAGCTCACTAGGGACGGAGATTCCGATGATCCTCATAGGTGAGTTTAATTTCACTACGTGGTAGGCCTCCTTTTCTGCTTACGAGCCGTCTGGGCAGGTACCACTGGTACCGAGGTCTGGCCTATTGTTGGTGGACAGTTGTACAAAAGGAAGATAAACGACGAATGCAGGTATAAAACTAGTGACGTATGTTCCACAGGCTTATTATCTTTATGTCTCTCAAGCCAAGTGTAAAAGTTAGCAATCAGCGGTGTAGTTTCTTCGGGTAGTGTAGTTAAAGTGTGTCTCTCGGGGATCGATACTTGGTCCGTTCTTGTTCCTGGTATACATTAATGGTTTTACCTGTATGTTACACAACGATCGAAGTGGTAGTACAGTATATTGATTTGATTTTTTTGTGTTTTTTAAATTAAAAAGAAACAGCTGGACCGCCCCCCAAAAATACTGGATATTTTTTCTAAATGGTAGAACTTTTCTTTTGTATTGGCAATTAATACGAATTAAGTGGGCCTCCTGTTACCCCTACTTCACCCCGGATTCGAGCTGCTGCAAAAGCCGCCGTTTGGCTGTAGTGGGGAGATAAACGTCTAAAGCTCCTTGCGCTCCCGCAGAGCGCGGCGGACCGCGGTGGGGCGCATCAGCACGCACTGCGGCGCGCCGCCGCCGGCCCTGGCGCCGCGCGACGCGCTCACCGTGCTGCAGCCGCCCGCCGCCGCGCGGGTGCACACCGCGCGCCGGGCGCTCACGCAACACGGTCAGTGCACTTTATCTTTTCTCTCCTGGGGCAAAGGTTTAAGTATGTGTCTACAACTGTCTTGTAGTTCTTTAATGAGGATAAGTTATCTAAAACCTCTCATGTTACGAGTAACTGGTAATTTTTTTAATATTATAGAACGTCTCCGTCGTTTGGATGAGGTTATAAGCGGAGCCTTGCGCGCCAAGAGCGGAGTGGTGGCCGAGCTGCTGGGCGTGCCGGCCGACAGCTACGCGCAGGTGGCCGAGCTGGCCGTCGCCGACACGCTGGGGCAAGTCGGTGAGTTGCGTCGCTTCACTATAGCGCACTGCAGTTAAGCGTCCTTTAATATCCTTTTCAAGTAAAGTAGTAGCCTATAAGTGCCCACTGCTGGGCAAAGGCGCCGGGGACCGAAGCTACAGTGAGCGCCCTGACCGCCGCGCCACCACGGCTCTGTGCAAGTGCAGTCCATAGACCCATGCGTGTCTACTCGGGACACGCGTCTTGTGACAACTAGTCGGGTCTTGTGACAAACCAAGAGTTTTTCGACAGCCGACTGTTCTGGTCCTTTAGCAATTAGTGTGTCGTGACAACTGGTCGTGTCCTGTGTCTTGTTATGTCTAGTCGTGTCCTGTGTCTTGTTATGTCTAGTCGTGTCACGATCGAAGCGATTCGTGGCAGATGTAATTACAAAATCTCTGAGTGGCATCAACCTATGCCGGAGAAGATCATCAGCTTTGTCTTTTGTTTTTGCTCAATGAAGATACCGCGTTCTAGAAATCTGTTGTAATTTTATTTTTGTACTCATTAAATATTAGTAATATTATAAAATTATTGACAGAATATAATATATTGATTTTTTTTGTGTCAGACATGACGGGGATGGATCCAACAGAGTCGGAGTCGGACTCGTCCGCTGTGGACGTTCATCAGTTACTGCTGGCGGCGCATGCGCAGGGTATGTATCATTTGTAATTTTTTTTATTATTGTTGATGTTTTGAAAAAATTAAAAAAAAGATGATTTTCTGTGTTTGTCTGATAATGAAGAATACACGCGAGTATGTGTTTCAGTTTTTACCTTCTTTAGTACTGTATCGTAATTGTAGTGATGAATATGAGATCCTTCATTTCCGTCTTTAATGAATTAACGTGCCACTTGGGGCGCAGCGAGCCAGCTGACGGAGATGCTGTCGAAGGCGCTGACGGTGGACGAGGCCGGCGCCGTCGCCGCGCGCAGCGGTCGCTGCGACGCCTGCAGGCGACCCGCCAGGCGCCAGCACGGTGAGTCCACGGCCGCAGACATCGAGACCCAACTACCCACTAGTAACTACACACTCTTCGCTATGTCAAATTATTACATCACATATACAACACCTACCGCATAATATCAAAATAAGGACTGGTTTAATTTTTATGTATAGATTTGATAGAATAGGATATAAAAAGCGACAATTTATGCATGAAATTCAAACCTTGTAGCCACAACTCGGCAGGAAGTGTTCACAGTTCCTACTAGCTTTAGACCGTAGTCGTGCATCTCACTCGCACGCACAACTGACGTGCAGAGCTAGTTTTTTTTTTCATGGGAAAGTCGGCAAACGAGCTAGCGCTTCAACTGATGGTATGTGTTCACCGTCGCCCGTGTGCAGCGGCAACACCAGAGTCGCTGCAGGTGCGTTGCGGGCCTCCAAGGGTATTTGTTAGACGGGGGCGTGGCCTCGCCCACCGAACGAAACGCAGAAGCACAAGACGCCTCTACTTCACTTGGCTCTGCCGCGTATGAGACGTGGAAAACCCTTATAGGCGTAACGATGTTTTTTTTTATCGATATGTTATTGTTAATAATCCATGCGGACCTGCCTGGTGGGTGCAGTCAATTACGCAAATTCTGTTTCAAATATGTGTTAGTGAACTGAGTCATCGTGCGAAATGAAATGTATGTTCATTGACGAGCAAGTGGTTTTGTAACGAGCAAGTAGTTGGAGTGTGCTTAATAGAAATCCATAGACATACGGAATTTTGGATTATGTGGAGAGACGGAAAAAATACTTATGATCATATCACCTTACATAGTTATTTATTTGCATTCGTCGTTTGTTTACAGAGAATGTCGACACATCGACCGACCGGTCGGATGACGTGTCGGATTTAGAGAATCGCCTCCGCTCGTCGGAGGACTTGTTGGACGTCTCGTCGGACGACGTGTCGTACGATCTGTTGGCCGACCTAAGTCCAGTTCCGAGCGCCAATGCAAGGGAGCCCGTCGAACCTCCTTTTGGTAAGTTTTATTTTGCAATAAGTTAACCCGGTGTTTTTGTAAAAATAAAAAAAGGATCAGTTGAAGTGACCCCCTGGTCGATTCCATCCGCGGCGACAAGTTCCGACTGCAGGCGTCTGTTGCCTGCTGTGCGGGAGATGTTGTAGCGCGGGTTACGGGAGATTAAGTTTTTATCAAAAACTGTTTATCCACGTTTCTATTTGTTTATCAGCCGTAAATATATACATTTGCTTTGTGTACTTTTTTAACTTTTACGAGTAACTTTTGTGGAATATTACCAATTATCTATATATTTAACTATACTCACGATACATCCGGCTCGAAGGACCAATTTGAAGGACGAATAAGAAAATAGTATTGATAACAGTTTTTTACTTTGTCGGATGTCAATTACAAACAGTAACTGTCACAGGGATTAGGGTTACCGCCGACGTATCGGCGGTGCCAGCTGCGGTGAGGTTAGATGAATAAGTGTTACTAAAACAGCGATATGAGAGATTTATGTTCTCCAAGTCGGAGATTTGTTTTGAAATAGAGAACATTGTTACGGGTGGAGCTGTATATATGTCAGTGTTTTAAGCAACTTCCCCTTACAGAGGCGTCGGTGCTGGAGTACGGGGGCGCAGGTGCGGCGCAGCTGGCTCGTGCGCTGCTGCCGGCAGCGGGCGGGTTGTGCTCAACTCTGGGCCGGTTGCTAGGCAGCGTGCCCCCACAGCTGGGCCGCGCGGAGGCCACGCGCGCGCAGTTGGCCGCGCAGCGCGACTCCAGCGACGCGCTGCGGGCGCGGCTGCGGGCCGCACGCGACTCAGGTGCGTCCATCAGCATCGCCCGCCCACAACTGGGCCGGGAGACATCGATGCCGTTTCCTATTAGGCGATCGATTCCGACTTGTCTTTATCACTAATTTTGTACAATAATAGAAACATACTTTTAGTAAGATTAATCTAATTAAATGTTTCACTGATTACAACTCTCAACAACTCATTCCAGATTACCAAATGACAGAAGAGATCTCTTTCCCAAAGGGCGTGGACCAATCCATACAGGCGAGTACCGTTAGCAAATTAATACATATTATATTACAGTACATCATTATATATACACACTGATAAGTCTGCCAGTTTCCTTTACTTGTACACATACATCGTGGTTAAGTAGGGACGTAACAGAAGTCTGTCGCCGCCGTCACCAGCTTCAATCGTTCCCTCGGCCTGTGCTGCAGCAGGCAGGCGTGGGTCAACGTCATCGAGATGCTTCTTGATCTAAGACCACCGCACGGCGGTTGCTAACCCGCTTTCCTATCTACATTTACAATCATTATTATCCTACATATCGCTAAGATGTGTATGACATGTCTTTGTAACTTACTATGTTATAATATATATATATGTACACGCACGTGAGGGTAACAGGTCGCTTCTGGCTTCTCATAGTGCCTTAAAGCTAGCAAAAGAAAGTTATGATTTCAAAAACAATTCCAGTTGGCAGTTGAAAAACAAATTGCGATTTTCAACTTTATGCTCGTGCGCTTAGGTATATTTTTGTTTACAAAAAGTAAATGTCAATTTAGAAAGAAAGAAAGAGATAGAGAAAGTGGTCATGTATGGTTAAAATTCGCGATATTAATGAAAACGATAACTTCCAGGACCAACCGAGCAACGGAGGGTGATCTCTCATTGGGCGAGCGAATCAAATCGAGTTGACGTCCGCGCCGCGACGTGCTCGGTCCTCCGACGACTGAACCCCGCGACTTTAACACGGCTGGTCCAATGAATCTGACGTACTACGCTGCCGGGCCATGAAGGTCCAAATGAATTTACCGTATGTGTATTGAATCAATGCCTTTTGGAAGCATTTTTGTATATTAAATAAAAGTGTCATAAAAATTATCTTTCAGAGTAACGTCAACAGAAAAAAAACAAAAAAAAAATCCTATTTTTATATTTTCGTTTAAACGGGACTAACTCGTAGAAATATAGAATCGGGACATGCTTTGTATATTTTGTAATAATTGTTTTTTTATTCATTCTTTGTTACCTTTACATCATTGTAAGTTGTCTGTAGTATTCAAAGTTTTTATATACATATATATATATATATATAATAAAAAATATTCCATACGTAAGTTATATGTGAAGAGTCACTTAAGTAGTTCGATTAAGAGATATTGCCTCACAGTAACAAACTTCTATTTGGTGTTTTTTATTTAAGTTATTGTTAGTATTTGTAAATATGTTAGATTGGCTTCGACTCGACAGCCTCGATGTTTCTATGTATTTTGTATGATGTTCATATTAGAGTCATAGACCGTATGCACTGCAAGTATTATATTGGACAATATTCGAGTATAAATTGCTGTAAATATTAACACGGCTGTTATTCCAATATTAGGGTATGCAGAAGTTCAGAACTCGAGACAGACTTTGGTACGGACAGCAAAACAACTATCGAATTAACTATATAAAAACTAATGTTGTATAGATAACACTGCTTTTTGTTGACGCTACGCATTATCACTACAATTATCGTACTTTCTCGTGGCTGTAACCAACTTTTCCATTTTTTTATGTAATGCGTTCCATGAAAAGGTCGGTCCATTTCAGGAAACGCATTCTTTAGTTTTAACTGGAAAGTCTGGTCTCGAGTTCAGCTAAAAGCACCAAAATCAAAACCCAAGAGATTTGTCGAATGTTTAGTTGTAAGACAAGTTATTTGATGTATTCCGCCGCCCCACGGAGAAAGTGCGTTGCTTCAGACTTTAGAAAATAAAAAAAAAATAAGTGCATTTTCTAATAAAGTTATCTCACGACAAGTGTCCGTTATTTGTTTTTATAGTATGTAAATACACGAATAAATACCACCGGGGTAGGCAGTAGCTAATGCTGTTTCATATGCAGACATTAAAACGTACTGTATTCAAAATTCACGCATTTCATTGTCTCCGGCACAAATTCACTGCACTTAAGATCCACATGCTTATCTAATGAGAAGAAGAGCTTCGTCCTCACCTCCACCAGCGCCCCCACCAGCGCCACCACGCACCGCCACCACTTGATTGTCCAAAAGCATCGTTAAAACGGCTGCATCCTGCAGCGTGCAGAGTGACGCCGTTGTATAATTCGTAATGATATGAATTATCGAAGTCTCCGCCCCTCTCCGTGGGAGCCGCGCCCCGCGACGCGGACCTCTCGCAATGCCATATTTAACCGATATACTAGACTTAACTGTGAGCGTCGATTGTATGAGCTGTTTAATTTATATGTCCCACTGATGTGCAATGCGTGTCTCGTGCTCGGGTGGTGTTACATTGTAAGGTAAGCCATTGTCCCACCTTCAAACGCTGCCGTGTTCCGGTTTGGTTAGGAACTTTCTGGACGTTTCTCGAGGCCCCGCTCCGGCTCCCACTTTAAACTTCGGGTACTAAGGCTACCAAGCTTTCGCGTCAGTCTTCGTTTCGGGGTTCAAAACCCATACGAAGACGGCGCATGTGCGTTTACTTTATCGGCGGAAATGTGTTCTTATTTTGACAGCGGCCGACAGATGGCGCTGTTCTGTAGGTTGTTTCACAACATGGCAGCCTGTCACAAACTCTTTATTTAAGAAATAAACCTCAATTAAATTATTAAAATGATTAAATATTAATAACAAAATCGTCGGTAGCATTGTAATGAGATGTTTATGTGCTAATGTAGCCCAGCCGGGAGACAACGCAGAAGTGATCCTCAATGATATTTTAAACAGCTTGTATGCGTACGGACATACAAGGAGCCGCGTACCTAAGCATGTACATTGTACCAATTTTCATACCTACATATATACGGACGTACAAGAGAATATATTATATACATATTTTGTAACTTAGGATAGGCTTAGACCAAAAGAGACCCCTCCATTTTCCACTTTGTATATTATATCGCCAGCTTTATAGTGGGCTGCATTAGTGCGAAATGTAAGTTTGGGCATATTTTATATATACTGTGTTATTTTATATGGATATTGTGCATTGGGAATGTGACTAAAGAGCTTAAACATTAATTTGGCACACCTGCGCCGCGCAGTGCAGGCGCGGCGCGATTAATTGCACAGGTGTACTGTGCAGCGCGGGTAGTTGGCAGTGTCGCAGGCGTCGTCGGTTTCTAATTGTAGAGAGTGAAGTACACGGGGCCGAGAACCAATTTTAGTTTCGTTTCAAGGAAATCTTAATATGCCGTTCATGGTTGTTCCAGAGTTCGTTCTTACTGCGCGGTAGAGCCGAGCCGCTTTTGCTGCCGCTCGAATGTGCCGGCTCGAGCGGGGTAGCACCGTGGGGGCAGAGGCAATTTGTGCCCATGCGTTTCGTTCGGAGATTGCGGCAACCGGACGCCAGCCACTCCCCCATCCTCATCCCCCCCTCTCTCAAATCCATCAAATATTCTTAAAAGTCCGGCAACGCAACTTCAGCTCCTCTGCTGTTGAGTTCAGACAAGATGCTGTGGCAGATGTGAGCGCTACGGATGTTTAAATTAGGTATTAAGTGCACATATATACACGCCAACCCGCACCGCACCGGAGCGGCGTGGTGGACCCTTCCCGGCTTCAAAACCATCTCAGATATTTGAGGAGGCCTTTGCCCAGAAGGGGGCATTTACAGGCGGCTACTTTACACTTTACTTTAGGCTACAAAATTGACTAGTTTCTGCAAATCTGTCGACTACCCAGCTAAACCATCTTGCATTGTTTCGCCTCTGTTACTGCATATTCTTGATATTGCTTTAGTGATTTAGTTAATTGTATCATGTTATATTTACTCTATACTATTAAATAAATTTGTACCTTGTGTCGGTAGCCCTAGGGACGAAGTTCGCTCGGAACTGGCAATTGAACGCATATATCGACACGAAAGCTTTGTCTGTTCGTCCGCTAGGCCGACCGCCACTGCGTCCGCCGGCACCTTTCTATTCCATCGCTTCCGCGTCTCCGCGTAGACAAATATTGTTAATAAATAGATAGTGGTATGAATAAATACCTTAACACAGATTCGTGGTTTCATTTTCGACACGGACCCCGCGCCAAGCGCATATACAGGTACTGTCTACCGCTGTCCTGTGCTTCCCATTCCCAGCCGAAGTCACTTGTGAATAAAACTCATTTCCCACTGTTGGGAATATATATTTTACTGAGAATGCGCCAATTCACCGTCACAAAAGGACAAACTTACAACGCATAAAATAACACCCACCTACATACAAATATACACACGCAGCCATTAACGCACAAACACAAACTTAAGCATCTTTCTAGTAATGTTACGGAAGAGCCTAGTCTCCCGGGGCAGGCGTAACATTCTTAAGAGGAGACTTCGGCCTCAGCTTATTAACGAAGAGTTTTGTAAAAGAAATTAATAAATTATGTGATGATGGACCGGTCCCAATAGAGCCTGGCGCGGTCTTTTTAGAGTAATAAGGTAGTCTCCGATCCAAGAGACCGTATTTCAGAGCGAGCTCCTCATGTAGAATCCTGGCTACTAGGTTGTGTCTGTGCAGATACTCAGAGTTAGAAAGCGCCGAACAAACGGAGATGACCTGCCGAAGCGACTCCCCGGCTCGGCGACAAGCTCGACAGATGTCGACGGTGCCATCCCTTAGGTTGTATCTCCGATAGTTGTTGGTCTTAATAACCTGATCCTGAACCGCACAGACAAAACCCTCGGTTTCCCCAAAGAAGTCACCGAAACGCAGCCAGATTAGGGAGGCGATGGTATCTACGAAAGGCTCATGGAGAGCCTTTTAGAACGTCCCGTGCAGCTCTTTCTCCTTCCAAACTGTAATATTTGCAATGGCTCGCCAAGACCCCTGTCCAAGGGACCTTGCTGTGGTTTACGGGCTCTGACCACAGGCTACGCCAAACGCCGACGGTGTCGGCCTGATTCGGTCCTTGGCCCGTTCTGCAAGTTCGAGGTCGCTCCAACGACTAACAACAACAACAGCCTCTTCTGGTCACTCTGAAAGAGGCGATTCTGGTTGAACCGCGCTGGCGATACGGTCCTCAATTCTTTTCCTCCACACTGGGATGGTGCTACTTTGCCTATTAGCACATCCAGTCGTGGGAAGTTTGGCACCAACAATACGGCATACTGCCAATGCAGCGCCAAAGAGAATTGAGTTCGTATCTCAAAGGTCCCGGCTAGCTTCCAAATCGGTTGCCAGCATTGGATTAAGAGCCCTCACGACAGCCCGATTCCGCTTGCTTAGGGGTAAGCGGGGGAGTCGCGGTCGACACTAGAGCGGGGCTTCTCGCGCATTTTCAGAATCGCCTCTAACAAGCTCCTCATCTGCTCCGTTACCCGGGCGACCATTCCATCATCGTATGAATCCAACGAAACAGGGTGGTTATCGGCCGCAACTACACCCGCATGTTGCTCCGTAGGATGCGCAGCTTGCTGCATCTCCAGCCACGGTGTTCTCAGTAGTCGTTCGAGTTCGGCATCATCAAATATTTTCGAGCGCATCATGTAACGAACTCGATCTGCCTGGTTTTGCTCAGTGATAGCAATGGATGGCTCAAGCTCGGCAAAGAAGCGACGTATCGTAGCACGGTACGCAAATCCTCCAGTTTCGCCCCCTTTCGCCCTAAAATACGCCCGCAATGCGATCTGATTCATGCCGATTGCTGCACGCTGGGAGCGAACGATAAAACAAATGCATCTGAACGCAGCGAACAAGAATCCCACTGTAAGGATACCGGATACCACTATAGTTAGCAGTCGGTTAGTGTAGTGGCGCTGGGCGAGCGGGCAGATCTTTCAAGAAACACATAGCCTTTGTTTGCACTTTCTTGGTGAGTTCTTATCCAGGAACGCACCTTTTTTATGGTATAAGGGGCACATTCGAGCAGCCTGTCAGCACATTCGAGCAGCAGCTGTCTACCTGCAGCTCCTCGAGTGTTGCAGACGTAGCTAGCCGTCGGTGATCACATACCATGGGCTCACCTGGCCCCTTTCTCGTTTGATTGCCCCTTGCACATAAAAAAAAACCTATCTGATAAAGATTTCTTGTATTTCGCGAACACTACACCTTTGCAGCAGCAGCCGTGTTCACGTGCTCGAAACGTCACGAATATAAAAACATTGTTTTTTTTTTCTTATCTATTTATTTTGTAACATATGTATATTTACAAATTTTGACTTATAGTTTGAGGAAACCTTCATAGGTTCGTGTACATACTAGTATTCACTGATATTCGTTCAACCAACGAACGCGGTACCATTGCGTTATTCAATTCAACGAATATTGTTACATAGTTATGTGGGTATACTGCAAAAAAGAAATCAAACAAAAAAACAATATATAAAATTAGTAAATTATATTTAATTTCTCTGATAAAATTCAAACCCGTAGCTTTAAGGACATGATCACAGAGGTGGAGATGTTGAACAATCATCATAATGGTATTATTACGTTACATTATGATTGGTTTAGATATTTCATGATAGGTCAATGTCGGAAACAGAAAAAAAAACGGTTTACTTTTAACACTATATTGAGAACTCATAAGACTTTTAAATAACAGAATTAGCGAGTCGTTTTCACTGGCGCGGTGTTACACAGAGTTAAATGGTAACGTGAGAGATATGAAGCCGGCCACCAAAGTTAGGAAAAATGGTGTCAAAATGGCCGCCGAGCTGTCCAGGTGCGTGGGCGGTCGTCCTTCCAGAAACTCCTGCATGTTCCGCAGTACCGCTTGCTTCGTCGCTTCTAATTCCACTGTCTCGTTCTCGCCTGTTGATCTACAGTTTACAACAATAGTATTAACTGCATTCGGGTTACAACTACAACTGCGTCTTTTGAGTAAGCACCGGCTAATGTCTGCCCGTACTCACCACGCTGGACGACCGGATTGGCTAACGGTATGCCGGTACCCTCGCACAAGTGACTGATTTTCAAGCTTTTGAGTAATTTTAATAAAGAAAACTGTAATTTGTAGGTATTTTTGTAGCAGCCGTGATAGCCCAGTGGTCAGGGCGCTCGCTTTGGTTTCACTGAGCGCGAGTGACCGCCGATCCCCCGGTGCCGGGACCACTAAAATTGTTAATAGCAATTTTACCACGCTCTCGGCGGTGAAGGAAAACATCATGTGGAGACCTGCATGACTAAGAAAAGATAAAAAAATATATATTATTTCGAGGATGTGTGAAGCGTGACAACCCGCACTGAAGCAACATGGCGGGCTCTTCCCGGCTCCCAAAACCCTCTCAGATATTTAAGAGGGAGGGCTTTTGTTCAGCTGTGGTTCACTTATAGACTGTTGACTTTACTTTTATAAGCCACAGTCCAAGCAGAAAAATGTACGTTGCTCTGGGTAGGCGTAGAGCCAACATGCGACAGTTTACCTGATAGCGCGGCAGTGGGACACTCTGGGTACCACATAAACGGGCGCCAGTGGTGTTGCGTGTGTAGCGTTGGGCCCCATGGGTGACCAGGGGTCATGGCCGCCGGCCACGGACACCACGAAGTCTGGCAGGTGCGAGAACCCGCCAAACAGCAGGTTCGTGCGCTGTATACCCGATCGGAGGAGGGTTTCGTTGAAACTGTGCAATAAAAAAAATATAAGCTTTCACGACCATGTTCTCAATACTGTGTGGTACATAAACGTTAGTAATCTCAATCATGTTTTACCTTACCGTAACTTTCCAGTCAATTAATAGTCCACAGCAGGACATAGGACTCTACCATAAGTCGCATTTGCACCACGCTGGTCAGGCGGTTTGGGTCGCAGTACCAGACACCACTCGCCTTACACCTATTGAATTTTGGTATGCTAATTTTCGCGATAGTTATCCCGCCATCTGTCGGCAGCTTTAGCAATGTACAAGGCCTGTTCAGTATATGAATTCACACAAGCAACTGACATCGGTTATTGTTTCCATGCTTCTATCTGCTAGAAACTATTGTCAAAAGAAATAAACATAATTTTAACTAGAATTTTAAATAACAAAAACAACAATTTATAATTTAAGTTCTATACTGCGGACGTAAAAATTGCGCGTAAAAACGCTTGGACATCAAAGTTTAATTTGGAGCAACGTGACAGGATGCAAGCCAGTTGCTGTTTCAGTGTTTCAAGACAACGGCAATAATCGTACATAAGTACCATGATGCTTCTCTGCCCGGAAGTCATGTAGGTAGCTACCGCCCTTTTGCCTATTTGTCACTCTAGGCTACTGCCTAGAGTGCAACCACGAATGGAAAGGAGAGCCAATATAATAACGGGAATTCCATCTTAGGCCCCTGAGCTAACCCACCTATAGCCCTCTTTACTTGAAGTTGGTTGCAGGTGTCCACGGGCTGGGGTTACCAATGCCATCAGGTGGACTGTTAGTCTGAGGGTGTACTAACAAAGTGACAGAGATAATGCTTAGAATGGGGATGGTAGAAGTAATAAACGTAAATGTATGAGAGAGAATTATGATCTTCCTCGCATGAAACTTAGTTAAACATACCACTTCATTTTTCCCTGAGCAATTTAACGAACTTTGTTTTCCACATTCAAAGCCACGCTACTCCAATGCTTAGTGGGATTTGTCTCCGAGACAGGAGACTCCACTTAGAATCTCTAAGTTTTTTTTTTAACTCGTGTACGATTTGTATCGTCGGACACTAAAGAACCGATAAGCTCATTGCCTGTCACGTTGTTTCATATATACACATATATGAAACAACGTGACAGGCAATTTAGGGTAGGGCGCTAATTTAGTTTTTTCTTATTTTTCCTTCCTTAATAGCTAATGATTTTCCGCAAAGTGACGCCTGTATCTATTATACATAGCCCCAGCGAGAAATAATTCGATTAAAAACACAACCATACACCTTATTAAACCAAAGCGCTTTTAACCACAGCTATAAAATCTTTTGTTATCGTTTCTCCGAAACAATTGAACGTTCCTGCATAATCCGTAGTTTTTAATAATTCATTCACTTATCATTATTCATAGAGCGCTAGCTCTTAAGTGCTTTTAGTTATAACAACGTCTAAAAGTGGAATTGAAAATTATTGTGGAGTTCGTCTGGGTGCAGACGTAATGACGTCACTAAGCTATTCGGTTTTACAACCGTGTGGCTTAAAGGTTTGCACACCTGACCGCTGAGGCTGACCCAGGATCAAATAGTATTTACATACTAAATTAATTCAAATATCTATGAAGGCGTTTTTTTGAAAGAACTTCAATACAAACATTAAACGATCAAGAAAACATCAGAAAAACTTTCCATTCCTAAAAAATTAAATCTTTCGTATTTGACCTTCCTGTCGTTAGTAAAAAAGAGTGGCAAGCTTTGCCCCGCTGTGGGCATTTATATCTCCAAGTGTGAGAGAGATAAGGAGTAAGGGTAGGGTTTCACACGTCAATGAAATATTTTATTCTCAGGTTCTCTCAACGTCCTGGCTTTCTGACATAATAACTTACTATGCGGAGAAGAAGTCCTTGCACATCTGATGGAAGTACTCCAGCGGTACCGTAGAGAGGAATGGCTGACGGGAACCGCTCGTCGTCTGGTACCAGCCGTACTCCACGCAGGTCTGGTACGTCCACAGGCGCACTGTCGATTTGGTACAATGACGAGTGGATTTAAAACAAAGTTTTGGACATAAACAACTGACTTCAACCTCTTACCTCTTCCTCAACCATTGTTTTCCTTCCCACCTTAAGACATACATGGCAGCATCAGTAGAGCGGGGGCTTGATACAGCGATGGCTATCTGCTGAGCCATGCAGGTTTTAGGTTCGAATCCCAGCCGGAGCCAATGTTTGTGCAAAACAAATCGTGGCCGACGTTTAAGGATATTTGGGTGATGGGAGGAATGACGAGGTGTGGGAGTTGGGGAAGAGGGTATGGGCCTCCGCTACCTCAGTCAACCGAACGAAACGCAGAAGCACAAGATGCCACTACTCCACGCCGGTATTCTGCGAGGCCGTGGTACTACTCCGGTCGAGCGAGCCCATTCGAGCAGCAGCACAAGCTCTACCGCGTACAAAAAAATAAGATAAAATAAGAAGTCGTCTTGAGGAGCGTCTCCTCCGCCGATCTTATCCCATCAGCGTTAGATCGGACATGCGGAAGCACAGACGACCAGTGTCTCTGCACAAACAGCGTACACTTACGTCTCCTGCGCCGCCGACGACTGCCAATAACATTAGTAATCTGTGGCCTAGATTCGAAATCCGCCACGAGAACATCACGGGTACGCTGATCACTGAAAACGTTGGTCCATTTACCAACTAATATCTGGGTCCTTCTCTGCCTCGGTGTCGCCTGGGTGGAGAGGACATGTTCCAGAGAAGGAGCCGCCGGGAGTAGGGGCTGGTGGGGTCGCGGTTGTGTGCGAAAGCGTTCCCGTGACCCTGTCGATATGCGGCGAAGGTGGAACACCGTGGGGTTTTATTTGGTGCAAGACCGACATAACCTGTCCTTGCCCCCGAGAGGGCGGGCACGCGTTAGGCATTTCCCCATGTGAATAAAAAAAAAATATCTCTGAGTAGGTACCACCCTCGTATCTGCTCCCAAACAGCAGTTGTACTGATGTGTTCCGGTTTGAAAGGTAAATGAGCCAGTACAATTACGGGCTGCGTGGCATTCCACGTATTTGTACCTCAGGCGGACTGTCCGGATCCCAATGCAATAATTAAAAAAAAATAGTACTGCAATCATGCACATATTTGCTGCCACATTTGATGTTCACTTTCTTAAACGTGGGGGTGAGTAGTAATTAATAATTATCGAAACAATTTAATTCAAGAATTTAAAAAAAAACTTTCTTTCTCGGTTATGTATTGAACTCTTTACACGTCACACAAGACAGAACACTATCAATTTTGGTTTTCTTTCCATTGGGCCAACAAGTCCTCAGTCAATGTTGACAATAATTTTAGTGTCAATATATATTTTAGCAAGCTTACGAGTAAATCAATTGGACAATTGTTTTATGAAAAATTAGATACGGGCAAAAAGTAAACAACTGTTACTATAAAGCGGCTTCAAGAAGAAGCACGTTCAAGCACAATGATTATATTCTCTTTGTCAAGCACAACAGAATCAAAATGTTGCAGCGACAACTTTTGTTTTTTTTTATACTCTTCACTCGCTATTATGTTAACGTCCGCTACGCGCGCACTCGCAGTGGCGCGCCTGATTCTGTAATCGATGGAAATTCTATTCGAACGCTGAGCGGCAGGAGGCGCCGGGGCTCCCGACGGCCCCGCGGGACTCAAAGGAAGAATGTAATCAAATTTGTAACGCAATGATCGCCTGTTTGTATTTAAAGAATACAGGAATTCTTTGTTGAAGAAGAACTTTATACTACAAAAAAAGAAACTTGAAACGTGTTTTTAAAACTTGTTTTTGTTCGTGCTCTATCATAAAATGAGACTGCAGTGAAAACTATAAAGTAAAACAACAAATAAAAAACTTCATGAATTTAATGAAAATAATTTTTTTTTTAAATATATTGGGTGGTTGTGCGGAACCCTCCGTGCTCGAGACAAACTCGCACATGGCCGATTCGTTTTTTATACCAAACATTACAGTGAGATGACATTTTAATTATTAAATCATTGTTATCTTCTCTCTGTAAGGATTAGGTGGGCATTATATTTATTTGCCCAGTTGTGGGCATTAACAGGATGCTACTATAGTGTACGTTACTTTTTATACTTATCTTTGGGGCGTTATGGTCTCCGCTTCCTTCTATAATTTATGTACCTCGGCACATACCTACCCATAGACGCCATTTTGGTACTCCTATACTAGTTCCTATACTAGATATAGGTATTCCTTTACTGTATTTGTAAAGTTATATTTGTTAGTTAGTTAGTTTTCGTTATATTAATACTTGAACATCGAATATTTTTTTATGGGTTAGCGGATAAAGGAGCAATCGGTACACGTGATTAAGTGATTACCGTCGCTTACGTACATCTGTAACACCAGAGGAGCTGGCGTTGCCGGCCTTTAAACATATTTAGAAGTTGGAAGGGATGGTGGGGAGAGAAGTTGGGACGGGCCCCTCTGAAGGACTTTGCACTCTTTAGTGAACATTCAGGGCACAGTACCTTACGAATCTAATAATGAGATCTTTCATTCATCTCCCTTTACAACAAATACTGAAATAAGCGGCTTTAGCTGCTGCTCGAATGAGCCGGCTCCACGGGGTTGGTACCACGACCTCGCAGAACATCGGCGTGAAGTAGGCGCATCTTGTGATTCTGCGATTCGTTCGGTCAGTGAGATAATCGGAGGCCCAGTCCACCCTTCCTCAACTCCCTCTCCCCATCAACCCTCCCGTCTTCTAAATATCCTCAAAGGCCGGCAACGCAACTGCAGCTTCTGCTGTTGCAGATGTACGTTGACGACGATAATCACTTACCATCAGATGAGCCGCTAAAGTAAACAGGTCTACAAAATTATACAAAATATCCTTATATATTGTGTTACACGTTTAAGGTTTGTTTTTAAAAGGTTTTCGAGTGACAGCCACGTACAGGCAAACGCAGTGTATATACAAGATGGAGTGACGACCTGCGCAGTGTTGCGGGAAGTCGATGGGTGCAGGTGGCTCAGGACCGAGCTTCGTGGCAATCTTTGGGGGATGTTCAGCAGTGGACTTGTAGTAGGCTGAAATGATGATGATGAGATATAAGATTCAGATACAGTTGCTCTAAACTTTAACGTATTGAAATTGATGAGTAGTTTCTTTTTTTTTTCTATTGAAATATTTTTGTTTTTATACCCATATCTCTTATCTTTGAGACCATAGACACTTGTTAAAAACATAGAATGGAGAACGACAATGCGGATTGAAGGGTTGGCGTTCTTCTCGTGTTCACGCTAACGTTGTAATAACCAAATACGCTGGTTTCCTTATGATATGTTGATTCCTGTTACATATTTATGTTACTATTAACCTTTGTTCTTTGTTTTTTTGAAAAAATTTTTTTTTTTTTTGTGAAACGCACGCTGAAGTTTTTCTTGTTTTTGTTTTGGCTCTATTTTTGTTTAATTCTCTTTTTCGAGATGGGTATTCTGCTCAACGGTTACAATGATTTAAGAACTGTGTATCTTTTGTTTTTTACTAATAATGCTTTTTTTTTTATTTAATTACTTGTCCGGTTGTTCGTGAAGTCAATGTCAATGGAGCCGACTGAAAAATAGTGCTGTGATATCACTTAGACGGGAACCTTTTTGACATCGCACAACAAATTAATCTTTTTCGTGTTTTTTTTTGTTTTTTTTTTGTTTTTAATTTTGTGTTTTGTTGTGTGATTGCCAAATAAATGTTTCTTTCTTTCTTTCTTTTCTTCTTTCTTTACTAATTAAACATCATTCGTTATTTATATACTAAGTTAATTTTGACTTTGCACGCGGACATTATTCTATTCAATTAACTCGATTACTTTTTCATTGCTGTAACGGATTTTCGTAACTCTTCATTTATAATATTTATGGAGCGGTATATTATGGGAGCGGGTCTCCGGTTACCTCACTGACTGAACAAAACGTGGAAGCACAAGATACCTCTACTGCACCGCGGTATTCTGCGAGATCCACTCGTGCAGCAGCATAAGGCGCCGCCGGCCTCCACCACGTAAGAGATATACCCACCGACAATGTGCGGAACAAATCACTCACTGACAGACTGCTGCGCGTCATAGCTGGTGTTGGTGTGGGCGGCAATCTGCGCGCTGTAGCGGGCTTCGATGCACGGCTGTGACCACGGCTGGGCAGTGATCCAGTTGGCTAAACGGCGTACGGGATCAGCTGTGATTGATACGGTAAAGAGTATTAGCTAGTAATGAGTACGATAGGCCAGCTCCTTGTAACTTGAGAATGGTGCCCTAACCACCATATGAGTGACGGAGACTGGCTCATCGCCTGTCTGTGTCCAAGCTCTGGTGAAAAGTGAAAAGTTGAAGAGACGAAAATAAAGGTCTGAACTTTTTGAACACTGTGAATTTCGTCACCCCGTCGTGTGGAGGTCCTGCTGCACAGTATTCATGCCTCTTGATAAGTTATTTGTTACCAATTAATATTGTTACGAGCTACGGGTTACGAGATCGGAGTAAAAAGGCCGGTTTCTTAAACTTCTATTCATTTATGTTTTAACACTTACAGAGCCTGCAGAGTTGCTGCTTGAGGCGTTGTCTTTATCACGTTATCTTCAAACATCATTTCTTCTGACTTGTCATTCGAAGACGTAAGAGTTGATCAGACATTATCGGGCATTTGTTGTAAATATCTTACCGGCCTGTTAATAATCCACTGCAGAACACAGGCCTCTCCCTCTCTGGCCAATCGCAGTACCGGGCACCTCGTACCTCAGACGTTGCAGCCTGGCATCGGTCTGCTTACATTCGTACTGGTATTTTTCTAGAGGTAACCTAGTGGTCAGGGCGCTCACTTTAGTTCCATAGAGCGCGAGAGAGCTGGGTTAGATCCCCGGTGCCGGCATCTCTAACATTTTATCATATTATAGTAGCAATTTAAGCGCTGTATTTACCACGCGCTAGCCGATGGAGGAAAACATCGTGAGGTAACCAGAATGTCTGAGAAATAATAAAAAAAAATTACTATTTCGAGGACACGTGAAGACCGCCAACCCGTACATATATTTGAGAAGGAGGTCTTTCCCCTGCAGTGGGCACTTACAGGCTGCTAATTTTTATTTTTTATTATTCGAGATGATCATACTGCCATCTGTCACCAAAACACCAAAGGCAAGAAAGGGGACGCAGCCATATAATCAACCAATATATTTATTTATTTATTAAACTTAATATACATGAGAATGTATATAGGCGGACTTATACATTCTTATGTATATGAAGAAGAATATACCTTTATATGCACTTACTAACTGTGACATCTGTCAGAATGTTACAAGCGGCGGGAATGTCGCCGGGCGTGGCGTACTGCACCAGGTACGCGAACGTCTCTGTGATACCGAACCAGAAGAACGTGGCAACGTCCAGCCAGCTGGAGCCGTCGACGGGCGAGCAGGTGCTGAGGCCAAGTTGTTTTGTATTAGAGCTTATGTACTACTGGTTAGTTGTGTGAGCAGAGCCAAGCAGCGGCTTTCACTGAATACGACCTCGACCACGACCTCGCGGAATACTGGCATGAAGTGGAGGCACCTGGTGCTTTTACGTTTCGTTCGGTGAGTGAGGTAAACGGAGGCCCACTCCCTCTCGCCGTACCCCTCCTCATCCTGCCTCCCATCTCTCTTGTTGTAGATGTCGGTAATCCCTTAACATCAGGCGAGCCATTTGGTCGTTCGCCCGCTTTGCCATAAAAAAAAAAGTCGGGTAAAAAGGTTACTTTAACTGGATCCTTATTATCTTCGTCACGAACTTACTTGAACATCTGCGAGACGGTATTAGCTCCACTCTCTGTTTCCAGCAGTGACACCATCCCCTCCACTGCTTCGGCAATGCTCGATACGCACTCTTCGCTGCCTTGAGTACGCAGAGCATCCGTTATCACTTCCAGGTATTCTGTTTTCAAAGTGATCTTTGTCTTAAGTTGCACCGGTCGCGCACAATTTTAACTGTTCTGAGATAGGGTTATGTTATCGATGGTATAGTTAATCCCAGCTACAATCATCTTTTAATTAATAATTAGAGTCTGATCTACGATTAAAAAGGGGACAATAAAAGGTTCGAGTAAAAAAAAAATATTTACAAAGTTCTATGTTAATTTTGTAAAAGGTTGAGAAGGTATTTGAGGGATAAAGTTCTTAAAACCGTTTACCCAGTACCCACAGTGTAGGGAGTCGGAGGTTTATTTTATATTTTAGTCTTTTTAACCCACTTTTCACTAGAGCATAAGTGGAACTGACCGGTAGTAAGCCAGCCGCCATCTTTGTGTCCAGACAAACAAATACAAATCGCACGTCAGGGTTCGAACTCGAGTCCGCCCTCTGATCCTCTAGCTACACGACCATCGTAACCAATGTTCATGAATTAATAATGAAATACGCAGAATTAGATTTTTTGATTAAATATTTACAAAGTTATATTTTTAACTAACCTGGAAAATCTTCCTGCGCGTACAGCGGGCCGCTGTCCGAGAACGCGGCGGTCACTACCTGAGGGTAGGCTAGACGCATCCAAGTGGCCACGCTGCCGGCGTAGGAGCAGCCCACAAGAGACACCTTGCCGTTCCTGTGCGAACAGACAGACGTTTTTATGTATATGTGTACCCTTACAGTACACACTTGTCCACTGAACGGACAACGGCGAACGGTGGGTGTAAATGGTGTTTTGAAAAAAAAAATGGGTATTTTAACTAATGCTCTATAATGGTTCTTAGGTATTGAAACAATAGAAAGGCTTTTGTTATGATTCGTGGAGAGGTATTCGTCTACATAAATCTATTTTCAGTCCACCGCTGAACACAGGTCTCTCGAACGAAGATCCTCGGTGCCGGCACCACTAAAATTGTTAATAGCTATTTTAAACATATTATTAAAAAATATTATTTCACGGATATGTGAAGCCAACCCGCACTGGATTAACATGGCGGGGTCATTCCCGGCTCCGAAACCCTCTCAGATATTTAAGAAGACGGCCTGGCAGTGGGGAAGCGGGTCGCAGTGTCGATTGCTCCCACTAATGTTGCTGCTTTTCGTCACCGGTCTGTGGGAGTCCGGGTGCTGCAAATTCGGATGGATGATCCGAGCATTATTGGGTCACCAGAGCCCCGTTTTGTTGGCTTGCCGGGTGCTCCACGTGTGCCGGCGAGGCTGGCAATTGGGGAAAGCGGTTGTATTTTCCCCCTTACATATTATTCTTAAATTAAAGCCAAGACTTATCGCATTGAAACTGCAAAAAATTGACGTAGCTATAAACTTTGAACAAGAGAATTGAGGTAAAAAAGTATTCTATGTGACTCTGTTGAATTTCTAGAAGTTCTTCTGAGAGTGTGCGATTTTCAAAGCTCTTACGCGATGCTGCAGTCCGGTTCCATATTAACCCATTTTTCTTTATTGCTAACTGGAAATAGGTAATTCATCGTCATCATAATTTCAGCCTATCACATGTCCACTGCTGAACATTGGACCATCCCACAAAAGTTGCAACAAATTTCGGTCATGAGCCACCCGCATCCATCGACTTCCCGTAACACTGCGCAGGTCGTCACTCCATCTTGTGGGGGGTCGTCCCACACTGCGTTTCCCTGTACGTGGCTGCCACTCGAGAAACTTTTTTCCTCAACCGTTGGGGAAAAAGAAAATAGGTAATTAATAATAATAAATCTTTTTTTCTTCCAAAAAAAAAAATTTTACGTAATTTGTATTAATTACACTATTTATTTTCGTGTCAAGTTTACTGTGTCTCAGTTTCACTAACCGCTAAGTTTTTATATTGGTAAGTGTTTTGTATCAAAACTACGGATTTTTAAAGAAATTTGGCTAGGGGGTCAGAGATATCAGTTAATTTTGGAAAAGGGATCTCTTGCCCAAAATACTCTGGGAATCCCTGGTTTAGTATGATATAGTTCTTTACACATGCCGTGGATGTGGTAACATGCGACGGAAAAGCCTTGAAAATCATTTGACAATCTCAGAAGCGAAACCAGGCGAGGGAAAATGCCGCCGGAAAAGAGACGAAAAGTGAGTTGCGGTAATCCGATTTTCTAGGTTATGTCGTGCCATATGGAAATCTATACTCTCTGACTACCAATTAGTGGTAGGCGTGAGTGCATATATAGAGCGTAATAGCAACTATTGTTCTTTTGTTCGCAAGTCTCCACGGACGATGGTGTCGAATACACAAGAGGCTTAACGTCAGTATGCAGTGTAATTAGATTTTCTCATTGCTGTTCATTGTGTCGTTACTGCATACAATTGCATAATACTCGTACATATGTCCTGGTATACCTCGCAACGCCTGCTCCTCATCTACCTGGCTATAGTCCACTGCTGGACATAAACCTCTTCGTTTCACATCGTTTTTTTTTTATAGAAGAAGGGGGCAAACGAGCGTGCGGCTCACCTGATGGTAAGTGATCACCGACGCCCACGAACATCCACAACACCAGAGGAGCTACAGATGCGCTGACGGCCTTTAAGGAAGGAATAGGCATCTCCGACAGAAGAGATCCTCAGACGTTGTTGACTGTCATCGATCTGTCTTCGGGGGTTCGATGGTGCATCCATCTGTCTGATAATATGAGGATTTTCAAGGATTTTCACTCAGTCGCCTCAAAAGCCACGAAAAGAATTTTTAACATCTCCATCTCTAACAGGCTCCACTCCGCTCTCCGGTTAACTCACTCACCGAACGAAACGCAGAAGCACAAGATGCCTTCTTCACGCCGGTGTTCTGCGAGGCCGTGCCACTACCTCGGTTGGGCCGGCGCCTTCGAGCAGCACCTAAGGCCGCCGCTTGGCTCTACCATGTCACAATTGCTCCATCGTTACTACTGCTCTGGTCGATCCAGCGCAATCGAGCAGCACCTAAGGCTGCCGCTTGGCTCTACCATGTCACAATTGCTCCATCGTTACTACTGCTCTGGTCGATCCAGCGCAATCGAGCAGCACCTAAGGCTGCCGCTTGGCTCTACCATGTCACAATTGCTCCATCGTTACTACTGCTCTGGTCGATCCAGCGCAATCGAGCAGCACCTAAGGCTGCCGCTTGGCTCTACCATGTCTGGTGCTCCATCGTTACTACTGCTCTGGTCGATCCAGCGCAATCGAGCAGCACCTAAGGCTGCCGCTTGGCTCTACCATGTCACAATTGCTCCATCGTTACTACTGCTCTGGTCGATCCAGCGCAATCGAGCAGCACCTAAGGCTGCCGCTTGGCTCTACCATGTCTGGTGCTCCATCGTTACTACTGCTCTGGTCGATCCAGCGCAATCGAGCAGCACCTAAGGCCGCCGCTTGGCTCTACCATGTCACAATTGCTCCATCGTTACTACTGCTCTGGTCGATCCAGCGCAATCGAGCAGCACCTAAGGCCGCCGCTTGGCTCTACCATGTCACAATTGCTCCATCGTTACTACTGCTCTGGTCGATCCAGCGCAATCGAGCAGCACCTACGGACGAAGCAGTAAAGGTCGTCGCAACTGCACAACAATGAAAAAAAAAACTTAGGCTCCATAACATGGCCTGTACATGTCACCTGTTACTCAGCGTGGTCGGGAATTCTAAGGAGCGACGATAGACGAGTGGTTACGGAATCTACCTCTGAATCAGGAGACTCAAGTTTGGGTCCCCTACGTAGAGGCTCTTACCAGAACAAAATTTATTAATGATTCGAATCGTTGGCTAGGACACTAATATGACTTCCGGCTCACACCCAGTCACTGTCACGTGGTCCCAAATAAGCTTTGTTGAACATTCGGTTACAGAGTATGTATGTATATATTCACGCCTTGTTCTCAACGGGGTAGGCAGAGACAATCTTCTTCCACTTGCTACGGTCCTGAAATTCGTCTTTCGCTCCTTCCACTTTCATCAATCTTTGCATGCATGCTCGTTGGTTTAGTACTTTTAAGCTGGCCTTTTTTCCGAACGTCTCCGATTTGATCGTGCAATGTTCGCCTAGGTCTTCCTCTGCCGACTCTACCATAGGACCCAGAGCTTATGTCTATGTATAAATGTTTGCGTTTACCAGGAATTCTTTAACATTCTAGTTTGTTGTTCACCCTTACATGAACCTCCCACCGTCGAACTGCTCGCTCTGGACGTGCTGGATGAACTGCGCCAGATCCGCCAGCGCCTGGTCCACTGTGAGGAAGCGAAGGTTTGATACCGCTGTGTCACTGTAAAATGAGAATACGTTTTATGATTTAACTACATTTTATATATAATATATAAGTAAGGCGCTTATTGTATTTATTTCTATTCTGTAATTGTCCAACTGTGGGGCGAAGGCCTTCAATTTTTAATGCGACGGCTTTGAAGCTCTGAAAAATAAATAATTGCTGCGCGCACCAGCTACGACGGCACGAGACAAAGACCGACGCTGAAGCTAAAGGTAATAAATTGAGGCAGTAAAGTGAGAATAACGATAGACTGCGTTCGAGCTCAAGTAATGAGCCCATAAAAGAAAACGTTGAATAGGCATGGCGATGTGGTTCACGAAGGATTTGAACCTACTACGAACCTTCGTCATTATGTTTGCTAGGGAATTCCTGTTGTATCCAGCAGCCTTGAAGCGACGCCGAGCATCCTGGTCGTTTTCATCCACGGCGACAACTTCCGAACACAACTGGCAGTGGTCTACCGAGCAGGGGATACTATAGTGCCGCAAGTGTACGCGCAAACAGAAACATCCACTGGTTTTCACCTTCCAGTCACCGATGTATAGCGAGGAGGAAGGGTCAGGTGGCATTTCCACGGGACGCGACATAAAAAGACTCGACATATTTTTGCACATATATTTGTTGTGACTGAATTTGAACTCAGAACCCTAGGCTAAATATTGAAGTTAATATAATAAAGTAATTGAGTAATTTAGGTTTCTACCACTCCAACTAAGCTTAACAGCTCATATGTTGAGTGGTTCACGACAATAATCTAATGGCGGGTTCAAACCTGCGACTTCATGTTGAACAGTCCGTAGTCTAAGTTCTAAGGTTACTGGCGTTTATTGTTATTATCTTAGGAGGTAGATCTTTTTCTCCCAATGCCAACTTCACCTGCACGTGGTGCACCCACCTAGAGAACAAACCAGGGTCTGACGAACGAGTGATGGCGGAATATCCATCCGAATTCGCTGAACTCGAGTCCCGCAGCCTGGAGACAGGGAGGAGCATCATTAGTGCATCCACTGTCGGAGAAATGCGTGTCGGTTTGTGCGGTCGTTTTCTTGGTGAGGCCTATGTTCAGCTGTGGGCTAAAATAGGCATAAGGTCTCACGTCCGAATACATCAATTGGATAAAAAAAAACATCAAAATACGACACATATATAAGTACCGATCTGATATCACTGGGAATTACGCCCACGATGGGCGCATTTGTCGCTTAAACGTCTATCCGAGGCGACCAGCGGAATAGATACTTATCTAGGGCTGTCATTCGCAGGGTTTTAAATGACCGCTCATATTTCTATAAACAAAACGGTTAAACTTCTAATGGACATTGTGGTATCCCACTAACTACAAAATGGCAAAACCCCACAAGGGAAAGGTGGCAAACGAGCATGCGGTTCACCTGATGGTATGTGATTACCGTCGCCTACGTACATCTGCAACACCAGAGGTGCTGCATACCTATGCATTATACTGGCTCGAGTTCGGCCATGTATGCAATGCGCTTGCGCTTTAGACTCTACCTACATCGTATGTTTTAGCTGGTTCATAATAACATTGCAGTGCTAAGCCCTGAACCTTCCACTACTGTTACTATATTTTCATATTTAATTTAAACATATTAGAAATGTAACTAAGTAAAGTCCATCGCAAGTCCACTGCTGAACTTAGGCATGGACCGACTTCACGACATTATTTAAATCACGATCCCGTTTGTGACAACCCTAAGTTTAGATAAGGTTAATTGTTCATTGTCCGAATGACCCCGGGTCAGGCGGCAGGGTGACACGTGTTCACGGGATCACTGTCGCTGTGGGATACGGATTTGTGTTACAACACGTCTATACGTACGTAACATCACGAAGCTTTGACTTTATGTTGTACAAAATAGTCGAGGTCCTAAGTCTCCGATCATTTGATGACGTCGAAGAACCCAGAGACTTGTGTACAAAGCCCTGCCGTAACCAATAATAGTTAAAATTTACACTTCATTCTTTGATATAATTGAACGAAACAAATATATGAGGCGAGTGTAAATAGTAGAGTCGGGAGAGGAAGACCTAGGCGAACATTTCACGATCAAATCGGAGACGTTCTGAAAAAGGCCAGGTCAAGAGTACTCTAAATCAACGAGCATGCATGCGAAGATTGATGAAAGTGGAAGAAGCGAAAGACGTATGTCAGGACCGTAGCAAGCGGAAGAAGATTGTCTCTGCCCACCCCGTTGGGAACAATGCGTGACAACATACATATACATATAATTGAACTAGAAATAGACAAAAGTTTATTTGCATCAAAAACGTGTGCAATAATAAAACCATTTGTTGGGACAACCTTTTGAGTAAATATGTTCTTGTGCCAATGACCCGCTTTTCCGTTTCAATCTGTTGTTTTGAATGTTATCTCATATCTAAACGTAGTCTGCAACGATGATATCCGCAGCAGAACTAAGGTAACCGACATAGCCGTAAAGATCAGCAAGCCGAAGTGGCAATGGGCCGGCCACATAGCTCGCAGAACTGACAACCGTTGGGGAAAAAGGTTCTCGAGTGACAGCCGCGTACAGGCAAACGCAGTGTGGGGGGTCGCCACAAGATGGAGTGACGACCTGCGCAGTGTTGCGGGAAGTCGATGGATGCAGGTGGCTCAGGACCGAGCTTCGTGGCAATCTTTGGGGGAGGCCTGTGTTCAGCAGTGGACTCGTAATAGGCTGAAATGATGATGATGATGAAACGTAGTTATAATAAACTATTAGCAATATTATTATTACCAGCAACATTGTATCACAGATACGTAACACTTATTTATTATGAATGAATGAATGAATGAAGTACACTTTATTGTACACCCATTAGCAAAAATAGGAAAAAAAGAAACATAAAATACGCAAAGGTACAATTGGCGGCCTTAACGCTTAGAAGCAATCTCTACTAGACAACCATTATATTATTATATATACCATGCATAAATATTTTTTTTTTTTATAAAAAAGGGGCAAACGAGCGTGCGGCTCTTCTGATGGTAAGTGATCACCGACGCCCACGAACATCCACAACACCAGAGGAGCTACAGATGCGCTGCCGGCCTTTAAGGAAGGAATAAGCTCTTTTCTTGAAGGTCCCTAAGTCGTCTGTTCGGAAATATTGCTGGCGACAGCTGATTCCACAAAGTCGAAGTGCGCGGCAGAAAACTTCGATTAAAACGCACTGTGGTGGAATGCCAACCATCTAGGTGGTATCGATGGAAGAATATACTATAGCCATTATAGAACTGTTACTATTGTTTTAACACCAACAAAGTTAATCTAAAGTAAATAGCGTGTGCGCACGTGTGTGTGTAGAGTGTGCGTGCGTGGGTGTGTGTGTACGCACACACGCGTACTCTTACGTAACTATGTGTAACAATGATTGGATCTCATCATATTTGTTAAATAACGTTAAAGTGTCTTTTCCGTTTGGAATTCCAAAAGCGTCCGATATAATAAAATGTCATCACACCTCAGTGTCGCAGTGTCGCCGGCACATGCAGCGTAATTCTTTAGCCAATAACTGTTCCTATATAAAACGATTGCCGGCCCGCGGGCACAATGAAGGTGATATACTTTGTCAGGGCGTATTGGCAGCCGTCCCTTGTGGGGCGACCATGTTTACGAAACATGACACACAACATTTTTAATTTTTCCTATATAAGGTAGTGTAAGAAAATGCCAACACATTTTCTAGCGTGGATATCGAAATAGGCGAAGGAGGCTATCTTCAGTAACAAACGGTCGGTGACTTAGCTCGTTGCACATCACGTTTAATTTCCGAGGCGGTGGGTTACAGGTTGGCAAAGGCAGTACAAGATGCCTTGCAAAACAGACGACGTTACAGGGCTATTTTTACAGGGCGTCGGTTTACTCACCAAATTATAGCATCTCACTAAATCTAATTTTACTTTAGGCATGGCATGTTGGAATCTAATACATAATGTAACTCGTAAGTTGGCCTGGTAACGTACGGACAGATTTGTAACATGTACACTAAATGTGAATGTGTTATACTCCTTGTGAAATACACACATCAAAAAAGTCTAAGCAACATGCATGATATTACAAATTTACCATTTATATTAATTCATTTCTAAGTCTTTACTCACTCAAAGTGCGTAGGTATGTAAACTTAAAAAAAAGGTAAAAAAAAAGATTATGTTTTGTTTTTTTGATAAAATTAAATGAAAGGGAATTTGTTAGAATTTAATTGCGTTTTTATTGCTACGTTTAGTCTTGATATTATAATTTTACCAACCATTTACGTCATTGAGCGACGTCATTTGACAGCAAATGAAATGCAGCTGTAGGTATGTCGCAAGCGGGAAGTAATCAATCTTAGGTATCTTGGCATTTTGGCATTCATAGAAGTGTTATTTCTCGTCTTTGGCAGCGCTACAATAATATAAGGGAACCCGCTGAACAGCATTCAGGCCGTAAAATGAGTACAACCACTCGGCAAGACCGGTACATACAACTGACTGCAAGACGCCAGCCGATGCTAACCGCTCGAGAGATCAGTTTGAGGCTACGAAATTCAAACGGTGTTGATCTAAGTCCCCAAACTGCTCGACGCCCAATTAGGTGCCCACCGATACGTCACGGGAATCGCGCTCGTCGGAATGAATGGTGTAGAGAACGCAGAACATGTGTATTCTAAGTTATTAAAATTTACCAAGTTTAATAGTTATATGCGAATATACAGACAAACGCGGATTGGGACTTTGTTTTATTTTAGTTTAGAAATTGCAAAACTGGGCATGTCCGAGAGAAAGTAGACAACATGGTGAGCCTAGACACTGGCGCTGTGCCAACGTTCGTTATTGTCTGGCACAGACTGTACTGCCCCCGTCGATGATTATGTGGCGGGACAGTTTACTATTGCCCGGTTTGATTCCAATATGGGGAAGGGTGTAGGGAGTTCGAATACTAGGAAATTTCGGCTCCGTAACATGCCCGGATTATATGTATGGCTTACCTTAAGTGTGCTTGTGTGTTAAACATTCATGTTATATGTAATATTGATCTATGCTATAAAATCGTATCTTTGTATTTATCGTAATCGTATTCTCTATTATTATTTAGTTCATCATCATCATCATTTCAGCCTATCAGAAGTCCACAGCTGAACATAGGCCTCCCCCAAAGATTGCCACGAAGCTCGGTCCTGAGCCACCTGCATCCATCGACTTCCCGCATTATTACGCACTTATTTAGTTCTACCATATATAAATAGTAAGTCTTTCTACAATCGAAAAACAATTCACTGCAGGACATTGACCTCGCCTATTCATAATATGCAGTACATTGTGTTTAAAGAACTTTATTCTCATAACATTGTATAGTTCACTTACATGAGATTACAATTTTACAAAGAACTTTAGTTATACATGGCAAATTACAATCGCAAGGATAAATATTTCTATCATAGGTGTATATATGTTATAGTGTAGTGTATGTTATACATTAACAGCCTAAAAACAGTCCGCTTCTGGACACGAGCCTCTCCCATAAAGAGGATTTGCCATAATCGGCACTAACCCTCGGCAAGCGGCTTGGCGATTGCAGCACTGGACTCCTCACACCTGGCGGTGCTGCCCCGCATCGGTCTGCTTCATTTTAGTCTGGCAGTTTTCGAAATGATTATTCCGCCATCTATCGGAAGCCTTTACCTTTTTCGAGGCTTTTCCCTTAGTCGGCTCTTACCACACCCACGGGAAGGAAAAGGGTGGTAGAGTCTTACGCCGGTACCACACGGCAACTATACTTTACTATGCAGTTAAACCCTTTAAACAAATGAGGAATGACCTTTGCCCGGCTAAGGGCTCATTCTTGGCTGGCTACTTATTGACATAGAGTGGTAGAGCCAAGCGGCAGCTTTTGCTGGTGCTTGATTGGGCCGGCCCGAGCGGGGTAGTACGCCCTCGCTGAATACCGGCGTGAAGTAGAGTTATCTTGTTCGTTCGGGGAGTGAGGTAACTGGAGGTCGAGAATCACCTCTCCCTCTCCTCAAATATCATTAAAAAGCCAGCAGTGCGCCTGCAGCTCCTCTGGTGTTGCAGATGTACATGAGCGTCGGTGATCACCTACCATCGGGATAGCCGCTTGCTCATTTGCCTGCCCTTTCTCGAAAAGAACACCGTCTATCGTATTAAAAAGGCAGAAATTTAGGACTATTACTTAAGCGTGGTAGAGCCAAGCGGCGGCTTTTGCTGCTGGTCGAATGGGCCGGCTCGGCGGATTGGTACCACTACCTTGCAGAATACCGGCGTGAAGTAGAGTTATCTTGTTCGTTCGGGGAGTGAGGTAACTCAAATATCATTAAAAAGCCAGCAGTGCGCCTGCAGCACCTCTGGTGTTGCAGATGTACGTGGGCGACGGTAGATCGTAAAATATTATAAGATCTGACATTTGACAAACGTAATTATGTTAAGAATAAAAAAGTCGTATTGATGATTTTAGTTCACAGATTCACTTTTATGATCATCACAACCTGTCACAAGTTCAAGAGAGTACCACATCCAAAGCCCCATCCTTGCGAGAGATTCACTCCATTTCTGTTCGATAGCTTCCAGGTTACCACCCGGGAACCTTTCTCCCGCCTTGGTTCTCAGATCTGCGAGCTCCGTGGCCGGCCCGTTGGAACTTCAACTTGCTTGATTTTAACGGCTGTCAGTTTTCCTAGTCAGCTTACGGACACCATGGTTGATCACGCAGAGAAACACTAAATAGCCCGCTGAGAAACTTTGAGCTTCCTCACACTCTCGTAGAGAATTACAAACTATTAGTTATCTACATCTAGGTGATCCTAGTTTACGACAATCTGATTCATAATCGTCAAGGGTGTTTGAGGCGTGCCCTGGAATGCAAATTCGGTGATTAATGCTGAAGGTAAAATACTCCCATAGTATGAGATATAACGGGCCGCCTGTTACACCGATGTGTAACCTTAAAAAAGTAAAATAAATTCTGTCTTCCTTAATTAAAATATTTCAGGTAGACTAAACAAAGTACACATGTTTTTCTTTAATTTCCCTGTACTACACAAAAAATGAAATCAGGCTGCATGGTCGCCACGCTTGTTAGAAGTTACACTGCATTGAACCTTTCTGTGGACATCAGTGATGACACCCATTTATTATTACTGCCCCCAGTCAGCGATGCAACCCCTGTACACTTCCGGATTGAACGCTAAAGAGAGCCAGTATAATTACAGGATGTTAGGCGTTCCATCTAAATTCACAGGGGTGATAACCCATCCGTAAGCTTCTATCGAAGTTGTCTGCTGTTTTTTTTTCGGGAAAGGGGGCTAACGAGTATACGGCTATATATTTGTCAAAATGATTACTGACGTCACAACACCGCTACACTGCTGCCGGCCTTTAAGGATATTTGGGTAAAGGGTGAGGGAAGCAAGTGGGATGTTGGGTTACCTCATTCACCGAACGATACGAAGATGCTCGCGATGCATGTGCTTGTCGGCGGTATTCTACGAGGCCGTGGTACTGGACCGGTCCATACGGACCATTCGAACAGCAAGAAAAGCCGCCGCTCTCTCGGCTCCGCCACGTACAAAAATAACCAAGTACTATCCAGTCGACTGTTACCTCGTCACTCATTCACAATTCGATAAATAGAAACACTGTGTGTGGATCAAAAACGTTTCTTACTGCTACGTTGGACGGGATGGGGGTTGTTGGTAATCGCAGTACGCCTGCTACTCTCTACTGAGACGGAGTTTCTTCCCTTAGTCGATTTTTACCACACGCACGGGAAGACTGTCGTCTTGGCAAGAAATCTAATACAGAAACAAACATGACATTGCAGTGTAATAAGCGGTCAATAGAATTCAAATCTTATTCGCACCGATCATATTACACGGAGCGTGTAACAAACGTCGTGTTCGATTCCCGGATCGTGTGCAATAATATCGCCGTTAACGCTACTCGGTTAGTAATAGGAGGATGTGGCGGCGGAAGCGATTTGTGATTGAAATTAAAGTTATTCAAATATTAAACAAAATGAGACGGTCCAGCGTCTATGAAACTGAAGCGCTGCACACTGCGCCACCACGGCTCTATCAACTAGGAGTTGTCTGCGTATAATAAAATACGCCGACGCTTGCTACTGTACTTGAACCTGAGCGAATGAAGTAACTGTATATCGCATTGAACCAGTGCCAAAGTAAGTTCACATCGAGTGCTCTGTGCCGTCGGAGAGCTAAGTGACGGTCGCTGTGCGGGAGATGTTTGTTTAGACTTGAAAAGATATGAGCTTTTGGAAAACGTATCGAGTCTCTTAAATACCAAGTTCGAAATGAGGTGAAAAATACTGTAACCAATGCCCGATGATGTCTTGTCCACTTTTACGTCTTCGTCAAGGTACCAGGTATCCGGTGCTGCCATCGCCGATCCGGTTGCCGGGCGTGGCGATTATGGAAAATCCTCTCGAACACGGTAGAGGCCCGTGTCCTGCAGCGGACTATTTACAGGTTGTTAAGATAAGGTAAGGTAAATGTACGTGCGCACACACAGACACTCACACGTCTTTACCTTACCATATCTGATTTATAATCATATGCTACAAGATCGGAAGAAGGGCCAGGATGTAGTGGCAGAGAATTTGTGTTTTACACAAATATTGAAATTATGCACAAACAGCTCCTGGTTACGAACAAACCACACGGCCTCTCACGACCGTATGCCCAATAACGGGTAGTCGGTGTTTGAGGCGTGCCCTGGAATGCAAATTCGGCAATTAATGCTGAAGGTAAAATACTCCCATAGTATGAGATATAACGGGCTGCCTGTTACACCGATGTGTAACCTTAAAAAAGTAAAATAAATTCTGTCTTCCTTAATTAAAATATTTCAGGTAGACTAAACAAAGTACACATGTTTTTCTTTAATTTCCCTGTACTACACTAAAAATAAAATCAGGCTGCATGGTCGCCACGCTTGTTAGAAGTTACACTGCATTGAACCTTTCTGTGGACATCAGTGATGACACCCATTTATTATTACTGCCCCCAGTCAGCGATGCAACCCCTGTACACTTCCGGATGGAACGCTAAAGAGAGCCAGTATAATTACAGGATGTTAGGCGTTCCATCTAAATTCACAGGGGTGATAACCCATCCGTAACCTTCTATCGAAGTTGTCTGCTGTTTTTTTTTCGGGAAAGGGGGCTAACGAGTATACGGCTATATATTTGTCAAAATGATTACTGACGTCACACCAGGGGAGCTACACTGCTGCCAGCCTTTAAGGATATTTGGGTAAAGGGTGAGGGAAGCAAGTGGGATGTTGGGTTACCTCATTCACCGAACGATACGAAGATGCTCGCGGTGCATCTGCTTGTCGGCGGTTTTCTACGAGGCCGTGGTACTGGCCCGGTCGATGCGGACCATTCGAGCAGCAACAAAAGCCGCCGCTCTCTCGACTCCGCCACGTACAAAAATAACCATGTACTATCCAGTCGACTGTTACCTCGTCACTCATTCACAATTCGATAAATAGAAACACTGTGTGTGGATCAAAAACGTTTCTTACTGCTACGTTGGACGGGATGGGGGTTGTTGGTAATCGCAGTACGCCTGCTACTCTCTACTGAGACGGAGTTTCTTCCCTTAGTCGATTTTTACCACACGCACGGGAAGACTGTCGTCTTGGCAAGAAATCTAATACAGAAACAAACATGACATTGCAGTGTAATAAGCGGTCAATAGAATTCAAATCTTACTCGCACCGATCATATTACACGGAGCGTGTAACAAACGTCGTGTTCGATTCCCGGATCGTGTGCAATAATATCGCCGTTAACGCTACTCGGTTAGTAATAGGAGGATGTGGCGGCGGAAGCGATTTGTGATTGAAATTAAAGTTATTCAAATATTAAACAAAATGAGACGGTCCAGCGTCTATGAAACTGAAGCGCTGCACACTGCGCCACCACGGCTCTATCAACTAGGAGTAGTCTGCGTATAATAAAATACGCCGACGCTTGCTACTGTACTTGAACCTGAGCGAATGAAGTAACTGTATATCGCATTGAACCAGTGCCAAAGTAAGTTCACATCGAGTGCTCTGTGCCGTCGGAGAGCTAAGTGACGGTCGCTGTGCGGGAGATGTTTGTTTAGACTTGAAAAGATATGAGCTTTTGGAAAACGTATCGAATCTCTTAAATACCAAGTTCGAAATGAGGTGAAAAATACTGTAACCAATGCCCGATGATGTCTTGTCCACTTTTACGTCTTCGTCAAGGTACCAGGTATCCGGTGCTGCCATCGCCGATCCGGTTGCCGGGCGTGGCGATTATGGAAAATCCTCTCGAACACGGTAGAGGCCCGTGTCCTGCAGCGGACTATTTACAGGTTGTTAAGATAAGGTAAGGTAAATATACGTGCGCACACACATACACTCACACGTCTTTACCTTACCATATCTGATTTATAATCATATGCTACAAGATCGGAAGAAGGGCCAGGATGTAGTGGCAGAGAATTTGTGTTTTTACACAAATATTGAAATTATGCACAAACAGCTCCTGGTTACGAAATAAACCACACGGCCTCTCACGACCGTATGCCCAATAACGGGGTAGTCGGTGTTAGTCATGTCTAGGTGTTACGATCAACTATTCACCAAAGCTTATTTGGGACAACGTGACAAGCGGTGAGCCTGCCGTCGTCTTCGTGTCCAAGCTAACGATAGAAATCGTACGTGAGTTTTGAAAAACGTCGTCTTGAATACCAACAGGTTGGTCTAAAGATGAACCAAGAACAAGACCAAGATCATGTCTAACGTCCACGTCACACCAATACCGGTTGTTGTTGGGAACAATAGGCTCGAAGTTGTAAACAAGAACGTAAACCTGGAACAAATTGTCCGATTGGGTACTGGACTTACCCAGGTCTAACGACGAATCCATCCGATGAAATAATCATTCTCAGTCGTAAGAAATATTTTTTTTTTGTTAAATGTTTTTTTACACTCCATCACCGTTTTGTAATGAAGAGAACACCCGAAGTATTCCTTTTTTGTTATTCTTTTTTAATACAATCTAAAATTATAATATTTCTCCAGACATGTTCTTAGCGTTCAACTTATTCCCAAGGGTTATTATCCTCCTCCAGTGTATACTTTAATATTAAAGTAACCCTTTCTTTCGGACGCACTTTACGTCATCAATCAATCACCAGAACCTCGTCTGTGAAGCAGAAGGTAAAAATATAGCAGCACTCACTTGGTAGGCCTCGTTTCCCCATAGTACCGGTGCTCGTTGTAGAACAGCCCGGCTTTGGTGGCTTGAGCAAGCTCATAAGCCAGCCCGCCGGTCACCCAGCCGGGGGATATGGACCACTCCCCCCCGACGAAGATCACGATGTCGTTGGTGGCGGCGAATTCATTGTTGTAGTAGTACCGCTGGAAATTTTAGACTTTTAGCGGTTCACCTAATGGTAAGTGATTACCGTCGCCCACGTACAGCTGCAACACCATAGATGCTGCAGGTGCGTGCCGGTCTTTAAGGATATTTGGGAGATGGGAGGGAAGAGGAGGGGAATAGGGAGGGGATGTGGGCCTCAGGTTACCTCACACACCAAACGAAACGCAGAAGCACAAGATGCCTCACTTCATGCCGATATTCTGCGAGGCCGCGGTACCAACCTGGTCGAGCCGACCCATTCGAGCAGCAGCTAAAGCCGCCGCTTGACTCTACCACGCAGAGAGAAAGAAGTGAAAGATTTAAATGAATTCACATAGATTTAAAAATAAAACATTCTTTGAAAGAAAGAAAGAAAGTAAGAATAATCCTTTATTCACACCACATGTACAGTACAATTTTTGTTATAGGAAAAAAAACTCAGATCGGATGTTAGAAGACAATGAAATAATAAAGCTGAAAAAAGAGTTGTGCAAAATTACGATAATTATAAATCTGTCCGTGCAAAGCCTGCACGGTTCGCTAGTTCAATCAAGTTGTATTTTTCAACAGAAATGAAGTCATTATGACGTCATTACCACAAATATATTGGTACATTTGGATAAGTGATTGACTCGACTCGTTAGCTCAGTAGGTTAGAGCGCCGATATAAACTAAACCTTGATCATCGGAGGGCGGAGGTTCAAATCCTTCACGAGTCATCCTTTTTTTATTCTGTCCAAATTACAAACTATTTTTATGAAACACTTTTAATGGTTTTAGAAATTGGGTTATTCATGCAAAAACGCAATTTGTAAATAAATCACTTGTGCAATAATTAATTAAAACAACTCGCGCCTGTAATAGTAGAAAATATAGTCCTTAATAGAAAAATTGCCCACAGATTCAAAATGTTACCGGCTCTCAAAGTATTGAAGCTCTGATTCAGCCTTTGGGCGCGAAGTCGAAGAGCATGGTTGTGCCTTGATTTAAATTATGTTCTTTCTGTGTATTTCGAGTTTTGATGAGAAATATTGATAACGTATAAAGCCGCAAGTGCTTGTGAAAATGTACAGTAATTGGAAAATTCAATTGAAGGCAGGAAATCGTCGACTTTCATTTTGGTGCTAGCAGCTCAACGAATCGTTATAACGTTGTATACTCGCAAAAGTATTGAAGCAAGTCAACACTGGTAGATAGTTAAACACTGTTGCCATACTGGGATCCGAGTCCGAGGAAAAAAGAAGAACCACAAATCATTGAAAGCTGGGTGGTTTTTACGTTTGGTGTTTTTTTTACACCGGCCACAGTCAATTCTGAACGACATGTTTAGAGGACGAAAAAAGAAGCTTAAGAAACAACAACACGTATTATAGTTATGTAAATTTTCTGATTTCGTATGTGATAGAAAAAAAATAAGATTTTTTTTATAATTCAAAACAAAAATTGTTTTGAAATTAAACTTATTTTGACGCGATTGGGAAAATTGAGAGTGTATTTTTACGATACGCGGGCACACCGACATCTAAAATGAACAGGACGAAGTTGGTTTCTAAATGTCTCTTAAACTATAACAATAATGGAGTGTATAGTCTCCATGGTAAGTATATTCAAATATTTATGAATCTTTAACACACGTGTTTTACATCAGTGGAGATAAAAATATATTCATACATAAATATTCATGTGTATTTGTGAGTGATTTTAAATAATATATGATGGTGAATGATAACTTATTGTGAGTATTCGAGATGAAAGTGGTTTTGTATGTACTAAATTTTTTTAAGTGGGTTTAAAGATTTTAGGTTAACTGACGGTATGTATTCTTTTTATTTGTTTAGTTACGCTAAAGAAGTATAAACAGTACTTCTTACGTGCGTACATACATACACACACACGTTTTTTTCATAAGACCCCAGATACCAATATACTGTCTAGACGATGCCTTACCCAAGAGTCTTGTTTACAATTCCTTGTCCTTTAAATAAAATCTCCTGTTTTAGGAAATAATTAGAAAAGTAAGGAAAAGGATTGCCGTTTTGCACAGCTGCTGCTCTATTAATAATTTTCCGTAACTGCTACAAGATGGCGCTTTTTTCAAATCGGCCCATTAATACTACATATTTTTTTTTCTTTCTACCTAGGCTGCTTCCATCCTTCTTAAAATGAGTAAAAGTGTGGATGTTTGTCGTTTAGTCTGAAGAGATGTAGACAATCCCATGGAATAGTGTGTGAGATTTTTATTATTTCAACAAAGAGTTGTCTTAGGACATTCTGTAGATACGTGGTAGCGTTGGTAGATCCAAGCAGCGGCTATTGCTGCTGCACGAATGAGCCAGCTCGATCATGACCTCGCAGAATATCGGCGTGGAGTAGAGGTACATCTTATGTTTCTGCGTTTCGTTCGGTGAGTGAGGTAACCGGAGACCCTCTCCCACTCTCCTTTTCCGCCACCTGATCTTTCCTCCCATCCTCGAAATCACCTTAAAGGCCAACAACGCACCTGCAGCTCCTCTGGTGTTGCAGATGTACGTGAACGATGGTGATCACTTACCATCAGTTGAGCCGTTTGCTCCCATCACATAAAACAAAACCGTGACCACGCGGGCGGAGCCGAGGACAGTCGCTAGTTATACTAAAAAATATAAATTTTTCAGTCGAAATATCGCGTGCTGCAGTGGTGATTGGACGTACCATTTGAAAAGTGTCAGTATTAGAAGCATCGAACTGGTTCAGCCGAACGGACAGCCAACCCTCCATGGGAACGACGCCGGAACGCGACGACGGCGGCGACGGCTCGTGCACGACTAGAGCCAACGTGGTGCTCACGAGCATCACCAGGAACACTGCAAGGTAATGATTACTTTATTTGGGTTACAATGAATACACCATTTCGAATGCAGAATTTTGAAGGCTTATAGTCTGGCAGCCGGGTAAGAACCAGCCACTCCTAGTTTGTGTACCGTGAGCGTTTGTAAGAAGCGACTAAGGCAGGGATTCTCAAACTATTTTGGGCACGAGACCCCTTTTCCAAAATGAACTGATAACTCTGACTACCCTAGTTTGTTTTCCTGTCGATACAAAATACTTACCCATTTAAAAACTTTGCGGTTGGTTAAGTGAGTAAACTTGACATCATTTTCTCATAAAATTCAGTAAATATCAAGTATAATTAATAATTATTAATACAAATTACGTATATTTTTTTAAAAGTACAACAATGATACTTCCTACTATAATATTAGTCATTAATAATAATAATAATAATAATAATAATAATAATAATAATAATAATAATAATAATAATAATAATAATAATAATAATAATAATAATAATAATAATAATAATAATAATAATAATAATAATAATAATAATAATAATAATAATAATAATAATAATAATAATAATAATAATAATAATAATAATAATAATAATAATAATAATAATAATGGATGTCGGAGCGGCGGTCGCGGGACCAAGGAACCACTCCTCATTGACGCGGTCATTGGCAAGCTGGTTAAACGCAACCGTCGGAACTTCTCTGCCGCCTGGATAGACTACAGAAAGGCATTCGACTCGGTGCCTCACACGTGGCTAAAGAGGGTCCTCGAGCTGTACAAGGTAGACTGTACAGTAAGAGACTTCCTCGAGCAATGTATGGGGCAATGGAGCACGACTCTTTGCCATCTAGGTGAGCGGATGACGGCTGCGGAACACCAAATAAGGATACGAAGGGGTATTTTCCAGGGTGATTGTTTGAGTCCGATATGGTTCTGCCTCTCCTTGAACCCTCTCAGCACGTTGCTGGAGAACTCAGGGAGAGGATTTCAGCTTCGGAGGGGAGGTACAAAAGTGACCCACCTTTTCTATATGGATGACCTCAAGTTATTCGCCACCAATCGCTCCCATCTGATGGAATTGCTAAAAATCACTTGCGATTTTAGCAATTCAATCAGAATGGAGCTCAGGACAGATAAGTGTGCGGTCCTCCACGTCGAAAGGGGAAAGGTCGTTAATTCTGAGGGCATAGACTTGTCAATGCCCGTTAACGATAGGACCCTTTCCGAGGCTGATACATACCGGTACCTGGGTATGTCACAAAACATAGGTATCGATGAGGCTGGCATAAAACAAAACCGTGACCACGCGGGCGGAGCCGAGGACAGTCGCTAGTTATACTAAAAAATATAAATTTTTCAGTCGAAATATCGCGTGCTGCAGTGGTGATTGGACGTACCATTTGAAAAGTGTCAGTATTAGAAGCATCGAACTGGTTCAGCCGAACGGACAGCCAACCCTCCATGGGAACGACGCCGGAACGCGACGACGGCGGCGACGGCTCGTGCACGACTAGAGCCAACGTGGTGCTCACGAGCATCACCAGGAACACTGCAAGGTAATGATTACTTTATTTGGGTTACAATGAATACACCATTTCGAATGCAGAATTTTGAAGGCTTATAGTCTGGCAGCCGGGTAAGAACCGGCCACTCCTCGTTTGAGAACAAGGCGTGAATTAATACTCAAAGTATTGAAGCACTGATTTTGACAAAGCATACTTTTGGCGGGAATCGAAGAGCTTGGTTGTGCCGTGATTTAAATTATGTTCTTTCTGTATATTTCGAGTTTTGATGAGAAATATTTTTAATATATAATGCCTTGTATATGTATAATGTATTGTAATGTATAATGATAATCTATAGTGCTTGTGAAAATGTACCTTAATTGGAAAATTCAATTGAAGGCTTTTATTGAAGGAAGACTATCATTTTGGTGCTACCAGCTCAACAAATCGTTATACCGGTGTATATTTGCAAAAGTGAATGCAGAATTTTTAAGACTTATAGTCTGGCAGCCGGGTAAGAACCAGCCACTCCTAGTTTGTGTACCGTGAGCGTTTGTAAGAAGCGACTAAGGCAGGGATTCTCAAACTATTTTGGGCACGAGACCCCTTTTCCAAAATGAACTGATAACTCTGACTACCCTAGTTTGTGTACCGTGAGCGTTTGTAAGAAGCGACTAAGGCAGGGATTCTCAAACTATTTTGGGCACGAGACCCCTTTTCCAAAATGAACTGATAACTCTGACTACCCTAGTTTGTTTTCCTGTCGATACAAAATACTTACCCATTTAAAAACTTTGCGGTTGGTTAAGTGAGTAAACTTGACATCATTTTCTCATAAAATTCAGTAAATATCAAGTATAATTAATAATTATTAATACAAATTACGTATATTTTTTTAAAAGTACAACAATGATACTTCCTACTATAATATTAGTCATTAATAATAATAATAATAATGGATGTCGGAGCGGCGGTCGCGGGACCAAGGAACCACTCCTCATTGACGCGGTCATTGGCAAGCTGGTTAAACGCAACCGTCGGAACTTCTCTGCCGCCTGGATAGACTACAGAAAGGCATTCGACTCGGTGCCTCACACGTGGCTAAAGAGGGTCCTCGAGCTGTACAAGGTAGACTGTACAGTAAGAGACTTCCTCGAGCAATGTATGGGGCAATGGAGCACGACTCTTTGCCATCTAGGTGAGCGGATGACGGCTGCGGAACACCAAATAAGGATACGGAGGGGTATTTTCCAGGGTGATTGTTTGAGTCCGATATGGTTCTGCCTCTCCTTGAACCCTCTCAGCACGTTGCTGGAGAACTCAGGGAGAGGATTTCAGCTTCGGAGGGGAGGTACAAAAGTGACCCACCTTTTCTATATGGATGACCTCAAGTTATTCGCCACCAATCGCTCCCATCTGATGGAATTGCTAAAAATCACTTGCGATTTTAGCAATTCAATCAGAATGGAGCTCGGGACGGATAAGTGTGCGGTCCTCCACGTCGAAAGGGGAAAGGTCGCTAATTCTGAGGGCATAGACTTGTCAATGCCCGTTAACATTAGGACCCTTTCCGAGGCTGATACATACCGGTACCTGGGTATGTCACAAAACATAGGTATCGATGAGGCTGGCATGAAACAAACGGTTCGCGACTTGTTTTTTGCGCGTCTGACAAAAGTGTTTAATAGCCTTTTGTCGGGCGGGAACAAGGCACGCGCGTATAACGGCTGGGTCATGCCAGTCCTCATTTATACCTTTGGCATACTCAGATGGACTCAAACCGAACTTACCGCCCTGGACAGAAAAGTCCGCACAATCATGACGTCCCACAGGATGCATCATCCGAGATCGTCAGTGATGAGGCTGTACTTGCCGCGGAAGCGTGGAGGGCGGGTTACTTAAGCGCCCTCACCATGCACAATCGCGAAGTGTGCAGCCTCCGTAATTACTTCCTAGCGAGATCGGATGAGTCATTCTGTTCGGACGTCATTAGTTGTGATAAAGGGCTTACCCCTCTATCCTTGGCCAACGAGCAACGGCAGGACCAGGCAGTACAGAGCGCCTCCGACCGGGAGACCGTATGGAAGGAGAAAGAGCTCCACGGAGGTTCTACAAGGCTCTACATGAGCCTTTCGTAGATACCGTCGCCTCCCTAAACTGGCTGCGTTTTGGTGACCTCTTTGGGGAAACCGAGGGTTTTGTCTGTGCGATACAAGATCAGGTTATTAAGACGAACAACTATCGGAGATACATCCTAAAGGATGGTACCGTCGACATCTGTCGAGCCTGTCGCCGTCCCGGGAGTCGCTTCGGCATGTCATCTCCGGTTGTTCAGCGCTTTCTAACTCTGAGTATCTGCACAGGCACAACCTAGTAGCCAGGATCTTACACCAGGAACTCGCTCTGAAGTGCGGTCTCGTGGATCGGAGACTGCCTTACTATAAATACACGCCGGAAGCCGTGCTCGAAAATGACCGCGCTAGGCTCTATTGGGACCGGTCCATTATCACGGACAGGACGATTCATGCAAATAAGCCTGACATCGTGTTGATGGACCGAGCACAGTCGAGGATATTTTTGGTCGACATCACCATTCCATATGACGAGAACCTTGTGAAAGCCGAAACAGACAAGAAGACAAAATATCTGGACCTGGCTCACGAGGTAACCGACATGTGGGGTGGTATGCCGACCGAAATTATTCCGATCGTCGTCTCTGCGAATGGGTTAATTCCAGTCAGCCTCTCGGAACATCTGAGGCGGCTGGGACTCCGTGACGGACCGCTCCGAGCTCAAATGCAGAAGGCAGTGCTACTCGATACCGCTCGCATTGTCCGCCGGTTTCTTTCCCTTTCTCCCTAACCCTCGGCCGTCTGGTCTCCCCTGCCGGGGGCTTCCATCTGGTTGGGTTTTAATTATCTATTTAATTTTATTATATATATAATTTATAAAATATTACTTATATATGTACTTATATATGTATTTATTTATACAACCCAACCAGATGAGTAAATATAGAAATACCCCAAAAAAATAATCTTTATTGTCATAAGAATATGGACCACAAAGTATGAATTCCCTGACATCCGTGCTAGGTTAAGAACCTGTATTACAGAGGTCAGTGTCTTCTCCCAAGTTGATTAACAATAATAATTTCTTAAAACAACAGCTAAAATAGTCGAGATATTAGTACAAAATTACAAGAAAAAAAAAAAATCCTATAACAACGCTTAACACAACTTATACAGTTGAAAGTTTCAAATAAGAACTTGTGTTAATTAATAGGGGTCGATTTTTAGACCTCGTCGACCCCCAAAAACAGTTGTCGTTTATGTCCCTTGAGAAACCGATATCAACCCCTTGGGGTCCCCTGGTCTAAGGGAAAGTCTTGAAAATTTTAAGACACGGCGAAAACGTTCGTTGCTATCCTTCACATTCTATCTCCCGAGAATGAGAAAAGTGGAATAACGTTTGGGTACTTCTCTGTCTACCTCTTTTACACCCTAGTATTTATAAAACTAATAAACTTGTGTCCGCACCCAAATCAATGTTTGTTAAAAATTTTGTTGTCATTTGTGCGATGTTATGCAATCGCCAACCCACCAGCTAAGCATGGCGATTACTGCAAATCGTCCCATTGGGAAAGGACACGAGGTCCAGTTATAAGACTGTTTGGAGGTTGCCGAAAGCCTAAGAACCTCCCTAGGAGCCTATTCAAATACTATATTATCACGCTATGAATACAGGGAACTCTATTCAAATGTTGTATCGCCACGCTATGACATTAGGGAGCTGATCAGCTGTATATACTCGTTTAAAGCGTTGATCTTATTTCTGCTATGTTATATTGCAAAGGTTGCAATGCAAAACAATTAACATTTTAGGCATAGTTTCGTTACTCTAGTTACCCTGTGACTGACTCATAAGTTGCCCGATGCGTTGTTCATATAAACACACATCGCCATCTAGCGGCGAAATAATGAACTCCACCGATGAACTGTAAACACAGGCTTGTTCAAACCAGATCCTGCAAATGACAGGCATTAATTTCTGGGAAGGTTTGAGCTAACTCGAGACGCTGGGCGAGTGGATTGGTCCTGCTACTCATAATCACTAGTCTGTGGGATTTTTGATATTCAACGGCTTGGGAGCGACTAACACATTTCCCGGGATTTCACTCATCCATGTATTCCTTTAACTATTATAATAAACCTTTTTATGAAGACTGACTGATACATCTTTTTAACTTATTGCAAATGACACAATGACCTTCTGTTTAATTATAATATGAAAAAATCGTTAAAAATCTTTTCAAAATTAGAACGACTCTAGCTAAGCGAAGAAACAGCACATAACAAATGGCTACTTACACATTTCGGTAATACGTAATTGAGTTAGTCCAAATTATACTAAAACAATTGATCAGACTCACACTCCACGTTTTAATGATAATGCAAAACATAAAAAATACTTTATCTGACCATATCTATGTAGGTGGCGGTGATATATCGACGTTGAGGTGGCAAAAGGATATAACTAATAATCTACAAGAATACTTAATTATGTTATGTAACATTTAAAACATTAACATATAACATATTTCAAAAATTATCTTATTTATTTAGTTATACACTAGTCGTCATTCGCGACATCGTCCGCGTCAACTCTTAGAATTGCTTAATAGGTTTAGACCTAGGCGAACATTTCACGATCAAATCGGAGACGAGCAGACATGCGAAGATCGATGAAAGTGGAAGAAGCGAAAGACGTATGTCAGGACCGTAGCAAGTGGAAGAAAATAGTCTCGACCTACTCCGTTAGGAACAAGGCGTGAATATATACATACATATACATGTTGCAACATTTCACCACACCACATGAGAAGCTAATGATCCCGACATAACCCGTCACTGCCTTCAGTAACTGGTACCTTTCCCTACGTGAAAAAAAACCCTTTATCTCAAATACAGGACGCTTAGCACATAATTACTAGTTTTAATAATGCTTTCAAGCCCTCGCTCTCCATATGTACACATTTCACAACACATACTCGTACATACTAACTGCCTACATCAAGCAGTCGGCCTATCTACACGTGGACAAGGTCTTTTCTAAAATTCTACCCATGTCACTCTTATCTTTGGTGACCCTAGCCGAAGTCTCGTACCTCCTTAAGAGGTTCGAGGTAGGCTTCTTTTGGGTTGACGCAGATACGTGCGAGGTGTCTGGTACTGAGATCGGCACCCCGAATGCCAAGCGGGCGTGCATTACCACACTTTAGTTCACAGCTGAACAAAGACAGCGCCAGTAAAAAACCATACTCACCACGCTGAGCAAGCGGGTCGGTGAGGACAGTGCCGGTACCGGAGCACTTGACATGCTGCTCTACGTCACTACATTTTCCTCTATCAGGTGGTAGCAGAAGCCTCGTTCGAGACTCGGCCGGTTTGACAGACTGTAAAGTTCATCGGAAGCAGGTGGGATGACGCTTAAAGAAAAGTATGTTATGTTCCCTTAACCCAAGTGGTTATTTACAAAGCTTCTCTTATATTTGACCTCATAAGAGTAGGCAAGGGTCTGAAGTGGATAGCAGTGTAGCCTCCATAGTTTTTTTTTTAGTTTCCTAAATTATTATAATGATTTCTTGTATTTGTCGTGTTTAATTTTAGTAATTAAATCTATCGAAACGTCTGGAATATAAAACCAAAGCTAAACGCGATCAATACTGTAAATAGTAGTTTAATTTCCACATGATGCTTTATTTCTTCGCATTGTTTTAGTGATTTTTTACTTGAGTAAAATTTACATTTATATCATTTTCCATCTGGACGCGCCCATGGTATAATAAAAAAAAAACAATTAGCATAGAATTTCATATGAGATTAGACAAATGTACTCGATATATATCTACGAGATAATTGAATGTAAGTAGAGTTGTTGTCGAATGCGTGCGTTAAAACAAAATGCGCTTTCTTCACCTGGCTTAAGGATTGTTTTGTTATGATAAGCTTGATAACTTAATAAAATTCATTAACTATGATAAGAATGAAATAAGCAGCTACTTATAAGATACGCGAGCGTCGCTTAGGCCTCAGTCGTGAGTCCTGGATTCAAATCTTAACCGGATTATTTTAAATGAGAATTATTCCATTCATAGATTCTGAGATAACTTCACGTGTCTTGCGATTGTGAGCAAAAAGCACTGAGCGGTCAACCTTTTGTTTTCCTGGGGACATCCTACATGGATACCCTTTCATCGAGAGGGCAACGAAAGTGTTATGCCAGACTTACCGACTAAAACCCCACGGTGCTCTTCTTGTCGTCATTTGTTGAGAGCTCGGGAACGCTTGCGCGCACTACCTCAATTCCGACGGCGGTTTCCCTGATGGGCCTCTTCAAAGGAGGGAGCTCTCCTCCCCTTCTTCATATAGGGACGTACGGTAACACCACGCGCACCACCTCGAGGTCTTACAAGCGACGGATTACCCCCGAAACCGACGCCTTGACCTCAATTATGGGAGACGGAGGTGTGCCTATCAAGCCCTGTTCTCCCGGTTCTCTGGCTGCGTAACGGAAGATTGGAGTTTCGCACCCTCTCCTGCTCCGCAGGTTCCTTTTGCAAAATCATTTGTTCGCCGAAAGTGATTCCGGCGCTCACCGATCTCTCACTCCTTACCCTCCTTACTCTGGCCCTGACAAAGGCTGGGAGTGAGAGATCGTCCCCCACTGCTGCGATCAATTCCCGGCGCAGCTCCGCCCACGCTAGACAACTGCAGCGTATGCTAAGCTGTACCCTCGTCGCTGCCACAATATGCCCTAAGTATCCAATGTCTAATTCCACGTATCTCAACCAAAAACTTGTTTAAAGCCGCTCAGTCCTTGAGGCGTGAGTGAGCGACGAACATACAAACAGAAACTAAAACATTTATTCTGTCGTATGCTATGCTTAGGTATGATAAAGAACAAAGTTTGCGTAAATCAAGAAAAGATATTTTTAAAACTCAATTAAACTTAAAAGCGCTTTGCACTTTTTGATTTTTTTTAACTCACCGAGATAGCCGCGTCTGAGGCTGCATCTTTTTACAGTTGAATGTCGTCTCGCCAAGGAGATTGTGTTTTCAGGATTATTCAAAGTTCGCGTCTAAAACTAATTTATTGCCGGAATTAAAACTTTTTAGTAGGTAACATCAGCTTTTAAAAGTACTAGATTAAAAGCAGTTTTAATTTAAATTTTTACTATATAAGTCGTGGCATAATGATTCTTTGTATTTTCGCGAATACTAGATATTTGAAATAAAGCTATTTTATAGGGATTATATCACGCTTAATTGAACCTGTCAATATATTCCTCTAAAAAATGCAGGAGTGTTCAAGCTTGAAACCCTCGTCAAGGAACACATAGCTATTGTAAAACATAGGCGCTGTAGGAAGTCTGCAGTCTGTGATTCTTTTTCTGGATTAACTTGCGGGCCTCCTGCTCGCGAGTCTTACCGATGTAGCTGTAAAGGCCACTGGGCCAACAGCAGATCTACCGCGGGGGGTTTTAGTCGGTCCGGCACCTTCTATGCTGATCCCGACATAACCAGTCACCGGAGACGGTGACGGGTAGGTGCTAGCACGTTTCCCCCACGTTAAACTAAAAAAAAAAAAATATTCTGGGTCGCTCCAACCATTGCATTCCAGATTTGACAGACCACATGTCCAATACCTGTCAATGATTCGTCAGGCTATTATAATTAACTAAAAAATACATATTTCAGGGGTAGCGGCAGAATATTGAGTCGAATGCCTTTTCGTTGCTATAATCCAACATATTGTATTATATGTTATATCTTTGTTGTGTTGTAGCTTCGAGTAAACATTGTTTTTAACTAACATTACTAATATTCCTGTTAACCCTCCAACTAAGCATTAGAGCACGACTATTGTCGTGAACCACTCCAAATACAAGCTCTCAATTGGTGAGATTTATGACCAGCTGTGCTATGTAGCTCATGAGACATGCAAGTGTCTAATAAGGGTAATGTTTTTCCTTTGGAACACGGAACGCTAAAATTTTATTACTGAAGAAATTCTGCTTTAAAATTTAATATTCAAGTATGAATAATTAAAAAAAAATTCTTTCTTCCTTGACTTATAGGATATCTATTGCAGGATTAAAAATAAAACCTTTCAATAATTTTAGCACAAATCTGTGTTTTATACTTTCTGAGTCTGTGCCTATCCCCTTGAAATCTTAGTCGTGTAGGTACATGATCTAGTTACATAACGAGCCAGCTGCTGGCTGTACCTGCGAGCGATCCAGCGGCCATTGTTTGCGTCGGTCACGTGCAGTTGACTCATGTTAATGTTCGGTGCGCAGTGTACGCTTTGCTGGATGTGGCATTGAGCGTACTCACATTTTATTAAAATAAACTTATTAGTCGTGAGGCAGGCGGGGTGCTCGCTTAAAATGTGCATCAGCAAGACTCGGGCTACTGAAATTAACGACCGAAAAGCAGATGCTAAAGATGCCTCTACTTCTTCCCAGATATTCTGCGAGCCCGTGGTAGTACACCCAGGTCAGGCCAGCCAATTCGAGCGGCTGCGAAAGCCGCCGCAGACAGAAGTGTAGAACTTGCACAAATCTGGTTCTCGCTTCGTCGTTTTAGTGAGGCTGGCTCTGTCTATATTTTACTTACTCTACTTTTTGAAGAGTATGGGCACGAATTACAGATGATATTATGTTCGTCTATGCTCAGAGAAAATGCAATAAAATGTTCTTATTTACCCATTAAGTAAAGCAGCAGCCTGTGAATGTCCTTCTGCTGGGATAAGATTCTCTAATAATTGAGTATTTTCGAAGACTATAAGTATCCGCTGTCCAGACGGTAGTTCTAGTCCTAAAGTGTGTGAGGTCCAATGCTGGACGTAGACATTAAGTACACTCCCAATAAGTTCCACCTGTACTTACCACGCTGGGCAAGCGGATTGGCGGGAGCTACTGCTGGCACCTTCGTAACAGTTATACTAATACATGAATATAAAACAAATAAGGTGGGCATTGAGAGGAAAAGCTTATCTATTCCAGTACATCCTCATTATCTACATCACAATTTCTTTTAGCACAATAAAATCTTTCTAGAATCTACACTGCTTGACTAAACGCGACTATAGTCTGGATACTCCGACAACGAACGCTTTATTCAAAATTCTGCACATATTCCACATATTCCGTCGAATTCTAAAATTTCTCGGTATTTTAATATATTTCGCAATCCTTGACATTTTATTGCAAACCGATATAAAATGAATCAACCGATATATTACTTTCACGCACCGTTAACCGACGCCATTTTATATTACTTTATTGTAAACTATGAGAACAAACCTTCAACGGGAACCGTGGGGCATTGTGGTTAGCGTTATGAATGGGTACTAGGTAACACGTAACAGTCTGTCTGTACATTCTCGTCCGCAGTAGAGCCAAGTGGCAGCTTTTGTTGCTGCTTGAATGGGTCGGCTCCACCGGGGTTGTATCACCAGCTCGCAGCATACCGGCGTGAAGTAGACGCATCTTGTGCTTCTTCGTTTCGTTCGGTGATGGAGGTAACCGAACCGAAAATAATTTTGGAGATGGGAGGGAGGATCAGGAAGGGGATGGGGAGGAGGAGAGGGCCTCCGGTTACCTCACTCACCGAACGAAACACAGAAGCACAAGGTGCCTCTACTTCACGCCGGTATTCTGCGAGGCCGTGGTACCAATCCGGTCGAGCCGGCTCATTCAAGCAGCAGCAAAAACCGCTGCGTGGCTCTACCACGATTTAAAATCTTGTAGAATATACTTATTAAACAACCGCTCTCTCAAATCTGAGAAATTTATTAATCGAATATCGGTCCTAGGTTCAAAGCCAATATTGGTGGAACTTAAAAATGTATTTCTCTTTACCTATCTCTTTGACACCGTCTCATAATCATCTATAACTTCCAACTGCTGCTCCAAAGGTGATCAATTTTTGCGAAGGTTTAGGAGCCTGAAACATTCAGCCACACTGCTCCGATTCGGGATCCATCCTCCAACTTCATATGTCATCCATTTTTTTTTATTATTTCTTCGACATCCATTTGACCTAAAGATTTTCTTCAACGCCGAGCTTAAGTTCAACGCCGAGCGAACGCAATTGTCAATGTTAAAGCCAGGGACCGTTGTGCTGCCACGGTCCTTGACTTCGACAGATTAGTCAGTCGGTCATTTAGTCATTCTGCGAATGGTACCTTGTGACCTTGTTAACTTGTTCCCGTGTAGAGTTTTCCTTATCTACTCTTCTTGTGACGCATATACAGCGGAAGGGCTAACGTTTTTAATTTTTTTTTGTTTATAAACAGCTTATTTAACTATTGAACTTAAGAAGCCGGTCGTCGGCAGGAACAGTTGTCCCGGCGCTCCTGACCTCTAATCGGAGTTTAACGGTAGCTTAAGTTACTACCCACAATGTCCTCTAACCTCGTTTCATAGATAAACTTCAATTTCAATTAAACTTCATGGAGATACAAAAAATATTTATATTAGACAATTACATATTTATAAAATATGTATAGTTATTTAACATAAATATAACGAACGTAAAAACGCAGTAGTAATAAACTTTAAAACTAGAACGAACTAGGGTAATAGGAATATCGTGTACAAATTGGCATAGGTACAATTAAAATTAATTTGTGTGAGTAGGAATCAATATCACAAATAATAATAGGTATATTTTCTTTTTAATAACCTTTGTCGAGGAGCCAGAGAAAACGCTGGTGGCTGTCGGAACCGAGGGCCAGCGCCAACCCCGTCTGACCATGGGTGCCGTAAAAGGCGACAAATGGTTAAAGAAAATAAAGTCTAACCATCTGTACGATATTACCGTGTGCCGGCGGTATAAGAAAGAAAGAAAGAAAGAAAGAAGAAAGAAAGAAACATTTATTACACAAATACGCCACTCGATAACAAAACAAACATCGCAACAAATTTAATCAAACAGTTATTTACACAAACAATATTTAACGTTGCCTCCTCTAGACGCGTTGCGTGGCGCCTGGGACGAATAGACCACACTCAGCTTAATGCTGCAGTTGAGACTACAGTGCTGGTTTTCAGTGGGCCTGTGTGTCGAGTGATGTACGGACTGTTCGTATAAATACGGGGAAAGTTATTTTATATATATAACAGTATCAGTAACAATAATAAAATGAAAACTAACTTAACTATAACTTAATCAAGGATAAATAGATTTAATAAATACAGCTTTACATAATTGTGTCCATGAGCTATGGGAGCTGTACTCTGTTCTGGAACTATACCTCACTACACAATTATGGCATAATCGCAGAGGTGTAATAATTAAAATACAAACAACATACAAACATAAGAGAATCTGACAATGCCAAGTCAACGCGTAACTGAACGACTACGTCGTAAGAAATGCGGAAACCTATCCTACCTCTTTGTATAAGAATACGTACAAGCGAATTGTTTTTTTTAAATTCCATTTAGGTTATAAGCAAGGCCGTGCGTAACGGAATGTCTCTTAAGTGGTAAACAATTTAGTTTTGTTGATTCATTGGGTAACGCGTCTGCATTAATCGTTACTCTTTGTGTACTCATCATGTTAGCTGGTGGGTCCGGGACGATGTTGGTGAACGATTGATCAAGTTCTAGAACGAAATAACAGTCCATCTAATGATAAGCGGCTACTGCAGCCCTTGGACACCTGCGCACAACTTCAATCGAAGCAGGTTACAGATGCGTTGTCTCCGCCGAGGAACTAAGATTGTATCGCTGGCCTGGAAAACGGCGTCTGGCGCATCATCTGTCACGTTGTCTCGCATAAGCTCTGGTGAAATGTGGATTGAAAGGATCAAACTACACACTGTGCGCACCCCACCCCTGTATTGGGCATATGGTGATGAGAGCTTATTTGTCAGGGTTCCGTATCCAAAGGACATAACGGAGTCTTATTAATGTCACTCTGCTGTCTGTCTTCTTCTCGTAGTTTAGTAGAGTACAGATCTGAAATTTGTATATTTGGTGTAGAATGTTGAATCATCCAAACCGAGTATTTAATTAGAAATTCGATACCTGTACCTGTAAGTGTAAGTGGAAGGCTAACACGGCTAGTACAGTACCTGGGGTCTGGAACATTTTTATTCTTTTTTTTATCTTCCAGAATAAAGAAATGATGGGCCGTCAAATTTGTCAATTTCAGACCTTTTCAGTTACGGGGGCTATCTCTGAAACAGAACTAGTTATGCATTTGTAATTTCTTTATATTAGGTATAAACAACAAATACTTAAAACGCCGATTCATAATGTGGTTTGTAATACAATGGACTTCACGTCAACGGTTTTATTCGTTTTTACCGGTTTTTATGTTAGTAACAGTTGGGCTGATAAAGCACCATAAAGTACATTTAAGCTTTATATATTTTTTTTATGTGAAAGGGGGCAAACGAGCTAACGGCCCTCCTGATGGTAAGTGATTACCGTCGCCACTCACAACACCAGAGGAGCTGCAGGAGCTTTGCCGGCCTTTAAGAATATTTGGGGGATGGGAGGAACGATCGGGAGGCGGAATAGAGCGGGCCTCCGAGTACCCACGTCGAACGAAACGCAGAAGCACAAGGTGTGCCTATATTTCACGCCGGTGTTCTGCGCGGCCGTGGTACTACCCCGGTCGAGCCGGCCCATTCGAGCAGCAGCTAAAGCCACCGCTTGGCTTTACCAAGCTTGGTGTGATCTGCAGAGCGGGACAGTATTTCATGCCGGTCCATCGATTGCAATTTTATAAGGCGCAAGTTCAGCCCCACATGGAATACTGTTCTCATCTCTGGGCAGGGGCACCCCGGTACCATTTGACCGCATCCAACGTCAAAATTTACCACGGGGAATGTTTTGAGGAACTGTTCGGATTGAACCCAGCCGCTGAGTTTCACCATTGTACATCGCGACAGAATTCTAAGTTCCATCAATACCACCTAGATGGTTGGCATTCTACCACAGTGCGTTTTACTCACGGTTTTCTGCCACGCACTTCGATTTTGCGGAATCAGCTGTCACTAGCGGTATTTCCGAACAGTTACGACTTAGGGACCTTCAAGAAAAAAGCCTAATCCTTCCTTAAAGGCTGGCTCCCATCTGTAGCCCTCTGGTGTTGTGGATGTTCGTGGGCGTCGGTGGTCACTTACCATCAGGTACGCCGCATGCTCGTTTGCCCCCTTCTTCTATAAAAAAAAACCACGGATACCACGGAGCTCTACCACGAACGTCTGCTTTTACATATGATAAGCTTCGTAAGAATCAGTCACCTTGTGTTCTTTACGTGAGTGTCGTAAGAGACGACTAAGGGAAAAGTTTGGCAACGTTCATTCATGGCAAGTGCAAATTTATATATATTATATTTCTGTAAAAATAATCAACTCATTTTAATGTTTTCACACCAAATTATCTCGTCTAAGGAAATATTTTCAACCCTAATTCGCAACGTACTTAACGGTTCACAAAACTCGCGAATAAATCATCCCGTATCCCCGAGATTAGGGGATACAGTACAGCGTGCCCCATTCAACCCTTAACCCTCCCCCAGCTTAGCGCTAAGTCCATTCAGCGTTTTTAATTGTCTCCGAGAGCTCAGAGAGTTGAATGCTCGTTGGGTCTTTATTTTTAATTTCGTTTCGGAGATTTTCTTTAGTATGATCATAGATAAATAAAACCGGAAGTTTAGATATTTTAATACTTTTATCCAACTTTACACCAGAGCGGGTTTGGAGAAAAACTAAAGCTCGCTTATACGCGGTGATGGCAAACGAGCGAGGCTCTCGACCGAAAACTCGAGCTGACAACGTAGAGATGGCATAGAGGGTTCAATGGGGAATGTGATCTTTTTCTCCAAATACCGACCTCATCTGTATACGCTTACACAGTGAGCCGTGAGAGACAGACAGCAGGGACCATTCCCGTGGCAGTCGAGCATTGCTCCAGACGACCAGATGTTGCCTAACCCAAATGACACGGATTAGCAGAAGAGCCCTCGCCAGGCCGCCTGTACAAAATGGAGAGTATGCTGGAGGCTCTTTTGGAAACACCTTTTTTTTATTTACATTGGGGAATGCCTAAGGCCTACCCGCCCTTTCGAGGTCAAGGACTCAAGGGCTAGGGAGAACGGCTCAACGTAATACCGACACTCCTCTCCCCACGTCCCCACCACGGCCGCATCAGCGGTGCGGTCCCCACCAGAGTCACGAAGAATAGGGAGAATGGCTCTCCCACATCGGTTGTGGGCGGTGACAAGCCGGCCACGCAATAAAATATCTAAACGCGAAGTTGCGGCTGGCCTTGTAGGTTCCTCTTGTTTCACCGTGGGGGACTAAGCCACGGTTACTAAGCCCCCCGCCACGACAAGACGAACCCATTCTCGGGGGAGGGGGGGGACTTCTATATCTTCTGGAACTTTCTTTAGGAAACTCCTGTGAGAGCCGGACCGCAGAGTCACCGCTCTGTTCTTTTGTTATTTTGATTAATTTTCACCGCACGTTGCTGTTAACGACTACTGTTCATGGCACAGTGATTCATAACCGTTGCCTTGTGAAGAGTCAGTATATTTAGTCACGGCACCGCAAGAATGTCGCCGCTGGATTTACAATAAACCCAATACATATTACGAAACGGCAGTCTATAATGGAAAGACTGCATAACGGACCTCTTTTGTTTTGTTGTTAATATTCTACGCTGGCTCAGTGTTTAGCGTATCGCACTTTTATTGGATTGGAGTTAAAAGCCAACTACAATCGTACTGCAACTTCAATTGGAGAAGGTTAGAGATATGTCGCCCTTGAGGACTAAGATAGAAACTAAAAAGGGCCGCCACGTCCGGGGTATTACCACGACCTTACAGAATATCGGCTTGAAGTAGAAGCATCTTGTGCTTAAGATAAGCAACGCACCTGCAGCTCCTCTGGGCTTGTAGATGTACGTGGGGCGTAGGGTAATCTATTCCCAATCGCGGAGCCCGTTTTCCCCCTTTACCATAAATTAAAGCATGTGTAAGGGCTCTTTATACCTTCCGTATCGGAACACGGCATACAGAAATGGGTAAGAGGGTTGTACCTACCCAGACCCTAGTCAGAGAAGGAGCCTATCACATAGTAGTTAAGTTATGGGTTACCCGTCATTTCGCGCGTGATCCGTCATCGGTTTTCCTGCATGTAACCAATCCTCTGTCTTTTGTTGACAAAAGACAAACATGTACTATCAAATGTCATGTATTCCACTTTACTTTTTTAAAAGAAGTAGTTGAGGCACGGCTGTTGATGGCTCTATACGCAATTGGTTGAACGCAGCTTCTGAGCGAGTTACGTCCTGGACCATCAAGTGCGGAAGTCGCGTGTATAAAGCACACGCGGAACTGAAGGTTACATTAATTGCACATTACTGTTAACGAACAATTGCTTCTGAATTATAGTTAATTGTTTTATAATAGTGGTGGTAATTCAGTCGTGGCTACTCGTATATAACGTAGACGACAATGTTATAAAGTTATTTCAAACGTGGTAGAGCCAGTTTTTTTTTTTATGGAAAGTTCGGCTGACGAGTGGGCGTTGTTGCTCAGAGAGTTTCTCCACCACTGTTCGGACTGGTTCACAATAGACATCTGTTGTTATTAATATTAAATTTCGTTTGTCAAAAATTTGTTATATTTTTTTATATCTTACCACCGTTTCGTATTGACGTTCTTCTAGAAACAAGCGAAAGAATGTTCGAGAAGAAAGGTATCCTCTTTATGTACATTTTATCCAAACTAAATTATACAATTTAAAAGAAACGAATAGTCTCACTAGAGATTGAAGCATATTATACGATAAAGAGCCGTGGTAGCCTAGTGGTCAGGGCTCTCGTTTTAGTTTAGTACAGCGCGTGCCGGCACCTCTACAATTGTTAATATCAACTAGTTAAGTGCTGTATTTTTCACGTGCTCGGTGAAGTAAACATCGTGAGGAAACCTGTATGTCTGAGAAATAATAAAAAAAAAATCGAGTATTTGTGAAGCCTGCCAACCCGCACTGGAGCAGCGTGACGGACCCTTCCCGAACCCTTTCAGATATCTAAGCAGACCTATGCCCAGCAGTGGGCATTTACAGGACGTTCTGCGAGGTCGTGGTACCAACCCGGTCGAGCCGGGCCATTCGAGCAGAAGCAAAAGCCGTCGCTTGGCTCTACCACGTACAAAAATTATAGGATAATACCATATATCGTCATTTGTATGATAATATACATATTTAAATAACAAAATAATGAATAAGGTTATTGCTCCGGTAGCTTTTTGGGTCACCTCTATGTCACTGTACCTATTTATCTATATATTTATCTGTATGTATGTATCTGTAGTTATCTCGTGAACACATACTAAAGTAAAGCGTTTTATCTTACGCTTATTTGTTGCTTTACGTTATATATGTTTCTAGTTTACTTCCAGCATTATATCATCATCCGTCATGAGCATGGGTTCCAGGTGAAAACCTGCGCCAGACTCTAAAGCCTAGATCCATTGGTTCAGCCATGAGACACGCGCAGTGTATTACTTCTCTGATATTTTGACGTCTGTTTTTATATTTGGTTTATTTTATACTTTATGATTTTATTTTTGTTTAACATGTGCTGTGCGCATTCTCTTCATGCTGTGCCAATTAATATATGTCTTTCATTAAAAAAAAATACGTAAAGTAATTTTTGATAATCCATTTAAACTATTAAAGTCATTCTATGACGTCATCGATCCATTCCCAGTAACCAATTTATATCTCTCAGATGAATCTTTGTTCCGACTAGTAAGGCTTATTTTCCGCGAAGTCTGAGTCATCACTTACGCACTACGAAGGCGCTGTGAATAAACCAACATATGATTGTATTTTAAAGTATATATAATGTGCAGGAAATAGGAAATTATGAATGATTGGTCAGTGTGTTACTATAGTTACGTTTTGTAGTACTACGATGTTGAGCGAACTAAAACATCTGTAGGGGATCGTGAGGCAAGTAGCCAGCGCCATGGTTCGAATATCACATAGTAAAGTCAGTGCCAAATGATGTAAAATTTCCTGTTAGAGTCCGCTCGAAGAAATTTCAATGTATGGAATAAGTAGTGCCCTTGTTGTATAAATACTATGTTTCAATGTTGTCATGCCTTTTTGTGTGTACTTTAATAAAAAATAAAAAAAAAACTCAATTGAGCGCTCTGACCAGTAGGACACGGCTCCATGTTGTATTATGTAATAGCACACGATGTGAATATTTCTATTGGTTTCTGGTCTGTCTGTGTTGTGTTGTCTTGTGTCAATGACACTTCTACATCTGCTATATCTTTCTATCTCATAGCTGCGTTACATCGGATGCGGGAGGGAAAGGTGTCCGTTCGCGAGCACGCTCAAGGCATCCTGATATCTCCTGCGCAGTAGACAACGGCCGACGGTATTCGGAAGTTGTCGCCGCGGTCGAGCATACCGTCATCGTTTGTGGCTTCGAATCTGAAACCAGACTTCTATTTAAGAAACTATCCAAAAATTTAGAAAAAATTTTTTTTTTTGCTGGTCTGTAAAATTTTAATTCCGCTTGTTAGGACGGATCGTTAATCAGCCGGGTTCATCGCAGGTCTCTTACACCCTTAATTATCCTGTTAACAGTTCACTGCAGGGCATAGGCTTCTCCCGTAGGCAGGACTGCCCATTAGCGCCGCGCTCCTCGGCCAGCGGGAAACCCATGGTTTGGGCTTGGGACGAATTGGCAGATTGACTTACGACCACAAGGCGTGTTTAGATAAACTTACTGTGGAATTTAGGTTTTTAGTAGCTCTTTACTGGTGATACCATTAATAAACATAATGGGGTAGTAGCATAGGGCGCCGTGGGTTTTGAACGTTTTGTACAGACATATTACATATACATTTTTAACGTTTATGTCTAAAAGTGGCTGTTATATTAAATAGTCTATGGTCTAAAATTAAAATTAAGCACATATTGTTTATAATTCGAAGCGTTGTCATGTATTTGATGTTTTAATCAATAGATTGCGCTAGTGTCGAATTACATCACGTACCACACATGGGCATTGGACACTATTTGTTCAACGACATATCTGTTGATCCCGACATTACCTTGAGGGCCTCCTGCTCCACGGGTCTCTTCCGCCGAAGCTGTAAAGGCCACCGGGACAGCAGCGTATCTACCGTAACGTAGGTCCTGTCGGTCCCGGCATGTTCATTCCTCCCCTGCCCACCCCCCATGTAAGTCTGAAAATAGATAAACATGTCGAAGAAAATGTGCAGCGTTTTATTCTAGTAGCGATTTGAAACAATTGAGTTTGAGTGGTCGACGACAGACTAAGAAATCGTTATGAATTTAGTTTTATTCGGTTTCAAAGATATTTAATTCTAACTTAAACATATGAATATAATTTTGAACCATGCGCTTCGCCAGATGACTCGAGTGCATTGAAATTTTAAAAAAGGATTGCGAGTGAGATAAACGTGACCCCAACAGTAATAACAACGTAGCGACGCTTCAATGATTTTATTCATGAGCCTCCCCTAGCCTCGGGGAAGGGGGAGAGACACGAAGGGGGAAACTTCCGTCGTGTTAGTTACCATAACTAGCCGTGTAAGTTCGCCCGCTCGTTATAACTCCACCCCTCTCGTCCGGCGCTGACGAAAAAACTTAATGGACAAGTTTTTAGTTATTCGAAAAGTTTTTACGAGATTCGCGGAGTTTGGTTTAGTTTCGGCGTGTTTCTTACAAAAATCACATTACGTAATGCGCTATCTGTGTACGCATTGTCGTTGCTCAACAATCAGGGGTCTGGGTCAGATTTAGGTCCATAGTGCGCTCAAAAACTCTCTAATGTGGGAGAGGCTTACATACACTTACGGCACTATAATATCTCCTGCGCAGTTAACAACTGGCGATGGTTGATATCGGCTAGAAGGTACTTCTATCATCATCATCATGTGGTCGAAATATGCTCTCGCGTGTAAGAGGACGAGACTATGGAAAATGCCGTAACCATACGGGTATTAATTCACATCCACACCCACAGGACTGGACAGAGATGTTTTCCATTGGGCACACAATCAAATCGTTCATCCATTCATTCCTATCTCACACATATTCCGCGAGAAGTAATTCCGCGATAATATAATACCGTGTTATTTCTCACATGACATGGTTTAGAGCAAAGCGACGGCTTTTGCTGCTGCGCGAATGGACCGGCTCGACCGGGTTGGAACCACGGCCTCGCATAGTACCGGCGTGAAGTAGAGGCATCTAATGCTTCTGCGTTTCGGTGAGTGAGGTATCCGGAGGCCCACTCCCTCTCCATCTCCCAAATACACTTGAAAGGCCGGCAACGCACCTGCCGCACCTCTGGTGTTGCAGATGCACGAGGGCGACGGTATTCACTCACCATCATCAGGTGAACGTTTTCCGCCTTTCCCATATAATAAAAAGTCTAGGACAAACGACTTACAACGACAAAAGACTTTGCTGATGTTAAACGAGCTTCCGCAAACACTTTTCGCCGTTGCCGGAAACAGACAGATGGAAAGCTACGAGGCCGCGTTCACTTCCGGAGATTTCCATAAGATTTTCAATGCTTAATCGCTTCTTACGACATCAATGGGAAGAGTGAGAGTAGCCAGATCCTTAAGCCGCTGCCACACCGATAACCACTGAGCCCTATTTTGTTAAATAGCTTTTTATAATACCTATGCGTTATAATATGAATTTTAGTTGTTAACGTACTAATGTAATTTACGTGAGTATTGCGTGCTGAGCTATAACCGAACAGTCGCTTATTGCGTGTTATTATTCTGTCGATTCCACGAACAACCCGGCATTTGTTTACTATATACAGGGTGTGGTCATACGTTCCCTCATTCATAAATAGCTACATACTTTAGGTTTCATGACTCATTGCATTATAATGTATTAAGTCCTCGCTCACTATAATTAATTATATTTGAATTTATTTTTAATTATTATATTAATGTATAAGTAAAAACAGTAGACTTCCAACAAGTAATCTGTCCTCCAATTAGTAGATTTGTTTTGAATCCTCTATGTGGAGACGATTTCTATCGTTAGCTTGGACATTCAGGGGGCGAGAGACTCACTGCCTAATTAGGTCTGGTGAAAAGTGCCCCCCCCCACTTCAGTCACTTAAGTCAAAGTACTAAATAACAGCGAAGGAATAATTTTGTTCCTGTTATTCGTCACCATCGGCAACCAGCCGTGGTAGCCTAGTGGGCAGGGCGCTCGCTTTAGTTTTTCCTTTTCATCTTGGTTTTGGTTTATTTATTTACTTTTAAATTGCGAACACTTTAAACTGTGTGCATGACAACGGGCTGAGTACTAATTTATAATATTATTGTTTTACACAAATACATATGTAAATATCTCTATGATAATACATAGATACAAAAATAATACATGTCAATGCATCCAAACATACATACAATGTCGGATTTCGTCAGATCTTATTCGTTGCATTCTTAGTATTATCGGGGAGGACGTACCAGAGGAGTATAGCCTGAACCGTGTAAGAAGAGCCGAGCTTATTAACCAGAACAATATTTAATTTTTATCATTTGTCCGTGTGTGTGTCCGTGGCTATACGTAGGCACTGTTGACTTATTGTCAACAAGTTTTGCGGTGTATGATAATGGATGTGGTGTATAATTGGAATGATCTTCGCGGGGGAGAAGATAGTTATCAGAGATTGTTTATGTATTCGAGGGAAAGGGAATCTTAGTTTGGGATTGTAATACCTTAGCGACTGACAGACATAACTGCGTACATACTTAAATATAACTTTATTTAAAACTTAGTTCTGCACTTCAAGTTTTAACATTTCATCTGATGGTAAGTGGCTACTATTTACATAAAGCCAAGCACACTCCGTCAATCGAACTAATATGGATTGTTTTTGTCGGTGGTCATGGGGAAAGTTATGTTCACCTACCTGTCAATGGAATCTGGGACCACGCTATCGCCTGCGTACGCGGTACGGGAGGGCTGTACGCGATATGCGTTTTGTTTGTGTATTCGGCAAGAGAATGGGTACGTGAGGCGTGGCTTCTAACTCACTAATATTAAAGGGTGATGAAGTGATCATCATAGATGATGACACTTTTACGGCGGGCATTTGGTTAGGTGGGGCGATTCGTGCGGAGTTCAAACCCAGCGCCACCACAATCCAGTTTGGATGATCCTTAATTTTGTCCAAATGTCTTAAAGTTATTTCTTTAAATAACACCATGAGAGCCCTCTCCCCTTAAGTTTAAATCACGGTGCAATTCCACATTCCGCAGGTGGAGGAGATTTTGAATCAAATGTAGTATTTAGTATATTTAGATCGTGTAAAAAAAGTTAAGTAGCAACCTGTAAGTGCCCACTAGTGGGCAAAGGCCTACTTCACAAACACGAGTATCAGAGAGGATTTAGGAGACGGGAAGGGCCCGCCACGCTGCTCCAGTGCGGGTTGGTGGGCTTCATATATCCTCGAAATAATATTTTTATTATTTCTCAGGCATGCAGGTTTAGTCACGATGTTTTCCTTTACCGCTGAGCACGTGGAATATATTCAGGAACTAAAATTGCTATTAACAATTTCCGTGGTGCCGGCACCGGGGATAGAACCCAGGTCGCTCGCGCTCTTATGATAGTATAGTAAGACCCCCGACCACTAGGCTACCACGGCTGCTTAATCGTGTATTCATTTATATTCGCACACGTCCCAACTGTACGAAAACTACTCCTGCATAAGACATAACAGGGCGTATGCAAGTTTTGTATTTGTCTTAATGACTGTTTGTATGAGTACAGAGGCGGCTGCGTATCATCATCATCATCATTTCAGCCTATCAGAAGTCCACAGCTGAACATAGGCCTCCCCCAAAGATTGCCACGAAGCTCGGTCCTGAGCCACCTGCATCCATCAACTTTCCACAACACTGCGCAGGTCGTCACTCCATCTTGTGGGGGGTCGTCCTACACTGTGTTTGCCTGTACGTGGCTGCCACTCGAGAACCTTTTTCCCCAACGGGTAAAAACAGGCGTATGAATACCGCAAAACATATCACAAACCTAAAATACCTTACGTTTGTGATATGTTTAATAAAGTTGAGTCTATTGCCTAGGGGGAAAACTAGATATACAAAGGGATACGTTTTTTTAACTATTATTCTTTTGAATAGCATTGCTGTGTTTAATTGCTCAATAAAAACAGCCACTCTATGCACACCAGCCGCGGGATTCTAACCAAAGAAGTAGTTACGTGCTACTATACTTACGTATATTATCGTGCCAAAGAATTTCTCGGAGACATAAAAACTTTCTAAGGCACAATTCACGAAGGTAAAATAAAAAAAAAGTAAAGAAGCAGCCTCTCAAGGTACCATTGCTGGGCGAACACTGACTTTCGATACTTGAGAGGGTTCTCCACGCTGCTCCTGTGCGGTTAGGCCAACTTCACAGCTCACTTCACCGCCGAGCAAGCGGTAAACACTTATAAGGTACAGCACTTAAAACGTCCATTAACCGATAGAGAACCGAACCTAGCACTCTCGCGTACTGTGAAAAAAAATCTAGCGCCATCTAGGGCCATAACTATTAAGCTACCGTGGCTCCTTTGATGAACACTTAAACATTATTTTCCGTTATATAAATAGGTGTCTTCATAAATGTGTCCAAACGAAAAGATAAATACAAATGAATTGAAATCAGAAGTACATACGCATTCGCCCTTTTATTGACGTCAGTGAATAGCTGATAACAGATATTTCTGGCTTAACTTCAGGGTCAGTTTGTGGTCTGAGTCACCGGCACATGGGCGCCATACAGCCAGCGATAGACCGAGCCCGTATTCTTCTTGCTACCATGTAGACAAAACCTAGGAGGAACTTATGACTTAGGGTATAAGGGGAATATGCCATCTGTAATAAAAATCCATTCGATATGTCAGACTACTGATGGGGAGCAGCGTCTCTAGTGCGACACAAACGAGGCTCTGGCAATCGTATCATGGCTAACTCAAATCCCACAGACTAGTGATGGGGATCAGCATCACCAGTCTGGCACTGCGCTCGCCGACCCGCTTGACAAGAGTGTAGAGCTTTTTCTTCTGTTTTCTTGGAGACGCATCTGTTCAAGGGTGGACGAAAATAGGCTGATGTAGTAGTAAAAAGTATTTTCGTGTTGTAGCAACGGGAGGGTCTGCCTCCCCCCCACCCCCCTTTCTTCCCGTCGTTTTCGTAAGAGGCGACTAAGAGTAAAGCCTGGAACATCTCATGACGTAAAAACGGGAGCCGGCTTAGTTTAATTGTGCGAGGAAGGACATCAAACTGTGGTGCTTTCGCGGAGGAAAATTGGGATTAAGTTGCGCCTATAGAGAACCGCGAAACCAGTGGGAATTTCTTCCCGTTTAGCAGTATCTCGATTTGGGAGGTACTTCTTCATTGTGTTACACGACAACACAAACATAGCATTTAGGATAAGCGTGTTATTTATGAGCTCTAAGCGAAGATATTAAGTAAACAATAGGAGGCTTGAGGCCATTTGTGCAATAAATGTTTCTTTCTTTCTTTCTTTCTTTCTTTCTTTCTTTCAACAGGCTCTTCTCTACCTTAGTCTGGATAGGCACCAGGCACCTTCATACCCAAACAGCAGTGTAACAACTATTGTGTTCCGCTTCGAAAGGTGTCGAGAGCCAGTATAATCACGGGCTGTTCCATCTTAGTCCTCAGGGGGTGACGACGCACCTGTGGCCTACTTCGACTGAAGTTGTTTTTTTAATGTGGTAGAGCCAAGCGACGACCTCGCAGAATACCGGCGTGTAGTAGAGTAGCATCTTGCCCTTCTGCGTTGTGTTTGGTGAGTGAGGTAACCGGAGGCCCACTTCCCCTCCCCCAATCCCGCTTCCCCTTTTCCCTCCCATTTTCCAAATATTCATAAAGGCCGGCAACGCATCTGCATCTCCACTGGTGTTGCAGATGTGCGTAGGCGACGGTGGTCACTTACCATCAGGTTAGCCGCTTGCTTGTTTGTCTCCCTTATCAGTAATAAAAAATAGGTGCCATTCGCGATGCTGGATCTGCGTACTGTACTTTTCGGAAGAGCGGCGCTGGCGTTTATTATCCTCCTCTATATAAGTATTGCGTTCCGTCCCTTTCTTCTTTATTGGGAAAGTATATAATAAGCGAGAGAACATGGGTTAGAGCAGGGTTTACCAAACTATTTTGGACAAGAGACCCCTTTTCCAAAATGGACTAATACCTCAGACCCCCATAGCCAAAGTACTTTTTTCCTATTGATACAAAATACTTACCAATATACTACCGTGGTGGTCTAGTGGTCATCCTCCTTACCTACTTAAGTATTTTTACGCAGTTATTTTTTGAAAGAAAAACATTAAAATCGCAAAGTAAAAATAAACAATTTCAAAATTCGGTGTGATGGATAGACCCAGTGACTTTCTACCAATCGAGCTAGTTTCAAATAAGAACTTGTGTCAATAAATAGTGGTCGATTTTTAGACCTCGTCGACCCCTATAATCAGTTTTCATTTATGTCGGCCACTTTGGGAATCCCCGGGTTAGAAGTGAAGGGTTTGCGCACCATTTGAATTCAAAGTTACATAACGTAGCGTTTTCGCGTTAACAATAGACGTGTATTCATTATCCGGTTTTTAATCTCCCCTTCAGATCTAACGCTCAACTCCCTCAATAATTGCAAGCAACCCTTTAGCTTTAATTAGGTCGTATGTACGTCGCATGCCGTAACCCTAGATGGAACAAATCGCAATCCTTATTCGTAAAGAAATAAATATAAAATCTTCGCTTAAAATATGTGAGTGTACTTTTAAAAAATTAATATAAGTTCATTATAATTTAAAAGTAGTAAAGTAGCAGTCTATAAGTGCTCACTGCTGGGCAAAGGCCTCCTTTTCAAATACGAGTATCAGAGAGGGAGAGTGCGCGTTGGCGGGCTTCACATATCCTCTAAATAATATTTTTATTATTTCTCAGACATGCAGGATTCCTCACGATGTTTTCCTTCACCGCTGAGCACGTGCTGAATACAGCACTTAAAATTGCTATTAACAATTTAATCGGTGACGGCACCGGGGGTCGAACCCAGGTCACTCGGCTACCACGGCTCTTTATTATAATTTACTATGTAATAATTATACAGACACACAAACCAAACCTATGTTAAGATAAGGACGAATCGATGGTTTAAAGGCGTTAATTAAATAGTCAAATAGTCTTAGTGACGCAAGCGATTGTAAAAATAAAAAATGTATGGAGTCATGAGCCAGACCTACAATTCCATACATTCGTGATTCACCGCAGGAGGATATCGAACGAGCCTCGGCGATCGAGCGTTCTTATAATACTAACAGGTCGCGATGCGGCACGCCATTCGATCGAGAACGTCGCGCGGTGACGGACGACGCGTGTTTTCAACGTCAAGGATAAAAAAAAAACAACAACATGAGTAAAGCGGGCGCGTCCAAAGTGTTCCTTCACATACTGAACGGCATCTTAGTGCTGTTCAGCTTGGCGCTGGCGGCGGCCTCCGTCTGGTTCTACTGCCAGGTCAACGAGTTCACTAGTTTGCGGAACAGCAACCATTATCTGTTGGATTACAAAGTGTACTGGCCTCAGGCTGTTCCGTGGCTATTTCTGCTTGTCAGTGTTATCGTTTTGTGCGCGACCGCCTGCGGATTCACCGGCACCAAGAAGGGCAGCCGCAGCCTCCTGCTCGTGTACATAACGTGCCTCTCCATTGTTGTGCTGTTGCTCATCACCGCCGCCATTATATCCCTGGTGTTCGCCGACAACAAAACGACCGACGACTTCGTCAAGGACACCGTTTGGGACGTCTACTTCCAATCGAAGACCGATAACGACGTGGCATCGGCGTTCGGCAACATCGAGAGGAAACTGCATTGTTGCGGCGCGGACAGCCCGAGGGACTACAAGAACTGGAAGGCCGAGTTCCCGATGTCCTGCTGCGACGTCTACTACCACGGATTCCTGGACCCCTACACGATCGAATGCGAGTTCACCAACAAGCTGGCGAACGAGAGGTACGGATGCTCGACTGTGGCTGCACAGTACGCGAGGATCGCCATCAAGGTTATGTCGGCAGCGGCTATATTCATCTCTGCCATTGGCATAATAGCCATTGCCGTGGCCGTGGTATTGTCAAAGGCTTTGATTAAAAAGCCTAAAGTTATGGTCGCTCAATACGAATCTGAGAGCAAAAAGGTGCTATTGTAGAGATGTTGGAGAGAGAGAGAGAGAGAGAGCGGCATGGGATAACGTTATGTGAGCGTGGAGCGTTACAATTATTAGTTGTGTTCTAACTAACACATACGCTTTAAAGAGCCTATTCAGACGATACTAGTTTTTATAGACTTATTTGTATGGATATAAATAAGGCTTAAGGTCGCGTGCCCGTTTGACGTCGATGGATAAATTTACATAGTGACCAAAATTTTGCAATATTTGTAAGTATTTATTGACACACCTCAGTCGTTGGGTATTTTAGGAGTGTATGTTTTCAGTTGTCAGAAATACTTTTAGAATGTCTGACCTTTTTGTTGATGATGCGTGCTTAATGATTAGAATTCAGTTGTCTAATCCGATTTAAAAAGTTTTTCCTTTCTCATTCTCGAGGAGAAAGTGACTAACTTTACTCGGCTATTAAGTAATATTGATGTAATTACCCGAAAAGGTATTAATCACCACGCTATTACAGTGTATCTAATTGACAAAAGATGTTGTAATCATTGGCGAATAATTAATATTTCTATAGGAATGTCATGGTTTAATGTATTCTTGATTATGTGTCATTATTCAATAAGTTATGGAATGGAATGTTAAACAATAATGTATCCAAATGCAGACCCTAGAGCGTATTTTACTGTTCCGTTGTATTGATGATTGTTTTTATTTTATACACGCAAATCTCGCAGATTAAGTTATTTAAACATGGTGTATGTTCATAATGTTGTCTATGCAGTTCTAGCCTCACAGAGCTCTGAGCGTCCGAGCACAAAGTGAACAAAAGTGTGTCACCCATAGGGCACAAAGTCGCATGGTCCGCTCGTGCGACTCCGGCGCATGATGGGTGCGTTATAAAACTGGTTGCGTCAGTGCATCGCTTCTCATTACGACGACTACGATCAGTAGGGACAGTCGACAGTGACGATAAAGCTAAAGATGGCGAAGGAAGACATGGTCAAGATTGTGCTCTACGTCGTCAACGTTCTGTACGCAGTGTTCGGTTTAGTGACAGCCGCGACCGGAATTTGGTTCTTCGTTCAATTGTCCGAATTCATCACGTTGAGGAACACCAACCATTATCTGCTGGATTATAGAGTTTATTGGCCGCAAGTGGCGCCATGGCTCTTCATATTGTTGGGGCTGTTCGTTATGATGGTGGCGCTGTGCGGATGGTGCGGCACTAACAAGGAGAACAGGGGCTTGCTGGGGGTATACGCGATCTTTCTGATCCTGATAGTTCTGGGGCAAGTGATTGCGGCGGCCCTGGTGTTCGTGTACGTGGACGGGGAGCACACCGACAAGTTCATCAAGGACACCGTGTACGATGGATATTACAACTCCCAGTCGAACCCTGACGTGTTCAAAGCCTTCGGACGCATCGAGCGGAAGCTCAGATGTTGCGGCGCTAACGACGCGAGAGATTACAGAAGCTGGAGGAACGATCTCCCGCTCACCTGCTGCCAGGACAGTTACTATAGAGCCATCTGTGAATTCACAGATAAGGAGGCAAACGAGAGATTAGGTTGTGCTAAAGTGGCCGCAGTGTATACTAAAATTATAAGCTCGTCGGTGGCCGGGGCTTCTTTGCTTGTATCTCTATTGGAGATAGCAGGGGTTTTTCTTGCTTGGAAGCTCTTCAATTCGTTAAGAGAGGTCGAGCACTACATAACGGAAAGAAAGGAGGGTGAAACCGAATGTTAGTTAATATGTGAGTCAGTATTTTTTTTATACCGCCGATTTATACCATCTTAGTTTAGTCACAAGTTCGATGCCGACGTTATGCGAAGTTTCGATGTGTGCCTGGAGTAACTTTTCCCCTCTTCATTCCTACAAGAAAGTTTTTTTTTACCTCACAAGGCGCTTAAAGCTTTCTTACCAAGGGTATAAAGTTCGTTTCCTTGTTAGAAGGAGATTTTTGAATCTTTTGCCTTATTAATCTATCTATATCCAAGTCTCTCGTGCCTTTACAATGTTGATAGTTTCTGCTTACCCTGGTTACCTTCGAAGTGATTGATAATTAAAATTTAAGATTCGACCACGCCTTAGTTCAAGTGAGTTAAGATTGTGTTTTATAGTGTGGGCTTAATCAGTAATTTCCTCGTTTAATTCCATGATTCATTACCTGTCTTGGCTCACAATAGCGCTCAATTGTATATCGCGTAATCTGTCAACTGACCTCGCCCCCCCCCCCCTCCCTTCCCCCCACTGGGCGTGCTCGTGCAGATCTATAGACACATCGCCTGCGCGCCTTGCGTAACATCGGAGTTTTAACCAAGCATCCATGGACAGCGGGTTAAGCTTTTTGATAGTGTTCCACTTAAGAAGGTCGTTCATGTGAAAATTCCGACCTCGGTTCTGATGGCTCGTTAGTTTCTTACTGCGATGGATTTAAGGTTGATTATGAACAGTAACGATTTTGTTCGCTTGTCGATGCGTTGGGAGCGATCGACCATCGAGGTATGTTAATTTTTACGCAATGCGCGTGCCTCTACCTTGAAGGTTTCGTCATATATTGTGTATTCAAGCAGAGTGGCCCTTACAGGTGTTCGTAGATTTCGTAATATATTTATATACATAGTTAATATAGTTTCTGTATGTCGATCCGTCTATGTAATAGTTACGACTTTATGCTTAGTTGTGGAACATTCCGTCCGTATGTAAGCCGTGTTTGTGAAGTGAATAACCGAATTATCTCTTTTATAATATAGAGAACGAGTTCGAAGGAATTTTTCGGTTAATTCTATTATGTTGCTAAGTAAATACTGTTTGTAATAAGCCAAAGAGAATGTACCTACGTACAAAATGTACACCTTGTGAACAAATTATGTATATATTTTGCATGCAAGAATAAATATATATATTTTTTTTAAAACACGTAAATCACACTGATTTGTAATAGTTAAGTAAAAATTATAATTTTATATGTATAAACAAAAGAGATAATATTTTGTAAAAGCGAACCTAGTCTTAAGAAATTTCGTTTATATAGAGAAATAAAATTTTTTTTACAACTGTTATTTTTATGAAATACCAGGACGTCATAAAATCTAAGAGTAATTTTTATAAAATGCACAGAACCCAGTCTCCATATTATACCATTTAGGTACGCTAACCAACAAGCCACGTGGTCTTTACTTACACAGACACACACTAAACCTTATCTTCCCGTAAGTATGCCTATTCAATAAGATTGAAGGAATTGTCAAATGCACAAAGATTCGAAAATAAAATATTCATGTTTTTTGCACAAACATTGACCGAGGCCGGGATTCGATCCCGCGACCCATGTCTCAGAGGCTCTGTACACTAACCACTAAGCCACACGGTCGTCATTCACACACAGAGGCATTCTCAAGTCATCTTCCCACCTGCAACCTTCTCCGATTGAAGTTTTTTTGCAAGTGGATTGTTAGCACTGCGTAACTAAATATTTTTCTCACAGAAAAAACTTATACGCTTTCTCATTGACTAGTAAGCAGACTGAACGCTGTAGGCCATGTTTAAAAAAAATAGATTTCCTCACCTTACCGTGTTTATATGTATTTGTAATGTGTACATTTGTAAAACGAAGCTCGAACTTTTATTCTCAAATAGGAAATGAACCTCGACCTTATTTAACGCGCCGTAAGTTTCACTTAGTTATGCCGTCATCTAAACTTAAATTGCATAGTTCGGCTCCCCGCTCAATGTGTGAGGAAAAATATATAATAAATGATCACTAAACAATAAAGAAGTCAAACATTTCTAATAGAACAAACATATTACAACATTGATGTATATTTCGAAAAATAACACACTCAGATATCTGCCTCACGCACACATGGCCGCGCTGCTTAACGATATTACATAATGCTACTATTGATCATGTAAAGCAGCGATTCTCAACCTGTGGGGTCCCATTGGGGGGTACGTGGAAAAGATATTGGTAATGGCGGAAATACTGAGAAGTTATCTCAACAATTAACTTATAATTTATTATGTCCACAAAATGTAGTTTAAAATGAACCATATAACTAACAACTTACTATGGTTCTAGACTATGAGCGTTGGGTTACGTGAAATACAGTTCATTTTTAAGAGTAGGTATTTAGTTCTCAGGGGAGGGGTACTAATGAAAATTTTTATTAAGGGGTACGGGAACTGAAAAATCTTGGGAAGCAACGATGTAAAGCAATGTTAATAAATAAATAAATAAATTAAACAAGGAGCTGGCGCGGCTACGTGAGGCGAGTGTGAATGGTAGAGTCGGGAGAGGAAGACCTGGGCGAACATTTCACGATCAAATCGAAGACGCTCTGAAAAAAGGCCAGGTCAAGAGTACTCTAAACCAGCATGCATGCGAAGATTGATGAAAGTGGAAGATGCGAAAGACATGTCAATACCATAGCTAGTGGAAGAAGATTGTCTCTGCCTACCCCGTTGGGAACAAGGCGTGAATATACATACATACATGCCATAGCTACATAAAATTTAAAAATTTCTGAATTAATTAGGTGCTTCGTGAGTAATGCAAAATTTGTTCCCGCGCAGTATTTATATGAATCATACAAGTTCATTGTTTTAATTAATTTTTTTTTCATTTTGTGGCAATCTCTTTATTACGAATTCTGCAAATGTCATGTCAGTCATGGGAGTGCAAAACGCAAATGCCAGTCATAAGCAAATTATTTACGAACGTCATTTACTTTACTTCATAATGCCTACTCTTGTGAAGTCATGTATTTGCATTCCAAACTTTTGGCCATGCGAAAGTAGTAACTAATAATACATCTTAGATAATCTAAACGAATACCAAATGACGTATGTCAAAGGCGAGACTTTTGTTATTTACTTTTCCACATTCCGCTAAGCACCCCTTCCATTTCCTTCACATATCCTCGAAATTACTGAATCGGTCTGCTGCTCACGAGTTCGTATTCCAGCCGATGCCGATATGTTCGAAACACAAACTTATTACTTTTCGTGTCTGGTGGTATTTTGTGTGTGTGTGTGTCTGTCTCCTATCGTAATTGTGTCCCGTGTCTCGTGTCTCGTGCCTCGTGTCTCGTGCCCCATGTCTCTGTTCCTGCCTTCTATCTTAGTATACGGGAAGCAAACTAGTGAATGCCTCTGCATTGGCGCGTCTGCTGGCGTTCGGAAGTTGCCGGCGTGGTCAAATCGATCAGAAGGTCATCATCATCCAATGAATTTAACAAGCCCTCAATGCCAAAGGGAAACACCAACCCCTCGACACCAGCCTCAAGCGATGATTTGAAAAGAAATAAAAAATTTGTTGACGAAAAAAAAAATTATAGTTTCGTTTGTCAATTGTTACTTATTCTTTTTACAATCCGTTTCGTAATAAGGTTTCTCTGACGGAGAAGAAAGGGACAAAAAAAACTCTATTTTATACATACCAATTAATATAAAAAAAGGCAACGAATAGTCTCATAGTCTTCACAGGGCAATTAAGGTATATTCTGTGATAAAAAATTATTATAAAAAAAATATTAGCATGAAAAAAGGAATGCAGGTATTGCAGACCCGAGCGGCGGGTATTGCTGCTGTATACCATCAGGTAAGACGCTTCCAAGTTTGTCCCCCCTCCCCCGCCATAAAAAAGAGCATCTCCACAAGCAGCGCCTGTTCACGAGCATGACCCAAATTAATGGAACTGCGGTGTTAACCACTTAGACGGTGGTCATCGTCGTTAGGACTTGGCCCTGACGATGATGAGCACGGTGACATCGCCGGCAGTTGTCAACAGGAGGAGGATATGTCATGGTACAGTAAGTGTACGCGCGAACAGACAGGCACTCGTGACGTGTTCACGTCGTTAACAACCTTACTTTAAAAATGCTATCCCATATAACACTTCCTTCTATTCTTAATCCTTTACCATTGAAGCTTTGGAACTCCCTACCAATTCATATAAAGCGTGCGCAATCCACAGATACTTTTAAAAAGGTGGTCAAAGCGCATTTCCTTCCTCCCTAAATAGTTATTCCTTTATCTCTCATTATCTGTTTATCTCTCCTTTAACACTTACTTTTCCTTGCGTCGTATGGCTCTTGTTTTATTTATTCTTTACTCTTTAAGTTCCTGTATATGTATGGGTATATATAAATGTATATATATATATATAACTATATCAATGTACATTTATTATACTATATTATCACTTCTTAGTAACTTGCGTACACCCTCAACCCTTGATCACTGGTCCTATGCAAAGTGCATGCCAATTGTACCTTTGTGTATTTAATGTTTGTGTTTATTATTTTTTTCCTATTTTTGCTAATTGGTGTACAATAAAGTGTATTTCATTCGTTCATTCATTCACGTCGGTATTCTGCGAGGCCGCGGTAGCAACTCGATGGAGCCAGCACATTCGTTGCTTGGCTCTACCACGTAGGATAATCATATTTCGTCTCTTGATTTACTTGTGTGATTCACACATCAATTATTAAATAAATAAACATAACGAGATCTACATCTCGGTGAATAGACTCGAGCACATGACACAAAATGCGCTTCGTAAAGAAATAAAATCTCACTGCGAGGTCGTTCGTGATCGGCTATGGCCGTCTGACCCACTTTAAGTGACAACAAAGTTTTTCGAATAGCTCGAGCCGGTTCGTGGAGCGCCTCTATGTATATTTACAACTAATCTTTTTACGACGCAGTGCTGTGCGCACACCTGCTGTGGCTCCTTGTAAGCTGTAATCTTCGTGGGTAAACATTTTATCACTTCACTTCATTTCACCGACAAGTGAAATAGTGATTATTTATTCTTCGACTTAACAGTTAAGTGTTAACTATCTTGTAAATGTCTAACCGCAAGACAGAGGTCTCATCTCAATATTTAAGAGGGTTTTGGAGTGGGGTCAGACCCCGCCACGCTGCTCCAGTGCGGGTTGGCGGGCTTCACATATCCTCGAAATAATATTTTGTATTATTTCATAGATATGCAGGTTTTGTCACGATGTTTTCCTTTACCGCCGGGCACGTAGTTAAATACAGCACTTAAAATTGCTATTAACAATTTTGGTGGTGCCTGCACCGGGGATGGAACCCAGGTCATTCGTGAACTATGAAATTAAATCGGGCGCCGTGGTCTCTAGGCCATCACGGCTAGTAATTTGGTTGCTTGTGTAAGCAAATGTAAAATTATGTATCATTTAACGAATTATTTAAAATATCCATGTGAATACTTAGTCGTATTATTCTTTATAAATTGATTATTACATCGAGTAATATAATTCATTTAACAAAAATAAATTTGTAATGTTGGCAGTATTTTGAGTTACCGGGTGTTTAGTGTTGGCAACATTGTCCTACTCAGTAGTACTCAGTAGTAGGACAATGTTGCCAACACTAAACACCGTACTGAAGTGGGTACAGGTTGAAGACCGATGGGCATTATTTCTTTGTCAGTGGTAAAGGAAAGACGCAATTCGAATTATCTTTGTAATAACTATCTGAGTAAAGAGAAATACATAAATATTTGAAACGTGAGTGTTGGGTTTAATTATCGATGTTCCCTATGTAGTTAGTTTTACACTTGTTACTAATACAATAAAATCTTTGTTTACTGTAACACTCTCAACACAACATAGTTTATTTGATTTGTCAATCCTAATAAACAGAAGAAAAACAGTCTTATATCTTTATAACATTTTATTATTAAGGTATGGCAGAACAAACATTTGAGTTGAACGCCAAAACAGACGTTGTTTAAGCAAAAAAAAAAAAAGATAATAACCTCACGATACTGTGAGTGTTGGTTGATCTGAACAAAATTAATAATTAAAACCCGAAGGTAGCTGAGACTTCAGGCCGTCGCTGTCACAGTCACAGTGCTGTGAAGCCTTTCGAGAAACTAAAATTGAACGCGATATAATCCGTATATAATAATATATTTTTTTTAATGGAAAAAACGGCAAAGGAGCATGCGGTTCACCTGATGGTAAGTGATTATCGTCGCCCACATACATCTGCAATACCATAGATGCTGCAGGTGCGTTACCGGTCTTTAAGGATATTTGGGAGATGGGAGGGAAGAGGAGGGGAATAAGAAGGGGAAGTGGGCCTCCGGTTATCTCACTCACCGAACGAAACGCAGAAGCACAAGATTCCTCTATTTCACGCCGGTATTCTCGTGGTACCGATCCGGTCGAGCCGGCCCTTTCGAGCAGTAGCAAAAGCCGCCGCTTGGCTCTACCACGTTTATGTATCATTTATTCATTAATATCAATTCAAATGTGAGTTTAATTAATCCTGAATTTATAAATATTTTTTGTGACATTTTAATTATTACATTGAAATTTTCAAAAGAAACATTGTCTGTTTCTCGTTGTCCAAGGTGCACATGGACTTCAGAACTTACTTACAATGAGTTGTGTTCGTGCGTGTGTTGTACCAATTCAATAAAAAAAAAACCAATGGGTTATTGAATGAAAAAAATAATAAACGATCAATATTACTTATTTCTGCGTGGATCGAACCAAAAGTTAATAATTATAAAGCTGACCACAGACCTCAGTGGGCCGTGACCGCGGGTACTGTGAAGCATCCGGAACGACCGAATTATAATAAAATGATAATGATAAAATTTAATCAAACGCGATGAAATCCTAAACAGTTTCAATTCAAATGTGTGTTCGCGTAAATACAAGAAATCATTGTTAGTTTAGTTGATCCTCTATTTAACGGCGTACTGCATCGGTGTCTCTCTAATTGGATACCTTTTATAGATAGTTATTAGCGTTTGTTAATCGATTTAATTATCCCGGGAAATGGTTTAAGAACGATCATCTATCAAAGAGTTCAGTTATTGTATTGTTCAAATTCTTTTTAACGTTAATTGTTTGGCCTCGGGGATTTCATTGAGGTAAGGTAGAAGTATTACGTGGTAGAGTGGCTTTTGGTAGTGCTCGTATAGTCCGGCGCGCGTGGGTCGTATCACGAACATAGCGGCGTGAAGTAGGAGCATCTTCTTCTGCTCCTGTGTTTCATTCGGTGAGTGCGGTGACCGGAGGCCAGCTCCGCCCCCCTCCCCCTCGCCCTCTACCGCTAATCCGAAAGGCAGAGAGAGAGGGCTTGGAAACATGCGACGCTTGGGGGGAGGCCCACAGTCCGCTAACTCAATGTGGAGTGACCCTGTGCCCTGCTAAGTCAGGCCGACCATGTAGGTGACCAAGCCCAGTTTTGTCACGTTGGGAAATCAGAAAGGAGATGGACGCGGGTCTACCACAAACACAAGCGTAGTCTGAAACACTTCGAGAGAATTCTATTTGCACTTCGGCACATTTCGATTTGGAAAGCAGGTCACCAGCTGACTTAACAGCTGGTCACCTGGTCTTTACAAATTTTTATTACTACTTATGTATTTAAAACAAATATTGGTTAGAAGTATTTTAGCATTGTTAAAAACGTTTTCCTCTTGAGGAGTAATCTATGCTGGCAACCCAGTCTTTGGATGAAATATGAATTTAAACACATAGATGGGCATCTTTGAAAGATGTATATGGCAGAGGTCTACCAATAAATTAAAAATTAATAAGACCGGTGGCGACGCGCAAAAGTACGGTATACCGTGGCTGTCGCACAAGTTAAATAAGGAATACCTTGTTCAAATGATTAAGTTTATCTGTATATATAATGAGAAATAAAGCTCGACTGATTTAGGAGCAGCCTTCAAGAAGACCAGCAGTGGATTTCTTACAGGCCTCATTTGAGTGGCCTCCGTCCCACATTGATATCTTAGACTTTACGCTTTTGAAGGCCATGATATTGTTCTGGCCTTTGTCGACTATATGTCACCGACAGAGACTCATATATCTCTCGGTGTCCTAAAGTTAATGAAATATCTGTCACCACCAATCAGCTATAAGAATAAAACGACGAAAATTATTATTAGAAATTCTTATTATAAAATAGAGTAACTAAAGCATATTAAATATTCGTTTAACATTAAAATAAATGTATGATGATTTGCCAACTGCGCAAGGAAGTGTTTTGGTGCCGCATGTGTATATCAAAGCACAGAGGCACTCACTTCTGTTTACCTCCCCGTATCTTATGCGAAGCATATGCGTTAAGATCTGTATAAGGCTCAGATCTTATAGATACAGTGCTAGAGACACGGCACGCTATACACTAGATACATGATATACAGATATTAGACTTGGTTGGTATTCGTACTCATGACCTATGTCTCAGCTGGCAGGGACGCAAACTAATTATTAATATTAAATATTTGTTTTAAATATACATACGGAGGTGGAGAATAGATTCACACATCTTCTTTTTCTCCAAATGCCTCACCTGTACATAGCCCACCCGCCTAGCCAACAATAGTGGATCTGATAATCGAAAATCCGGAAAATTCATTAAAATTTTCCGAACCGAAATCCAACATACTACAGACAGACAGAGGTAATGGGGAACAGCATCACTTGTGCGAGTGTGAGCCACGGCGCCCACCACCTGGCGTGTTGAGTACGGGCAAGCCTTTCAAGAAAGGGCTTTCTTGAAAAACCATTGTTCAGATGTGTGCTTAAATATCCATACCGATTGTTAACTGCTGACATTTAAATGAGCGTGTAAGCTTACAGCTTAGTTAAATCAAGTTCATTTAACTTCAAGACAGTGAAGCTTCGAACGGAAGACGTAGTTATTTCGTTTCCTTTGTAAGTGGTATTGGAATTTTTATTCAGGATGTGGGTCAGCCTTGAACACTTTTGTTCTCTATGACCTTACTGGAGCTTCGAGAAACAATCGATAGGCGACCACAGAATACTGATCGGCTCTTTCTCAATGCCGTAACTGACTCATACAAAAGTTCGATATATTTATTACTAGCTTTCCCCCGCGACTTCGCACGCGTGACAGATTTTCCCGAGGCTTTCCCAAGATTAACAGTAGCCTATGTCTTTACCCTGGATTCAAGGTATCTATGTCACCAAAGTCGGTTCAGCGGTTTACCAATGAAAACGTAACATATTGACAGATAGAGTAACTTCCACATTTATAATATTAGTATCGATTACTAGCTACTAGTATCTATGGTCCCAAGATAAAAATGAAGCTACTGTCCTTCCTCAGGGTCCAAGAGTCTTCATACGCAATTTGATCGAAGTCGGTTCAACGGTTTAACCGTGAAAACTCGGACAGTCAGACATAGCTACTATCCCATTAATAATATTGGTACGCATTACATTTGTAATTTAGGAGGGTCTACAGCTTGCCATGCGAGTACATCCTTTGCCAACTAATAATTGCTTCGACAGGCGGTTCTCTCCATGCCATATCGACTGCTACTTTTAAACCAACTTCAAAAATAGACTAATTATTAAATTCGTTTGTGTTTTTTAACATACATTCACCAATACTCGACTAATCGAGTATTTCTTAAACGATTTGGTAGATTTTTCTGTCTAAAAAGATATGTAGCGTAGAAGCAAAATATTTTGTTTTATTATATTCCAACCAGTTCATGCCTACCCATTTGTATATCGTGGTACCTGCCAACCCTTGACGGGGATATCTTAAGTAACGACTAAAATAAAAAGCTTGGTAATCTAAATAATGCTAGACATAACTATCTGTGTATGTAATTTGATCGGCAATGTTTCCGCCATGCATGGCGATTACTGTAAACGCTCTCTATGGCATAGGCCTATATCCCTTGGCGAGCATAGGCTTTAGTACACTGGGTAGGCAGCAGGGATAAAAAGTAAAGTATTCATTGTAAAGTGTAGTTATTTTAAGAAATTGCGAGGGTCGGCACTGACACTTGGTCTGTCTGCGACATATGCATCTATGTCCAGTAGTGGGTTATTTTATCGGTTGAATTCTTGTATTTACGCGAATACTACACATATGAAACGAAATAATTATTTACGGATTATATCGAGTTTAATTTCTTTTTTAAATTATCTCGTCTTTTTTTACGCACGTAGGCAGTACTGAGATGTTTGACATTGTCAACCCGGTTAACGTCAGCTGTCTAATTATAACACATTCGGCGTAAATATTTACCACGTGCTCAGCGGCGAAGGAAAACATCGTGAGGAAACCTGCATGTCTGAGAAATAATAAAAATATTATTTCGAGGATATGTGAAGCTCGCCAACCCGCACTGGAGCAGCGTGGCGGGCCATTCCCGGCTCCTAAACCCTCCCTGATACTAGTATTTGAGAAGGAGGCCTTTGCCCAGCAGTGGGCACTTACAGGCTGTTACTTTACTTTTTTACTTTACGGCGTAAATCCCACTAAAAATGAATAACACAATCCAAAAAATTAAGACAAAAATACACCTCAGTCGCCCCGTGAAGTCCACTCTGTTCCGAAACTACGGGAATATAAAAAGTTAATTAGAGGCGATATAATCCGTAAATAATAGTTTCAATTTCAAATATTCACAGACTGTTGAAAGGGAAGCATAACTGTTGCCATATGCCATGCTGTTTCGTAACACAACAATTGCAACCGGTATTTATGAGCGTTTCGCTCGCTCACCCATCACCGTACGGCGTTGTATCGAGGCATTGTGTCCTAAACGATTGTTCGATTATAAGGACAGGTTGCGTTGCATCTGTTAGGTAACCCACCTGTGGGCCGCGATAACCTCTTTGCCAACTAATAGCCTGGTAGTTCTCTCGGTTTGAAATAATACTATTATGCCGCATGCGCTGGGCGACTGATATAAATCGTAAGGGGGACTGGAGGATCTGCGTACCGGGCTACGATGCATCGCTTTTTTGCTGAGCTGGAGCCCATCCATTGCCGTCACTGAGCAAAACCTGGCGGATCGAGTCCGTTATGCTCTGCGAATGGATTGATCTCAGTCAGCCTCTCCTTGATACCGCTCGCATCAATCCCCCTAACCCTCGGCCGTCTGGTCTCCCCTGGCGAGGGCTTCCGTCTGGTTTGGTTTTAATTTATTTACTTGAAGTATTTTAATAATATATTTAAAGATAACTTATTAATATTAAGGTATTTTATATATGTATACATATTTATATATTCCACCCGAGTATGTGCGTAAATAACCACATAATAATAATAATATTCATTGTCAAAATAATTTGAAACATAAAGTTTGTATGAAATCCCTGATATCCGGGCTAGGTAAGGAACCTGTATTACAGAGGTCATCTTCTCCCAGGTTTAATTAACAACAATCATTCCTTATAACAACAGCTCGACTATAGATATTAGATATTAGTACTATAGACTCCAGAGCATTAATATTAAACCAGGTTCGCGAGGTTACAATGTGAGGAAATCGTTTGAAAGGTTTTTCAATCAAACTTTGAACGAACCTTATACATCTCTGGGGTATAAAGTAGTCTAAATTACTTTTTCCCGAAAGTTCCGTCAAAATCTATTTACGTGCTTCAAAGATTAATCCGGAAAAAAAAGAGATAGAAATTTTAAAACATTTTTTGACTTCATATATAAGTAATTGTAAGTAGATTTAATTGTTATTTTACATTACAATAAATGATTTATAACTATGCGAAAGGCCGTACAAGCGTAGACGGCTGTCATAGTTTCGTGGTCAGGGGTTAGGGCACGCGCTTTAATTTTCATAGTAAGCGAGTGACCAGGGTTCAAAACCGTCCGGTTTCATCTTTAACGATTTTTACGACATCCATAGGAGGAGATTTGATGGCTACGTTACAAGCGCCACCGAAAGACTTGTTTTTTTTTAGATGACTTTTCAGCTCGTAAAGAGATCACCGTATTGCTCTAATGTCGACAACGTGGTAGATTCAGTACTTAAAATGGTGAGAGAGTTCGGGGCTCGAATCCGGGTCACTCGCGTACTGGGTAATTATAGCAAGCACCCTCGCCACTAGGTTACAACGGCTCTTCCGCATGGAAAGTATATGACAATAGCTGAACTAATATCACATCTTTAGCTTTACGAAAGTTTTCTTTGCACGTTCGAGGTGTAAGAGGGAGTTTGTCCCATTTCTTCTCCAAAGGTTCCCAAAAGACTGATGGACGAGGCTTTGGATTTGTGGCGAAGAATCTTTTCGATTATGACGAACACATCGGAAAGTCCAGACCAGTCCATTATGAAACCGACTTTTGTTGGCGCCGTCTTGGAAAGGCCTTTGTTCAGCAGAGAGGGAGAGACAGAGACAGAGATAGAGAGAGATGTGCTCCTGGCCGATTTCGACCACGGCGTCAACTTCCGAATACTACCGAGAGATATTACAGTGCTGTAAGTGTACGCGCATGCGCGGAGGCACACACTCGTCTTTAACTTCTCGTATCCGATGTAACGCCTATGCGATGACGCAAGGACGGTTTAGATTCAGAGAATCAGATCAGAAAACCAATAATTTGTGTTTAACACAAACATTGTTTTCGATTGAGATTCGAACCCAGGACCCGCGGCTCAGCAGTCAGATACGCTAACCACTAAGCCACGCGGCCGTCTTTTACTTATATCAGCAGACGTATACAGGCTGATAGAGAAGTAAAAATGAAATGAAGATTAAGTTTGTGATGTTCAGACTAGGTAAGCTCTGTATCGTTAAAACCAAATAAATGTTTTATTTTAAAACTATTTGTGCTCAATTGTTGGCTATCCGTCGCAGTGAATTAAGTGGAGAAACAATTAACAATCGATTAAAGGCAACGTTAAAAGTAATCACAGAGCTATTAACCAGTGGATTCAAGGTTCACAGTTAACGTTTCACCGTCTCTTTCTAACGATTGATTTGCTTTTTCATCCACTGAGAATCGAGTTATTGAATATAAACATAAAGTAAGCTCTCGGTACCGCGTACCATATACTGGGTCGGTTAGAGGTCTAAACATTTCAGTTAGATGCTGGCCTATTGGTCAGAGCGCACGCTTTTAATTTTTAAGCGCTCGGATGACCTGGGTTCGATCCCCGGTGCCGGCATCACTAACGTCGGTGCTGAATATACCACGTACACGGCGCTTAAGATAAACAATCGCTTGGAAACCTCCGTATCTGACAAATAATAGAAACTGTCGATGCCACGTGAAGTCCCTTTTGTGGCGGATATTTGAGAAGGAGGCCTTTGCCCAGCAGTGAGCGCTAACGGGCTTCTACTACACTTCGCCTTTCTTCGTCTTTTGCACCTTTCGAAGCGTTCAGTTAATAATTATGTTAATTAAGGCTTATTGTTTATAAATGCGAACGCTGTCAGCTACTCTTGAGTGGAGAGTGGAACACGCGTGTTGGGTAGTCGCGGTGAGATTGGTTTTTTTTTTCTATATTTCCTAACAAACGCAGGCGTCCTTCGTGCGTCGATTATATGAAGCCATTTTGAAACAGTCGTCACAGGCCGAACAGAAAGAACGACCATTTCGTACATTCATTTAACGTGTTTATTGAATGAATGAATGAATGAAAATTCTTTATTCTTTGCGGTAAGAAAGATAATTCACAGCGTTTCGTAACGAGGCTCCTCTGACGGAGAAGAAACAGGCGAAAGAAACTCTGTAGGTACCCTCTTTTTTATTTTATTTTTTCTATTTTTGTTAATTGGTGTACAACAAAGTTCTCTCATTCATTTCATTCACTTCATCCACTCTTTTTTTTTCAATAATTATCATTTTTTTTATGCGGTTCACCTTATGGTAAGTGTTTACCGTCGCCCACATACATCTGCAACACCATAGATGCTGCAGGTGCGTTGCCGGTCTTTAAGGATATTTGGGAGATGGGAGGGAAGAGGAGGGGAAAAGGGAGGGGGTGTGGGCCTGCGGTTACGTCACTCACCGAACGAAACGCAGAAGCACAAGATGCCTCTCCTTTACGCCGGTATTCTGCGAGGCCGTGGTACCGATCCGGTCGAACCGGCCCATTCGAGCACCAGCTAGAGCCGCCGCTTGGCTCCACCACGCGTGAAATTAAAGGTTTGGTCCCACGGCCAACTGAAAGCATGCCACAAGAATCCACCAGACTAAAGCACATTTATTTAAATCAAAATCTGTATTCATGGCCTAGTACCAAAGTACTTGCTGGTGGCTTAGGGTGCTTGTCTTATGCGAATTACGATGCCGGCACCGCTAAGATGCGAGGTCTATGGTTGCGAGCAGAGAACGGTTATATTGATATTAATGTATATTCGGACCGGCGCAGAGTCATCGGAGAGGGCCTTTTTGGCCCTCCTCAAAGGGTCCACGTATACACCGTCTTTTGAGCGGTTGCACTTGCAATTGGAGTTCGCTGAGAGATTGCTGGCTTGCCGGTTGAGATTTCCTCTTAGATCTTAGATTCCTAATAGGAGGTCCAGGCGGCAGACAGGGTTCGTTTCGTCGGAGGAGATATCTCATCCTCGAGTTGGTGCGTGCAGTGTTCTCTTGTATCCTTACATGAAGACAGAGTCCTATCCTAGTCCTAGTCCTAAGGAGAAGCGCTGGGATAGCGTTCCACGTCATCATAATAGCATCCGTGGCAATTTTAGCTGGCAGGAGTCCGATATACCTCGTCATCGCCCCGACGTCTGTGGCCTACCACTAGGCCGGAAATAAATATTGGATACTATATCCAATATTTATTTACTTATTTATATATTTATTTGATGATCATATGTGATACTTGTATAAGTGTTTTGTTTTTGTCCTATATGATCTACCACTTATTGGCATTTAAATTTTTTACAACTATCAAAGTAAAATAAAATAATAACAATATAAATTAATGTACATGTCTAATTTCATTATCAGTTAAAAATTCAATTTAAATCTCCAAGAATAAAAATTATGTTATTGTATCTATGTAATTAGTCAAATTTTGTAATAAACTTTTTAGTTAAACAATAAGAGCTTTTACGTCGAAAAAAAAAGGCACAAGTAATTGAAATCTAAAAGAATTCAAGGATCGATATCTTCCTAAGCATCGAACATCATTACTGGTTTTTAACTACGTCCACTAAATGTCACAATGTCAATTATATAACGTCAACACAGCAACATGCACATGTTTCTATCGACAATTACATAGCTATGTTGTTGTGTCATATAATTATTGTCCCGTATCGATGTATAACACTGCCGGTATATCGGTTTAGTGCTGTAAACGCGAGTGAGTTGAATAAATAGGTAAGGCGTCTGAGCTAAATAACTTTGTGCCGCCTTTACTTAATGAAACTAGAAGAACATTTCTTATTCTTTGAGTTATAACATCCAATTAAATAGATAAATGGGTAGTGTTAAAAAATGGCTCGGTATTAATTTTAAAAATAAAAGAAACTCTTTTTCAACTTTAATATACTTACACCAGTTAATTTATCAAATGTCTGAAGATAATTAGCACTGAAGTAACGTGAAGAAGCAGCCTGTGAACATCTCACTGTTGAACAAAGGCTTCTTCACAAATACTTGAGAGGGTTTTGGACCTGGGAAGTGTGTATCACGCTGCTCATGTGTGAGTTGGCGGACATCACCTGACCTTGTAATAAGACTTTTTAATTTTCCAGTGACTTTTGATGTTTCGAACGCCGTGCGAGATAGTGCCAAATTACAATACAAATCGGATCAAATTTATAGTTAGACATAAAATTCAATTGTCAAAAGTTGTTTTGTACGGCTGGTAGCGGAAGGCGTGCGCCCTGACACTTTTACACTGGACATATTGTACTAAATAGTAGTTATCTGTTTTACCGTGGCATCGATACACGTACACGTACAGTACGTGTACGTACGTGTACACACACATACGCAGCGACGCAAGATTTTCCTTCTGTGGATCGCCTTGACCGCCGCGGCCGACGCTGTTCGACGGCGTCTTAACTCTTTACAGAGTGATGATGGAGGTATGTTAGAGAAATACGCAGTAATGTAATAATGAATAATGTAGTAAAGGTTTGAGTTCTGGTGTGTAGAACAAATTGAGATATCCGCGACTTTGTTCCCTTGTGTATTAATTAAACATAAATTTTTATTTACTTAAATTTACGAAAGATATACATAGGTATAAGTAGTATATGATATGAATATAAATATACGTAACTATAATATAGAAAATTACAACAAGAGACTTAGTAGAATTGATATTATCGGTCATTATAATAATATTTTGTATGCTGTATGTATGTGTGTATATACATATATTTGTTTATATGTATTCATATTTGTTTATATGTATATATTCCGTCAGTATCTATCTAATTGTAAGTGTAAGTTATTCGGGTTGACTGGTATTCAAATAAAGTTTAAATAAATAAATAAAATTTAAGTACTGTTTTTTTTTATTGGAATGGGGTAACGAACTACCTAACAGTCCGTCCACCGATGGTGAGTGGCCAATGCAACCTGTGGACACCTGCGACAACTTCAATCGAAGAAGGTTCCAGCTGCGCTGTCACCGCTGAGGACTGAGGACAAAGATGGAACTCCTCACAGCCCGTAATTATACTGGCTTTCGATAACTTTCAATTCGGTACTTACCCAGACGTCTTCCGGGGTCAGAAGGCGCCTAGTAAAATTACCACTAACACAAGAGGAAAACAATAAACAATAAAGGATACCTCCATGTCTGAGTCATAATAAAGATATTTATTTCGTGGTCGTGTGAGGTCCAGCAGGACTGTTCCCGGCTCCACAGCTGGGAATATTCGAGAGAAGACCTTCGCCCAGCTGTGAGCATTTACAGGATGCTACTTTACGAAAGGACAAAGTAAACAAAAACGGTTAATCATTAAATTTACGTAGGACGAGGATTCCCTTGTGATTAAAATACTATTAAAAAATGATTATATATAAAATTGGTTTTCACCCGCGGCTTTGTCCGCGTGGAAAATTTTTCAGCTGCCTTTCGTCGATCTCCTTCGTAAAGAGAAGTGAGGCATTTAGAGACGATTATCGCGCCATCTATCGGTAGCTATCGGCTATTCTGCAAAGTCGCCTCTAACGGCACTTGAAGAAAGGAGATGACAGATTCTTCACAATATATTACATTGCTGTGTCCCAGCCGCGGGCGATTACGTTATGTTGGGTGCGAATATAATAATTAACTTCAATTTGTTCAAAAAAAATTAGAACCAGTTGAGTGGCAATGTGTAAACTATTGTACAATCAGACTGAAATATGAAGTGAATAAAGACAAAATGTTTGAAAGATCATAACTAGTACAGTAATAATTAATATCCAGTGGAGGAAATTAGCAGTCTGCTAAGGTCCCACAGCTTTGCAAAGACCTCCTCTTAATATATTTGCTATCGAGGGGGTTCATTTTTAATAAATAAATTAGAAATTGAAACACTGAAATAAAGAGAGTTCTTTATATTTTGTGACGGCGCAAGAGAACCCACGATATCTTGTCTGTCATGCGAACTATCCATGTGTTTGCATGCTGCATGCTCGCGGCACACTCGCGGCACACTTCCTGGGTAGTAGCTAGTTGTTATTGAGGAAATAATCATAAAGATTTCGGTATCAAATAGTAGATTGAAGTTTAGAGATGCTCTAAATAGACTTTATTTATGGTTAAGGATGTTTATTTTTCATCTTAAAAGGTGTTACAAAAACCACTTAAAGGAAAAAATCAATATTAAAGGAATTAAACTAAATATTGTTAATAATAAAGATATTATATATATTTATAAATAAAAAATGGAAAGAGAAGCTACACCTCGCAAGGCCAAAGGATCAAGCCGATCAGAGAGACCTTGGTCGCCGAAGATTCGAGCCGCTCTACGTTGGATGCGGTCAAATGGAAGGAGTTGGTACTGGGTTGCCCCTGCCCAGAGATGAGAACAGTATTTCGTGTGGGGCCGAAGTTACGTCTTATAAAGTAACCGTCGGTGGACCGGCATGAAATATTTTCCCGCTCTGCAGCACACAAAAGGCCGGCAGCGCATCTTAGCTCCTCTGGTGTTGTGGATGTTCGTGGGCGTCGGTGATAACTTACCATCAGGTGAACCGCACGTTCGATTGCCCCCTTCTTCTATAAAAAAAATCTGTTGACCATTGCAACGGAGTTTAAAAAAACTCTGTGTGACTCTTTTCGAATGGCGGGCTCGAACCTACAACTACGTTTCGCGGTCTGAATCCCAGGCTCCGGATACAGAGATGCAGTTGCATGTCCCCCGTGCCCCCTAATCTTCGAATCCCATATATTTATCAGAAAAGCCGAGGACTCAATACGGAGGGAGTGTTTACTTCCACATTCCGTAGACGCAACGATACGCTTTCTCACGCTTACAATTCGACTCAAGGATGTTTTGCCCTCTTTTTTCATCGCCGACTCTCCAACACTACGAAACAACAAAGCATTAAGATGCAACGCCGGACATGGCAATTATTTGATTATATTAACGCCACTTAACTCGCTGAAGAGGCGCCTAATTGAATCTTCTCCTTAATGAAACGGCTGCGCCTTTGTTTATGAGCGGAGCGGGAGCGGAATTAAATTATAGTAAATATTATTTTCCTGTGTTACCAGAATATTCCTGTATATTTTTGACGTACTGCCAATACTTTTTAAAAATTAGTAGATCATTTTAGTGTAGTTGAACGGACCTCCGTAAGAAATATGAAGAAGACATGAAGTATGACATAATTCATAAAGTTTTAATGCAATGTATATTTAATATTTAGGATTACATTTAAAACGATATTTTTAATGTAACCGCACCCTATAACTTTCGCCTTACCAAAACACATCTTATCGCTTTAACAATAAGGAGTAAAATTATCGCATGCGTTATTACGCCCGCGTGGGCCGGCCACCTGCGAGGCCAAGGTTCAATGCCCGTGATTATGTGTTGTTATGAAATGCATGTATTGTAAGTATGATAGAGGAGGCTGAATCATGTGGCTGGCTACACAAGGAGGACGTGACAGAATGTGTTGTGGATTATCCAGATAAATGTATAGAACTCTGTTCACACCAGTATTGAGTATACGGTAAGAGAGTATATTTATTTATTACTCTTCTTTACCATCCTGTAAATAGTTCAATGCACAGGCCTGACCCATGAGGAACATCACGCATCTTAAACGCTGCGGCGCATCATCGGTCTGGTATTTTTCGATGTTTTCTCTTAGTCGCCTCTTTCGACATCACCACACGACTATAGACCCCTGCCCGCTCCCTCCAACCCTCCCTCTACAGCCATACATTATAAGCAAATGTAATCATCAAAATGTTTAATACCTATGTTTTTGGAAACTTAATCTACACCTAAAAGACATCCTTAACCGTGAGAACGTCTAAACAATGCGATCTTCGGTCATAAATTATACAGTCATAAACACAAACGACTATATTATTCGACTCTGTGGTTAAAATAACAGACCACTGACACGAGTTGCTATAATTCGAATAAGGTCTATCAGAATTTACTGACAGGGGTTTTTTTTTTATGAAAAAGACGGCAAACGAGCAAGCGGTTCACCTGATGGTAAGCGCCTTACCGTCGCCCACATACATCTGCAATACCATAGATGCTGCAGGTGCGTTGCCGGTCTTTACGGATATTTGGGAGATGGGAGAGAAGAGGAGAGGAATAGGGAGGGGATGTGGTCCTCCGGTTACCTCGCTCACCGAACGAAACGCAGAAGCACAAGATGCCTCTCCTTCACGCCGGTATTCTGCGAGGTATTCACTCCGGTATTCTGCGAGATTCTGTAACCAATGCATACAATATATGTATTTCCGGTTACCTCGCTCATCGAACGAAACGCAGAGGTACAGAATGCCTCTACTTCTTAGCCTGTGCCAGTATTGCGCGCGGCTGTGGCCCGCGCCGGTCGTGTCGGGCCTGGGTCGGAGACACGGGACGAACGCAGCACAAACAGACCCGAAAACCAATAGTTTATATGTCTTTGCACAAATACTGACTTCGGCGGGAATTCGAACCAGGCTACGAGCGGCTCTGTACCGCGGCTTCACCCACGTGTGTCCACTCATCCATCACACCACATGTAAAAAGTAAAGTAGTAGCACGTAAGTGCCCACTGCTGGGCAAAGGCCTCCTTTTCAAATAATAGTATCAGAGAGGGTTTAGGAGCCGGGAAGGGCCCGCCATGCTGCTCCGCGGGTTCACATATCCTTGAAATAATATTTTTTATTATTTCTCACACATGCAGGTTTTCTCACGACTTTTTTCATCACCGCCGTGCGCGTGGTAGAAACAGCACTTACAAAATTGCTATTAACAATTTTAGTAGTGCCGGCTACCGGAGATCGAACCCACTTCACTGTGGCCATTTATGGGCTGTTTCTTTATTTTACTTTATACATACATCATACAAATACTTTTATGTATAGATTTACAACGATGGCTGCCTTGTGTAGGCTTCAAATAAAAATTTTAACTAAAGCGCTAAAAGTACTGTATTTTATATATATATATACGAATTGAGAAAGGGGTGCTGAACTGGTTTGGACTTGTAGAGAGGATGAATAAAAGAAGGTTGACGAAACAAATGTATGAGGCGAGTGTAAATGTTAGAGTCGGGAGAGGAAGACCTAGGCGAACATTTCACGATCAAATCGGAGACGTTCTGAAAAAAGGCCAGGTCAAGAGTACACTAAACCAACGAGCATGCATGAGAAGACTGATGAAAGTGGAAGAAGCGAAAGACGTATGTCAGGACCGTAGCAAGTGGAAGAAGATTGTCTCTGCCTACCCCGTTGGGAACAAGGCGTGAATATATAGAATACATACATACATTATTCGTTAAATATGTTACGACCCGTCAATACGCAAGCCCAACTCGAACACAACCGTTTCAAAAAGCACATTCGATATTCATTTCAAGTCGTACAGAGCAGCCACGCTAAGTAGGATAGAACGTACTGATATAATCCAGTGTGACATTGTTACTGTAATTACGTAGCTATGGCCCTCTGCTTGCACTTAAACGGTTCATAATAATACGCGGGTACAACTGGCAACACAGACGAATCACTCAGTTGTATGATATCGTAGCGAATGCCCGATAATGTCTCGTCAACTCTTACGTCGTCGAACGAGAAGTCAAATGAAATAATGCTTTGTAAATTATATGTCCGTCGATAATAACGAAACTCTTTGATGGGTAAATAAAGGTGGCTTTACTTTACAATGGAAATTAAATACCGTTTCGGGAATATTCTGGAATAATCGAAAATAAAAAGACGATCGAAATTCGGGACTATGCGAGGAGCACTGGAGTGCATAAGGGACAGAAAGCGGAAGAGGAAGATCACGAAGAAAATAAGAGGAAAAGAAAGAAAGGATTTGGTAACTGTCAGGAAGATCACGTGCGAGGGATAGCGCGTCAGGAATAAAATCTGCACCCTCTGTAAGTGGTAAAAATAAATAGAATTCTAAGATATCGGCCTTGTACTCCAATCTCGCAATCCTTAGCTCGTAGCATTATAATACAATAGGAAGAAGGATAATGGAGTGGCAACCTTATGTAGACAAACACAGTTCAGTACGCTAACCCACTTGTGAAGTCCTATTACGTCCATAGCGACTGGGCAACAGCTGGGCGTCATATATCATCGTGTCGCTGCGACTGATTCGAACCCAAAACCGGATAGCTCATCCGTCATGGACGTTAACCACTAAGCCACGTGTACGTGTTGTCAAACTGCGTTGTTCTATGTACGAGCTGGCAAGGGCAAACAACCGGCTATTTAGTTAAATCACACGTCGTGAAGATCAAACCCACTGCATAGTCGAGTGTGAGAAAATCAGAGAGGCATTTGAATGAGGCGTGTATTTACGCAAATATTACTTACGATGCGGATGTTGCGTCATATTTATAACTAAATATGATAACTTTAAATGTTTTTAGTTAAAACTTAATTTTTAGACAAACACTTGCCGTACCATTAAATCTTTACTCCTTAAAACACCTTCTCATTCTTCTAGGCGATGTGGCGAATCCTTCACTGTAAAGGCGGCCAAGTTATGGAACTCACTCACATGACTTACGTGCTAGTTCTTCTCGTGAAATATTCCGGAAAAGAGTGACGGAGCACTGTCTTTCTAAATAATAACTTATCTGCATTTATGTATTATTATTGTATTGATGATTACTATTAAATATTGGTAAGTATATGTCTGTATGTATATTTAAATATATTTAGACTTAGTCGTTTTTCATTGCGAATTATATTAGTTAAGATATTATGTATTAATTAAGTACACAACTACCTACTTGTATAATAATAATAGTTTTCTCTTTCCTCAAGGGTTTGCTGGAAGAGAACCCTGCTTAGGGTTAAGCTCGCCTTTGTACATTTATCTTGTTTATTATTAAAATTGTAAATTTATCATAATGTGTACAATAAAGAATAAAGAACACACACATCAATGTACGCTAATGTGTCCGAGTATACTACAAATACAATGATGATGCACTCCTGTCCCTTTGTATATTGGATTTTAGTTACTAAAGAACTAACAGTTCACCTGATGGTAAGTGGCTGCAGAAGCCCACGGGCACCAACAGACAGCTCTAGATGCCTTGTCCTCACAGCCTGTAACTATACTGGTACAGTATACCATTCTAACTGGAACTCAACGGCGTTTGGACTGATGGTAACATGGTGGTTCCCATCCAGACGACTCCTAGGCCGAGAAGGAGACTAACTTCTAGTAAAGTTTCGGGTGGTTGGGAGAGAGCTGACGAGCAAGAGGCTCATCTGCTGGTAAGTGATTACCGTCGCCCACGTGCATCTGCAACCCCGGAGGAGCTGCAGGTGTATTGCCGGTCTTTATGGATATTTGGAAAGGATGGAGGGGAAGGGGGAAGTGAGCCTCCGGTTACCTCACTCACCGAACGAAGCACAGAAGCACAAGATGCCTCTACTTCACGCCGGTATTCTGCGTGGCAGCGGTATTCTACCCCGGTCGAGCCTGTCTTTTCGAGCAGCAACAAAAGGCGCCGCATGTCTCTACCACGTTTAACTATTGGCGTAGGAGGTGTTATATCGGGAAAGAAGATTTCAGAACATAAGTTTAAGTTTTTTATCCTGCGCTACAGTGTGATGCAATAAATGGGTCTACGCTCAGTTTACGTCACGGATTCCCGCAACACTGTTTTTCAGTTCACTGTTGCGCCGGTAGTGTCTGCAATAGATACAGCTCATCGATATATTAATAAACCACCTGAGATAACCTCTGGTCTTTAACTTCCCTGTCTCGAAGTATCGCTCACGAGACAAGATCCGACGAAGGATCAGATGCTGTGTCAGAGACACGGAACGAACGAAAATAATTTTAGTTTTGTGCAAATATTCGCTTCGGCTGAGATTACAACTCGAAACCTGTGGATTAACAGCCAGGTACGGTAATCATTAATGAAATTATGAAACTATGTATGTGTTGTTTAAGGATTCATATTTACTTATAGAAGAGAAAAAAAATCAGGATTTGATTTTAGGCAGAGATTAATACTGAATACCCTTTGGCACTACTTAGAGCGGATATAACTAGCTGCAATAACTCACGTTTCACCTCTCCGGGAGATAAAACGTGACGAGTGCTCAGCACCAGGAGATAGTCATGAGGTTTTTAAAGCTTTTCCCCTTAGTTGCTTCTTACGGCTACCTTCCTACGGGATGAAAGGGGAGACAGATTCCTATTTATTTAATTTTACACACACATAACATTAGCTAAGTTTAGTCCACTGCTGAACAAAGGCCTCAACGAGAAAGCGTCAACAGAAAGCCGGTACATTTCTTGGAACGTTATAGACACGGATCGGTGAGCTCAGTGCCGGTACCCTCACACTGGTGTTACCACTCCCCATCACCACCATCCGGTCGCCAGAGCATCGTTTGTGATGTACCCAGCTAGCAGGGTACACCACGTGCAGGTGAGGTTGGCTTCTGACATAGGTCTGGTACCTTAGTTTAGTTAATTTTATTGTTATTTTGATAACTGCTCCATAGTTCCTTCATTATATTAATCTACATATACGTTCCATGTCCAAAAAAAAATTGAGAATTACTGAACTAATTGTATCCTGACAGGGATGTAAATTCATTTTATATTTTTAACAATGGATGATATCTAGTCTTTATATTACACGAAGGCAAGAGCATTACGACAGACAATTATATCATACGAAGGCCAAAGACAATTCCTTCTTTAAAACTGGTTGTCATAATGACTTAGTGATTACTTAATGAATTACACAGGTATATCAATCGCATTAATTAAAACAGTAAAATGAAATTCACGACGTGGTTAAGTTATTAAATTTCTGCGATAACATATATTTTGCTAGAATTAATTTATTATTTACCTACAGGAAGTCGCTTATATGAATCGCTGGAGTCGCAAATCGGTCCGCCAGTATCAGTCTAGCTACTGCGGCCCGTGGACACCTGCAAAGAACTTTAATCGAAGGTAGTAACAGGTGCACTGTTATGTGGACTAAGATGGAATACCACACAGCTAGTATATACATTTTAAGCCGGAAGTCAACAGCGGCTGCATTGGAGATTGCCGGTAAAAATTAAGTGATTCTCGATGCCCACGTACATCTGCAACACCAGAGCTGTCGGTGCGTTGTCGGCCTTTAAGGATATTCGGGGACTGGGGAGGGAAGAGTGGGCCTCTGTTTACCTCACTCACCGAACGAGATGCCTCTATTTCACTCCGTTCGAGCCGTCCTATTCGAGCAGCAGCAGCGCCGCTTGGCTCTTCCACGTTTAAAAAATAGGCAAGATGGTGATACTCCAGGGGCTTCTAGTGGAGTACAAGTTATGCAAACATTTGTTAACGTGGCCATTTACCGAGTGATCAGCGACGAAGAGTAAACAACGTCAAATAACCAGCATGTCTGAGAAATAATAAAAAAATATTATTTCGAGGATATGCGAGGCTCGCCTACCCGCACTGGAGAATCGTGGCGAGGCCCTCCGGGCTCCAAAACCCTGTGCGTCGCAGTTTCTTCTCGCTCACGTATACATACACGCTCGGCACAGAGGACTGTCTGTGCGTGTGCTAGATACAATCCGAATCTGTGACTTCTTTCAACCGTAGCAGCATTTTGGTTGTGCGTTAGTTAACCGTGAAAATATGTTATAAGTATTTAATCATCATCATCATCATCATTTTAACATATCACAAGTCCACTGCTAAATAGGCCTCCCCCAAAGATTGCCACGAAGCTCGGTCCTGTACCACCTGCATTCATCGACTTCCCGCAACACTGCGCAGGTCGTCACTCCATCTTGTGAGGGGTCGTTCTACACTGCGTTTGCCTGTACGTAAGTATTTAATATTCCCTCTTATATTCCGGCTTAATTACAATGTCGAATTTAGCACGGGCCAAAACACAAATTCGACATCTGTTGCAAACACCGACCTAAACAATAGTCCGCAGTCATCAGGGAAACGTCCAAGGGTGAGCAGAGTTTGTTCGTGGAGTATGGTCCTATCCTCGTATTAGTATGCGTCCCTGCGACTCGCCCCGACCCTAAGTTATGTTAAACTGAGGTCCGGCGTAAATAGTTTGAAGGGAACTACTAAATATGGATTTACGTGTTTTGTGAATTGGCGATATTTGTGCGGAAAATTCTGAGATGGGAAGGTAAGTTAAGGTGAGATTTAGTATCGAATTGCGAAGGCATTGGATATGTAAAGGGTAATATGCGACCTTACATTTTTATAACAAATTCTTTTGTAGAATTGGCTGACTGGATAATAAAAGAATTGTACTTATCCCTATTTGACACGATATAACGACCGCTTAGCTTAGTGGTTAGCGTATCAGACTACTGAGTGACGAGTCCTGTGTTCGAATAATATATCATATCATAGCCGGAGATAATGTCGGTGTTACACACAATTTATTGGTCTCCGGTTCTGATTGCGTTGTGTTGGCAGTGTTTCTAATACGAATGGCTCTGATCTCGTCGAATAAGCGGTACATTAATACAACAGATATAATATAACGATGAGTAGGGCCCTCTGTGTTATTGAAATTATGCATTTTATATCTTAAAAGCATTGAGGTATATTTTAGGACAGCGCCATCTTTTGTTTGATATAGTAAACTTAAACACATCTGTGTGCATTGATTTAACCTTTGCCTAATATAATATATTACATACTTACCTTCAATGACTTAATTGAAGATTAAACAATTGTCAAATAATTATTATTATCCTGTGCGAAAGAATGAACATATTTCTGATTGATATTGCGTAACGCTTTGATGATTCACTGTTGTAATTTATTTGTCGTTATTAAGTGAGGTGATATGAATCACGACGTATTCAGGTATTTTTTGATTACCTTACATAGTGACACTATGTTTCTTTATTTATTTAGTTAAATCAAATGAACGTAGGAAGATGACGCAGAGCTAGGCGTGGACATAATGAACTTGTACTATACAAGATTCGACATTCTTTTAATATAATTAGCGGAAAAACGGAATAAGTATTCCGAAACATAGGTTACTTTAAATAAAGCGAGCTCCCTCTATAACCCAGATCCGCATCTAGTCTAGAGCAATGAAAGCAAACATAGTGGTCACCATGTATTTTAATACTTTAATGATGTCTACGTCACTCTACAAACCCTAACAATGCTGATGGTGGCAACCATAAACATGCTGGTGGCGGCAACTTTAGAAATGAAATAGAACAAATTGCCACGCAGTAACATCTGCAATAACCTTCACATATCTTCGAAATTAACAAACTAATCAAAAAAGGTTATGAATGAAATGAAATGAATTAATAAAATGTGGTTGTAAGTGGTAGAGCCTAGTGGCGGATTTTGTTGGGTACTACCATGACCACGTAGATAACCGGCGTGAAGCAGAGGCGTCTTGTTCTTTAGCGTTTTACCATCCCTCCCATCCCCTAAAATCCTTAAAGACTGGCAACACTCCTGCAGCCCTGGTATTTTAGGTGTAGCCGCTGGCACGTTTGCCCCCTTACCCATATAAAATAATACATAAAAAAATACCCAACAATGGCGAAGGTGGAATTATTTATTACTAATAATGATTAAAGTTTATTTACACTAATTTCAATTTTAAAGGTATTTAGAACAACTCACTACATGGCGAGCCTAGCCCCGTCTTAGTGTTCTGATCAATGATGTAAATCGAAAAATTCATTGACACAAGCTAACATAGGGGATCGAACTTGGGTATTCAATGATTCGAAGCCTGATACACTAACTGCTCGACCATCGCGGTCACATAACAAACATCTTAGAATTATTTCCACGTATTGTAGAACACGGGGAGCATGAGTCACTCGAAACTGTTGTTCAATAGTTTATACAATTCTTATGACGCATACCTTTGCATATATAATTTTATTTCCACTACCAGGTTTTAGGATTTTGTAACATAACTTGCTGTGCCCCGCGGTTTCACGTATTTAATTTAAACTTTACGTGTCTATGTTACATGGTTACTGCTTCGCTCCTTTAGGCCGAGTGCTGTAATGTTATAAGCAGCTTATAACCTTCCCAAAACGGCATATTTAACGCAAAGATAATCTTTCCAATCGGACTAGTCTTGTGATTAGCGCGTTCAAGATGTGAATGTACTATAATGTAAAGTATAGATAAGTAACTAATTAAAATTCAACTTAATAAGTAACTATCGTGTGCTATTGGTGTAAAAGGCATGTTGTTACAGGCGACTAATGGATATAAGGGCCTTGAAAATAGCAATGGCTTCCGATAGATGCGCCACATGGCTGTCGCGCCATCTATCGGAAAATACCAGACACAAATGAAGCAGACCGAAGACGGGCAGAAGTGTCTGATAGGAGAGGTGTCTCTGTGCTGTGATCGACAATCCGCTTGCCATGCGTGGCGATTTCGGTTAATCCTCCTTATGGAAGAGGCCTGAGTACCGCAGTGGACTGTTTTTAGGTAGTTAAGGTCAGGTAAAGTAACCAATTTTACTTGTAAAATAAGGTAATTCAACTTTGTTTTTCAGACAATCAGATGCTTTCAAGCAATTGGTCATAAGCGATTTGTTTAAAGTGTGAATGTTCCTGCTTTTGTGCACATCTATGGTGCAGCATCTTTTGTATGGCATAAGCTTCGTTGCTCTCCTTATATAATGAATACTAAAATGAGGTATTTTAGATTTCGATGTTCATGTATTAATATAAACATGACAACGACGGCATCCTCCCCGATTCCACGACGAGCCTCGTCGACAACTTCCCAACACCAGCGCCAGGTGTCAACTGCGCAGGAGATATTATAGTGCACTGAGGGACACGGGACGTACGACGGGTGACGTACATTCAGGCCCGTAATCAATAAATTAAACATATTGATATCGGCTGGGTTTCGAATCCAGGACCCATGGCTGTCGGGTGCGGTCGTTTTACTTTAACTACAACGCTACTGGCAGTGTTCGAGTCTATCTCCTCCTTCTCCTGTCTTCCTGAGGGCGTCGTGAGGGGCGACTACGAGAAAAGCTTTATAAAATTGTCTGCAGGTGTCCATAGGCTACAGTAGCTCGATTGTCACCCTAATCCAAGAGAAAATTGTCTCTGGTTGAAAATACGGCGAAGAGGCTCGCCACTCGTCAGATTTTATCTCGGAGAAAGCTTTGTTTGGAATAATTACTCATAATATTATGTTATACAATAAAATATAATTATATCATGAATAATTTCGACCTATGAGCAAAAGAAACGATTTAATTTGAAACACCTAGTAGTGTCGTTCCATTTATTATGTGACGTGAACAAATTGCATGTTGCTGCACTAATCGAAACGTCAAGTGTTATGACATTTGGCAGCTGTCACTGTCACGCGGCTGTCAAAGATGGGATAGGTAAAATATTGCACAAACCGCCACAAAACGAAGAAGTAGGTAAAATATAAACGTTTAACTGCAATACTTTGCATCGTTGTCAATTAAAAAATCACAAAAAGAATTTTAATACGGATTCCTTATATTAGACACAGTACTAAGCTGCAACACTAGGCCGATATTCTGAAAGATTCCTTCCACCAAGGTCAGACCATTATAATCCAAGTGTTTACTATTTACCTACAGCGCTGTTCTATGATTACTTTTCTATATGAAATTACGTTTAAGTGCCACCACCTAACATGTTTATACTTATTTCTATTAAAACTTGTTATTGCAATTACTTTAACTAAGGTGTTTTATTTGAAATTAAATTAAATTATATTTAATCTAATATAAAGCCTTTTTACTTATTTTGGACCTTTTGTACATGCACTATTAAGATAAGATTGCGTTAGTGTTTTTTCAGAAAATTCGACACCTTTTCTTTTGTATATAGCTTATTTAGGAGTCCCATCACCTAAGACCATCGCTGGACATAGATCTTTCCTGGTAAGCGATAGCAAAAGCAAGTTTGCTTGTATTCACTTCGGCTATGGTTCGCATGTCTCTGGGATCACGTCTTGAGGGATATAGATTAATGTTAAAGACGTTTGAAAAACAGAATCGATAACAACGCCATCTTTTGAATAATAGTATTAACAACGATTTTAAAATATTAACGCCATCTATCTTTATATTAACTGCATCTATTATTATTTAATATCAGTTCATAAATTTATGGAAGGTGTCACTTTTAAAACAGTAACATTAGTGCTCCTGCGCATGCAACTATTGCTTCAATTGTTGATGAATACCCTTTTTCATACTAATATTGTTAAAATATAGGAAATAAGACAACAAAATTCCACTGGCTATCTACTAATCCCATTTTTTCTTGAATTTATCTTATGGAGTGGTATTACTCGAATGGCACGCACTTTTTAACGCCTGCCATATAATAATAGCACAACCTGTAATTGCCATCATTGCATAGGCTTTTCCTTAAAGTTTTTTTTTGGGAAAGCCGACGCCTACGTACTTGTGCAACACCAGAGGAGCAGCAGGCCTTGAAGGATATTTGGGGTGCCTCCAGGTTAACTTAGAAAACGAGGCACAGAAGCAAAAGATGCCTCCTACTTGAGGCAAGGTACGTGGTACTACTGTCGAGCCGGGCCATTCGAGCAGCGCCGCTTGGCTCTAACACGTGCAGTATGAATAGTTATAGCGCACGTTTAGCCGTGGCAGCCCAGTGGTCAGAGCGCTCACTTTAGTTTCATAGAGCGCGAGTGACCTGGGTTCGATCCTCAGAGGCCGAATCCAAATCCCACAGACAGAGAGACCGGGAGCAACTACACTAGTGCGAACTTACCGGCTCTGAGCTCATCAATCCGCTTGTCCAGAGTTGTGAGTCCACGAAATAACCGCCTGTGCTGATGTTTTCTTGGAGAGGCTTGAGTTCAACAGTGGACTTAGATTGGCCGAAATGATAGTAGAATAAAATATATAAAATGTAGTTATATCCAAACGTATTTAACTTATAAATTACAAAAGATATTGGCGTGAAATTTGTTCAGATTAATTTCAACTTAACGTCTCAACAGGTTTCACGAACTTTTGCCACGTAGATTCTGATTTACATTTAAATTTTATTATTATTAGGTATTTATTTAATGTTAAGTCTTATTGTTTATAAATAAATAAATATATAGCAGTTTCATCATCGTCATCATCATAATTTCAGCCTATCACAAGTCCACAGTGAACACAGGCCTCCCTCAAAGATTGCCACGAAGCTCGGTCCTGAGCCACCTGCATCCATCGACGACCCGCAACACTGCGCAGGTCTTCACTCCATCTTGTGGGGGGTCGTCCCACACCACTTTTGCCTGGTGGTTGCCACTCGATAACAATAGCAGTTTATTGCTCAATAAATCAAAGAATAATCTTTTTATTGTTCTTGGCTTCTTTTCAAGCTTTTATGAACGGCAAAATCTTCATCGTAGCTACTTAAAAAAGAAATCTTTGAATTGAAGAGACAATAAAATTTCTAATGTCATCAACCTTGAAGGTACAACTCAGGCAACAGGAGGAGGAGTTTTAGATTGTTGCCACGGGATTACCATCCCATGTCACGCTGGTGTTCAGCAGCTCCACTTCTCCCTGCGATGTATTAAAAGAAATAGGTATTAAATAATAATAATTATTAAAAGAAGAGGAGTTTGTATGTTTGAACGCGCTAGTCTCAGAGGTATGCCAGTTTTTTTGGGTGTTATAGGAAGGTTATAGACTAAATATCATTACGCCACTACCCAAAGAAGCAGACCAGTAACCATAACCTCGGTCATGTACTCATCATGTGTATGAAACAGGCCAATAACATAAAGAAATTAAACGCTGGTGAAACAGTGAGGAATTTACATATACGCTTCACGAACAGCCTATCACTGTTTAGAGATACGCTTTTGGCCCGGCGGCCTTTACAGCTTAGGCGGAAAAGACTCGCGAGCAGGAGGTTCTTTCCCTGTTTCATCTCGTATATCAATCTGTACGAATAGTGTATTTACCTGTCAGTTCATGGCCGACCCATGCAGGTTGCTTTGTTGATAGCCATACCAATGTAGAAAAGAATCTGCCATCCCCTTTCTTCCCCCGCGGGTGTCGTAAATAAGGGAAAGGGCGAATAAGGGAAAAGCATAGAAAATCGCAACGGCCACTGACAGATGGCGCGATAACCATCTCAAAAACTAACAGTCTAAAATAAAGCAGACCGATGACGGGCAGCAGCGCATAAGGTGTGATGTGTCTGGTGCTGCCATCGCGCATCCGCTTCCCGAGTTTTTTTATGGGAAAGGCGGCAATCGAGCAAGCGGTTCACCTGATCGTAAGTGATTACTGTCGCCTTTTTGATTATCTGTCGTACTTTGCCGGCCTTTAAGGGTATTTTTAGGATGAGACGGAGGATGAGGAGGGGGAGGGGACCGGATAAACCTCATTTACCGAACGAAACGCAGAAGCAGAAGATGCCTCTACTTCACGCCGGCATTCTGCAAGGCCGCGGTATCAATCCGGTCGAGCCGGCCCATTCGAGCCAAGCGCTCTCCCACACTTGAAAAGTTATGCTTAGTTAGATTATGGCAAAATCCACCTTTTGTGAGAGGCTTTAGTCCTGCAGTGGACTATATACAGGCTGACAATGTTAAGGTATTTCAAATTCGATTATTGGACACATCTTTTTAAACCACCCAAAATACGTGCAGAACTTTAATGTAACCTCACCTTATTGCATAAGTTTTATTTTTATTTAAATGAAATAAGATAATAAAATACTATACTCAAGATTTATAATACAACATACATTGACGAAACAAATATATGAGGTGAGTGTAAAAGGTAGAGTCGGGAGAGGAAGACCTAGGCGAACATTTCACGATCAAATCGGAGACGTTCTGAAAAAAGGCCAGGTCGAGAGTACTCTAAACCAAAGAGTATGCATGCGAAGATTGATGAAAGTGGAAGAAGCGAAAAACGTATGTCAGGACCGTAGCAAGTGGAAGAAAATTGTCTCTGACTACCCCGTTGGGAACAAGGCGTGAATTGAAATTATACATACATACGTAGATCTGCAACACCAGAGGAGCTTATGGTGCGTTGCCGGGTTGAAGGGTATTTGTGAGATGGGCGCGAGGCCTCGCCCACCGAACGAAACGCAGAAGCACAAGATGCCTCTACTTCACGCTATTATTCTGCGAAGTCGTGGTATTACCCCGTGGTGAAGTCGGCCCATTTGAGCAGCAGCTAAAGCTACCGCTTGGCTCTACCACTCTAAAACGCTCCGAATGCACGTCACAATCTCAGTAGGCGTGACATCTATAGAATATATGTACGTAGAAGCCACTCAATGCTCATGAACAAGAGTGCTCTCTGCATGCCACCCAACTTAATTAAAACTAATCAAAGAAAAGATTGCTCGATTTATTGATTGACTATATGTTATTATGCTGTAATGAATATACGTGTTTTCGAATTTTATAATGTTATTTATTATTTGATTTATTTCTGTTATCCAATGTTGACATTTCTTTATCAATATTTATTAATTTATTGACATGTTTAAGAGTTGAAAGATTGTCACATTATATAATAATTTATTATTATATAATGTGACAATCTTTCAACGAACATATGAATACGTGTATTTGCACACACTGTTGAATAGAGTGGAACATAAAATAAATAATCTGTATAGACAGATATTGTCTGTAGTTAAACGGCAAAGCGTTTTATTTATTAGTATTGTAGGAAATTCTTTAATATCGTAGTGGTGGTTTACACAATGAATTGCATACGGACAAACATCTGGACCTGAACAGATACCTGTAACCGATTACTTAGAACTTGGCCTTGACAGACAGAAGAATTTTCATCTCATGCATTTCATTCGCTTTATTAATTTCTTTCATCTCATTCATTTAGATCATTTCGTTCATTTCATTCGTTTCATTCGTTTCATTCGTTTCATTCATGTGGGTCAGCCGTTGAGTTTCAGTACTCTCTTCCAGCGGATTATATATTCACGCGTGGACATAGAACAAGATCCCACTTACCGCCTCGAACTTTTATTATTTACCAAGCATTCAAGATTGAAGACCGGTCTTCTACAGGAAACTTCATTCGTTTTTCAGAATAAAACTCAACACAAGATGCGTGCGCGCATGTTGGGCCGTTCTTCTCCTCATCACCCGCTCGGGGGAAAATTTACAGAAGTTTACCGTCTAGCACATGTTTTTGCCAACCGTGACAGGAATGAGGATCGTAACATTGTTTTTGTGTAACGTGTAGAGCAAGACATGCGCTGGAGAGTCGGCTATAGGAATGCAAAGTGGGCAGGCAGGTATATATGAGACGAGTATATATTGTTGCGTGACAGGAATAAAAATTTGCAAATTATCATTGAACGATTTGCAATTTTTTAAACTTGAATCACTTGTAGAGGTTAAGGTCCGTGTTAGCGCTTTGTCCGCTAAGCCTCGGAAATTAATGCCGTGTAATTATTTATTCTGAACTTGGTTACTAATAAAAGAAATCATGTCTTGAATGTGAAATATAACACGGTAGGACAATATCGGAGTGAATTTGATCGTGCCGAAGAATAGAAAAAAGATTCTCGAGTGGCAACCACGTACAGGCAAGACCCCCCCACAAGATGGAGTGAGGACCTGCGCTGTGTTGCGGGAAGTCGAGGGATGCGGGTGGCTCAGCACAGATCTTTGGTGGAGGCCTATGTTCAGCAGTGAACTTGTGATAGGCTGAAATGATGATGATGTTGATGGACATGATACTAATGCGATGCAATGAAATCAACAGATCTTGATGAAAGTGTATTTTTTAAATTTTAAGTGGGGGACAGGCAGAGACTGGTTATACCGTGATTAACATGTTAATAGCAATTTCTAGTGCTATATTTAACTCGTGCTCGGCGGAAAACATCGAGAAGCCCATGGCTTTCTGCATTTCGAGGACATATGAAGTCCGCGAACTCGAGCAACGTGGGCGGACCTTTCTCGGGTAAAAAAGCCCTCTCAGATATTTGAGAAGTAGTCCTTTGCCCAGCTGTAGGCATTTAGGGGCTGTAACTTTAATCAAATAATAACTCATCGTTTTGGTTATTTACTCGTACTTGAGGAGACGAGCTTCAGAATTCTTGCGCCAAGCAACGATACCCTGATGATATATTGGCCCGTCCTCCACTCTTGTTATGAAGTTTATCTCAGCTCCGGCGTTCGAGCATAATCCGCATTCTCATAGCTCAAGGTCTGGACTTTCCTCTGTTAGTGCACATGTATATCGCCGTGTCCGTCTTGGAGAAACGCCATCGAAAACATCCATGGCCTGTGAGCATTTAGACCACACAATCCGGTACAACCTAACAATGGAAGTCTGTTTTCCGCATACCGAAACTGTAGAGTTCTCGCCAATATTTACTGTTATGAGGTAATAACAGTTAGGAAACTTCGTGTTTCAATTTCGTATGCTACTTCGGGGTCAGTCGGTTATTCTCCTGTTCAATGACCTTATAAAAGTAGCAGCCTGTAAGTGCCCACTTCTGGGCAAAGGCCTCCGTCTCAAATACGAGTGTCAGAGAGGGTTTAGTAGCCGGGAAGGGCCCGCCATGCTGCTCCAGTGCGGGTTGGCGGGCTTCACATATCCTCGAAATAATATTTTTATTATTTCTCAGACATGCAGGTTTCCTCACGATGTTTTCCTTCACCGCTGAGCACGTGGTAAATACAGCACTTAAAATTGCTACTAACAATTTTTTAGTGGTGGCGGCCACCGGGGATCGAACCCAAGTCACTCGCGCTCTATTAAACTCAAGTGAGCGCTCTGACCACTAGGCTACCACGGCTCTATGACCTTATATGTACAGCAAATCCACCCTTTTCGACAGAATTAGGATTAGGCATAGGTGCCCAGAGGTTCAGCAGCGAGCTTTGTGGTAATCTTTGGGGAGGCCTATGTTCAGCAGTGGACTTGTGATAGGGTGAAATGATGATGATGATGTCGAAGTGGTTATTTGGCCAGGCAGAGTCTCGCGCTGCTCCAGTGCGGGTAGGCTACTTCAGATGTTTGTATTTTTTTATTATTTCGCACACATCTTTTCAAGGTTTTCCTACAACACCTAAAACGTAATAATTTCAATCCTTATATACTTTCGTTTAAAATTTTAGTCGAGATGACAAGTGAATGGAGAGCCTATAGCATAGCAAAGAAATCCATGGAGTGTACACAAGTCAAAGTTCAGACGACACAACTCCATGATTTATGATCTAATTCTTTTTTAATTATTCTAATATGGTTCTTGTTCGCGCTAAAGTACAGATAAAGATATTGGAAGGTTGGGGTTCAAACGCTCGAGTGTACAATCTTTATTATTTATGAAAGATGTGTAGGTAGTTTCTGTGTGGTATCGGCGTGAGATTCTGCTTACCCTTACTTCCAATGTGTGTCGTAAAAGGCGACTTAGGGAAGGAAAAACACCAGACTAAAATGAAGCATAACGGAGACGGGCAGCAGCATCTAAAGAAGTTTACTTCATCTCTATATCACTCTGTCTTTGGGAATACTATATCAACACCCATAAAAATGTTTTTACTAATGTTACTAATAGTTTAGTCCACTGCTGAACAAAAGTCTCTCCAAGAAATCGCAATAGCCGGAATAGCCGGAATGCATCTCTTGAAAGCTTCCCTGATACTCGCCGCGCTGGGCAAGCGAGCTGGTGAACGCTGTTCCAGTACCAGAGCATTAGTGATGCTGCATCCAATCAGTCTCAGGGATTTGGGTACGATAGTCCCCCACAGTTCAGTCGCCAGAGCTACGATCGTTTGCCAGCAGAGCGCACCTTGTGCAGGTGAATTTGGCATCTAGAGTAAGAGATATTCTCATGTGTCTCTGGTACTGGCCCTCATAAAGTTTATCTTCATCGTCATCATACCTCGTATCACGCCGGGTTATACCATGTAGAATTATGTTCTCTGTTCTTTGACCAGTTTAACAAGTAGATTTTTTGCTGACCTTCATAGCCCAAACGGAAACCGGCGTCTGGCAAATTATATATATATAGACTTGTGATATTATTTAGCACTAATTCGCTATTAATAGTACAAACATGTTTTAGACGTCCACGAATTCATCGAGGCGAGATAAATTTAAATGTCGATTATTCTGTAATAACGAAATGTTTTGGATCAAAATAATTTCAGCGCAATCATCTATGGCAGAGATTGGCAACCTGTTAATGTTGAAGGGCCAAAAATCTGATGAATGCACGCTTAAGCCGTGGTTGCCAAGTGGCCAGGGCGCTCGCTTTAGTTTCATAGAGTGCGAGTGATTTGAGTTCGTTCCCCGCTGCCGGCACCACTAAAATTGTTAATAGCCATTTGAATTGATGTATTTACCACGTGCTCGGCGGTGAAGGAAAAACATCGTGAGGAAATCTGCATGTGTGAGAAATAATAAAAATATTATGGGATATGAAGCCCGCCCGCCCTGGACGAGCGTAGGGGGCCCCTCCCGGCACCTAATCCTTGTAGATATTTGAGGAGGAGGCTTGCCCAGCAGTGGACACTTACTGGCTGCTACTTTACTTTTTTTACATTTTCGGTTCTACGCATATAACGTCTCAAAATGTTGCTCATCACAATTTATTCATGCTTTTAGCTAAAGGAATAGGTTTTTAGTTATTAGAATAATAATTAATTATATCACTAATTTCCTAGATAAATACTTTAAGGTTTATTTCAAAGTTCATATAATGTTAAATATAAGCAAATATTAAATATTATGTATCAACAATATAGAGTATCGATTTTCCAACCGCCACGGGTTGCCCACCGCTGTACATCAGAGTTAGGCAGATTCTTTTTATGCGAATGTGGGCAAATGAGCAAGCGGCTCATCTGATGGTAAGTGATTACCGTCACCCACGAACATCGAGGAGTGGTGGCGGGCCTCCGGTTACCTCACTCACCGAACGAAACGCAGAAGCACAAGATGTCTCTACGTCACGCCGGCCCATTGAGCAGCAGCTAAGGCCTTAATATTATTACGAAGCTGACGGGAAGGACCCCACCCCCCCAGACCCTTCCACCCGATCCGCAGATTGTCTTCCGTCCCTACCTCGTACGTACCAGCGTAAAAACCCGACTTCCAAAACTAGCACTTAATTACTTCTAAAAATATGCGACCGTGCATCCAAATAAAAACTACAAATCATTCTTCCTAACGACAGCATTCGATAACGATGTGCTAATTTGTGTGCGGTTGGAAGATTAACATTATCAACAAAGACGGTTCATATATAAACTGTGGCCGCAGAAAAATTAATTCATTCTTTTCAAATGTTCCTTATCGATTAGACATTCAAGATGTGGTTTTTATATTTTTTAATAGCGTTAATAAGTGTGTGCTACTCCTTTTACTACTATACTACAAGAACATTTAGCTATTGGAAATCGAGGAATGTTGCGGGACCCAAACCGGTTCCCCTTTTTGGAAACATCCGGGAATCCGCTTTAAGGAGAAAAAATATCGGAGAGATTTTCAAAACAATCTACGACGAATTTCCGAACGAGAAAGTTGTAGGCGTGTACAGAATGACAACACCATGCCTTTTACTTCGAGACTTAGATATAATCAAGGATGTTTTAATAAGAGATTTCGACTATTTTTCGGATCGAGGAGTTTCGTTCAGTGACAAAGGTTTAGGTGTGAATTTATTTCATGCTGACAGTGACATTTGGCGATATCTTAGAGCCCGGTTCACTCCCATATTTACTAGTGGAAAAATTAAGAATATGATGTATTTGTTGCTTCAGTGTGGAGATAAATTTGCTAAATACGTCCAAGATCAAAGTTCAACAGGAAGTGAGCAGAACGTGCATTCGTTCATTCAGAAGTACACGATGGCGTCGATCTCGGCGTGTGCTTTTGGTTTAGAATTTGACACGATAAGTGATAAAATGGATTTGTTTACTAAAATCGATCATATTATTTTCACACCATCGTTCATGGACGAAGTGGACATGATGTATCCCGGGATCTTAAAGAAACTTAAAATGGAACCATTTCCCGATGAAATACTACAATTGTTTGAGAATTTTGTTAAAAGCGCCGTGGAACAACGAAACGGTGTGCCATCAAACAGAAAAGACTTTATAGACGCTATTTTGGAACTAAGACAACAACGCGAGGTCCAACTCACGAGTAAATTTGATGATGAAGATCAACGAAGTTTCGAACTAACAGACAGCATATTTGCCGCTCAGGTTTTCGTATTTTACGCGGCAGGGTATGAGACCAGTGCTACCACAATGTCTTTCATGCTGTACGAATTAGCAAAGAACCCCGATGTTCAGGATAAAGTGATCGCCGAAGTAGACGAGGTACTTAAAAAATACAATGGCGATTTATCATACGAAGCTCTTACGGATTTAAAATATATGGAAAAGGTTTTTGATGAGACTCTTCGCTTATATCCCTTAGTGGAGCCACTGCAAAGGAATGCGCAAAAGGACTACAAGATTCCGGGCACTGATGTGATCGTGAAAAAAGGACAGATGGTACTAGTATCCGCTATGGGCATCCATCGTGACGAGAAGTATTATCCAAGTCCAAATAAATTTGACCCAGAAAGATTTTCCATCAAAAATTCAAACGGCAGACATTCCTGTGCGTACATACCGTTCGGAACTGGTCCCAGAAACTGCATCGGTACGTTTTTCTTCATAACGTTTTAATTTTAAAAATATTTATATTTCGTTTTGTTGTTATGAGCTTCTAAAACTAAAAGCCTTATCAGCCTGTAGAGTATCCACTGCCATGCCTTGCCGATGGTGTACTGATTTTGATGATTCTTTTTTTAATTTAATGATAAAAAATATATTCATCCCCTAGGGGTCGTAAAATAGGGACTGAATTCGGTTGCTCCTTAAAACTTAATTTTACATTCACTTGTTATGTGGTAATATCTAACAATTTCTGCGTTGTATGCACAGTCAAAGTTCAGTCAATTTATGTAAGATCATGGCGATGTAAGAATCTGTTACCACATTGGTTCCCGTGTGTCATAGAGGGCGACTGTGGGGGAAGCTCTGAAGTCTTAGCGATTTAGTAACGGGATTCGCCACCCGAGACGAACGGACGAGAAGTGAATTGCGGAGCATTGTTTTGGATACGCTGAGTTGTAGAAAACTGGACATTTGTAACCACAGCCTACTCCAATGAGCGTCAGGTTATATTCAACCTTAATTTTAGAAACATTTGTATTAACATTGTAAAAGCTTAGCGTAAGGTGAGATTAATTTATTTGCTCTTAACAACTTTCGCATATACAACCAAACATGACGACGAACAACCGGACGACAGACCCAGAGCGAAGTCAACGACTTATAAATTATACAGAATAATTTAAAAAGCTTTTCAGGTTTTGTATTTTTTTATCATGTGACAGATACATGATAAAAATATAATATCTGTCATACAAACACATATTGTTTGAAAATTTCAATCGGCTACGTATTACGATTCAAAAGATAGAATCTGAATCTGAATACGGAACCCTATAATAGTCGAATTATATAACAGTGTTATTTAAAAAAAAATGTCCCCTAATATCAAGTATATCTTTGATACCCAACTAATTACACTATGTTTCCAACAAACTAAATGTAATTAATTGAGCTATTTCTTTCTTTCGTTACCAACCTAGTTATGAGAGCACCAGGGCCCCATAAAACGTCATGAGATACTGACGGGTCAGCTTTCCCACACAATGATGTTTCGCCAAGTCACCAACCCCGGCTGGCCATGCAAGGCGTTGTTCCCGAGACCGTCTGATCTCACCGTAGTCAACATCTAATATTAATTCTTTCAAAAAACTAAATCTTTGCTCCCAGAAACTTGACTACCTGTGTCAGTCCACTGCTGGACATAAGTCTCTCCACGAAAAGTGCCAATAAAGCCATGCATGGTAGATTTGCCCATACTACTCAAGCTGGCCTCAGGTTGTTTATAAACATATCAAAGCGTCTAATTATGTTAATTGTGTTTTAGTGGACTGCATGTTACTTATTGTATGTAAATATATAAAAATATTTTAGAGTTTGTTCGTTTCTTTGCCAAACTGGAACAAAGCCACAAACTCAACGATCGCGAAAACTAAACACACATTAAAAAAACCTCGAAACCGTTTTTATCTAAATATATTAAAAAATGCATTATGCACTTGCACAGTCAATCTGGACGTATATTTTCTGAATATGCTGTATGAGTATTTGCTTACCAATTAGGGGTCCCTCTATGTACAGTTTTTATCTTAGACCGTCTCATTACCCGTCACGTGGGATCAAGTAACCTCTAGTGTATGAAGTGGATTGAATCGATTTAAATGAATGTCTACTCGAAAGTATGTTTTGTCATTTATATATATATATATAACCTTGTTAATATTGTTTCGGAGCCGGCTCGGGACATATGCTACTTTCTATACCGGATTGCACCATCAGACGAAGTCACTACATATCCTTACATCCTTCTCTACATACAAGACTTGCTATCTTCAAATATCCCAGAAGAGCATTGGAACATTTGTGATAGTTGAAGTCGTTTACCGTTTATGGCCGTGTGGTAGAAGAATCTGCCACCTCCACCACCCGTGGGTGTGGTAAGAGGTGACCAAGGGAAGGTCTTGAACGTCGCAGTGGCTACCGATAGATGGCGGTACAAGCATCTCGAAAAAATCAGATAAATATTAAGCAGAACGATGACGGGCAGCAGCGTCGAAGGTGCCAGGTGTCCGGTGCTTCGATCGCCAATCCGCTTGTCGTGGCGATTATGGAAAATTGTACTTTTAGAAGAGACCTTAAAGGTCTCTCCTCTCGCCACGTGCCACAATAGTGTAGTGTACTGCATAATTGCCTTAACTACTAGTACAGGCTGTGAAGGAAAAGGTGATGTGGTTTCAATAAGAATTCTATCATTCGTGTTATTTTTTGTAAGCACTCACAGATATCTTTTAACCGTGGTATTATATTGTTTTTCCAAAATATACGTTACCTTCCACTGTAGGAATTTCTGTTGTGTCGGGGAGGCAGATTTACATACATAAATTGCACACGGACAAACACCCAGATCCGGAACTATTTGTAGTCTATACAAATTCAAGTCCCGCGCGGGAATCAAATCCGCGACCAGCTAAGCGCCACAGCTAAACGCTCAGCCACCACGTCACCGAGCCGCCAATGAGCAGCGTGATTGAGATTATAATACTAGAATGATCTTGGTAAGGCTGGAGAGAAATTTCATCATCTAGGTACGAGTTATCTCGTGAGTTATCTGGACCTCGCTAGTAGATAGCCCAGTAGTAAGGGCGCTTGCTTTAATTTCATAGAGCGCGAGTGACCTGGGTTCGATCTCCGGTCACTGAAATTGTAAGGACCAATTTTAAATGCTATGTTTACCTCGTACTCGGCAGTGAAGGAAAACATAGTGAGGAAAGCTGAATGACTAAGAAATAACATTTCGTGGATTTGTGAAGCCAACCAACCCGTGCCACCAACGCGTCCACTAAAATTCTTAATAGCAAAGAATTGCCAAGTGGTGAAGGATAACATAGTCAGATTTCTGCATGTCTGAATAGAGCAGTCCTAGGATCCGACCCCCGTTTCTTAGTTGAGTTCCTTAGTAGTAAACTTGTTTTTATTCATTTCTATTAATTTTCGCTTCTTTTTTTTTTTATGAAAAAATAGGCTTGCGTTGGACCCCAACCTTGCGCGACGGAGAGCGAAGGAGATAGTAATATATCATTAACTGTCAACAATTAATTACTCAAGTGGCTGATGTATCTTTAATTTCGCGTGTGAACGAAAGTAAAACATTATCTAAATACAAAATTTCACCGAAATCGTTAGAGCCGTTTCATGTAAACCGATTACTTATATATACATATCTACATAGAATAAACAAAATGCACATACTCATAAACTCACGTCGGTTGCACAGTGACCAACATTTCTAACATATATCGCCAACTTGGACGAAAGTGTTGTCCATCATATGTTTGCTCCCTATTGGTGTAGGAATCAATAATGGACTGTATTTGAAGTACAATTCGTATATTGACAATGATTATACATCGTGAATAGATCAAGCCCACTCCCACTCCCTATACCCCTCCTCGTCCTCGCTCCCATCTCCCAAATACTCTTAAAGGCCGGCAACGCACCTGCAGCTCCTCTGGTGTTGCAGATGTACGTGGTCGACGGTAATGACTTACCATCAGGTGAACTGCTGGCTCCTTTGCTGCCTTTCCCATAAAAAAAGCGTCATGTTCTCTGTATATTGTAACACACTAAAACCCAAACGGGTCGAGTGATCAGCGATCAGCTGACCAGTGCAGCCCGCGCCCCGCACCTCGCACCCCGCACCCCACACCCAGTGGGTCGTTCAGTGATCTGAACACTCACTTATTCTGCATAAATTTGCTGCTTTTCACACTATTCTCATTCATTCTTTCCTTTCATGTCCAGACTAACCAAGTATTCCATTAACTATTCTCACTTACTTACTTACATAGCCTGTAAGTGCCCACTGCTGGGCAAAGGTCTCCTTCTCAAATGCGCGTATCTGAGAGGGCTTAGACGCCGGGAAGGGCCAGCCACGCTGCTCCAGTACCGGTCGGCGGGCTTCGCATTTCCTCGAAATTATTTTTATTATTTCTCAGACATGCAGGTGTCGTCGGACCGGCAGGGGGTTTTCCTTCATCGCCGGGCACGTGGTAAATACAACACTTAAAATTGCAATTAACAATTTTAGTGGTGCCTGCACCGGGCATCGAACCCAGGTCACTCGCGCTCTGAATTAATGACTAGGCCGCGGCTATTAATCTGGTTACATCTTATTTTTTTAATGTGGGCAAACGAGCAAGCGGCTAACCTGCTCGTAAGTGATTACCGTCACTCACTAACATTTCCAACACAAGGGGCTGCAGATGCCTTGCTGGAGTTTAAGGAAGAAGAAGGCAGCGGGTCTCCGGCTACTTCACGCCGGTATTCTGCGAGGTCGCGGTACTGCTCCGGAGCCGGCCCATTTGAGCAGCAGCAAAAGCCGCCGCTTGGCTCGCTGCTTGAACTTACTATACTAATAATAATAATAATATAATAATATTTGTTTATTTTCTCTCCACAAAAACAGACCATACATTATTATCTAATGAAAAATTAATATCTATTTAAATATTGGTGTGTTCATAGTCTAGGATGTGTGAGGAGTTGGTGTCTAAGATATTGGCATAAAAAGCCTTTATTACAGATCACAACGTCCCCACCCCACGGAAAAAACAAGAGCATTATTTAGTATTAGTGTGGTACTGGTATTTAAACTTAAGGCATAAAGAGCCAATTAATATAAATATTATTGCATATTGTTAGGAGAAACATTACAGTGGTTCAAATTATAACAAGATGGGAGAGAAAAGATTAATACTATAAAAATAAAAGATATAAGGACGCCTCGGTGAGAATGTATATATGTTGTATATGTTGATGCTGTGCAGTGTAATGTCATGTGAAGTGTGAATGTGCGTGGTGTACTATGAATAAGTACGATTTTTAAAATATTGTCATATAATCTAATTACTTATCTGAGTCATTCGCTTTTACGGCTATAAGGCCCTGGAACGAAATCCCTCTTGACATTAAAAAAGCTCCTAATAAGTTTGCCTTAAAAAATAACATCCGCAAACATTACAGAAATGTTGCAAGTTTGTACTAGTGCTGCTGTTTGTTATTGTGCCGCTTTAGTTGTTTGTCCTGACACTTGTATATTTGTTTGTATTTTGTATTAAAATTCATTATTCTATGTGTATATGGTATATTTGTATATATTTTATGCCTATCTTTCTGTGTAAGTATAAATTTTGATATTTATATCCTTATACTTGTTATATTCTGTTAGCTGTATCGCCTCTATTACGTGTTTATCTCTGCTTAGCCTAATGGTTGACTGGGAGAGAATGCCTCTATGCATTAAGTCCGCCATATGTACCAATCTGTGCATAAAGATTAAATAAATAAACAAAATAATTAATAATTCACTTTAAAATTTATTTCTGTTTTGCAGGTATGCGCTTAGGCAAAGTTCAATCAAGAGTTTGCTTAACGAAATTCTTTTCAAAGTTTCGCGTGGAGCCCTCGCCGAAAACGTCCCCGACCATGAAGTTTGCACCGCGCCGGTTCATCATGGGCCCCGATGGCGGGGTCTACCTGAACGTCATTCCAAGAAGAAAATAAATTTATTACGAAACACTCGATTTTATTTTAGATATGTTCATGGGTTTGTTTTTGTTTCCAATTTTATGATATTGATATTTGAGAGATGGGAGAGAGTATTAGGAGCGAATGGAACGCTGAAGCGCACGATGACTCTACATCGCACTGGTATATTAGTATTATAACCTTACATCATAAAGATATATAATGAAAGGTTAGGAAGTTTTTGTGTATTTCATAAGGTAAGATAAAGAGAAAAGTCTTTTCTGTCCACTTGTTTTGTAACTACCTTCTTTATTTATAAAGATAGCAAAACTTGCAAATTTTAATTATAATGATGTTAACTGAATTTTTAAAGCAATAAACGTAGTCAATACTATAAAATTATCATTAAACTAAAACTTACTTATTTTCATATCAATGAAATCTTTTGTGTCATAAAAATTAATTTATATATATTAAGTATACTTTTTTCTCACAAGATTTGTTGTTATTTGGTATTTAGTTATATATAAGGACACACATAGACAAGCATACTTACACATATATCCTCTGTACGTCATTAATTTGAAGTGTATTGACATCTCTTCTCAGCTTAGAGTTTACATATAACGATTTTATAAATTCTCCATTTTCGATTTTAAAAATCTCTTTATGTTTATATACAAAATTACACGTTTCATATATATAAAGTTATGGTAGTCGCGTGAACCAAAGACATCTAAAAAGTGGTTCACACACACCCACGCAGGATGCATCCGGTGCGACAACACAAGTAGCTCAATGCATTTCTTTTGTGCAATGAATGCCCTATTTCTTACTGCATGTATTTACTCTTTAACTATATAACGAAATCGACGGCTCGGTGGCATAGTGGCTAATCGTTTAGCTGCAGCGTTGTGGGTCGCGGTGCGGTCGGGTTTAATTCCCGCACGGGATTAGTGTTTGTATGGACTACAAATAATTGTTCCGGGTCTGGCTGTTTGTCCATGTGCAATTTATGTATGTAAACTGCCTCCGCGACACAGGAGAAATTCCTACAGTAGGAGGTTAATGTTTTTATAAAAAAAATAAAAAAAATAAAAAAAAAATAGGGATTCTACATTTTTTTTTTTTAATAGAAGAAGGGGGCAAACGAGCGTGCGGCTCACCTGGTGATCACCGACGCCCACGAACATCCACAACACCAGAGGAGCTACAGATGCGCTGCCGGCCTTTAAGGAAGGAATAAGCTCTTTTCTTGAAGGTCCCTAAGTCGTAACCGTTCGGAAATACTGCTGGCGACATCTGATTCCACAAAATCCAAGTGCGTGGCAGAAAACTTCGATTAAAACGCACTGTGGTGGAATGCCAACCATCTAGGTGGTATCGATGGAACTTCGAATTCTGTCGCGATGTACGATGGTGAAACTCAGCTGGGATCAATCCGAAAAGTTCCTCAGAACATTCCCCGTGGAAAATTTTGTAAAAAATGCAAAGAGAAGCAACATCTCTTCGCAAGGCCAAAGGATCAAGCCGATCAGACAGAGCTTGGTCGCCGAGAATTCGAGCCGCTCGACGTTGGATGCGGTCAAATGGAAGGAGTTGGTACTGGGGTGCCTCTGCCCAGAGATGAGAACAGTATTCCATGTGGGGCCGAACTTGCGCCTTATAAAGTTGCAAACGGTGGACCGGCATGAAATACTGTCCCGCTCTACAGAGTACACCAAGCTTTTAGGAGGCCAATTTGAAAAATTGGCCTGCAAAAATCAATTTGCTCGATATGTAATATATATGATGATATAATTCAGTTTTCGTATTCGTTAGGTTTTTAACTCTATTAGAAGCATATACACATTGATCAATTCCACTGCATAAGCTCTCTATGTGAGCTTTCCAGCTTAAATCTTGATCTATTATTACGCCTAGGAATTTATTTGGCATTACTTCTTTAATTGTTTTTTGATGATCAGATCAAAATTTTATTTTGCATGTTTAAATTTGTTAAATAGCATGTAATTTGGTTTGTCTAAAATAATTTTTAGTGTATTTGTATTTAACCATTAAATACTTTTATAAATTGTATACATATGTTAATTTCATGATAAAGTTTTGTTTTATTCCGTTTTTAATTATTGGTTATTATTACTGAGATATCATACGCAAATAAAATACATTTACGTTTAGTGCCAAGAATAAAGTCATTTATATAAAGAAGGAATAAGATTAGACCTAGTACACTTTCCTGCAGTTTACCATTTTCATTCTCTCTATAAGCAGATGAGAAAGATAACATTTCATCTTCCTCAATTTTTTAATTTCAACACATTTTTATCGATTTGCCAAATAGGAAGATATCCATTTTAAGGAAATTACACTAATTTCGAGCATTCCCAGCTTTCGTAACTATATGCTGTGTCCTAGGAAGTCAAAAGCTTTCGGTAACCAAAGAATAATCCTCTAGTTAAATAATTGTTATTAATATTGATTACGCTTCTGGTAATGAGCTTGTAAGTAGCTAATGTTGCGGATTTTAATTTTTTTAATATTTCAAATTTAGTACAAAGCTGTACTAGTCGTTTGTAAATAAATTAGTCTAATAACTTTGATAATAGGGATAATAAGGTTATTGGACGATAATCATTTAACTCATATCGCTTATCCTTCTAAAATAACGGCTTAACAATAGACACATTGAATGATTTCGGAAAAACACCATAATAAATATAGCCTCTAATTTCGTTACATACGTGGTGGTCGGATAATTAGAAACACTAGCAACGGTCCTTGACGTTATGTAAGATACTTCACCGCAATCGTTTTTATTTTGAAATTAAACAATAAATAGGACAACAATATGTTCAACGATTTGTCATTTATTAGAAAAACAATGTAAATCCCATTGCACAAGTTTATATATTACATTACACAAGTATATATTACATTACGGACAAACATTTAAATCAGTTTTAAGGTATGAACAATAATGGTCAACTAATTAGAAACAACAACAAAAAAGTATAAAAAACAATACTTTTTTAAGTATTACTAATTAGTGTTGTTATTTACGAGATAGCTGCTATCCACAGACTACCAATAGTTATAATTAACATTTAGTGGCGTATCCCCTATTTTCAATAACAACACTGCAACGACGTGGCATTGATTCAATCAATTTCATACGTTTTTCATGCTTCAACAAATGCTTGACTGGTGTTACGTTTGTTTGAGACTTTTTTTTTAACAACATGCCAGAGATTTTCTACCGGGTTTAACTCCGGACTATTTGCTGGCCCGTCTAAAATGGAGTCTGTTCGCTAAGGAAACATTTGACGCTATTGGCCGTGTGTTTAGGGTCATTGTCATGCTGAAAGATCCAGGTTACAGGCAAATGCTCGTCCGAGTAGGGAATCATTGTGTGCTCTAAGATATTTTTGTATTGCCATTGATCCAGTGTCCTTCAATCTTCCGAACGGGTCCAACTCCACATCCGGTAAAACACCCCCAAGCTTTAATGTTACCGCCACCGTGCTTGACTATACTCTTTGTGTATTTATAATTAAAAGCATTGTTTACAGGACGTCTAACATAGAGCTTTCCATCGGAATTTACCATATTTATTTTTGTTTTATCTGAAAATAACACTTTTTTCCATTCTCGTACCGTCCAATTAACATATTTTTTAGCGAATAATAATCGCTTCTCTCGATGTTGCTTGGTAAAAAGCGGTACCTTTTGAGAAATTCTTCCAAACAATTTAGCTTCCACTAATCTTCGGCGTATCAGTCTTGACGAGATGTTTCTCGGGTTATCTATGTTACTTGGGTCTTTTTTAGCAACACGAACGATTAGTGTGTCTTCTCTGGGAGAGGTTTTTCTTGGCCGAGCCTTTCTAAGGACATTTTCAACAGTTCCATGTGTTTTATAATGATCAATTGCATTAAAAACTTTCTTAACAGAACAATTTAAAAGCTCAGCTATTCTTCTCTACGCCCACTTATGATCTATATGTAAATTAACAATTTACATATAGATCATAAGTTTATTTTTGCCCATTTTGAAGAAAATTTATTTCAGATTAAATTTTGATTTGCCGCCAAAATAATAGAAAAAGCCAAGGAAGAAATGTTATTCTCCAATTTCAAAAAAAGAATGAGGTATGGATGCTATTTGAAATGTTTCTAATTAGGCGTCCAAGCGGCCAGTAACAGAAAATAAACTCCTACATGTGTAAGACTCATTTTGTAATTAAAAGTAAGATATGTTTTACACTTTAATGAGTTTTTTATTTGAGTGGCTATATTATTGCATGATTATTAATTATTGAATGTGTTTATTTTTTACGGACATTTGTACGTTGAAGTTATACTTTCTTTATTCATAAGAAATGTTTCTAATTGTATGACCACCACTGTATGTCTTAATTATTTCCGTATTATATATATATATATATATTGATAGCGTCGTAGCCTTCTGAGTTAGTCAATGTTAGGGACATCGCTTCTTTTCTTACGTCTTCTTCTGTAATGGGCTTAAGAAGCATTGAATTAGGAATTGTGTCATTACTACAAGTACAGCTATTTTGTCTGTTATTTGTGTCAAAGTGTTGCAAAGTCAGTAAAGTAATTATTAAAAGTCTATGTCAATGGGAGTTGGGATACATTAGTATTCATTATTTATTTTTAAATTTGTATCGTTCTGGCCAGAAATTAAATTCGAAATTTCCTTTTTAATTAACGTCCGACCACGGAGCCCTACATTTTTTTTCTTTGGTTTATGAATTTTATACAAAATTCTTGTATAAAATTTTTGAATTCTGAATACTTTTATTTTTGTAATTTCTATATCGCAGTAATCTTTTAGTTTTACAACTTGTTTTTAAACCTAGACTTATCCAATTTTGTTTAATTTTGTTAACATTATTTATCTTTTATTCTTAATATTGGAAAGCATAAGCAAACAATAGCTCATGAAATTTACTAAACGCTCTGTTTATATCAGTGTCTATTTATAAGAGCAAGATAGATTCGTTAAACATTCATTATATTTCTCAATGTTAATATTGTTATAATGTAAAATTAGTACAATAGCTTTATTGTAGATGTAAATTTGTCATTGGATTTGAATTTTTCTTTTGTATAAGAATGGCCAATAGTTGTGCTGTTTCGTGATGAGACAGATAAAGAGATGAAACAGTAGCGGTTGAATATTCGACGCCGCTTAAGTAATGGTCCATGCAGATCTACTCTACTTAAATTTTAGATCATGGTTATGACCACGCAATTTATTTATTCTTTCGTGCTTCAAAGTATCAATATTAAAGTCACCAACAATTACTATGTGAGTCTTAAGGAGGATAAGGATAAAATTACGGTTCGTCGAGGGTTTAGTAATGTTCTATAAAGGCATATCATAGTTAACTTGCGTATAGAAATTTGAATATCACAAGCTTCTAATATTTTTGACGTTTTAACTTCGCAATGTAGTAATTTCGTTGTAAAGTATATTGCGTTGTACCAAAATACATTTGCTACCTCATTATTTCTCTCTACATCTGTTTTTCGCGTCATAATTGTACGAAATAGTTCGTTATGTTGAAAGACAGAAAAATAAAAAAAAACCTCGGCTGATTCCGCTTTATTCACTAAGTACACATTTTCAAAATAATGAATTAATTACATGTAACGTTAACAGCACAAATAAATCGGTCAGTTTTGTAAATCACTATACAAAATAAGAGTTTAGAGCTCCTGCTAGATGTATCATGAAGATCTGAACATCCGATTTATGTTTTAATAACAACGACTGTCAAATATTCGCAAACCATCACTTTTTTTTTATTAAAAACCTATTAATAAATAGCTACCAGAAAATAATTCTTGTTAGTTTTGGTAAAATTTGCTTATATTCATTTTGTATTGGGTTTACAACCCCTGCTTGTTTAAGAGTTAGCTTCGTTTCTTGGCCAGCGTTGGCGTTTTTTAAAAAAAACTACTGGTCATAAATGTATTTTTGTATGGAAAAATGCATGCGCAAACGAGCATGCGGGTCACCTGATGGTGAATGATTACCGACGCGCTCGCAAGTGCGTTGCCGGCTTTTAGGGTAGTTCGGGGATGGCGAATGAGGATGTAGGGGAGGATGGAGATGAAGATGGGGAGGAGGATGGAGGGGAGGTAGGAGAGAGGTATAGGGCGAGTAAGGGAGTAAGTGGGCCTCCGGTACAAAACGCAGATGCACAAGATACCTCTGCTTCACACCGGTATCCTGTCGAGGCCGTGGTACCACCCCGGCTCATTTGAAAATCAGCAAATATTCTCAGCAATCTCAATTCTTTTGAGATATGTTATAGCTATTGTGCATTATGTTAGATAATTTCATACTCAGCTTAATTAAGCAGTCGTTATTAAATGTAAAACGAAAATAAATTAAGTATTTATTATCAGAGCAAAAAGTAATGAATTCTACTGAGTGTTTTTTTAATTCGCTACAAATCAACTTGTTGTTACTCCTCGAGCTTAGAAAACTAGATTCAATTAGATTTTTTTCTTTTCTGTTGAGAGACAAAATAATTAGTTTAATTTTTATTCCTTTCGAACAAATAAGAATACAATTTTTCTGTGTCTGTCTGTGGTAATTTATAATAGGCTTTTGATATCTAATAGTGTTTATTTCGTTTTAAACTCTGCTATTATTATAGTATTGTGCTAAAATAGCTGTGACCCGAATGATAAATAAATAAAAAGTGTGTATTAAAAAGAAGAGGTACAAGGTGTGTACCTTGTGGTAACCTGATTTTAAAGGAGCAAAAGACGAGCAAAATTCATCACCTAACTTGTGGACCTTCTGCTCGCAAGTCTCCTCCGCAGCATTTTGAATGATTGAATGCGACTATACGACATTAAATTTGAGTTCATCTTCTATGGTTATTTAAGGCTATTTCTAGGTCAAATTACAATTATATAAGTACAGTCGTAATTGTTTAGTTTTTATTATTTTGTCTCATGAATATATTTGCGCTCTTTGTTGCTATACCTACGGCCCCCTGGTTAAAGATCTTACCGTTCCCGTCGGTTTTCTTTGCACGCGTTTTAAGCGTTGAAAGCTCTATTCAATACGTACGTTGGCGTCGAAAATCACTTACCATCTGGTGGGCCGATTGCTCGTTTGCTCCCTTTCCCATAAAAAAGTATTGGTAACACTATATTGTCAAGGTCTTATTCCAATCCGCCCTCAGGTTTTTCCATGATGCGCGTTCAGACAGCCAGAAGTAAACTTCTTCTACTGTATTTCGTTAAGCCAATTCCGCAGGAAGGGTTTAATAAGTTCCGTGCCATTTTCAACCAACTCAGATGATTGTCGAGTCGCACCAAAATCGGCATTTGCTGATGGGTGAGGTTCTTATCTCAATGTTGCGGCTCTCAACTCTCTTGAGAGTCAAAACCTTCGCACACAGTCTTGTTCCTAATAAAGCTCCGTTAAGCTCAAGTATTCAGCGAATTATTAGGTTCTTTAATACCTGTAATTTTTTCTAAAACTTCCAGGCTGTTAGATTGTCATTTGTGAAGATGGAAGTTTGCTGAAACAGAATAGAAATTACGTCCTTGGCTAGCTCTAAAATCTTAGGGACGCAGTTGTTACCTCAGAAATAGGCATCGAAATAAAACTTACGTTCAATTGAAGTCTTCACGCTTTCATTCTTGGTGATTGCGGTAATTATTGCTTATTTTGTAGCTAAATTGGGAGCGGAAGCTGTAGTGTTGAGTGTATTTATTTTTACAGGTAACTTACCATCGAACTTTTCCTGTAAACAGCATTCAGGAGATATTACATCGATTACTCTATACATATCTTCTATTTCGTATCGTATTTATGCTGCTGAAATCGCAGCAATATGTTCATATTAGATTATCCTGAACGGACCTATCGTAGTACTTTATTCTCTATCGACCCCACGACTAACGAGAAAAAATATTTAATATTTCAGTCAAGAGTTATTTTGTATTAGTCTCACAATCCGTTTGCCTTGGTAACGGATAAAAAAGTCGGCAGCAGACTGGCCCACTTTTCAGCGCCCGTCTCCCAGGTTGTAGAATAGTGTTGCTCTCCGGTCACCTCCATTTTTTCGCTAACCGTCCACGGCAATCATAAATGCCCAACTCCGAATCCATTTTCAATCCGCTTTCTCTCCCCGTAGTAATGTCCAGATTCCGCGAATACGTATATTATATTTAATATATAAATTTTTAATTTTAATTTCATTAAATATTTTTAATTTCGGATAGTCAGAATGATATGACTTCTTCATATCTTCATAAGTATGGAGATCACTCCATAATATTATCCATCGTACTAATAAAAAAAATCCATCATCCTAGAATATTTTAGCTTGGTTATTATGACAGTGACAGCCGAATGGTCAGCGGAGCGGTCATCTGCTCCCAATCATGAGACACTAGTTCGGTCCCCTACTACTTTTTGGAAACTTATGTACGAACTTGCGTACGAACTTGCGTACCTTTTTAACTTACTTTTTTAACATTGGTCTTAACACCACGACGATGACAGACTCACACCAACCATTGACACCAGTCAATGGTGTCTGTCACGTGGTCCATTACAGGGTGAAAGTTAAAATAAATCTCTGACTCTCGAGTATTGAAGGAGCACAAAGAGAGTGTTAAAAGTAATGTATGTAAGTATGATCTCATATATCTTATATATATAATCCTATGTAACTTGGTTAATGTACAGTCAAATGCTTCGTGTTATTCTACGTAAGCTCTCAACATTTTTCATTTTACCCCTTCGGAGACTTTGTGGACATAAAATTTTTCAAACGTAGAACAGCCCTGTAATGGGTAGACGAAATGTTTACGTCGCTCCTAAATATTGCTAATTAGTTGCATGAGCTAACATACAAGAACCTTAAGAATTTCTTAAGAACTGCATTTATTAGTTTACAAACACATACACACTTTTAAATTATTAATAAAATACTAAATATGGTTATAAAATAAATTGCTTAATATAAGTATTGTAAAAAATGTATGTACCTATTTAATAACAAAGCATTTAATACCTCTGGTATGGAGGTGAACCATATTCCAAGCGACTCAGTTTTATAACTCCGGCGAACATTATCGTAAAATGACGATAACCTTAATTTTAGTCAAATCATCGCTTACATACATAAGTAAGCGTATGTCATAAATATATATCGAATAATATTTTTAATTTGTTAAGGGTCGTACAGGTCAATGACGATATGTCCGAAGCTACAATCAAGGAATTAGGATTCAAAATATTGTTAATTAACGTACTAGCGCGCGGCTTCGCCCGCGGGGTCTCATTTTTCAAAGACAACTTAATTGAAATAAATAGTATCCTCTATCCCATCCCATGGCATCATGATGTACGTCCCTGTTAAACGTTCATATCTTTTTCAGCCCTTAGAGCGTAATTGCTCGACAAACATATAAACGTAGGAATAATAAGGAACATAAAAAAACTTTTCCATCAAACTATGTCTTATAGTTTGATGGAAAAGTAATAGTTTATAGTTTTTAAGTTAAATCCGTTCAAACATAATAAAAAAGTAAACTAGCAGCCTGTAAGTGCCTTCAGCTGGGCAGAGGGCTGAGTGGGTTTTGGAGATGGGAAGGATCCGCCACATTGCTCCAGTACGGGTTGGCGGACTTCACATGTCATCGAAATAATATTTTTTTTTATAGTTTTCGGTCACGCAGGTTTCCTCACGATGGAAATTTCTAGTAACAATTTCAGAAGTCACTCACGCTCTATGAGAGTAAAGCGAATGCCTTCTCCACTAGGCTACCTCGGCTCTACATATAAACATACAAAGAATGTTATCTATTAGTGTAGATTATACAGTTTTAAAATAATTTCTATGTTCCACAGGTATGCGCTTTGCGAGAGTTTGCTTATCGAAATTCTTTTCGAAATTCCGAGTGAAACCGACGGATAAGACGTTGCCAACCATGAAGTTCGCTCCACGACGTTTCGTCATGACTCCCGAGGGTGGAATCTACTTAAACATCATTCCGAGAAAAAAATGAACACTGAAGAGTAAAATATCTTTATCTCTGACCAACTCCGCAATGATTGTTCGTGATAGCTCATACTTTTTTATTAACATTATTGTTCTGAGAAATGTTGGTATTGGTATCATATCCCATTAAAAATGTTAAGTAAAAGTATTTACATACGTTAGTGTAGATTTAGATTGCAATTTTGTGAGTTGTTCAAAAACCAATTATTTACTTACCGGTAATCTCTCAGATCACAAAACTCATTTATTCAAAACTCAGAAACCCGATCACATAATGATGTAATACGAAAGTCCATGGCATTCCTGTCCCAATAATATTATGATATCATGCATGAGGTAAGTAATTTACGAGCGGAGTGCAATAATAACCAAAGAGTCATAAAAATTCTCGTGAATAAGGACTATTTGGAGAGAAACTCAAAAGCAGGTTCAATTGAAATTAGAAATAAACCCACTTCAAACTCGGAAACCAGAAAATCGCTGTCGGATATAGTACAAAAATCGGTCATGTCATTAAACAGCCAGTACATCAGTATCTGAATATATGTTTTATATCCTCCATAAAACATATATCCAGGATGAACCGAAAACCAGAGTCAGCTGGCACAGTAATGGTGGGATTGTAATCAGCAATAATTAAAGAAAGGTTTTTGGAGTCCACTAAATCATTCAATAAATACAACAAAGATAACCGTCTAAACACCGACCACATGCAAGCAATTGGACCGAAGAAACCTATAAATGTGTATGAATCACTTACCACCTTGACTAAACGCCTTCATTACCTAGAGACTTCATTAAGAATAGCGATTTCGTACAATGCTGGACCCTAAAGGCAAAGTTTAATTAAAGCAAAAACGAAGAATTTCCAAGTCGACTTATCCGAACTGAAGCAGGTCTTGCTAAACTACGGAAAGAAAAATGACTTTCCGACCACATCTTGCTACATATTTTATCACCTATGCTCACGTCAATCATCATAATGTATTTTATTAATTTAACGCTAACCTATACTAAGAATTCATTTATCTTCCCAAACAACACAAAAAACAAACATCTTCATAACACACTTACAACACTTACTACTAATTATACACACCGTAATATACACATAATATTAATTGTATTAAACTCACTCCCACCCCCCCCCCCGGGTAAAATCATAACTTTTGCCGATAATACGGTCCTATTCTTCTGCGCTGATTCATGGCGTAAAGTCTACATGAATGCTCAAAAAGGATTTAACGCTGTATGAAAATGGGTACAAGAACATATACTTACCCTCAACGTGGACGAATCAAACTACGTATTCTTTTCATTAAAAAATAATACTCCAACTTCGACTTTGTCTCACAATATTATAGCTCACGTCTGCTCTGAACCTCACAAAGATACATGTTCCTGCACTAATATTCATAAAACTGATAGTGTTCAATATTTTAGGAGTATTAATAGATAGCACACTTAGATTTCATAAATATATAGACATCCTCAATGCAAGGTTGCGTAAATTAATATATGTCTTTAAAACTTTGATTAGGTGCTGATGATAAGCTTAAACAAAAAGTCTACTACGCCCTCGCTCAATCACTGTTGACCTACTGCATCACCTGCTGGGGTGGAGCTCCAAAATCCTCCATTCTCGAGTTAGAATTACTCCAAGAGCTATTTTACAGGTATCAGCTTTCTTACCCTTTCATTATCCTACCGCAGTTTTATACAAAGTATCAAAAGTTCTTACAGTGCGACAGCTATTAACACTTTTAAAACAAGACACATTTTTGACCTATTGTTCCTCTTTGTCTCTTGGCAAACGGCGAAATAATCCAGTGGATCGTTGTCAGACCCAGTTGCCTACTGTATTTTCAAAGCGTGTCTTTTGCCATTTGGGTGGTTCTCTATATCATACAGTAAACAGGAATCTTAATATATACAAACTCACAGAGTACTTATGCAAACGAAAAATAACTGACTGGCTTCAAGACTTAAATTATGACGAAACAGAACAACTATTAACAACCCTGCTTTAGTACATAATTGTGAAAGTACATCAAGTTTATATACAAAATTAAATTGTATAATAACTACCTACACAGACATGTGTACACACACTTACTGAGGGTATTTATACCATCTCCGTGTTTAATTAGCGTCGCTTGTATTAACCATGTTAACATATGACATTTCTTTAGTGTCCAACCTCAAGGGGTCACGTTGTAGTGGAACAAGTGATTAAATAGGGGCACACAGTGTTATAAAGTTTATTGTTTCTGAGACAACAGATATGTCACAAACTTTTGGACGATTTAGAAATACCAGATAAATATTTTAAATATATAATGAAGGAATAGAAAAGGTTTCACGATTTCAGTTAGTCTTTTTAACAACACACAAACAGTTTGCAGTTCATCGGTTAACGTACGTTCAACAGTAACAGTTTACTGTCATCAACAGAAGTTAAACGCTAGAATTTACACATATTAAGACAATTTTTACTGATAAAATCATCAGTAGTTAAGTACTGTAATACAATAAACGTAAGACAGAACGATCTCCACAAGAAGCGAAGATATCCAGTTAACTATATTTCTTATATAGCGGGTATTTGCGTCCAGCTTTAGTCAACGTTAGTTTTAGGTGTCTTTAACGCTTAACGGCACGACTACTCGGACAGGTAAGTATAATAAATTTTATTTTATTTTAGTGTTTAAGTAATAAAATATTGGTTCTCTATCAATGTTATTTATAAATGATGTTTATCTTGATATGTGGCCTGGCAACAGGGTCTGGTCTATTTTTATATTTTTCCTGTCCTTTCTCCGATTAGCGCTAGCAAGAAATCCATCCGACTAAAGCGAACCCAAATTTCACAGTTTAGTGTCGAGAGTAGCGCTGATGTAGAGGTACATATAGGATCACGATCAACCTGCACGTACAGCAGTGGACATTGACTTTTAATGACGATGATTTCTACTTATTTAATAATTTATTGAGTGAAGGTAATCAGATTAATGTTATCTAGAAATAACAAGCACACACTGAGGTCGCCGATGAAACTTATTCATTCTACTTGAATGTTCGCTGTCGATTACGGTCTTTCAAGATGTGGTTTTTATATTTTGCAATAGCGTTAATAAGTGTTTGTTACTTCTTCTACTGGTATACTACTAGAAAATTTAATTATTGGAAAATAAGAAATGTCGCTGGACCAAAACCGGTTTTCCTTTTTGGTAACGTCCGGGACTCCGCACTGAGGAAAAAAAATATCGGTATGGTTTACAAAAATATTTACGCCGATTTTCCAAACGAGAAAGTTGTAGGAGTGTACAGAATGACTACGCCGAGCCTGCTTCTTCGGGACCTAGATACAATCAAAAATGTCCTCATAAAGGACTTCGACTATTTTTCCGATCGAGGAGTTTCTTTCAGTGACAAAGGCATAGGAGCCAATTTATTCCACGCGGACAGTAATCTGTGGCGGTCTTTGAGGGTTAGATTTACTCCAATATTCACATCGGGGAAACTTAGGAATATGGTACATTTGTTAGACCAGTGCGGAGACAAATTTGCTAACTACGTCCAAGGTCTGTGTTCAACACAGAGTGAACAGGAAACGCATTCGCTGATGCAGAAGTACACGATGGAAACGATCTCAACTTGTGCATTCGGCTTGGAATTCGACACAATAAGTGACAAAACGGATTTGTTCGCAAAAATCGATAACATTATTTTCTCTCCAACATTTATGGACGAAGTGGACATGATGTTTCCAGGAATTTTTAAAAACTTAACCTCGACCCTTTTCCTAAGGAAATTTCATACTTCTTCAACGATATTGTTGAAACCGCAGTGAAACAAAGAAATGGCATGCCATCGAACAGAAAAGATTTTATAGACCTTCTCTTGGAACTGAGACAACAAGGTAAGATTCAAATGACGAGTAAGTTCAACGAAGAGATCGAAACAAATCTGGAAATAACTGACAGCATAATGGCTGCCCAGGCGTTCGTATTTTATGCGGCTGGCTATGAGACTAGCGCCAGTACCATGTCTTTCATGATGTATGAATTAGCAAAGGACCCCGATGTGCAAGACAAATTAATAGCTGAAGTGGATAAGGTAATGAAACAATACGATGGCGAGCTATCATACGAGGCGCTCATGGATTTGACATATATGGGAAAAGTCTTCGATGAGACTCTTCGGATCTATCCCTTAGTGGAGCCATTGCAGAGGACTGCACAAAGAGATTACAAGATTCCGGGCACCGATGTGGTTGTGAAGAAGGGTCAGATGGTGATCATTTCAGCCGTTGGAATCCATCACGACGAGAAATTTTACCCTGATCCGGAGAAATTTGATCCTGAAAGGTTTTCTGCTGAAAACCAAAGCAGCAGGCACTCCTGTGCATACATACCATTTGGAACTGGTTCCAGGAATTGCATCGGTAAGTTTTAAATTGAAAAATCAGCACAGTTTTTGTTTGCGTTTTAAATTGATAGATAGTCAAAATTGCAATCAGCGATGATTTTAATTAACCTTGAAAGATTATGTTATCGACTTAATTATTATGTTTCACAGGAATGCGTTTTGCAAAAATTCAATCAAGAGTTTGCTTAACAAAATTCTTTTCGAAGTTTCGTGTGGAACGATCCGAGAAGACTTTGCCTACCATGAGGTTTGTTCCACGACGTTTCATCATAGCCCCGGAAGGTGGAATCTACCTTAACATCGTACCAAGAAAGTTTTAAATTTAATTAGTGGATTTTTACCGTATTAAAAGTTCAGGATTTTTATTCGTGTTATATATATTATTAGTTATAGCACATTCATTGCAAAAATGGATGCAGTCACTTTTTAATAAGTTGTTTCAACATGGATAGAGCGCGGCGCTAGTGAGCAATATAATTTTACTCCTAGTAAAGAAATAAAAAAAATATGCTTGTGATTGTTGTCACTTGATGACACTTCTGCTTGCTGCTTGAATTAATGTGCAGGTAAAGTTGGGATTTGAAGATAAAGATTAACTTGCACTTTATATAGTGCTATTATTTAACTACAGACTAGTTTTCCGCGTTTTTTCTTTCTTATATTACGGTACGAAACTCAAATTCTAAAACCTTTATGCTCTTCTGAGCTAATCCAGGAAATGGTAGAAATGGTAGAAGTGTAGATAGTAATCAGGGCTATTAATCAACCAGGAAAATATTAAGGGTTTTTGCACGTAAACTGAAAAAGCTTTAAAGTTATTCTTTTTTTATTCGAATCTGATCTGATAAGTTTTATCCTGAACATTCAGATCGCCATGACCCAGACTTACATCTTGTCTTGACTGTCACCATGTCATAAAAATAAATGTAGACCACCGATCCTGACTTATTTCTGCACTAATACTTAGTAATCTTGGTTGGTTTGAATGTCTTACATTTTCATTTAAATAATCTGCTGCACCGTAATTAATGTGGTTTTACAAGGGATCGCTCTACAACCGATGCTAGTGTAGAGCTTATTAAACATACATTTGAAGTTTGAGAAAATTCACAGGAACCCTTGGGTGTCTTTTGTGATCTCCCCAAGGTCTTCGATTGTGTGTACAATGAAACACTTACCAGGGAACTACATCATTATGTCATAACAAGAACAGCGCTTCAATTTATTATCTCCTATTTGAGTATAAGGATTCAATAAGTTGTAATCAAAGTTTCTTTCGACTGTTTCTTCCACGTCAGAGGAACCTTATTACGTAACTTTGGTAGATTGGAAAAAAAGACAATTGTCAAATGAAATTTAAAAATCTTACGTCATGTAAAGAATTTTCATTTCATTTCATTTCTAAATTGAAAAAATTGAGTAATTTTAGAATATATGTATGTTTGTACGTGGTTTGTAGAGATTTTTGAAATCCGGTGTAACAATTGCAGCGGATGTCTATTGTGAAGAACTTCGGACTATGATGGAGTTACAAAGTCAACTCGTCAATTGAGCTCAGCCGGTACTGCTCCATGATAATCCAAACTAAAAAAAAGGGCAAAAAAATTGTCCGAATTTTTCAATTTTGTACTTCAATACAGTATAAATATTTTCAAAGTTTTTGAAATGCATTGATAAGATTATCGAAATACGTAGGATTATATAATTTTATCAAATTTCGCGCATTTCTTTATCACTGCAAGATAAGCATTCGAAACGTCGGGTATATAAAAACAAAATTAAACGCGATAAAATTTGTTAATATTATTCGCGTAAATACAAGATAGCTTAATAATTATACTTCTATGTTGGTCAAAATTATGAATTTTGCCGATGTCCGAATGGGCCGGTTCGACCGGGTTTGTACCACGGCCTCTCTGAATACCGGGATTCGGTGAGTGAGGTAACCGGAGGCCCACTCCCCATCCCCATGGCCCTCCGCATCCTCTTTCCGAGGAAGGGGATGTGGAGGGGGGGGGAGGGGGTAGTGGGCCTCCTCACTCACCGAACGAAACGCAGAAGCACAAGATGCCTCTACTTCACGCCGCTATTCTGCTAGGCCGTGGTACCAACCCGGACGAACTGACCTATTGGAACAACAGCAAAAGCCGCCGCTTGGCTCTACCACAATTATTTTGGTAAGTATTTTGTATCAATAGGGAAAAAACTAGAGATAGGATTGTAATTTGGCTCTTGGGTTTTAGGTATCAGTTAATTTTGGAAAAGGTGTTTCTCATATATAATATGAGTGAGATAGTAGGATTGGGTCGGGGCGGAAAACTTGCTGCATAGTGCACCACACCACCACAATGTAAGTTGTTACTGCAGCCCATTAACATCTGTAAATAACTTCAATCGAAAAGGTTGCAGATGTGATGTCAGACTAACATGCCGCAGGTTCTGTACTCGTACTGGCTTTTAACACCCTTCAAATTGGAAAATGTTTGCACAGATGATTAAGAATAGGTAAGAAGGTGGCTTCTAGAGAGAGAAAATGCATCCTACGACCTAGTACTTATTTCGATAGTCACCTGCCAGCCGTGGCAAAGAGATCAAATTCCCACATTGGCCATGGCTGTGGTAAAGCCATGGCATATTTAACTGCTGCTATAGACGGCAAGGGAGAAGATTGTCAGGAATGCTTCCTTAATAGCATAACAATTCGATATAGATTTTTTTTTTTTATGGAAGAGACGGCAAACGAGCAAGCAGTTCACCTGATGGTAAGTGATTACTGTCACCCACATACATCTGCAACACCATAGATGCTGCAGGTGCGTTGCAGGTCTTTAAGGATATTTGGGAGATTGGAGGGAAGAGGAGGGAATAGGGAGGGGGTGTAGGCCTCCGGTTACCTCACTCACCGAACGAAACGCAGAAGCACAAGATGCATCTACTTCGCGCCGGTATTCTGCGAGGCCGTGGAACCAATCCGGTGGAGGCGGCACTTTCGAGCAGCAGCTTAAGCCGCCGCTTGGCTCTACCACGCTTAAATTAAAATATTCTTGCTTTACGACATGCAAAAGAAAATATAATATATTAAATTTATCAACGGTTCTATTTTTTTTACTATCTACTTTCAGCTGTTCACAAGTATGATTCAACCATATTCAAGGGAAGGGATAAACTACCACACTTGTTACTTACTAAATACTTTTGCAACAAAATGTTTATTAACTCACTAAGCCACGGCGTTTCGCATGAACTTAAATTATATTATACAGCTTAATAGTTATTATATAGAAATAGTCGTATTTAACGCACAAACGTAAATGCTAGACTACGAACCCGGGGACGCCAATCAAAATTAGCCGATGTCCAACTAAGCTGGGGATTTGTCGTGCGCTGCATACAGATCGCTCACGCCCGTACCGAGTCTAGACTGTTAAGTAACACTGTTAAGTAACTGTTGCCTACACAGACAAAAATAACAACCTAGCTTTAAAGCTTCTTTAAACACAGACAATGAAAATAGTAATCACATTAGGAACAGTTCTGTGTTTAGTTAGGGTTACAAGCTTAGCATGACGAATATGCTTTTATGTTACACACTATTTCCGGAAATGTATTATTTAGATCCATACTCCTTCCTGTAGAGCGATTACTTCATGAGCTCTACCGTCTAGTAAAGTTAATTGACTGGTCAGTCTAAAAAGCAATAAAAGTAGGTTTTCACTAATCAAATCTTCCGTAAAAAATTTGATTTATGTATGTACATTTTTAATCTAATTAATTTATTTAAGACAAAGTCACACAGCACTCAGAGATAAAGATACAGATTAAGTAAAATATATCTTAATGCCAGTAACGCACGTCATTATTTACAATGAAAGGAACCCGATGACGTGTACAGATATAGGACATTACCAGATAGTAACAAATAAAAAGAGCAACGTTATCTATCAAAATAAAAACGCAAAACGAGACCTTCTCGGAGCAGAGCCGGCAATTATTAATAAAATTAAATAAATAAATAAACCCAACCAGACGGAAGCCCTCGGCAGGGGACACCAGACGGCCAGGGGTTAGAGAGTAAGGAAAAGAAACCGGCGGGCGAGGCGGGCGGTATCGAGGAGCACCGCCTCGTGCATTTAATCTCGGAGCGGTACGTCCCGGTTTCCCAGCCGCCTCAGATGTTCCGAGAGGCTGGCTGGGATGAACCCATTCGCAGAGACGACGATCGGAATAATTTCGGTCGGCATACCACCCCACATGTCGGTTACCTCGTGAGCCAGCTCCTGGTTATAATATCTATTATTATTGTCATACCAATAATTACCCTAATAGAGTCCAGCTAATGTCAAATGGAAATAATAATATAAGCAGTGTCGGCTGAATCCTGGTATTCGACAAATGACCCGCGTACTATGAAGTTAAAGCGTGCGCACGGATCCCTGAACCAGCATTATTCTTTCATCTGCCTCTATTTCCCGCCTTATTTTTGTTACCAACTTTTGACTTCAGACTCAAATGAACGGAAGTTCCGCGGAAGCTGAAGAATAACTTTTCCTACACCGCCCGCTATCCCGTCCACAAACAATCACAACTCGCTTGGATATCTTCCAAAGAACGGTTCATTTTCGTTGACTGCGTTGATATTTAATATTTTTATTTTATCTTCCATAAAAGTTAGGACAGTTCTTGAAATAAATTTCATGTTCAGGTTTGAACATTGCGAAATGAAAATTATAATAGATTATGAATATTATAAGATATAGAGAGATACTGTTACGAGCTACGGGTTGCGCGTTTGGAGTACAAGGTCGGTATCTTAAATTTAAATGTATTTTTACCACTTACAGAGAGTACAGATTTTATTCCTGACGCGCTATCCCTTCCTCCTTGATCTTGTGCGATCTTCCTGACAGTAACCAATTCCTTTCTATCTTTTCCTCTTCTTGTCTTCCTTTTCCTCTTCTTTTTTTCGTGATCTTTTAATTACTTCAGAACTCACCGCTAAATTGTCCCGAATTTCGATCCTCTTTTTATTTTCGATTATTCCACAATATTCCCGTAACGGTATTTAATTTTTATTGAAAAAAATAGGTTTACATTTCAACCTGGGTACAGCCTTTTTTTTTAATTACATCTTATTTACCTATCTAGGAGTTTTCTTAACATCGACTGGTAATTCATAAAGCATTATTTCTTTTAACTTGACATTCGAAGACGTAAGAGTTGAAAAGACATTATCGGGCATTCGTTACAATATATAGAGCCGTGTGGTGACCGCGTAAGAATCTGTCACCACCTTTCTTGCCGTGGGTGTCCTAAGAGGCGACTAAAGCAAAAGCCTTGAAAATCGTAAGCTACCGAACAAATTGCGGGATAACCACATCCCCAAATACCAGACCATCAGTGTCTAAGGTGCACCAGGTGTCTGGTGCTGTCTAAAAGAAATCTATTTATCGTCACTTTTGTATGTACTTCCTATTTTCTTTAGAATGTAACATTGCTATACAGTGATTTAACTGCATCATTGCTGTAGTGATTAACATCAAGTGAAGTTTCTTCATATTTTTGTAATGTGTCCTTTTATGTTATTTCGCTGTACTAATTTACTCTCACAAAGGAGATCTATTTTCTTCTCAATTCTAAATTTCAATTCTTTAGTTATCTGTGATTTTCCTCTATATCTTATGATAGTTTTGTGTATATATATAATATAACAAACAAAGCTATAGTAGTGTTTAAGGACGCAATTTTTGATGAGGGAGAAGCCGATACAGCACAAATGACTGCTCACAAAAACTGAATTGAACAGGGCGTTGCAAACCAGATGCTTTCGAATACTCTTCAAAACATTTATTTCAAATTTATTTATTTCTGAGAATGATGTTCAAATATATTCCGTCTTTGGCAGACATGATGATACGTCGGGGAACGAACCTTATGGTTGGAACTGTCTTCTCCGATGGTTCCACTCGAAACTTCGAAAAGAATTTCGTTAAGCAAACTTGTGTCTGGACCCTTGCAAAGCGCATACCTGTAAAATAACAAGTTTTAATATGTTAGATCTTTGGCTAAATCAGATGTATACTCAATAATAGGCTGGTTAGAGGTTCGGACATTGATTTTAATCGTTTAAACGCAAGGGAGGCAGACCGACTAATTGAAAACCACATATTGACATACTTTACTTTAACAGTCTGTAAATAGTCCACTGCAGGATTTACCACAATCGCCACCCTCGGCAAGAGGATTGGCGATAGCAGCACCAGACATCTCGCACCTCAGAAGCTGCTGCCCGTCATCTGTTCGCTTAATTTTGACCTGGTATTGTACAAGATTATCTCGCCATCTATCGGTGGCCATTGTGGTTTTTAAGGCTTTTCCCTTAGACGCCTCTTATGACACTTCTTCAGCTTAGAATGAATTATATGATTGTATTATTTGTTCATGCAAAGGAGACTGGTGATGGAGTGATGGCGGGATATCCAGCACTAGTGCGAGGGCACCGGCGCTGTGCTCACCGACCTGCTTACCCAGTGCAGTAAGTATGGTCACACTTTCCAATAAATGTAGCCCGGCTTTTACTGGCATACTGTCTTGGAGAGGAGTATGTTCAGTAACAGGCTAAATTAAGCTGAAGTAATAGAATTAGAAGTATTTGTAATAAGCTCTTTTAAATTATATCACATTACATAAATTAAAATATGCGTATTCATTTATACCTAAGAAAAATTTACGAAAACTTACCGATGCAATTCCTGGGACCAGTTCCGAACGGTATAAACGCGCAGGAGTGCCTGCCACTAATGTTATCAGCAGAAAATCTCTCAGGATCAAATTTCTCCGGATTAGGGTAATACTTCTCATCCTGGTGGATCCCAAGAGTTGAGATGAGTACTACTTGGCCCTTCTTAACAATGATATCCGTTCCCGGAATCGTGTAGTCATTTTGCGCACACCTTTGCAGTGGCTCCACTATGGGATATAGCCGAAGAGTTTCGTAGAAAACTTTTTCCATATATGTTAAATCCACGAGTGCTTCATATGATAGTTGACCATCGTTCTTTTTGAGTACCTCGTCTACTTCAGCTATCAATTTATCTTGAATTTCGACATTCTTCGCCAATTCGTATAACATAAAAGACATTGTACTAGCGCTTGTCTCATATCCACCCACATATATACCGAATACCTGCGCGGCAATAACGCTGTCGGTTAGTTCCACGTTCTTCCGATATCCTTCGTCAAATTTACTCGTCACTTGTATTTCACGTTGTTGCCTTAGCTCCAAAATTGCGTCCATAAAATCTTTTCTGTTTGTTGGCACTCCATTTCTTTTCTCCGCGACTGTTTTAACAAGATTTTCAAATAATTATAATATTTTATTGGGGTACGGTTTCACTTTAAGTTTTCTTAAAATCCAAGGATACATGATGTGAAGCTCGTCTACAAATGTTGGTGAGAAAACAAGTTCATTTATCTGTGCAAATATAGTCATTTTATCACTAATTGTGTTAAATTCCACACCAAATGCACAAGTTGAGATCGTTGCTATCGTATACTTCTGAACTAGCGAATGCACTTCCTGTTCGCTTCGTATCGAACTCAGGCTCTGTATGTACTTAGTAAATTTGTCTCCACAATGTACCAACAAGTAGACCATACTCTTAAGTTTCCCGGTGGTAAATATGGGAGTGAATCGGGCTCTTAAAACACGCCATATGTCACTGTCAGATTGGAATAAGTTGCTACCTAAGCCGTTGTCGTTGAACGAAAATCCACGATCGGAAAAATAGTCGAAGTCCTTTATGAGTACATCCTTTATTATATCTAAGTCACGAAGGAGTAGGCTCGGAGTCGTCCTGTACACTCCAACCACTTTCTCGTTTGGGAATTCTTCGTAGATCTCTTTGTAAACCACGCCGGCATTTTTTTCCCGTACAGCGGAATCTTTTATGCTCCCAAAAAATGGAACCGGTTTTGGCCCCACAACATTTCTTAGTTTCCAGTAGCTAAAAGTTCTTGTGGTATAGTAGTAAAACGAGTAACTGAGAGTAATAAACATAATTACAATATTTAAAAACCACATCTTGTAAGCCGAGATTTGGACAGAATGAATATGTTTTAAAGTAATCTGCATTTATATATTTACGAGCCACAATGTTTGGTGATAAGATATTATTATAATTATTTATTGTATTTACACGAATACGTCACTTTATGTATATAATATGTCACTTGAAAGACAAGAAATGCAAAGACATTTGAAAAGCTGATACGTATTCAGAGCGATATACATAAAAAAAGACTGCGGTGAAACTTTTATAGTTTTCAAAGTCAACACTATCTAAAGATTACCGTCTCCCCACAGGTTCCTCCGATAATATAGCTTTGAGGTTAATTCATGCAAATGTAACGCGTATGTTTTATAATACTTCCAATGTCATATCTGCCATGGGGGTGACGATAATTTAAATTAAATGTTGTGTTAAGAAGAAATTTATACGCATCGCGTTATGCTAGAATCTAACATCAAAATAGGTTATTTAGAATGAATTATGAAGATGTTTATTTAGAAGAAAGTAAGTTAAGTGGTAGGTCAAGAAAGAAAGTGCACAGTAGGATAATCTCCACTTCCTCACCAGTATTTCTTACCATACTCTATTATACCGTAGATTTGACGTTCAAAAGAGCTTTAAAGAAGTCGGACAGTTACACCAAATATTGTCTTCTATTAGGATTTCAACAAGACGATATAAATAAATGGCATCATAATCTCTTTATTGTTATTATTTATAATACAGTCACTTATAATCTGGCATTCAGAGGTCACGGACAAACTCTCAAAATGTTATTGACATCGTACAATAGGGGTCAAAGTGTGAAACTGTCGCTTTAATGGAGGGGCCAGTTTGAATAAAAATTAAACCTGCATGGACCAAGATTCGTACACAAAAACTATTACATTCTAAATTAATAAAAAAAAAATTCCACGCACAACACGGGTGTCTGTTAGCTCGCTGTTCACCTTATTCCGATAACAAAAAGAAAATAAGGCAATGCACTGATTACTACGACATTGGTAGACGATGCAACGCAAAATCTTCGCAAAAATATTATCTTAAAATGTCGTCTGGCTGCAACTGGTATTCTCATATGTCGTGTAGGTTAAATATTAGAATAAAAAACAAGTTTCTTTTCTAAGTTGACGCAATGGATGCAATCAATCTATCTGTCTGTAAGAACCAAATCCGTTTCAAATGCTGTTAGGATACGATCTTCTGAAATGGAGCACTGTTTGACATCAAATGACAGCTGCCAGTAACGTCAGCAGCGATATCGAGCGAAAATTCAGAGAAGATAATTTTTTTTGTTTATTCTCTAATAAAATATAGTAAACTTGTTCACATAAACTTTGAATATTTTTTTAGGTATGAATTATTCATCAATAACAAATCAAGTTTGTCTAAACAAATGTAAACAATCTTACCACATGTATGTTTCGACGAAAAATTATAGAATATATGAAATGACTAGTGATGAATGAATGATAATAATAAGATTAACATTACACAAATTTCTTTATGTTAAAAATAATGACTTGAATTGTTTTTTATGTTAATTTTTGTCTTGTATTAAGAATATTCGTAACTAATTAATTGACCAATCAAATCCAGACAATTGTTTTTACGACGCTACACATAATCACTGCGGCATAACGAAAGGCAGTTCCGTAAGGTCCTATCCTAATGACATTCGGAAACGATTTAGAGGTTTTGATGAGACCATTTCTCAAATAATGAAGTTGAGTTATTTTTTTTTTGTGGGAAAGGCGGAAAACGAGCAGGCGGTTAACCTGATGGTAAATGATTACCGTCGCCCAGGTTCATCTCCGACACCAGAGGTGCTGCAGATGCGTTGCCGGCCTTTAAGAGTATTTAGAAGATGGGAAAGAGAGTGAGCCTCCGGTTACCTCACTCACCGAACGCAGAAGCACAAGATGTCTCTACTTCACGCCGGTATTCTGCGAGGCCGCAGTACCAACCCGATCGAGCCGGCTCATTCTAGCAGCAGCTAAAGCCACCGTTTGACGCTACCACGTATTTTATTGCTAGTCGAAAGACCATACTTGTTTATGGTCGTCATGCACGAATGATTTACCCATGGGGGACAAGCGGGTCGGGGATACCAACGGTAGCTTGTTGATACAGCTCCCTGTCACCCAGTCCGTGGGATTTGGAGGTCCGTAATGAGCAGTGGTAGCCTAGTGGTCAGGGCGCTCACTTTAGTTTCATAGAGCGCCAGTGACCTGGGTTCGGTCCCCGGTGCCGGCACCACTAAAATTGTTAATAGCAATTTTAAGTGCTGTATTTACTATGTGCTTAGCGGTGAAGGAAAACATCGTGAGGAAACCTGCCTATCTTAGAAATAATAAAAATATTATTTCGAGGATATGTGAAGCCCGCCCACCCGCACTGGAGCAGCGTGGCGGGCCCTTCCCGGGTCGTAAACCCTCTCTGATACTCGTGTTTGAGAAGGAGACCTTTGCCCAGCAGTGGGCACTTACAGGATGTTACTTTGAAATATGCGGATGTCGCCTTAGAATAAGAGGTGAGTTAGTTAACTGGTGGGATGCGTCACTTGCGAGTCCGGCGTGTACTATATTGATATAACAAACTACCAATTTTATTACTACTTGTTAGTCTTATAACTTATTTATGTAAAAACACCTGACAAGTGTGAGATGGACTAGCGCACCGTGGGTTGTTTAACCACACAAAATATCAGTGCTATGTAGTTACCAAAAAATTATCCAATTCGGGATACTTAGCGCAAGCCCGTCTCACCCTTGACCGGTTTTTTTTGTATATATTTTATGTATATATATATATTTGTGGTTTCACTTAAGATTTCGCACTAAGGTCACATCAAGTTTGACGAGCGTATGTCAACGTTTTCACGACAGAGTAAAGAAAAACACAATTTTGTAAGTATTTGTAAGGATATCCGCCATAATATATTCAGTAAAAATTTATTCCTATTATTTATTTACATTGCCAATAATATGTTATATCATTAAGCACTACAGATTCATGTAATTCGAAAAAATTAACAACCCTTTAAAGGTAGGATAGACAGTGTTATTAACCCTACGCTGCCTACGCTGCTAGAGCCGTAGAGCCCGTACGGAACCCTAAAAATAATACTTAATAAATAATTAAAGCCGTAGCAGCCTAGTAGTCAGGGTAGATTTATAGAGCGCGAGTGAGTGGGTTCGGTACCCGGTGCAGGCATCACTAAAATTGTTATTATCAATTTTAAGCGCTGTATTTACCACGTGCGCTTGGCGGTGAAGGAAACCAACGTGTCTGGGAAATTAAAAAAAAAAAATTATTTCGAGAGTGTGTGAAGCCTGCCAACCCGCATTGGAACAGTGTGGCAGGCCCTTCCGGCTCCAAAACCCTCTGAGATATTTGAGAAAGAGGCCTTTTCCCGAGCTTAACTTTAAATAATAAAAGTACGAAAAAGCGGACTCAACGCCAAAGATCTCTTCCTAATCGACTTCGGCAATCGGAAATCGTCGACTGCGCAGTTTATATCATATCCGCTGTAACGCTTATGCGATGATATCGGAGGAAGGTTCGGATGCAGTGCAAGAGATGCCAGGCGGAACAAGCGGACCCGAAAACCAATAATCTACATGCCGCATATATGTTGGCTCCGGTCGACATTCGAACCCAAGTATCATGACTTAGCCATGGATTTTGAAACTGACACGAGCGGTGATATCAGATGATTCTCCAACACGGTCTGGGTGCAAAGTGCATTAAGCCATCAGTGCATAATAGGAGCTTTTCTTCTTTGATTTCCTTACCTTTAGGTTGGCGACATTGGTTTGCTTGCACTGTGCTTTATAGAGATTTATATTGACTTTTATTATCTGCGTGAATTCTTGTGCTTGCTAAGTTACGACTTGAGATCTCGCTGGGGACCCTTTTATCTCTCCTCTGAGAGCGCTAACTTTGTTACGAACGTTCTGGAATGTGTTCTGCTGAAGAGTTAACATCTTTCTCCGTAAATGATTAAGATTTGAGTTTTAGAGATTTTAACGTCGTATTACTTACGTTTACTTGTTTCTTAACATTTATTTTAGTTAAATGATTTCTTATATTTACACGAACACAACACATATGAAATGCGTAGATCGGACCAAAATTAAGAAATGAAAGCTGAAGGTAGCCCGAGTTGACTGTAATATCTGGAGGTCCAACACCCCAGTGACCCTATTGACCACGGCTGCTGTAAAGTACTCGAAACGTCGAAAATATAAAGACAAAATTAAACGCGATAAAATCTATAACTAATAGTTTCAGTGCTAATTTATTTTGTTAATAGAACTTAATAGCAACAATGACTTATGTCACTTATTTACTTTGTCAGTCTGTACATAGGCCTTTCCAATGGGGCACTGTCTATAGCCAGCATATACATCCAGCCTCTAACTAGTGATGCTGCTCTGTGTTGGTTAGGTTCGATATATTCGGATTTTTCCGCCATCTGTCTTATATTCCCTTCATAGCAGAACACCTGATTGGAGTGGCTGCATTGATGATTGGTGGCATAAATAGGCAAGACGATGGTCTGAAGACAGTCGCAAAGGCAGAAAAGTAATCCTACCGCCTAGTAAATTAATAAAAAAAATAATCTCGGACATACTAGGGTGGTTAGAGGTCAAGAGATTTTTGTCATTTCAACCCATTTTCAATTTATTTGGGATAACGTGACAGGTGGCGAGTCTACCGCCGTCTCAGTGTCCAAGCTAACGATACTAACCTTACATAAGTTACGAAAATCTCATAGGTACGTGCCCTCCATATAGAGGATTAAACACGGGTCTCCTGATTCGGAAGGAGATATATATAATTGTTTATATGTATTAGTAACGCGTTTCATTAAAGCTTTTTTTTTTGTATGAATCGAGCAAGCGGTTCACCTGACTGTAAGTGAATACCGTTGCCCACGCAACTCCGGAGGTAATGCAGATGCGTTGCCGGCGTTTAAGGGTATTTGGGAGAAGGGAGGGAGAATGAGAAGGGGGAGTAGGCCGCCGGTTACGTCGCTCACCGAACGAAACACAGAAGCACAAGATGAGTATTTCACGCCGATATTCTGCGAGGCCGAGGTACCGACCCAGTCGAGCCGGCACATTCGAGCAGCAGCAGCAGCAACCGCTTGGCTCTACCACTTATAAAAAATACCGCATTATGTATGGAATAGTTGCAGTAACAAGTCTCAGTGTATGTACAGCCTTCATTAAATCAATGTGACGCGGCACATCGAGCGCAGTCGGAGCCGGATTGCGCTAACGAGCTGACTTCTGTCGCTGACATTAATAACTGACATGCTCCCGAATGCCCGCGCGGGGAGACAGCCCGCCGGCTGGCAATTCCAACGTGAAATGCAGTTTTAAGTAACATTAGTTATTCGAGATTAACTTAGCTGTCGATTCCAAAATGGAGGTATCATATTAGGAAATTATTTAAAAAAAAAATATCATTTGTACTACCAATTCTTTCGGACCTTGATTTCCTTTGGACTGGTTTTTTACCTGACTTGAAAGCGCTTGCAAAATCCAATTATAATTTCTTAGTGGTTTAATTATACTAATTAACGTACATTTCTTTGGTACTGGCGATATTGAAATAATTGTGTAAAGTAAGTAGCACGAATTTATCAATACTTCTGCGCAGTGGAACAGGGTAGGCGTGTACCACCTATGGACTACGGATAGACCGGAACCTTGCGCTGGTGCTCGTGGCTATGCTTTGGCAGTTGGCGGATCATTCCTTGCTCTAAACCATCTCGAAAATGTGATGAGACCTTTATCGTATTTTTTATTTATTAAACTTAATGCTAGAGGCTCTATTAGTCAACCTTCGGGCGAAATAGAGAAGAAATGAAGTAGCTGATAGCAAATAGACACTAGTATATAGAGAGTACTGAACAGAAAAATAAATGTAAATCTGTATACAATATACAAATACATTTACATATTTCCGTTAATACGTACATATATTTTTAGTTACATATATAAATTACAGAAATATTAAATAAGTACGATTAGACTATTATTAAGATGATTCTGCCTTTTTAGCACTTTAATTCAAAAATTAAAGTATAGTAGAAATATTTTTCTGTTAGGGCGTTTAAAAATTGTTTTGAAACGCCCTAAGAACGGGCGCTTACTGTTTAAAGACTTCACAGAGGGCGCTTACAATTTATATACAGCTACTGTATGAAATAAAGTTGCAGACTGTTAATATCCCTCAATATTATTATTTCTGAGATATGCAAATTTCCTCACGATTTTTCCTTTACCGCCGAACACGAGATAAATTCAGCCTTTGCTATTAAAATAACGACCCTGGTCACCCGCGTACGTAAATTAAAGCGAGCGCCCTGGCCATTGGACCCCGCGAGACAGATTTACCTTTATTAACAAACTTCGCTTTAAATGCCCGTCACAATTCTGGCCGAGTCTACGGCTATCTGTTGGAAACACGAAGATTTTCCAGAAATTTCCTTTAACTACTTGCCTACTTTAAAATACGTGTTTTATTACTGTTAATAATAGACTCACTACAGAAAGATTCAGGGGGATTAAGAATGATGACAATGCCCTCCGTATAACACTCCGCTATAATCCGAGGATTAAGTGAAACGACCGTCGCAACTATAGCTTTCGTCGCAGATTATTTAGTAGTTTCCTCCGCCATCTAATGTAATAATGCTGGACCGCGAAAATCTTTTATATTCTATCATTTTTTGCCGTAACGGATATCAAGTAACAATATTTATCGATAGATATTTCTTGCGATAAAATCATTCTTCAAAGAGGTATTTAGAAAAGGTTTTCTAGAGTTCCAAAACCCAAACTATATAGTATATATTAACTGGCCATGTGATATCGGTTTTTCTATCCATGGATGTCGTTAGAGGCTACCGACAGGGTGGAGGTTGACTTTCCCTCGCCAAATGTGGCGGCGACACTCCCCTCGACGTGTGCGGTGGTGACAAATCTCCTTGCCTAGTGTGGCGCTGACAAATCCTTCTCATGAAAGAGGCCCACGTCCTGCAGTGGCCTGTTTACAGGCTGGTTAAGTTATGGATATTTATTAAACGTTTCACGTAATAAACATAATGATGTTCACGTTAAACATGCTGCTGACTGCGGGCATGGAACTGTAAGAGGAAGAAGTATTATACAAAATATTTTTTTTATATCACAAAGAATCTCCCCTAGTACGGCATCTGACGTCATAACGTTTTTCTACTCGCTCATTTTATTTTCCCGTTTTCCCCTTTTGATTGAAAACATGATTTTGCGTCACTATGTAGCAGCCATGTGAGCGAATTCGTTAAAGAGTATTTATATTAAGATATTCAAAAATAAGAGAACACTTTACTGGTGCTTCCGATTTTGGTGTTGGACCACTAGTAATAAATCCACGACATTTCAGTATCTGAATATTTTAAGCTCCTAAGTATTTGCACAGTAGAGAGGGTAGAAAGAGGAGGGGAGGTCCTATACTTCGTTAAAGGTACGAGGCTTCTATAAGAGATCTTTTCCTTAACGGTCGGGGGTTCTGCGAGCTACATCGCCGATCCTTTGTTACTTTCAGTTACTGATCCTCTGGTCTACGTCGGTTACTTTCGCTCTGCTGTTGATACTTTTGCTGCTGCACGAATGGGCCGGCTCGACCAGGGTAGTAATACGTCCTCGTAGAATACCGGCGTGAAGTAGAAGCATCCTGTGCTCTACTTCACTCACTCCTCCCTCCCTTTACCCCCTCAACCTCCTCCCAGTCTCTCGCCAAATATCCATAAAGGCCGGCAACGCTCCTCCGGTCTATTGCTGGCTATCCCATGAGAATTCAGATTGATATTTCCCCATAAACCGGTGGTCAGATCCTCGTCTGTTAATTAGCAGAGTGAACGACGTGCGAGTTGAGGTTGACGATCGGATCACATTAGTGCTCCGATACGGAAAAACGGCGCTGCCGTCTGTCCGTGGCACCTCGTGCTGAGTGTGGTACATTCGACATCGACTTCACAGCTTATGTATGTATGTATTTTTCACTTTAACTGTACTGTGTATGCCGTACGCATGTTGCAAATTCCACGTGAACATATTCGTATGACAATCTTTTCAAAGGTTCAACAACTTTATAAAGAAAACGTAATTGAAATTAATTCTAAACGTGGTAGAGCAAAGCGGCAGCTTTAGCTGTTGCTCGAATGGGCCGGCTCGACCGGATTGGTACCACGGCCTCGCAGAATACCGGCGTGAATTAGAGGCATCTTGGGCTTCTGCGTTTCGTTCGGTGAGTGAGGTAACCGGAGGCCCAGACCCCCTTCCCATCCCCCTCCTCTTCCTCTCTCCCATCTCCCTAATACCCTTTAAATCCGGCAACGCACCTGCAGCACCTCTAGTGCTGCGGATGTACGTGGGCGACGGTAATCACTTGCGATCAGGTGAACCGCTTGCTCGTTTGCCGTCTAACCCTTAAAAAAAAAACAAGAGCTTCTCCAGCGTGGCGAGTACGATCGAACCCTTCGTCGGCTTTTGCTGTCGTTTCATCCGAGAGATCTATGTTTCTCATGACTCCAAAAGGAATACCTGTTTAAACAAATGGAAGAGCCACTTACGCGTATAGCAAGCGATGGCACGTGCTCGGCGGTAACTTGCGCCGCAATCAGCGTTCAGCCAGCCGGAAACAGTCGGAGCGGCCGCAACGAGGCGCTTCGTTAATTGCGTACCGCTGTGGCATATTGAGTGTCTGTGTGATTATTACGTATTACGTATTGTGTACGTCATCACACTTTTCGTACATGTTTTCTAATTTATATATTCATACTTAGTGAACGCACACAAAAATGATCAGAAAAATTGGTGCACATATTTATATCGTACAATCTATCGCGAGGTTTTATATAAACGAGCGTGCGTTTCATCGGATGGTAAGCGATAACCGACGGTCACGTACATCTGCAATACCAGAGGAGCTGCAGGTGCGTTGCCGTCCTTGAAGAACATTTGAAGGGTGGGAGGGTAGATGAGGAGGGGATAAGGGAAAGGTAAAGTGAACTATCAGTTACCTCAGTCACCGAACGAAACGAAGAAGCACATGATGCGTACACTTCACGTTGGTATTCTGCAAGATCGCGGTACATGTCGAGCCGGCCCATGCGAGCAGCAGCAAAGGCAACCGCTTGGCTCTACCATGTAAAAGCTATAGGACGGCGCACGTCGCGTCGCAAAGTTCAATAGATATAAATCTCACTGCAGCTCGACTGCAGCGGCTGCAGACATTCTGGGATAAAACGCATTCGGGGATAAAATAGATGCGTAGGACTTAAACATTTTGTTTGAAATACTAGCATATTCTTAGAATAAAAAACATTTAGCATATGTTTTTATACCAGTGGTATTACCAGTTGTTTGGAAAAAGTAAAAAAAAGTACCGAAAGAAATAAAAAAATACTTTTTCAAACAAGTTAAATAGTCTAATAATCCAAATAAGAATAAAAATCTAATTAAACTCAGTAATATGCATAAATAATAGTTTAATTTGAAATGGTATATTCAAATTAGTTACTACTGAAAAATTCAAATCATGTATTAGTTATTTTCATAGCGTATGTAGGTTATTACTTTTTATCACGAAGCATTAGTTTAAGCTGTCGTATATATGATATTAAAAGAGGCAAATGATCGTTTTAATAAAGTTAATATAAGGACAGACATCTGCTGTTCCGTTCCGATTGTAATATGTCATATCGTTTCACGAGACATTGAACTTTTTATCGAGTTTCGTCTGGTCCGTGGTTCACTATATTAAGTAATCATTTTAGTATGCGTACAATTACAGTTTATTTCATTATTCAGAATTGAATTTATTATTCTAGCTTTGAATTAAATACGAGTATGTTGTGTGAGTAGAATTTTAATTTTTCTCTTTTGTTCAAAGCTGCCGTGTTAAGAAAAGAAATCGTCACGATAATTGAAACGAATAGAGATACAGTCTCTCTCTATCTATCTCTCTCTCTCTTTCTCTAAAACTCGTCTATACTTCATGGTTTGAGTTCTGACAAAAGATGCTGTTAGCAACTGGTTAGATAAAGTAAATTCGACTAAAGTGCGTTCCAGCAGTGCACTGTAGCAGGCTAATAATGTTATCTATCCGAGTGTATATCCCACTGCTGAACAAAGACCGCTTTAGATTTTTGAGAGGGTATTGAAGCGTAGAAGGAATCGCAGACTTCACATATCATCGAAATAATTTTTATTCATCAGATTAGAAGTGTGCCTTGCGTGGTAGGTAGGTTGCACTTAAATTTGTAATTAAAAAAATTTGTCGCGCCGGTATCGGAACCCAGCTCTCTCGCTTACTAAGAAACCATAGCCTGACCACTGGGTTAACGCGGCTCTACATAGTTCTCATTGGACAGGCTAACTGATTTGGTAATCGGATAGACGATTGAATACCGAAACACCTCGCATTAGATGCTTTTGCCCGTCACAAATCTTTGAATACTCGGTTTGACGATTATGAAACGAGTCTTTTCTCGTCCGTTATTTGTACGAAAAAATAAAGATTTTCCATACGTAAAGCGACCGCCCCTGGTACACGAGCGAGCACGGTTCCACAGCTTTTGTAATGTACAAAAAATGTCAAAGGATTTCATGAATAGTGAGAATTAAAACAAGACGAAATTTGTAAACACTGACCAAATGTCGAGAAGTTCAGCATCCAGTCGGCGGCCACGGTCCCGGATGAAATGAAACGCCGCCGGAGCGGAGTCTGCGGATCCTTTAGCCGAATTCGGAAAGCTGTGGTCTTGTTACAAAACAATTAAACATTTGCAATGAAACTATAATTTACGAATTTAATCCTGTTTAATTTAGATTTTTTAAATCCCGAAGCTTTGAGAGCTTTACAGCACCCGTGATCACCGGGGGGGCTGTAGTGTTTGACTTCCTGATGTTAACCCGGCTACCGTCAACATTATACATTTTTGGTCCGATCAACACAGAATGATGTGAGTTAAAAGTGTCTTGAGGTCGTGCAGTGGCATGCTTCAGCTTAGATTTAATTTTATTATGATAATTAAACAATGAGTGTAAAACGCATAGTAAAGTAGTTAGGGAAGTTACATGCTCCGAATCTGTGGATGGCTCGTAGCAAGGAGCCCTTCCATTTTCTTACATGGTGCAGCCCGACAGGGGTAGTTCCTTGGTCTCGCTGAATAGCGGCGTGAAGTAGAAGCATGTTGTGCGTTTCGTTCGGTGAGTGATGTAACCGGAGGACCACATCCCTCTCTCCTACTCCCTTCTTATAAATATATCATAAAATGTGGAACATATAGATGCCTACAAAAGGCACACGCTTCATATCGCCCATGTGTCATGGAGCGCCCGGTGTCCGAACTAGTTAGGAGGGACGGTGTCTTGATTTATGTAGTTATTTTGTTTGTTCAGAATTTAATGTAATTAGCGTTCGTGAATGTGCCGAATCTGTGATTATGTGAGTTTTTAAATGAATCTGATTGGAAATCGAATATTGTGCTTTGTTGTGTTAAAAATAAATCTAGTTAAGAAGGGAATGAGATATTGTTTATTTCTTTTTATTTTGTTTCGCTTCTGACCCTAAAATATATATATATATATACATATATATCCTTAAAGGATGGCAACGCATCAGCAGCTCAGGTTTTGTGGGCAGCATGCTCGTATGCCATAAAAACAATAGTTTCAACTAAAATAGATATGGTTAGACCAACCCACTGATGGGCAGGTACGCGGTCGTGAGAGCTTATTATTCTTCATTCTTAACGAAATTGTAAATTCTTCGTCCAAATAATCGCATTTATAATAAATTGGGATAAATCATAACAGCATCTTGGATGGGGCTGCGGATACAAAACACAATTACGAGACCCTTGCCTGATTTCGCAGAAGTAGCACTTCTTATGAGAGCCCTCGAGACAAGAGCTGACCCAAGTTTCTGTGAATAATAGCAATTGTGTTTAAGCTCTTTTTAAAGTTAAGTATCTATTGCCATTGCAAAATGTTTAAGTTTAAATGATAATGCAAATGACCTGGCCGCGTGTGACCTGAGTTCGTTTCATTGGATTTGTAAGTTGGAGTTTTAAATGCTGAACCACGTGTTCGGCGATGAAGGAAACTGGAGAAGCATAACGGACTCTTCCAAAGCTCTATCAAGTATTTGAGATAGGCCTTTGGTCAGCTTTGGGAATTTGCGAGTTGCTAAATTACTTTACTTGACTCGGCAAGTGTGCCTTATATATTCCATTTTTTACTCAAAGGTAAGTGGCCACTGCGGCCCATAGCACCATTTAGCAGATGCATCCTAGATTAAGAATCAAAATGCAAATACGTTGTATCCCCTGAGCTGAGATGGAATGTCGCGTCACCAGCAAACATACTCTATTACCGATTCAATCACACCCCTACTATAACTAACATTGCACTTCTTCACGCTGGGATTTTGTAAGCCGGTAGAGCCAACCTTCAGTTATATGAGCAGTATGCCTCTACACCATAAAAAACATTGAATATGTATCTTTTTTAAATTGTTGCGTAAATTATGTTAAATATGTAGTTTTAATTAAATATGAAATGTAATATCAATCTGAAACATGAAACGAATAACAAAGATGGATGAGATACAATAATTTATTTAATGTAATCCTATAGGTCATTAATAGAACACCATTTATCTTCATCTTTAAAAATACAGAAGTTTAGTCATAAGATACTCTTTGAGGTTTTGTTACTCTTTTTTTTATTTACATGGGGAAATGCCTAATGCATTCCCGCCCTCTCGGGGGCAAGGACAGGCTATGTCGCGTCACGAGAACGCCTTGATTTCACCAGCGCTCGACGTCCCCTTTTCGGGAGATAACAACCAACTCCGTCCTGGCTAGACGCGCCTCCAAACCCACAAGGGCAACGAACCCTCCGAGTCAGCCACCCGGAGGCCACTAGGATCAGGAAGGCTGGCGCTCTTAAGCAACAGCCTTCCCAGCAATCCCCGGCCGGCCACATTTAGACCAGGGAGGCTAGGGAGAGCGGATGATCGTAATACCGATTCTCCTCTCCCCTCGCGGCCCCACCACGGCCGCATCAGCAATGCGGCCCCCGCCTGAGTCGCGGAGGATAAGGAGTATATGGAAACGTAATACCAAAACTCCTCTTCCCCCGCGACTCCACCTCAGCTGTGGGGGGCCAGCGGAGTGGAGCTAAGCTAACACTGTCCCACCAATACGTATCCGAAGTGGGCTCGCTAAGAACACTCGTAGCGACCACCTCGGGCCAGCCATCCACGCAAAGACGGGACTGAAGATATGTTTGCGCCAATAGTTTACTGGCCCTACGCGGCAGAGGTCAAACACCTTGCCCATCTTCCGCGCCGAAGACCGTTGCCCACGTCAGTCAAAACTTTGTCGTCGTCAAAAACTCGGATGGCGTCGCTCTTGCCGATGTCTGTGATCTATCCATTACGAATCACGCTTGCATTTCATTAGGATTATAAGGCTAAATGTAATTATTAATTTTTTTTATTTAATGGATTATTTAACAAATTTATTAATATATATTTATTATTTAGTTTTACGATTTAATTATTTTCCAATAATTGTAAACATCAGTACAAAATTTCTATTAAATATCAATAAGGCATACAACCTGTATAAACAATCGCCTGGACAGCGAAGTCTATGTTTTTTTAGTTTAAAATTTTCTCTCAGGTGGAGCCGCTGTATATATAAGAATATATATGCAGTTTTATATGTTTTCGTACTATAAAGTAATTTAAATGGGTAGCGATTTCTAAACACACCCTCAACAAAATTTTAACCTTTCCAGGAAACATTTCCACTTTATATTTAGTGTCAAAGCTGAAAAACTTTCCTAGGAAAGGAGTAACCGAGTTACGCGAACTTTCCCGAAGTTTCAGCAGTAATCAAATTAATGTGGAAAAATAATACATTACAGTAAGTTTTTACTTGAGATAACTTTGTTTATTATCAATTTGACGTTGTCTGGTGTTCAGTTACGAGATCATATGTAATTTGGATGTTTTGTTGAATAATATTATCTATTTTATTTATTCTTCTTTTTCTACAGTCTGTAGAAACAAGTCTAGCGGCGAATGCCTTCGATGGAAGGGTTTGCCACAATCACCACGCTTGGCAGGTGAGTTGGAGCAGACGCCTGCATCTAGGATAGCGGTATCTTAGGTCGTCGTTCATTTAAACGCTATTAATTTAAGTCAACGTTCTGACATTTTTGTGTGTTGGTTATTCCGCCATTCGTTCATCATGAGATTTTTGAGGCAGCTCCTTTATCGAATTTTACGACATAAACAGTGAAAGGGGGTGGCAGATACTGATCTAAATTTGAGTTATGGTATGGGGAGCAAAAGAGCAAGCGGTTCACCTGATGGTAAGTGACTACCTTCGCCCACGTACATCTGCAACACCAGAGGAGCAGCAGGTGCGTTGCCGGTCTTTAAGATTATTTTGGAGTTGGGAGGGTGGATGAGAATGGGGGACGGGGAAGGGGAGTGGGGGAGTTACCTCAGTCACCGAACGAAACGCAGAAGCACAAGATCCATCTCTACTTCACGTCGGTATACACCGGGGGAGCCGGCCCATTCGAGCAGCGGCAAAACCCACTGCTTGGCTCTTCCACAATTATCCTTAATTGGGGCAGCTGTGCGAAGCCGAAGCCCGATTTCGATTTAACTTTTTATTGCTAACCCCTCTGAAACTAATTATTCGATTGTGGAGAAACTTATTACGATATATACATGTCTCTGACTATTTTCATTGATATTAAAATCGATGTTTTCATATACACCACACAAATTTGTATGTACATTAGATAAAATATTATACTGGAACATACTCCAGGCAAAAATGAGACAGAGTATAGACATTCCTAGTTTATTATAATTTCATATGAGCAGTATATACATTTCGCGTCGTCAGCCGGTTGTCAGGTTGTTATATTCCTCCTGACACTAACCATATAAGAAGAATTGTCTGAAAAGAGAGTATTACAACCGCGTGTGTTAGTGGTTAGCGTATGTGATTGCTGAGCCTCGGGTTCTGGGTTCAAATCCCAACTATGTAGTAAGGTTACGTTGTGTTCGTCCCTTGTCTCTGACTCTTCCTCCGATCGCTTATCGCATGAGCGTTACTTCGGATATGGGAAGGTAAAGATGACTAAGTGAAGTGCCTCTGTATTTGCGCGTGCATTTACGCCACTATAATATCTCCTGCTCTGTTGATAACTGCCGATTGTATTCGGAATTGGTGGCCGTGGTCTAAACGGACCAGGGGCACATCATCACCATAAAAAGAATAACGCTACAGAGTTAAAAGGGTAAGTGTAAGCGAGACGGCAGTATTTTATTTATGTCAACTTAATCCACATAAATCATGTAAATTATAAAATATCGCATCGTGAACAGGGGAGGGAGAGCGTGAATTATTTGAAGTGTGAATTAGGTTAAACCCAAGAGGCAATAACTATATTGAGGTGGTTAACAATAAAATGGTTTTATTGGCTCACCTGATGGTAAGTGACTATCGACGGCGACGTACTGCAATTCCAGCGAAGGTGCAGTTATTTGGAGAAAGGAGAGGAGGAGTGGGTCTCCTGTTACCTCATTCACCGAACAAAACGCAGAAGCACAAGATGCCTCTACTTCACGCCGGTATTCTGCGAGGTCGTGGTACTACCCCGGTCGATCAGCAGCAAAAACCGACGCTTGCCTCTATCACGTACAAAATTTGCATATTTAACTGCTATTTATTCAATCGCTATTTGTTGCTTCTGCGTATGCCACCCATGATTTCACTGATCTGCCCAAATCTGGGAAAACGACATATTTCTCCAATGGCAAACCCTTTCGGGAGAGTCTAAGTTCAACAGTTGTTATTTCGGATGGCAGAATTGTACATTAGAACATGTCGTCGCACGTTCTGGAAACTGATATGATCCAACTTGAACAGAGCTGCGGCGGCACTCTGTGATTCAATTAGCGTTTGGCGGCTTTGCCCAGCCGCCGGCGATCAAACGCGCCGCTCGTAATCAATCCCATTCATTGCGTCCGCTTCACGCGGCATCGTCTAATTAATATCCGGATGTATTGAAAGCTATCATTGCTACATTGTGATCGATATCGAACAGTGCATTTTGGTGATTCCTGGATTTCCATCATCACCACCTTACCTTACCTTAACCGGCGAATAGTCCACTGCGGGACACAGGCCTCTCCCATTAAGAGAATTTGCTAATAATCGCGACGCTCGGCAAACGGATTGGCGCAGCATCCCATCATCTCTGTCTGCTTAATTTATAAATATATTTTGAGATTGCTATCATGCCTTATGACGGTAGCCATTGTGACTTTCAAGGCCTTTACGTTAGTCCTCTCTTACAACACCCACGGAAAAAATAGGGGTGGCAAATTCATACACTGATACCACACGGTAAGTATTCACCACACTTTGCATAAATGCACTACGTAACTCGTCACCGGTCTGGCGTATTTGACGTTATTCTGCCATCCGTTGGCGATACTCAATTTTCTTTTCGTTGATGTACCTGCTGCTGTGCAGTGGACATCAGAACGGACCCACCTCACCCCATCGAGCCGACGGTCACATCGAGCTGGAGCACATGCTTTAGTAACGAACATTTAATTTTTCAGCAAGAGTCTATTTTTAACATCGCTGAGTTTGGTATTTCATATGAAAACATTCTCGTACACGTGCTATTTCATTTCAGTTTCTAGTTTTCAATTTAATTTAAAACATGTTCTAACGCGACTATAACACTAACGAAGCTCGAACCAGTTTTGCGCTTTGAGTAATTTTAAATAATTTTTCTTTTCTCTATAAATATAATTGAAATGTCTGTTTCTTGTTTCGAAATTACTGTTATCTTTTAGATAATATAATTAGTTTCACGTAGCCATAAGTCAGAAAAACGTTTTTAAATTTTTTCACTGTCTGAACGTAATGGAGAAGTACAAGATGATCTCTACTTCACGCCGGTATTCTGCGAGGTCGTGACACTAACCCGGTCGACCCAGCCCATCGGCCAGCAGCAAAAGTCGCCTCTTACCTTTATCATGTACAAAGTTCTCTCTCGAGGCGAGACTGCCTGCGGCATCTGGCGCTGGTGGAGTCGCGCATGTTTGCACGGGCGTCTCCGTGGCCATGCTGATGCGGGGAGAAGATGGGCCAGCTTCAGGTATTTCCCAATTGTTGTAGAAAAAGTCAGTGTTGTGGGTAAGTCTACGAGCGAATTCGTCACCAGACGCGTGTACTTCAATCTTGAAGGCTACTTGCTTGCGCTGGTGTACGTATTACTTGTAGATATTTCGCAACACACTATGGTTGCAAATAATTTCGTCCTAAGTTTAGCAGAAGTTCGCGGTTAAAGCTTGTAGTTGAAGTGCATCTCATACAATGTACAGATGCAACTTTGCTTTATTAAGTTCAGTGAAACAATTTAGCTGTGCTAAGTTTTAGAGATTGGAGTTTGAGAAGCGTTAGAATTGTTTTGCGGCAAACCGGTTCCATCCAGTTAGGTAACGTTGTAAATAAAAGGTGAAAGCGGGCGAGAGACTAAAAGGTACTGAGTAGGAGAACAACGTTGGGAGAAAAAGGTTGTTCCCTCTTGCTGTGTAAAACTGTCAACCACAACTGCACGTGATGCAGCTTGCTGATTAACGAACGAGGCTCTGGTTACCGACTGATGGTGGAGAGTCCGTATATGCCAGATCCAAATACCATCGACTAGTGATGGGAAGCAGTGTCTCTAATGCGAGGGTAGTACTAGAGTATGGGCAACTCTTTAAAGTACTGTATAGCAGCTCTTGTTGGCGCTTTCATGGAAAGGCCTGCCCAGTAGACTTGCACAGGCTAATGAAATAGAAAACAAAGAAAGAGATCAGCTCTCTGTTTTCGATGGTACAGTGTAATGTAGATTTCCCTCCAAGTCTTCTTTTGGTCAACGATATGTGCTTACGTGCTGGATGAGGCATTCAGTAGACATGTCACACGTTTCCGGAAACGCCACTCAATTGGTTCACTTCACGCCGATGACATAGCAACTCGTTGAAGAAATTTTTATTTGTATTAATGTTTTCAAAAAAACTAAGTAAAGTAGCAGCCTGTAAGTGTCCACTGATGGGCAAAGGCCTGCTTCTAAAATACGAGTATCAGGGTTTAGGAGTCGGGAAGGGCCCGCTACGCTGCTCCAGTGCGGGTTGGTGGACTTGACATATCCTCGAAATAACATTTATATTATTTCTCAGACATACAGGTTTCCTTACAATATTTTCCTTCAGCGTCGAGCACGTGGTAAATACAGCACTTAAAATTGCTATTAACAATTTTAGCGGTGCCCGCACCCAGGTCACTCGCGCTCTATGAAACTAAAGTGAGCGCCCTGGCCACTAGGCTACCACGGCTTTCAACAAACAAATTTATATTTAAGTTGTTTATAACGACACCCTTATTAGAAACTTAAGCTAAATCAGAAATATCAATAATACTAATATATTTTTATAATATAAATTTGAAACGAAGAAAATGAACCCAAAATTTACCCATAAAACTCCGTCATCAAAAATTAATGACATGGTCTCGAACTGACCAAATTGTATGGGAAGTTTTATGTCCTCCGACGGGTAGTTACTAGATGGCGTTAGTGAGCAACATAATGTTTCTCGTCTATCGGCAGAATATAAAGTGCTTCTGGTGGATGTCTGAAGTTGGTACATGGTCGCGGCCGGACCTTCTGCTCCTCGAACTGGTCTGCGCGAATGTTGTTCGAAATTTTTTAATAAACTTATCTGATGGATATTTAGTCTAACGATCTTGTCCATGCAACTGAAAACATGTACGAATACAAAATTAAAACCGTTAAAATCTAATTACGGATCATGAAATTACTTTTAACTATTCTTTATGATTCTAGAAGTGTAATATGCTCTTAAAAAGTGGATGTTTATTTGTGGTTCATTCACTCATTAGTTTCACAGCCTGTTACAAGCCGACTTCAGAACATAGGCCTACAGCAAAGATTGCCACAAAGCAACGTTGTTTAGTTATTTATTTACATTTGTTGTTCTTGTACCATCACGTAATTTCACGTACTCCGTAAGTACTGAACTGTACTGTACTGAAGTGAACAGATTAGAACGAAATTCGGCAGAGATGTAGAGTGCCATGGGACATGGACATATAGGATATCGTTATCTCAATTTAGAGTTTTCCTTGGGATAAAGTATGTAACCACACAGAACGAACGAAGCAACCCCTGTAGTTTTTATCACGATGATAAAAACTACAGGGGTTGTTGAATTAAAAGTTATTTTTTTTTATGGGTCAGAAGCCAAACGACGTAGCTGCTGGGAAGTGACGACACTGTACTCAATATATATACTCGATCTGCAACATCAGAAATACAGCGGGTGCGTTTCTGACCTTTAAGTATATTAACAGGGAAGAGCGGGTGGGGAGGAGGAGGTTTTTAAGCGTGGTAGAGCCAAGCGGCGGCTTTAGCTGCTGCTCGAATGGGCCGGCTAGACCGGATTGAAACCACGGCCTCGCAGAATACCGGCGTGAAGTAGAGGCATCTTGTGCTTCTGCGTTTCGTTCGGTGAGTGAGGTAAGCGGAGGCCCACATCCCCTCCCTATTCCCCTCCTCTTTCATACCATCTCTCAAATATCCTTAATGACCGGCAACGCACCTGAAGCATCTATAGTGTTGCAGATGCATGTGGGCGACGGTAATCACTTACCAGCAGGTGTTTTCCATAAAAAAAAGGACGGTGGGAGGAGGGGGGAGTGGTGCTTCGGTTTCGCAATGCAGTACGCAACGCAGAAGTTCTACTTGTGTGACCGTGGTACCACCAGGCACGTGGTACTGCACGGTACGCCCGACCACATTCGAGCAGCAGCCATCGTTTCGCTCGACCGCGTACTGAACGTAATAAAAAGTTTTATATACAACGCTATAAAAGCGAACAATGAAAATGAAAATTACAAAAAAGTAGTCTTTTATTTTAATATGAGATTGCGCTTAAACATACTTTCGTGGAAACAGCACCAGGACACCAGCGCTGCGGTGACCATTGCACCGAGATAGAAACAAACACTACTGCAAAACTCTTGTCATAAACTTTAATATTTATATAAATCTCGACCAAGTGCAGTGGTTGCAAGCAAGTTACGTGGACTGCTTGTCTGTCCATTTATTATGCGGTGCGCGCAGAAATAGTACGATAATTATTAATAATTTATGACAAACTAAGAAGCCACGACTGCCGAGTGGTTAGGGCTTCTACTTCCGAATCTGCGACTTGAGTTCGATCCTCTAAGTGAAGGGCTCGTATCGAGTTTTCGAACCTTCTGTACAATTTATGCACTAGATTTGACAGACTAAATCATCGCTAAAGAGCACGAATTTCTATCAAGAATGTGTATGGGTTAACTATGACATCAGGACGTCAAACTCCTCACACATCCCTTCCCTGTGAATACGAGTGCTGTAAAGCACCCGAAAGGTCGACAATGAAAAATTCATTTCATTTCAAAAGTTCAATGAAGTGTAAATCAGCAAATAAAACAATTTGATGTATGTGCAGTCTTATATTCGTGAATATTAAGGTAACAGATGGTGTTATAAATAAGTCGCGACCCAGGTTTGCTTACATCGGACCCTCTTTGATGTGAGGTTCTAACAGATGCGTTTCAATTGTTTGCTTGGAAGGCAAAAATTAGGTGTTCCGAAGCATTTCAGGTCGGTAGCGGTTTCGGAGATGACGCATCAGCATCACACTCACGTGATATTTACCTATTTATTAGTTCATCACCTACTCCATGCCGCTCATATTCCTTTCATTAAAATCTTTAAATCTAAATACGTAAAATATATCGATGTTTATATAGACTGAATTATATAATAGATTCGTACTGTACATGTGAATTATAACCCTACCTTCGCTTTATTAGTGTTTTATTTATTTATCCAATTTATTCACTTTAGGTAGGGCTGAATCTGGATCTGTGTTTTGCTTCCACAACACATAATTTGTGTATGAAAATGTAATTTATTTGTTTTAGAGTTAGTTTACTTTTATTTTTATTTTTGTTTACCTCTGAAGCGTATTTTGTGTGAAAATTGTAAGTGTGCTGCCCAAATAAACGGTTTATCTATCTATCTGTTTATTTATTACATTTTATTCGTTCAGGAGACAATTATGTAAACCGCCGAACATAGATATCTCCCAGTATAAGCCAGCATCCAATTTTTTCAAAGGTTTGCCCATACTCACGAAACAGGTCAAGCGTGTTGGTGAAAGAAGTACCAGTACCTTCTCCATCACTAGTCTGGGATTCGGGTTTTTGGGTGGTGTGGAAAACATTGTTTTGTTGGTAATAACACCGCTTTTTGCTTTCTCTATATATTCTGGATGTTTGATTTTAACGTAAAAAAAAAGTATATTGTAATGTGGTCTACAGGTGGGAGACTCCTCTGCCGAGGAGCCGCTAACCACCAGTGCAACAACTTGTGTGCTTCGGTTTGAAAGCTACAGAGGTCCAGTAGTTACTGATTGAGAGACGTTCCAACTTTAGTGCTCGGAGTTGATGACGTATCTGTAACGTTCTTCGATTGAAGCTGTTTGCAGATGTCCATGGCTGCATTAACCATTTACTACCAGGTGGACCGATGGTACGTGGATACTGTAACTAGTTACAAAAGAATTGTAAAGAAGTAGAAGTAAAAAAGTAAGACCAAGTGGAAAATCACAGTCTATGATTGATGGATTAGTTAAAGCAGTACCTAAATGCCGCGGAGTTAAGGTGGCGGTGAGACAGAGAAGAGATTAGTAATCTCCAAGATTATATCCGTTTCACGATATACAGCTATGGTACATAAGACACAACACAATGCAAGACTCACGAAACTTAAGCTGCAACTTCTTGTAAGTTTAGCAACGAAACTTGTGGATCAAGTGCATTAGGCAAATCCGTGCTGCGAACTGCCCACAGTCTAAACTGAAGCCAACTCCATGTTTTATATAAAACAAAGCTATTGCGTAATGAAATAACCTGAACAGTAAGATTAACAAGAAGCATTTTAATTAGCCACATAAAACAGACTACTAAAAAAAAATTAGTCTATTCTTTTGGATTCGCAGACACCACATTTGTGAACAGATAAAACTAGAGTAGATTTATTGGTGTTTATTTTATACATCAAATTTATATTATAATTGGTATCATATCTCCATCGTTCTGAAAAAAGGCCAGATCAAGAGTACTCTAAACCTATGCTCTATGCATGCGAAGATTGATGAAAGTGGAAGAAGCTAAAGACGTATGTCAGGATCGTAGCAAGTGGAAGAAGATTGTCTCTGCCTACCCCGTTGGGAACAAAGCGTGATTATATACGTACATACATACATGTCTCCATGAGTCAATGGCAGGGCTCACCCCAACACAGTATTTATATGTATATATATACATAGTGCCGAGTGTGATCCACTTTACTAACGACTGTCAAATGAACGTAGGAATATTATTCTTATATTAGTGGTTGGTTATCTTATTCATTGGATGTATTTTTTCTATTATGTTTCCATTTGTCTAAGTTTGTATAAATATAGTAAACAATGTAATTTTTTTTTTCAACGAATCAGTGACCGGTTATGTAGGGATCAGCATTAAGTACCGGACCGACTAAAACCCCCACGGATAAGGGTCACGCCGTGGGTCCGGCGGCGTTCACGACTTCGACGGATGAGACAGGCAAGCGGGAGGCCAATAAACAACAACGACGCTGCAGTTCTGTGCTTTAAAGTCTGTTAACGAAAGAGAGCTCCAACAACTAAATGAGGGCTCGCGGCAACCCATGCCCCTCTTAAGGAGTTTTAGAGGGTTACCATCTATACTAACATCATCGAGATACTTTATTTTTCATACAGATGCAGATTAAATGAATTATAAGATGCGGACGGCATTCATTTGCTACCGATTTCAATTGTACGCCTGTAACGATGCTCACGAGAAGCTAACAAAGCGGAGGCGAAGCTTCCTTATACTTTATTTAAATAACATCGAGCTGAGTTAACGAACCGGAATGCGAGGCGGAAGACAGATGGCTCGGGTTCGAGATTGCGACCCGAAGCTTTTGTGTTACACGAGCTTTTTAAAATGCGTACTGTCTAATAGGAGTTTGTTTTGTTTGTTTCTAATTGCTTATATACTACGATGCGTTTTTTTTCATTAGAAGCCTTAAATTAAATAACATTTCATAAACCACAAATCCACGTAAAATACTACAGTGCCTGCTAATAACAATGTGCGATCAGTCCCCTGGCGCTGCAGTTGCGTTGTTAATGTGGTAGATCCAAGCGGCGGGTTTAGCTGCTGCTCGAATGGGCCAGTTCGACCGGATTAATACCACGACCACGGCGTGAACCGGAGGCCCACATCTCCCCCCCCCCCATTCCACTCCTTATCCTCCCTCCCATCTCCCAAATGGGTATTTTAAGGGTTTAAAGGCCGGCAACGCGCCTCCTCTGGTGTTGCAGATGTATGTGGGCGACGGTAAACACTTACCGTCAGGTGAACCTGTTGCTCGTTTGCCGTCTTTTTCATAAAAAAAAATTGTTAAAATTCGTTAACCTTTGTTTTTTTTGTACTGTACACTAGGTAGAAACATATAGGAAGACTTTACACATATGTAAATAAGAAGCCTGTAATGTCATCGTCATTTCAAAGGAAACTGGTGCGAGTGAGGGGTGTAAAGCGGAACATACCAATATTTTATCCAAGAACCAACCTTTAGTTGATGCCCCCTTGTGATTAACAAACGTGACCCTGGCAACTGAATGTTGTCGGCAAATCCATCCAAAGTTTCCGAACCCAAATCCCATAGACTAGTGATGGGGAGGAGCGTAACTGGTGTGACTCGAGTTCCAAAGGAAAGATGAAGTAGTTTTAGTAATCACCCCTGGAAATATAAACCTTAAATCTCCGATAGTGGTAATTAAAATATAAGTGGAAAAAGGAAATAAATTTAATTAAATTTTAAAGCAAAGTCGTGACAAAATCGTCTCTTAATTTTAGATAAGACAAGATTTTGCTATATTACTCATATGGGAGTGTAATTCTGCTTAAGATAATATAGGAAAGAATAGACTATTTGTCGGGACGTGTAAGCTTTCCCTTGTAACGAAAATATAGTAGAGTAAAGAAAATAAAATATAGTCCGTGCTGACGAAAGGTCCGGACCTTATTGGAAATGATAGATCGTTAAATGTGAGTTTGAGAACGGACCTCTTCACGCTCCTTTGAGACTTGAGTTTTATTTGCAACTGGCACTTAATAATTTTGAAGTACACTTCCACATGAGTATGATGTCGAAACTATGTACGTGGTAGAGCCAAGCGGCGACTCTTGCTGCTGCTCGAATGGGCTCTACCAGGGTAGTACCACTACCACGGCTACCGGCGTAACGTAGCGGCAACCCTGTGCTTGTGCTTCGTGAGGTAACCGATTCTCTCCCACTTCTCTCTCCCAACCCATCCCGTATCCCGCCTTTCGAATTACCTAATTATTATATTATATTTTATTGCATTTTAACATTCAAACTATGCTCGCATACCTAATAACATTAAGGGATATTAATATTAGGAATAAAAATATTAGCCCTCCACGAGGGGGATTCAGAGGCAGAACATACAGCTAATTATCCCTAACCACAAATACAGATAAAATGATATAATTTATAATATTAAAAAATGTTATATGTTATTATTTCTCGGTAACATTTAAAGTTGAATCAATCAAGGTCCGCAATAACACCGTTTGACTCTCGGTGCCATGTTGCCAATCATTCTTCTCAGTGATGCTTGATTAATCCCCGTCAGAGAGCAGCTGACACTGATAGGAATAGAGTGTTCTTAAAGATATTAATAATATTTTTTTTTTCGGTAGATATAGGAATAAAGGCACATTTAAAAAAAAAATTGTTAAAATTATTTATTCTTTGATGCAAGAGATTGAAATTTCGTGAGTGCTCGCTGAGAGGACATCTCTTCTGCCTCGGAGCCGTCCGGATAGACACCCTCTCACCTATTTCTGTCAATCGGCAGTACAACCTTTGTAGTGCGGTTGGAAGTGTATAGATAGCGAGTATAATTTATTATTACAGGTGTATTACAGGTTGGGGCATTCCATCTTAAGCCGCAGGGATGCCACAGCATCTGTAACCGTTTTCGATTGAAGTTGTCTGCGGATGACCATGGGCTGAAGTAGCCACTTACCGGCAGGACTATTAGCAGTTTCGTACTTTCCTTCCTGATCATGCGCCTGCGAGATGTTGTTCTACCATTCGATCGCTCTAGCCTCGTCTCTTAGTCAGCTGTATGCACCGCATGAGGGTGAGGTTGACATCTAAAAAGACTTCGATAATTTTGCGATCATATATCACAGGCTCTATATAGACTTTACAACATGCCCTGCGCAGATTACAGTTTTACTAGAAGATAGATAGTTCTTTGCCATGAACCGCTAGATGGCGTCCAGATCATCGGCATCGTAATCAAACTTGAAACACCATTTGAATCGTGTTCATGCTTTGTGTAGATTGTATATTTAGGCTAATATAAAAAAAAAGAATGTAAGTTTGTGTGAAGCTCCGAAACTACTGGATGGAGTTTAAAAATGTATTTCACTGTTTGAAAGTTACATTACTCCAGGTGGTCATAGACTATGTTTGTGACCCAAAAGAAAAAATAAACTTATATTAGATCAACATCTCGAATTTCGACACAAGGAATTCATGGTAACAAGGAGGAATGGATCTTATATATTCGAAAGGTACTGTTGCGATAGATGTGCACAAAAATTAAATCATATGTATAAAGTATACATGATTTTCCTAACGAAACGCTTAAACTAATTAAAGGAATGCACCAGATTATCTGAAAAACAAGTATAGTTGGCCGTATAGTGCCGGCGTAAGAATCCGCCACCGCCTTGCTTGCCGCGGTCTAAGGTGTTGCAAGAGGCGACTGAGGGAACAGCCTTGAAAATAGCAATGGCTGCCGACAGCTGGCGGGGAGACCATCTCGCAAAATACCAGAACTAAATGACGCAGATCGATGACGGACAGCAGCTTCTAAGGTGCCAGGTGTCGTGCTGTGATCGCCAATCCTCTTCCCGAGCGTGGCGATTACTTATTATTTGTTTTGTTTATTTATTTATTTATTTATTTTCATCGCTTTACATGATCAATAGTACCATTATGTAATATCATTAAGCACTACAGGTTCGCGCACCCCGTGCAGCGCGGCGATGTGTGCGTGAGGCAGATATCTGAGTGTGTTATTTTTCAAAATATTCCTCAATGCTGTAACCAGTACTTTATATTTATTTTGATTTTCTATGCTTAGTGATAATTTATTATATATTTTCCTCACACATTGAGCGGGGAGCCGAACTATGCAATTTAAGTTAAGATGACCGTATAACTAAGTGAAACTTACGGCGCGAATAATAAGGTCGGAGTTCATTTTCTATTTGAGAATAAAAGTTCGGGTTTCGTTTTACAAATTTACATATTTCAAATAAGTATATGCACGGTAAAGTAAGGAAATTTAAATCATTGCAAATCCCTTTGGAGGTAAATCTTTTCTCCTCGAAAAGGACTGTTTACAGACCGGCGAGGTAAGGACAAACTAAGGATTAACTTCAACCACAAGCGATGCTGGTACTAATATATTTTTTTCATTTACCAGTGATTACCGTCGCCCATGTACATATGCAACACCAGAGGTGCTGCAGGTGAGTTGCCACTCTTGAAGGGTATTTGGAAAATGGGAGTGAGGATGAGGAAGGGGTGGGGAGGAGAAGTGGGCCTCCGGTTACCTCACCCACTGAACGAAACATAGAAACACAAGATGTCTCTACTTCACGCCCGTATCCGCGAAGCAGTGACACCAACGCGGCTGTGCCGGCCCATTCGAGCAGCAGCAAAAGCCGCCGCTTGGCTCTACCACCAGTTATCAGACCGATCTAAAATAATCCATATTTGTCCGTTTAGCCGCCGCGGTTCCCTAGTTTCATATATACGAGTAAAGTTAGGTAAAATATTTCATTTTAACTGCCGTACGACGCTCAAACGAAATAAGTTTCCGCTCTGATTAATATTAATTGGGATCGGTGCCAGTGTGCCAGGTGCTTGCGTGGCTTTATCAGTTGGTGTTTCATTTCATTCTACTATCATTTCGCTAAAGATATATCCTCTTCTTTTATGTCAGCATGCATATGTTCAAAATCAGACATAGGGATTTACATGCAGGGGAAACAAATGCTGACATGCCATGCACGGAAGATTTGCCAGTACTCGCCGCAGTGGGCTGGGCAGATTGTCGAGTGCAGTGCCGGATGCTGCTCTGTATCAGTAGTTCGGACAATAAGATGAATTTATCTCCGACAGTCAGTCGCCAGAGACGTCGATTAGTACAGAACAGAAGAGGGTAAACTGAGTGAAGCGAACGTTGAGTTTTAGAAAAAAAAAAGTAGTATAATATGCCCTATTTTAGTCCACTGCTGAACATAGGCCTCTCTAAGAAAGGACCTGCATAACTATTCTTTGAATTATACAGGACAACCACCTGCGAGCCGAGATCTGTTGGTAAGTTGGATGTATGGTTAAAATGGGTTGGTAAGCGCACTACTGCTCCCCATCACCAGTCTGTGGGTTTTGAGTTTGGCGAATTTGGATGAATATCCCGCCATCACTCGGCCACCAGAGCCACATTCCTTCGCTGCAGATGAGGTTGGCATTTGCAGAATAATATGGCACCCCCATACACCTCTTACATAATACCCGTTTAAAATTATTACCGAATTACATTACCACTAAAATATATAGAGTTGTTGAAATTAATTGCCTTCAAATCAATCAAACTGTTCCGTGTCAAAAGATACAGATTGCTCCCGCTGGTGTAACGAGGACGTGCTTGAGATTAATTGGAATTGATTTAGGCCGGGGGGTACAACACTGCGCTGGGATCTACCAGCACAGTTATGATGGACTGCAGCAATTGAAGAGATACCATCTTTTTACAAACGCCAAAGTAATCTTTTGCTTTGGTGATTTCTTCATTGACAGGCCTATGTACATAAGTGAGCTTATACAGGTTAATAAATAACGACAGAAAGCCCAGATGATTACGCTACCTATTTTTGTGCGCGGCAGAGGCAAGCAGGGCTTATACTGTTGCTCGAATGGGCGGCCTTGCAGAATACCGGCGTGAAGTAGAAGCATCTTGCACTTCTGCCTTTCGCTCGATGAGGTAACCGGAGGCCCACTCCCCCTGCCCCATCCTCTTCCTCCAGCTCAAATAGCCTTAAAGACCGGCACTACAGATGTACTAGGGCATCGGTAATCACTTACCATCAGGTGAGCAACCACAAGCACGTTTGCCCCCTTGATCATAAACAAATGTATGTATAAGCAATCACGAATGTCTTTGGCAGAGATTATGGATTTCTATCTGTCAACGACTGGGCTTAGCCATTTGGGAGATGAGATCTCCTAAATGAGGAGGGGTAATAGGCCTCCGGTTGCCTCACTCACCGAACGAAACGCAGAAGCAAGACGCAAGATGCCTCTACTTCACGCCGGTAGTCTGCGAGGTCGTGGTATTAATCCGGTAGAGCCGGCCTATTCGAGCAGCAGCTAAAGCCGCCGCATAGCTCTACCACGTTAATTAAGCCTATTTTACTCCATGCCCACACCATAGCATATGCTCATATTCTCCACGATGGGGAAGGGAGTAGGCGAGCGCAGCGCCGGTACTCCCGCTCTAGTGATGCTGCTCCTCATCATTCGGACGCCTGAGCCTCGTTTGTTGGCTAGCAGGGTGCCACGTGCTGGTGAGTTTTGAATTTGGAGAAAAAAATGGTATATTCTTCCTTTTTATCAACCTATTTAAATTAATTGTGTTGTGACGTGAAAGACTATGTAGTGACACGAATTGAGAAAGGGATGCTGAGCTGGTTTGGATATGTGGAGAGGATGAATGAAAGTAGGTTGACGAAACAAATATATGAGGCGAGTGTAAATCGTAGAGTCGGGAGAGGAAGACCTAGGCGAACATTTAACGATCAAATCCAGAAAAGGCCAGGTCAAGAGTACCCTAAACCAACGAGCACGCATGCGAAGATTGATGAAAGTGGAAGAAGCGAAAGACGTATGTCAGGACCATAGCCAATGGAAGAAGATTATCTCTGCCTACCCCGTTGGGAACAAGGCGTGAATATACATATACATTTTAATTAAGTGCCGTATCTACCATCTGCTCGACGGAGAGTCATTGTAAGATAACCAGAATGACTCTGAGAAATAATATTAAACATTATTTCCATGTTTAAGAGTTTATAACTGAGTGGTTAAGTAAACATCATCATCATCTGAATGACGGTTAAAATAAATATCTCTGACTTCTCCGGTATTGTGTATGTGGTCGTGAAGGCCTATATTTCCTAATAAAATTTTATATATTTCTTCCCAATAAAAAATACAGATGCAATATAACAGGAAAACGTTCAAGTTTGTGCACAAATTTAGAGAAAAGATAACGTATTTATATTGGACTACCGTAGTTTAGCTTAGCTTGTAACCACAAAGAGGTGAGCAAATATCGGCTGCTGAATTGTACCTCGGCCGGTCGGGGCCGTGGTTATCTGATCAACTCTGCTGCGACCTTGCTCATTCCAGAAGCCTCGCAGCCAGATTAGTTGGATGTTTCGCTTTGGAGAACCAATGAGTTCAACTTACATCTAGGCTTTTATTGTATTCAGAAATAATTTTTATTTAACTTAATTAAAAATTTCAAGCCTTCTTGAAGTAAATTTTTTTTAACCACACGATTAGTTTTAAGGGTTCTGTGCGGAGCCCGAGTATCAAGCCTACGCCGCCTGTCTATCCGTTAGCGCGTCCATCTCACCTACTGTTAATGGGTCTGTATCTTTTGTATCGTAATAGATAATCAGTTGAAATTTTCTCAAAATATATTTTATTATGGCGGATATCCTTACATATAATACTTTTTTCTGCGTCTTTTTTTGTTTTTGCTCTATCGTAAAAACGGTATTATAAACAAGAGTCTTGGTATATTGGTGTACTTGGTGTGATTATTTTGCAATCTCCAAAGTAAAGCACAAAATTGTAAAAGCCCGCCGAACCCCAAACTAGAGGAAACATAATTTTTTTGGTAAATCTATAACACAGGTACATATTGTACAGAACCCTCGTTGCTCTCCGACTCGTACTTGGCCGGTTTTATTAAGAAACTAGTAGGAAATTTGAATACTGCAAAAAGACCTTCAGATTAAGAATTCAGACCGATCGAGATTCAGAAAATAGCGTACCAGACTACTGAGCCATGAGTCCAGGGTTCGATGTCCAGCCAAAGCCAATATTTACTTAAAAACAAGTATTATTAGTTTTAGGGGCTGGTTTATGTAGTGTTGCGTCCCGCGTCTCTGTCTGACTCTGACTATCTGACTCTTCCTCGAATATTCATTCATTCCATCGGATACGGGAAGGAAAAGAAGAGCGGGTGTCTCTGAGATTGCGCGTACACTTACGGCACTATAACATCTCCTGCGCAGTTGAAAACTACCAATAGTTTTCAAAAGCTGTCGTCGCGATCGTAATCGTTATAGACAACGTCATCATCATCATCATCATCATAAATATTAAGCAGTAAGTAGTTCACTACTGAACACATGCCTCAGCTAAAATTGGTACTATTTTTCCGCCATCTCCTTTTAATTGAAATTAATGAATGAATGATATAAATTCTGTAATACACCAACGTTGTTACAACTCACAACAACATTTACATTTATTATGTATTAAATGAAATGAATGAATGAAAACCAAGGTGTGGAATATACACCTACTCACACCACTTACATTGAGTGAATTGAAATGAACGAATGAAAAGAAACATGTGGAACTCTACAATACATGCAGCGCGAATGTGTAGTCTCGACCCGGGAGGGACCGCATCCCTACATACCACTTTAAAATAGTAGCATTTTACAGTTTTTCGTATGTTAAGTGATTGTACAGTACATCCGTTGACTGGTTCCGAGGCATTCTAGGTCTTCAGGGGTGACGATGCATATGCATTTTGATTCTTAATCGAGTGTCTTGGTCTTTTGTAACCTTATTGTTCCTTCCCACCTCGACTTGGCTAAGCAAATAGCAGACATAAACATAAAAGAACAAAAAATTGGAGAATTAAAAAAAATAATGATAGATGAAACAAAAAAAACCCTTTTAGATTATAATCTGTCACGTTTAGTTACAGTTTGTCGAGAATTAATGACACTTAAGAGGCAATTGCGTACGTCATGGTTGTCAAACAATATATACAGATTGATTGATTTAACAATGTCGTTAGGAGTTGTACTGAAAAACCCTTTTTCGTATTTTTTTTTAATATTCATAAGTAATCTTTTTAATAATTTATTATGACATTCAGTGTTTCTACGTTACATATTATTTCTATTGTTGTAAATTTAGTCACGACTATTGTGGTTTAAAAATGTTCCCTTTAAAAATATATCGGAGACAAGCTAGCAAGCGGTTCACTTGATGGTGAATGATTACCGATGCCCGCGTACATCTGCAACACCAGAGGATCTGTAGGTGCGTTGTCGGCCTTAAGGGATATATGTGCCTCCGGTTACCTCACTTACCGAACGAAACGCGACACAAGACTCAGTGGTACTACCCCGGTGGGGCTGGTCCATTTGAGCAGCGGCTTGGCTCTACCACTTATTTACGGATAGGGATATTACGAACTCAGTGTACATATTTGTTTCATGTTTTTAAAACCACGTGAATCACTTCCATCACAAGCTTTATGATCGAAACCTGTGTAACTTTTGTTTTATTTTGTTATAATGTTAAAGTTTTAAGTAATCCACGGAGAATTACCATCATTACAGTAGCTATGTACATAGAAGAATACATACAAGTACATAATAGTATACTAAATATATATATGGCCTTGTCAGGTGTTGAATTATTTGCCTAAAGCCAACGAGCAACAAAGGTATGCACATTCGCAATCAAAAATTTGATTCTGAAACGAAACTCTTTTATTTCCAACGAAGCCAATGTTCACTGTAAAGATATTGAAAACCTATCGAGATAGTCGACATAATCCAGCTATTGGAAGATCTCCAATTTGCTCCATTCTATTGTTTCTGTACGTTTCGATGGAAAGTTATTGTTTTCAGAAATATCCATGCGCTTCAGGGAACATCTTCGTAAGTAGAAATATTTAATAATAATGGCAATGGATCAAGTAGCGTACTGCCCCCACATACACTACACGGGTAAGCAGAGATTGCTAAGCTTCATTTGGATTTAGATTTTTTTTTTATTTGGGTCAGGAAGTAACCGAGCAAGCAGCTCACCTGATGATAAGTGACTTCCCTCGCCCGCGTACAACTGCAACACCAGAGGAGCTGCTGGTGCGTTGCCGGGCTTAAGGGATAGACTCAACATCGTGCTATGTAGCAATCGATGGCATTAAGTCCGCCTTTTTGATCTTTTTTAGTGAAAATAAAGTTTAAATAAAAAAATAATAATTATGATTGAATTTATCATTAAAATTAATCAGTAAATGTGTCCCCCCCGGTTCATTTAATTTTAAATTACAGTGATTAAACCGGGGACTGTTAAATTACTGTGGGCGTACTGAACACTGAAGTTTAACTGGTTTTCTGCAAGAGTATGCTCCTTCCACAAAAAAATCCTAGTAAGTGCGCCAAGTTTCTATCTAAATCTACTTATCTAAATAAATTTGTTAAACAAAGACTTTATACAATGGGACCCCTGGGAATGATCGCTCCCAAGAGACAATCATTAATTATTATTAAAAAACTTTCTCAGTGGATACTTTATTAAATACATCAATAAAAAGGCCTAGGAAATATACCTATATGTTACCGGCCAAAGCCGAAGACAAACTAGTTTTAATTAGGTCAAACTGGTGTCTCGTATTCACAATAGGATTTGTTGTGCAGTTCGGGCCTAACTGATTCGTCCTAAGCTGCGTACGTCCGGGCTATATCGGCACACTTCTCATTCTTCGCATAAACGACTATCGGCTATTCTACACAGTACAGAACACCTATTAGAATATTTATGTAAATAGAACCAGGCGTTATTTTGCAAAACTCCGTATGAAATGAAATGACATACGTAACATAGGACGAAGAGAATAAAAGCAAACAAAACATTATATATACGCGATTTTAATCAGTATATTATCATACATAAATATTTAATACATAGTCTTACAATATTGTAAACGTTAGAGCACAGCATCAAATAAGTATTTCATTTAAGAGTAGATAAAATGAAAAAAGTTATTTCACAAAATACGAAACATTTTGATATCAAACAATTCTGAACGGACAAAGTAAACACTGTGTGGAAAAAACATTACATTTTTAAATAAAAATGTTTCACTTTGATGTCCTCCGAATCGAATCGCATTATATAGGTATAAATACTTTTCACACGATCTTTTGTTATTCATTTGACATACATAGAGCAAAATTGTTCTACACCCGAGAATTCGTCTTAAGAATCAATAATGTTGCTAAATTAATAAACGGTAGTTTAAGAGGGAGAGAAGGCCTCCGGTTACCTCTCTGACCTAACGAAAGGTAGAAGCACAAAGTGCCTCTACCTCACGCTGATATTCTCCGAGGCCGCGGTGCTACCCCCAGTAGAGTCGGCCCGTTCCAGCAGCAGCTAAGACCGCCGCATATAGTTTCCATAGAGAGAAAACATAAATAAATGTGCAGAATTTCTTTTATTTTTGTGTGTTTATATTCTTTTTCTTTCTTTATTTTATATCCAGTAGATGGACCTTTCCTTTAGCAAGAGCCTTAAGTTGTCCCGGCGCCGCCAGTCCGTTGCCGGAGCCCAGTTCGTAAGCCAGCAGAGTGCAGCGCGTGCTGGTGACGTTGATCGTTGGAGATAAATATGGTATAGTTCTCACGCGCACTCCTAAACGATACCGATTTAGAAATGAAACAAAACAAAATATTTTTCATTCACTTGCAGAGGCTCTCTTTAGGCTATACGTAGCCTGAGAATCAATTCGTTATTGGTTACGTTGGAACATTCCTCTGCAACACGATGTGTTGTGTGAAATTCGATTCTCTGCATCATTCACCATCTGTTATGTGACATATTGTGACAAATAAAAATCCGAAGTTAAATCGGTTCGATCGTGAAAATTTGTAAAAAAGCCGCGTCTCTACGTTGAAAATATTTAAAACAGAAACATTAATGATTAGATAAGATGAATGTTTGTTCGTTTGTTCAAGCATTCCGTAAAACCTACCGGACCGATTTTGATGCGGTGTTCACTATTTTGGTAGGTAGAGCCATGCGGCGGAAATTGTCGCTGCTCGAATGGGCCGACTCGACCATAGTAGGGTACCAGCGTGAATAAGAGACATCTTGTACTTCTCCTGCTCACCCTTCCCATCCCCCTACTCATCCTCCCTCCCATCTCCCAAATACCCTGAAATGGCAACGCACCTGCAGCACCCCGGGTGTTGCAGATGCATGGGGGCGACGGTAATCACATACCATCAGGTGAACCGCTAGCTCGTTTGCCGACTTTCCTAAGAAAACTTATACGAGTATAAATTTTGTTTATAAATATTTAAAGATTTCATTAAATACTACTTCATCCAAGACACTCAATCTCTTTTATTCTTAGCAAAGTATTATTGTTGTCTTTGTGATACTGATACTCGTTATATTGTATTTGGTCATCCCCCAATACACTTAAAGGTCGGCAAGGCATCAGCAGCTGCTCTGGTGTTGTAGATATGGATATGGATACGTGGAGGATGATAGTCACTTACCATCAGATGGGCCGCCAGCTCGTTTGTGCCCTCTACCATGAACAAAAAATGAAGGTCACATGACACAACTTAAAGATTGCCATAGTTTTTATTGCGGGAAAATGTCAACAAGAGCTCTTACAAATTATGATATATATGAAACCAGTAGCACATCAATGTCTAACAATTAAGGAAAACTAAAACACGACTGCGTAAATTTCTTCTTTCTATTTTTGATTACACTGACGCCATATTTATATATTATACCCCACGTCACTCCCACACTGAAGACAAATCTAACGTGACCTCATAATAATGTTGAAAACCATAAAAGCCATAGGCTACAGAGCATGCCAAAGAAATATACATACATATACACTACATGACGAAGCTGAGGGTTGAGGGTTTGAATTCCGGTAGGCAAACATATGTATGATGAATATTAATGATTGTATCCGAGTCTTAGAAGTTTATATATGTATGTATTATTATTTATCTATGTAGTTACATTAACATCTATCTTATCACCAGGCTGTTACCACACAGGGCATCGAAATTTATTTTAGTTGTTTCGTCCCACTTTTTTAAGGTCGGCAGCGCATCTGTAGCTCCTCTGGTGTTGTGGATGTTCGTGGGCGTCGGTGATCACTAACCATCAAGTGAGCCACGCACGTTTTCCCCCTTCTTCTTTAAAAAAAAAAACTTTTCACCAAAGTTTATTTGTAACAACATGACAGGCGGCGAGCCGGCTTAGTGTTCAGGACAAGGATACAAATTATACCTAATGTAGGTTTGGAAAACTTATTGGATCAAGCCTTCCCTCCTCAAATGGGAACGAACTCGGATCTCCGGATAAGTAAGCAGATCACCTAACAGCTCGGCTATCGCGGTTTCACAGCTCTAACTGACACTTTAACCAAAACGCCTCTAAACTTTGAGTTACTAGAACGGCCGAGTTTCCTGGAATATATTAAGCATTTTGAATAGAACTTATTCTGTCTGTGAATATTCTGTGAATCTGAATTGTTAATTTAGTGCGGTCAGTATAATATTAAAATGAATTAGACTCGCTGCTTTAACACGCCACGATATCCCAATGGTTGAGATATCTGCTTCCGAGACGCCTACGACGAGTACGAACCCCACGACGAAAAATCGTAACGTTTTCTATAACACTAAAACGGCGACAGGCTCACCACTCACATTGTTCAAACGTGGTAGAGCCAAGCGGCGGCTTTAGCTGCTGCTCGAGTGAGCCGGCTCGACCGGGTTTATACCACGACCTTGCATAATACCGGCGTGAAGTAGAGGCATCTTGTGCTTCTACGTTTCGTTCGGTGAGTGAGGTAACCGGTGGCCAACTCCCCCTCCCCATCCCCCTCCTCTGACCACTGGTGTTGCAGATGTACGTCGGCGACGGTAATCACTTATCATCAGGTGTACCGATAGCACGTTTGCCGCCTTTCACATAACAAAAAGTCCCGAATAAGCTCTGCCGAAAAGTGGGTTGAGCAGACCAAAATATCTAGATCTCTGAACAACAGCTCAGTGTTGGGTGTACGGTGATGAGAGCTGTAACGTTTCTAAATTAAGAGCATTGCGACTGCATTAATCTATGTAAAGCTCATGTTTGATTGTACTTCGTATAAGCATATACGCATGAATAAATCAATTAATTAACTCAGTGTGCGCTAACAATGAGGGGCCTGCATTGTGCACTGAACGAGAGGTCACTGTGTCTGACCTAGTTAATAATGTAACCTAAACATAATCTATTTAACAAAGGAAAGGCAATTTATTTAATGGGTCTCTAGACGCCCATTTTAAGTTTCATAGTACGCGAGTGTTCTGTCAACAATGAAATAGCTTATTACAATTTTCAATTTTCAATTTAAGAAACACGTTCAATTTAAAATAACCATCATGACAGATATAAGGCGTCACATTTCGAAGACACGTGTAACCTAAATTCTTAAACTATATTATAAATAAGTTATAACATTTAATCAAAAGATAAACAGAAGTTTACATAAACAAATCTTAACAATTTCAACCAAAAACTTGGTTAAAATAGTATTATCTCTCAGGGCCCGGTATTAGTTTAGTAGAAGGTACACAAAAAAAAACTGCTGTTGCCAACCCGCTCGGCGAGGCAACTACGGCAAGACCCCCCTATGATGAAATATTTGGGGGAGGCCTATGTTCAGCAGTGGATTTGTGGTAGGCTATAGTCAGCTATAAACACTGCTATAAAGTTATTTGGGTAAGCGGCACAAATATGAGTCTACAAAGGAAGATAAGAGCAATTTTCCGTAGAGACGATTGGTCGGATAGAGCCCCGTGCCGCTGATCTCTCGAGGGCTGGTTCTTTTCTCGCTCAGAGGTTAAGTTTAACCGTTCAACGTGTAAACGCAGCCAGCGTTTCCACTACCATGCCAACAGGATTAGGGCTTTACGATAATTAAAATGTTTAGATTGTAGTTATTGTAAAGTAGCAGCCGGTAAGTGACCACTGCTGGGCAATGACAATTTAAACCGCCGGTAAGGGCCCGCCACGCTGCTCCAATGCGGGTAGGCGGGCTTCACATGTGCATGAAAACTGCATGTTTTCCTTCAACGCTGAGCACGTAGTAAATACAACACTTAAAATTGCTATTAACAATTGTAGTGGTGCCGGCACCGGGGTTCGATTCCAGGTCACACGCGCTCTGTGAAACTGAAGCGAGCGCCCTGACCACCAGGCCACCATGGTCCGGTATTTATTGTAGAGAGACCTAATTGTTTTCTTTAATAAAAACTGATTTGTACATAATTATAATATTATAATACTCAACAGCATTCAATGTAGAAACATATTTATACAAAGTTATTTTAGTGGAGTTTTCTTTCAAAGACTCATTACAGAGGCCCTTTCTCTTTTTATCGCTAAATGCAATTGAAAAACACAGACAGTTACACGATATACCTAAAACACGTTTCGTACTTTTAAATTACTAACGGCATGGTTCAGTAAATTTCAATTTACGCCAATTTACCGGCATAGAATAGAGGCTTTGCAAACCAACACCTCCGAGTTCATACAAATTGAACTTCATTGAATTGCTCTCTTTGAACTGCACTTGTTAGTTTAGTATAATCAACGCTTTTGATGAAGTAAATACGATTTTAAATAAGAATTTACAAACAAATACGTGTGTATTTCAACTTATTTGTAGTGTAGGTGTATGAGGACTTCATCTCTGTCTAGGAGTCGTCAGGGCTCGTACCATCCGCTTACCAGCTTCTGGCGCACGACCTGCAGTGTAGCAACTGTTCCAGTTTGAGTACAACTACAGGCTATGTGGCATTCCATCTCAGTCTTCAGGTATGTAACCAACGCATTTGTAACCTTCGATTGAAGTTGTGTTTGCATGTGTCCATGTGTCCATGTGTCCATGTGTCCATGTGTCCATGTCCATGTGTCCATGTGTCCATGTGTCCATGTCCATGTGTCCATGTGTCCATGTGTCATGTGTCCATGTGTCCATGTGTCCATGGGATCTAGTAGCCGCTTACTATTTGTCACCCCGATCCAAGAAAAATAAAGTCTATATCAGCATCTACGAGTGTAATCTGTTACTATCCTTTCCGCGACAGTACTAGGATGACCTGCATAGATTTCAGAATCAGTAAGATGAAGCGGCAATGGGCCGTTCACATAGCTCGCAGAGCTGGAAACTTTCGGCGCAGAAAGGTTCTGGAGTAGCGACCTCGTACTGGCTAACGCAGTGTAGGACGACCCAAGGGGGTAAGAAGAAAGAAGAAGAAAGAAAGAATAAAGAAAGAAATAATAAGGAATACGAAAGAATAAAGAGAAAAAGTTAACACTGGATGTTGTAGTGGTGTAGCATTAGAGCACGCATTTGTTGGAGACTTTTTGTATAGTCGAGATTTCTTTTCAAGTGGGAAAGTTACCGGGAGCAATAGTTAAAGTAAAGATTTCGTTTAAAAAATAATTAATTAAACTTAGTTACTCTACTGTTCAGTCCGTTGATGCTACGCCAAGATTTATTATCTCAAAAGGGTTCGTAAAAATAACTCTCTGTCCTGCATGGCCCCCAAGGGGTATTAACTCGTCAAAACACCGTGGCGTAGTAACTTCACCCACCGGAAGAAAGGAATATCCTCTACCAATAACTAATTTGTTACAATAGATTCGTGCCCAAAGCCAAAGGCAGCCACTTATAATGAAATCGTTTTTAATTAATCGACATATATATTGAGGTCTAAACCTCAATATATATGTCGAAAGTTTAATAATTATTACACAGTTTACTTAAAAAAGTACATTTTTGTAACAAAACTTACGGCTATATACATATACGGATGGTTATAATGAAGATCGACACAGTCTTATTTCTAAAATGTTTTAATAAAATATGTTGAAACTCTGCACTTATCTCTCCATATTCAGCGTGGAACGATGTTTCTGCGCTCAAAAACACATTTCCTCCGGACAAAGTAAGCTGTACAGCACAGCGCTGTCGATTGCGATCTTCACCGCTGCATCTTCTATACGAAGTAGCATTTTTAAGATTTAAAAAATTGTGCCCTGAAGACTAATGTATTTTAAATGTAACATTAGTCTCACAGCGAGACATAGCTCGGCTTGCGGTACAGGTGACATAACCGTTATACCACATAAATTTACACCAAAATTCCGTGTGAAATCGTTCCTCCATAAATTGTCTCGCTTGTTTCTTCAGCGTCGGAACCTTGTTACGAAACAGTGATAGGTTTAAAAAAAAGCGAATAATTGATAATGCTTTGTTGTAATTACGCATATATTTTATCGCGTTTGATCAGATTTTTGAAAAAAAATAATAATAATTATAATGCTGACGGTAGCCGGATTAACCATGACGACAAACACCACGGGCCCCCCGGGGCCACGGGTGTTGTAAAGCATCCGAACCGACCGTATTTAAAAATCTAATTAAACGGTAATTACAGTTTAGTCACATAAAGTTACATTTTTGATCCTATATCAAATTATTTCATATAATTTTGTAGGAACCATAGAGTTATTTCTAGGAGTATAGATTGAGACGTGGAAACAAGGCCAAGATTGCCTATTATTATTATATATTGTTATTTGAAAGTAGTGTCTCTCTGCTCATTATATTTATATATATAAGTAACCGAATGGTTTCCCCTTCCGGCATCTTCAGAGTATTCCATTATAAAGGCCTTAAGTGAAACCGGTCGGTTACTTATATAAATAAATAAAATGTGTTGTGAAACTACAAGAGATAATAATAATTGTGAGATAATAGTCGCAAGTCTATATTTTTATCTGTATTTAAGAAAACGTTTGTTGTTCGGACACAAATCATGCGTGCTGAGCCGGACAGACCCGTGTCCGGTGTAATATTATCAGCTAACTCTATTTACCAGCTAGTTGATTAGTATGCATTGAACAAACACTAGGCGCGTCGGACGCCGGACATTTGCGCCAGTTCACTGGGAATGTAGATTTGTAAATGTGTAAATCAGAAACTAGTGAGGCATATTATTTATCTGGTAAATGAATCACTAACAATTCATTTAAATAGATTTTAATACACAGATCGTCGCTCACTGTTACACAATGACCGGGTATCGAAGGCCGGTGACGGCCACGCCTACATTGCCGCGTGCTCGGTGGTGAAGGAAGACATTGCGAGGAAACCTGCATGTCTGCGAAATAATTAAGAAAACCCGCCAAACACATTAGAGCAGCTTGCCAGACTCCCGCTTCTAAATCCTCTCAAAAATTATAGAATGCATTGTAACGTTAAATTTTTATTTGGCTCCTAATAAAATTCTCGGATTACACCTTTGAGAGCCGTTTCATAGAGCGCGAGTGACACCACTTAAATTGTTAATATCATTTTTAACTGCTGTATTTACCAACTCAGCGGTGAAGGAAGTAATCGTGAGGAAACCTGCATGTCGGAGAAATAATAAAAATGTTATTTCGTGAAGTCGAAGAGATGAGCAGCGTAGCGGGCCTTTCCCGGTTCCTAAACCCTCTCTGATACTCGAGGCCTTTGGCCAGCAGTGGGCACTTACAGGCTGCTACTTTACTTTTTCACCTTTGTGAAATATATAGCCGTTTTAACGTTTATACTGAGAAATAAAGAATTATCTCAGATCATCTTCAAACTGAACGCTACAAGTACGTGTGTAGGATATCTTATATATACATAGTTACTATCTAGAAGCATAATGTTACTCATTGAAGTCACTTTACGTCAGCGTAAAGTTACATTTTAACTGTTTAGGACATTTTACTTTGCGACGATTTTATTTTCTCACTAGACTTACTCGGACTTCAGCAGCTGCCTGGGAACTGACCATTTCGACTAAAATAAAGTTTTATGTAAGCATCTACTTTTACTATATGACTCTTGAATGACGCTAATCCGGCCTAGGGCCGTATAATATCTGAACTAGCTGTGCGCCGCGGTGTCACACGCTTTCAATTTGAATTATATATTCTTGTTTACTCGTCTACTCAAGACGATCAAGTTGTACGGTCAACGCTCCTCTGAGTAGTGTGAGTTTATATAGGGATATCTAACGCAAAATTATTTTCTCATTTCGGGTCGGGTAGTTCGTGAGATTAGCGCATGCGAACACGTCGTCAACTTTATAACTTTTGAACTCTTCTATCCGGGTTTTAAATAAAAAAGAAAGTTGAGCCCTGTTTCTTTCGCATCATCATAAGAAACATCTGAAAGAATCTGATAAAAATCGGTCCAGTGGATTTGAAGATAGCATTTATTAGTATATTTATCTCGTATAATAAACAATCGGTCAGTCAATCCCAAACCAAGATTCCCTGTGTCCTTTAATCGTATATACCTACATACATAAACTCACGGGTCACGGATACTAACATTCATATACATCATACAAATGTCAACCCTAAGCGGAATTCGAACTCCTAACCTTCGGAATGGAGTTCATACATCATTCATATGAACTATACACATAAGACCGTACAAAACGCATGTAGAATGTGCTTCACTTTAGGACCTCTATTTTAAATGTTATCGGTTACTAGTTATACTCTTTACTTACTTTTTTTACGGGAAACGGGGAAAAAGAACATGCGGCCCGCCCGGTGGTAAGTCCACATACATCTGCTACACCAGAGCAGCGGCCGGTGCGTTGCCAGCCTTTATTTACAAGGAGGTAGGAGAGGAGGAAGGAGAGGAGAAAGGAGAGGAGCGTGTAGAAGTAGAGGAGGGTGGGAGTGCGCCTCCGGTTACCTCACTCACCGCTTGACTCTACCACGTACAAAGAAGTATATAATAGGTCTATGAAATGTGGGTTTTTGGCCAGTTGCTTCTCGTTTCATAGTAAATAGAATTAGAAATTACTTCGCGGAAATCCATTATTTTAAAGTGAATTTAATTTAATCCTTTTTGTGGCATAGTGAGAAGGGCCCAGGACAATCTTTAGTTGGTAAAGAAATTTAAAGGAACGTTTTTTACAATGTTATTCTCCAGATAGATCTTACAGATGTGACGAACTAATGCTTACACTTAAATCCTGATGGCGTCCCAACTCTCTCTCTCTCTCTCTCTCTCTCTCTTTCTATTTCCTTCAGCATTTACTGCGGGAAGTGATTTTTGCGGAAAATAAAATTTTAGTTTGTGCCGACGATAGGTCTCGTACGTTATCGGAAATGAAGGTCGTTCGGTAGATCTCGCTAGAGCTTTTTTTTTATTAACAGGCCTTTAAGTAAATTTCTTCTATTCATGCCTATAGTTACCTAGATAGCCTAGATAGGATCTACGTAATGTTCTTTTTAGGTTTTCACACGCAGCCCTATTTTAAGGGTATTGTTTTTTTTTTAATCATAATCGGTAGCCGATGGAAATCTTTATGTAGGTGGGAATATGTGTTACCATGATATCCAGAGAAACAAAAAAATATAATAACAAGAGACAATTAAAAGGTTTCAGTATTTTTTTGTTTTCGTCTTTATAAAAACGGTAATATAGAGCAGCGTCAAAGTTGGTGTGATTGTACCGTAAACTATAAAGGAAAACCATAAATAATAAAAACAGGCCAAGGGTGAGTCGGGCTAAGAACTATTTATAAAAGACACATTTTTTTTGGTAAATACATAACATAAGTATATAGCGTGGTTTTACGGAACCCTTGGTGCGTGATTCCGATGATCTAGCCCATGCACATCTGGAAACAACTTCAGTCGCAGCAGGTTAGAGATTGGTTGTCATATTGGAGAACTCACAGGCAGTAGTTATAATGGCTCTGTTCATTTAAACCTAAAAGGAGGATTGCTTGGCGATTGCAGTACCAGACGCCTGGCATCTTAGGCGCTGCTGCTTTACATGGATCTGCTTATTTTTGGTTTGGTATTTCGTCTATCGGTAGCCATACCAATTTTCAAGTCTTTTCCCTTAGTCGCCTATTACGTCACCCACGAGAAAAAAGGGGGGGTAGATTCTTATGCCGATACCAGCACCACTTTTCTAACCGGGGCACTACAGCGTTTGCTTTACTGATAAATACGCGGGTGGTAACTACCCGGACGAAACTCTTAAGCATGAAATGGACTCCAAGCAATTAGTAATTACTTAACTAAGGATTAGCAAGATAGAAAAAGATAGTATACGCAGTCATACGGATCGGAAATGCTTCAACTACATTTAATTAATCCGGCTGCAGAGCTCCTGGTATTACCAGGATCACGGCGGGCTTTATCAGACACCCGCCGCAGAAGCGACGATTGAAACGCTATTCAGTACCGACCGAGGTTTCTTCAGCGCTTTGTGCGGGCTCGTTACAGATTTTAATCCCGGAGCTGTGGAATCAAGTACGTTTCTAATTAGTGGAATCAAAGAAAGTTAGCGAAATTGCTAAATAAATCTGTTCTGTTTTGAAAATTGTGTAACTCATTTCACACTTGGAGCCTCGTGGTGGTCGCCACGTGACCTATTCAAACCGACTAATATCTTGACCATTCCTTCCTCGTTTATTTTTGAATATTTAACAAGAAATTTATGGTCTCCTGTAGAACGAATCGAGGCACTACGCTGTAGGTTTCTATATTTTAATCGGCTAAATCCAGTTTGTAAAAGTAATTTTTGTGTAAATTTAATGCAGTTTTAGATGAAACAATTTAGGTCGCTTAAAAATTTAAAACCACGGAATTATAATTAACTATTAAAGCTATAAATAGATAAATGCCTTTCGACTACATCAATTCATTATGAAGTCACGGAATTGGCAAATTGAATATGATTTAAATTCTAAAACTGGACTTATCTAACATCGAATTTCGAATTGTTATCTTTTTATTTTTTAACTTTTTTTATTATATTTTGTTATTTACGTATGTTAGTCGATTGTAAAGTAATTTCGCTTGCAGTGCCGTATAACAGGGATTTATGGTGGGTCTTTTGGTTACATATAAATATCTAAGTTACTCCATTAGTAACTTAGATATTTATATGTAATAAAGAATTTGATTTGATTTGATATTATTTGCATTAAATTTTGCTAAAGAATCCCTAATAAAAAGAAGCTACAAACAGACATATTTCTTAAGCAAATTGTTTAAGAAACTGTACTAAAAAAAGGCCTTCATAATGTATCGAGGTCAAAGATGTGTAGAAATTTCTCTTACTTTGCACATGCGGGTCTCCTGACTACTGATACAATGTTAACATTGAGAATGTCTTGTTTTGTGTTTTAAGAGCTTTAAAAAAGCTCAAATTAAAAAGAGAGTTTAGACTTTGACTTTGACTTTAAACTTTGTAAAGAACTATTAAGTATAATAACATTATAAATAATAGCATAGTACTGTTGACAGTACACAGTGAGTGCAGTGAAAGTATACTACTTTAGAGTATAGAGAGACAGGTAGTGTTCAAAAATCACAATTGTGGACATTCAATAATTGACCGACTGATAGATCAAAAACAATGCAGGGTTGTTTCAAACAAGCTAGACCAGGGGTCGGCAACCTTTTGAGTTGGAAGAGTTAAAAATGACTATTTACAAAATTAAAAGAGCCACCACTGCCAACAATAAACAGTACTTGTGAAAATAAAGTTTTTTGATAAAAAAAAAACTTACTGCGGATGGAACTAAAGAGCTGCAGGTTGCCGATCTCTGAGCTAGACCTTCAATTTTTTGAACGTAGATAAATAATGACGTGATAATTATAAATCAATGTAAACCCCCCGTATAAGCACGATGTATAAGGCCCCTATTCGTATTCCAAAACTATTGAGGCCCTTGAAGACTTGCCAAGTTCGGTCGGTGAATTTACTAATTTGCAAAGTACGAGTATTTTTCTATGCTTATCAAAACGCTTCTAACAATGTGAAGGAGTAATAATGTTTATCGATAGAATAGACTTGGCTTCTCGCCAGTCTTGGCCCGTTTTGGTGAGATTAAAGACCAGCCTACCCAATAGCCTAGACATAGTCCACTGCAGGGCTCCTCCCTAAGGAGTATGTGCTCGGCAAGCGGGTTGGCGACCGCAGCACCAGACACCTCGCACCTTAGACGCTGCTGCCCGTCATCTGTCTGCTGATATATTTCGACATGGATATCCCGCCAGCTTTCAGTACAACATAACACGGGACAACATAAAAAAAAGCATATTTTATTATAAGACACTGGAGCATACGGAATCGAAATTTAAAAATTACTTAAAAAAGACTTTGTACTCCGAATCTTACTATAGTTTTAACAATTATTGTAATGATGCGGAGAGCGAGCTACCTGAGGGGCATGATCAGCTCGGGTCTTGGCCAGCAAGAGCTTTTTCATTTATCTGTTTGCATCAATTTCTTGAGAGTTTCTTTGAATTTGTATTATTTTGTTTGTATAAGAGAACAAAAAAGGGAACGCCTACGGAATTTCTTTCGCAGGTTTCCGCTCCTAATTATGACAAATCTAATTTGTATTTCTAACGTCGAAATAAATGATCTGATTTGATTACGTGCAACCATAGCCTAAGAACTTACATCGTCCAACTGTTATAATTATATATAAAAAAAATTGGATTAGATAAAAAAACATGTACATATAATAAGTTTTAATGTATGTATGCCAGCAAAATAAATTCATATGAACGTAAGCTCTTGTATAGTTCCTTTTTCCTTGAAAAAATTTGATCACGTTCCATCTGATTTATGGCGCTCTATATTGCCACGTCATCGAGTGTCCATATGATACCATAAGACGCATTGTTCAACAATCCCACAAGAGAAAATAATATTAGGAAAATGTTCTTTTGAGAAGTCGATTGAAAATTAAAAAAGAAAATAAAATAAACGAACACCGAAACATAGTTCAAAAATTCAATAGTGGTTGCAACATTTGCGTTTAACATGCAGACTAACGAGCTGAGATTCGACACAGACAACATAGCTGACACGTGCTCATTAAGGATTTAGGCACTGTATATATATAAGAAAAAGAAAAAGAGAACCAACCAACCTAACTTACGAAGTGTTAAAATAACTACAAAAAATATATACTTAACATTTTGTAAATTTTATGTAATTGTAACAATGTAAGGATGTATAAAGCTATCATCATTATATATATACGTAAATATATAAGAGGATTATATAAGATTCTGTAGTAAGTTGAACAATATACTTCTGGAATCGCGTATTTACTGCAGATATAGTTAGAGGGTGTGCCTCCGAAACAGAAAAACCGAGTTCGTCCCGTCATGATGAGAGCGCGTACCAAAATCAAAACTTATTTAGAGTTTAACAGTTTTATTGTGACAACACAGTCTAGGACTAATAGTCTAGGGCGGATTTGTCATCACCTGTTTCTTATTGGATCGGGGTGACAAACGAGCCAACTGTCCACCTTACGGTAAGCGGATACTGCAGTTCATGGACACCTTCAAACAACTTCCATCGCAGCAGGTTACGGAAGCGTCGACACCCCTGTGGACTGTGATGGGATGCCCCATAGACAGTAATTACACTGGCTCTCTGTGCCTCTCGAATCGGAACGCAACAGTGGTTGCGCTGCTGACTTCACAAGCAGCAGAAATGGCCACCTACCCAGACGACTTCTCGGCAGAGAAGAAGCTCACCACCGCCCGGATACATTGTTAAGCCGCAAGACCGTCACTCTTCTGTACTAATGTACTAAGTAACGCTTGTGCGAGAAGATCGGAGAAAGGAACCGTCCTTCTGCTGTGTCGGAGGCACGGGATACAAATATATTGCGTGTTGCAGATAAGCTTCGGCTGGAATTGGAATCTAGGATGCATGGCTCAGCAGTCAGGCACGCCGACAAGGAAAAATGTCAATTCCTAATTAGCCAGCTTCTTAACATTACATTTTTATTCTTCACTATACACCAGAGTAATGTTGAGCAAAGTTAAGCCGAACAAGAAAACAAACACATTTCCTAAAGCGAGGCAGCTTCGTTACATCGCCAGGCTCGCGGTATGCGCGCGGGACTCGATGCGAGTAACGAGATGCTGGAGCGCTTCTTTACATAAAAGTGTTACTCGGAATTTCTTTACAAGGTTCTTGAAAACACAAGTTATTCCAGTAAGAAAAAAACGCCTCTCAACTATCTAATTAAGGCAGAGTATGGAAATCTACTTGGCATGATTCAGAGTTGCCGAATGGTCTTCCGCAGGTTTTCGTCTCTCTGGGCGATAGCAAGGGAAGTGGCGATAGATTGGCTTAGATTGGCAGGTGATAGCTTCTTGAGCCGTTATCACATCAATTATTCTGCCGCGTGGTGTCGGTGTAAGAGTCTCCCACCATCCCCTTTCTTCCCGTGAATATCATAAGAGGCGACTGAGGGAAAACCTTGAAAAAAGCAATGACTACCGTCAGATGGCGGGATAACAATAACGAAAAATACCAGACTAAAATTAAGCAGACCGATGACGGGCAGCGTCCAGGGTACGACGTGTCCGGTGCTGTGATCGCCAGCCCGCTTGCCGAGCGTGGCGAATGTGGCAAATCCTGTTTATGGGAGAAGCTTATGTCCTGCAGTGGACAGTTTCTAGGCTGTTAATTCCAAACATCAAATCATTATCTTTAGATATTATTATCTTTGATTATTGATTGTCAATGGAATCAGGTGTTACTTTGCGGAAATCTATTCATTTAAATAAGTTTCCAAAAATTAATTCCCGCGGAATTGTGCGAAGCAATTTTTCCAACTTCTTTAATATCACAGTATTCATATCAAGTTAAAATATTAAAAAATAAACAGAAATCAATTGACAGTATCCGCGTGTATATTCAGCTTCTTAACAAGTCTGTCCGAGATAGCGAATTAGCCGTCACGCGTCTCTAGAAAGGCTTCACCATACCCACCACGCCGGGCAAGCGGATCGGTGAGCGCAGCCGGTACCCGGGCACTGGTGCCGCTGCTCCCCGTAACTAGTCTGTGGGATTCAGGTTCGGCGAATTACGCAGAGGCATCCCACCAACACTCGGTCGTGAACCACGCCTCGTTTGTTAGCCAGCGAAGTGCACCGCGTGCATGTGAAGTTGGCATTTGGAAAGAGATGATACCTCTTAAAACCATATTATATAATTCTCCACATCAGGGATTCCCCAAGGGGTCGATGACGACTCCCATAGGTATTATTTTGGTAAGTATATTGTATCAATAGGAAAAAAAACTGGAGATAGGATTTTTTGTTGATTTGGCTGAGAGGGTCTGAGGTATCAGTTAATTTCAGAAAAGGGATTTCTTGCCCAAAATAGTTTAGGAATCCCTGCTCTATAATGTAGAGAATGTAAAAGAATCATCGGTTATATAACTTGTAGAAAATAAAACAACGTTACACACGTTGGCAGATATCCAAGTTAAATGGTTCGATCTGTTTGTGAATGAAACGTCCGGAAGGCCGCAGACTTGCCCGGTCTGCGACGGAAGCTAGCATTTGACAAGAATCGTGGGGTTTTAAACTAAGTGCCTGCATTGTTGCTTTCTTCTTTTCATAGTATTCTGCAAGAACATCGCCATGAACTATAGAAAAACACGTCCATAGCGTACCTGATTGAGAGCTACGGCTCCTGGGTTCGTATCCCAGTCGAAGCACTCACTCGAAGGTAAAGACCTTCCAATATCCAACCCATATGAGACGTCAAAGACACGGGACGCAATACAAATCTACCAGATTCGAAAACAAATAATTTGTGTTTTGCACAAATATTGGCATCGGCTGGGATTCAAACTTAGGACCCATGGCTCAGCTTTGCTAACCACTACACCACGCTCTCTGTCACCACAATTGTGTGCAGATCGTACAAATAACTATAAGTGATTTTAACTTATTTTACTTCCTTCCCTACGAGTGCCTCACATCTCATGGCCACGGGGAGGCTGGGGTTGGACAACATCCTGACGACTTAACTTTAGTTACATTTTCGCCATTTGTTGGTGGCGTAAGAGGTGTTGGGTACGTAGCGTGAGACATTATGGGACACTTAATGGTGTTCGGACCTACTGAGGACTTAATGGTGTTCCCCTAACAGAAACGAGGCCTCTGAGGTCGTGGACGACCGATGTCCAGTAAGGCGACCTCAAGGAGAACGGTGACTGACGGTCTCGAGCCACTGTGATAGCACCCCACTGTGATTGTGCAACTGGGTCACCAGCTTCCTCACGGATCGGAGCATCAAGGTTGTTGTCGACGGTGCATGCTCGGACCCCAAACCCGTGAATGCTGGTGTTCCACAAGGCTGTGTGCTATCTCCCACTCTGTTCCTTCTGCATATCAACGACATGCTACAAATCAGTAGCATTCATTGCTATGCAGACGACAGCACGGGTGATGCCCTATATACAGGCCGTGCGAATATTTCTCGGGAACACGTCGACGAGTGCCGGAACAAACTTGTGTCTGAAGTCGAGACCTTGTTATTCAAAGTCTGGGATTGGGGTCGACGTAATTTGGTCCTATTCAACCCCAAAAGACACAGGTTTGAGCGTTCACCGCTAAAAGAATCCCTTTGTTGTTTCTCCTCTTTTGAGAACATTCCCTTATTGCCTCAGCCAGTATCAGAATCCTTGGCGTTGACATATCGAGCGACGTTCAGTTCCGTGGTCACTTGGAGGAAAGGCCAAATTGGCCTCCAAAAGCTTGGTGTGCTCTGTAGAGCGGGACAGTATTTCATGCCGGTCCACCGTTTGCAACTTTATAAGGCGCAAGTTCGGCCCCACATGGAATACTGTTCTCATCTCCGGGCAGGGGCACCCCAGTACCAACTCCTTCCGCATCCAACGTCGAGCGGCTCGAATTGTCGGCGACCAAGCTCTCTCTGATCGGCTTGATCCTTTGGCCTTGCGAAGAGATGTTGCTTCTCTTTGCATTTTTTACAAAATTTTCCACGGGGAATGTTCTGAGGAACTGTTCGAATTGATCCCAGCTGCTGAGTTTCACCATCGTACATCGCGACTGAATTCGAAGTTCCATCGATACCACCTAGATGGTTGGCATTCCACCACAGTGCGTTTTAATCGAAGTTTTCTGCCACGCACTTCGACTTTGTGGAATCAGCTGTCGCCAGCAGTATTTCCGAGTTACGACTTAGGGACCTTCAAGAAAAGAGCTTATTCCTTCCTTAAAGGTCGGCAGCGCATCTGTAGCTCCTCTGGTGTTGTGGATGTTCGTGGGCGTCGGTGATCACTTACCATCAGGTGAGCCGCACGCTCGTTTGCCCACTTCTTCTATAAAAAAAAACCCCGGAATGGGGCTATTTTAGCCAAGCGAAAGAAGGACCACGGTTTTGTTCCGAACGAAGATCCCGTGACCCCTCGTCAGCGTTGATGGCAACCACCAATCATAACCCGGCTGTCTCACAGAGGCTGGGTATCCATAAGGGATATCCCCAGGTTAAAAAAAAGGCCGGACCCACAACGAGAGACATTTCCGGACGGGTCTCTCAGGCTACGAGCATGTGACATACTCGTAGCTTAAAATAAACAAAAATAAATTCCTTCACCACTTGGCATGCTCTCCAAAAGAGTGTTACAGGAATTGTGACTGGAAGTCGACGGATGCAGGTGGCTCAGGAATGTACCGCAGCCCTGTGATAGACTATAATGATGACTATGTTTATATTTTGTTACCGCCAGTTATCACTATCAAACCTCTGAATTGACTCACGTGCTACGTACAGATTTCGTACGTGGTAGAGTTAAGCGGCGGCTTTTGCTGCTGCTCGAATGGCCTGGGTCATCCGGAGTTTACCCAGGCAGGGGGGCTCTTCCTTCTTGCTTCTTCACGAATATCCCGGCCGGCAACGTTCCTTCAGATCCCCTAGTGTTGCAGATGTATGTGGGCAACGGCAATCACTTACCATCAGCTGAGGCGCTTGCTCGTCTGCCCCATATAAGATCTGGTGACGTTTTCAAGTTTCTCATTAAACATAAGTGTACAGAGTAACCTATTAACTCTGTTTCACTGTCGTGAAGCCGCTGGTCATCTTTCATTGAGAATTAAGTTTGTCCATTCCCAGCACGAAGCTCTGTAAACGAGTTAGTGTCCAAGTTACTCGGCTCAAGTTACTTATCACTTCTCCGAGTTCCACCGAAGTTTTCCGAGACGTGATTTTTCTGTGGATAGTTTTTGATTCGGTTAATGCTTTTGTATATTTGCTGACAAAGTTATACTCTTGTTTGTAATTATGTTTAGCTGATTATGGTGTGTAAGGGGGAATAAACTTACTTTTTCCTTCCAAACGTTAATCTGAATGACCCGCGGTTGACCCGCGGACCCAGTTACCGGACCTACGAGGCTGCCGAACGACTGTAGCGTAAACTCCATCCGAATATACCGAAATTAATTACCGAAGACCAATGATGAGTAGCAGCGCAGCATCACAGGTGTGTACCACTAATGCGCTCACCGACACGCTTGCCCAACGCGTTGTGTATGGGCAAAACTATCAAAAATTGCACAATTACATTTACTGGCGTTTTCTTGAAGAGTTCTGTGTTCTGAAGTACACTTTAATAGATTGCTGTAGACATAGTTTTCAAATAATTATTATTTTATCGTGTTCAATTTTTCCTCATCTATTCACTACATTCCGGGTGCTTTACAGCACTTGTGCTTTCTAATTACAACGATAAAATATATATTTATATTTGCTGATAAAGATATTCTCCAGTTTGTCATTTTTTTTTTAGCCGTTAAGGCTGTGATTTCCTACTGTCTGTAGGAATCAGTAGAAACTGAGTGTTGTCTGTAGAGAGTCACGCTGAATACTTCGAGATGTTATGTCAGCAGTTGTCGACTGCGCAGGATATATTTGAAGACGAACGAAGCACTCCCGACAGCTGAGCCATGGTTATGGTCGCGTGTCCCAGCCGATCTTTGACAATCGCTTATGGTTTTTTTCGTTAATCTAGACAGATTATAAATAGCAAGAAAATTCTTGCAAAATTATTGTGGTAGATAACGGAGAGGTTCAAGGTCGCAAATCTTCCCATTGGGAGAGACTCATGACCGGTAGTGCTCCAGAATGCCGAGGAAGAAAAATAATCCATAAATACACCATCTTTTAAATAGATGAATGAGAGAAATACGCATACAGGTTTTTAAATTTTGCAATTAAAGTTTTGCCACTACTCCGTAAGCTCTGGCTTTGCGGATATAAATCTAATCCGACCTGATTTAGATGTAGTTCTGTGACGAATTTGACAATGGCGCTTTTGACGAGTAACGCTTTTGAATTTCGGGTAATTGTTAGATATTGCTCAATATTTTTAAAACTTAACGTTTGCAGGCGTTAATAATATTAGCTAATGTAGACGTTAGCCGTGTCTATTTTAATTATACGAAGTCTAATAACTAAATTTAAAAACCTGCAGGAGTCCTACAAGGAGCCCAATTTAGCGTTTAACTCTATCCTTAGTAAGTAGGCTACTGTAGTGATATGATGGCAATTAAAAATTTTAGATTGAAATTGTGCATAATTAAGCATAATTTTTTCAACCTTTTTAGGATTATAATTATTGTGTAATAAACAAAAATAAGCTTACAACATTTTCATTCACAGTCTTAACGCTTCTTAATGAATAAGATTAACATTACATCCCTTCAGAAATTAGAAAATAAATTAACCTTCGGCAGGGGTGAAAACTGAGTTAGCGAAAAGAAAATTTATACAAAGCTATGAGATGAGGTCAAGGTCAGCGATCAAAACACTGAAGCTGTCGAGGAAACCTATGTTATACAGAAGTGTTTATTTAATGTTTTATTTCAATGTTTTTTTTAAACAGTTATATATAAGATTCACAACGATGTAATTAAAATTTGCGGAAGCCATAAACTCGTAGCACGATACTAAGAATGAAGTTTGCGCTTCCCCGCGCTGAGCTTTAACTCAACTCTGAGCGAGGAAAGAGTCAAGGTTCAGGTGAAAGTGAAACGAGCGGTTAGAAGATCTGTTTCAGTGTCATGTGATCCCCAATCTCCAGAGCTCTACCAATGAGGTTCACAAATAATGTATGTTGTTTACCGTTGTTTGCTTACACGGCGACAGGGTCACCATCTTACCAGCGTTGGTCTAAATAACTCCAGTAAAGAGTTTGTTGACTAAAATAAATGTAAACAACAGGACATAAGGCGTTTGAGAGTTTATTTATTTGTTGTACTGGTATCTCTGTGATAGTATGTGATTTTATACATTATTGTCTATTTTCATATATATATATATATATATGTATATGTTTATGTATATGCATAAAATATGTTCACTTCAGTCTATACCCTAACCTGATATTTGTGTTCATATTTCCTGGGTTGCCCGGAAGAAATTGCTTCTTAGCGATAAGGCCGCCTGTTGTTAATTTTTGTTTTGTTTATTTAAATAATCTTTGTGTGTACAATAAAGTGTATTTCATTCATTCATTATTTCTTATGTTTCCTTTTCTAACATGTAGCATGAATACATACCAAGAATACATTGAACGGCCTTAATGTATAGGCTTGACGTGATGAAACCTTTGAAACAAAAGAATTTCTGTAGTTATAAGTCATATCGGGGTTAACATGAGAAGGGTTAATACGGTATAATGCTGTAGACAACTGACAGCGCGCTCCATATTAATTACAGTATTGAATGTCGAACGGTTTGTAAATGAAAAGAATTCAATAAATCAGCACGAACGTCGCTAATCGAACGCGAACAGAGACAATTTAATTTGCATAAAGCCTGCTGGCGGTACGATGATAAAATTTGTCCTAACCATAGACTCAATGACCACAGTTTGCTATAACACTGGTTCCTTTTTGTACTAGATAGTGGTGACTGACGAGTTACCAGTCCACCTGCTGGTAAGTGTCTACTGGATTACCGACGCCCACGTATATCTGGAAAATTTGCCGGCCTTTAAGGATATTTGGAGATAGGGGAGGAGAAAGTGGACGGGGAAGGGAAAGGAAGAAGGCCTCTGGTTACCTCACTCACCAAACGAAACGCAGAAGTACAAGAATCCTCGCGGTTGTACCACGGCCTCATAGCATACCGGCGTGAAGTAGAAGACATCTTGTGCTTCTGCATTTCATAAGGTGTGCGCCTCCCTCTCCACAATATACTTAAAAGCCGGCAACGCACGTGCAGCTCCTATGGTGTCGTAGATGTATGTGGCGATGGTAATCAATCACGACCAGGGCAGCCGCATGCTCGAGCTCGTTCTCAAAAAAAAAATCTTCACGGATTTCGCTGAATTTTTTTAAATGTTTCTACCTACTTAATTCAACGACAAACATACGAAAAGGAGAGTTTGTATGTTTGTCATTTAATCACGCTCAAAGTACTGAACGGATATGCACGTAATTTGGCTGAGATGTAGATTATACAAAGGATTAGGATGATTATTTTTTTATATTAGTTAAGAATTATCTTAGGACTAACGCGGGAAAGACGCGGGCAGTCTTTGTGTAAATTGAAATTGTAAATAATAATATTAAAAAAATATTAAGACGCCATTTGCATTTCCGTTGGCGCCAATTGTCACGCAAACCCATTGCAGGCAGCACGCTATTCTGTCAACTGCCTACAAGTGCTCGCAAACTGCAATGCGTTGCATAATCGGGGCTTCCTTTGAAGTGCGCCACTTCGTACTTGAAATAATCAATGCTTTGAACAAAGTACAATTTACTTTTAGGTTTTGTGTAGTAACGCTTCAGCTATATATAGCTATCTGATGGGTAAGCAGAGATGATGTAATAGCATTAGGCACGATCCCGACACACCTCTCTCATGCCTTTGTATTCAAACATCTGTGTAAACACGTCTTAATTTGCAATACACTTGTACAGCATAAATTTGCCTCGTCACTGAAGCACTTATCGAAAGTCTATTGCATTCATCTACGGCGTTCCTTATTTCTCGGGTAGGCACTTTTACTTCCACACAATTCGCTTCGACCCTCTTTCTTTATTCTTTTATTTACACGTATCCAAACATAACTTAAATGCTAAGGTTAGGCTCTATGGTAAGGACCAACATAAGCCACAATGGACGAGTGGTTAAGGAATCGGACACTTCAGTGTTTCAGGATTCATCCTTAGACTCGAGTTCGATGTTCTATGTGGAGCGCTTGTAACAATGAGTTTTTCTTAGAGTATCGTTGGCTGTAATATAAACTCTGTAGAAAAGTGGTTTGAAAATATTAAAATGTGTATACCTCTGACTGCTCAGTATTGGGTATACGGTTGTGAGATCTTAGATTTTTTTTATTCATAACTTTAAAGTAAAAGTACTTACGCCGTGTGGCCGGAAGCACTCAGCAGGGGAGACCTGACGGCCGTAGAGGAAACAGAAAGAAACCGGTGCACGGTACGAACGGCTACGAGGTGCATCGATTTCTGCATTAAGCTCGAAGCCGTCCATCATGGAGTCCCAGCCGCCTTCTTATTTCACAAAAGCCGACCGGGATTAACCCATTTGCAGAGACGACTGTCTAATAAGACAAAATTGCTTACCTATGTAAGTGAAAATTAACCTCTAAATTATTTCTGATTCTTTTACCAAAGTTACTTTGCTAATTATTAATTTCCTCATATAAATTTGATTACAGGAAAGGCTACCTTTGTAGAGTCCCTAACTCAGTTACAGTTTCCAAGGAAGTTGCTAAATATGAACAGAAATGATAGCTACGGGAAACAGATATAGTTTTCGTATAATTTTCTTTCCACTCAAGTACGACTTTATACTCGGTAATTCCACGCTGCGCACAAAAGTGGGACGGAGTCAAACATTCATTTATACGTGGTAGAGCCAAGCGGCGGCTTTTGCTGCTGCTCGAATGGGCCGCCTCGACCCTGTTGGTACCGCGGCCTCGCAGAATACCGGCGTGAAGTAGAGGCATCTTGTGCTTCTGTGAGTGAGTCCGTTTCTTTCGGTGAGTAAGGTAACCGGTCCACTCCCCCTCCCCATCCCTTTCTAATCATCCCTCCCTTCTCCTAAATACCCTTTAAGGCCGGCAACGCCCCAGCGTTGCCTGTATCACTTACCATCAAGTGAACCCTTCGCTCGTTTGCCGCATTTCCCAAAAAATGGCCCCGGGGCAGAAGTCTTCCCCAGCTCACGAACACCCAATCTGGCGAGTACTAGCTACTCGCCAGATTGGGTGTTCGAGCTTTTAATTCGCACCTTCTTCGCCATAAATCTATGGAGTTTTTACTAAAACGCCATATTACAATGTCAATTAGAGGGAATGAATACAATTACAAACGAATATTAATATTTTTTTAAAGGTCAATTTTAGTAATATATGAGCAGGGGACTTGCAGATTAAGAGCTATTCTCACAAATCTATGTTCTCCATATATTGATCTATAGTACAGTAGGCCTTTTTGTGAATTAAGTTAGTTTGTCTGTTCGTTGCACTTTAGTTTTAGAGATTTTATATAATTCACAATAAAGATCTAAATATTAGATATATCTAGCGTATGCATTTCAGTCAAAGCCAATTCGAATCATTTATATGTATATACTAAGGAAGATAATTCTACAACCCGACAGACAGTAGTGCGCATCGATATCGGCAATGTGTCCAGGGCCCGCGTGTCACGTCGTGAATATCGGATTTATGGGGCTCGCGCTGCCACGGCGTCGCGTGCCCATGTCATACGTGTGCTGTAACTTACAATCGCTGCGTTCGGAGGAGGCCCGTGTTACGTAGCCTTATTTGTATGATCATGAGAAGTAAATTACATCTAAGAAGCTTTGTGTTTATGTCTTATTGCGATGGAGTCGTAGTTTGCCGTCTGTACTCAAGCTGCTTAACTTATTTTATTGTTCAATAAGACACTTGAAACTATCTCTAAGTAAAACAAAAGTATCTAGTGATAGTCACGAATCTTCAATGGCGAGTTATTTATACGGTTGTGTGAGCGTATCGTTAACATTTTGCGATATTTATATATAATTATCGTCTGGTTAAATTATTTACAAATGCATATAAATAGATTAAATGTTCTGAAATAAGCAATATACTAGAAAATATAACTGAACATAATATTAACAAACAAAAGATATAAATAAAACCTCCTAAGGCCTCGGCAGGAGAGACCAAACGGCCAATGAGTACCGCCTTGTGCATTTGAGCTCGATTATAGCTTTTTTTCTTACGACGTTTTCCTTCACCGCCGAGCACTTGGTAAATTGAGCACTTAAAATTGCAATTCAGAATCTTAATCGTGCCGGCGCCGTGGATCGAACCCGGGTAACACGTGCACTATGAAAATAAAGCGTGCGACCTGACCACCAGGCTGCCACGGTTCCGAGTAACCATGTTATACATAACGGTACAATTTTGCGAGCGGAATTTGCCGAAGTGACTCGCGAAGTAACGCCCGATCGTATGACCCATAAGAAACTCTAACATGTTACCTGTCGAAAGAAACCCCTTCAGCAATAAATTAAACGTAGTTTTTTCGTAAGTTTCCGACAGCGGCGGATATACATAAATCACCTTCTCTGGGAGATAGATTTGAGATACAAGTGAAACTTATCGTGACATGAAATAGGCGAAACATTTATTTCTTTTATGAATTGCCAAAAGTGACCGCACATTGAATATGCTCCGTGATGGTTAGACAATTGTAACTCCGATAACAGACAAACACACCGTGGATCAAATACAATATGACGAATATGAGTATGACAAAGACAACAATAATACTTTGTTAAGAATAAAAGAGATGTATAAACATTATTTAAACTCGTATAAGTAATTTTTTCATAGGAAAGGCGGCAAACAAGCTAGCGGTTCAACTGGTGGTAAGTGATTACCGTCGCCCACGTACATCTGTAACACCCGAGGTGCTGCAGGTGCGTTGCACTTTAAGTGTATTTGGGAGATGGGAGGGAGGATGAGGAGGGGAAGGGGGAGGGGGAGCAGGAGAAGCACAAGATGCCTCTACTTCACGCCGGTATTCTATGAGGCCGTGGTACCAACCCGGTTCGAGCCGGCCGGCTTCGAGCATCAGCAAACCGCCGCCTGGCTCTACAACGTTCAAAGAAGTTAACAATATTTTAATTAACAGAAAAATAAAAAAAAGCAAGTTAACAATATTACCCGAAAATATTTTGATAGCAAAACTAAATTCACCGCGGAAATAGCTCTAAGCAACTGTTCGGATTGATCTCCGCCACCGAGTTTCACCATCGTACATCGCGACAGAATTCCAACTACCTTCTCTATATAAATTAGGGTGGATTTTTTTTTATTTCATTACCATCGCGAATCATCCTTATGGGAAATTGGTGTTGTTTTGCGCTGGTGAATGTAGAACGAATATCACTCGAAGGTCACAGACTACAATCTTCGTAGAGAGTCTACGTTTTACATCCGCTATGTGTTCATTGACGCGGGATTTTATAGAAGTTTTTATTTGCTCAATATTAAGAGTGACTACATTCGCATGGATTTATTTATTAATTGAGGAATAGTGTTAGTAGCATCCTGTAAGTGCCCACTGCTGGGCAAAGGCCTCCTCAAATAACTGAGAGGGTGAAGGAGCCGGGAATTTCCCGCCACGCTGCTCCATTGCGGGTTGGCGGGCTTCATATATCCTCGAAATATTTTTTTTATTATATCTTAGATATGCAGGTTTCCTCACGATTTTTTCCTTCACTGCCCAGCACGTGGTAAATACAGCACTTAAATTGCTATTAACAATTTTAGCGGTGCCGGCAACGGGGATCGAACCCAGGTCACTTTCGCTCTGTGATACTAAAGTGACCGCCCAGATCACCAGGCTACCACGGTTATAATAGTCTAAATATAATATGATATTGAAACATGACGGATGTTAGCGTGTTCACGTATCCACGTCAGGCGGGTTTAATTGAGTTAATCTGGACAAGAAGTATATTAACGCTATAACGTACAAGTACGTGGGTGAGATAAGTTGTGCCTATTTCATGCGTCTCTCTCATGTTAAACTCATATACGTTCGGTAATTAGAGCGCAAACAAACAAACTTTCGATTCTTTGAATTAAGTAGGATAAACAAAGCCTATAACGTAGTAACCTGTACCTGCCCGGAGCTGAGCAAAGGCCTTCTTTTTTTTAAATATCTGAAAGGGCTGTGGAGCCGGGAAGGGCCTGCTATCCTGCTCCAGTGCGGGTTGGCGAGCTTCAAAAATTATTTCTCACGATGTTTTTCTTCGTCGCCAAACGCGTGGTAAATACTAGCCACTTGGCACCTACGGCCTAACATAGCCCATAGACTTCTGTAATCATAATGAGCTTTTAACAAAAAGTTACATAGAAGTCCGAGAATTAACCATTTGCTTCATCATTCATCATTTCAGCCTATCAGAAGTCCACTGCTGAATATAGGCCTCCCCCAAAGATTTTCATCATGGGGGGGTTTGCCTTAGTTGCCACGCCTGGCGAGCGGATTGGTAACCGCAGTTTTTTTTTTGGTCTAGTGTAGGAAGATGCTGCTGCCCATCTCCTAATATAAATTTTTACCATAAGTCGCCTTTTACGACACCCATGGTCAGACAGGGTTGGCGCTATTCTTTACTTCCGACAGCCACACGGAAACTTTTTGCTTAGCTTAAGTTAAACCCGTTCGAAGAATTTTACATTTAAACATAGATTAATAAATTAATTAAAGGAGAATGTTATTTCTCAATTTTCTTAACTGTAGTATCATCTGTTGTTTGCGTTATGCTCCCCACAAGTATATAGATAGCCGATAGAAACAAAAGAGAGTCGTAGTCCCTGATTATATTAACTAATTTAGTATGTAACGTAAGTTTCAATGTACGAGTATTTCTCAAACGAAACGTCCGTGAAGAGAACGAAAATAATTAGAAGTGAAAAATATTAATCTGCCGTCTGTTGCAGTCGCTCATTTCAGCATCCTTAATGCTCTTACTTTGAAAGAAACTTCAAATAAAATTGTGAGGAATGAGATAATGCTTCACTCGCTGGAAGATATCCAACTTGTACTTGCGGTCTGTTTATGGAAGAGACTTCCGAAAGGCTTTTGTCTACGGAACGAATTAGTCTTATTAAAAAAATATAAATATTTCCAAACCAGCACAAGCTACTAGCGTAGTATGTGATAGCTTTCAATTCAAATTATTTATTTGTTCAAATACATGGAAATAAAGATCATTCATCATCATTATCATCATTACAGCCTATCATAACCCCACTACTGAGGCCTCCCCTAAAGATTGCCACAAACAAACACGGTACTGAGCCACCTGCATCCCTCCACTTCCTGCAACACCGATACACCACTACGCTGTGTTTTTCTGCACGAGGATACCACTCGAGTTCCTTTATTTTCCAACGGTGGTCAGCCCTGCGAGCTACGTGGTCGGCCTGCTGCCTCTTCAGCCTGCTGATCCTAACGGCTATGTCGGTTACTCCAGTTCTGCTGCGTATGTTGTCGTTTCAGATTCTATCGCGCAGAGAAACACCGAGCAAAGCGCGCTGAGCAGCTTTGAGCTTCCTCATGCGGCCTGCGGTGACAGACTTCGCCTCCGATCTTTGCCGTAATAATCGACCTAGTGTTCAGTCCGCACGCAGACATACAAATGTTTTATAAAACAATTCATTACTATCTTTTAATAAAACTCACATATTGTTATTACAAAATTCCATAAATTCCTTAACACTATGGAAACAGCTCCATTACCCCCAGTCACTAGTAGTCAGAGCGTTCACTTTAGTATCATTGAGCGCGAGTGACCTGGGTTCGATCCCCGATGGCGGTACCACTAAAATTGTTAATAGCAATTTTAAGTGCAGCATTTATCACGTGCTCGGCGGTGAAGAAAAATGTCGTAAGGAAACCAGCATGTCTGATAAATAATAATAAATATTATTCCGAGTATATGCGATGCATGCCAACCCGCACTGGAGCAACGTGGCGGGCCGTTCCCGGCTCCAAATCCCTCTCAGATATTTGATAAGGAGGCCTTTGCCCAGCTGTTACAATGCGGGTTAATTGCGGGACTATGAGATTTGGGTTCAGCAAATTCGGATGGATTTTGTGCAAAAAATCGAACGCCGTAGACTCGTCTGCTAGCCGGCAGGGTAGGGCAGACCAGACTCACAGCTAGGACTGGCATTTATTATGAGCATGGTTATGATAATAACAAGGAGTATATAGAGCTTACGGATTTCCTTTAACTTCCGTTTAACTAACAACTGTTCTCCTCTCCAACAAGATGTGGTTGCCTTACACAGCAGACGTACACTAGGCTGTAGATATACTGAGCGCAGTGGGGAAACTCACTCACACACTAGCCAATGCTGTTCCTCATCGCTTGTTTATAGGATTTGTTTTAGCATATTTGAATAAATTCATCGTATATCAGAGTCTCTATGCGTAGTTGTTTGATTTGTTTTATAGAAAAAAGCTAGTATATTCCCAATAATGAATATATTACCTCCCTCCACCATACCATATCGGTTATGTTTGAATAGCGGTTTCGTTTTCTGTCCTTAGTTCGACTTTCACAGATAACGTTCCCGTATATCGCAGATTTATTGATTCTACGCGTTCTGCCAACCTTCTGTAAATTTACGACTTGACGTTACCTTGAGATATGAGAGAAAAAAGTTTATTACTGAACAGCGTATCAAATTTAACATGGTTTTTTTTCTGTATGTAATAATTTTAAATATTTTAAATAAGTCCATTTTTAGACAAAGGACTATTAGGAGAGTATTAGATGTCTTAAAAAGTCATTATTAATTAAAACTACCGACTCTTGTACATTACCCAAATGCTTGAGTTCAATCTCAGAGGTTTTCAAGTTGTTCGGAGAGTTTAAGAGCAATTGGACCGGTTGTTTCGACACAAATACATTGTTTCTTTGTTTGCATTACTCAGCGGTTCTGTCTCAAAAATCTCATCGATTTTAGTTTCGGAAGACGCAGACCGTTGTTGCGTGATAAACGTCTCATTGATTGTTGCTGAATGTACGGGGTTGTTCTTTTACAAGGGGAGTGTTATCAACTGGCGTCATAGTATCATGCTTTGAATCTCGCGGCAGTATGTTGGTACTGGAATTACCGTTAACATGATGTACTTAATCACTCCGGACGATCGGGATGCAACGGCTTGTCGTTCATGGAATCATCTCGCGCGTCGCGGGTCGCGCAAACCCTAGTATTTCCTAAAATGAGCCTTAAATACTTTTGTAATGCTTAAAAATTACACGAACAACTCTCCATCATAATTTATTTACGTAGAGCCTAATGGAACTCGGTAAGCTAGAAGTTAATGTACACAACGAAGGAGCGCAGTTTGTTGACGCTCGTAGTTAAACTAATTCAGGTGGCGTTCTGTGATAAGCGTAACCGTCTGCTGCAATACAACGAAGGAGAAAGGACGTAAACTTCTGAACAGAATTATGGTTTAGTTTTAATTTATTCGAGTAACGTAACCACTTGAAGTAATTCCAAGACTTTTTTTTATTTTATTTACCAACTGACTTCCGGTCTTTGAACGCATTGTCAAAGGACAAATTGAAAATTGGTGTAAGTCACTAAGGTTTAAACAAGCCTAAAGAGTAGTGGAATTAGTACAAGTGTTTATGTTGCCCAACTAAATTTAAGTACAGACATTTACTTATAAAGAGAAAACAAACCGAAATCAGTATAAAGCACTGCAGGATTGTTACTGCAACTTATAGTTGAAGCAGACTCAGTGTGCACCTAACCTTAATCAATACGATATATATAAAATACTGATAAATATAAATTGTAATGATCACTTGTACTAGTTTCACAACACATTTTATTTACTTATATAGGTAACAGACCGGTTTGGCTTTACGTCATCACAGTACAAGAGATGATAATAATTGTTAATATGATGAAGTGACCAAGTGACAACAACCGCAAATACAAAATATGTAACATACATTTCATATAATATACTCCCCCTCCCCACACTCCCCACACTCCCTCCCATATCCCAAACACCCTTAAAGGCCGGCAACGCACCTGCACCTCTGGTGTTGCAGATGTACATGGGCGACGGTAATCACTTACCATCAGGTGAACCGCATGTTCGTTTGCCGTCTTATCCATAAAAAAAAATGGAGGTGGTGCCAGTGTATGAGGATCATTCAATAGCCATGCATTGCTCTGTGACTGTGTTGATTTTACTTTGCAGAAATTTTAACGCAAAGCTAGGCACGGAAACCAAAAGGCCACCTGCTGGAGCTGGCGGACTTTGTGGCAAATGGAAAATCCAAAACCCCAAGAGCTCGAGTTGCATAATCGATTTCAGTGCCCAGAATATTGCGATAGAGTGGACGATATGAATAGCAAGCTAGTGGAAACTGTACATGCGGTAGGAGTAATACTTTGCAGGGCCGGCGCACAAAAAAGCCATAAAGTCTCTCCGATTACAGTCTAAAACTCATGGAAGCCAGATGTGAGACTAGGCTGCGGCTTCCAACTGCTGCATCGGCGTACTGGCATCGGAACAGACAGATCGGCAAATCTACGAGGCGAGATATACGCAAATTCTATCGATAAAATGTTATTTTACGTATTGCTACGTAAAAAAAAAACATTTCGCCGGTTTAACATAAATCTGACTTCTTTATTAAAATCTCCAGACAGTGAAATCGACAAACGATTTCTTTGTACGAAGCATTTAAATGAGATTTGTTCAACAATCTTTGAGCGAGATAGCAATTCGAAATCGCAGAAGAAAGTTACTTTGAAAGGGTCACATTATTTAATAATAACGATTTCATCAGCGCTAATGTAAACCGAAACTCTTTTCATTGATGAAATATTTCAGTTATTTAATTATCAAATATATCTATCCTCCATTATACTATACTAAAACTACCCAGACCAGCTCTGAACATGGAATATGTATTGCCAAAGAAGCCAAAAGGCAGGTCAAAGGACCACGGCTCCAGTAGCCACTTCTTGCTTCACCATCAGACGGATTGTTAGCTCGTTTTTCATCCCAGTCCGATAAAAAAAAGGAAGAGGAACCAATGAAGTTAAAAAATGAGTACACATCGTTGTGTTTTATTTTGCAAATTTCAATATTTGAGCTCGATCTTGTAAGTTTGAACCTTTTATAAAGCTTGACCTGAAAGGTGAAACCGATCAGGTGTTACCTATAATCAATTATTGGAATTAAGCGTTTACGTTACCCAACTAAATCAATATAAATTGAAAATCATATTTTGACCAACAACGGGAATCGAATGGAGAATTTAATAAATCAATTCCGATTTTCGCTAATCCGATGCAATCACTCGGACCGCGTTCAATCTAATGTGCGCAGCGTGTCCACAGTGTGATGGGATATTATTATTTAATCAAAGAACAGATTTCCGTGCAGTATATTCGAAATGCATTGTCGCATCTTCAACAAAATTACGTATGACTGCACTGCATGTATATTCTTTCGGATGGAAACATAATCTTTGAAATCGTTTTAAAAAAAGCCCGAGTAATCGGTGAAGGTACATTCAAAAATACTTCTGTAGATTAAAAATTATAAATATTTTATACTTGCGCTTTGTTGTCACTTAGTGAAACGTTTAAACAATTTATCATTTATTAAACAATTATTATTTATTTTTTTATAATGGTAAACGGGCAATCGAACAAGCGGCTTACCTGATGTTAAGTAATGCCGTCGCGCATCTGAAACACCAGAGGAGCTACAACTTCGTTACCGTTATCCTAAAAGGATATTTGGCAGAGGAGGTTAGGGGAGGGGGAGTGAGCCTCCGGTTACCTCAATCACCGAACGAAACGCAGAAGCACAAGTGCCTCTACTTTAGGCCAGAATGCTGTATTATATTTATTTATATAAGTAACCGACTAGTTAAAAAACATAAGCTTTCACTAGATAAGATAACTAGAGACAATTTTTTTTAAGTCTCTTGTATTAAATTTTCAACAGAGCTTTCTTGGAGTAAAATGACAGGTGTTGAGCCGGTCGCCATCATAATGTCGAACTTTGGTGTCTTGATTCGGAGGTCAACATGAAAAACATTGCATGGGCACGATGCTGCTCTGACTGTTGTCTGTGTATTTCTTTTTGTTCAATTTACTATAAATCTCCGAGTCATTAGCCGATTAGTCCCAGCGCAATTAGCAGCACCCGAAGTTTTAAAAGCGTGGCGTTATAGCTTTTAAATTGTTTTCGACTCATTTACTCTTAATCGAAAGAACTTTTAATGATGAAGTTTAGAAAATCCTTGATCTTTGATCCCTGTTTTATGGGCTTTTCAGGGTGACAAATTTGTGCACATTTTCATAAAACGTGATCAATCTTTAACGAGCACAAAGATTATTGATTAACATCATGCTCTTCTATCACTTATGATCAGTTAAATCAAATTAGACTTAATATAGAAAGTTGAAGATGAACCATTAATTTTATCCATAACCTTTCATAAAAGATTAAGTATAGAGCTTCCCACTTAATCCTATTATGGTGGAATTTCACCTGAAAGAAACCAAGAACTATGGATTAAGCGAAAATATGTTCGATGAAATTCTCGGCACGTAGCCGATTGACATAACGACATAATCCCTTTTCTCTTGAGCACATTCTCTAAGATAAATTTGACTCACTAGGGCAGGTAATGCTCGTAACAAAACATTTTTTGACGAAGTCAAAAAAAAACTTCTACGTACAATTTGTAATGCAAAAAATATAATGGTAATATACTATAACCCGGTTTAAAGAAAGAAGAGAACCGCCAATATCTGCATCCTTCTTCCACCGTACCAGTCACCCACACCAGCACTACATCCTGCACCTGATATTATACACCGACAAAGACAATACGCTTGGATTTTAGCATGGAGAATTGTGCGACGTATTTATTTTTAATGTCTTGCAGAATAATGGCTTGTTTATGGAACATCAAGTCGAGCCCATAGCCGCAATATTTTTAATATTCGTTTTAAAAAAACTAATTCAAATTTGGCATTTTGCTGCTCTAACCGAGAGCAAGACACGTGAATCAATACGCACGACAATCACAAACAGGGTTAAGCATAGATTAAGAATTTCCTTGGTGCAACCCGGTGTAGCCAATCAGGGTTCCGTATACAACTTTCAACTCTCCGGGACACAGACCGTGACCGTAGGTGAGTGCCGTTTCCTTACGTCACCCACGAGGAAAAACGAGCAGGCAGATCCCCTCGCCACTACCACACGGATAACTTTTACCCTTTTAGATCATTATAACTTTGAATAGGATAATGAAGCAAGGTAACCAATATCCATATCAGGATTTCTTGTTTTTACACTTTGCGAACACTGCACATTTGAAATTAAACTAATATTTATGGACTTTATCACGTTTAATTAGATTGTTTATAAATCTCGACTTTTCGGGTGCTTTACAGCAGCCATGGTCACAGAGGGGACTAAAGTGCCTGACGTCCTGATGTCATAGTTGACCCGTCTGCCCTGAGTTTCATAATTATTAATCTTTGATCCGATCTACGCAGAATGAAGTCATGGTATCTTGAGGTCGTGCAGTGATATGCTTGGTCTTGATTTTATTTATTACCGGATCCGAAGCAGGTGGTAGCACCCAACCATCTTCTTAAGAAGATTGGATGCTTTTAATTGCAATAACGTCGCGAATCGTCTTTGGCAGGGATCGGTGTTCCTTTGCGAATATATGTGAAATCTAAAATTTGATTTAACGTAATAAGATCTTTAAGCTTTATGGCTTCATTTCAAAAATATCCATATCGTTATCGTTAAAATGGTATAAGCAGTGGATGTGATTAATTCGATAGATGGGAAATTAAATTTGCTAGAGCCCAGTGAATCAGTGCACGCAACACTAATCGAATGCAAATAGTCGGACCGACACCAATTAAATTTACATAATGCTCGCTAATGGGGCTGGGATTGAACATTTTATGTGTGAGTTTGTATTTTGAATTAAACCAGTTCATGTTACCTACGATTACTTTCAGACCAGAGACACGGCGTTTCAGTGCTAGTCGTATGAAGTGCAAGGTAAAGAAATAAAAAAGAAGAACAAGGTACAACCCAAGGGAGGAGGAGGTAAAACCTCGGCTCAGCTTGCCATCGAAAAAGGGAGAACATGGATCGAGTTATAAAAACCACCTTTCACCCGAGTATATCTCGTGTACTATTTATCCCGTACCTAGGAGCGCTATAAGCGACATACGAGCTGTCCGTGTGTTATGTGTGTGCATGTGTACGGGGGATGTGGCCTCGAACGCGGGGTGACAATTTCCCAGCACCGACACTAACCGGTATGGATGATCCTTAATTCTATCGAAATATTAAAGATTATTATTTAAAAAGGGCCGCCAGAGAGGACAAATTTAAGTCGCGGCGCTAGTCCGCATTCCGCATGTAATAAGGTGCTAATAAGGAGCGCATGAATCCATTTTGTATCATTTGGAGTGATCTCAATCGTGACTTGTGCGAATGTTACGCTTGCATAGGACTTAACGGGGTGACATATGGTATGCAAGTTATACCTTAATGACATTTTGTTACGGTTGGATATGAATGCCGCTCTTTTCCTTACGTTTTAAACATGTTTAGTGAAACTAAGTCTGTTGTTTAGATTATTTAACTTCCGACACCCATGGAAAAGTTCTGTAGAAAAGTGTAATATTAACAATTTGTTTTTAGCGAAACGGGCCAAATGATCGAGCGACTCACCTAATCGTAAGTGACTACTATTGCCCACGAACATCTAGAACACCAGAAAACCTGCAGATGCGTTGTCAGCCTTTAGGGATATTTGGGAGATGGGATGGAGGATGTGGAGGAGGAGAGGGAGAGAGCCTCGTTTCACCTCACTCACCGAACGAAACTCAGAAGCATAAGATGCCTCTACTTCACACCGGTTTTGTGTGAGGTCGTGGTACCACCTCGGTCGAGCCAGCCCATCCGAGCAGCAGCTAAAGCCTAACTCCTCTTAGTTACGGGACTGGAACCTAACTTAAATTGGATAATTATTATACGATAAATATTCCCTAGACCTGTGGAGACTGATGTGTGAGCTTGAGAATTGAATTCTTGGCTTTCCAATTTTGGGAATGTCTATAACATGAGCCTCCTTCGAGGCGCCTGGGCTTCAGCTGGCCGCTCCGCCACATAAAAAAGGGTACCATGTCTGATGAATATATTTGAAATAATTTACAAGAAGCACAAAAAGTACTGTGAGATAAATTCTAAGTTTCGGAATACAACAAAGCAAGAAGTTTAATTGTTTGAATATCAACAAAGACTGTTGTCGAATCCTAACTTCGCACGCAGACTCAGAGAAGTTTCCTGATGACAAAAGAATGCATTTCAGACGTCTCATCCACAAACAGATAGAAACTTTAGACTTGGATTTGTTCCAAAGTGTGATTCTCTTTTCTTTTTACACGATTTGTGAAAGCTCTTTGTTACATACAAGTTAACATTTTAGTTAATTAAAGCTATCCCCAGACACATTCTATATATATAATTAAAACAAAGGAAGATAATTTGAAAACGTACAGAGAGATAACAGGATATACAAATTATAAAGCTAACTGACATGACTTTGTCACATAACCTCGACATTAGGACCATGCATGCCTTGTTCAAATGTATTTGTTAATTCATAAACAGGGCTCAGCAATGTACAAACAGTGCTCGGGTATATATCAAAGTCCGTTGGACGTGAATTATGTTCAAAAGCCCGCCGACAATTTAAGCAGTGAAACAAACACTAATTAATGATACTACTGTAAGTTGTTCAGAGCAGAATTTTCAAATAACTGTATAATTGCGTCATTTATTTTCAACGTAGTGTGGGATGACTCCTCACAAGGTGGAGTGGTCACCAGCACGGTGTTGCTGGAAGTCGATTTGTGCAGGTGATTCGTGGGTAGGCCTATGTTCAGCTGTGGACTTGTAACCGGTTGTAATAAATGAGTTATTGTATAAAAACTCTCTTCGGATGCGACTTGGAAAAAGTATTGACTTCGGACTGCTATGTCATTTACTTAGCATAACGATTTCTTAAAATAATCGACTACACATTGAAATTTTCTTCTATAGCCCTAATAGTAGCAGCCTGTAAGTGCCCACAGCTGGGCAAAGGCATCCTTCTCAAATATCTGAAAGGGTTTTGGGGCCGGGAAGGGCGGCCACGCTGCTCTAGTGCGGGTTGGCTGGCTTGACATATACTCGAAGTAATGTATTTTTTTTTATTGTTTCTTACACATGCTGGTTTCCTCACGATATTTTTCTTCACTAGCGAGCACGTGGTAAATACAATACTTTAAATAGCTATTAACAATTTTAGTGGTGACTGCACCGGGGTTCGAACCCAGGTCACTCGCGCTCTATGAAACTAAAGCGAGCGCATTGACCACTAGGCTACCACGGCTCCCTATCGGGCGATACATTCTCATCATAGAAAACAGTCTCATGTCTTACATATTCGTTCACACGCAGAGAAATATATTACAGACATAGAACACACAAAGCCCCGCGATGGAAACAGACACGAATATTGTCATCGGGAAATACGCTTCGTCTGCAAGCTCTGGACGTCAAGGCAGACGGTCCTGCAGTGCAGGGTCAATATTGAAATCAAAGTAAGTGGCACGGGCGCCGCCCCCACGTACTTACGAATCGTTGGCGGTTTGAGATGTAGTGGCGCCTACGAGGAAGTAGTTTTATTGTCGCTATGAGTCCTATTGAGACGATATTTCTAATTGTTATTTTAAACTTTTTGCTTTTGGTTGTTTCTTCATGAGCCTGTTAAAGTTTACTGACAAGCAAAGGTCCAAAAAAGCAACAGCAAAAGTCGACATGCATATCTCGAAAGGTTTGCCCGCACCCATCACGCCGGGCAAGCGGCAAGCGGCAAGCGGCATGCGGCAAGCGGCTAGCGGGTATGTGAACGCAGCGCCGGTGATGTCGCTCCCCATCACAAGTCTGTGAGATTTGGGTTCCGTAAACTAAATTTTTTAGTAGTAATTTACCACGTGCTTGGCGGTGAAGGAAAACATAGTGATGAAACCTGCATGACTAAGAAATAATAAAAAAAAATTCCTGGATTTGTGAAGCCAACCAACCCGCACTAGAGCAGCGTGGCGGGCACTTCACAGCTTCAAATCCCTCTCTGGAAGGAGGTCTTTGTCCAGCAGTGGGCACTTTGCTTTCATACTTTTAATTAGGGTTCGGAAAACTTAGCGCAACTATAAGTAACAGTCATCGTTCAGCATTTATATATTGATATGACACGGGACCTGCCTCGTGCTGCGCGACACAGAAGAGATTCCGAGAGTCATTTGTTTTCAAAGAAACAAAGAAAGAAAACTATGTTTAAGCCACTTGATTGTAAGTGTTACTCTCGTACTTGAGCTAGGCTGAGGTTTTTTTTTTCACTTACACTTTTATGTTAACATTTTCGATTAAACTTACTCTTAGCTGTCGAGACTTGGTCCGGCATTGTCACTTACATTGATCGAGTGCCGGCTACGTACAGGACAGCAACACATTTTTGACGAAGAAATTACAAATTAAACTTAAAGTATAAAGCTACAAATGTGTCGTAAAACTAAGATTACTAAACTATATTTTTATTTTTTAAATGTCATTTTCAATCCGTTCCTCAACTAAAGCTGTTGCATGCTAATTATTTCCTTTTGCGTTCCTCTAGATGATCTAGATTTTGTATAAGAACATGGGGCAAACGAGCACACGGCTCACCTGATGGTGAGTGATTACCGTCGTCCAACACCAGAAGAGGCGCAGGTGCGGTGCCGGACTTTGAGGATATTTGGGGGAGAAGGGAGTAGACCTCCGGATACTTCACTCACCGAACGAAACGCAGAAGCGCAGATGCCTCTACTTCGCGTCGGTATTAAGCGAGGCCGCGGTACTACGGTAACTATGTGCGTTAGAACATCAACAATCAACACGGAGCACTCGCCACTTGCCGCACGAAGCTGTCGGAGCACTCGCCACTTGCCGCACGAAGCTGTCGCTACGGTCGAAAGTTAATTGGAATGGCTGCCAGCCCGTAGGTGCTTCCGTTAATTAGTTCAGCGAGCGTCGCTGCACGTCGGCCTGCCGCAGCTGGCGACGGTCAAATTTTAGTGGTTTACACCACACTTATCGTCTAAAAATAGAGGGAATGTCGGTTTTCTGCCAACCGCATCTGCACCTGTAGCACTATGCTGGCAGACAAACGTTGCTCTATCACTTCTGTATCTATCGCGAATTGTAGAATTTTAAACTTTGCAAAAATTAAAAAATGGTCATATAGTTAATAATTGCGATTGTTGTCTCTTGGTGGAATTCCATAGTAGATTCTGACGATTCGTTATAGATACGTAGCAACGTAGTCTGCTTTAAGAAAACCTATTACATTACGAATTAAGTTACGCATTATATTTTAAATCTTTGATAATGGCTTGAAAGGTGAAACCGATCAGGCGTTAGCACAAACACAATGAAACAGTGGAATAAGTGCAAGTGTTTATTTATTTACGTAAACTTTATTTGCACATAAAAGAGAGAAAAAGCCGGAAATAAACATAGATGATTTATTATATTCGATTATATCTTTCAATTAAAGTAAAATTAAAAAGAAATAAAAAGAATGCTCTTCAACTGAACTACTATAGCATCGCTAGGTAACAATGCCAAAGTAAACGCTTGAAAGAAAGTGCCTTTACTGGTGGCTGTACTTGTATAGTGTTTGTGTTCCTACTAAATATAAAAGGAGTCGTAGTTGTTGCTTCAACTAGGTAAGAAACATTTGTTAAATAAGATGTGCGCAGTACCAGCTGGCCCCCGGCCTTTACTCTGGTGATGCTGCTCCCCATCATTGTCGGTGGGATTTGGGTTCGGATAATTCGGACGGATATTCCGCCATCATTCGGCTGCCAGAGCCTGGTTCGTTAGCTAGCGGAGTGCAATGCATGCAGGTGAGGTTGGTGTTTGGACAAAGATGGTGTAGTAGCCCCCTGGAGGATCCTTGTAAGAAATGGATGGGAGAGAACTGGGTTTTGCAGGCGCTTTCTGGAATTTGGCGTCCATGTTCAGCAGTGTGCTTAAGAAGGATAAGCACACTGCTAATGCAGCAAATCTAGACAATAAGATACCCGAAATCACAGACGTAGTTTATGGTCTATGGTTATATTAGATAGTTATATTTATTACAATATTATTTATATTGTAATCAACATAACAAATTTTAATAATAAATAACTTCGACTACAGGTATGCGGAAAAAGCTTCAGTAAATAACAGCTTATAAAAAAAAATATATATTTCTATAATCTTTATTGCACCTCAGAAACAGTAAAGGAACAAAATGCTGACTTAATGCTGGAAGCATTCTCTACCAGTCAACCTCGGGGCGGAGGCAAAACATTGAACAGCGCCCTCGCACCAGCTCGCAGAACTGACAATTGAACTAATTATTTCGTGTTTTTTGAAGCGTAAATAGCGTCATGTATAATGTGTGTGACATTCCGGGGGTATTCTGCGATAGCCAGCGGACAACGGCCGGGGTATGTCGCGGCACGATTTATTATGCATAGTTAAGTGCACCGTTGACAATTTACAATACAGTTTGAAACAGTGAACTGTTCCTAAGGGAACATAATGTCCACATAACAGCAATCATGAAAGAAATCATTCTGACATGGAAAGAAATCGAAGTTCAAATCTAATGTTAATAAAAGAGTTACAAACAAAAATTGGTGTTTTAAAATAAAATTTTAAAGAATATATTAGTTACTACTTTTACTTTTTTTTTATAGAAAGGGGCAAACGAGCGTGCGGCTCACCTGATGGTAAGTGATCACCGGCGCCCACGAACATCCACAACACCAGAGGAGCTGCAGATGCGCTGCCGGCCTTTAAGGAAGGAATGAGCTCTTTTATTTGAATGGCCCTAAGTCGTAACTGTTCGGAAATACTGCTGGCGACAGCTGATGCCACAAAGTCGAAGTGCGTGGCAAAAAGTCTCTGCAGGTTCTATCCAGCCTCTCCAATACTTTAACAAAAAAGAGAAGATGCATTTACCCAGCAATGGGACGTTTAAATGTTACATTTTACCCCTACCTATAATTGCCGAACAACGATTCTGTTCATTTGGCGTTTCTATCATCATACTCGTTTAAATTTGGAATTTAACAATGTCGCACGGCGGGGAGCATGACGGCAATTAATACAAAGCGGACATGTGCATGAATTAAAGCACGAATCGTTCGTTTTAATTACTTTTCTGGTAATTGAAATGCACTATTCAATTATTTTTAATAAATTAATCATAACAAGGTGGCTTTGTATACCGGGCTCTGGCACAGATATCTTCGAGTGAGAGATATACAGGCGTCGTGCAATCAATTGATTGTTTTATTCAGTTATTTGCTAAGTCGTGACAAATCGCTTGGTAAATTTCCACGCGGCAGAGCCAAGCGTCGGTCATTGCTGCTGCAGGAATGTGCCGGTTCCACCGGGTTGGTGCCGCGGCCTCGCAGAGTACAGACTAAGACTGAAGTGGAGGCATGCTTTACGTTTCATTAGTTAGTGAGGTAACCGGGCTGCTCCTGCTCTTTAAGAAACTGAAAACTTTAAAGAATTAATAAAATCAATACAATGCTCAATGTATATTATTTTTTATGATAATTGTTAAAGTAGTTGAAGCGCGGTCGAGCCAAGCGCCGGGTATTGCTGCTGCTAGAATGGGCCGGCTCGACCGGGTTGGTACCACGGCCTCACAGAATACCGGCGTGAAGTAGAGGCATCTTATGTTTCTGCGTTTCGTCCATATCCCAAATATCGTTGTGGTCGATGTATGTGGGCGACGGTAATCACTTACCATCAGGTGAACCGCTTGCTCGTTTGCCGTCTATTCCGTAAAAGTAGCCAGATCCATCATTGTCCTCAATATATCTATTTTACAGTAGGCCCTTTTAACGAAATTTCTTTAAAGAGTTTTAAATATTTCTTTGTTTTGTTTAGTGGTCACGCATGAACCGGATCGTTGTCGCGGGCGCTGACAGGGGGTTACTACCCCCTATTAATTTCCTTCGACGTCTGCGATCGATCGGCAAGCGTAGCACTTCACCCTAATACATTATATCATATAGTATACGTGCTTTATTCCTCATGCCGAACTAGGCTACCTACATAATGCTCCGGTCATTGTCTTGAAGAATAAGGGAATCGGCGATTTAAAGTAGTTTTACAATACGTAACTGGGCGCGACGAACAGTTGCTAGCCAGATCTCATCGCATCCTGAGCTCACTCACGGGCAGGTGGGACTCACCCATTATCCTCTTATTAATAAGAGGATATTGTATTATTTATCAACTTTTATTTGGACTGAAAGGTCTGAGAACAAAACTGTAATAATTATTTGATACGTTTATAAACATTCTACGAAATAGTAAACGAAATTAAAGCGAAGTCCCTAACCGCGGAGTATTACCAATTTTAGGACGTGTGTGCATTCTGAACAGCGTTTGTAGGAACATTTCATGCGCCAGCGAGATTTCTTGCATCAGACCAACTTAGGGAGTTACTATTTTAAAACTAGAAAAAAACTTCAAGCAGAGATTGTCTGCTCGGGTCGAGGCTTTACGTGCTCGGAATAAGAACATCGGATTATCAGCGGGATTTAAAGCTAATCACTATCCGGATTTAGATGAAGGTTTCAGTGCACGTTGTGGTCCTATGTAATCACATAGGGTAAATTATTACATAATATTCTTTTTATAACTAAATATAAAGCCTAGTGGTCGGTGCGCTCACTTTACTTTCGCAGAGCGCGAGTGACCTGGTTCGATCCCCAGGTGCCGGCACTACTAAAATTTGTCAATAGTAATTCTTAGTCCTGTATTTACCACGTGCTCGGCGGTGAAGCTAAACATAGTGAGGAAACCTGCATGTCTGATAAATAATAAAAAAAATATTATGAGCATTGGAGCCGCATGGCAAGCCCTTCCTGTTTCAAAACCCTCTCGAATATTTAAAAATGAGCCTTTGCCCAGCATTAGGCACTTACAGGCTTCTACTTTACTTTACTCCACTAAGGATAATGAGCTCGGCTCGGCTTATTTTCTCGGGTTCGCATTACCAGTCTTGTCTGCAAACCCGTTTGACAGCGATCAAAAGCGCTCCGAGATCCCACCATGTAAGAGATTTGTGGTAGAGCCAAGCGGCGGCTGTTGCTGCTCCTCGAATGGGCCTAAGGCCCACTCCCCTCTCCCCAACTCCACTCCCTATCATCCCTCCCATCACCCAAATATCCTAAAAGGTCGGCAACGCACCTGCAGCTCCTCTCGTGGGTGACGTTAATCACCTACCATCAGGTTAGCCGTTTCCCTCCCCCTCGGTATCCGATCCGGTCCGTTGTAATGCATATACGATATTATCGCAGGACTTTATATCTTTTACTTTGAATGAATGAATGAAAATTCTTTATTTGTCGTAAGAAATTTAAATTTTGGTTTGTCAATTGTCGAATAGTTTTAAAAATACTTTTCCTCCCAATGGCTTAAAATAGAATGGCGTCGTAATGAAGAAAACTTCCGCTTTTAAGAAACAAAAAGAAGCTCTGCTGGATGTATGGTATTGATTTATAGAAAATCACAAAAGTGGTTATCAGAATCATCTTCATTTCTTTTTTCTCAAATGTGTCTCATCGTCATAGGTATTAAATATCTAACGATGTTATCTATACATGTGGTCACGATAGACGATTGGGTTGGGGATCTGTCTCCGAATCAGAAGTCTTGCGTTCCATCCCCTATATGGAAGGCTCTTACCAATGAGTATTTCGAAACTTCTGAACTTCTGTTTTTATCATTGGTTTGGACACTGAGACGGAAACAGGCTCACCACCACACATTTTATCGATGTCCTTTACAGGTTCTGGTGGAAAGTGGAATGAATGGTGTAAAATATCTAGTCGTAAGAGCTGTATATACAGCAGTGGTCATGGCCCTCTCCCACCGGGGGGATACACCATCTTCCTCACTCTCGGCAAGGGGATTACCGGTCGCAGGATCAGACATCTCGTACCTTAGATACTGCAGCCAGTCATGGTTCTTTATATTTTCAGTCTGCTAAGTTTTGCGATGCCTGTAACAGCATGCATGTCTATAGCAGCAAAAACATGCCTGACCCTACATGCATGTTTTTCCCTTAGGGATGTGCAAGACTTCGAAGAAGAAGAAAATTGAAACTGTTCCAACTGTTCTTTCTTATTTATCAGCGTGTAATGTCAATTGATGTGCGTAGTCTATTGTAATAATGCACCATCAAAAACTTAAATAAAAAGCATAGAAGATTGATTCATACACAACCGGCTGGGCAAGCTGGTCGGTGAACGAAGTGCCGGTACCCACATGTGGCGACATACATGTCACGTGGGAAGTTAAAAAAATAGCAGACATTCATCCAAGGAAATCACATCTCTAGGTGGTGCTATTCACAAATACTTCCTGCGCATGAATCCATCTTCGCACTATGACAGTTTCTACACGTTTTTATATTTATACAAGATCCAAATAGCACCCCGAAGGAGGAGACATCCTCCCCAGGTCACGGACACCCGACCCGCCGGGAAGCTACCTTTTTCCTTTGCACCTTCATCTGTCAGATTCGCACTGGATGCCGCTCCCCCTCACTTAGAATCAAAAAGACGATTACTTCCGCGTATAACATATAAGTACGGCATAGTTTTATTTTTAATGTTGTTTCCAAATAAATAGTCCCATTAATTATTCATGAACTTCGGAGCAGTGAATGTAACATTTAAATCGTTCTGAGGTTTTTGTGCATGAGCCCAGTCTGCCCATTACTTATGATAATCCCGTTCTGGTCAATACTGGTATTGTAAGTAACACCGATATTTTTAAGCCTGAACTTAAAAATATCGGTGTTTTTAATTTGAGTCACGCGCGAACGATGCAATTGTTTCAGTATTTTGAGCATTACTGGTTAATCACAGTATTTACTTTGGTTGAAATTGGTCCGGTAGTTTTGCGTAATAGTAAAACAGATAAACAAACAAACATCCAAGTATTCCAATAAAAATATTTTACGTCCGGAGTTAGCGTATATCATATCCAAAAAGGTGTTTATTTTAAATATCTTTTTTTTTTTTTCAATTCACAGCTTTATGCCGATTTTATAATAATGTAGATTAAGATTACTTTTGCCGTACCCTCTTATATCACGATTCGTTCGACTTCCCACAAGAAAATGTTCTCTCACGTAGACAACATCGACGTACAGGTCCACTATCTCGGGGCCGTGGCGCAAACTTCCCTCAGATTTATGACTTTATATTCGAACCTTTATTTCTTTTATTTTTGACATAGCCACCCAAGATAACAAGTATCTATAGTTATATTATTCTGGTCATAGTAAATTATTACATCATTTTATTATGCTACATAATCGTCATCATTTATCATTACAGCCTGTGTGACAAGTCCACTCATGAGCGCAGTCCTCCCTCCGGGGTCCTGGTCACTGCGCTAGCCTGCCACTTGCCACTCAAGAACCTTTCTTGCCCAACAGTTGACAGTTCTGCGAGCTATGTGACGTCCCATAGCCAGTTAAGTTTTTTGATTCTGCCAACCGAGTTCTATTCGTTGATTGACCTCTGGGTCGAAGGATCTACTCTTAGTCACAATTGGAACCTGATATTCGTACTCGTCGACAACTATGACTAGTATTATCTAGTTTTCCCAACAAAACCCGGTATTGGTGTGACATGGAAGTTAGACATGATCTTCGTCTTGTCCATGGTCATCTTAAGACGAACCTTTTTTGGATACTATAAAGGTTATTGGGCATAGTGCTAAACTTCTCCAGCGATCCAGCCCTAAGGACTATGTTGACGGCGAATCGAAGGTGAGAGATGTATTTTATCGTTGATTTTGATCTTTATTGCAGCTGAACTGGAAAACCAGTAGGTTGTAAAAGCAAAAACCGCCGCTTGACTTTACCACACTTAATTTCAAGACATCATCGGAGATAAAGGGTGTGAGAGAGAGAGAGAGAGAGAGATTCATTCATAGAAAACAAAAACCGTTAATAAACTAATTGGCTTCAAATCAATCGTTGCACGCCCTGATATCGCTAGTTAACCTTGCTTACGTAACACGAGCATAGTGTCTGTCATTCATAGGCGTTTATTACGCTTAATGTTTACTACTTACAGTTGAACAGCATGTGCCTTCTAAGTGAGCCTCTCGCAATGGAAGAGTTCGTACTGATACGCAGTACAGATGGAGCATCTGCAGAGCAGACGACCCGAAGTACGCCACGGGACGCCATCAGGAGGCAGATTTTCTTGAGCCACCGTGCGTGCATTCATTAATAGTGATTTATGTCCTTGTATGCAAATTATCTCTCAATCTTTTGATAATTAAACCTCTTATCGTATCTATGGAGAAAACTTTAAATAATACATTTCCTTACTGACATCTGACGGTGTGAGGTCTGAGCATCTCGCCGCTTTCTCAGCGGTTCACATTTACCGATCCAGGTCGGAAATATGCATTGAGACGTCAGTTCCCCAGCCGTTACGAGCCGAAGACCCCTCTTACTAAACAATTAAATTCAGTTGCTCCACATCAGGAAGATTACTTATCTCTCCTCTTAAAATCTATAGTATTTCTAAACATTTTTCTTGGTTCAGCGTCCCTTCGTAAAAATGTATTAAGAAAATCCCGTACTTTTATAAACTCGCATGAACGAAATGCACTTTATCATTAGTTTCGTGGACGCATGTGACCAAATAATGTTATGCAGAAAATTTGTAGTGTGACTTCATGAGAGCTGAAGAGTGGCAATCGTCGATTCAGATCTGGATTCGTTGGTCTACAAATTGTTGTTAATACTAGAAGACATGGCCTGCTTAAAACATTCCGATATAGAATTCTTTATTTTTTTTTTCAATTCACAGCTTTATGCCGATTTTATAATAATGTAGATTAAGATTACTTTTGCCGTACCCTCTTATATCACGATTCGTTCGACTTCCCACAAGAAAATGTTCTCTCACGTAGACAACATCGACGTACAGGTCCACTATCTCGGGGCCGTGGCGCAAACTTCCCTCAGATTTATGACTTTATATTCGAACCTTTATTTCTTTTATTTTTGACATAGCCACCCAAGATAACAAGTATCTATAGTTATATTATTCTGGTCATAGTAAATTATTACATCATTTTATTATGCTACATAATCGTCATCATTTATCATTACAGCCTGTGTGACAAGTCCACTCATGAGCGCAGTCCTCCCTCCGGGGTCCTGGTCACTGCGCTAGCCTGCCACTTGCCACTCAAGAACCTTTCTTGCCCAACAGTTGACAGTTCTGCGAGCTATGTGACGTCCCATAGCCAGTTAAGTTTTTTGATTCTGCCAACCGAGTTCTATTCGTTGATTGACCTCTGGGTCGAAGGATCTACTCTTAGTCACAATTGGAACCTGATATTCGTACTCGTCGACAACTATGACTAGTATTATCTAGTTTTCCCAACAAAACCCGGTATTGGTGTGACATGGAAGTTAGACATGATCTTCGTCTTGTCCATGGTCATCTTAAGACGAACCTTTTTTGGATACTATAAAGGTTATTGGGCATAGTGCTAAACTTCTCCAGCGATCCAGCCCTAAGGACTATGTTGACGGCGAATCGAAGGTGAGAGATGTATTTTATCGTTGATTTTGATCTTTATTGCAGCTGAACTGGAAAACCAGTAGGTTGTAAAAGCAAAAAACCGCCGCTTGACTTTACCACACTTAATTTCAAGACATCATCGGAGATAAAGGGTGTGAGAGAGAGAGAGAGAGAGAGATTCATTCATAGAAAACAAAAACCGTTAATAAACTAATTGGCTTCAAATCAATCGTTGCACGCCCTGATATCGCTAGTTAACCTTGCTTACGTAACACGAGCATAGTGTCTGTCATTCATAGGCGTTTATTACGCTTAATGTTTACTACTTACAGTTGAACAGCATGTGCCTTCTAAGTGAGCCTCTCGCAATGGAAGAGTTCGTACTGATACGCAGTACAGATGGAGCATCTGCAGAGCAGACGACCCGAAGTACGCCACGGGACGCCATCAGGAGGCAGATTTTCTTGAGCCACCGTGCGTGCATTCATTAATAGTGATTTATGTCCTTGTATGCAAATTATCTCTCAATCTTTTGATAATTAAACCTCTTATCGTATCTATGGAGAAAACTTTAAATAATACATTTCCTTACTGACATCTGACGGTGTGAGGTCTGAGCATCTCGCCGCTTTCTCAGCGGTTCACATTTACCGATCCAGGTCGGAAATATGCATTGAGACGTCAGTTCCCCAGCCGTTACGAGCCGAAGACCCCTCTTACTAAACAATTAAATTCAGTTGCTCCACATCAGGAAGATTACTTATCTCTCCTCTTAAAATCTATAGTATTTCTAAACATTTTTCTTGGTTCAGCGTCCCTTCGTAAAAATGTATTAAGAAAATCCCGTACTTTTATAAACTCGCATGAACGAAATGCACTTTATCATTAGTTTCGTGGACGCATGTGACCAAATAATGTTATGCAGAAAATTTGTAGTGTGACTTCATGAGAGCTGAAGAGTGGCAATCGTCGATTCAGATCTGGATTCGTTGGTCTACAAATTGTTGTTAATACTAGAAGACATGGCCTGCTTAAAACATTCCGATATAGAATTCTTTATTTTTTTTAGTGGCTAACTTCCTAATAGATACAGGGCGAAAATCCATAGTTTTTGTGGCCAGAGAGATTAAAGGACAGGCTTTTAAAGCCAAAAGCGGCCACTTTGAATGAAATATTATTACACCGTTTGTTTAAAAATTATATGGAATAATAATATTTGCACCTTTTAAATTCTGGAACCTCGGTTTATTTTAAAGGCGGATATTAAAGTACCCTTGTCGTATCTTAAAACTTAGAACATGTAAGTATCATAATTTGCTCCGAATTTCATACAAACCAAAAACTATTCAATAAAAAAAAATGACTGTATGTAAGTACTGCGACCGGCAATCCGCTTGCCGAGCGGCGGCTGAGACGAATCCTTCTTAATAATGTAACCTTTACAACTTGTGATGCTTTGTACACTTTACAACTTTCTTACAGAGGTGTTCATGTATGAATTTAAAACTACGAAAGCTGACGAACAACTCACTTTTACGTTTTATTTTATTTAATGAACGCCAACATAATGTACACTCTTAGAACAAATAAAATGATATTAGCTCAGCGCCACTACAGTTACAGGCGAAGACCACATGCAAAATATAATAAGCAAAAAATTATGTTTTAATTTACACAAACCAATCATAGAAATTAATAATGCCTTATGGTATTTATGATTAGTATTTTTTTTTAATTGTGAATACATTGCTCTCAAAAAATAACAAAAAAAAAATCAAGACATAATCTGTTAAGACAATAGCAACTTCCTCTTAAGCCTGCCAATTGCATCCGAAAACAGGTCTAACTTTAAAGTCTTCGCTAGGTTATTATATTTCTTGACTATTGTCCAAGAAATTGAGAATTGAGGCGCATGTTGTCCAAGATTCGATTTACTTAGGCGATCTGTGAAAGTGTTAAATCTCGTGGGTCTTGGCAACCTCGAGGGAACGGAAAAGTAAAGAAGAGACAACAAGTTTTAATTATAAAGGGCAAAGAGTTCACGTCTGTTCGCTTGTTAAATTATTAAATGCTCATCAATAAATAACTTTTACACCATCGAGATCAGTGGCGGCTTCTAAGTTCAACGTTGTCGATGTCATGCCATGTTTACTTGTTTTCCCTCCAATAGACACGTTAGTCTCTTGACCTTGCCCTCAAATGTTTGAGTTATGTTCGGAAAAAGATTAGAACTAAATAATTAAACTCAGTACTTACAGATGCGGCCACTGCGAAGCGAACCCTGTCAGGTCCAGCTAGTTTGGAGTAAAATGAAACATATTTTCGTAATATTAAAAAAAAACGCCTTTGTATACGTAATAAACATTTGGGATAAAAAAGTAGATGTAGCGTCAGAGACTTAGATATTCACAAATGCAAACCAAAAATTTATAACTTCTTTGTTAAGAAAATATGTGTTTCGGTTAAAGCATAAGCCCATAACCTAAAAAGAGTAGGTCAAAGAGTAAGTTGCTGGGTAACACGGTATATATTGGTTTATGTATTTTCGAAAAAACTTTAAGAACAGTAATTTGTAGTGAAGGATCTTTCGGCTTATTGTTTAAAAACAACACCAATTTATAGACTTAAATAAAATATCACGCACATTGCTTTTAAAAAACATTCCATTAATCGAATCGTTGGACGGGCTGAGAACTTGAAGAAAATAATCCAAGAAGTGATAAGTATCTAAATCTAAGACGCAGCGGGTGATGGAATGAAGATTCTTTATATGACGTAAGAAATCCGAATTTCGTTTGATATTTGTCATTTGTTTACAATCCACCGCCGCTACGTAAAAACGTTCTTAAGACAGAGACATTATATTAACATATTTTATACATACCAAATAATTCAACAGAAAATTTAAAGCTCCGAATTACTAAGCTAAGCTACTAAAATACTGAACCGAGAATGCCATGTCGTTTATAAATAAGAAATAAAAAATTGAACAAGAAAGTACTACTATTAACGTAACAAACAAAACTTACGCCGTGCACCTGTGCCGTGTGGATCATATACAACTGTAGAAAGCCCGCTCGGGCGATTTCAATTCACTAAGAAAAGTGGGCTGATCTACACAATCGAATGTTTTTGATAACACACCGATCGCGTTTTAAGAGTTTTCCAACAAGCGCAGCGTCGGACAGATGGAGTCGTCACCCCACCTACGCAATGTTTTGGGGAGGCGATGGATGCAGGTCGCGCAGGGCCGTGCTTTGTGGCAGTCTGTCGGGGAGGCCTTTGTTCAGCTGTAGAATTATGAGGAGCTGATCTAATAATGAGCGAAGTAAAAAAAACACCGAGTTTGCTACAAAAATCAAAAAATTATAATTCCCAAAAGAGACCTTGCTTTATTGTAAGTTTGTAATTATAAATTCAATTTCGCTTCGTCACTTAAAGATATTCAATATTTCAGATTGAGCAAAAGTGCTTTAATGGAAAAGCATTTACGTCGATGTAAAAGCAATTAACGGGACAAAAGGAAGCATTGATTGGCTTTTAACTGAATAATTGGAACGAATTGTGTCAAAGGAAAAAAAATGAGTCCTGAACAAAAAGAAGGAATTTAATAAAAAAATACTTCAGTCAACAATTGCAAAGGGCACATGGAATGTTAATCTATAGACCAGTGAGCAGTCGGACTGGCCGTCATACTAAATATGCTTACCCCATATTTTGTCTGTGTTATTTGGATTCAGAACTCCTGTATGGGTTTTCCCATATCAGTCTGCTGCCAGAGTGCACAGTCAGCCAACAGATTCAGGGGAGGATCCGCTCTCTGTTAGCTTATACTTTAAAGTGTAAACAATAAAGTTTTTAAATAAATAACACCAGTACGTTATAACGAGGGCTTTTAGTGGGGGCACGTAGAGGCACGCAGAGCCCCTAAAGGAAATTTCGAAAGTATCGAAAAATTGCCATAAAAACTGTAAAAAATGAAAGAATTTGAAAAATAAATCATTTACTTCGATTTTTTCACGAAGTGGCAAGTGACAAACAAAGGCCTGGCTGTACCTAATAAACTACGTTGAACAAAACATCTCTCTGCTCTGTTAATTCAATTCCTGCTAATATAACGTGTTGAGTGTGAACGATTATGGCAGTATGATAAATGAAACAATATGCGTTCACAGAATATGTTGTTTCTGTTGTGTTTCCTGGAAATTACACCCTTCTTACGTTTAGTTATTCTTACATATAATGAATTGGAAGCAATCAAGTTCCAGCTCATACTCGGAGAGTTAATGCGTGTGGATTTTAAAAAGAGATAACAACTTTAAATTAAAGATTTTTTTATATTCCGATAGAAAAAAATATTTACACTTTACAAATAAAAAGTTTTTTTTTAAGTGGATACTATCCATGGTCTGAGGTGATTTGCGTCATGCTCATCGCAAGGCTCCGGCGACAAACTTAGATGACTTGAAATATTAAGCCAAGTAAGATGTATCCAAAACACTAATGATGGGGTGAACAACTTTACTGGGCATGTGTGAGTGTATGGGCACCTACACGGTGTGAGTGTGGGCAGTACGCGTCACGCCGGTGATTTTTTTTTGATAAGCCCTTTTTCCAGTGATAGACACAGAGAGGCGGAAAACGATTTTCATTTCAATGCTAAGCAAAGTAAGAAAATATCGCCAAAAATATGTTCCCTTAATGGTTTAAATAGAATTCCACTTTTGTGTAACTACTGCGTTTCAACAGAAAGGCTGTGCTGTCGCCGACAGCCTGTTAACAGTTAACAGGGGGCATGTATAAAGAAAAACCAGCAGACGTCAATATCTGCGTAAAATCATAATACACTGTATGCTGTATGCTGTATGCTGTATGCTGTACTGCTATGCGCAGGCCTTTCCCAAGAACAATGGATTTGAAGGAAATTTAAAATATTTCATTCCCGACGTTTCGATTGATTTGCAGCACCCGTTGTCACGTGGGGGCTGAAGTGTTCCACAAAATCCGTGAATAGTTAACTTAGTGCTACCTTTTTAGTTTCGCTTAAATTTAATAATAAGAAAGTGTCGCACGTGAATTGGCATTGGCAGTACCTATCGGTGCTGTTGACGGATTTTTGACCTAAATTTTTCCGACGAAGTTATTCCGCCATCTATCATATTTTCTCGGAAAAAGATCACGATTGTTCAATTTTGCATTTTACTTATGACATGAAGGTAATTGTCTGGTCAGCATTTTAGATATTTTTTTGAGCAAATATTTTTATTAATCAAGTTAATTTCCCACTAACACAAACCTCTCCAAGACAACACCGACGAAAGTCGATTTACATTTCTTTGACGAAGAAGTTTTTCCCATAATCACCAAGCGGGTTGGTGAGCGCAAGGCCGGCATCCTCGCACTGGTTCACCGTCAGTGGTCCGTGGGACGTGGGTTCGCTAAATGCGGGTGGACAGTTCTCTACCGTGCGGTCACCAGAGAATCGCTACCACGTGCATGCATGCTTGGCGGAGAAAGAGATGGATGTATTTCCCCTTTCACCCGAGCACCAATAATTCCTCATTAACAACAAACACAAAGAAGACTTACCACATAGTAAATATTATCTTTATTTATAAATGTCTTTATTTAAAACCAGTATTCTTTAACGTATCTTGTACCGTGTGATTGTAATATAATGTGGAATAAAAATATAACATCCTGGATCCTTAGCGATACAGTTGGTAATACTTTTTTCTTCCGATTTTTTCGTACATGTTGAGACAGACACTTCAAAGTAGCAGCCTGTAAGTGCCCACAGCTGGACAAAGGCCTCCTTCTCAAATATCTGAGAGGGTGAAGGAGCCGGAAATAGCCCACCACGCCGCTCTATTGCGAGTTGGCGGCCATCACATATCCTCGAAATAATATTTTTTTCATTATTTCTCAGATATGCATTTCCTCGCGATGTTCTCCTTCACCGCCGAGCACGTGGTAATTACTACAAATAGCTTTGACCGTGATGTATGAAAACAAAGGCGCCTGAAACACCGATATTTAGATATTAGTATTGCGGTTGCTTATTGAAATATACAATTTTTCCTTAAAAATAAAAAACTTGCCAACCCTTTTGCTAACCACACTACCATATCAGTTCTCGCTGATGAAAGTCAAAGTTGATATAAGTTCTTATATGCTAAGATAAAGAACTCTTTGAACAATCAAAAATTCCAACACTGCCGTTGTTTTGGAACAACACGGCGCTCGCCTCAATCAACCGCCGGCGGCGCGCGGGTTCTCTTAACGAACTGGAATACGGTTCGTGGAAAATTAAAACAATTTTAGCGCATAGTTAAAAAAAAGTAGCTGGATATGTTTTTGTTACTTTCAGGCAAAAATTAAACGTGGTAAAATTTGAAAGCATACATCATCACATCATCTAGTCCACTGTTGAACATAGGCCTCTCCAACCCAGCGCCAGCAGAAGCCAATACACATTTTTTGAAAGGTTTGGCCGTACTCAACACGCTGGGCCAGCGGGTCGGTGAGCAGAGTGCCAGTGCCAGTGATGCTGCCCCGGCCACCAATGACGTCGCTCCCCACAACTCTACTGTGGAATTTGGGTTCGGCAAATTCGGATGGTTATACCGTCATCATCTCAATAGCTCCGTCCATTCACTTGTAATATACATATACAACACCATGCTGTATACGCTTGAAGTTTGCCGCAACGCGCCGCTGGAATGACTCACCGCCACCGATTCCTTCCTTATAAACATTGAATACTTTTAAAGTAAATTAAAGTTGCATTTTTTGGCACAACAAGTGCAATAAACACACCTTCTGTTTCGAAAGCAAAGTAAATATTATGTCTAATGTTTGTACAACTCAGTTCCTGTTGGTTATTTTATATTATTTAGGTTCCTTTTTGATGAAATACTTTGAATTAAAACATTGAGAATCTGATTATGTTTCCTTATTGTTCAACTTCTGTATACAATGTTACTTTGCAAAGTAAGCAGTTACTATATTACTTAGGTAATATACCATTGTGGTAGTAATATATTCTTATCATCTTCATTTATTTTTCTCTTTACTTATTATATTCTTTTCCCTTTTTTGTTTGTTTGTTTGTCTCTTTTTAATTCCTTATTCTGTATTAGCCTAAGAAATGATAAAAAGTTTTAACTTTTATAATAACGGATAAAAACTTGATAAAACTAGTTAGCCTTTGGAAAATCGTGGAAGAAAGAAGAAACAAACTTAAAACGAATTTCCCAGCGCACGCTCCTGACTTAGAGGCAATCCACTGAACCACGCCTTGACAAAGCACAATTCGACTGCTGGAAAAGTCCGCAACAATGAACGGTTAAATATGGTCCCAAGGGTTAAATAAAGTTACAGTTAATTAACTGTAATTTGTATAATTGTGATATTTAAACAATTCGCAAATATAATAAGACTCTTTAATATATTACTATAACAGGAGGAATACAAAGGTACTTGAGATTGTAATTTTAAAACGTGCAGCCCGGCGGCAGCTTAGCTGTGGTCGGTCGGCTCGAGCGGGGTAATACTTCCACCTCGCAGAACACCGTCGTGAAGTTGAAGCATCTTGTGCTTCTGCGTACAGGTTCTTTTCCGCTCTCCTAGATCTTCGTCCGTGCAGCTGATCTATCACTTCTTGGATATGTCTCAACCGCACAGTCCATTGGCTGTGCGGTTGCCACATGATTATAATATTTGGAGCGATCTCAGTTATAGTTATAGTTTTTAATTCATCTTTAAAAACTTTTAAAACCTCAGTTAAAAGTACTATTTAGTTGATATCGTAACAGCATCTAATTTTCTTTTGAATATTATTTGTATATTTTTGTGAAGTGAATGTCGTGTACAATTTGTAATAGGGCCTAAGATTAATCAATGTAACATCATAATGATATCATTTGTATAAGCTGATCTGTGTTTTGTTAATTGTACCTATCTAAATAAATAAATAGCGACTATTGTCTCTTGCACCATCGGTATCTCTGACACATTGTTCCTCGGAAACTGTCACTACCATGGCTTTTCCTCACTTATTTCCAAATGTTCAACTTATTCGTCTTTCTAAGTTAAAGCATAAGCCTCACAGGCGATACTCACAATTGGCTTGATAATGGAACGGTACATGATGGTCCTTGAGAAGTAGTTCAGTAGTTTGAGTTTAACCGATATCTACCTACCTCGATTTCTTCACATGGTTACCATTTTCCGGGAACAAACATTTCGACGACCACCATTCACCATAATCTATCTCCCGGAGAGGTTAACAGTGGATTTAGGACGTCTAATTTCTACGCGGAGTCCTGTCAAATGGAGGAATATCGAGCCCGGCTTTGTAGAGGACTCTTCTTACAGTCTAAGCGTACCAGAATACGAACGTGTCTTTCTTCATGACTTGCCAACGTGAGTAAGAAACTTCCGCCACTCTTCACTCAAGGCAACTACATCTTAGTTTTCAGTAATCCTAAATTATTTTTTGCCGATCGCAGTACCAAATGATTAATACCTCAGACGCTGCTGCTCGTCGCAGGTCTGTATATTTTCAGTTCTAGCCAGTAGATGGTTAACCCACCATCTGTCGTACACGAGGAGATTTTCAAGGCTTTTTCCTTATTCGACTCCGACTGCACGGATACGGGAGGAATGGTAGATTTTCTTATGCTACTCTAACACAAGGAACTATAAATTTTTTACAAACGAATAATTTGAATTTGAAATCTTGACTTAGGTTCTAGAAATATCAAATTATTTATATGTTACACCCAGAATGTAGCACCGTCGCTATGCCACATAATGTACATTCTATGTAATGAAATATAAGAACACTTCATATTTAAGTAAAAGCAATGAAGTCCAAAACAAAAGCATGTTTACGAAATCCGCCCGTCAAAAATTTTTATCTTCTATCCATTTGAAAGCAATTACTGCTCTAGAAGCTTAATGGCTGCACGGAATGATTTTTGAAACGTTCTAACTGAACGAAACAACGTGAGTGTTTAAAAAAAGCTATTTGTAATGATAATGAATATTTAATTAATGCCTTAATTGTGGTGTGTGTGGTGTAAGGAGGAACATGCCAGCCTCTCATCCGGAGACCTAGTATTTGCGAAATGTCTAACCAAATTTTCCGAATCCAAATCCTGTTGTCCAGCTGCCGCTGGGATTTTGGTAATGAGTAGTCCGGTCCAGGTGACTCTGGCTACGGAATGATGGCAGAATATCCAGATGAATTTGCTAAAACACATAGATAGGTGATGGGGAGCAGCACCAGTAGTGCGAGAGTGCCGACCAACTCACTCGCCCAGCGTGAGGAGTATGAGCAAATCTTCCAAGAAACGTATACCGGCTTTTGATGAAGCTTTCTTGGAGAGTCCTTTGACCATCCTTTCCTTACCTTTAACAGCCTGCAGATTGTCCACTGCAGGACGTACAAGTAGGCCTCTGCCACAAGAAGAGTTTGTCATAAACACCAGGCTCGACAAGCGCATTGGCGATCACAGCACCAGACAATTCGTACCATAGGCCCAGCTGCCCACCACCGGACTGCTTATTTTTACTTTCGGTTGTATTGTATCTTGAACATATGTTCAACAGACGCCTAAAATAGGCCAATGTAGTAGAGTAGTAGTTTAAAATTATAAATGTTGGTAACATTCATGATGTGTGTTTTTTTTTAAATACGACATCTCTTGCGCGTGCTGCATCCGTCTATCCGACTAGGCCGTTCCCAAAATCCCATAGGCAAGTGATATTTGTGCAGCATTTCCGGTACTACCAGCACGGTCCACACAAAAACACCTGTGTAGGATGCAGTATGGGTAAATCGTCTATAGATGTCATTCCGGCTTTTGTCGACGCTTTCATGGAAATGCTTATATACAGCAATGAACTACACAAACAGTAAGTAGAAGATTATAATCTAGTTAAAAGGAACAGACATTTTCAAGGCTTCTCCCTTTGTCGCCTCTTACGATAGCCTGGGAAGAAAGGAGCTGGCAGGTTCTTACAGCGCTGCCACACAAATCATATGTACTTTGCTGCACATCATTTTTATTTAAAATAAACAAAATAAATAAATTTAAATTTACTAGACAGATGGTCTCTTTCCTACCTATGTGCCCTCTGGGCAGCTAAGGTGCCCAGCCCATAAGGTGATGGGCAGCTACCTTAAATGCTTCGGCTGTCAATCAGCCCTACAACCGCTGTTGTTGTCCGGTTGCCGGATGCCGGTTGTGACGCGTTCCATCTTAGTCCCATCCCTCCCCATCCTTCAAATACCCTTAAACATTACATTAATGTTTATTCATATTTGTACTATAACAGTATTTTTTTTTTTATTGAATCTAATGAATTTAAAGGAGATGCTTTACCATTAAAGACAAATTTTAATACAAGAAGTAAGTAAAGTCTGAACGAGATTCTTGAAATTAAATACCAATTTGCATTCACAAAAGAAATTCCCTTCGCGAGACAACCATTGAAGACGTAATTACGATGTTTCCTACACTGCTACGATTTGAATACAGATTTAATTTTGAAATGGAAAACAAAGTATTTTCCATAGCATTTTCTAGACGTTTCTCGTTCAATTTATAACTGGTGTTTAATGAATCTCATTGTAGTGTTACTCGGTTGTGCTATTGAGTTACGTCCGTCTAGTGGTTAGGAGACCGGGCTCCGCATGGGCTCGAGCTCGATCCCATGCGGACTATTCATGCGAATAAGATTTTCGAAACTAATACGATACCGTCACGTTGTCCTAAGTGAGCTCCGGTGAAAAGTGGGTTGTAAGGACTGATGTCTAGACCGCTGACCACCCCGTTATTGAGTATTCTATTCATGCTCACATTTCATAGTACGCGAACGTCCTGAGTAAAATCCCCGAGCACCTCTAAACAGTTTTTATTGTACTTTAAAGTGTGAACTTAATAAAAGCTTGGTAACAAAGAATAATATAATGAGGATAATGATTTGTAAAACTTGATATTTGAAATGAAACTACCACTTGCGAAGCAATCGTAACGTCGGGAATATAAAACCAAAATTAAACGCGATAAAATCCGTAAATGGAGGTTTCATTTCAAATAATGAGGATACCTGAAAGTAAGAACTGCGCGGTGCCGGCGTCAGAATCTGCCAACCCCTTTCTTCCTACGGGTGTCGGAGGAGCCGCCCGGGAGGCAGCCCTGACAGTTGCAGCGGCTACAGACAGACGGCGGGATAACCATCTCGAAAAATACCAAACCAGAAATAAGCAGACCGATGGCGGGCAGCGGCGTGTGAAATGCGAGGTGTCTGGTGCTGCGATCGCCAGTCTTTTTAATGGGAAAGACCTGTGTACTGCAGTGGACTATTTACAGGCTGTTAAGGTAAGGCAGAGATTACACTTATTTTGCGTGATTGAAAAATAGTTTTTAGAATGCGTCCAAATGAATCATTGCAATAAAATAATTAATGTACCGAAGTGAGATAGTAATGAAGTTGTCCTTCTGCCCTGGAAGGAGTAACTGGGCTCTGTTAGCGAACAACTTCAGCATAATAAAAATTGACTGTCATTTCAACTCCCAACGCCCCAAAAGATATTTTTGAAAAGAACCCTTCAAAAATATTACGTAGGCTGGTGAAACCTGCCCATGGACATTGGATCAGAGCCGGCGCCGACACTTTGAGGTGTTGCTGATTCAAGTTATTTGTCCGTGTGAATGTATATACTATCACTTTCACCGTCTCTATCTAACAAACACCGTTTAATTGTTTTTTAATTAAAAAAAACTATGTGTTAAAGGCTTGCTTTCCGGTGACCTCAGTTGCCAAAGATTGAGGTAACCAAGTTCTCTCCCTCTCCCAATCCACCCTCCTCATCCTCCCTCCCATCTCACAAATATCAAGGCGGGCAAGGCACCTGCAGCTCCTCTGGTGTTGCAGGTGTACGTGGGCGACGGTAGCCACTCTCCACCGGGTGAGCCGCGTGCGCGTGTGCCCACTCTGTCCCGAACCCGCCGCAGTCCGTTCCCGCGGCTGTCCTTCAGTTTTATACGAAACAAGATTTCTTATAACAAATTATTTTCAAAGCTTTGAGTTAACGCTCAAATAATTAACAAAGGATTATGAGGTTTCAGGTGTGTTTTTATTTCAGGAATATACATATGTATGTGCGTGTGTGGCTTTGATGTTTTTTTTTTCAAAACACGTCGAAGTAGAAAATTTAAAAACAAATTTTCATGATCTGTTGACGACACTGGGTCAAAACTGAAATAAAACAATAGTCAAAATTTTCTCATATTTTGCTTGTTATGTATATTTTATTTCGTACTTTTTTTCTTTATAGTTTTATTATAAACACACCTGTTAGTCATAGGGGTAGGTAGAGATTGAGGATATCCATTTAGCACGACTCAGTGTAACCAAAGGCTACATGAGCTTATAAAACTCGGAGTTGTCTAGCTCTGACTCAATTATGGTAGCTCGCTGCACGGATTTACTTAATGCACTAATTTAGTACCAAACTTTGGAAGCAAATGTTTCTCAGTTTGTTCTTAAGTTCATGAGACGCTGCGTGCTCTGTGTTGTTGCCACACTCGGATTTAGATATATTTCAATATATATAGTAATCTACGGATCATATTTGATCATTGCCGCAATACGCTGAAGTTATTATTTTCAATGAGTTCAAAATTTTATTAGTACCAAATCGTTAAAAAGAAAGTCTTATATGAATGGCCATTGGCATATTTTAAGTTTAAGGACATTTAGACTTCATATAATGAGAACGGTCAATTTATAAGAGTATTAATTAATCATTATAATTAGAATTATATTATTCTTATGAATCAAATTTTGACTACAAAATGTCGTGATACACGAAATTGGCGTTGAGTCACGAACCAAAATGTTGCGATCCTCTGTTTGATGTCCGCTGTGAATGCAATTTTTGAAAATTGGATTTGCTTGCGAGCAATGTGTCCATCGATTCATGGATTCAATAGCATAAGTTCCCATGTGTGGGATATAACAAGAGCCATGCATCCATCAGATGCTGATGAGCCCTTTCCCATAAAAAAATGCTTATGTATTTTTGATAATTTTTAATGATAACATTCATCTGAACTCTTGCAATGAGTATATGTTTATGAACACCTTGACTGATAATATATATTTGATGTTGACGAACAGACAAATTGTTGAGAAGAGATTAAAACAATTATATAAAACCGTCGCCTTATGTGCATCTATACTTTTTTCAAATAAGAAAATATCGATATTTTAGTAATAGGGGATCATGAAGTGTATAACAGTGGTGATAGAGTGTTAGCAGCACTGAAAGTCAATTGAGAAACACACGGTTCATTAAGGAGACACGAAATAAAACCAACTTTACATTTTTTTCCGTATATTTATCCGGTATAGGAGTATCCATTAACACATTGCAATGAATATTGGATTCTGTACATTCAATATCAAAGTAAACAATAAAATGTATATTAATAAAATGTAAATATATATTATAATTATAATCTATTAAATAATGTATTGGCACCGAATGCGGCACCTGGCAGTGCCGCCGATAGTGGACGCTAAGTACCAGAACTCACAACTGATTCGTTAAACAGCTTTGCGCGCCTCCACCAGCCAACGTGTCGCTTCGTGACCAACGATGACGTGACAGCTACTAGCTACTTACCGAACTCAATTTGACACGGATACTTTTTTTTTTCATCGCAAGCTATTGTGAATCTACCAAGGAAAAGAAAAGGAGCTTTGGTGATGAACCAAATCAAAACAATGCTTTGATTTCCATCAAGTGATTATTTGTATGTTATATTACCTTCTCATATAATACTTGGTATAAAAGGGTCTCATAGAGATGTTAGTTAGTCAGAAAATGGCAACGAACTTTTCTGAAAGTAAAAAGGAAATATAATAAGGGACACGTATTGGCTGGCGATGCTGCAACACTGCTGAAGTAGACACGAGGTGCGGGGGCCGCGGAGCTGCGACTGGTGCGGGGGAAGGAAAGGATATTTCGAAGGTCGAATGAAAGACATCTAATAAAGACAGCTAGATTTTCACTGAAATAGATTTTGGTCTAACCATACGTATCTGGTTATAGCGAATCCAGCGAGAGTGGGATAGTAAGGAAGGGACTACGTAGCTCCTTAACTAACTACTTCGAACTCCGCAATGGACGGATCATTGTGTTTTCCACAAATCCAGGTACATAAATGAAATTTTTTTTGCTCATTAAAAATACTCTTTTTGATCGAAAAAACTCATTGTCCAATTGACCGTAAGTTAAGAGACGATACAAAAATACATCCCACTACTATCTAACTTAATTTTAACGACCGCTGATTTTTAAATTCTCCTCGATAATAATATTAAACTCTGTTTTAGATATCGGCCCGCGACGCGCCCGCGCCTCGACTGATATCACAATTCTTAACAACAATAACGATGCTTTATAATATTCTGTAGCTGATTGTATTTCAGGCCACGCGGAATCGTAAGGTGAAAGAGACATGAAGAAGGAAGGAAGAACAAGAAACGCAACACGCAACCTATGAGATCAACATTTTCAACATCATACATCTGATAAAAATTTCTTACGCTTACAATACTAAATTGTTGCAAAAATTGTGGTAGCAAATCGTTTCATACAAAACACGCCCGATCTAAACGAGCTCCTAAAATTGACATCGAAATTTACATGATTCTTTTTTAAGCTATGATACATATCGTATTATTACTTCACGTTTATTACGAACTTGACATCTATATAAAATATAATAGATATATGCCCGAAAGGCGTTACACTAATATCTTAAGTTAGCACATTCATCTTACTCGTATGTACTTCTAACAGAACCGTACGGTCGCTGCACCATGTATATGTACCACATACATATTCGCAATCCTACAATAAATTCTAAGTTTCAATTTCACTTTGGTGTTTGCATCGCGCTCACAGTGTTCTGTTACAAAACTAACAAAATTCAAATAATGTTAATCGACATTTAGTTCTTCGATATAAGAAAAAATCTATTATGAATATAATAACAATTTTGGCACATTTCAAACCTGTTTTAATAGGTACTACAAAGACTATTCTATTATCACAAAATAATTAGAAAGTGTGAAATGAACGGGTAATAATTTTATATATATATATATATAAGTAGAATACATAAGTAGAATATATAAGTAGAGTATATAAGTAGAATATATAAGTAGAATAGGAAACATCTAACTCTTCAACAGCATGATACGTCGTAAGTTTCAAATAAGATTAAGTAATATTTGGTATTAAAGAAACCACAAAACACCGAATTCAAACTAAATAACTTACATAAATTATTTATAAACTGTAATAAAAAAATGTAATGAAGACAATGTAAGTGAATTTAATTGAGAAATACATGAAGAATGTGAACTTGAGAACGTATCAACGTGTGAAAGGTTACAAGAGAGGATAGGTCCACTAATTACATGCGCATAGCAGATAGACACAACAGCACTACGAACACTAGAGTTAGCTATAGACATCTCATTAGACGATACGATAGTTCCTAGAGCAAACACTACACGGGGGGGGCGCTGGTTCAACGTACACTACACCCTCGTCCCTCCTTAAAAATATCTTATTCATGTCCATGTCCTAAACAAGCAAAGTGGAAACTTTAAATCATAAAACTAATTCTGTTTAATAACTTAGTCATACCATAGCTGCAGAGGATTGATGCTGACTGATGCAGAGAAGTTTCTCGCGATGTTTTTACTATCGGGATGAGTCGACATGAAATTTGAGCTCAATCAGTTTTACATGATTGATGAAATGTGGATTGGACTAAAAATACTTCTACATTTTAAGTCATAAAGAAAAAAAACAGACAAAAAAGACGTCAATAAATTCTACAATTCGGTGAAAAATTTGCATGAAAATTAATTCCACTCGCTTCCGTCAACCAACGTTACCATTGAATGCATTGTGTATGGACAATAAAATGTTCCATCTAACATGCGCTTGCTGCGTACTTGCTGCGGGCAACTCCATACTCAGGTCGCATTCTTGTTCTCATTACATCCTGCGTGTTTGTCGATATGATGCAGCGAGTGAAGGTGTTCAAGGCTTCGCGCGAAGCTTCATTCGGTTCATAGTTTAAATGAAGGACGGGGACAGGTGTGCACGAATGGAAGAGAGTAAGAAGAGAGCCGGCGCTGCGGCGAGCCCCGGCGGCCGCGGGCGGAGCGCGCGCGCGCCCGCGTGCAGCGCGCGGCCGGCGTGGCGTGCGGGGGCGGGGGCGCCGCGCCGCGGGAACACCGCCACCGCGCCGCCGCTCGCTGTCACCGCCGCGCACCACACCTGGACGCAGGGGTATTACTTGTATCGAACATTTCATTGTTAAAAGTAGCAAATCAGTAAGTGGACCTCACCGAATGGTACGTGACTATGAGTATCTAAATCCTTTGGCCAAATTAAAACATTAGTTTGATTCCATGTACTGGTCCCCTTAGAACCAAGTTTAAAAGTCTTATTTGGTCACAGATGTCTCCATAGACAAGGGTGGAACTACACTTCATTGAATACAATAAGATGACGTCGTGCGGGACCCAGTACCTCGTCGGGCTCGGGCACGAGCAGCACCGTGCGATGGCAGTGCTGCGCCAGATCGGGCGCGAGGTGCGCGGGCGAGGCGCGCGCGCCGCGCAGCCACAGCACGCGCACGCCGCGCCCGCACGCGCCGCACTCCAGCCGCCAGCCGCCGGCCGTCGGCGTCGCGCTCAGCGCCGTCGCCGTAGCTCCGCCTGCCGCGCAACCAACTCTGCTTATTTTTTTTTCTCGGACTCGTAGCCCTCCATGGCAACAGTTTAAAACTATCTGCCAGTGTCAAAGCGGCATAATGTCGATATTATACAACAAAACTAGAACCATGCAAAAATAATAAAATTTATTTTAAGATAGAAACATCGATTGTCGAGTTCACACCAAAATTTCCACTTGACCACACTTATTACATTATTGTAACAAACTTACTTCCAGGCTACAGTAGCATAGTAGTAGATCTGTCTCCTAATCTAGACCTCCTGTGTGAAGGGCTGGTTTACTTTTCGAAACTTCTGTATGACTTTGACCCGTTGTTTCAATCGGGCTCTCGCGGACCGATCAGTTGTGTGTAAAATTTGTCCTAGGCACTAGTCCAGCGAAAGTTTTCCCTTATACCCTTTACCCTTTAGTTAACCCTACCTACGTCTAAGAATTCTCTTGACTAATTCTCCGGTGATCGGGTTCACTATGCGTGTAGGCTCATCATCAGTAAAGAACTATTCACGTGTAGGAAGTCGGAGACACTTTAACATTGACGCATGCCACTCAGTACCTGTGACGCGTAACGTGACGCGCTTGAGGTCGCGCAGGCGCTGCAGGTCTGCGCCGCGCGCGCCCACACAGCGGTACTCGCCCGCCTCCTGGTACAACGCGCCGCGAATGCCTGCACACCAGCGCAGCGTTACACCAACATACTAATTTATTCTATCTACATTATTATATCGTCCTGTGTTACCCTTCTGTTAATGTTCAATTAAATGACCAATGTACATATTAACGGATATTGCAAACTTATATGTATCTTGAAAACTATGCCTGGAGTGGGAACAGTTGTGTGTGTCAAAGATTAATGTTTCTTACTGTTGAGGAGGCACAGGTCTAAAATACTAATGAACGCAGAAATACACTCGGTTAGTGCAAAGATGATGATGATGAAAGGACTCTTCCTTGATGTTCGAGCCGCACCGCCCCGGAGGCCCTGCGCGCCAAGTTACAGCAGCTCCGAGCAGGAAATCATTTAAGAGTCTAGTTCGTGATTACCTAATAGATCATTGACAACATTCGGCTTGTCTATTTTCGATTTTTATTACATATTTATTTATGTACTTTTTTATATTTGTATAGGTATATGTGTATTGTATGTTATAAATAGTTGTTTATTTACATAATGTGTTTATATTTATTTATTATCTTATTATTATTAGACACCTATAGTTTTTTTTTCATTTTATTCTTTGTTTTGTACCTGCCTTTCACCATAACAAGGGTTGAGTGGTAGAGAATGCCACTTGGCATTAAGTCCGCCCATTGTTACCTTATGTTTAAGGCTAACAATAAAGAATAAATATATGATCGGTGTTCTGGTGGAAGGTGTTCACGGCCACTATGTTAGAAATTGTTTGCAATCGCTTTAAGCATTCCATCGGATAGGCGTACATCTACACTGGGATAGTTCTTGTGCAGTCCACACCGAACAGTATCCAGCCACCACAATGGTCGACGTCGACTCAGATAATTATTAGCACAACCACGAGTAAGTCGCGACCTCTCCCGACACAGCTCTTCATAAACTTCATTCTTGTTTCACAAACTTTATCGACAATTGGAAGTTTATTACGCGAGTAAACAGTAAAGTTATACGGAATATTATTATTGCCTTAAAGCAGGCAAATAATTACTTTCCAAAATTAGTTCTGTCTAGTCTCGCTGTATAGGTGGGTGTGTGTACATGTGCCATTTATGTGTGTGAACAACCTCCGCGACGCAGGGGAAATTCCTCTCCCAGTAGGTGGCAACATCTTTTGAATTAAAACAAAAAAAATCCTTCAATGAATATTGCAGTAAAGAGCACACAGTTCCATATTTTTATTAAATTGCAGCAACATACCCAAAACACCGTGTGCGTGATGGGAGCCCGCCGGCGCCCAGCTCTCGCTGGAGTTGCCGACGATTCGTCTCCACCAACAGCCTACGCTGCCTGTAACGTTTTCATTGATATAGCCCCTTACCTTGTAAGGACTTTAGAAATTAACGTACTTACAAGGTTATAATATACAAGTGTTTTACCTTTAGGACAGTGTAGTTGGACATTGCCTCCCAGAGACACGTCCACCTTCTGATGTTCGGGTTCCTCGGCATTGGTTTCAGCTTCAGTTGGCGATTGTGGATCTTCGGAGGCTGGTGTTAGTGAATTTTAATATCAGATGAATAGCCTTATTTCTATTCGAAATTCTTTACAATTCAGATGTCTTTTTTTTAAATCATTAGTCTTTTATTTATATATATATCTTTAGTGATCATCACCATGACTAATATTTGCAAAAAGTTATTAACATTTTCTATGATGAGCAAATTATCAGTACAAAGATATTGTGATAAAATATGAGTATGTGCTTGAAAAGACAATACAAACTATTGTCTTTTCAAGCACTTCCGGGCCCCAAAACCCTCATAAAATGTAAAAAAAAACCTTGTTGTTGAGTGTAAATTTTACAAAGAACTTAATAGAATATTTAGTATGGTTTAATGTTCTGGATGACTGATTACCTTTTCTGTTTTTTTTTTTCACACTTCGCGTATAAAAATGCAAAAAGCTTTTATACAAAACAAAATAAAGGAAGAAGCCAATGACACTCACAGAGAACATTGAGGTAGTATCCAATGGAAGAGTACTCGGTGTCGAGCCAGGAGGCCCGGCAGCGGTACCACCCCGCGTGCGATTCGAGGAGTGTCGCCCAGCGTAGTGTGGCTGAGCCGCGTGCCTCCGGCCCGGCCGCCTCCAGTGGAGCCGGCGAACTGTCGACAGTGTTCGTGCTTACATTCAAGGCGAACTTGCCCCTAAACCTGCATACATTTTGATTTGGCACAACTCGAGCGAACCCAGTTTTCGCCTCTTCAGAAGATAAAACGTAACGTGTATCCTCGTCCCCGGGTTTACCTTACCTTATCTCAACAGCCTGCAATAGTCCACTGCGGGACACGGGCCTCATCCAGAAGGTGGATTCGCCATAATCGCCACGCTCAGCCAACGGATTGGCGATTTTATTACCGGACACGGCGCATCTTAGACGCTGCTGCCCGTCATGGGTTTGCTTATTTTTGATGGGTATCCCAACATGGTATCGGTACTGTACAAAAATCAATGTTCACTCGAATGTAGAGAGATGGTCTAGCGCAGGTAAAGCATTCTGTTCCGTGATGCTTACTGGGTGGCAGGCTGCTTCTCCACCGAGGAGCCGTCTGGGGTAGGTGCTGCCCACTCACCTAGCTGGTCGGTCGTCGTCCCTGAGCCAGAAGGCGCGCGCGGGCGGGTTCGCGTCGACATCGCAGCGCAGCGCCGCCACGCCGCCCGCGCGCAGCGAGATGCCGAACCCCGGCCAGCGAGAAATGACGAACGAAGGCGGATCTGCAACAGTGATTCTGCTGTAGTCGCATGTTCATTGTTACTTCAGTGAAGCTCAAATGTCACATGTATGCACATTGTTTTTTCAAATATTTGTAATTGTCTACCTCGTGGCCAGCGAGAAGTAGTAACGTAGGGAAACAAGACGAGAAAACGAGTTGGGAGTAAAACTCAAAAATTAATAATTGTATTCGAACGCTCCTAGCTTGAGTAATTACTTTTCGGCTTCACCTAAGAAGAGAGGCGACGCATCAGCGAGCGCAAGCTTTGTTTCACTTTTCGTAGCACTTCCCATTTCTCAATTAGCGACTAAAACAACTTTCACTGCAAATATGTAAGGTTTCCATTGCATCCAAAATCTTCCAGCTCTGGAAGAAGGATGGATGGCAGACTCTTGAACTGCAAAACCCCGATAAAAGGAGGTCTGCGATACTGGTAGGCAGTGCGATATTTTACTCTGTTTATCTTATTCTCTGTTATATTTTAATCTGTTGCTGTTGCCGTGATGTATCGCCGCTTTCCCCAGTCGCCCATCTCGCTGGCCAACAAACGAGGCTGTGGCGACCGGGTGATGGCGGAGTGTCCATTCGATTTGGTGATTACGCAGACTCGTGATGGGGAGCAGCGACACTAGTGCGAGGGCACTGGTCTCACCAATACGCCTCCTCGGCATCGTAAGTATGGGAAAACGTTTCATTAAAACATATTACGCCGGCTTTTGTAGGAGCTTCCTTGAAGCCCTAAATAGACTGATGAAGAAGAAGATTTTACTCACAAGTAACGTGTATCTCCAACTTGGCGGTCAGCTCGTCGTACTCCGTAGGTGGGGGGGTGGAGGGTCCGTCGGCCAGCTGCGCGGTCTGCAGCGGTCGGCGCTGGGCGGCCGCGCAGCGCAGCGTCGCGTTGTGCAGTTCCCGAGCCACGGTCACCACTACTCGGGACCAGCGCACACCGTCTAGGACAAGGAGCCGTCAGAATAATTTCAGAGGCTTTTAAGTTCCCTTAGGAAACTTCACTTTCCAAAGGAAAGACGTAATATTTTAGGATCCGTCTATCCGTTTGTCAAAGACTATTTTTCAATAGTTATCCACCACTTTATGGTACTATATAAGGCTTTTTCTTAAGAGTCCGTCCCTGGAAGAACGGTAGTGGCAGCTCCACCACGGCACGGGGACACTTCCTCGGCGATCACTTCCGAATGCTATCGGCACTTGACTTAATCTTCCCTTACCCATCGTCACGTTTCTGCTATACGGTCGGAGAAGGTGAGATGCAGTGTCAGAAACACAACATAATCAGTGTCGGAAAACCAACAACTTGTGGGTTCCATAAATATTGACGCCAGCTGGGATACGAACCTGGCACCCATAGCTCAGTATTCAGGTACGCTAACCATTAGACCATGCGATCGTTAAATTCTTATGATCGTTCACATATTTATTATAAAAGCAGTAATGTATACATACCTACAGAGTGGTTTGTTTGATAGACTCGTAAATAAGGCCGATGATCCAGCGCGGGCTCCAAGGCTAGAAGACGCCAGGACAGATCTGGTGGAGGGACGCCTCCTACATCCAAATTAATAATATTTTGTTAATAATCTACCTCTTCTCTAATGCTCCAGTCCACAGCTGGACATATACAGCCTTCCAAAGCGGGGGATTTATAAACGCTACTCTAGGCAAGTGAAAAAAGTTAGTGTGAAAAAAAACTTAGCAATTAGAAAAGACAAAAAAAAAGTTTTTTGTTTGGGTAACACGAACATTAGTGCTTATCTGTTTTTTTAAGTAGCTATTACATATAGTTATATATATTATACATTATTTCATTTGTTTAACCTTTAATAATGCGTTAAAAGGCGAAACCGGACAGATGTTGATGTTATGTATAAAAAATATGTTTGGGCGTTAGTATTATATGTTATGCTCAAATTTAGAAGTTATATTCACTAAAAATCTTCTATCAATGTTTCACTGCTACGCAGGACAGGTTTCACTAGTCGTAAATAAAAAAGCCGTGTTACCCAACGAAATCTGCTTGGAATATCATATTCCCCCAAGACACAACAATCACAAGTAAAATTAAATAGAACAATATACGTATTAATTAAATAGATAACAAACAATAAATTGATAGACAGTACAAAATACAACGATATGTCGTACCCTCAGCGACGCAACGAACTTCTAGCACAGTCTTATCACGTACGGGGACCCAGGTGTTGCCGGCGTCCAGACGTCTGCCGTCCACCGCCAGGTACACGGAGCGCACTGGTTCTATTCGATGGATGCGACAGTAATCTTAGATTACAATTCGTATAAACAAACATTAAAATGTGTATCTGGAACCTCACGTAGCGCATATATTGTGAGCACTTCTACTACTGGCCACTGGGTAAGACTCCTTACTCCCTCCTACCTAGGAGCCGTCCGAGCAGGTATCACACTCTCGCGTGTTCCTGTCGCTAATCAACCACTGTCGTGTTCCAGTTGGAAGGGTATAACGAGTCAGTATAATTACAGGCTGGGAGGCATTCAATCTTAGACCTCATGGGTGACCATGCACCTGACCGCCACTGATACCTAAGAAGGTATGGTGTCCATGGGCTGCAGCATGATAGTATTATGCCTATGGGCTGCTGTGGGCACTAAGCATCATCACGACTGATGCTCATCAGTTAGCTCGTTTGTCTAAAGTTGTTTAAAATTAATCACAAAAGTGAAAATTGCTTGAAGCCTGTTTCTTTGAGCACAGATTAGGTAACATGCTTTAAGTGTCAACGAGATCTCCCTTTTGACAGATGGAAGCGCTGGCTGTTTTATTAAAGTATGACAAAAAATAATTATGAACATTCTTCATGAATGTGCTAATGAATTTTGATTGAATTTAAATAATTATTAAATCGTTCTCTTAAGTTGTATTTCAAAAGCGTATAATTAAGCTGTGGCTCTACTTAATCAAACCTCGGTACAGAACTTTAGTAACTGTAAAGCCTTGATTAAAATTTCAATAGCGGACACATGCGACATATTTCGGTTCCGACCCGCTGTCATATGCACAAGATATGTTAGAAAGCATGCAAGAAAACATTGTTAAGAACAAAAAAAACTAGGATAAATAATATAATGTACACTTTGGTAGTAAATTCAGAATGAAAATTTTGTGAACAGGATTACTGACCTTTAAACAACGACGTACTCGAAGTATAATAAATAATCAATGTTCACTAGTGGCAGCCGCGTCTACAATGACCGACCCGTCAGCTCAGTCGTGGCCTCCAATCTTAGCTAAAGCTCTTCGTGAAGCACTCAAACTAAAGTCATTCATTTCACTGAGGTGCGGGTGCCGATACTGCACAGATCAGCTCACTGATGGCATGGCCGCTCCCCCGTGATGAATATGGTACAACCTCTCAAGAAATGCATGTAGCAGTGTACTTAAATAGACCGAGGAAGATAGATGGAATTACAGCGAATATGATAAGTATTCGTTGTTAATCAGCATAGATAGCTTGTGGAAAGTCACCGTGTACAAGAAGACGCGTGGGCCGACCGGCCCGCGCGCGGCCCTTGCCGTCTTGCCCGGCGCAACGCCAGCGCGCCGCGTGCGGCCTCGCGGCGCGCGCTATGTGCAGCGCCCCGTCCGCGCCGGTGCCCTCGGCCGCCGGTAGCGTCGGCGACAGTACCGCTGGCTGCATTCAATTGTATGTGTTACACTTCTTGATCTCTTTATTTAAATATGCCTAAACAAGTCTGTTCTCAGATTCCGCTGCGAACAGAAGTCCGCAGAGCGTGGACGAAATATCCGCCGGCACTGGCCACGGATTTAACGATTACGATTATTTGTTCGCCGGATGTTTATGGAAGCGCACGATGTGAAATCAAACATTCTGAGATTACGTTGCATTGCAAAGCACTTAAGGTTAAAGAAGAAGAAAAAAATCCGAAGAGAATATTGGGTTCCCTACGTTTCGGATCGATTGTCAATGTCGAGCATTCCACATGGACCCAAACCCTCCGTGTGCTTTTTCGTGCCTTGGCAGGTTAGTTAGTTAGTTAGTAGTTATATCCCTGCGGCAGCGCGCTCCGGCCTGCCGTTGCCCTCCATTGTTTGATGGACGTTATGTATGCCATCTATTTGTTTCTAAGTGATCTATTTTAACGAACAAAAAAGCATGCCGTGGTCCGTCCTGAATCTCACAAGAAATAATAACATAGTATTCTTAATATTCGAAATCTTTATCTATAAAAACTCGAGGAATTGTATCAAAATTATTTAATTCAAAGACAGAAAATATTTCCAAGATAATTTTCTTCTTCTGGTTTATCGCTTATGAGACCATGCATGCAGTGCATGGAAGATTCGCCCACTCTGCCTGCGACTGGTGCTCGCATTGGCGTTACCCTCGAACCAGTTTTGCTGCACCTCCTCTTTTCTACTTTGTTTTATTTGGGTTCGGTATACTCTGATGGATTCTCGGCCACCAGTCTGTTCTTTAATCAGGGTGCAGCGCGTGCATTTTCAAGGTTGACATTTGATGAAAAAGATAGTATATTGCTTTTTAACTAATTTATTGCCATGAGATTATATTACAGTCACTTACCTCACTATCCTTATACCAGCGCAAGTTGGTGACGTTCACAAGGTCGCAAGGAATGCGAACGTAGGAATGTGCAGCCACGAGAAGTTCACGCTCTTGCTTCTGAGTGCAATCAGTACAATCAATTTAGTGAAATAACAGGTAATTAATTAATATAGTATGGATTTATTGCATTTCCTTAGTTCATAAGTATGTTAGATAGTTACAGTTTTGTCGTGTGGTAGCGGAATAACTCACTAAGGGAAAAGCCTAAAAATTCCAATCTCCGAGAGCAAGACCGGCGAAGTGGGTAACCACGTGTCTCATTTAATCTTCCGGAGAGGCGATAAGTGAGCTGCAAAAGATCATTTGCCTACACTGTGTCATGCCTAATAGGAATCTGTGAACACTGCCTACCCTCATACATATGGGCAACAATCGTGAGTGTTTCCATACGTAACTAGACAGAATAGTTTAAAGGTCAGAGAACGTCAAATAATCTACTAATTATTTTTCCTTTCTCTCCTTTTGCCTTGCATGAAATGTTTAATACTAGTATCCACTGACCTGTGAAGAGATCACAGGCTTAGTCGCCGGTTCTTCCGGACTATGGTGGGGCTCGTCACTTAATGGAGCGCGTGGGGCGGGCTCAGGGCGGATGACGAAGGCATCGAGGCGTGTGGAGGGGCGCGGGCCCGGTGCGGCCCCGGCGTCGCCGATGGCATCGCGTACGGCACCCCGAATGTTAAGAATGGTATCCCCAGTCTTAACGCGGCGCGCGGCCGTCTGCGACAGAAAATCAAAATTGGTGTATACCACGGGGATCAATCTTCTGCTAGAGTCTATCCGTTTTAGTTTATTCAATATATATAGTATCTTTTTACTCATCATCCGTTAGAACATAATATAATATTTTTTTATTTAAAAACATTCCGCTGGGTGGTGACAGTCAAAAACTTAGGCACTTCTCAGCGTTTGACATCTGCTTATTTCAGATAATTATGTATGTGGTGTTAGATCATGTACAATTTCTGTGTAAAAAGCCTCCAAGATACGGGAGAAAATCCAACAGTAGAGTTACGATTAAAATGTTTACTGTACTTTACTTGTAAAGAAAGAACAAATCTATTTTGTAAGATAAATTTAAGTACTAACAAACTTTAAATAAATTTTTGTACCTTTGTTGCCTTATCCCAGTCGTGACTGCGTTTAATTCTTTCCGGAATAGATTTCACATCTTCATTTATTTCTTGCTTTTTGATATCATATTTTTCCACCTCATTATCTGATTCTTGTGAGGTCACTAATGTAACATCTTCGTCCTCAACAGTAATCTCTTCATTCATAAAACCCGAATGTTTAGTATTCATACCAATGTCCGGAGCAAGTAATATTCCCATTTCTCCTAGTTGATCATCCTTAGAAGTTAATATGACAGTGTTTTCGGAAAGTACGTCTGAATTTTCAGCTCCTACAATTATGTTATTTTCTATATCTTCTATAATAGACGTTCTGACAGAATCAAAGCTTTCTGTTACACTTTTTTTCATTTCTTCAGGTACCTCCGACTTATTCACGAGACCTTCTTTTAGATACTTTTTTGTTTCTCTAGCGGTTCTTAATCCGTTACGCTTAGCTTTGTTTAGATTAATAGAAGTAAAAAAACTAATGTTTTCTGAGTTTTCGTCAGTATCTCTAGACGCCTGTAAAACATCATTTGCAATATGTTGATGGTTTAAAAGTGACTTAAAGAAATTTTCTTTTGGGTAGGAATGATCATGGAGAGATATTTCATCTTCGATATCTGTATACACAGAATTCTCCTCTTCTTCAAAACCATTTTCCCTGCCAATAGCGTCATCAATATTTTCAGATGCATCCTCTTGTACGTCTCCATTTGTTTCCTCTGGAGTGACTAGAATATTATTTTCTTCGATACTGGTTTCTGTATCATATGCGAGGTGTGTTTGTTGTGTGAGTTCGGAATCATCACGAGACGGAATGTCATCACGCAATGGAGGATAGAGTGGAGCATCGCGGAAAAGTTCCGCTGCGTCTTCTTCGAGGGCAGGGGAGCGTTGCGAGCTGCTGCGCTCCGCGGAGAGGTTGGGAAGAAAGCCTGAGGACAAAAGTGTGTGAAAATAACTTTGAGATGCAGATGCTAGTGGTGGTGCAGTTCACTTTAATTTAACTTTAATTAAATATAATGATATGTTGAAGCGCCAATTGCCAATTGGTTAGGCAGCAGACAGCGAAGTGTGATGTCGCAGGTTCGAACACGTCGCTCAACTATTGTCTTGAACCATACCAATTACAAGCTCTTGGGCTTAGACGAAGTGTTTAACAGGAATATTAATAGCATAGCTGGTATTCTTTTAACAAACAATAAATAATTAAAGAAATGTAATTTATATTCACTATGAGCGAATGTAGTTTATTTTACCAGTCTGTGTAAGTCCACTGCTGGACAATACACCTTTCCATGAAGCCGCCAACAAAAACTGATACGCTTTACATCAAATATGTGCCCATATTCACCACAGAGGGCCTTTCGAAGTTGTTGAGCGCAGTGGAGACACCACCGCACTGCTCATGCTGTTCACAACATCAGTAGACCCACAGAGCCTTGACTTATGGCATTTAATTTCGCTAAATTATACAGGATTTTAGTTTAAAAACCGCGATAGCTGTTACAAAAGTCATTTTTGATAAAGTAAAAATGTAAAGTAGCAATCTGTGTATGTTCTGCTGGCCCTCTCCATATTATTCAATTACTAAAAACCTCTGCTCAATATTTGAGAGGATTTAAGGGCAAGAAACATTTCTTAGCTCCAAAAATAATAGTGTCGCCGATGCCGGGATTCGAAGCCCGGTTATTTACGTACTATGCAATTACTTTCCACTACTCAGCTACTACGGCTCTCTTGTCTTATGAATATCACAATTTGCGAGAGCCGCATGGTGTCGACAAGTCAATGAAGCCGCTTCACTGCGGAACCCCGCTTTGTAAATAATTCTCGTTTTTACATTCGCCGAGTTTCCACAGACTCCGCGCATGACCAATGCAAAAGACTACATTAAATTTGACATTAATTTGAAATTACTAACGGAAAAGCTCTACAGGGAATAAGAAACAGACGATTAAAAGTTTACGTCCACAAAGTACTAGAAGTACTTGGTAAACCACAATTATGTTCATACGATACGGCACGGGATGTTTCTGTGAGCAATTTACTTTAATAATGCATGTCCGTAAACCCAATTTCTATATTAAAAAAACAGACTTTCCGTGTGCACGGCGTTCGAGTCATTTGGTTATTATCATATCGACGGTGCCCGCCAATAAAATACGCTTTGCATTATTCATTAAGGTTGCGTTCGATCCGGGGGCGGTGGCGGGGCGGGGGCGGGGGCGGGGTAGAAGTATCTACTTTGATGTTCACCTCATTTAGTCAACGTCATGTTTTTTTTGGCTTCTTAAAATTTATTTAACTTGTTTAATATTATTATACAATTTATTCTTGCGATTGTTGTCGCTTGATGAATCTTCGTCATAATGACAATTAAAGTGCGTAAGGTAAAGTAGCCGCCTGTAAGTGCCCACTGATGGGCAAAGACCTCCTTCTCGAATATCGGTTTAAGGGTTCGGAGGGTTTAAAACTCTCTTAGATTGACAATTATTGTAACAATAATATATCGAACAATCACACACATCTTCCAGTGCGAAATTAAGATAGGAAAAAAGTCTCTCACGGCTTTGCATAGGCCACCTTGTGAGTGTTCTGGAGCCGGGAAGGAGTCTGCCACGCTGTTCCAGTGCTGGCTGATGGACTTCACATTTCCTCGATCCTCAGTCATGTAGGTTACCTGACGATGTTCGCATTCACTGCTGAGGATGTGCAAAGTCGAGAATTAAACATTGCAATCAACAATTTGAATGCCGGCACCGGGATGAAACCAGAGTACTATGAAATTAAAGCAGGCTCTCTTAATCTTGAACTATCATATTAACTAAAATCGTTAATAACTATTTATGATTAATACCAATTAAAATTTAGTTGGCTCTGTCGGTACGACAAACGTCTCCCACAGTAACGGCCACGTCACCTTCAATCCACAACCCACGAGCACATTCCGCTGAATTAGTTTTCCACGATTGCATTTTGATTACCATTCAATATTTAATATTCAGCGGATGATGCGGCTTATCCTGCAATCAGCAGTTCTCTTATAGTATACTGTAACTAAAGTAATGAAGCTTTACCCAAAACATTGAATTCCATTTCGTAGTAATGGATACGACATATATGTTTTTCTTTCTATGACAATAAACTAGAATGTCGACTGTCGGCAGTACACCCGTATTGTTTTTTTTTTATTTTTATTTTGTACAGTCGGACAAAACACAACAACACAACCAGATTCGAAAACGTAACTGTTTTGCACAATTAATATCGTTATATTCCTAGGGAGCAGTCTACCCGATGGCAAGTGGCTCCTGCAGCCGATGAACCTTTGTGAACAAGATCAAGACGAAGGTTGCAGATGCATTGTCACTCCTCAGGACTGAGATGCGAGGGTCTCAAAATATGTATATAACTACATATAATTTATGAGAATTATTTTTTGTAAACGGCTCCAATGATTTGGATCAAATTTTGTTTTTAGGACTACATCTTTACCGTAGTAAGTAAAAGAATCGTAATCACACCGTAAAGGTCTCCTGCTACATTTCAACCCGTGGGTGTCGCAATTGACACAACACTGCTCAAGTAGAGGGCAGAAGCGTCTAAGGTGCGAGGAGTCTGAGACTGGGATCGCCTATCCTCTTGCCGTGCCGGACGACTATGACTAATACTGCCATTGGGAGACTACTGTCCAACACTGGGCTATTCATAGGCTGTTAAAGGAGAAGAACTATAGCTTGTAATCGTTAAGTCCTTGCCTTCTAGTATCACTACCTAGTAGTAGACTCCGATTAAGTCCAAATAGAATTTCAATTGTTTCAAGGTTATGACACGTGAAGGGTTATCAAATATATGAGCAGGCATAAATATCGTACAAGAAAATTATATGTGTTAATATTGGTAAACTTTGCGTTATTCGAGTAAAGTAAACATTAGAGTTTAAATGCACAGCGCTCCCAATGGTTCTCTATTTTCCTAAGGGGATAGCGGTAAAGCTAACCCTACACGCAATTTTGTAAAAAGCTTTGTATAATCTACATAATCTCATTTAATTAAACACAACAACTTATTCTTTTTATTGTTGTAAACAAAACAGAGAACTATAAGGTATCAGCTTATTGTAGTTTAAGTAAAATGAAAGATCGGAAATTTGGAGATTTATATTTTTACAGCGAAAGCTTATCAACTGTCGTAGTTTGAGCTGATGTTACACACAAGCGCTGCCTTCGTCACTTTACTAAGTAAATAAACACTCTCACTCGCGTCCGTCGTCCATACTCAGCACTGCCAATCACCTTTTTAACTTTGTGGAAGACAACGTGACAGGTGGCGAACCTCGTCGCCTGGTGGTAGGTGGTAGGTTCCTTCTTTGTCTAGGTGTTGTCTGTGTAGGTCTCGTTACTGTCCAAACAGTCGCTATCAGTACCAATAGGTTTAAAACATTTGTTAAACAAGACTTTATAAGAAGGGTTATTACAATATAAATGAATACTTGGATGATAATACCCCTGGGAATGAGCTGATCGCTCTCGAGCCGTTTCGAGAAAAAATGTTGTAATATTAGATTATTAAAAAGTATGTTTTGAAAAAAATACTAAACTACGCAGTTTCTTTCACCGGTTTCTTTTCCGTCATAGAAACCTGATTACAAAATGGTGGCAGATTTTAAATAAAAAGGACATTCTACAATGGAAATGTATGTTTCTTACGTTGAATAAATTATTTGATCTGATTTGCATTTCGGGCTAAGAGGCGCTCCATCTTAGTTCTCAAGAGTGACCATGCATCTGTAACATTCTTCTATTGAAGTTTAGTATGCGGTAGAGCCAGGCGGTGTAGCTGCTGCTCGAATGGGCCGGCTCAACCGATATAGTACCGCGGCCTCGCAGAATACCGGCGTGAAGTAGACGCATCTTGTTCGATGAGTGAGTTTAACCGAGGTCATTTCGCCCCTTTCACTTCCCCTCCTCAAATATACTTAAAAGTCAGCGATGCAAAAGACTTGTTTGTCTGGCACTGTCCACCACGTGCAGGTGAGGTAATAACTCGAAGAAAAAGATTATATTCTCTCTTACACCCTTAGGTGACCAGGTTTTGAAAAGAAACAATAAAACCTCATGCTTTGTTAATTTTCACATTACCGAGACTTTGAAGTAAAATGGTAAAAAGGCTATTTACTACGGACTTTGATGAAACCGACTGACATGGCTTCTAATGATATTATTTGTTGAAGAGACTCAAGATCAGGCAATATGAAGATGTAATAGCTTAAAAAAGCCCTGACTCGTGCCAGGATTAGGCTAGGGAAAAAATAAAAGTACCCTGACTTCCACTCTATATTGTTTTGATATCAGAAACATTGCCTTCGCTATCGACGGACCCCAGCCGGCCGCAGCGACGCTGGGCGCCAGCACATTATGCAGATTAAGGCAAATTACCTTCATTAACATTTACTTCAGGTAACCAGTATTCCCTGCTAACGACATCATTAGCTTCCTACGAGATGATCTCCTATTATCTTTTGATTCTTTGTAAAGACTACTTATTTTTTTACCAATTTTTTTTTAAACCTAAGAAAGCATTCAAATTCGAATACGAAGTTGAAAAATAATGATCAGCGATATTTCACATTGCGTGGCGTGGAAAGATACTAATTTTAAGTCAAGGGCATTATTATTCAAGTTTTCAAGTCATCAGGCTGTGTGAGTCCGCGCAGGCTCGCTTGCCGTGCATACGACATTGGCCCGTATTCAGCTCGCTGGATACCGCTGGGCGGGTCGATGCTTGTGCTGCCGGACTCACGCACTGCTCTGTGAGATTTGGGATCGGCAAGTTCGGATGGATTATCCCCATCGAGTACTCACCACTCTTTCCTCCGTGTCCGTTAATCAGCAGGGTGCACCTTTGGAGAAAAAACAGGTATTTTCCTCTTCCACCCCAATTAACAAATACCCCAATAGTCATGATTACGACAAATGGTACTTAGGATAAAAGCCTGAATCCGGCAGTAGATTATTTATAGATTGTTTAATGAAAAAACGATGAAATGAAATAATATTTGTTTAAATATACGAGTACTAGGAAAGATCCGCCACGCTGCTTCGATGCGAGCTGGCGGACTTCACACGTCCTCGAAATAATATTTTTGTATTTCACAGACATGCTGGTTTCCTCTCGTTGATTTCGTTCATCATCCTATGTTCTCGTGGGTTTTGTATATAAAATCCAGGAGACTTAAAGAAAATCCATAAAAATCCCATGGCAAACTCCGTGAAGAATCTCGGTGACGAAACCTCTAGATTTAAAGATTCTATCTATCATATTCACCACAGGAATTTGGTGACACACGGCTTTGAACCACTTTCTGACCGCTATCAGCAGTAGCCGCTTGACGTGTGTTGTATTTCGTACAGGAAGTGAAGACAACCAGTATCATACAGAGAAACAAACTTTTTTATCCTCCATGTTAAAGCTTCCATATGGCACGCCAGTTATTGGATGGAAGATTAGCCGATCCACCGTACTGGGTAGGCGGATAGATGAACAGCTTCAGTACCCTGCCTCTTAAAACGTCTCTCCCTATCACCAGTCTATCGGACTACGTTTAGTAATAATCTGTTGAAATTTTCGCAATCTGTCCGTAGTCATGAGTTTTTCAAGGTTTTTCTTAGTCACCTCTCATGACACCTACTTCACACAAGATGCAATGTACCAAATGGCCTCTAAATATCAACCCGCCGGCACACTGCACACTGCACATTGCTGGATAGTAAATAAGTACCTTGCGATCAACTGATGGTGTAGAGTTCATCTGAAGTCGTTGAAACTAACTATGACATCAGGACATCAAACACACGAAACCTCAAAACGCCAGGACTAAAAAGTAAAAAATAAACGCAATCAAATTCATAAATAATAGTTTTATTTCTAGTCACCTTCAATAAGTTAGACCATGAGATATTTTTAAATATAAAAGCTGTGAAAATACGTAAAGAATTTAAAACGTGGCTCAGCATTTTTAATATAAAGGAATGTGCCCTGTATATAGGAACTGATTGACTTCTTGTGTAGAAAGAGTGTGAGTGGGTCGCGCTCAGAGTTCTAATATTATCAGCGTCGCTCTGACTTAGATTCCTAACGGAGTTTTTGTCACTTTCCTTTGCTGTGAGATTGGCACGGAGGCTGTTACATTCCTCTTCGCAAGTATCCAATGCTTTGCATTCGATATATGTCACATTCCTAATATGTGTGTACGTGTTTAATGAAAGTCGTCAGTAATTTGTAGTGTTTTCTTGAAATAAAATGACATTGTGTTTAAACATCGGGGCTCTAGAAAGTCTGCAGTCTGTGATCATATTCTACATCGCCCCAACCATTAAATCAGATTTGATAGACCGCAAATTCTCGCAAAGGATCACAGATTCCTGCCAAGGATGATTCGCAAGGCTATTGAAATCAAAAAAATATCCTTATTTCAATAGAGAACTTAGCTGGGTACTACCACCGGCTTGAGATCCAGTAATAAATAAAATTAAGTCTGAAATTCACCATACCACTGCATACCACCATCTTCACTGAAACGTCTGAAATTTACTATACGACTTCAAGATAGTGTGAGCACATTCTGCGTAGAACGAACGAAAATTAATAAATCAATCATTAAAAGCTGAAGGTAGCCCGAGTAGACATCAGCACGTCTAACACTCAGTCCCCAGCGGCCGCGGCTGCTGCAAACCGCTCGAAACGTCGGAAGCGTAAATACAAAAATTAAACGCGATAGTTGCATGTAAGAAAAACTTTTTATTTTTTACTTTTTCATTATTTTCTGCGCATTATTCACGTAAAAAAATTCACGGTAAGTAATTAGGACCTGGACACGCGGCACTTTAAGATATAACTAACAACGGTAACTAAAGGCAACATTTCAATGTGATAAACTAAACTTAATTTGAAATTAAACTATTATTTACGGGTTTTATGGCGTTTACTTTAGTTTCATCTCTTATGTGTAGTGTTCGCGTAAGTACAAGAAATCATTAAACAAGACTTAACATAAAATTTCCGCAACTACTAAGGGAAGCAGTCCGTCCGAGTAAACTTAAACTTAAATAACAGCACGCGAAAGAAACTTCTTAGTTATCTTTCTCTTTGTAGTATAAAAGTTTTAAAGAACATTTCAACTCGTGAACTGTTCCGTTACTTGTTTGTCATAATCGAAACACTCGATAAGCGGTTTGCAAGTTCCAGACATCTCCATCTTAAAGTCTGCTGTGTTTAAAAAAGTGCAGATCGCATAATTAACAATTGTGCTATCCTCATACCCTATCTAAGTATTTAAATAAAACATTTTCAAAAAAATTTATATTGCCTTAGTTTACAGATACTTACAGTTATCTCCTTTGTAATGGAGTATTTCCAGAATTTTCTCTACTAACTTTTAAGACCTATGTATCTTGCTTGTGCGTAAAAAGTTTAATTAAAATCGGTTTATTAATTTCGAAGGTTTCGAACTTGAAAGTTTGTATGAAAAGCCGTGAAGCGTAAACAGTCTGTAAGGTTCACATCTTCTTGCATGAAATGACACCTGTATGACAAGATTATTGAAAGCTTCTACATCGTCAGTGACGAGATACGGCAAGAAGTTATCTACATCCGTTCAAAAACAGAATACCAATCCCTTGTATGTTTTTTAAATACTGTGTTCGGGGTGGAGAGGTTTGTTTTGAGCATTTCAATCCAATTTTTTTAAAATAGCGTCCTTGTGTTCCAGCTGATGATAGTAATCTTACTTAAGTGTCGAAAAACTAATTAGCACTAGTAATAGTACTCTCTGAAGGCTATCGGCAGTTGTCAACTGCGCGGGTGATGTCATAGTGCCGCAAGGGAACGCGCAAACACACAGGCACTCGGTCGTCTCTTTACCTTCCCACATCCGATTTTACGCTTACGTGAAGAAGTCGGAGGAAGACCAGACAAGATCAGAAGCACTGTATTTGTGTTATATAGTGATTTATTCACAAATATTGACTTCGGCTGGGATTTAAATCAGCCCAGGCTCGGTTAAGGTTCGGTATAGGTTCGCTAACCACTAAACCCGTTACAAGCTCGGTCGTCCGTTAATAGCTCATGGAGTGAAACTAGCTCTCTACACAAGGTACCGCATTCAATGGAAACTGGTACTGGTTTCAAAAATAATTCGCATTTGTGTTTCCTGATACAGTGGCCAATCCCCTGATCAGTAATCACTTGGCTATCGTAGTTTAAGGTAATTCTTCAGCTTTAATAGATACATGGAAAAATGCCGCTTCGTTGAACAGAATCGTATCGTGATATCGTGATATAACGTGAATCGTACCGCTGCTGGGAAGGCAGGCGACGAACCGATTGGAAGGCAGCGAGATGAAACTTGCTCGCAGAGCTTTGAACTTTTAATCTCTTGGGGCTACGAGATCAAAAAGAAAGGCCTTAAAGTTTGAACTTCATTATTACAAGATCGGAGACCTCTATTGACTTAATTTGCAATTAGGTTTAATATATTCATAGATTTACTAAGCTTCGTCGTTTCGAATCTTTATGCTAAGAATATAAAATAAATTGATATAATTTTTTATCTAGGATAGTTCTTTGTCCAGCAGTGGATTGTTTGAAGGATAATTATAAACACCATGTGACACAGTGGTTAGCAACCCTGCCTTCAGAACTATAGTCAGAACCTGGAGTCAAAACACAGGAGCCAAAATTTATGCATAATACAAATATTGATTTTCTTGTCTGCATACATCGGATACCATAGTGGTAGGACTCTGTCCTGCATAGGAGCCGTAAAGGTCGCTACCACACTCTTGACCATTTGTGCCGCTTAGCAACAGCACCACCACCGGTTTATTCCGGTTTGAAAGGTATACCGTGAGATATTTCATCTTAGTCCTTAGAGAAATTAGCGCACCTGTAACCTCCTTCTCTTGAAGTTCTTTGCAGGTGTTAATGGGCTGCAGTAGCCGCTTACCATGAGGTGGATTGTTAGCAAGTGTTTCACGCCATTCCAATGAAAATGTGTTCAAAATTGAATCCATCAAGTTATAGAACAAAGAAAGGGAGACATCGCACTCACCGCGGGAGACTGACGCAGCGAGCCACGGACCTCAGTCGAAGGTCACAGGTGCCTTGTCAGTAAGAGGGAGCGCCATTTGACTAACGAAATTAACTTTCTTACTTCGAAGATTTAAGAATTTTCATTCATTCATTTCATTTCATACCTCTCAGCCCGTAACCGCGCTGGCTCTCCATACTCCACACCGCACAGACCTGAACGTGGCCGTTGTTGCATTGCAGTTTGACGGGAGTTCGGGCAGGATGTCTGGTTGCAACTTGCGGCTCTTTCCTTACTGCTCTGCACCATCAGTTAAAATGTTTTCGTCTAGCTAGCTATGTGGCTAATCAATAGTTAAATTCATTTAGTAACCGTCCAACAATGTTTTATCACTATATAACTAGAATCTCCCGATCGGGAGGCAGTTCTTCCAGATCCAGATCTAACCGGTCGCGGTCTGACGTGGACAGTTATCAAAATTCGGTACCGAAACCACTATTATTAATTTTACTGGAGATGCTGCGATATTATTAATAAAGCAATCGAATACAAATCAACGTACGGAAGTGAACGTCCACGGGTGAAGTGACTTTGATTTACACGTGAGCGCTTAAACAGGACTTCGGTTGGAGCGAAGAATATTGGAACAGGTTCAAATTCAATATTCAAATAGAACTGTATAATATTCGAGTAAATGGTCTCGTAGAAAATTGTAGGTGTGCTCTTTAGGAATGTGGTGGTGTAGGCTATAATTGTCATATCTATGTGCGTTGTAGACTTGGGTATGTCATGCTCGCTTGGAGGCCTGTGCTTGTGGCGGCGGACCTCCGCCTGCCTTTAACATGGCTGCAGAGGGCTATGGTCGCATGCATCATACTAGTGCTGAACTTGGTGCTTGTGCTTGTGTTGCTTGTTGAGGCTGGTCTGCTCCAGTTTGCAGGGCACTTGTGCTTTTATTTTGTGGATCACTATATTCTCGTAGCATGTTTTCCGTAGCCATACATTTTATTTTATATCTTATGCAATACAATTATTGAAAAATTAAATAAACAAAGAATATCCCTTTAGTTTCTTTCGTTTCTTGCTTCTCCGTCATGGGAACCTAATTATGAAACGGTGGTAGATTGTAAAAAAATAAAAGATTTGACTAACGAAACAACTTGTAATTCCGAGGAAAAATTAAGAATTTTCTATAATTTTAATTATTGGTGATGATGATGTCGTGTCTTGTCCTTGGTGGAAGTAGTCACATTGATGAATATCGGATCGGTTATATAAACAAAGCAGAATCAGATGGAATATTATCGTGCCGTGTGGTGTCGGTAGAAGAATGTGCGACACCATTTCTTTCCGTGGCTGTCTTAAGAGACGACTTAGGGAAAAGTCTTGAAAATGGCAATGGTTGCCATCGGATAGCGGATAGCTGACCATCTCGAAAAGAAGAAGAGCGAAGTGAAGCAGAGCGATAGCCGGCAGCAGGTCTGAGGTGCGAGGTGTCCAGTGCTGCGGTCGCCAATCCGCGTGCCGAGCGTGCCGATTATCGCAACTCCTCATCACAGGAGAGGCCTATGTCCTGCTGTGGACTTTTACAAGCTGTAAGATACGCGCGCGGACACAGGGGCACTCACTAGTCTTTAACCTTCTCATATGCGATGCAATTCTTCTGTAATTAGATCAGAGAAAGGATCAAAATTCCTTCCTTCGTTTATATATTATACAAATATTATCTCCAGACGAGATTAGAACCCAGGATCCACGGCAGGCATATTCAGACGACAAAAATCCTCTCTTAAATTTACATAAACTTCTATAATCTTCGTCTTTCAACTACTTAACCGTAAACAAATCGTGATAAATAAGCAACGCTACACTTCTCTTGCACATCTCACGAACAACTGTGTTGTATTCATCCTATACGACCACAGGTTCTGAACAACGAGGGCTCAACTTGCCGGTTACAAACTCCATACGTACTCGTACGTGGCCATTTGACTTTTTTTCGATTAACTTAATGAGAAAAATCGAGTTCGGGCCCGGCTTTAACGAGATATCGTCCCCCAAAGTTTTGTTCACATCGGGATTATTGCTTTATCCTGCTTTAGTACTGCGTATGTATTGAACGAATCCCTCCATTTACATAATCACAAACGTATTAAGTTTTATAGATATTTACTTCAACATTTCAACCTCTTTGACCTATTAGAAATGTGCTCATGTTAACCTTCAGCTTAATTGAGTTACTTTTAGTGGTATGATACCATTTATTTTTGCTTATAATGTAATCACACGCCACCAGCCGCACGCCGCCAGCCGCACGCCGCCAGCCGCACGCCGCCAGCCTCACACACCTGCATCGCACGAAGTTAAGGTGGAGTTTCCATGTAGCCAACCACACCAGCACACCTGACGGTGGTGGAGTGCCGGCGACGGCTACAGCCCTGGTGTAATAATTACATTCCTAAATATGTTTCCGTAAAAAATTATTATTTCATAAATTTATTATATTTTTTTGTAAAACAAATTAATATTTTCTGTAATGAAAGATTTTCCCCTGTGGCATGGAGAATTATTACAAATATAAACTGCACCTGCGAGAGCCCAGACGCAGAACAATTGTTCGTAGGAACGGCTCGACACGTCCGTCGCTATTTATTTTTCAGAACATTATGTACGTACGGAATATTATGAAAATGTTTCTTAAAAAAGATACCTTTTCCTGCAGAACGAATGCAGGCGATGAGCCAGAGGTTCCTAAATTAAAATTGGCTAAAACTATAAAGTCTTTTTTGCGTAAATGTATAAAATAATTTTATGAATAAAATCTTTAAAAATTATAGTACAACAAAAAGACATATTTTTTTAAGAAGCTTGTTAAGGGAACTCTATTGGGTCCACTGTCAAATAAATCAATACGTCGACGACAAAGAGGCAGGGGTCCAGCTCTTACTCTGCGCTCGCCAGGGCACTTGCTAATGACGCTCGTTCAAGTTAACAATTATAAAAATAAATAATTATGTTCTTTCATTTAATAAAATCAGTACATTTCGACATTGTATTGATTATATTATAAATGGCAAGATCGTATTAAAAAAAGACCCCTGAGTTTTTCTCTGAGAAAACTAGGCCTGTTTTGCAAATCCGAGAAGATTTGGACGTTCATAAGAGCTTTAAAGAAGTCAATTTGAATAAAAAAAATTTAACTTAGATTTTTAACATCTAAATTTATTAAATATCTAACAGAACTTTTTAACAATTCATGACCTGATGCATGGAAAATTTTAGTCTTGCCGCAAATTATCCCGAGTACAGAGCACCTTCTCGGACACTAATGACTGGGGGGTGTTGTGACGAAGGTCCCATTATGCAGATTGTAGCAAATTGTTGTCATTTACACTTCCCTTTGCAAGTAATTACTTGGTAAATAAGACATATTTATTTAGCTTTGAACTGTAAATAGGGAAATTCATTACAGTACAGACGCGGGTTGAATTTATTTATTAAATTTTTTATGCTCGTTGTGTTTCGTATGGAGGATCCGATGACTGGAGGCATTCTTTCATAGTCAACCATTAGGCAGATATAAAAATTGGAAAGAAATGCAGACAGAAAAACAACGAAGCTTAACTTACTCAATGAGTTACCGGCGAGCTAACAGTCAAACCCACGGTGCGTGACTTCTACTGCTCATCGGTCACAGCAGCAGCAGCAGACAACCTGCTTACCGATGCCTTGTTGTTGTTCAACCTTGTGTTGACCCATGAGGACTAACATGGAATGATCTATAGCCTTTACCCTCGAAACCGAAACACAGCAGTGAATCAGAGCTGATTATGCATCAGCCTACTTTAGTTCACTGCTGGACATAGAACGAGAAAGCGAACGCTAGAACAGTAATACATTTCTTTGGAAGGTAAACCCTCGGTCATGTGATGCTGCTCTTCATCACAAGTCTGCGGTATACGAACGCCGGAACCCCGTTTGTTTGCTTGCTGGGTACACCACATGCAGGCAAGGTTGGCATCTGGACAGAGAGATGGTGTACTCCAGCTTGGACCCCAGAACGCTGACCAGTAGCGGCGGAAATAGGTAAGTGAGTGGTACCTACCCAGACGTTAAAAAAGGAAACCTTAGTGCCTGCCATCCAGTAAAAGTTAATGGAAATGTAATATGTTACCACCATTATTTAACTTATACTGTACCGAGCACTGTATATGATGTGAAAAAGGAAAAATATTCTGGATCCTTGCCGATACAGTTCATAATACATTTTTTCTTCCTTTTTCCCGTTGTCATTGGATCAGACAGACAAAGGGATTGACTTCTCGTGTCGGCCGCTACGTGCCGAGATTTAATGTTGCGTTCCGCCGTGTCACGGAATCCAAACGGGGTTTTTTGTAAGGTTCGTTACTGTGAGGTTACTGTAAGGTTACTGTAAGGTTACTGTGAGGTTAGGTGCGGCCGAGATGCTGCCGCGTTTTCATTTCAGAATCTCTCTGCGGGTTCTCCGTTTAGTTTTACATCGTACATTCAGCTCGGTCTTAAAATAAACACAAAATGGTTTTTGTGCTTGATACGCTACTCAATGTGACAGTTATATTTAATCTCTTTGTTTTAGAATGTACTTAAAGCAAGCAAATATTTAAATGAACAAAGGTTAAAATTTTTTGTTTTACTTAAGAGTTAGAGTTTAACTCTTAAGTAAAACAAAAAAATTGATGTTGAACCGGGTACGTCTTACGGTTTAAAAGATACATCCCTTTGAAGCACAGAGGAACGGCATAGGCTTAGTAACAGATAGGGATCCGTACGGAACCCTAAAAAGGCCTCATCATGTCGCCAAATGTGTTTCGGGGAGGTAAAGAGCTTCTCGTCTGTCGATCGTTATCTGTACTTACTTTTCTTGCTTATGTTATTACCAATATGTATGTAAATTATTGAGTTTATTTACCAAGGCATCGAACCATACGATATTATCTTGTTTATGGTTCCTTAGTAAACATACGCCCCGCCTGATAAAGCAAACATTTTATGAAATAAACATCGTCTTACTAATTTCGTGGAGTAGTACCTACAATCAAATTTAGCAAATGAACAGTTAGAAATAACAGCCTGTAAATATCCCACAGCTGGACAAAGCCTTCCTCTCCCTATTTTTAAAGGTGGTAAGCGTAGTGCCAGTATTTTGCTGGCCATCTATGGGATACGGGTTCAGTATATTTGTATAGATTTTGCACCATTTCGGTTGCGGTTTGTTCCCCTGCCTATGCTTCGATAATAATATTAATGACTAGCTTTTGGCCGCGACTTCATCCGCGTATAATGTATGAGAACGAAATAGTTTTATTTAGAAAGGTGTTTCGTAATAAATAGACAGGTTAATTATTCAGAGGCTTCCGAAGAATGTAACATTTAAATCGTTCTGTGGGTCTTTGTGTACGGATCATATTCTGCTCATTAATCCCGATATTTTCCGGGATCGAAGTATTGTAGTTTTAATTTTGAGTCACTGGTTTTCGAACAGTGCGAATCGTTTTCAAATTGGTCCAAAATTGTTTGCGTAAAAATCCCGCACTGTCTTTGTGGTTAGTCGCCGAATGTACTCGGCTTAAAATGTAATGCAGTTTTTAAGTAGAGGCATAGCCTTTCAAAACGTGAAAACTGCATCAAAATCGGTTCAGTAGTTTTTACGTGATGCCTGAACTAGGAGATGATATTTTGAGCTTTTCATTACATCATTCATTACTCAATTAAATATGAGATACTGTCTATGTCTCATAAGTTTAAAAATAGAGTTAACGCCAAAAGTTAAAGTTTAAGTATAAATCCAAATAAATATATATTATTTAAATGAAACATCACTGTATCCGCTTATTCCATTTCGCCAGTTGGTGGAAAATAATTGCACCGATTAAATTGCTTTGTGTTCTTCGTCCCCCGTTGCTGTTAGATACAACTTGATGCATTACGTGGTGCGGTGAGCCGTGAGAGCGTGGAGATGCTTGGGCTTGGAGAGATTTCAATTAACTAAGCTTGTTCAGAATAAATGAAAATCCCTTCTATTTCCTAAACGAAGGTCCTCGTATCCAACTATCGTCATTAACTTTTTAATAAATAACAACAATTGTATATATATTTTTTGGGGTAAGTGGGAAAGAGAGCAAGCAGCTCACCTGATGGCAAGTGATTACCGTCCCGCGCGTACATCTGCAACACCAGAGATGCTGGGGGTGCGTTGCCGACCTCAAAGGATATTTGGGAGATTTTAGAGAGGATGAGCAGAACAGAGAGAAGACGCTGATGCACAAGATGACTCTACTTCACGCCGGTGTTCTTCGAGTACTACCCTGGTTCAGGTAGCCTATTCGAGCAACAGAAAATTTTGGCGCTATCTAGTAGAGGCCCATGTCCAGCAGTGGACGTATACACGCAGATAAAGAAGAAGATACGAGCTTATTACCCCCAGTGGAGTTTTTGATCCAATAATCAAAATATCAATAAAATATTCAATATAAACTCGTAAATAAGTAATGCAATGAATGAAAACCGTACTACAAGTACTAGCCTTAATGAGGCTTTTAACTTCAAAATGTCTCAGGAAATAAGTTCGTCATCTACTGTAAAGTTAACATTACAGAAGAGCTTTAAGCTGGATAACCGCACCCTCCGCATTCAATTAAAAGTCCATTAAATAATTTCCTTTGAGAGTTTAACCATTTACTTTAACTATATATTTGTGTACTATGGGCAAGACGACCGTGTGGCCTAGTAGTTAGAATATCTTACTGCTCACACATGCGTTCGGGGTTCGAATCCCAGCAGAAGAAAATATCGGTTTTCGAGTCTGGTCTTGTTGTATTACATCCCGTGTCTCCTCTAACCTTCCTCCGATCTCATTGCATATGCGTCACATGAAGACGTTTTTTACATTAAAGGCATCTGCAACATTAAATAAGGGGCTGGTGCGTTGCCGGACTTTAAGGATGTGCGAGGGATGGGTGGGATAGAGAGGGGTGAGGGCAAGAAGGGAGTGGGTCTACGGTTCCCTCACTCACCGAACTAACTGCAGAAGCACGAGATGCTTCTACTTCACGCAGGTATTCTGCGAGGAAGGTTGCGATAACCGAGTGATTACGGGGAGCCAATGTATCAATTTTGTACAGAAATCAGTATTATCTTTCTTACTCCATGTCATCGCAGGAATGAAGCTGCGACGATATTTATAATGACACACTTTTAATGATTACTAATCAGATTTGGAGGCAAATCTCCTAACCACTCGCGAGCGCGCCTGTAACAACGACGAGAAGTTCTAAAATGTCGTTATGTTCAACATTTAGACGCAACTCATAATATAATAAGTAACAAAAGCCTAGTACGCACATTTAACAACGGTGCACGCGGACCTCAGCGTTTGGAGCTTGTTTTTGGTTAGATAAAAAAAGGATGCTCACACTGTAAGACTTTGTCCTGTGTCGTGGAGGCCCTTCTCAGACAAATTGCAAATGGATATACACCCAGACCCGAAATAATTATTTGTTATCCGTGGAAATACTTGTGAATGGAACCATTGAAGCCAAACGCCAGTCAAATCCCATGTAAATTTCATGGAAGGTTTCACGCTTTGCCAGCGGGTCGGTGAGCGCAGCTCCTCGGTGCCCTCGCACTTGCGCTGCTGCTCCCAATCATCAGCCAGTGGGCTATCGGTTTTGTTAATTCGAATGGATATTCGAATTGGCATTCGCCCGCTAGAACCTCGTTTGTGCATATTCCCGTCCATCTAAAACCATATCGTATGGCTAAGGGAAATAACATTGGGAAGAACCTTGTGCCTTTCCAGAGATGGTGCAATAGGCAACGAAATCTTCCAAGAATGCTAATTACGATCCATTGGAACTTATGTCGACCGTGAAGAATTTAAATCGTTACCCACCTGCCCGTACAATCTTCAACTCTATTCAACTTCCACTCGCAACTACACCGTTTAAATTTAATTGAGCGAACCTAAAAAAAAACTGCACAAAACAAAAGAACTAAATGCGGAACTTTCCCGAGCCCCGCGCCGAACCACGCTCCTTAATGAAATGCATCAAGTCGTGCGACGGTAGTGGTGGCGCATAAAGCAGTTTCGCTGCCGCAATTGTTTCCCAGCGCCCGGAACAAAGTGTGCGTGGGCGTGGGTGTGGCTGTGGGTGGATTCTGTGCAATTAGGTCGAGTGTTTACTTAAACGAGAAAGCGAAGAATAAGGAACCAGCGAAAGGCAAAGCGCCAATGGTTAAAAGTACCTTTTCATAGTATCATTAGTTTGGCGCGCCTGCGGGTAACTAGCCTTGTGTTTCAAAACACAAAATTACCAACCTATTATATTTAAAACACTACTACTGCTACTATATCAGCCTATTTAAGTTCACTGCTGGACATAGGCCCCTCCAAAACAGTGCCAGCAAAAGCTGGCTAACATTTCTGAGAGCTTTGACCGTACTGACCCCTTTGGGATAATGGATTAGTGAGCGCAGCGCCGGTACTCTGAGGTTCGGTAGTCCGTCGGATTAGAGTTCGGCAAATTTGCATGGACATTAGATCGTGCATGTTCACATGCAAGAAAAATGGTCACGCGCTTTAAGCTCTATAGTATGGGCTGCGTGCGACCCGCGCGTACTCCGAGTGCCGGGTGTACCGCCTGCTCGGAAGTTCACGAAAATATCTTAAGGAAACAGATACGAAATAATAAAAAAATATTTCGAGGATTGTGGTCCGTGTACTGTTGTACGTTTTAAGTTAAGGAAACAAAATAGAGCAGTCATGGAACACGAGTTGCTTAATGATGTTAACTTATTTCTATTTCGATCCCGTTTTCTATCAATAACCCAGAACTATATTTTGTAGCAACCTTGGGAATAAATAGTATAAACTTATAAACAAAAAGAGACATATGTAGTATAACTAAATAATTTTTCTTCTTCAATTTTAATTCAAATGGTGAAACATAAGAAGAAGAGATGATTCACAAAACAAGTTTGTATCAAAGCGTGATTCGAATATGAAATGTGACCCAGAACGAGAGACGCAAATATGTTCTCAAGTAGAAGTGTGTAGCAGCTGACTCGGATCTAATCTCGTAGCAACAGACTTTGACAAAAATGTCTTTTGAAATTCTCCGTGAGCGCGCGGGGGACGTTGCCAGTCGCGCCACGTCGCGGCCGGTGCCGGGACTCAATCCGCCCTCTGCATCTAATCTAATGTAAAGGGACCCGGGCCAGAGATGTGCGTACATACGTACACTGACATGCTATTTAAAAATATTTATTTACTCTTATAGACCTACTTTAAACGATTAATGTATATTATAGGACAGATTTTTCCCACCCTTTTCTCCAACTGCCAACCAACGAGGCTCTGGCGACCGAATAATAGCGAAAAATCTACCCGGCAATGCCAAATTCAAATCTTACATGAGCAGCACTTGCGCGGGGGTAGCGGCACTGCGCTCCCAGCCCGCTTAGCCAGTGTGCGCAGGAGATCAGCAGGTGTGGGCAAACCTTTCAAGAATTGTGTACCGACTTTCGCTGGCGCTTTCTCGACGAGGCCTGTGTTGTTGTAAAACACGTCGCGTGTTTTGGCCGCGTGAGGATGATCTGCCACCCATTCCGTCCCGTAGGTGTCTGTAAGGGGATCTGTGGTAGGTGTGACAACTGCAGTCCTTCCAGCAGTCTGTAGTGTCCGAGTAAGATCAGCAGTGGATAAAATACGAACTGTGTGATGCTGAGATTTTACACTTTAAACCGTTTATTACCTACCTTGTCACGTGTCATGACAATAGAATTTCTATTATTTGGACACGTCAAGTATGAACGATGATGACGTAAATCAGGATAGGTACTCAGAGAAGCCGAATGTTAAGTGAATCTGCCTTCGAATCAGGAGTACCAACGACCGAAACTTATTTACGATTTGTATCTGCCCTGAACAGTAAAATGGCTGTACCCCAGAAGGCGGATGATGTAGCATATGCAGCGCCAAGAGCAGAATCTAAGGTGCGAGGTGTCTGGCACTGCGGTCACCAATCCGCTTGCCCGGACGTGGCAGATATTGCAAACACACCTTACGTGAGTAACCGATGTCCCGCAGTGGACTATTCACAGACTGGTAAGGTAAGGATTACCCTAGCATTGGGTCTTCCGTCGTGAGAGCTTATTACATTTAATTATTTTATGACTTCTTTTGTAGCTAAAGCTAAATAACATCGAAACAAAATTGTAACTGATGATACCTGACAATGACGTCATTATTTGTAACGGCATAATGTGCTCTATTAAGAGGCAGATGGTCCTTAGCAAATGAAAGTACGGAAACGTAGTGAGGCTCGCGTACGGAGCGGCATTCGACGCGCACGAGCGAGCAAATGGGACTCCGGCCGGAGCGAATAATTGAAACTACCTGCGTCCGATATTCCGCCGGAGATTCCGTTCAGAAATAAGCTGAGTGAATCCTTTGAATTGGAAATATGAACAGATTTTTCATAGCATTAAATTTATTAATTCCAAGGATTCACGAATATAGTACGTCAGATCCACATTTTCGTTTTACTGGATATGGGGGAAATATACCATCTTTTTCTGAAAATGCCGACCTCGCCTGCACATGGTGCAGCCTGTTTGTAAACGTGGCATTAGCGACTGAATGATGGCAGTATATCCATCCGAATTTGCCGAAACCATATCACATAGGATGGTGATGGGACGCAGCAGCGCCAAGACGAGGGTATTTAAACTGCGCTCATCAACCCTCGCTTTCAGCGTGGTGACCACAAGCCAACTCTCCGAGAATATATGCCGGCAGCTGGCCTTTATTCCGTACAATATGCATATTATGAAATATATTATAAGCATCAGACTGCTGAGCCATGGGTCCTGGGTTTGAATCCCTGCTGAATTCAATATTTGTGCAAAACCTCCCGTGTCTCCGACATTGCATCCGATCCTTCCTCCGATCTAATCGCACCAGCGTGACTTCGGTTGTGGGATGTAAGGAGGAGTGGGTAAACGCATACGTGTGTCTGTGCGCACTCTCGGGCACGTACCGCGCGCAGTTGACAAGTTGTATGAACATTCTATTTTAGCTGAAGTTGTAATTAGCTTAAATGTAAATAACATTTACTCGTAGCGTTATTTTTTGAGCAGCTAAACCGCTGCTTGGCTCTGCCACGTACAAGATACTACAAGTGGTATTACATTTTGACAAAGGATATTGCCTAATAACTAAATTGATTATGTATGTGTGTGTGATAGGAATGATGGTTGAGATGACATATTATAAATACGGGACAATTCCAATAAAACTGGTTCAAGTAACAACGATATCACATTCAAATCCAAGCCTCAAGACTCAGTTGCCAAGAACGCTGAAGTTGTCATTCAAAAAAAATTTATTAAAAAGATAATAGAAAACAATACAGATACATAAGAGTACTTTCAAAATGTTGAACATTATCACCAACAATAATCGTTTCAAACAAACAAACCTTGTTAAATTTACAATGGTATTAAGCAGGCTTACAGCTCCACTCCATGAAAGCTTTTACCGAGCCATATCTGTTATTAAGTAAATTGAACAAGGGCCTTCTGTAAATACTCTATAATTTCAAGCCACCCTTTCAATTCTCCGGATTACACAAATACTGCTGATTAAACTAAAACGTATCCAGTCTTTGATTATGTCTCCAGCCCACTGAAGGCATTTGTTATAGATAGGTTGCGTTTAACTCAAATACATAACCACGACGTGAGGTTCAGCGGTCGGCGTCTGTCTGTGACGGAAGTCAAATGCGTCGACAACCAATTTGCATCAGCCACTAATCTTGATCAAAATAAAAAAAGAAAATCAGTGCGAATTAAAAAACCTCTTTTTCCTTTTATACATTTTAAAAAGACAAAGATTTTAAGAAGAAGGTTTGATATTAATGTTATTTTGCCCGATTATCATCTTGGACAATTGAGATCTTGCAATAAACAAACTATCCTAAAGGTCTTAAAAAAATTAATGTTTGTTATTTGAAGATGTGTTCAACACATCGGTCGTGTGATTTTCTGAAATTTCTCTTAGTCGATATTTACGACGTCCTGTTGAGTACATAACCCAAAATGTCGGCGAAAAACCAGAAGAAAGGAATTCCACTTATTACATTCCGGCTTGCAAATGGGTCTTCTAAATGTAATTGCGAGAATACGTCGAGATAGATCTTATGCGAGTCGTTTCATTTACAAAAATGTGGTTTATTTACTTTAATTGCTGTAAAGCAAACAACGAAAAGTTAATTTGATTCAAGTAATTAGTCTAAGCCACTAAAATATGTATTTAAAAAATTGTTATTACTTTTCAGTATCTGTTACATGGCATTATTGAATTTGAAAAAAGATTAGACAACCCCGCGGGCTACAGGAGGCAAAGTCAAGCTGATGAACTGTTGCAGTACACTATGCAAAAATTCAAAATAGTTTATTCAGGATATGATTAGAGCCGTTTTAAAAAGTAAGCCAATGAGGCTTAACAAATAACATTCTGTGATGTCTCTTTCCTGGCCGATCACGACCACTGCGCTAACTTCCTTGGAGGAATGCAGTGACCAGAGACACGGACACGGAGTGAACAGAACACAACCAGACTCGAAAATATGTAATAATATGATCACGTATCATAATTTTTTCATCATCATTTCAGCCTATCAGAAGTCCACTGCTGAACATAGGCCTCCCCCAAAGATTGCCACGAAGCTCGATCCTGAGCCACCTGCATCCATCGACTTCCCGCAACACTGCGCAGGTCGTCACCCATCATGTGGGGATCGTCCCACACTGCGTTTGCCTGTACGCGGCCGCCACTGAGAACCTTTTTCCCCAACGGTTGTCAGTTCTGCGAGCTAAGTGGCCGGCCCATTGCCACTTTAGCTTGTTGATCTTTACGGCTATGCCGGTTACCTTAGTTCTGCTGCGGATATCATCGTTGCAGACTCTATCACGCAGAGAAACACCGAGCATAGCCCTTTCCATAGCGCGCTGAGCAACTTTGAGCTTCCTCATACGGGCTGCAGTGAAGGAGTAAGCAGTGCAAGTCTCGGATCCGTATGTCATCACTGGCAACACGCACTGGTTGTATACTTTGCTCTTGAGGCTTTGCGGTATACTCGACGAGAAGATATGACGTAGTTTCCCGAACGCAGCCCAGCCGAGTTGGATTCGTCGATTGACCTCTGTGTCGAAGTTGGACTTACCTAATCGGACAATTTGTCCCAGGTATACGTACTCGTCTACAACTTCGAGCCTATTATTCCCAACAACAACCGGTATTGGTGTGACATGGACGTTTGACATGAACTTCGTCTTGTCCATGTTCATCTTAAGACCAACCTGTTGGGAGACGTTATTGAGGTCATTGAGCATCGTACTAAGCTCCTCCAGCGATCCTGCCATAAGAACTATGTCGTCGGCAAATCGAAGGTGAGTGATGTATTCGCCATTGATGTTGATACCGTATCCTTTCCAGTTCAGCTGCTTGAAAACATCTTCCAATGCAGCGGTGAAGAGTTTCGGGGATATGACGTCACCCTGTCTTACACCTTTCTGCAGTTGGATTGGTTTCGTACTCTGATTCTGTACTCGGATAGACATCGTAGCCTCATTGTACAAACACCTCAGCACTTCGATATACCGAGAGTCTATCTGGCATCGCTGGAGAGACTGTATGATCACGTATACGATAGTGCAACAGATACGATTGAAACAAGGTTAAAAATAAACCAAAGAATTAGTGGATTAAGGCAATTTTCAGTAAAGATTCCTGTCGTAATTAGCCGTCCTAAAGTCAGCACAATGCCAGATACGATCGGCTAAATTTATGTGCGCACTGTATCAACAGCCTTCTACGGCCGTCGGTGGAAATAATATTCTCTGCATAGGGCTGTCGCGTGTATTAAGCTCTCCCGCAATGGAACCCGGACATGTGCCAACAATTATTAGGAAATCATCTAAGAATTCTCTTTATCACTCAGCAGATGAGTCAGGGCGGGAGACATCTTCGCACGGACGCCACACGGTGAAGATTCGAGTAACACTATGTTATATATACACTCACGCCCTTCCCCCGTAGGGTAGCCAGATTACCTATCATTACTATACAGCATATATATATATACAGCATAACATTACTATACAGCATAGCAGCAGCCCAGTGGGCTTCAGTGACTTACTGTTCGCTTCTATGGGATATGGAACGTGACGGACAGGGGTTGTCGCCGGGACAGCCCCCAGAGGTTGCCGAGAGATTTTCAAGTGTTTTCACCAAGTCACATCTAAATGTACAGATATACAGATCAATCTTTGAGGCCCATTCTCAGCTATGGACTGCAACCAGGCCATCCCGAATATTATGATAGCGATGGGAATAGACAAATCTATCGGCACAAGTGGGCGTCACCTATTATTTATGGTTCTCGAAATATTGAAATTGATACATAATTTACTGGGTGCCTACAAATTGTCCTTCCAGTCCTTCCAGCTGGCAGAGTTACATTCTCATTATTATATGTCGTAGTCCGTTAGTGATCCAGTAATAATGACAACGTTGTGCGCATTGAGCGATCGCTTCTTGTCACTCCACCGGAGTCTGTCTGCGCCCGTCACACCGCCGGCTATGCGTGAGGAAACCACGAGGGTGTGGCCACGTTTTGGCCATACTCACCTCACCACTCTCTCCATCACTAGGCTGTGGGATTTGGGTTCGGCGAATTCGGAAGGGTATTCCGCCATCAATCGGTGGCCAGCGTCTCGTTTGTTGGCAAGCAGCGTGCATAGCGTGCAGGTGAGCTTGGCGTTTGGAGAAAAAGTTTTCCCATTACTTTTACACTACATAATCATAATAAAAAAATGTACGATAAAATATAAAGAAGCAGTAATGTAATTATGATAAAAATTTCTACTAGTATTTTTGTTAAACACTTTATTAAGAACCCAATTTCAATAGGAACCTCATTTATAAATAAATAAAAAAAGGAAAATTAAATAGGAGATAGAGGTACAAAAGTTTTCCAATATAAAACATGAATAGCAGCCCTGTTGCGAGGCTCTTGCGGGGCACGGGGCGAGGGAGGGGGGCGAGGGGTGATCGCGGGAGGGCAGGGGGATGAAATTCTGTTGATTGTGCGGATTAGCCAGAGATGGGCGCGATACTACCAAGACCGATCGAGCGAGACAAGCGAATCCGAGTCGAATCCCGAAAGTGTAGAATTTGAATTTATATGAAAAGGAAAGACGACGCCGGCTTCCAGTGCGAACATATCCCGAGTTCGGGCAATAAAATCGCTTCGAATCGAGTCGTAGGGCAGAGCGATGTGTTCGCGGGGCGGCTGTAAGCGGGTCGCATTTGAGGCGGGATAAATTCTTGTTTAGGTGGAATAGGGAATGGGCTTTTTTCTCGTCGGAATGCTGATCGAATTTATTTGTGTTGAGAATTTAATCAAACAAAATTTAACGTTTGGTAATCAGACCAACTCTCCTCGGAGATAGCTTCTTCTAATTTTATCTTTTTTTCGTACTTGTTCACTTTCGTTTTAGGATAAATTTATCCGTCTTTCGCGTATTGAAGTAATCGTAATACGGTATATAAAGATATATTTTCTCTATGATTTTACGTAAAATGCTTTTGAGAATTGAAAAATCAAAGTTATGCCGGATACAGAAAAAACCCTAATTAATTAATCAATTAATCATAATCATGAAAATTCGGATAACCGGCATAGTTATACAGATCAGAGCAATCTGAAGCGGCATACAGTCGGTCACACAGTTCCTGCAACTAAATGCTAATGATCACTTCGTCTGCAGCTTCTTGCTCCGCAGTTAGTAACAAAATGCTTTTGATTGTCGTCCTTTTTAGTACACCCCAACGCAAAAATAGGGGTGTACATTTGTATGTCTGACTGTGGCATCGTAGCTTCTAAACGGATGGACAAATTTCAATGTGGTTTTTTTTTAATTTGATGAATACTTAGCAACGTTTGACTAAAATTCTTTTGACTGATTAAAATGATCGATCCTTGTTGGTGAAGAGATCTTTGCCATGATGAATCTCTGACACACAATGAATATAGCTTCCACTCGTCTGATTAATTTAAAATACATATACATTACATTATCTAAATCCGAAGACACTGTAATAATGTGGTGAACATGATCTCCCAGCTTGGCTGGTCTGGGTAAAGGTTTATTCAATGTTGAATGTATATCTTGGCATGTATTGGTACACAGACGAACCCTGGTTGTGAGGCGGTTACAGAAGCCGGCTCGCGCACACACGAGCATGCTTGTGCTCTCGACGCTGGGCAGACAGATCGGCGAGCACAGCGGTGGCGAGCAAAGTGATGCTACGCCCTATCGCCGGTCTTAGGTTCCATTTCAGATTTAGGTTAAGTATCAAATTTATTTTCATGAGTAGTCGGACGCAGGAGCCCCGTTCCTCGATCAACGGAGCGCTAAGATATAAGTGAGGTCGAAGAAAAATCTAGTACATTCCTATAACGATTTCTTGTATTTACGCGAACACTACACATTTGAAATGAAACTATTATTTACGGATTTTATCTCGTTTATTTTTTGTTTTAATACTCCTGACGTTCCGAGTGCTTGCAGCAGCCGCGGTCGGGGAGATAAAAACAAAAATAAACGCGATAAAACCCGTGAATAATAGTTTTATTTCAAATAGTATATTCCTTCTTCAATTATAAAGCATTAGCAACACTGAAAAGCTTTATCGCTAGAAATGAATACAACGAATTACTGCTTGCCACAAATCGTATCATTTATCGCCGCAAAAGCTTCCAGACACCTCAAATAGAGAGAAGTAATGGTCCTTTGTCCGCGCTCATCCAGCTGCACGAGAATCCTACGATATTGCGAACTCATCTTATCTTGCACCACTGATCTCTAATATGGTTCAATAAATCGATCACTATCACTATCTTAATAGACAATTACATTAACAGACGAACCCATCCATTCTCTTAAAATATATCCGATCTCATCCTGCCATATTGTGTGCCAATGATGGGCTTTTTCCAAGTCTAATATTTTTTTCAAATGTTCAGTCTCTCCTCGGTCTAACCGGTCTACATCCGAAATCATGACATTAATAATAACATGATGTGGCGAATCTCGGAACATCTAAGGCGGCTAGGACTCCGTGACGGACCGCTCCGACCTCAAATGCAGAAGGCAGTGCTACTCGATACTGCTCGCATTGTCCGCTGGTTTCTTTCCCTTTCACCCTAACCCTCGGCCGTCTGGTCTCCTCTGCCAGGGGCTTCCAACTAGTTGGGTTTTAATTATCTATTTAATTTTATTATAAACATAATGTATTAAATATTATTTATTCTACGATATTATTTGTATCTATACGTATTTATATATGCAACCCACCCCGATGAGAATATATAGAAATACCCCAAAAAAATTTATAACATGATGTTAACTTGGAATGTGTTTATTATTCTCAGAATACCGGCGAGAAGTAGACGCATTTTATGCTTCGGCGTTTCGTTCGGTGAGTGAGGTAACCGGAGGCCCACTCTTACTGCTCCTTTCCTTCCTCATACGCTCTCCCATCTTATAAAATCCTGAAAGGCCGGCAACGCACCTGCAGCTCCTCTGTTGTTGCAGATATATGTCGGGGACGGCAATCACGTACCCTCAGGGGACCAGATTGGAGCAACCTTTTCCATAAAAAAAATTTTTAAATGTATATTTTAAAAAATCACATCGATCAGAAGGTAACGACATACTGAGTAACCATTTTTTAAGTCTCTACGCGAGAATGGGGTAAATTTTCTTGTCTGTAATTAATCAACTTTTTAACTCGAAATTTGTTATTTAAAGCTTCATTAAAATTTTCTTTTTTTATTTGTGTGAACATCGAGCTGACAGTCCATCTCATAGTAAATGGCTAGTGCAGCGCGTGGACACCTGCACACAACTACAGCTAGACTGGGTCGGATGGATGGAATGTCTCGCAGCCCGGAATCATTCTAGCTCTGTATACTCTTCGAACCGGGGCTCAATAGCGGTACAAGCAGCCGATAGGTGGATAGGAGAGAGTGGAGCCCTGCCTGTCCGCTCCGAATGTGAAAAGGAGCCTGCTACATGGTAAAGCACTATGCTCGTAAGAAATTCCAATTGTAATTTTTTACAATCTACCACCGTTTCGCAATAGGGTTCCTTCGTCGGAGAAGAAAAGGGTGGAAGAAACTCCGTAGGTATTCTCTTTTTTGTTAATGTTTAACAGATTTCACACGTAACAAATTGTACGAAATAAAAAGCAACGAATAGTCACACGTGCAATTTAAACATATTCTTAGAAAAAGCAGGATCTGCAGACCCGTGCTGGGCAGCGCAGACAAGCACGACCCATGTGTCTTTGTATCATACTCGTGTATTATCAACAGACATAATATGAAATGAATTGAATACAGATATTTCAAAATACTATAACCATTATTAACGTGGCTGGGCCATTAATTGCGAACGCCTCAAATCCCTCGCCGCCCATTCGAGCCAATGTCGCGACATACATCAAGCCACTTAAGCAAATAAGCCCCTATTAATCAGGGGCTCATCTGTACTTCATTAAATAGCAATTGTGTAATTCGGATCATGTCTGACTACAGTATGTAGGCGTCGGGAAGGCAATTACAGCGACCGCTTTTTAATAAACATGACGAAGGTTTTTACGTCGGCATTGGAATTGTATTGGTACTAGCTGAGCCCCCTGGACACATCTACGGCGTGAATGCGACCTTATTGACATACAATGGAATCTTGACTAGGAAACTAATAGCTTAATGATCCAAATGAACCCCGAGCTCCTTTGGACCTCGGCGAGAGCGGCGACGTCGCAGGAAATAAGTTTTCGGTGCGTCGGCGACTTGGAATGAACAGCTGACAGCGGCGCGGGACATCGAGCGAGATCCTCGACGCGGACCTCGGCGGTCCTGCTATCTGAACTACTAGCGTGGCTTTCAAACAGTGAATGAATTTTTAAAATCGGTGGTACAGGAGATTATCTCGCGTATTTACATAAACTCACATTCTCTCTTTGTGTTACAAGCTGTAGAACAAAATATTAAGTAATTGGACCTATGTCCTTTGCAAAGTCATTAGAAACATAATATCTAAAATACCTGATCAAAATCAGACTTGCCCAACGATTCCGTATGCATTAGAATATAGATCAATATTTATAAAATTCCCTAAACAAGCTTAATACTCGCGTAAAGTACAAACTGTTGTCATACAAAACCAAGCTTTAAGCCGTAGGACTTCATTTTATTATTACGCATTCCATTCGACGCCATCTCTGAGATACTTTTTAATTTTATAATTCAGATGCGTTCGCTATTTGCTAAAAACCCACTTTAATAAAAAAAAAATCAATATTCTCAAAAGTTACAAAAATTGCCTTAAAGCTTTAACTTTTAACCGACGAAATTAAAAAAAGAAAAATTAACTATACTGCTTTAAATAATTACCAAGTATCAAGTTACTTCAAAACAATCCTTATGTCAGTCATTTATTTTATGTTCATGCCATCTAGTGTTAATATTACTTAACTTCGTAAAGCTGCGAAAATAAGTTAAACTGTAAAGTGTAAAAGATGGCGCTATTACCTATAGTGCTCCTTTGTAAGCTTCACCGTGTTTAACCTAAGGAATGTATTTATTCAAAAGCCTTGTCTAGCAAGCAGCGCTGAAATGATCCCACTATTCAACTTCAATGCAAAAGAATTCCAAAAACTTAACAAATGTCCTTCCCCTGAAACTAACTAAAAGAACATGATTAAAATCGGTTAAGTTTTTATATAACAGCAGTTGCAGCATCCCGCGATTTCACCCGCGTTAAATTTGGACTATATATGCCCGCTATACACATGACGAGAGTTTATAGTTACAGTTTTGCTCCTATTATCTATAGCGTGATGTTATATAGCCAATATGAGCTTCAAATACAAAGTCTTCATAAAATTGGTTTATAAAATTTAAATTTACAGATTTTAAGGAAGTTTGGGAAAATTAATAAGAAAAAGTCATAGACTTTCGCAACGACATGAAAAACACCAAAACAATTTCCTCAAAATCGGTGCAGTGGATATGGCCTGCACATAGAAATACAGTTCCTCTTTATATGTTAGTACTAGCTAGCTGCTCTTTCCGGTAGATGGCGCGTTGAGTATGAGAAAAGAAATTTATTTATTAATAACTCGACGAAAGCGTCACCTTCCTACTATCGGGTCTAAGGTTTGTCATTTACTTTTTTGGCCCTAACCAACATGTATTGAGGATATGAGTTATTTTACTCCATAAATATAAAATTTGTAAATAACTCGACCGCAGCGCCACCTATCGGGCCCTAACTCGACTATGAACCATCGTCTAGACAGTACAAATACGTTGAAGGAATATAGCCGCAGCCGGCACACACGGAAGCTGATTTTTTATGTATATACTCGTAAGTTACAACTTACATAGTTGTATATATTTTTACCTACCTACTAAGGTAAGTTTTTTACCGTATCGAAATTGTTCCAATCTATGGTCAATAATTGTAATTATTTGTAGAAATAATATAAAGTTGTATTATTTAACTTGTCGGCTACTATTTTAACACAATAGTTAAAATTTTATTAGTTTCAAAAGTGTACTAAATATCTTTCGGAGGGGTTAAACTTTATTCATCCCCTCTGTGTTTTCGCAAACTGTAAGGTTCCGCTGCTGACTAGGAAAAACAAATATTCAGGTTTATAGGTTCCATAAAATACTACGAAAAGACGTAAAGTCTTTGTTTAACTAACTAAAAAGGGTGATTGCAATATAAAGGAATACTTAGATGATAATAACTCGTAGGAATGAGCTGATCACTCCCAAACCGTTTCTAGAAAAAAATATTGTGATATTTCACTATTCAAATGTTTTGTTTTGAAATAAATACAAAAAAAAAAACCTACGGAATTTCTTTGTCTGATCCTGATTTTTCTTCGTCGGTGGAGGATTTAAAAAAAAAATACGACCGCCGAGTGAAATGTATGTCTGTAGCGTTGAATGAGTGATTTGATTTGATTCGCCTCCGCCTCGTGGGTGAGCCAGCGGGTTGCGCCGCGTCGAGGACAATATCGAGATATTCCCCATTGCATCCCAATTCATTGATTATATTTAAAGATTAACCAATTTTAAATGTCTGTGCTAAAATTACAATATGTTCAACTCGAGCTGGGTAAAATTGTTCATATAGAGCCACTATATATTATAGCAATTCTCATTAAACTTTCAGAAATCCCTTATGTTGTAGACATTCCTCCATTACGCACGAGGCGGTTTGCCTCTTCTTTCTTTGTGCGGACGGCTAAGGAGTGGAACTCTCTGCCGAGGTCGGTTTTTCCGGAGGCCTATATAACCTGGATATCTTCAAGGCCAAAGTGAACAGACATCTAGGCAAGCGTGTACCATCCTAGGCCTCATCTTCGCTTTCCATCGGGCAAGATTGAGGTCAAACGCAGGCCTATTTTTTTCATAAAAAAAAAAAAATCTGTGCGATATCCCTTTAACCACTAACGCGCCATAGAACTGACTTGGCGAGCGGCTGACACGCACGGGAGCGCGATGCGAGCGCCCCGAAGCACCAGCTTGGAGCACCCTCGCGCTGCTCCCCCTGTTGTCCGATTCACGAACACAATACGATACCATTCTCCATTCGTTATGTGCAACTAATGACGATTATTTACGTTTTTAAATGCCCCAGTGGTCATCCTTTGCAAATATTTTTTTAACTGCTATGTAAATATAATAAAATATAATAAATATATAGATTTACATTTATTATATATTTTTTTTCCCTCTCTAATCTATCACCTACACCTACTTCATTTCATCTCTGCATCGTCCAAAGGTTAACTGGTAGAGAATGCTTCTGGCATTAAGTCCGCCTATATACATTTTCATGTATATGAAGTTAAATAAATAAAATAAAATAAATAAATAAATATAATGCTTGCTTGTAATGATCCTCAGATCCCCCGTAAGCACGGGTGCTATAAAGCACTACTACATATTCATGGCAACCGTTTCAACTAAGCTTAATAGCTTTGTCAGGAACTAATTCTTGTGTCGCAATCGGCGTCCTAGTGTTAGCATCGCAGAAAATATAAGTTTCGTCTGTCAAGCGTATGTTTTACAATCTTATTTCATCATTTCGATTTATGAGCAATAAGCTTTAGCTCACATTTGTACCTAGAGAGCATTGTTTGTGCTTCAGAAAGTCGATACGTACTAATTACAAGCTGGTCAAAAGACAGTAAATAGGAATGGACCAGTTATGTAATATACTCTTTTTCAAGAGTCAAATGTTACAAGCACGCGGTGCATCGTACTGTCTAGCAAACGAGACTCTGGCGACTGAGACGCAGCATCCCAATGCGAGGGAGCCGGCACTGCGCTCGACAAACCAGCGCGTGCCCGGCGTGGTGAGTCCGAGCAAGTCTTCTTTGCACGGCATGCCAGCTTTAGTCGACGTCGATATTATAGAAATACCTATATCCAGCAGTAAATTTAAGGCGATCGATGAAGAAGAAACAACAAACCGGAACAGTAAATAAGCACAATACTTTCAGTAAACAACAGCACAGTACAGGACACGCACCGATGTGTAAAGCCCCGTTCGACAAGCCGTAATGTATTGACATGCGTTGTATCGACAGGTTGCCCTTATTGCCTATAGTTTTGATAACAGAATTCGGGTCACCGAGTAATTTCACATTTTCCTTAAACAACAAAGTATTCAATCAAAATTCACACAAAGTTTTGCTCGGAGGAGCTGTGTAAATTAGATTGCTTTAGTAGATAAGAAAGAGTATATAACCACTCTGTTTTAGTACATAACGTATTCACCGTTGATATAGAAAGGTACTCTATATCTGTATGGAAATAGAGTGCTTTTCCATCAAGTAGATGTTTCAGAATAGCGGGGTTTAAGATTACTCCGACTCAGATTAAGAACAACTAATTAGAGGGTTACCACCATAGAATAAGAATTTATGTAGGCTGTTATTATTGAATAATTTATATATTATTATATTATGAAGTCGGCAGTAAACAGATTACATGTACGTCGGTGAACACCACTCGCATCTGTGATTACTTGCTTGCGTCCAGCTATAATTTACGGCAACAGCGCAGAGAGCCTGGTTAACTGCACTCCAGGTAGACAGAAACAACTAATCGTTAGACAGAGACGGAAAGCAATGTGTCACAGCCGGCGGTGACAGTGGATAAGTGGAGGAGACTTGTGCCGGCCTGGCCGATCCAACTAATTTGACATTCGCATGAGAGACTTTATTCATGAATCTGCAGCTTGGCTCTACCACATACAAAAATTAAAAACAGGACGTCACAAATCTACTGTTGGGCGTAGGCGCTCATCAATGAATTCCATGAAGAACAGTGCTAAGCCACCTGCATCTATTGACTTCCCGCAAAGCTGTGCAGGTCCCACTCATTGAATAAACCGAAAAAGAATTAAACATTAAAAGAATTTTAATATTCTTTGCAGCTGCAGAAAACTCATAACATCGGAAATTAAAAAGAAAACGCGACAAAATCCATAGAAAGTTTTATTCAATGTATAGTAGTCGCGTAAATAAGTAAATAAGTAATCGCGTAAATAAGGAGCCTCTTAGTAGCAGTCCAGTGCTTAACATTGGCCTCTCTGAGTGGTGGTCCAGGCTCAGCGACCAATCCACGTCGCAGCAGCAAACCAGACCTCGCACCTGCTGCCCGTTACCGGTCTGGACAATTTGCAACTGTGTATATTGTAGATATTGTTATTCTTCCATCTATCCAATAATAACCACACACAAGTGGATAACAAGCTACTGCTACTAAACCTCTCCAAGACCTGGCGAGAACTGACTTGGTGCCCCTGGCTGTCACAACACAACAGACAACAGACGACGTTTATTAAACAATATGTTCCAAAGTTTGTGCGCTCACGTACGATAACGATATTACTTTATAATATATGCTATGAATTATTATATTTTTCCAATATAACTTTTAGGAAAATTTATTCTCTTCTCAACTTTGATGAATTCGTCTCCAGATGACCAGTCCTTGGGATGTTGGCAGAAGCAATGATCTTTGCACAGGTGCAGGGTCTCGGTGCACCCTTGGACATCATATTGAGTTGACGCACGGGGCCTTGCCCAGCGACAGCTGTGTAAGATTCATATAGGAGTGCTTTAGCCCTGCTCATTTCGTATTTCTCAGTAAAATGGGACGTGCAGATCTGCATCATACTTATCTCATCCATTACGTGCAGCAGGTGCTGCAGGACAGGCAAGATCGTTTGCCACAAATTAATTAGAACCCATGGTTGCAACGGGGGCGCGAATCATACACTCGTACGTGTGTACAATGTGGCGCGTCCGACGTAGAGCGCGGAACATAAGTAACGATTTATCATTGTCACAAAGTGAATGGAGTTGAGGCTCTGGGTTCAACAACTCGGAGTAACATCAGGTACTAACACAACTGATATTAAATATAAGAAAAATATGAAACTAAAAGCAAAATGATAGAAGTTGGTACTTGAAAACGGAGGACTAAAACTTAATGTGCCGAAGACTGTGTACGTTGCTTGTGGCTCGTGCATACTCGTAGATCCCAAATGCAGCGAGACCGTCGGTTCGTAGCCGGATGACTGATACTGAACGGTTAAATTCACTTTATTTATAACGGACCTGTTTTTATTGCGAGATGTGAAAGGGATAATATGTGGCCGCAAAATACCCCTGAAGGTAAAATATACAAAAAAATTGGTTTACAGCACACGACCGCTGGACCTGAAAGCTTTTGGCCTGACGCGATTAGGTGCTTCATAGGATTAGAAACTTTGTGTAGGGTCTGTAACGTAATGTAACGCGTTATTTTTTAATAACTTTGGAGTGACGAAAGAGCTAATATTTTATTAGTAACTAGCTAGTGCAGCTCATGGACTCGTCAAATAACTTCAATCGAATACGGTTACAAATGCGTTGTCGCCCTTGAGGACTAAAATAGAATGACTGGCTGTTTGTGACTATATTGGCTAGGTATACTTTTCTGATTAGAGGCTGAATTAAGTAATGGGTGGTTATATAACAAGAACCTAGCAGAGAGTTCCTAGACGGAATAGGAATCTTTGCACCGCGTGCGCTCCGTCCGCTCCGTGATAGATCCAAATTCATTTTCATTGTTTGTTTTTTAAGTATTAAGTATTCTTTACTGTAACCTACGTAGTTTAAAAAAAATCAATTTTTCATTCATAAAACGCTTTTAAAACTATATTCAATCATCGTTTACTTTGGATGTTGACTGCACTTCCAAAGCAATCTTGTCATATGTAGAGTACAGTGAATGTGATTGGATCGATAGACAGATTCCACTTTCGAAACTAAATTTACGGACTTTGTGTCGATTTATTAACTTGTTTCTGTCCTGAGGTTTCGGGTGCTTTAATTAAACGCAAACTGTGTCCTTTAATTATTCCGTAAACAAGAGTTTCATTTCAATTGTGCAGTATTCGCTTCAAAAGGCAAGAATGAGACACTGTGACTGATCTAAAAAGCGTTGATTAGTCGCTGTGTTAGTTCGTGTGATAGTTTGCCTGCGGCGCACGGGGTTCGCGGGTTTGATTCCCGCGAGGAATATTTGTTTGTATCGACTACAAACAATTGTTCCGTACGGGAATTTGCCATGTGCGAATTATGTATGTTCACTAACGATACGAGACAGGCGACATTCCTGGAGTGGGGGTAACGTTTTGTTTTATAATGAAAAAGTGAACTAAGGAGTGCCTCTGTACTCACCTCGTCAGGCTGTGTTGGTGATGAGAATAATACAAAGGTATCATAAGGAATTAAATGATGTTGATGATAATGTCAAGATGGAATATCGACCTGCACAGTGTTGCGGAAAGTCGATGGATGCAGGTGGCACGAGAACGATCTCTGTGGCAATCTTTGGGGGAGGTCTATGTTCAGCAGTAGACTTGTGATAGGCTGAAATCATGATGATGATGATGATGGGGATAAACCTTACGCTAATAAACTGTTAGACCTTCTATTAATTCTAATTATACAAAAGCATAACTTCGCTACGACTTAAAAGCAAAATTGTCAAATAATTACCGGTGTGGTTGTGGAACTGTTAGCAACGGGCTGGTGGCGCGAGCCCGAGCCGACGCAAACGCTCACAAATCGCATTTTAATGCTCCGCTTGTGTATTTACTCAATCAAATAAATAAATACTTATTACAAGTCAAATAGATTTTGTGATTTGATTGTAATGTTTCCTTTTGCTCTGAAATTGATTGTTCAGTGACGTTTTATGAAGCGAATTCTGGTTCATTGATATGAACGTTTTCCCGTACTTTTGTGACAGGACGAAAAGTGCACTGACATTGTATGACAGCCTGGACAACTTCCGCCGCTGAACAAGGTCAGACGCAGAGTTAGTTGCGATCGGCGCGCGTGGCGAGCTGGTGCGACCTCGCAGTACCGAAGAGTTTTTTTTTTATGGGAAAGGCGGCAAACGAACATGCGGTTCACCTGATGGTAAGTGATTACCGACGTCCATGTACATCCGCAACACCAGAGGTGCTCCAGGTGCGTTGCTGGCCTTAAAGGGTATTTGGGAGATGGGAGGGAGGATGGGAAGGGGGTGTGGTGCCTCCGGTTACCTCACTCACCGAACCAAACGCAGAAGCACAAGATGCCCCTACATCACGGCGGTATTCTGCGAGGCAGTGGTACCAATCCGGTCGAGCCGGCCCATTCGAGCAGCGGCAAAAGCCGCCGCTTGGCTCTACCTACGTTCTCTACGTTCAAAAGTTCAAAAGTTTGCACCTCCGACACGGACCGCTGCTCGTCATCAGCCTGCTGTTGTACAGATCCTGCTCTCCCGACTTCTGTCATATTCTGTCATATTCTAGGTATTTCCACTAATCCACTTTTTTCCCGACTTCTGTCATATGCTAGGTATTTCCACTAATCCACTTTAATGACACTCAGGATGTGAGATGAGGAGGGAGATTTTCGCCGATTTTCTGACACCGCCTCGAAAACTATTTTAATTTTTTTTTTTTTCAATAGACAACACTTCCTACTTTTTAGTTGTTACTCAACTAAGTGACGAACCAGCTCGTAGACAAACGAGGCACTGAGGCACTGAGGCACTGAGGCACTGATGGTTTCGTGTAACAATGTGTCATCATTAAGAGATTACGACACTCCTACCTGTCGATAGGTTATCTTGGAAGGCCACTGACAGTATATAGATCAGTCAGTGGGTTAACATCTACGCGTACCTCACCGCACTCGTGCAGCATCCGAGTCGTGCGAACCGGTGTTCCTGTCACCTTCACTTACAATGCATGCAACAGCTTCGAGTGAGCTGGGTGAGATGTTCTATTGCGATTTAGCGTCCATATGTAATGTATTATCATCTTGCTGCAATTGGTTTAATGAAGGTAAATTATTATTATTATTATACTCGTAAGTATTGTCAATGGACGTTTGAATGGAATAATTATTGATTTTATGATAACTAAGTAAATCAAATGTGAATCCAAATAATGAGACTGTCTAGTATGGTAGGTAAACTTTGTAGGTACGTCTAAGAAAAATATAAAGAAATGTGTATGAAAGATAAACAACTCACCTGAGAGAAGAATGAAGTATAGCATCGAAAGAAGGATGTGCGCGCGCGGCATGGCGCAGGAGGGAGAGGGCGCGAGGGCGCCGCGGGGTGTGCGAGCGAGACGGAGACAGGCGGGGCGGGGGCGCGGCGCACCTAGTGCTCATCTCCACGGACGTTGCATCTGAGAACAAACGGTTTCATCATGTTCTTGCACTGGAGTATCTTTCACTTACACTGCGAAGTGGTAGGATACCATCTCCCTATAGAGGCGGTCGGGTTGGTGAGCGCAGCACTGGCCTCCACCGCTGAGCGGATTTTGCTTGGGTTTTGCTGCCACCGCTCGGTAGCTGGAGCCTCTATCGACATTTAGCAGAGTGCATCTCCTGAGTTCAACCAGTTTGTATATTCTCCCGTAGACAATATAGCATATTGGAAATAGTAATTTTACCAACAGTCGATAGCCAAGAGTTTCGTGGCATTTTCCTGAGTTGCATTTTACAATCGAGATCGAAATAGTTCAGTTATATGTTAGAATAAAAAAAAAAATTAAATAAAAAAATTAGTGCTATAAATAATAAAAGAATGTACCGATTTATTGGTAATTCGACGTATTCCCGTTAGGAGGTGATAGGGGTGACTATTTAATCCCCATATGCATTATGCAAAAGAACCGTTTTTGAGTTATCATGTTTTTCAAAATAAGTCAAAAATGATACATCAATAATTTATTAAAAAAGAGTATCAATTTAAATCTCTGTTTTTCTTCTGATTTATAAAAACGAGTAAACACTGGTTAATTATCAATATTAAAACAAGAATTATCGGTCCAAATTTAAAAATGCGAAATGAAGAAAGATATTATTTCAATATTTTTTTTAGATTTATTCCGCCTAAATGCTTTAAAGACAATAAAAAAGTTATGAAACTTGATTTGCAGATTATTTTAAAAACATAACCGTTTTCTTAGCTCTCCTGCAATGGACAACAACAAGGAACTTTTTTCAAATAACTGAAAAATATAATTGTCACAAAGGAAGCCGGAAATTCGAATTCGAACTAAGCCTAAGATCGTTCTTTAAAATGTCCATTAAATTAATTAAAAACAATACCCAATGTAAATAAAACAAAAAATACAAATTTAAAATAAAATTTAGAAGCTGTAACAGCTTAGTAGTAATAACAATTGACAATTAATAATATGTAACAATTCAGACATTTTGTAATTTAGCCTAATTAAAGTTCTTACTCGAAGTCACTTCCCCCGCTGCGTACGCAAGCTCGCATTCTTTTTCTGTGTTGTGACTTAACTACCGGAGTTGTCAAATTATTCAGCATCGCATTTGCTGCGTTTATAATTCTTCTTTTAAGTTCTTCTGCGGATGACACAGGCGAGACGTCGTATACTAGGGATAAGGTAATTTTAGGCTCCATACTCCATACCAGTCACACGCGTGCTGTGAAATTTGATATATCGTTGTATTTAAATAAATAGGATGTTAAAAAACTATATTATTTAACACTTCTTTAATAACTGCTACATCTTATTACAGGTACCTAGACAACGACAAGGAAAAACGAAGAGCGCGAATATCTGTTCATTGCAAAAGAAACAGCTTTGAGCGCAATTATGTTGTGGTTGGCAACGTTTTTAAGTTTACGCCGCGTGTGTGGTTATGTTGTGGTTGGTAACGTTTTTACGTTTACGCCGCGTGTGTGGTTATGCACGGGAAGACGAGCTTTGTGGTTAACGCGAGCTCCGAAGATACGCTCACAGAGCTATTGTCTAACGTCGTTACGGTATCGAACGGCCCCCGACGTCCGCGCGGCTCCCGACGGAGTGCTATCGGGGTCGTCAGTCGGGGCGGCGAGCACGCCCTAGGGTTACCAGAGTTTTAGTTTTGTCTTTAGGTAATAATTTAAAAAATCTTTTCGTGTGCTATTTCCATTTTTAAGTATACATTGCTGTAGACCCAAATCCCAGAAGCTAGTGATGGATTTAATATGAGGAAAAGTTTTGTCTGGTCCTGTCACAGAGGCTCAAAGAATCTGAAGAAAAAATATATTAGTAAACAACCTTAGTATGGGCCAATACTGCAGGCTTTATCGCTACGTAGAGAAGCAGAGGGAGAGGAATGGGAAAATCTGCGCTACTGCCGAAATATTCTCAGGCACTTCAAAACCAACACCGTTGTATCCCACATTATTCTTCTACAAAACCATTGTACCCAAGCGCAGATTCCCACCTGAACTGAGACCACAGCAATATTACCTCATGAAGCTGTTTACCAACCCAGCCAGCATAGTTAGGGTATAACTTCAAAGAAATGATATAGTTCTAGACCCTTTTATCAGGCAACCCTACTTAGCAGCGATTGTATTTCCACTGAAAGTATTCGGAACCCTCGCAAGGCCCGTGTGTGCAGGGAGTGTGGGGGGGGGGAGGAGGATGGGTGGCACGTGTCTCAAATTGTCTGCTATTTATTGAGGACAGCATTAGAAAGCATGGCTGTTACTTACTGGCTGCCGAAGATTCGATGTCATTAGGGTCTAATGCGATTTCCAAATGAATGATATTTTATTTGGATATTTTATAATATAAGTTATTAAAATTATTGTTGTAGTTAATCAAGTCAACTCAAACTGCGTGTACTGTATTTAAGATTGATAAACATTCAACCCTCATCAATCTTTACTTGTATGTGTACGTAGTTTATATGTAGTTGACAGAGATATCGACCGCATCTTGCATCGAAAAATCATTAGGCTTTATCGCGTTCCGTCTCTGGCAGTGAACAGAGAGAAAAAGATAAAGATTTCAAAAAGTCTGCACATATTTGACTAAAACAGCTTTTCCTTTTTGCTCCTTTCTCCTTATGAAATTTTATCTTATTAATGCAATACAATAGGTCAAATGAAGACGACAAATTTCAATCGGAAACTGTTTCATCTTTGGAATGAAAAAAGTTTGTAGCAATAAAATTTCTTAAAGCCAAGAATACAAGAACTGCAGAATCAAGGCCTCTTCCTAAAACCACGACTTATACATTTAAGATTACTGCTTCATCAGCCTATTTGTGTCAATTGCTGAACATAGGCACCTCTAAGCAAGTGCCAACAAAATTCGGCAAGCATTTCTTGTAAGGTTTTCCCATTTATTTCCTGTATATCCGTGTTTATTTTGCGTCAACAACGCGGCATAATCATAATAACCAACGACATTATGAAATAAGTCCTATTATCTAACATAACGACTAACTTATATTATCTTCCCCCAAAATATCCTAGAACATTAGCTATAACGATTGGCCATTAACTGATTTCCAAAAAATAAATTCATTGCAATAAACATGCTGCGAAATAGTTAACGAAATAATTAAGGTACTTCATTAACTGTAACTTTAAGATAATTAAATAGCAAACCCTTTGAAATAACTTCCCTTTACTGCAGTGATATGTTTCATCGGATTGCACAACACAAACACTAGATATAATAAAGGGCCTAACCAACTCCCTCGCAGCCCCCAGCTAATGTTTCAGTCAAGTGGGAGATATTTACTGCCGCACAAACCACGGTCAAGTGCTGTCAGCGTCATTATCAGTTCCCTCTGCGGGCGCAATGGTTAGGGGCCACTTGGATTTTGTGGTAAGAGAGACGTGTGGAAAATCCATTATTCTTGAGTATCTCTTTAAAAATATTTTTATTCTTAAATTTAATATGTATTGTAATGTAGTCATATAGTATATATATATAGTACAAAAAATGAGTATATATATTTTGCTAACAAACGATGTACATATTTTTTATCGCATTTTTCAATAGTGAAAGAAAATATTATACAGCTGTATGCCATATACCTATGTTAATGACTAATTACGACTAGTTTTTTTTTAACTGTAAGTAATAAATGTCTCTCAAAACTATTAAATCAAATCGTTTTCTTATATTTCAGGTAAAATCTATATTTTTCTTTAATTACAACAAAACGTCGCATCTCTTGTTTCTCAAAAAGTTTTCCTATTTTTCTGTAAAAAAATCAGGTGTACCGCTCGTCACGTAGTCACGTCACGTCCCACGCACGTCACGTCCCAGACAAGCTCTGGTACATAACCCAATTGTCGAGTTTAAAGATCAAGAATGTCTAGCTGTTTAGTACCTATGGCCACAGTCTGGTTTTTATTTTTGGATTTTTTCTGATATTTCTCTTTATCAACTGTCGGCACATAATGAATGCGAACAGGTTGTGGGCTCTCAAGCACTAACACCGCTTAGCGATTGTTGATACATTTATGTAGTTCTTACTTCCCACCTAAATGATAAAACATTCGAATGAGGTTGACGCGTCACGCGTTACATTTCAGTACGTGGCAGACCGCTGGGAGTGCGAGCGACAGTGATTGAGCACTTGTCCACTCGGCACAAGTGTCCCCTGGGAGCAGGGACAGCGCGGACGCAGTTGCGTTGAGCATCCCTCTGGCGAGACCGCAAAGTTATGGTACCCTTCACATCAATTATCGGTCGCTGGCTTTTGAGAGATGCGGATTTCTCGCCCGCTCTTGTACCCAGTATAATTAGTTTTGGGTTCTTTTTTCAACCAAAGACATTAAAGTACATAATACTAAGCTTTGAACTAAGTTTAAGAATTGAAAGATCAAGATAAGTTGATTAATGTGCACCTTGCTATGTAACCAATGAGGCTCTGGCGATCGAATGATGGCGGAATGTCATCACAAGTGTTTGCCGAAACCGCGCTTGCCAACCAGCTTACCCAGCGTGGTGAGCATGGCTCTTGGTGCCTCTTGTTTGGAAGCGCCTACGTTCGTAAGAAGTAAATAGATACAAAAATGCGTTTAAAAAATTGCAGGCGGAATATTTTTTAATAAAGCAATGTATTTTTTCAACATCTCTAAAATTACGTAGCAGTAGTAACAGTAGATTTCTTATTATACTAACAATTGCGATTAGCATAGAACATATTTCTTATAACCGGTGTTTATCAATATAAAAAAAAATTAAGGAGAAAATAAAACACGAAATATGTCAGACAGAAACGTTAGGAGTGTGTAGATGACACCTGATATTGTCAAAGTGTCTGCGCGATCTTCGCTTGTAATTCAGACATTTAATTTAGTTTGTCGGTCCCAATTATCTCCCCTAGCTACACATTTTATTCCATGGGGCCGGAGACAGGGGTCTGCTTAATCTCTTATATATCCATAATAATTCATGTCCCCTTTAGATGGGCAAGAACACAAACCGTATATGATGATGAACATTTTTTGCATACAGATATAAATGAAACAATCGAGTACACGGTAGACCTGCATCGATACTCGATTAAGAATCAAAACGCAACTACCCTGTCACCCTTGAGGATAGACATGGAATGCCTCGTTACCAGTCAATGGATCTCTGGGTCAGTCACTCAGCTTACACACCTTACGTAACACTTCAGCATTACATTATACATTTATTTAGGTTAACTTTATTTTTCAAACAGTTCATAGCATTGTATGAATAATATATGCTCAGTGTGTAAGACGATGGCTTTTGTATTGATGAACCTTTATTATAATAACGTATCTTGTGTGTAGAGTTTTAAGTACAATCTGTGTGAGTGTGTTTTGTGTTTGTGCGTGTTGCTCCGGTGACTTCACTCACCGAACGAAACGCAGAAGCACAATATGCCTCTACTTCATCCCGGTATTCTGCGAGGTACGCGAGTAACAGTAGGAGAAAAAGCACTAGCTCACCAACCCAGCGTGGAGATTCTATGTAAATCTTTCATGCATAGCGTGCGGGCCTTAGTTGCCGCATTCACGGCCCCATGTCCAGCGGTGGACTTGCACAGGCTGATGAGGTACAAGACTGATTAGACGAGGTATGACAAGACAATTCTGCTGCGAGACGAACTGTTTTCAAATAGACTGAGTATCGTGAACAATGCTGCGTTGCGGTAACTACTGCAACATAGTACATTGCTGGCTGAGTACTACAATATTCGTTTTGTGCATGCATTTAATATATACATTTTTTTACGTTATTAAAAAAGTAAAAATATAAGTTATCCACAGATAGAAAAGTGAAAAGAAAAACACAAGAGTTTATTTCACAAGTTCTACCAAAAATTAATTAGTTTTTGCGTAAACAGATACTAATTATTTTGGTTCTTGTTGTCGTACAAACGTGTTTTATTTACAAATGAAAGGAAGATTTTAATGATTTCTCGTATTCACGCGCACACTACACATTTGAAACGAAACTATTATTTACGGATTTTATCGCGTTTAATTTTGTTTTACTTATTGTGCACTTGAAGCGTCGGTAATTTCAAAACGTAAATAACGCGACAAAATTAGTTTCATCTCAAAGGATGATTTAAGACAAAAATTTAAAAGAGCACCAATAACTTTTACATTTTGGATGGTTCAAGTAGTACTTAATTTAAGCCATATTTCTTTTCAATGCACCCTGGATACATGATGGCGGATAATAATTTACGACGCGCCACGATTGTGCCTCGAACCGTGTCCAAGGGTGAACCAATGAACCAGAGCTTGCAAGCAAACACGTGTCTCTCCCGCGAGGGATCTCCCGCATTTATTCTATGATGTACATTATAATTACTGTAACAAATATCATAAACAGCATAGCTACGGAGTTTCTTTCGCCTGTTTTTTCTCCGTCAGAGGAGCCTCGTTATAAAACGGCAGTAGATTGTAAAATAATAATAATAAGAAGATTTGACATCTGACTAACGACGAAGAATAAAGAAAAGAAAGATAGAATTTTACAATTGGTAAATTGGTACAAGTGTATTTCATACAGTTCGGCGGCAGTTCGTGTGAGCACGGTGACGGGCACGCTTCACGCTTCACGGCATTAAACGGAGGAGCAGCCGAACGAGGTCGCGGCCAGCTTCGTCAGCCACTTGTGTGTCTCAATCTATGACGACCAGGATTTCTTTTTAAATTCAGCTAATGAGTCAGAAATCTGCAGTCCAATGAAATACGGAAATTATGGCCTTCAATTGTATTACATCATTGACATGCCTCTTCTAAATAAAGAGTATTTGCTCTAATCGCCATTCGATCAGGTCGGCGATCCCGGTGACACGCCACGCCTCTCTACTCCCTACTATGGTCATAGTATTTATAGTTATATATAAGTTTACAAACCAAAGCGGTACTAAGATAACTTTAAACAATCTGTAAAGACTATGAGAGACGACCGCGTTGCTGAGCCGACGACAATATTTGTTGGTTGTGCTCAGTGGCTGGATCTTCCTCTGGTTTTATCGCTTAAGCGTTACATCGGATACAGGGAGGCGAAGATGATAAGTGATGCCTCTGTGTATGCGCGTAACTCTACAGCACTATAATATCTCCTGCGCAGCTGACAAACTGACTAGTATTCGGAAATTGGCGAAAGCCGGTTTATGCTTGAAACTGGTCAGGAAGGTATACTAAACAACCAAGATTACTTTATTCGTCACAAAGTGATTGTTAGCACACAGGAGCTGGGGCTGCAGGTCCCGTGGACAACCTCTCAAGTGTACATTGCGGCAGATGTTCGGCCGACGGGACTCACGGGAATTGTGATTTGGAAATGCAATTCAGTGAGAGCTGCAGATTCAGTTGCGACAGTAAAGCGTAACGAAATCGAAAACAGTCTTGCTCGATGAATAAATGTTGGATTCATTTGAAGGGCTGTAACAAAACAATGTGGTTACAAGTGACCATGGGACGGCCAGCAGTGTCATCGACGTGACCTAAATATTAAAACACACGAAATGTTGCAGTTCAACAGGAAACATTTGTTGACGCTTTCACGGAAAGGCCTATGTCCGGCAGCGGATATAGCTCGATAAAGAATAAGGAAATATTAACTTAAACAGAAAAAAATGCCAAATATTTTTTATTTGCTTTGTTATAGAACCGTGTTTGTCGCATATTTATTTTCATTTCTATATCCTCTTTTTCCTAACAACCCTTTAGCTCGCACATTTTCTGTTCTGCGCAATACCTCAAGCGGCCACAACGTATATAAAATAAATTTGACACATGTCGTTTGCAAAGCGAGCGCCGTCGGCAGCTCCCGCCGGAGTGCCAGACGAATTGTCGCATTGTTAAAATGTTTCAAGGTTTCAGCAACGAGTTGAGTCACATGTTATGTTTTCAAAGTAAAATCATAACGAGTAATCAACCCGTCACCCGTAGGGGTGAACAGAGACACAGGTTTACATTTTGCGAAACTCAGGGTACCCAACCACTTATAACGGACTCTCTTTTCGTCTCTCGGGGAGAAATAACGTAACAGGAAGGTGACAAGGCTCATCAACTGGTTTGCTCCCAGAAGGTTTAATATTTTTCTCTTGCGAGTAGTCTGCTCTTACTTCTCCTTAGGCACACGTCTAATTCACGGTCAATTATGACATAATATTTACTTCTACTAACATTCTGTCTCTTATCTGATTTCAATTCGTTTTCGGATAGATTGATTCGATTTCACAACACGAAGATTGTACCCATGTCTCAATATAAATCAATAACTTGAATAAGTCACAAGCATTCATTCATTATAATATTTATATCATCTGAAGTTAGAACGAAGAAAATGAAATCGTTTACACTCGAAACTTTTGCAACGACAAGCAAAGGGAGCTGACGGGTCCTAACACACAGCGAACTTTGAAATCGTTGTGCAAAATGTTAATATTCCAGCACTGTAAGCTCCGAATGCGGTGAGTCAACAATGTTACAGTTTAGTGGTGGAATGCAATGCCAGGAGCGTCCGACCGCTCCCTGTCTTGTTTTTATTTCATTCCCTTTTTTGCGGAACAACTTTAAGGATCTTTGTATAAACTCGTAAGCGTGTATCTGTAAATATTATTTATTCTAGTTATTTCCGTCGAATAAAGTGATGCTCATCACCCCAAATGCCTATTCTATTTAATTATAAAATGTAAGCAAAGACAGGAACTCTTGGACAACCGCCCTGGCCTAGGCTATGAGATGGTTGTGCGCATTGCTTTTCATTACAGTAATAGAAAAAAAGAAAGAGAGATTTATTGAACATAAACCAACTTTAACAGATGATCATTCGTAAATGCAATGCATACCTTTTTTGCCGCGCAAGTGCAGTGCGATAGTTTCTTATTGAAATTAGAATAATTTAATAACAATAGAATAATTTCTGATAGAAAAATCCACTTTTGAATACAGGCTTTCAAGCAACTGAATGAACTCGAGAAACTTTCTTCCCAACGGTTATTTGTTTCGTGCCAACTTTAAAAGCAAAGCAGCAGTCTGCAATTGTCCAGCTCGAGGCATCTGTCTGTTGCCGCTCCTCCTCGGAATGTTTCAGATAGTTTGGAGGTCGGAAAGGCTCGACCACGCTGCTGCAGCATGAGTTCGCGGACTTCACGTGTCCTCGAAATAATTACGTTTTTGAAGGTCGAACTTAGATCACTCACGCACAATGAAATTAAAGGATGCACCCTGGCCGCTACACTACTAGCGCCTCTTTTCTGAGGCTGAGGCTGACCGAGAACTAGAAAAACTATACCTAGAAAATTGCACATCATACCCAACACTGTCGCCGACGCCTCTTTCACAAATGAATTATTTGGCGCATAAATTTAGCCCCGGTGATATTTACGGTCGCGTTGACAGTGAATAATGACTCTTTTTATACAACATTAAGCATTAAGATTACGTGAATTACTACAGTGTACGTCACACCGCAAACACTTCCGTAAATTTTAGACGCTTTTCATTAGCTTGCCGAGTAAAACATTCCACCAGCATCTATACAAAGTTTCATGCGTCTGAAGTAATTAAGGAAACAGTTATTTACAGTCCACCTTAAAAACCTGTAAGGAGTCTGACCCAAAAGTTTAACCGGTCTGCTGTCCACGAAGTCTGTCGTTCCCAGCGCTGAGTGCGGGGAGATTCCTCGCACGTTGCTCGCTGCAGCAGACACTGCTGCTGAGGACGAAGCGAAGGAACTGGCGATCAAAGTCTTCCCTGCGCTTCTCGATCGCTTTACTCTAGTCGTAAAAACAAAACGAAACGCGATTAAATCCGTAAATAATACTTTCATTTCAAATGTGTTATAAGTACTATAGTACTAGATCTTAGATTCATCACCGATGATAACGTGGTAAACATGGAGAAATGAGCCTGCTTCAAGCTTAGTAAGCGGGTCCACAATTACGGCACTAATCCACGAGGACCTGCCTCTGAGCATCGGCGAGGTTGTGCAGCGGCTGGGTGCTCCAACGCGAACCATGCCTCCTCGCGCGTAGGTGTTCGTGTAAAAATTCGGGAACGGTTCCCGATTCAATTTGAAGTATGTGCTGAATCTCTAAAAACTTAATTCGCTCATTCCCTTTAACAACTTTTTTACAAAATTTTCTTCATAACAGCCGTCAATGGGTGACCACTACTTCTTTACCTCTCAAAGCCAGTCGAGCGGACTCTAGTTGGTTGCAGCTCACGGCAGCCGCACGCGGTTGCCGGAAGTGTCATTTGAAGTCCATCAAACGGCTCGTCCGGTTTTGGCGACAATTGAAATCGTAAAAAATCATCGCGTGAAAATGTTACCGACGCTGATCCATTTTTCAATGAAACACGATACTTCTATTTAGCACGTAAAGATGTGAATAGAAATTTGAAATAGGAACATTCGTATTATACTTTGAAAAAAATAAAATTCCTCAAAATAAATTATAACTGGTGTCAAAAAAACAAAAACGGAAAACGTTATCGCGCAAAACTTTTTGCGTGGCCGGGGATGACGGTGCTGGAAGATGGGTAACGGAATCCTTTAATGGCTTCGAGTAAACCCATCTAATTTGGGCGTATTAGACTTAGCGCGTCCTGTGCACTGCACACGTCCCATCAACGTCTGAGAAAAGCGAGTACAGTTTAGTTTTAAAAGCATATGTTTAATTAAATACCAGTAAGAGTTTCACAGCCGTTGTCTGTCGGTGTTTGCAATCGTTTTTCCTAACATCTGGACTAATGTTATTATTCCAATGTGTCTCTGTATGTATGTATCTTTCGTCTGGTACTGCGATCGCAAATTCGCTTGCAGAGCGTGGTGATCATGGCAAATCCCCCTTTTGAAGGGACCTGTGTCCTAGACTGGACTATCTAGACGCCATGAAGATAAGATAAAGACAAGCGGTGAGCCAGTCGCTGTTTTATGTATGAAATGCTAAAATTCGTTCACAAATTTCGATTAACTTATTGGTGCGTGCTCCACACATGCCACCCCCTTCCCGCTCGGCTGCGATCCTCCGCAACTGGACGGAAACCCTGACAATTGCAAGTAGCATAATGACTACAGTAATAATTACATTTTAAAAAGACCGGTAATACAGATTGTAATAAAAATAAATGTAGTATGAATTAGATTTTGTTTTGTACATAAAAAAGAAAAGGGAATCATGTGAATAAGATAGATGTTGGCAAACATGATTCTATGTTACTTTCAAGTAAATCGGGAGCGAAATAAAATGATGAAGGGTCTCCTGCTCCCGCAACGGATAAGCGGAACTGTAGATCGCTCCCCCGACGGAGACGCCTGCATACAAACTAAATAGGAATTCTACACATAGATAAACACAACCCTCGACGAGTGCTCTTAAAATAATGAGGAAATTGAACCGCTGACTGAAGACTAAAGAAATCGTCTCGGGGAAATTTAGTTCCCATTCAGTCTGTTTGCACGGCCGCGTTTCTCAGTAACATACGAAATATAGCGCAGTCGGAGAAGCTTTTTTTATTAAAATTATTAAATAGTTTAATTATATCTTACATTTAACTACTATTAATCTAATGTACAATGAGGCTACGATGTCTATCCGAGTACAGAATCAGAGTACGAAACCAATCCAACTGCAGAAAGGTGTAAGACAGGGTGATGTCATATCCCCGAAACTCTTCACCGCTGCATTGGAAGATGTTTTCAAGCAGCTGAACTGGAAAGGATACGGTATCAACATCAATGGCGAATACATCACTCACCTTCGATTTGCCGACGACATAGTTCTTATGGCAGGATCGCTGGAGGAGCTTAGTACGATGCTCAATGACCTCAATAACGTCTCCCAACAGGTTGGTCTTAAGATGACCATGGACAAGACGAAGTTCATGTCAAACGTCCATGTCACACCAATACCGGTTGTTGTTGGGAACAATAGGCTCGAAGTTGTAGACGAGTACGTATACCTGGGACAAATTGTCCGATTAGGTAAGTCCAACTTCGACTCAGAGGTAAATCGACGAATCCCATTCGGCTGGGCTGCGTTCGGGAAACTACGTCATATCTTCTCGTCGAGTATACCGTAAAGCCTCAAGAGCAAAGTATACAACCAGTGCCAGTGATGACATACGGAACCGAGACTTGGTCTTTCACTGCAGGCCGTATGAGGAAGCTCAAAGTTGCTCAGCGCGGTATGGAAAGGGCTATGCTCGGTGTTTCTCTGCGTGATAGAGTCTGCAACGATGATATCCGCAGCAGAACTAAGGTAACCGACATAGCCGTAAAGATCAGCAAGCTGAAGTGGCAATGGGCCGGCCACATAGCTCGCAGAACTGACAACCGCTGGGGAAAAAAGGTTCTCGAGTGGCAGCCACGTACAGGCAAACGCAGTGTAGGACGACCCCCCACAAGATGGAGTGACGACCTGCGGAGTGTTGCGGGAAGTCGATGGATGCAGGTGGCTCAGGACCGAGCTTCGTGGCAATCTTTGGGGGAGGCCTATGTTCAGCAGTGGACTTCTGATAGGCTGAAATGATGATGAATCTAATGCATAAGAAGTGTAAGAGAGGGCACAACAGCTTCTGACACTCTACACACACAGACACACAGTGATGATAACTATAGTCACCATGTATAGACTCATCGAGACAACTGTGTCGCAACCTGTTTCATAACTCTTGCCTGATACACAGGTTCAATACCAATTTTAAAAAAAGTATTCGTAGAAACGGTTACAGTCTTTTTATATGTACAGATTGTATTTCGTAAATATGTTTTCCTATACAACAAAACTATTGTCAATAACTTCTATTTTGTGGATTTATTACTATATAGTAATTAATATTCATACTATATAGTAGTAGTAAAGAACATTCTTGACACGCAAAATACGCGCACAGTCTTGGAGTTGCGGATAGCAGCCCGTCATAACATAACTTTCTTAATATTCTTGTAGCTTGTGCTTCGTTTTTGATTTTTAACCTACATACATAGTTAAACTCCTTTTATTGATTAATATTAATCATGAACATTTTCTCGTACTTACCATATCTACAGCGTTAGGTTAGATAGAGTAGACGTAATATACAAGATCACTCGCGGGTTTGCTTCTGTTAAGTTACAGAGAAACAAAGTTCACATTAGAAATATACAGTTCAAACTTTTTATACAATTTTGAACGTACTTCATTGCAAAACTCTGGACTTCACTTCAGCTGTCTCAATCTCAATCTTTAGGATGATCTCGTGCCGCAGGTGCGTGTGCAGGCCATGCGAGTTAACTGCGCCGCACGCCTTGCATTCTTTGCCAAGTTGAAGTTAATAAAGATTTTTTTGTAGTTTAAGACATTTATATTACGCGAATAGTCGTTCCTTCATCCAAGGATGAGCATCACGCCTTCACACCAGTTGCGCCGGCAGCGCGCTGAACCGTAAAGTGTAACGCTCTGCGTGGCACCGCAGCGCTCCTGCTGACCCATCAGCTACCTTAATATTCGAACCGAAAGACATCAATGATCGCACACTGCTGCCCGGCAGCAAAGTTTTGGAGCAAACCTTCATTGGAGGCTGGTAACCTAGTATCTTTGGGGGAGGCCTATGTTCAGCAGTGGACTTGTGATAGGCTGAAATGATGATGATGATGAACCTAGTAGTACGTCTAGTAAATAAACACATAATATTGTATTTTCTCTTATTTCAGTAAAATACAGATTAAGGGGTTTTTTTTGTATCTCTCGCATTTTTTTTTGTATCTCTGGTTTATGGCCTTAGATGCCACGCCTGGTGAGCGCTATTTTTTTTTATATTATTAGTTCTCTCTGTCCGATACTCATGGAATGGCAGATCCTCTAATACCGCCATCAGACGGTGGTAAGTACAGATGTTAGAAATTTTGACCATCGGTCTCCTTGTACGATATCCGTGGTCAGACAGGGTTGCTGCTGTTCTTTACTTCCGACTGTCACACAGGTTCTGATTCTTCTAATATAACATAATTCAGCACAAGTAAAAGTTCATTACAATAAAGTTTCACATGAAAGACTTACAGACTTGATGTCTGTCAGATTCACAGCTTTGTGCCGCGGCCAAAGTTGTGCCCTCCCCGGGAACCGACTCTACGTCGTGAAAATATTCGTCTCTACTTTTTCTATCCGCTCGGGATAATGCAAAGAACCTAAAGCTATTATTCATTTTTCTTCTTAAGCCTTCTCGTAACTGAAATTTGTAACGTTAGAATAAAACAGAATGCTTTTGATTCGGTGAAGATTATTAATAATAAAAAAATCAGCTAAAGGTCACAATGCCACGATAGCCGAGTCGACCAAGGGGTCTGCCTCCAAATTAGGAGTTCGGAGTTCGATCGCATATGAAGAGGACTCGTACCGTTAAGTTTTCCGAATCTTATGTGCGTATTCTATCGTTTTTCTGAATGACGGCGACCGGCGACCGGCGACCTGCTCGTCACCCCCCTTGCGTGCTCCAAATAAACTGTAGTGAACGGTGTATTAGAACGACTGAAATAAATGTCTAGATCTCTGACCACGCTAGTATTGAGGATACGGTGGTGAGTCGGTCGTTTTTAATTTATAGTCTGTCACATCTATTTTGCCTGTAAGAGACGATAAGGCGAAAAACAAAACAATAAAAGAAACCAGCAACTTCAGCACATGTGGGTACCGGTATGAGCAGTGAGGTCTGCGGGGCGAAGTATCCGCGGTGGTGCCGTGATTGCCAATCTGTCTGCTAAGCGTGTAAACTATTACACCTCGAATAAAGTTTCGTTTAGCCAAACCATTTAAAAAAAATAGCAATTGAATTATTAAAAAAAAACGACTGCGTAAAATGTTTTATTTCCTATCTTTTGTTTCATTCACAGACGCTATATTTAAATTAATATTTAATTATAGTGCATATGGAAACGGTTCGGGATAATTATACACCGTGTCACTTCCACAATGAAGACGAATCTAACGACAGCTCACATGCTGAAAACCAAAGGGCCAAAGAAATAGTCATACACACATATATTCGAAAAACATAACCTTCCTCGACACAAAACAAAACCTTCCATGGACTCGACAACACCCGTCAATGAAAATACTGGAATAAGTCAGAATATACTAGAATGTTGCGAGTGAACCGGACCAATAAGAAACGCATCGAAGTGGGTTGTCCTCAACTAGTAAATAAATAAATAATAACTCGGTCAGACATTCGATTCTTTTACTAGTAACCTTCATAATCAATTATATGAATAAAGTATTAAGATTAGACAAAGATAATCGTTTCGGGAATGTTTTGAATCTCTTGAACTAACCTAAATGGGTGACAACGATATCGTAAATGCATCTGCATACGAAACAATGATTGAAACAAAGCCTTTGGTAACAAAGCGCACAACTCCCACAACACACACGTTTCCTATAGACATGACAGTCACGGACTGATGTCGTTCAATGCTGTTTGCGGCTATGCAATGTTACAACAATTTACATCAAACAATTGCCTTTTAAAGAACCTATCAAAGTTTCCCTTTAAAACTTTCCACATTCAATTTTAGCTCCGAGCTACGGACAAGGATATCAATTGCGCAGATATGCCTAGGGGAATAGGAGATTTACAATCTTACCTACCAGCTACTATAAAGCGTCACCCTTCCTGTCGTTCATAATAGAAAATGATATCGAACTTTCGTCAATTCGCGGAAGATCCGCTTCTAATCCAGTCTGCGACGCGTATTTCCGCGCGGCGTCTCAATTACCTCCCCTTCGTACAATTTACGAGTTGGGGATGCGGGCTCGGGGACTTGGAACTGCTTAATCTTCCCTTTCCATGCCATTTCTAAGCTGAAAAATTACTCGTTTTTTTAATTTTTGATAACTTTTTCTTTATAATTTTACTGTCTAAGCGTAAATAATTTTGATAGATGTATTTCAGTACAAAAATATTAGACCCTACTATAAATAAGTTTTAAGAATACGCTTTCAAAACTACAATTAAAGAGTGTTTAATAGGTAGGCATCTATATAGCTTCTGTTCTGTTTCACAACTTCGGCAACTGTTCTACAATATTTATATTTCCTTTTCATACAAAAGAACCGGAATGTTACTGTTATTACATTGCTAACGTCCAGGACCACGGCGAACACCCCACCAGCACAAGTCGACAAACAAGAGACACAGAAATAAAAACCGCGTAACTTTCTTGTTCCGAGTCAGCAACAAATAACAAGAGCATCCCCTCGTCGTTGGCAGGTTTAAACTCTTTATTTATCGCGAAGGTGTCGGCGGAAAATAAAATTCTTATCACGTCGGTAAATAGACGCACGGAGCGCAGGGGAGGAGCGCAGAGTGACAGCGCAGCGTGGCAGCGCAGTGTGGCAGCGCGCTGCCGGAGCGAATTGCGCAGCGCGGGGTGACTGTGATGAATGAGGAACGTGGAATCGTTTTCTTAGGTGTATTATATTTTACGTCATTTCTGAAGTCAGTTTATCTTGAGAATAACATAGTATCTTAAAACAACAAACTATGCAGATAAACAATTTAAACGGATCCTTTAGTGATTTTACTTTTCCTCAAGGATTTCGTAACGGAGAATATGCCATCTCTTTCTTCAAATACCAACCATGTGCACCCTGCTAGATAATAAACGTGGCTCTGGCGACCGAAAGATGGCGGAATATCCATCCGGATATGCCATTCCCCAAGTCCCACAGACTAGTGAAGGGGAGCAGCGGCACGATTTCAAGAAATGCATATGTCAGCACTTTCTTGGAGAGTTTATATGCAGCAGCAGTTCGAGTTTCTGCTTTGATTTCCCTTTGCATTGCGATCAGTATTTGAATTTAAGCAGATGAGCTCTATGTCAAACAAATCCCTCAATTAGCTAATTTATTATTCCTCGACGGGATTGTCTTGTTTATCCCATTTATATATTATTAATATTTATAGACATCAGTAGTACTCGATGCAGAATATTAATGAAAATTTTCGCTTTCTTCTCGTTCTTTAAATGTTTAGATCGAAAGACAGTTTCAGTGTTGTTAGTTTTTATAAAATATATAGTAAATGTAACTATTCGGTCTCTATAAATAAATCAATAACACGGTACGCGACGGGAATGTCCACCGTCATACGAATAAATGGATAGCTGACATCGAGCCGAGCGAACAACGGCCGGTGGAGCCGGAGTGGCGCAGCGCCGCCGCCCGGCGTGTGGGTCGCGGCTCTCGCGCCCGCTCACGGCCGCAACCGACACTCGTCGCGGCCACATTAGCGTCTCTTACAGTACTTTAGAAGACTTAAAGAACAAATGCCATTGTGAAGCGAAATGCATAGAAACATTCTAAAAGCCGCTTTGATTCTTTGGAAAATGCCTCGAGGTCGGCAAATACTGCACAATGCTTTATACTCAACTGTCTGTACGTAGAGTACCCACACATAAAGAAGTATATTTTTGTAAATATGTTATGTTACAATGTGTGCTCAATGTGTGTAATGATGTAGGTGCTGTGAAAAATCCTTGTGATGCGAATAATACAAAAAATATATTTCATTCAGAAAGTTCATAAAATGAAATAATTGTTCGTGTATCAGTACACACTGATACGCCCAAGAACTGAATCAATTGTGGGAATATACACATTTTCATAGAGCATGAGTGACATAGATTCGATCCCCGGTGGGCGGCACCACTAAAATTTTAAGTGCAGTACCACGTGCCCGGCGGTGAAGTAAAACATCGTATGGAAATCTGAGAAATAATAAAAAATATTATTTCTAGGATATGTGAAGCACGCCAACCCGCACTGGAGCAGCGTGGCGGGCCCTTCCGGCTCCTAAAACCCTGTCAGATATTTGAGAAGGAGGCCGTTGCCCAGCTTTGGGCACTAATAGACTGTTACTTTACTTTTACGTTTTATTAAAATATACCAAAAGATATTTTCTATGGCGAAGATTTTATCTTGAATTGAAAACCGGAGCGCCAATAGCCAAATGGGTTAGGGTGCGGACTACGAAACTAGACGTAGTAAGTTCGGGCCCGCCATTCGACTATTGTCGTGAACCACTCCAGATACAAGCTGTAAGCTTAGTTGGAGGGCTAACAGGATTATTAGTAATGTTACTTAAGAAAAGCATTGCTAGTATTCTTTAAAAAAAAAATCTGTAGTTTTTTTTTATAAATCACTGTATGGTATTTTTATTTACAAATCGATGCATGCGTCCTACCATAAAACGTTACACACGGTTACAGTTTCAGGGTCCGTATAATTACAGCTGGCCCTCAACGATGAACGATGAATTGTTGATATCCATGTGTCCATATACACTATGTAGCCCATAGTCAGTTACCATCAGGCGTACTGTTAGCTAGCTTTGTAATCTCCGTTGATCAATCTTTATAGACACAATTAATCAAAGACTTGGTAGTTACGGTATACCGAGGAAACTAATGTATCGCTTATACATTGATGCATAGAAAATGTAACGCTTAATCAAGATTTGTTTTCCCTGCCGTGGCCGAAGAAGTTTCCTACCCAACTTAAGTTTGCTTAACTTAACTTAGTTGATAAAATGACTGAAAATGTAAAACTATACATTTACGAGAATACAACGTAAAAGGATAGCTGGCAACAGAAAACGAAGCTAAATGGAAACGTAACAAGGAAGCTGCTGCAATATCGGTGGCCTCGCGTCTTGCTGATAAATGCGAACGACAAATATCCGAGAGAAAAATTCCAGCAATAACAAGTTGCGACAAGTTTCGAGGCCGCGAGTCGCGGCGCTGAAGAATGAACAGATATTTGGAATTTATTGTCGTACTTTAACTTTGCTGTCGGCCTCGGAGCGTCTCCAGCAGCCGCGGACCTAACTAGAGTTGCTGATTAATGGAACGTTTTGGAGTTCATGCTCATACAGATAAAAGCAAGGAATAAGTATACGGTATTTGAAAACTTTGGCGAGCGATAACTTTTTAAATATCGATTTTATTGATTTTACAAGTTATGTTGTTATTAGTTTGTGAGTTATGTTTTTTTTATGTCTAACACATAACAGTAGTGGTCTTGAATGTCAACTGTAGTTACCGCCGGCGCTAGTCTGTCCCGTGCTTAATTTGAAATCTTCCTCAGATTGGATTTAAAATTAGACTTTTTTCAAACAATGATAATAAAAAGTGTCCTTTATTTTACTCTGTGAAGCATATCGAAAGAAGAGGTCGCCAAATACACACCGAATTTTAATTCTATACGTTCAACGCATGCAGCAATAAAAAGTTGGTGTAATTTCTTAATCTAGCAATGTTTTGAAACGTTTAGATAAAAGGTTTTTTTATAGAAATGTGTCCCGCGTAGTCCTAAATACGATGTTATTAGTCAGCTTCTGCATCTTTTTCTTTAATGTGAGGAAGTACGAGCATCTATCTTCAATCTGACAAGTTGTCGAGAGCAGATGAGTTTAGGTTACAGATAGGTACCAAAATTTTTTATTCATCATCAACATCCTATGCATCAGTTTGCATTATATTTTGATTTATCAGTATCATTTTAAGAAAACAATTATGTTCTTGAGATAATAAGTGGCTACTGCAGTCCATAGGCACCTGGAACACAACTGCATTGAAGGAGGTAGCAGATGCGTGGCAGTCCGTAGCTTCTTCCTAGTCTCTTTAACACCACAGTTTGGCTGCAGAAATAACTAAGAGGGTTGCACCTACCCGGGCCACGTCAGCGCCGTGAAGGAGTCTACTACTGGTAAAACATAATGTTTTGCCGTTTGCATTCGAACGGTTGGCTAGTCACGCTATCTGCTTAATTATTTACGTTTATCTTTGCGTTGTTTACGTATTATTTGTAACTACTTATATACTATACTAAGATACATCCACCGAAATCGCAGTGGTGGCGAATTAGCTCAAAAATGATTAATTTACAGTTTGACAAGAGCCGCCGACATAGGGAAACTACGAGAAAGTCTTTGATTCAGTTGAAATTTGGGCGGTGCTACAGCCTCTTGAACGGTACCAGAGAGGCCTTCGGTATATCGAAGTGTTGAGGTATTAGTGCAATGAGTCCACAAAGTCTATACGAGTACAGAATCAGTATACGAAACTCATGCTAACCCAATAGCAGAAAGGTGTTTAGACAGGGTGATGAATCCCCGAAACTCTTCACCGCTACATTAGAAAACGTTGTTAAGTTGCTGAAAAAAATACGGAATCATTATGAATAGCGAATACATCATTCGCCTTCGATTTACCGACGACATGGTTCATATGGCAGAATCGCTGGAGGAGTTTGGCACTATGCTCAAGTTGGTTCACTGTGGTCTTTCATTGCAGGCCGTATGAGGACGTATAACCTCAGAGTTGCTCAATGGGCTGTGAAAGAGCTATGTTCAGTGTTTTTCTACTTGTGTGTGATTGTGCAAGTGAAGTCTATTTGAAATGTGTTAATTATGATATGGTTTATGGTTTCATAACCACAAGTATAAAATAATCAACTAAAAAACTAAGAACACTTTCTCAAAAGCTATCATTAAGTCCATCAAATCTTATAAAGGGCACAGGATAAAAAGCTAAAAGAAGTGTAACACAATTGGGTCAAGTAGCGCGGAGCTCCCGCCAGCCGCCGGTTGATCCAACCAGAGCGGGTCGGGTCCGCGTCGAAACAGAGACAAAGGCGAGGCACAATGGCGCTGAAAATTAAGCGGATTTCCCAGAAATGTTTATCATTATTTACTTTCTACGAGAGCGTCCGCGAATTGTATGAAATTGTTGCGAATAATCCTGGAATATATCTGGGAGTGAAATCTAAATTAGAAAGGGAGGATAGTTAACCTAGATGATACTGAAGCTTATTCCGAGGTGTTAATGTCTGCAAGCGAACAATTGAAATGACTGGAGATTAGGTGAAAAATAAAGCAAGAAAAATTATTAATACAAATTGTGAAACGAACGAAGAAAATTTAATTTAATGCGCCTACACGAAGTTTGATATATCATGAAATGAAGTTTGTCAAAATCAAAAACTTAGTTTCCATAGAGTATTACTAATTAATCATAACAATCGTTTATTTTACACAAAAAGATGCAAAGAATTCGCGATTGTAACAAATAACTTCATTAAATTCAATACTTGTACGTAGCAGGCGCTCGCGATACACACACATAGATTGAATCTTAAAAAGGTTAAAACGAAATTGCAATGACAACGATTACTGTCTCGTGAGTAATAAGCGGCTTTTTTAAAGCATTATTACTTCAGATAGGTCAGAGCCACTCATAGTGAAAAACAACATACCTCAAAGTCTCTCTAAGCGAGATCTGATAAAGTCTAGAATTCTTTCTCTTTGAAAAGAAAGCAAAGAATCTTTTTTACCGCTATATCTTTATATTCAAAATTTGCCTCGACGACACTTTGTAAAATACTCTCAGGGACAATTTTCTTAAACGTTAACACAGCACTTCGGCATGGACTGTTCACGCCACGTACGCGTTACTTTGGAAATTCTACACACTTGCTCATAAAAACCCTTCACATATCTCGCACGGTGTGGGGAGGGACACGCCGCCCCCCGGTCGGGGTGTCGGCGGGCTGCGACCTGTATCTATGAAAAGTTTAAGAAATACCAATAGTTTTATATGAATGGAATTATTTTAAATATCATATTGCGGTAAATAATAATTTGCTTTGTTTAGATAATAAAATATTAGAGCTTAAAACAAGTTCAAGAGCGCGGCGTGCTTTTTGGTGAGAAACTTAAGATATTTTCACCGACGTTGCAACAAAAAAACAAAAAGGTCTTTAGTCTGCAAGGCTCTACTGCAAATAAAAATAAGACCATGCAAATGTATACCAATATCCACTAAAGTACTTTAAGTCCATAAGAATCCACTGCAGAACATAGGCCTCTCCCACAGGGAGGATCTGCCACAATCGCCACGCTTGGCAAGCGGCTTGGCGACCGCAGCACCAGACATCTCGCACCTTGGGCGCTGCTCTCTCCTGCTCCCTCATCGGCCCGGTTAACTTTGGTTCGGTATGTTTAGAGATGGTCATCCCGCCATCTGTCCGTAGCCATTGCGATGTTCAAGGTCCTAGTCGACTATAACAACATCCACGGGAAGAAAAGGGATGGCAAGTTCTTTTTCAAGTATAATATAATTAAGGGCTGTAAGGCAGTCCATCCTAGTCCTCCACAGGCATCGGTGCTGAACTAAAATAGCAATAGCAGACATGGCCGTGTTGGCGTGGTGAGTGTATGTATATGTATGGGTGTACAGGTATACAGGTTATGAGAACCAGTATGTAAATCGAGCCGAGCTTTGTTGGTGCTTTCCAGAAAAGGCCCTGATCCGACAGTGGACCGAGTAGGACTAGTGAAAGGGTTGGTAGGGAGTATGAGGAAGATAATAAAATAGATAAGAACAAGTAGTTTTCAAAAATATTTGAGCTGTTGTTATTTAGAGTGCCTCACCAGAAAGTACAACGTTTAACGTTTGGATATTTACGTATCCAAGAGCATTAGGAAACTAGCAATTCTGTTGAATTGATCCGTGTTTTGTTTCATTACATTATATTCCTTTCCTCATAGCTTATTTGTATGATATCAATGAACTTTACAATTTAAGCTCATATTTATCATGGTAATATTTTATCGCTCCCGGACTTAACATAAAAAGAAACTTTTGAATGAAGTCGCCGGTAATAGTAGTTATGAGTAAAAATAAGTAATAAAATCCAAAAAAGGAATCCTTATTCAATTCAACGTTGAAGCCCAAAGCAAAACAAAAGTAATTTTTAACGAGAAAAAACTGAAGCTCTAATTGTTTATTCACAATATAATAAATTCAAATCAAAAAGTTATTTCTGATAAATTGTATACAAAATGAAATTTACTGAAATTAGAATATACCTATTGAAGTGAATAAGTGCGCCTCGAGGGATTGTAAGTAAAGCTTGCCTTCGTCTTTAATAAATTTGCAAATCAGCAATAGTCGTATGAATGTAGTAGTACAAAGTATTCCTTAATGTTTTAATAAGCGAACCCAGTGTCTCGGAGATCAAACTTTTCACATTGAATGTATTGTAATGTGATGCATTCATCTCATAAGCCATCCCCACTTCGTTTTACATTGTTACATCTACTACTGAAAGGGGAAGGGGTAGGGGAAGGTGAAGGGGAGTGCGTGTTTTGTGTTTGAATGAACACCTCCTCTTCAGTAACCCATAAACAGCCTAAAGTGGGATTTAAACCGCTCGGAGAGGAAGGGATTCTCTATTCTCCCATCCGCAAAATATCTTAAATGGCAGAAAATGCACCTACAGGTCCCCTGGTGTTGTAGATGTACGTGGGCGACAATAATCACTTACCATCAGGCGAACCAATAGCTCGTTTGCCGCCTTAACCAGTATTAAAAAAAATAGTAACATTTCACCGACTTTCGGTGCTTGGACCATTAGAAGCTATGGCCATGTCCAGTTAGTCGTTTCACGAAATGCTCTAATTGTACGATCGAACCGCGACATGCAACGTACATGTGCTGCTACTGTAGTTCTCTTAAATTTTACACTTTTTAAATCTTAGCTAAGTAAGTGACAGATATTGTAAGTGTATATTATTATATATTGAGCTTTAGCTAGCTATCATTAAACATTATTCAAATATTAATTATATATATATATATATATATATATATATAAATATATAAACAAACGGACAGGTCACGTCATGAAATGAAACTTTAGTTACGATCGTTCTGTAACTGGAAAAAGTGTTTCTATTTAATTTGAGTTCACGTATTGTGTCTGGAATCCCCACGCAATAGAACCGGGCATGAGTAGTGTCCCCGGGATATTAGCCTCGGGCGCAACCAGTTTAATATTTGGCCGGGCGTATTCAAATGGGAGCTGGGGACGATATTGCTCGACCGCTCGACCGCTCGACTTCTCGACCGGCGGACGTGGGACATTCGTCTACATTCTATCCCTTCTGATTAAATACCTTGTGATACCCGAAGATAACTTTCCTTGCGAAAAAATTGCACTATTTGATTGCGAGGAAACCTTGCGGCTAGTCACCGCTTCAGCGCGCATTTCCTACTGTCGAGTACCGATGACGATGATGTCGATGAAGAGGCACCGAGAACTTCAACACAGAGGCCGCGGCCTGCCGGCCCTCCGAAAAGGTACCTTCGTCACTTACTTATGTGTTTACGAAAGTGAGGCATTTGTTTGTTATTAGAATTTCGTAAACCCGACGTATAGTCAACGAGCAGTAACGACAGCGAGCTCCTGCCTCTCTCGAGTAGTTACGGATACGTACTTCAAAGAGTAGAGAAAAGAGTACTAGTGTACCAGAGAGGCGTGCGATCTTCGTAATACGTCAACTAAATGCTAATGTGATATGCACATGCACCTGACTCGAGAAATGCTCCAAATGACGGTGATGCCGCATTAACATCCGCTAAGGAATTATAAGCGAATACTGTATATAACAAAAGCTGATTCAGTCTTTATTTTGTACCATGTAATAATAATTAAAGAATATTGCAGGTGCTAATGTTACACTCACATAGCAGGTACTGCTGTAAAACATATTGAAGCTGCCACTTTTAGCATATATGCCCGACATCAGTGTTGACTCCTACAAAATTATGGAACCACAATAAGAAAAGGTGTATTTCGCAGTCTCGCGGATGTGATCGCACCTGAGACATTCAAGGCTTAAAAAATCGGAAAGTTTTAAATTATTTTACATTTTTATACTACGAGAATGAATCCTTCCTTTCGTCTTACATCACGAATAATTTGAAAATTCTCTTTTAACAGGAACCTTCTGGTAGGTTTTATGAGGAACAACTAATGTGTGCCTCCCGAGGCGCTCCGTCTCGCGCTGGGCCGGTCTCATCATCTTTACCTAGTCTTTACATCTTTCAGCATTAGAGTGAAGTCTTGGTAAACTCTGGCCGTATTGGATGAGTAAGTGCTGAACATGAAGACGTATCAGACAAGCAATCGCACGGTCTTAGAGTGCCTGTCGTCTAAACTCTCTATAATAATGTCTGGATTTTATGAACACTTTATGGAAAACACTAAAGAAGACCAGAAATAAACTACATACCCTCTAGTATGACTGCGCTGAAGTGCACTGCCATGGTCTCTAGTGGCGAGCTCGTACGATTCTTGAACAATTTTAGGGGATGACCTCTATTTCACTGTGGACTATCAATTGCAATGATGATGAATAAAGTTTCATCAATACATAAGCATCATCACAGCCTATCAACAACAACAACGACAAGTCCATTTCCGAATACAGGCCTCGCCCGCGTGCCACTGACAACACGCCAGGTGCTTCCGGCAACATTCCGCGAGACTGTAATTTGCCATTCGAATACTTTGGAGTTATGTAAGCTGCATAGCTACGCTAAGCTACGTTTGATTACCGCTCCAGCTCCTCGGTCCAGCTCCTCGGTCGTTAACACTGTGTCACTAGTCGTTGTTGTCGGTTCTATTGTGCACTGACGTAGCGAGGGTCGCTTCGTTATAAGACCTGTATCACTTTCAACCAATCAAACTGACTCCGTAGTCGTTTCGGAAGTGCTACAGAATGCGCTACGCAACGCGCAATACCTTCCCGTGCCACTGTACAGGCGAGGGACGCTGCGCACCCCCGCGACGCCAGGTGTCTGTTTGCTCGGTAAACAAACGCCTATCTGTCATGACAGTTACACAAACAGACACTGTGTATTATGTTGCTTTATGTTTCATCAGGGAGTTTGTTTTTTGTAAGCGTCTGCTCTCAAGAGCAAACAGTGGAACTGTTTCTGATTACTTTTACTTTGTATTTGTTTTCGATGTACTGTTAACTTGTATTTATTCTACTATAATGGAAAAATTTAATTATTGATCTTGAATCTCCAATCTTATTCATATCATTTAATTTTAAGAAGCAAAAAAAACTTACAAAAAGAGAATATCTGCTTTTTGTGTATTGTAAATTACTTAAATTGCATAAACAGCTTCGTTTCTTGATAAATATCTAATACATATTATTATGGATTCCACTAGAAAATGAAGCAAGAGCAATTTTAGGAGTGGCGGAAGAATCTATCTCTGTCTGAGATATCTGTCTGTCTATACGTCGGAGTAATTTATTTGAGATGTCAAATCGTTTTTATTTGAACTATGTGGTAAATACTTAAGACAATCATTTTAATTTAAGTATATTAGGAGCGTAGGTAATTGAAATAGAATCCGTAGTGAGCTGGCGGACCACATGGATACACCGCGAGGAGATTTGAGAGAACGACGAATGAAGGAATAGAAAAAAACGGAGAGCATGAGCTCGATCAAGCGCTGGTTGAGCAGCATCGAGAAGTTTTCGCGAAAATCCTCACAAAAAAAAGGGCAAACAATACCTTGTTGTTCCAAGCAGCGGTCTATTTCTAAGCTCTTACTTTTGCTTTACAAAAGTCTTACAACGCATCTTGACTTACTTTTACTTACGAGACCGACTCTACTCATTTACAAGAAACAATTGGGCGATGTATTACTATCTATTACAGGCTACATTACAAACGAACATATTAAATAAAACAATTCGACAACGGTGCAATGCCTAAAGGAGTGGTACCCGCCAGCTCGCAGCCGCCGGCGGCGGGAGAGCCGGTTGCTGGAGATGCGGTCGGTGCCACCAGTAGCAGCACCAGCGCCAGCGCCAGCGCAAGAATACTATAACATAATATATCGGATAGTGTGCTGGCTAAAGGGACACTGGTGCTCTTCTTCTCTTTCAAATATGAAAAAGCTCTCGTCCGTATACCACAATGGCGTGGTCAGTAATCTAAAACTTCTCTTTGAACGACGTAATATACCATCCTATTTATTGATGCATGAAGAATTGTACGCAATAGTCCTTATCATCTTAATAATAACGAATTTCCGCGAAATAACGCAACAAGCCCCTAACGTGTTAGACAAAAGCGCTAACCGCATCGCGCGTTACGACATTACATTTTACACTGGAGAGGAGGATTTGTGCTTTTGGATAATTATTTGTTTAATTGCTTATCGTTTCTCGCATCTAACGTCTCTCTGTATTTGTCCTTTACCCTTTCCCGTGTCATATTATCGTGTAAGAACTACAAGGAGTAAGAAGGTGAAGTTTAGTGAGTGCTTCTGAGCTGCAGCTAAAACTGGCCACTATATATCCAGTGCATGTGCCATCGCATGTTCTTAAGATATCGCGGAGAACTCAACATCGTCGTATGTCTAGTTTCTGCTTCAAGCACTATTATAGTGTAAATAGTACACTGCAACTGGATACACGTCTGTATTTTGTTTTTATTTCAAATATGTTATATTAATATTTTTATTATATTATTTTACTTCATAAATTTCACTATTTTCATATCCAATATATTTCAATTAATATAATATTTATCATACCATAAAAGAAAAATCATGCTTGTTATAAAGATAAATTGAAATACACAAATGTTTATAGAAGTTCTTATTGGAATTTATCACCGCATTAAAATGGAACAAATCCCTTAACTACATGAACGATCCTGTGAGGCTGCCAATTCATCGATCTATTTTTATTAAAAAAGTATAAAAATTCCAGGAATTTTAATTTTGCCTGAAAATTTAGCTAACTTTGTGAATAATTTCATTCATCGCGTCACAATTGAGCACATACAGAAAGCTCTACATCGAGCACTCACCGGTGCGGATGTCGCGGCGCTGGCTTCACAGAAGGCACTCGCGACGAAACTCGTCGGGCCGCTCCTCCCGCCGCGATAACACTGACTGGATTGAGCCAGAGCCACGCTGCACCCCCCGCCCCGCCCCTCCCACCGGCACCCTGTCAGTAATAGTGTCCCCCTCGCATGGAATGGAACGGGACCCAGTAAATCGGGACTAGCCGATCGTTACGCAGCGATCATGGGACTATTCGACTACGGCCCGATATTTTATAACATATGCATAAAATTTCCTTGATCATTTATTTTTCTGTAATTTCTCATGGGTACCCAGAGCGTTCAATATGTCCAACAGTTAATAGATGGAGTTTAATCTTTTAAAAGTTGAAGCGCCCAGCATCCAATAGTGAAAGCTCGTTCGATACAGCGTACAACAACCAATCACGTTCACGTTAAACATATTTACCACTTGTCGCCATTTACCTTCTATAACTTTGATGTACAATTACTGAACTTCCACTGCTGCAGGGGTTCGCCGCAGCCTCGTTCGCCAGCCAGCAGGTAGATGCAGCATGGCATCCTCCGTATTGTTAATTATATTTAGCTGTCTGCGTGTCGTCACAGCAATCCTAATGGGAGGATGCTCCGTAATCGTCACATTTAACTTAGGATAATCCATTCAATCACATAATGTTTAAAGTTGAAGTACTATTACAGCTTTACGGATCTTTTTGTGGACCATGGAATCCATAGGGTTTTATCGAAGTATATCACAAAAAATAGCATTTGCGAATTCAGTTGATTCACTTTAGCAGTTATTGAATAGGAATCGAAGCAGAACTAAAACACATTTGCATTTGGAGTTGCTCCAGCGAAACGGAATTCAAATTTCGGCCAATGTTCTCGTCCCGGAAACTGATTTGTAGAAAATGACAGATGACCTTAGACTTACTGCACGTTCAAATGAATATTGAAAACCTAATTAATTAACAATGGCTGCATACTTTTCCTGACTTCTCAAGATTCTACATTTATTTATTTCCTGTCTAGTCAATAAATAATCACTTGCCGAATTTAATGTTTAAGAGTACACATTTCTTATGGACTTTTACACCAACTTTTTCAGTAAGACATTTTTAATAATTTTTAATTTTTTGTATGGTACTCACTAGCCACTGGCAGCCAGATTGGTGATCGCAAACTTTGAAGGATGGCTGCAGGAGACCTGGAGATTCTACTTCCTCTATCGGTCTGTATAAGACCACAGCGGGACATACGAGTACAGAGCATGCGTGGAAGATTTGCCCATACTCACCGGTGCGGGCGGGCGGGTGAGCGCGATACCGCTGCCGGTACCGGTGCCGGCACTGACGGCAGGTCGCGCCGCCTGCAGTTCAGGTTGCGTTTTGGAAATAGAGGTAGTGTAAGCATAGTATAAGAGGGAATCTCTTACACCTGGAGCCCCAAGAGATTATTCTAGTCTTAAATAAAATAAAATATAGTTATTAGATTCAGGGGTTACGTTGCGAAAAAAAAATCATTTCTTTTTAAATCATCAAGCTAGAAAATAATAAGTATAGAAGAGAACATATGATACATTTTTAGCTTCTCTACATATTATACCGATTCATAGAAATGTTAGCTGGCTTTTGCTGTCGTTTTCTTGAAGAGGCTTATATTCAGCAATGGACTTGATTGTCGGATGAAGAAGCAGTGTGTGTGTACAAATTGATTTTATTAAAATGTGAAGATGAAGTAACTTCTTGATTATCTCATTACAAGTTTATATTTCGAATATATTAATAAAAACTTTCCATATCTATTATCTGCGTATGTTGAAGTCATTTGCATCAAGAAACAAAACATCACAAAACAATAGATAATAATACAACGAACTTCTTGTTTTCAAGTTGTAAGTGTCCTTTTCAAATGGAGATGAATACGTTGGATGTTTTATAGTATCGCTCACTGGTCTACACGCGTGGACGAGTATATAAGGAAAGGTGTCCGAAGCCAGCGTCACCCAGTAGCTGCTCAGTCGCGGCGATGTTGCAACTGTGGCGTGCCGTGTCGCTCGCCCCCCGCGGCGCTGTCGCGCTGCCGCTTCTGCTTCTCATTGTAAGGATTACCAACAAGGAAGTTTCATTATGTGATTAGCTATTCTGTTATGAAATGGACAACAAAAATCTTAGCCATTCTTAGCCATTTCATCGTTTGTTGCCCCGAAAGTTTTTAAGTGGCTATTGATCCTGAAGATAGCGGAGTCGAAATCCGAAATCTAAAGTTAATGTTTAAGTGAAATTTGGTATGGCTGTAGATTACATAATATAATTTTAATCTCGATTTAGATTGCTCTTAAGAAAAAAAAATATAGCACCACCGCAGCTAATCGCTAATTTGAATCAAATTACATAAATGAATAGTTGATTTAATAGTTGAAAGTTTCGAGAGTCCCGCGCCCGGCCGGGGATGTTTGGTGGGGCTGTTACAGTAGTTTTGTTAAAGGAAAAGTCTTCTGTGATTTTTATTTTTTAACTGAACTGTTGCAGTTTGTGATCGGCAGCAATGCAAGTCCACTGTTTGGTTTGCTCGACGCCTTCGATACCTCGTAAGTATGCTTATGTAAAATGAAGAAACTTCAATACAATAAGAGAGAACCTTATTCTTACTGCCAGAGTCGCAAGAGGAGGCTTTTTATTTCTTGGTAGAGCTGCTTTGTGGGCCCAGATTATGAATATACCATGGAAAAATATTTTGTCAGCATCAAATCAGAATGCGTTATTTTAGTGATCAAGAGTCCAGACCGGGCTCCGTCCCAAAAGTACGTAAAGTTTGTGCTTAGTATTGTTTCCTATAAATTATTTGTAATCAAAGACCTTTAATAATGTTTGAAATGGAATGAACCAGATAAGTCTCGTATAATCGTCACAAATAGCAGCTCAAATATCTCTCTTTCGGACGTTAGCCTTCTTCCTCAACAAAGAAACATATTCAGGCGTTGAGACGGTACGCTGGCTGGTGTCTGGGCGAGCCTGGGCGTGTCGTCACATTGTTTGCTAGTTAACAGAACACCGCGTGCAGAAGAAGTTCGCTCAGCGGACGGTAGAATATGCATTGGTGCAACATAATGTTGTCACTAACGAGTTCTTAAGTTCGGTGACCTCACTTTGGTTAACTGCAGTATGATAGAATAGTAAATATAATCTCAACTAATAATTACAGATTCCAAACCGTAGCATTTTTTCTGGTTCCATTTTAGCCCCAGAAAAGAAAAGGAACGGTAATTGTATTGTTTGAAAGCAAGTCAATAAGAACTGTTCATTAGACCATTCTGACACAGCTCCGAGTACTGCGGCCAAATGTACAACCTGGGTTCACTGCGATCCAAAGAATGGTAACATTCCTTTTTGATGAAGGATCCAGACATTGACAATACTATGGCATCCTACCCATGAGACCGTTACTTTGATCCGGAGTACTCTTCACTCAATATGGAAATCGCAAAATGACATATTTATTTATTAAACGACATGATTTATCTGTCCAAAAACAGGAGAGTATCCTACCGAGGAAGCAAGGAAGCAAGGAAGAGCCGTGGAGCCTACCGCGTGGCCGGGCCGCGCGCTTTAATTTACTTAAAGCAACGTTCATTAAAACATATTTTTGTTTCTTCTGTAATCAGTTATTAAACGTGAAAACATTGCAGGGCTGCGTTAAACGGGACCTCGATTCTCGGAGCACTGGCGCTGGCGCACATCGAACATTCGCTGGATAAGCTGAACGCATTGGCACAGCTGGCGGGCCTCTTCGCTAACGCCACTGAGACAGGTACTCGACTCCATGTGCTCTTTGTGTAGTTCGATTCAGTCTTGCACAGGAAGACAATTATTACAACTTGTTTAACATTGATAGTCAAGTGTATTAATGCAAGACTCCTTGGCTTGTAGTTGGCGTACCTTGCGGTTGAGCCATGACCCAGGTAGGTAGTTAGAATCTCAATCACTATTATACGTATGGTAGCCGTGGTAGCCCAGTGGACAGACCCTTTGCCTTAATTTCATATAACGCTCGGTTACTCATCCGTCATAGATCCCCGATGCTACCATCACTGAAATTGGTTATATCAATTTTAAGTGCTGAATTTACCGCAAATTCAGTGGTGAATGAAAACATCGAGAGGAAACCTCCATGTTTGAGAAAAAAGGAAAAAATATATTTTGAGGACTTACGAAGTCAGCCAAGATATATTCGACCGTCACGCACTGGAGCAGACTCTACCCGGCTACAAAACTTTCTTAAATATTTGAGAGGAGGTCTTTGCCCATCTGTAGGCATATATAGATTTTGCACTGATGAAAATTGAAAATAGTATTCGGAAGTTTTCGCCGTGATCAAAATCGGGTCAGGAGGACATCAAACATCCTCAGACGTAATCTGTTTTATTCATGAGGTATTTACGTAAATTATTATTTCCAGCACTGGTAGGTTAGCGGCTTCCTCTACTGCTGCAACCGCGGAGCTCGACAGAAATTGTTTGTTCCATACAACAGACGAGTCTCACGTCCATATGAAATAAAGAACTTGTATTTTCATGTTGCCTTTTTTTTTATTTCATCGTCACAAACAAATTCACAGCCTATTACAATTTGACATTTTTATTTTCATCACAATTTCACTGCTGAACATTAAAGCCCCATAAATAGTAACAATGCCGTCCTGAGCCATCTGCATTTATCTGCTTCAACCTCATTGTACAAGTTGTTGTATAAATGCACTTGTTGGAAAAAACCTTCCTTTATTTCATAAAAGGTGGCTGCTTCCCGGACCCTTAGATCTTGGACCCTCAGGGGAATGAGCCCGGGGGATAGCAGGGCCGAGGGCAGGGACATAGTTTTGAAGGCTTTTATAATTTTTGGCACAAACCCGCGTAGCACCATGTCGGACTGCTTTCTTATTATTGTTTTACTTGATGCTGGTCACACACACACAAAGAAGCCTGCGGCGGGTAGCGGGGGTTGCGGGGGATCGGAGGTCTTTCATAGACAACAACGGAATTGCAGACTGTTTTCTTTTGCCATTTTTATTTCTTTTACTCTATTTTATATATTACGTAGGTAAGGATAGGTTAAGTTGGGCACGACCTCGCGGAGGACGGTGACTCGAATTGGCGAGACCACTGTGATAGCTCCGCGAGGGTGCTGGGGGCCGGGTAATACTGCCCTTTCCCCAGCTTTTTTTGCTTTGCTCTTCCAACTGGACTTTTCCGGAGAGAGAGCAGCAGTTGAGCCGGTGCACCCTGGGGCGCTGGAACCCAAGCACTCAGTTGCGTCTTGCTGGCCGGCGGCGCATAACCCGCGCGATTTGGGTTTGTCCTGCCTCTCTGTTGGCAGAGAGACATACGGAAGAGCCTCACCCGGTCACTTTGCATGCAAGGGAAGGACTTATTCTGACTCTGCCAACGCTCGACCCCGAAATCTTTCTGGCGTGTCGTGAATCATGTCTCGCGGTACCTAGGGGCATTGGTATATTTTAGTTCTATGCCACCTAAAAATAAGTTTGGACGGTAATATTTCAGCTGTTTGGTAACTAGCATTGCTTGTGAAATTCGCATCCTCCATATTAGGGTGCGAATTTCATGCTGCTTTTTGTTAAGGATTTATTAATCTCTTCATCTAATTGTTGGCCTGTTTTGGCAGTGCCAATTATTATCATGTCGTCTGCGTATGCTTGAATGTGTGCCTTTAAGTGTTCATATTCTTGTAACAGAGAATTCAACAAGATGTTCACACAGCACAGTATTGGTCCACATGTTGAACCCTGGATGCAGACTTTGTTGGTTTGTCTAATGACATTTTGTCATGCGTATTTCAGTTTGATTTCTCTGTTAGACAAGTAGCTCGAAATAAGATTTAAAAGTGATTTATTACTTTGCATAGCTTTCAGTTGGTTTAAAATTGAAGGCCACCATGCGTTTTCGTAAGCCAGTGATTCGATGTTCAGTGACACTATTGCGACTATTCCTTTCCTAATTAGTCCTTTTTTTACTATTGTCATTGGGTCATAAAGGGCGTACTTCGCGTGGTTCAAAAGTGTCCAATTTTTAGGCATTGATTAAAAAGCGCTATTAGTAGTTCCGGGTGGATGCTTCAGATGGATCTTATAGGTTTCGGTATACCTAAAAGATAACTGCCATAAGTTTTTCATTTTCTCTGGACAAAACTTGTCTCTGCAAAAAACAGAAAATGAAAATAATCTTACCAACTACTTGTTTCTGCTGACTCTATTTTGTACCTATATTCTTCTTTTGCCTTTATATACTGTTCAATAACATATTGCCGTCTTGTTGGGTGAGCGTTTCGTATTCTCCTTCTACGTCTGTTTACTTCGTATCTAATATTTCAGCGCTCCACCAAGTTGCGGATTTATTATGGGTCTGTTAGGTTAGGTTAGGTTAGGTCAGGTTAGGTTGGGTTGGGTTAAGGTTAGGTTAGGTCGGGTTAGGTTGGGTTAGGTTGGGTCGGGTTGGGTTAGGTTAGGTTGGGTTGGGTTAGGTTAGGTTAGGTTAGGTTAGGTTAGGTTAGGTTGGTTAGGTTAGGTCGGGTTAGGTTAGGATTGGGTTGGGATTAGGTTAGGTTAGAGTTAGGTTAGGTTGAGTTAGGTTAGGTTGGAGTTGGAGTTGGGTTAGGTTGGTTAGGTTAGGTTAGGATTTAGGTTGGGTTAGGTTAGGTTGGGTTAGAGTTAGGTTAGGTTAGGTTGGGTTAGGTTAGGTTAGGTTAAGGTTGGGTTAGGTTAGGTTGGGTTGGGTTAGGTTAGGATTTAGGTTGGGATTTAGGTTGGGATTGGGTTGGGGTTGGTTAGGTTAGGTTAAGGTTAGGTTAGGATTTAGGTTAGGTTAGGTTAAGGTTAGGTTAGGTTAGGTTAGGTTAAGGTTAGGTTAGGTTAAGGTTAGGTTAGGTTAGAGTTAGGTTGGGATTAGGTTGGGTTAAGGTTAGGTTAGGTTGGAGGTTAGGTTAGGTCGGGTTAGGTTAGGTTAGAGTTAGGTTAGGTTAAGGTTAGGTTGGGTCGGGTTAGGTTGGGATTGGGATTGGGTTAGGTTAGGATTGGGTTGGGTTGGGATTGGGTTAGGTTGGAGGTTAGGTTAGGTCGGGTTAGGTTAGGTCGGGTTAGGTTAGGTCGGGTTAGGTTAGGTTGGAGTTGGGTTAGGTTGAGTTAGGTTGGGATTAGGTTAGGTTAGGTTAGAGTTAGGTTGGGTTAGGATTGGGTTAGGTTGGGTCGGGTTAGGTTAGGTTAGAGTTGGGTTAGGTTAGGTCGGGTTGGGTTAGGTTGAGTTAGGTTAGGTTAGGTCGGGTTAGGTTAGGTCGGGTTAGGTTGGGTTGGGTTGAGTTAGGTTGGGATTGGGATTGGGTTAGGTTGAGTTAGGTTAGGTTGGAAGTTGGGTTGGGTTAGGTTGGGTTAAGGTTAGGTTGGGTTAGGTTAGGTTGGGTTGAGTTGGGTTGGGATTGGGTTAGGTTGGGATTGGGATTGGGTTGGGATTAGGTTAGGTTGAGTTAGGTTAGGTTGGTTAGGTTAGGTCGGGTTAGGTTGGGTTGGGATTTAGGTTAGGTTAAGGTTAGGTTGGGATTTAGGTTAGGTTGGAGTTAGGTTAGAGTTAGGTTAGGTTGGTTAGGTTAGGTCGGGTTAGGTTGGGATTAGGTTAGGTTGGGTTGGGTTGGAGTTAGGTTAGAGTTAGGTTGGGTTGAGTTAGGTTGGAGTTGGGATTGGGTTGGGTTAAGGTTAGGTTGGGATTGGGTTGGGTTGGAGGTTGGGTTAGGTTAGGTCGGGTTAGGTTAGGTTAAGGTTGGGTTGGGATTGGGTTGGGTTAAGGTTAGGTTAGGATTTAGGTTAGGTTAGGATTGGGTTAGGTTAGAGTTGGAGTTGGGTTGGGTTAGGTTGGAGTTAGGTTGGGTTAGGTTGGAGGTTGGGTTGGGTTAAGGTTAGGTTGGGTTAAGGTTAGGTTAGGATTTAGGTTGGGTTGGGGTTGGTTAGGTTAGGTTAGGTTGGGTTAGAGTTAGGTTAGGTTAGGTTGGGTTAGGTTGAGTTAGGTTAGGTTGGGTCGGGTTAGGTTAGGTTAAGGTTAGGTTGGGATTTAGGTTGGGATTTAGGTTAGGTTGAGTTGGGATTGGGTTAGAGTTGGGTTAGGTTGGGATTAGGTTAGGTTGGAGTTGGGTTAGGTTAGGATTTAGGTTGGGATTGGAGTTGGGTTAGGTTAGGTTAGGTTAGGTTGGGTTGGAGTTGGGTTGAGTTGGGTTGGGATTGGGTTGGGTTGAGTTGGGTTGGGTTAGGTTGGAGGTTGGGTTGGGATTGGGTTGGGTTAGAGTTGGGTTGGGTTGGGTTGGAGTTGGGTTGGGTTAGGTTAGGTTGGGTTGAGTTAGGTTAGGTTGGAGGTTAGGTTGGGTCGGGTTAGGTTAGGTCGGGTTAGGTTGGGATTAGGTTAGGTTGAGTTAGGTTGGAGTTAGGTTGGGTTAGGTTGGGATTGAGTTGGGTTAGGTTGGGTTGGGTTGGGTTAAGGTTAGGTTAGGTCGGGTTAGGTTAGGTTGGAGGTTAGGTTGGAGTTGGGGTTGGAGTTGGGTTGGGTTGGAGTTGGGGTTGGAGTTAGGTTAGGTTGGAGTTAGGTTAGGTTGGGATTGGGTTGGGTTGGGTTGAGTTAGGTTAGGTTAGGTTAGGTTAGGATTTAGGTTAGGTTAATACCCTCGAATGTGCTCGGTCCATCAACACGATGTCAGGCTTATTTGCATGAATCGTCCTGTCTGTGATAATGGACCGGTCCCAATAGAGCCTAGCACGGTCATTTTCGAGCACGGCTTCCGGCGTGTATTTATAGTAAGGCAGTCTCGATCCACGAGACCGCACTTCAGAGCGAGCTCCTGGTGTAAGATCCTAGCTACTAGGTTGTGCCTGTGCAGATACTCAGAGTTAGAAAGCGCTGAACAACCGGAGATGACATGCCAAGCTCCCAGGACTCTTGTGCACCTCGCGAGCGCTCCTTCTCTAGATTAAGTTTGTGACGGGATCTTGAGTCTGATAAAGAGGACAATCTCGTAGAGGACTGTAGACACTCGAGTGCTGTTTGCTTGCACTCCCTCTTCATGTTGCCCGCCGACTCTAAGGCCTCCTTCCCTCTAAGGAGCATCTCGTTTGCTTCCTTGGTGGCCATGTCCATCTCCACACCCAGACGCCTGCTGTGGTTCACTAGCAGGCTGGGTCTTCTCGCCGGAATCTCTGATGTCGGTGATTCCGGAGCTGATGCCACCGACAGTTCCTCATCCGACAATATGGAGTGCGGAGGATTTCATCCCGCCTCCAGTTGACGACCTTCTCTATGCAGTCGTCCACTGGATCCGGGATGGATGACTTTTCGCTTCTGTTGGAGGTGTGCGATGTCTTTGCCTTCGATGCGGCGTTGTGGGAGGCCTTTTTACTTTATGAGTGTTTCTGTCGGGCGGTGTCCATACCGCGTTTGGTGATAACCGTTTGAGAGGCAGGCTGCAGCAGTTTGTCGTTTGGTATTGACCTGGGCTTGCTGCTTTTGGTAAGGACCTTCTCTCTCAGCGATCGTGGAGGTCTGACTGGCAGCGCTGGAGGCTTTGTGGCCCTGTGGACAAGGTGGTCTCCACCTCCGACAGATTGGCACTGTTCTTTTGACATGTTTTATTTTTTACAATTTACTTAAAAGTTACGGTAATGGGTTATATATATACTTATATCTAATTTCTGACTAGATGAACTCACTCCTATGAATTAAGGTCTTTAATAGAATAACGTTCGTTGCTGTTGCACGTTGTGTGGAGTACGTTGACGCGAAGAGTCCGATGTGCTGGATTCTCCGTGATGTTGTGCTGTAAGTTGTTGGTGTAGTGCACCACTTTCTGGTCAGGTGTGGATGTCGAAAACGATTAACTCCAGGTTTTGTTGGAGCCAAAAGATGAATCTCGTCTTTCCGGTTCTGATGAGCCCTCACACGGGGTCAAGCTTAAAACTCCCCGAGATACAGCTCGCGGGGTTAGGTAGTCTCGAGGAGTGGGGGTAGGTAGGTTAGGTTAGGTTGAGTTAGGTTGGGTTAGGTTGGGTTAAGGTTGGGTTAGGTTAGGTTGGGATTCAGGTTGGGTTAGGATTTAGGTTAGGTTAGGTTAGGTTGAGTTGGGTTAGGTTAGGTTGGGTTGAGTTGGGGTTAGAGTTGGGTTGGGATTGGGTTGGGTTAAGTTGGGTTAGGTTGAGTTAGGTTGGGATTCAGGTTGGGTTAGGTTGGAAGTTGGGTTAGGTTCAGGTTGGGTTGGGTTCAGGTTGGGTTGGGTTCAGGTTGGGTTAGGTTAAGGTTAGGTTGGAGTTGGGTTAGGTTAGGTTAAGTTAGGTTAGGTTAAGTTGGGTTGGGTTGAGTTGGGTTAGGTTCAGGTTGGGTTGGGTTAGGTTGGAGTTGGGTTAGGTTGGGTGGGTTGGGTTGGAGTTGGAGTTAGGTTGGGTTGAGTTAGGTTAGGTTAGGTTAAGGTTAGGTTAGGATTAGGTTAGGTTGAGTTAGGTTAGGTTAAGTTGGGTTAGGTTCAGGTTGGGTTAGGTTCAGGTTAGGTTAGGATTTAGGTTGGGATTGGGTTAGGTTAGAGTTGGGATTGGGTTGGAGTTAGGTTGGAGTTGGGATTGGGTTGGGTTAGGTTCAGGTTAGGTTAGGTTCAGGTTGGGTTAGGATTTAGGTTGGGATTCAGGTTGGGTTAGGTTCAGGTTAGGTTAGGTTAGAGTTGGGTTAGGTTGGGATTGGAGTTAGGTTGGGTTGGGATTAGGTTGGGTTGGAAGTTGGGTTAGGTTGGAGGTTAGGTTAGGTTAGGATTTAGGTTGGGATTCAGGTTGGGTTGGGTTAGGTTCAGGTTAGGTTAGGTTCAGGTTGGGTTAGGATTGGGTTGGGTTGGAGTTAGGTTGGGATTAGGTTAGGTTAGGTTAGGTTGGGTTGGGTTGGATTGGGTTGGGTTAAGGTTAGGTTGGAGTTAGGTTGGGTTAGGTTGGAGTTAGGTTGGGATTTAGGTTAGGTTGGGTTAGGTTAGGTTAAGGTTAGGTTAGGTTCAGGTTAGGTTAGGTTCAGGTTAGGTTAGGTTCAGGTTAGGTTAGGTTAGGATTTAGGTTAGGTTGGGTTTGGTTTGGTTTGGTTTGGTTAGGTTGGGTTAGGTTAGGTTAGGTTGGGTTAGGATTTAGGTTGGAGTTGGAGTTGGGTTAGGTTAGGTTAGGTTAGGTTGGGTTAGAGTTAGGTTGGGTTAGGTTAGAGTTAGGTTGGGTTAGGTTAGGTTGGGATTGGGATTGGGTTAGAGTTAGGTTAGGTTGGGATTGGGTTAGGTTGGGTTAGGTTAGGTTGGGTTAGGTTAGGTTAGGTTGGGTTAGGTTGGGTTGGGTTGGGTTAGGTTAGGTTAGGTTGGGTTGAGTTGGAGTTAGGTTGGGATTGGGTTGGGTTAGGTTAGGTTAGGTTAGGTTGGGTTGGGATTGGGATTGGGTTAGGTTGGGTTGGGTTAGGTTAGGTTGGGTTAGGTTAGGTTAAGTTGGGTTGGGTTAGGTTAGGTTAGGTTGGGTTGGGTTGGGTTGGGTTAGGTTGGGTTAGGTTGGGTTGAGTTAGGTTGGGTTAGGTTAGGTTAAGGTTGGGTTGGAGTTGGGATTGGGTTAGGTTGGGTTGGAGTTGGGTTAGGTTAGGTTGGGTTGGGTTGGGTTGGGTTAGGTTGGGTTAGGTTGGGTTAGGTTGGGTTGGGATTGGGTTGGGTTAGGTTGGGTTAGGTTGGGTTGAGTTGGGTTGGGATTGGGTTAGGTTGGAGTTGGGTTAGGTTGGAGGTTGGAGTTGGGTTGGGTTGGGTTGGGTTGGGTTGGGTTAGGTTGGGTTGGAGTTGGGTTAGGTTGGGATTTAGGTTGGGTTGGGTTGGGTTAGGTTGGGTTAGAGTTGGAGTTGGGTTGGGTTAGGTTGGGTTAGGTTAGGTTAGGTTAGGTTGGAGGTTGGAGTTAGGTTAGGTTAGGTTGGGTTGGGTTAAGGTTGGGTTGGGTTGGGTTAGGTTAGGTTGGGATTGGGTTAGGTTAGGTTGGGTTAGGTTGGGTTAGGTTGGGTTGGGTTGGGTTAGGTTGGGTTGGAGTTGGGTTAGGTTAAGGTTAGGTTGGATTGGGTTGGGTTGGGTTGGGTTGGGTTGGGTTGGAGTTGGGTTGGAGTTGGGTTAGGTTGGGTTAGGTTGGGTTGGGATTGGGTTGGGTTGGGTTAGGTTAGGTTGGGTTGGGTTGGGTTGGGTTGGGTTGAGTTGGGTTAGGTTGGGTTGGGTTAGGTTGGGTTAGGTTGGGTTGGGTTAGGTTAGGTTAGGTTGGGTTAGGTTGGGTTAGGTTGGGTTGGGTTGGGTTGGAGGTTAGGTTAGGTTAGGTTGGGTTGGGTTGGGTTAGGTTGGGTTGGGTTGGGTTGAGTTGGGTTAGGTTGGGTTGGGTTGGGTTAGGTTGGGTTAGGTTGGGTTAGGTTAGGTTGGGTTAGGTTGGGTTGGGTTGGAGGTTGGGATTGGGTTGGGTTGGGTTGGGTTAGGTTAGGTTAGGTTAGGTTAGGTTAGGTTAGGTTGGGTTGGGTTGGGTTGGGTTGGGTTGGGTTAGGTTAGGTTAGGTTAGGTTGGGTTGGGTTGGGTTAGGTTGGGATTTAGGTTGGGTTAGGTTGGGTTGGGATTGGGTTAGGTTGGGTTGGGTTGGGTTAGGTTGGGTTGGAGTTGGAGTTAGGTTGGGTTAGGTTGGGTTGGGTTGGGTTGGGATTGGGTTAGGTTAGGTTAGGTTAGGTTGGGTTAGGTTCAGGTTAGGTTAGGTTGGGTTAGGTTGGGTTGGGTTAGGTTGGGTTGGGTTGGGTTGGGTTAGGTTGGGTTAGGTGGGTTGGGTTGGGTTAGGTTAGGGTTAGGTTGGGTTGGGTTGAGTTGGAGTTGGAGTTGGGTTGGGTTAGGTTGGGTTGGGATTTAGGTTGGGTTAGGTTAGGTTGGGTTGGGTTGGGTTGGGTTGGGGTTAGTTAGGTTGGGTTGGGTTGGGGTTAGAGTTGGGTTGGGTTGGGTTAGGTTGGGTTGGGATTGGGTTGGGATTGGGTTAGGTTGGGTTGGGTTGGGTTGGGTTGGGTTAGGTTGGGTTGGGTTAGGTTGGGTTGGGTTAGGTTGGGTTGGGATTTAGGTTGGGTTGGGTTGGGGTTGGGTTGGGTTGGGTTGGGATTGGGTTGGGTTGGGTTAGGTTGGGTTAGGTTGGGTTAGGTTGGGTTGGGTTGGGTTGGGTTGGGTTGGGATTGGGATTTAGGTTGGGTTGGGTTAGGTTAGGTTGGGTTAGGTTGGGTTAGGTTGGGATTCAGGTTGGGTTGGGTTGGGATTTAGGTTGGGTTGGAGTTGGGTTGGGTTGGGATTCAGGTTGGGTTGGGTTGGGTTGGGTTAGGTTAGGTTGGGTTGGGGTTGGTTAGGTTGGGTTGGGTTAGGTTGGGTTGGGTTAGGTTAGGTTGGGTTAGGTTGGGTTGGGTTGGGTTGGGTTAGGTTAGGTTGGGTTGGGGTTGGTTGGGTTGGGTTGGAGTTGGGTTAGGTTAGGTTAGGTTGGAGTTGGGTTAGGTTAGGTTGGGGTTAGAGTTGGGTTAGGTTAGAGTTGGGTTAGGTTGGGGTTAGAGTTGGGTTGGGGTTAGAGTTGGGTTGGGGTTAGAGTTGGGTTAGGTTGGGTTGGGTTGGGTTGGAGTTGGGTTAAGGTTGGGTTGGGTTGGGTTGGGTTGGGTTGGGTTGGGTTGGGATTGGGTTAGGTTGGGTTGGGTTGGGATTGGGTTAGGTTAGGTTGGGTTGGGTTGGGTTGGGTTAGGTTAGGTTGGGTTGGAATTTGGGTTAGGTTGGGATTCAGGTTGGGTTAGGTTAGGTTGGTTAGGTTGGGTTGGGTTGGGATTGGGATTGGGTTGGGTTGGGTTGGGTTGGGTTGGGTTGGGTTAGGTTGGGATTGGAGTTGGGTTGGGTTGGGTTGGGTTGGGTTAGGTTGGAAGTTGGGTTGGGTTAGGTTGGGTTGGGTTGGGATTGGGTTGGGTTAGGTTGGAAGTTGGGTTGGGTTGGGTTGGGTTAGGTTGGAAGTTGGGTTGGGGTTGGTTAGGTTGGGGTTGGTTGGGTTGGGATTGGGTTGGGTTGGGTTGGGTTGGGTTGGGTTGGGTTGGGTTAGGTTGGGTTGGGTTGGGTTGGGTTGGAGTTGGGTTAGGTTGGGTTAGGTTAGGTTGGGTTAGGTTGGGATTGGGTTGGGTTGGGTTGGGTTGGGTTGGGTTGGGATTGGGTTGGGTTGGGTTAGGTTAAGTTAGGTTAGGTTCAGGTTAGGTTAGGTTAAGTTAGGTTAGGTTAAGTTAGGTTAGGTTAAGTTAGGTTAGGTTAAGTTAGGTTAGGTTAAGTTAGGTTAGGTTAAGTTAGGTTAGGTTAAGTTAGGTTAGGTTGAGTTAGGTTAGGTTGGAAGTTGGGTTAGGTTCAGGTTAGGTTGGGTTAAGGTTAGGTTAGGATTTAGGTTGGGTTAGGTTGGGATTAGGTTAGGTTGAAGTTGGGTTAGGTTAGAGTTAGGTTAGGTTAAGTTAGGTTAGGTTAAGTTAGGTTAGGTTAAGTTAGGTTAGGTTAAGTTAGGTTAGGTTGGATTGGGTTGGGATTGGAGTTGGGTTGGAGTTGGGATTTAGGTTGGAGTTAGGTTAGGTTCAGGTTGGGTTAGGTTAAGTTAGGTTAGGTTCAGGTTGGGTTAGGATTTAGGTTAGGTTAGGTTGAGTTAGGTTAGGTTGGTTAGGTTAGGTTAGGTTGGGATTTAGGTTAGGTTAAGGTTGGGTTAGGATTGGGTTGGGATTAGGTTAGGTTGAGTTGAGTTAGGTTGGAGTTGGGTTGAGTTAGGTTAGGTTAGAGTTAGGTTGGGTTAGGTTAGGTTGGAGGTTAGGTTGGGATTCAGGTTGGGTTAGGTTCAGGTTGGGTTAGGTTGAGTTAGGTTAGGTTAAGTTAGGTTAGGTTAAGTTAGGTTAGGTTGAGTTAGGTTGGAGTTGAGTTAGGTTAGGTTAGGTTGGAGTTAGGTTGGGATTCAGGTTGGGTTGGGACAGGTTAGGTTAGGTTGAGTTGAGTTAGGTTAGGTTAGGTTAGGTTCAGGTTGGGTTAGGATTTAGGTTAGGTTGGAAGTTAGGTTAGGTTAAGGTTAGGTTAGGATTAGGTTAGGTTAAGTTAGGTTAGGTTCAGGTTGGGTTAGGTTAAGTTAGGTTAGGTTCAGGTTAGGTTAGGTTCAGGTTA